>CM073765.1:63457297-65893810 GCA_037127475.1 Arma custos | reverse complement strand
CTGTAGCGTCGTACGATTGCCCATAGTAGTATAGAGTGACGTTAAATTAATAATTAACGTTAAAATTTGAATTTATATTTTAAAATAATTATAGTTTGAACTAAGATACTATTTGTGCGTCACAGAAAATTTCCCTTTCACGTTTATGCCAGAAAAGGAAGTCATTATTTCTGCGTTAGTAACTATTACATTATTCATAAGATCGCTAAATGTTTATGCATGACAACCGTGGATAAGGTGTTCTGGGCATATCCTGCGAAGAATAGGCTCATCACTTCGCACGCAGGATTATGAGATCCTACGCGGAGGAAATTAATGAATGGTATCCTTTATTAATAAACTGATAAGTGACTAACCCAACCTATATTTGCTCTCGTATCTTAAATCTTACGCAATCCCTTTTACTTTTCATCCTTGTATTCGCTTTTAATTTTGAAATTCAGCAATCAGGATTGAAATAAGACATTATTAGAACTCGAGTTCGCACATCTCACTTCAATATCCTAAAGCGAATTATTTAAATAGGAATACTACTTTAAGCATCCTTAAAAAATAATTTAAAGTTTCATAGTGTAATTGTTTTTTAGATTAAAAAGAATCTACATTATTATAATATATATTTTGTCAAAAGTGAAATGTCTCTTAACGTGAAATGGTCCATGCAATTCATATTAATAAATGAATAAATTTTAACACTAAGAACTTTTGTGTATAATAGAGAGACAATACAATAATCTTGGGTCGTAACAGACGAAATTTCAGTTTCGTTTGTATCGTTTATTTACAGTTTTCTGTTCTTTCTGACAGCTAATTTCTACAGAGCGGGGATAGAAATGCTTGTTTAAAGTTGGGAGAAGTGTATTGAAAGTGAAGAATCCTATTTTGATTAATAAAAGTATTGTTTAATATTTCTTTTGCTAATAATTTAAATTTACACCTTCACTGGCATTTCATATGTTACAACCCAATAGTATGTCTTTAAAAACATGTATAAAAATAATAAATCATCCTTTTAAAGGGTTACAAGAGCGAATCTTTTCCCTTTAAAACAAAAATATTTAAAAATAATAACAATTAATAAAAAATAATAATTACAAAAGATAAATCACATCAAAGAAGACTGCGTGGAGCACATCTCACACCAACAGTCCAAACTTCAAAATAGTTGTTTGTAGATTTTCTCGGAGTAAGGTTGCTGTCTTTTTTAGTCTTTTGGTCATTTTTTGAGTTTTCGGTCATTTGTATTCATTTACAAGTGTGTTTAAGTTAAACATGATCACGGTCAATTCCCTCCTTGCAAGACAGTTACTTAAATGGAGTTTGGCCCATGTCCTGGATTGGACCCAATTATTCATAAGTTGTAGTGATTCAAGATTTTTTAAATCAAATGATGCAGTATCGTCGTATTCTTTTTTTTTTTTAGTATGAGAAGAATTGACCTTGTTATATAATTTCTGTCTTGAACATAATATGATGCCGCGAGACTCGTTTGATTGAAGATGATGAGGTTATTTGTGAGTCGAAGTGAATCTTGTTGAATCGCAATTGTGACTCACCACATAGCAACTTACTCATCGTTACTCACCATATTTAAATATTCTATCTTTATGGTTTCGTTTCCTCTATAAGTTAGTTCTGTATTGTTTGGGTTATAGTCACTTCTGTAAATAAGAAAGGTTCGTGATCAGGTTAGGAAATGTTTTAATATAACATCAATTATCTTGACTAATATAGTGAGAGAATGAAAAATAGTAGGACAAGGATTTCTATATTGTTTAATAGTTCAGTATTAACATGGCTCAGGAGATCTATTAGCTCTAGACAAAAGACTATCATAATTATGACTCTGCGATCTATTTATTCTATTCTAAATAGTTCTAAATACCTGCGAGCTATATGCTGAAGGATCCATATTTGGATGTTTACAGATTAAATATTTATTTATAAATAATTTATCTAGAAACAGGGTAGCTTAGTGGTAGAGCGCTGAGTTACTATGCTGAAGGTCCCGAGTTCAACTCTAGCTTTCGCTTATAATATATTATATTCTTAACTGGGCATATAATATAGAATATATTATAATATATTCTTAATTGGGCAAATACCTGACGGTTGATCTTGATCTCGAACAAATCACCTCCCTGCAGAAATCGTCACAGAAACTGTACAGTCTCTAACCCGTACTGAACCCAAGACCTTCAGTAGAGGTGCTTCTTATTTTGGTGAAAAAAATTGTTTGTCCAGTCACGCTTTTATTCTGTTCTAAGTAAACTAATTTATATGCTGTTGTTTTTTTCAAGTAATAATGGGGTGTATAAAAAAATGACCTTTTTTAACCAAATATTTGTATGATGACGATTAACAGTATCTTTTGACACACCACACTCCCTGGCAAGTTCGCGACTTCTTGTGGACTGATTTGACTCAACAGCTTCCTTCAGAACCTCATCACTGTCCATTAATGATCGTCCGGAGTCCTTCTTCCTTTCCAATGTCGTATCTCCACTGCTAAATTTTTGAAACCAACGCCGCGCTGTGCGCTGGTCAAGGACACATTCCCTTCATATTTAATATTTTCACGAGTTGCTTTAGCGGCTGTGAAATTTGTTTCCAATAATGACTTAAAATTACGAGAATTTCGTAGGACACTAATGTTTCTTCTTTGAAATAAATCATTATACTGAGGTTTTTTTAAGAAGTCCAGTGTTAGTAAACAAGCTTAGGGAATACTCTGAAGGGATCATTAAGTGTTGGTAAATAATAAATATCATTAAAATATTTACAGACTTTTTAACTCTGGAATTTGATAAAACAGTCATTTTTTTTATACGCCCTATTATAAAAAAAAATCATAATTCATGCTAACAGTGTGGTTTATTATATCGATATTAGTGGTTTAGAACAATAAGTTCCAAACAAGAATAGTCATAACCGGGTGAAGCACAGGCCGCCCCAGTTTCACGACAGGGTTTGTGAACTGCCCAAAGTTGATCCACACCTTGTTCTGACACTAAATCGGGTAGGTAATCCACTAGTACTTTATTGAGTTATTTCTTCGATTAGTTAGGAATACTGATTGACTTAACTGCTACTTTTCGGTAACAGCTCCAACGGTTACTGTGATTTTTGTTAACTATGATTTCTTAACTGTTACTAACTGTGATTCGTGATTCTGTCGAAATGTTACCAACAGTGATTGCCTCGGCGTACTTAATTACTCATCTTGAATATAACGATCACAGAATTCTCATTATAAGGATAATAATTACTTTGACACTTGTATAATTCACTATAATCCTATCAATATACATACAGATGGAATTATTTTCAATATCCTATATTACGTAAATTTTGTTGTTATGATATAAGTTGTAACAAGATGTTGAAGAGAAGTATCATAGACTAATATGGGTAAAAGATAGAAGAAAAACGAAATCCTCCAATAAAGATCACAGTAATCAATCTTTTCACTTAAATCACAATCATAATCATGCTTCAATTCCAATCGGGTTCTATCGCTAATCACCGTTCGCCGACGATCAGTTCCCATATGAGAAGAACAGTTTGGAACTGTTACTGATGAATTTGTAATCACATGTCGACCTGTGACTTTTTAGTATCAGTGAAAAAGTAACAATTCGTGATTTCTGGCCCATCACTAGTTGAGAATTAATGTAACTGGTTTATGTACAGTGAGCTGCAATAACTTGCTAGATCGATACTAGTTTCATCAACTGGCCCAATGCGATTAATCTTCTTTAAGTATCGATTTATATTTCATTCGATAGCTCAACCAACAACGAAGGCGGTGCAACGATTACCGTTGTTATGGCAGCACTCCTTCTTCCCTGTAATGAAGGACCGTCTCGCCTCTGACGCCAGCGAGGATCGAACCCGCTCCTCGGAGGCGGCAGCGTAGGCAGAGGGCGTCAATGCTGTTAGCCATTGACGCAAACCGCCTTCGCAAGAATCGATTATCCCAGTCTCGATTTCACCGAGTTCCGATTCCCCTTGCCAAAGCATTCTCACTTATAAAGTAAACAAAATAAAGGAATCTCGTTCTTTGATTTTTCCCGAAGATGGAAGTCGTTATATTTAAAACTATATTTTCCGATTTCATATTTTTTATTCTCCTTAAAAAATAATAAAAATAAAAGTTATTATTATTACACAGGTTGTGCTTGGAGTCGAGTCACGAATTTTAACTTTTCATTCGTTTTCCTTTTAATATTTTCCAAAAATACAAGTTATCATGATCTTTAATATGGGAAAGAGAATGTAATTATGGTAAATGTGTTTACTTCGGTAATCATTTCATCTAGATATGAACGTTTCAACAATCATATATAATCTATATTTCGAAATATTAGTTGGAACTTTTATTTCTTGATGAAATGTCTAACGAAATCTTCTCACTGCCCATAATTACATTCTCTTTTCCATACTAATATTCATGAACCATAATGATCTCAACATTCCTTTCGTCCTCGACCTCATCCCTACTAAATTCTCAAACTTTCACCAAAACCTTGCCTGTCATCCCAACCCCCTGGCTCAGTCATTATCCAGTTCCACACATCCATATAACCCACCCCGCCGTCTAAACCGGCAATGGCCTCGAGACCTACTATAATAATGTTATTTGGAGTACTGGCACTGGCCAGATTCTCCACTCACGACCTGTGTGTGTGTGAAGCGCCCTTAACCAGCTTCCATTGGCGTTAATGCCAGTGACGCGGCTGGGAAAGGGGGCTGGGGCCTCCCGGACTTCTGCTTTGCCCTCATTCATGAGGAAGAAGCTCAGTTCGGGGACCCCAGGCAAATTGTAAATAGAGTATGAATGTGTACAGTATATTTTTTTTATGTTTTATTTATTATTATTATATTTTTTTTTATTATATATATATATATATATATATATATATATATATATATATATATATATATATTTTACCTTATTTTTGTATATATTTTTTCGCTTGTATATATTTATTTATGCATTTATTTTGTTTATATCATTGATTTTTTATGGAATGATTGTAAGCTACATAGCACCATTACTTATTGCCCACAACAGTGTTTTCTTCTCTCTCAATACTCATGATAACTCGTATTTTTGTAAAATATTAAAAATAAAACGAATAAACAGTTAAAAACTATTGTAACCCAACTCGAAGCGACAACCTGCGGAACAGGTACTAAAATAAATAATAAATAGTCATATGTTCTAGCACTCATTTAGATGAAAAAAAATATAATTATTTGATGATGATATAAATGGTTGGGATCAGTTATGATAATTTTTGTTGTATAATTCAGGGCCGACATTTGCTTGAATAATAAATAAACAAGAAATATATTGCCTGGAATTCCGATCACATTGCTCCTTCAAAAGGACGTCATAACTCAAAAAAACTAATTTTAGTTATATATATATATATATATATATATATATATATATATATATATATATATATATATATAAATAATATATATATATTATTTATGGTTTGTTTGTTTGTTCATTTAACGTCGCTTTATGTTGCTATGGCTAATCGGACGATGCTACAGTGGGAGCTCTAAATTTTGCCTACCCAGGTTTAATTATGATAGGGATTTTTAAAGAGTACCTGACATCGTACAGGCTCGGGACCCCCGTTTAACGTCCCTTCCGAAGGACGGCGTAACTAAGGATTTTTTACTCCCTTAAAAAAATCCTAGGGCCACCCGACTACGAACCCGCGATCTTGGGTTTAGTAGTTTCTTACGCTAACCACTAGACCACAGGTGACCTTTATGGTTTTATTTATATTTATTTATACATATTTATGGTTATTTTTTAATTATTTAAATTTTTTTTTTTTAATTTTGAAGAGGAAAGATTATGTCTTGGCCGTGATTCGAACCCGGGTCGCCCGCGTTTCTAGCGCGGTGCTCTAACCACTGAGCTACCAAGGCACGCATTCCAGCTAGGCAAATCCTTTCTCTTCACTGATCCTATATCCCTGTGATCAGGCAATTTTTCGAGGTATACACGGGTATAAATTGCGAGATCACAGGGATATAGGATCAGTGAAGAGAAAGGATTTGTCTGGCTGGAATGCGTCTCTTGGTAGCTCACTGGTTAGAGCACCGCGTTTGAAACGCGGGCGACCCGGGTTCGAATCTCGGCCAAGACATTATCTTTTCTCTTCAAAACTAAAAAAAAAAAAAAAAAAAAAAATACATATATATATATATATTATATGGACTTCCTTGCGCACTTGTATTTATATAAATTATCACTACTATCTTGCTATCTACCAACTTGTTTAGAAATAAACCATAATTTGTACTGACTATATTCCTCTACGCGGTTCATGTTTTCTTTCCGTTGGTTGGCGCTGGTCGCGGGCCAAGATCTGGTCTCCATTTAGAAATATTAGCTCGTTGTAAACAAGGGGTCAAAGTGACCCTCTGCAGCATCGTGCAGGTTCGAATCCCGTAGAGGAATCCAGGGTACCATCAACAACCGTCCAGACAAACATAGCCCCCCGTCAAAACAAGCAACAAGAATACACACTGTTGTCTGCTATTGTTGTCATCCATATAAGAACTTTCTTTACACTCTACTATTAAATTAAAGAGAACAGGCTTATTTTTTGTTATTCATTTAACGTTACTTAATGCTGCTAAAGCTAATCTGAAATTTTGCATATCTACGTATAATTAGGACTGGGATCTTAAACGAGTACCTGACACTGGACAGCATAACCAAGGATTCTTGTGCTAACCACTACACCACTGCTGGACGGAAGTTTGTAAACAGTGATTGGTGGTGTCGGAAACGAGTCTTTGGGTTCGCCTTTTTATATTGACTAAGTAAAGGCACAAGCTTGGCAAAAAATTTAAAAGTGCAATCACTTGGACAGATTCAAGAGAAAAACCGATACGCTGTTCAACAATTTTGCACAGCCAAAGAAATCGCGTTGCTATACTGGAACCAAGTGATTTGTTCCTTATTGAACCAAGGACATTCAAGGAAACGTTCTTGAAATTTATAAAAAAAAATCGATTATCTTGTTAACGGTTTCTTTAATCACAATCAAGGGCGGATCCAGGATTTTTTCTGGGGGGCACAACGGGCAGACGGGCAAAAAAATCAACAATAACTTAAAAATAAACTTGTAGCATTTATAGAAAGGTTTCAAAGGTTTATTAAAATATCTAAACAATAGTTTCACTCATGTTATTCATTTTATTCATATATTTTCACAACTATCATCACATTATTTGCCTATAAGTATGTTCTGTAATGGATTCTCCACAGTGCACAAAAAACCGTCTAGGGGAGCGCGTGCCCCCGTGTCCCCCCACCTGGATCCACCTGTGATCATGATTAACAAATAGCTGAATTTTAAATTTTTCTTTCAATATATTTGAATGCTTTCGCTTTAGGAAATATTTTGTGTTACCGTGTACTGCTGGTCTTTTTACAAGGTATATCATTATTATTGTTATACACATTACAGGCCTTTTATCAGATCACGGAAAACATCCATGACTACTTCTTGCTATTCTTGCAATATTCCTTTATTCGTTCACTAAAGGCTCTCTCACTTTCTTCACTTCACTTCGGTCTTAAGGCTGTGGGTGCTGACTTGTATACCTTTTGTCCGATGACGCATCTGTCTGTGAGTACAAGCAAATTACTAAAATGTAACAGTGTGTTAGTGTTGCAGTATCCTTGTCTACACACTGACAGTTGACCAGCTGACATTAAAAAAAATGGCGGATGTAATTCAGCTGACTAAATACTAAACTAAAAGAACAGCTGACGTAACGATTATTTCATACCTTGGAAGGCAATTAAATGTTAATTTAAGCGGTTTTTTTTTAGAACTATTTTTTATAACGAGTAAGATGACCTCTTGATTTATATCACGTAATTGTGGCACAGTTTGATAACAGTAAAACTGATAAGGGATTTGGTAATTGTCTTTCATAAGATACTTTTAGTTACACTATGTTAGCCCATAATAATTGTTTTGTAATCACTAAGATTGAGTAAACTCGTTGATACTTTTTAAAATGTTTACAGTGAGTAATCGAATTTAGCTGCAATGTAAAGTTTATTTATGTTTTATAATTCGGTTCGGTGCCATAAATAAAATTTTCCCAATTTTAAATGAATATTTCTACATATCGGTGAACAAGTGGGTACGACCAATCTTTTCCTAAATTATTATCATCATTTCTCCTCAGGAAATCGTGTTGTTTTCATAGTGAATTAGTGGCCAAATCAGGCATTGGTTTCAAAAGGAGTTAATTCTTATATTACAACTCCATTTCAAGCCAAAAACTACAAGAATGACAATAATCTGACCCTCAATACAATAATCTATGGTCAAAATTCGACTTAACCGCTCACTTACCGTTGCTGTAGATGTCTTGCTTATAAATTGTATTATAAAATCTATTCTTAATACAAAAATATATTTAAGCTTTCAATTTATAACATTAAACATATATTGTGGACAACTTATGGTCAAAATCTGATTTTTGTTTTCCTACCAAGTTAAAAATTAAAGACCTCTCTCTCCTAAACGAGTTTCTTGTGCTTAGGAAAGCGGAATCGTATTATTTTCGTTATGAATAAATATCTAAGTCAGGCATTTGCTTGAAAAGGAGTTATTTCTCATATTACAACTCCATTTAAAGCCAAAAACTACGAGAATGAAAGCAGTTAACTCTCTCTGGACAAAATACGACTTAACCACTTATTCACCGAGGTTGTAGATATATTCCATTACAACTAAGAGGATATTCCATTACAAGAGGATTTTATGAATAAATAATAATGGAAAGAATTTATACATACACCAATGTATGTGTTTATTCTCTCCACAGATAAAAACTTGACTTGGTTGTCCGTAACAAGATGAGGGGTAAACTGCAACATTCCGCTCAAAGTAGTCGCGCAAGCTATCGCAAGCCATCGCAAGCCCTGCCAATGAAGCTGATACGTTTATAACACAATATATCTTCCTTGAAAAATTAATTCTTAATGCAAAAATTATATTTATTCAATTTACAATTCATTACAACTTTAAACTTATATTGTGAACAATTTATTGTAGAAATCTGCTTGATATTTTTTTTCATTAAGTTAAAAGGTTATAACAAAGTATTCTATAATTGAAATGGACATATCAACTCGACCAAAAAGATAAAATGGCAAAGAGCATTACATTCTAGTTGATAAGATAACAAACAGGCAGTTGGTGACTCTTATCTATAGCAATGGGATAGGCCCTTATCAGATATTGCCTATATAACCTACCCTGACATGATAGGTTACTCGCTTATCCAGGTATATAATTCACTTTTCGGAACTATTTTACAAATGGGTATTGAGGAATTATTAGTTATATTGATTGAGTGCATGAATTATAACATAAAAGCTATATTGGAGAACAGAGATAGTTGGGGGGTGGAGTAAAAAAAACACCAAATAAGTACTAGACTTATATTTAGTTAGTGCCGACGTTTCGACCTACAATGTAGGCCATCTTCAGGGCGACTGGCTGACGAACGTCGGCACTAACTAAATATAAGTCTAGTACTTATTTGGTGTTTTTTTTATTGCACCCCCCAACTATCTCTGTTCTCCATTTTATCATCCAGTCAACTATTTTCCCCTCATAAAAGCTATATTATTTGAAAAAAAAAATCTCAAAGTGAAAGATTCATGAAATAGAATAATTAATATTTAGCAATAATATATACAATCCGTCCCACCTGGTGGTATTATCTATAATGATTTATAGATATATAATATATTAATTTGTAGTTACAACTTCTATTTATAGCATCGTAATAAAAAATCGTAGTACTGATTAAGGTTCTTGGGTTCAGTACAAAGAGGCCGTAGTGTTTCCAAACCAACGTACAACTCTATTATAATATTACGAGTATAACAAGTAAATATAATGAATGATACATAATGGTATGGATAAAGGCAAGACCATCTTCTTTTCAGACGCCTCGGATTATTATCGAGAATAAAAATGATAGCTATTTTAAAGGATAAAGGAAATAGTGGGTTTCAGTGGGAGTAAAGTTCGTAATGAAAGGACCAGTTATCAGGTTCAGCTACGAACTGAGGTCATTATGGATGACTATATTCGTAACAAAGTAAGGGGCATAAAGGATTTTGAATTGTAAGGATTGGATACGACTCCTGATAGCTCAGTGGTTAGAGCACTGCACTAGGTATGAAGACAGCCCGGGTTCGAATCCCGGCCAGGCAAATCTTTTCTCTTCAAAATAAAAATATTTAAAAATAATCACCATCAAATAAACAATTAATAAAAAATAAATTATAAATATAAAATTTACGTAAGTCAACAAGATCCCAATTAAAGTAATGTTCAATGAGCATTCTTCCCCGTTTATACATCACAAAAATTGCGAGAACACGGGGATATAGGATCGTTGAAGAGAATGGATTTGTCTGGCTTGGATACGACCCCTGGTAGCTCAGTGGTTAGAATAAATAAACAATACATAAATATAAGGTCTTATAATAGTCATGTATATGAGTCTTTTCTAATTGGGAGCTTAGAGCGTTTGTCTAGTAAGTGTTGGGGTAGCCTGAAACGGCTAGCTGTTTCTGCTCGTTTCTGTCCAGTATGAGGATTCCAATTTAAAGGTTTCTCAAGATGTAATCCAAGGTGTTGGGTTTGTTCTTCAGGATTCAGTGGGGCATTATAAAAGGATAATAGTCATTGGTTTGCGATGGAGGGTAAAGGGGATTTGACGGGATTTATTTGTGGGCATTGATCTTTATCCTCCAGTTAAGAAGTATTAACCATTCTCTTAACAGATTAAATAACGTATTTGTCAAAGTTTGATTTGAACTCAAGACCATCAGAATAGAAACAAAATTTTCATGAGTTGATTGTTATACCTACGATTTAGGCTGAAACCTTTGTACATTGAAAAATTCCTCTCAATTTTCCACATAGAAATCCCTGCCCCAACATTACTATTCATCATATTGCATGGTTTTATTAAACGTGTCGAATACCTGACTTTATATCCTCCTGATTTAATGATTTAAACAATAAAGAAGGAAGTTAACAACATTAAGCAAGGCTATAAATAAATTGTTTTAACAATAAATCAATCGAAGTTAAGACAGGAGGTGCTAAAATTAAAATGCTAGACTGGCATCCATTAAACATTTCTTCGCGTTCTTGGTTTCTTGTTTTTACATCTCTTCAACTCTCATTTCCTTATTGCGTTCGTAATTTATACTTCGTTTATTTTTATTTTAAAAATATGTTTTACGTCCAAATGAAGGTAACGAAAACTTTTTGAAAAATAAATAAGAATCACTTATAACTTTAGAATTACGATTGAACAATTTAGCAAAGCTGAAGAAATCGCCATGCTTTACTGGAACCAAATAATTTGTTCCTTATTGAGCAAAGGAATTTCTGAAATTTTCAAACAATCGATTATCTTTTTTTTTATCGATCCTTTCATCATGGCCTTCAAATTGTATTGATTGATTCTTAAATAATTTTTAAATATTCTCACAAAGTTAATGGAAGATCTTTTATTTACTACAGATTCGACCCAGGGCTATAAACAGAACAAATAATAAAACTTGTTACAAATTTTAAATGAAACATTACAAACCATTAAGGGTATTTGTGTTAGGTAGATATGATAAGCACCTTACTATTACCTTTATAAGACATAGGTCTTAGCCAACTTTTGTGCAAAGAAGTTGATTTGCCTCAGATAATATTCATCACTTATGGTTTTCTCTCAATTAACAATACCTAAACAATATCTATCCTTATAGACAAATTGTTAGGTCTCGAACTTCAGATCAGTAACTCAGCAAAACATACAGGCATTAAAGAATAATTTATTTTGGACAAATAAATAAAATCATTTATAGCTTCATAATTTTTTCATGACCAAAAATGATGGCAGATTTTTATTTATCATGCTGACAAAACCATTATAGAACTTGGTGAGATCTACACGTGAGGCGAGAGGATTTTGAGTGATCTTCCGCTTTTAACAGAATAGATAAGTTATTGAGTTGTGACAGATGAAATGTCAGTGAAGGTGTAAATTTAAATAATTAGCAAAAAAATTATTAAACAATACTTTTATTAATGAAAATAGGATCCTTCACTTTCAATACACTTCTTCCAATGTGAAACAAGCATTTCTATCCCCGCTCTGTAGAAATTAAGTGTCAAGGAAGAAGCGAAGTCTTGAAAGGCCGATTTCAGGGCATTTTCGTAGTCAAATTTTTTATTTCTTAAAAAATTATCCAAACAAAGGAAAAATTAAAAATCAGTTGGAGGAAGGTCCGAAGAATATGGTGGGTGAGGAAGGACCTCTATATTCAGCAGCTGAAAAAAAAATCCAGTTTTTTTGTCTTACCAAGCTCCTTAAGGTGCCTGGAAACAGTCATGGCACTTGCTCCAAGTTGTGAACCTAATTCACGAGTGGTTTGTGGTTTGAGTGGTTGAACCCGCTTCAACCAGATCTTTCAACTTTCGTTGTCCAACTTAGTCTTGGGCCTACCACGTTCTTTATTGGTAAGGTCATAATCCCGGAACGGAAGATTGTTCTTTCGCTCACTGTATCTTCATCGTAAACAATATTAATGTTTCGGAACACCTCCGTGACGCTTTGGCCAAGTTTAAATTCGTAGAGGAACAAGAGTTCAGTGGCACAATTACTCCCGATGTTCAGTTCGTGGTAAAGACTGTGCTGTATCTAAGTTAATAGATGCAGGTTTTACTCTCAACCGCAGATTATATCCTACTTAAGGAGTAGTCCAAATATAGAAATTGAAAATCCCCAATTACAGAGACCAGGAGGGTCTGGAGATCCCATAGGCTCTAGGTATGTTAACCCAACCAATAATGTATCTATCTTCATTTCTGGTCTGGAAGCCTTCATTAAATACATAACATACATCCGTTCTTCATTTGGGGTCTGATTTAGACGTATAATAGAGGCTGCCTCCCTTCATCAGGAACATTCTGATGATTACATTTTCATGTTGAATAGACCACTAATGCAGTAAATTGTGCCATTTGGATGGAATAGGGCCGGGAAGTGGTTGGAGCTCTAAATAGAGGTCAAGATCATCAACTGGCTATAGAGGAGCAGTTCTTATTACATCGCTCTATTAACTCTTGGGCAATTTTCAACCAATCATCATCGAAATAGATAACAACCAATTATAAAACAATGCCATCAATTATGTTCAGATGCTCCATTATTGCTTTATATTTAAATAATTATTATAAAATGCTCATTTCTATGGAATACACAAATTAAATTAAATATTTAATATACAAATATATATGAAAGAAGAACGAAGATCATTTATTTAAGGAAGAAATAGTTGGGGGTGCAGTCAATCAAACCACCAAAATAAGCATAACTTATGTGCCGACGTTTCGGCCTACAATGTAGGCCATCTTCAGGGCTAAGAGAGAGAAACAAACAGAAATATATAAAAACGTAGCAGTAACAAGAATATATAAAGTGGTACAGGAGTGAGAAAAAAAAGTAGTGACTAGATATGATGAAATAGTGAATAGATATATGATAAATAAGAAAGAAAATAAGACTGGTTACAGAATATAATAAACTTAAAATAGTGATAGATAAAAATAAAATTGTGGATGATGAACAGAAATTCTAATGGTGACAGATATAATAATACAAGAATACGAATATAAAATAGAAAAAATACATGTCAAGAAAGGATAAAATGTAAACAATAATATAAAGGGAAAGAAAAATGAGGAGGTAAACGGAAAGATACAAAAAGAGAAGATTAAAATATAGAAAAAGGGGGGTTGAGTATGAAGAATTTAGAAAAAACTAGTTTAATAATAGATATGGATAAGATACCAGACATGAGTGGTTACATAGGGGTTACATTCTTGTTACTGCTACGTTTTTATATATTTCTGTTTGTTTCTCTCTCTTAGCCCTGAAGATGGCCTACATTGTAGGCCGAAACGTCGGCATATAATAAACAAGTTATGCTTATTTTGGTGTTTTGATTGACTGCACCCCCAACTATTTCTTCCTTAAATTAGAAGATACAGTCGACCAATTCTTCTCTAACATGAAGATCATTTATATTTTTGTTAAATTATTTATTAAAATTTACAACTGTATTGTAACAATGAAACAAGTAAATAGAATGAATAATACGTAAAGGAATCAGATAAAGGCTAGTAGAGAAACTACCCTCTGGTAGTACTCAAATAACAAATTCAACTTATAAGGTTCTTTTCAGACGCCTAGGAGGATTATCAGGAATTGAAAAGTTCCTAGGTTTGAAACGAGTGGGTTTGAGTGGGAATAAAGTTTGTCGTGAAAGGATTAATATTCGCAACAAATGGGACATTGATGTCATTATTTGTGACTTCATTTGTAGCAAAGTAAGGAGCATTGAGGATTTTACAAAGGATTTTGGATTGTAAGGATTGGGTAAGAGAGGAATTTAATAGCTTAGTGGAGCCCTAGAACTCTTCATAAGTCCAAGTATTTCCTGTGAATTCTTTTGTAATTAATTGGGAGCTTAGAGCGTTTGTCTATTAAGTGTTGAAGTAACCTGTAACGGCTAACATTGTTTTTTTAAAAACTATAATAAAGAAAAAAATACAAAAAAATTGTCCAATCTGTTGTAATGCCAATTATGTTATATGTTATATGACTGAGAAACATGAAATTTGAGAAAGGGGAGAAACTACTTGTCTCTGAAATGGACTTCTATACAACGTCAGGCGGAATATCTAGGCGTCACAGGATACTCCGCGAAAAAAATCACCACCAAGCGATTGGTGTGGTTTGGACAGACTATGGAAGACACACGAGTAGCAAAAATGATCCAGTACTGGTGCTCTGAAGGAAGAAGAGACCGACAAGAATCTCATGGATTCACCAAGTTCAAGAAACCATGGAAGGATACGGTCTCAATGAAGAAGTTTCTGAAAAAGGTCTGGAAAGAAGTATGGTGATATACTATGGTTGGAGTAAGCCCCCAACTTTGGGAAAGCGCAATACTTAGAAAAAGCGCGAAATAAAACTATTATTTAATTAATTGACGGTTGTGCAAGGAGGTGATAATACCCTGACTAAGATACGCTGTCAGATGATTGCTCCAGTCTTATAAAGTCAACACTAGCATTTGTTTCTTTGTTTTTTTTAACATCGATACTTTTTCAACATTCCTAACAATTTTTAAAGGAGGAAGATTTAAAGAAAAATATCTAAGTACGAAATATATCACCGTCATTGGTCAGTCCATTTGGCGTGCAGCGGTTGAGGTGAAGTCATCTTCCTTGACCTCTGTAAAACTAAGATGTAATTACAAAATCTTGCAGCAGTGTTTTATCAAAGGAAGAAGAGACTGATTTTCTTTTTTCGGTCGAATTCTTATCCGCAATTACGTGATGATTAATGTTTATTTTCATGACAATCTACAAACCTTTTTTTTACCTATCGAATCTCTGTTTATCTATCAAAAGATTATCAATTATGCTCAGATCTGTGTAAACAATTAAACGGCTGATAATTTTCTACAGTATTATTTTCATTATTAGTCTCTCCAACATCAATCATTCTTGACCCTGTATGAGTAAAATGACGATGCATATATGTAACGATAAAGTTTCTCTTTGGCGCAATTTGTGAATTGAAGAATTTTGGCCTTGATATGCTGATCTCTAACGCCACGTTCACTTCACTATAGAGATAATCGATCTTTATTTTCCTGATTCGATTAGAACATGGAAAAAAGGTGACAAAGAGCAACTCTTCGATTAAATATTATAGTGTCAAATTCCATTTGCATAATAAGAGAATAATTATCTACGATGATTTTCCATGTTTTCATAGATTAGATTACTTTTATCTTATTATTGTTGTGTTGCGTTGTTATTATTGTCATCCTTGTTATACATTTATTTTTTAAATGTTTGTTCTATTCCACTGAACCCTGTCGAACAGATACGTTACCTAGGACTCCATCTGGACAAATGTCTCACTTGGAATCCTCAACAAGACTGAAAAGACTAGAAACTGCTCGGTCGTTTTCGCCTACAACATTTACTGGACAAACGCTCTAAGCTCCCAATTAATTACAAAAGACTCATTTACATGACAGTTATCAGACCTATTTGGACATACGAAGTAGAGCATTGGGGCTCTACCAAACCATCCAATTCATCTCGTATCCAATCCTTGCAATCCAAAATCCTTCGTAAAATCCTCAATGCTCCTTATCATGTCCAAAACAAACTCATCCATCATGATCTTAATATCACATATGTTGCTGATTTGGCCCAAACCAGATACCTATCCTTCCATGAGAAACTCCATACACAGTTGAATCCGCTAGTTTTTCTACTTGCTTCCCATACTATTCCTGCTAACCCTCCGGGGCGACTCAAAAGGAGATGGCCTCGAGACCATCTACTATAGAACTTTATTGGAGTGCTACCGATGGGTAGTTTCTCCACAAGAGTTTTTCATGCCATATTGTACATATTATCAGATTTACTTATTGTAATATTATTATAGTTGTAAATATCAATGAATTTAATTTAAAACAAAAATGTTTGTTCACATTTTTTGTTGGAAAGAGGAACACAAGACGAATTCCTCACCTTTAACCCGTTCGTTAACATTGCATCATCTAACCTATCATTTGTTAACTACTTGGTGGAGTGTGGAGTAGGCCACTCAATGTTTAATAAACTGTTTAGAATACGATTTTATTTTGTCTATATATTATTATGATTTAACTTCTTAAGACATTCATATAAAGGTTTTGTGTATAATATTCGGTCGAAAAAATAATGATTCCACTGCAGAATATAGATGGGAGGTTAAATAACGCGGAATTCCAGAACATACTCCCGATTAATATAATGCAAGTGATAGCGTCGCGAAGATTGATATGGACTTTTAAGGCTTTGGGGTTTAGTAATGCACGAATCTCTAAAAATGCTATTAGGGTAGAGGTTAAAAGTGGTGAAGGACCGAGGCGTAGATGAGAGGATTCCGTTAAAGGTGAACTTACTAGTTTAGATTGGGTGATAATCCGTGAGTGGAATTTTGTAAGCATTGATCGTTGATATCGGGATCGAGCTTTCGAGTTTGTTAAGCTTTCTATTGTTGCACTTTCATTATTATTGCATAGAACAATATAAGTGGTTGAATAATCACTTGCAGTCCCCCCAAACTTGTGACTGCTAAGGTCTGTTGAAGACTTGAAATATTGGTTGGAACGTTGGTTATTTATTTTTTAACGTCACATTATGCTTCTATAGCTATCAAACAAAGCTTTAGTAGGAGTCCTGAATTTTGCCTATCCAGATTTAATTAGGATAGGGATCTTTTAGGAGTACCTGACACAGCACAGGCTCGGAAAATCCATTTTACTTCCCACACAAATGAACTATGCTTTCTAATAAACAGTGTCTTAATATTTTAAAAGTTATAAATGGCCTCCATCCGAATCGTTTCTCTTTCATATGAATATTATTCGCTACATGAATGTTACACGTTACGAACCAAGCATGAAGTTCTTTTTTAGGTTAAACTGTTAAACTAAATAACTTTATTACCATCCGTTACTTAGAACGCAGTTATTGTTGATAAGGCAAAGAGCACACAATGACGCGTGTTGAGTTGCATCACAAGCTGAAATGAAGCGTCATGGCCAACCTTATCTCAATTGTTTCTCGGTCAGTGTGTGATGTTTTAACCTGTTTTAACTATCGCAATAACAGGTTAAATTTAGTTTTAAATAACGGTTTTGATTTATATCTATGTTTAAGTAGGTTACTTAGAAATGTAACAGGTTATTTAAAGGTTATCAGGAAAAAAAAACGGCCGCGTTTGTTCGGGGTGAACTCAATAACTACTGCACGGATTTTCATGCGGTTTTCACCAATAGCTAGATTGATGCAACAGGAAGGTTTAGGTATATAATTTGTCGAGGTTTTGTGTAAATGGGTTAGAAAATCGATGGGTTTTACCGAAGACGCTGGCTAATCCCGTGCAATAGGTAAATGTACATACAATAATTATATATTATATATTACCTATCTTTTTACATGTATGATATTTTTAACATTGTTGTTATCAGTATATATTCAATTATTTAAATTGTTTTTCTTATTTATTCAAATTTAGTGATAAGGGTCGAAATGTTACAACAAATTATTTCTTCCTATTTGATAATTTATTTTGACCTCCACTCGGACCATCTTCACCTCCATATATGCATATAATTAACCAGTAATAAGAATAATATTTATTCAAAACAAGTAATTTTTTTTAATACGGTTAGACGCCCATTATTTCAATGGATTTAATCCCTTTTTATAACTGTGTGATTTATTTATATTCTATACTGAAATATTGATTTTCTAAAATAAAAAATAAATATTTATATCTCAGTTGCCTGAATCCCCTTGATTGATATTGAAATACGAGTACGTACTATATAACCTTCTGGCTACGTGCCTAGTTTATATAATGTAATATATTCTATCATATTTTTAAGCGTATCCTGTTCTAAAGATATTTATTTTAAATTAAGACCAGACAGGTTTTTCCTTATCTCTCAGATACCTTTTATAAATATTTCGTATCTTTGATACCAATTATTTTTCAAGTGCCTTGCGCGAAAATAAACGACTTTTATTTTAATCGTTTGTTTTTTGTTTTATTTTTTCGTAGAAATCCTCTATTTCTCCAATAATTAGTTTGTGTTTTGGCCTTTGCTCTTTTTGATACAGTGTTGATGTTTTTGCCAGGGTTAGAATTTGGAGAAGTAATTACCTTTCTTAGAATTTGAACTTTTTTAAGAATTTTTATTCCTTCTTGGAAAAGTATCGCTACTGTTAAACGCTTCTTGGAAGAGGTCGCTTGAATGTTTTATATAAACATTAATTTTACTGAAAGTTTAGAACTTATTTCCAGTTAAATCTGAGTATTCCGAAAAATTTAAAATATACAATCTGTAATCACTTGATATCTTGAATTATTACAAAAATATTGTTATTATTCTGGATAAATAATTCCTTAAACAGTGATAAACTATTAATTAGCAGCCGCCGTTTTGACTCACGCTGCAGGTCTTCTTCAGGGCTAAATGAACAAGATACAAAAATATAGTATGTAAAAGAGAGCGTGAAAATAACTGGTTAGTGCAAAATAACCTTTGAAAAATAACTGGTTAGCGCAAAATAATCTTTGAAAAATAACTGGATGGAGTAGAAAATAATTATTAAATACGGAAAATAACCGGTTACTGTAATCATTTTAAAAAATGCCCATATTGAGCTTCGCAATACCACGCCCACCATCACGGCCTTCTTAATCTAAATAGCGTGCTGTTGTTATAATTGAGATTGTAAGCCACTCGAGAAACAGATTGCGTCCATTTTCCAAACATTAAAATTTATCAAAAATAAATATTTCGTTTCCTCATTGCGTCAGTTGTTGATAATTCTGGAGTGTCTTTTCATTTGTTTGTTTGAAAATATTACAATTCGATTTTCGAACTCGAGGAGGCACTAAATTTTAGATTGCGTTGGCACTGGAACAGTGGATTATTAGAAAATTCGTATCATATACTGCTAAATATCAAAATTTACTATAGGATTTTTTTAACAATGTTTTCTTTTTTATGTATAGCCTCATTATTATACTTATATTTTTAAAATTATTTGTTGATATTTCAATTGTAAACATCATTAATGAAAAAAACTGCCCGCTGCAATGGAAGAAAATGAATTCATACTGAATGATAATTGTTGACCTTGATACTATATGTGGAAGAAAGTGGTCCGGGTAGAGGTCAAAGAATTTCTCATACAATAGGAGAAAGCTTTATTAAGTAGCCAACGTTTCGACACATCTTTCAGGTCTTCTTCAGGGCTTTGGGCTCGGTAGGTCTAACTCTAGCTAAACACACCTACTTCATGCTGCTATAGGTAATTGGACGATGCTATGGTGTGAGTCCTGAATTTAGCCTGGTATACTTGGGACAGGTATCTTTACAAAACAGTAGGTGTTTTTAGCTAGAGTTAGACCTACCGACCCCACAGCCCTGAAGAAGACCTGCAAGGTGGGTCGAAACGTTGGCTACTCAATAAAGTTTTCTCCGATTATATGAGAAATTCTTTGACCTCTACCCGGACCTCTTTCTTCCACACGAAGAAAATGAATATTTGCCTAATATACCTGTAGCCTCAGTGAACAAGGTTAGGTCGAGTTTTGTCCAGACTGAGTTACTTGTACCGAGGTAAGCGGAATCGTATCATTTACCTTGTTTGTGGTTTGAAATGGAGTTAATGAAATGTACATTTTGTCCGATATGGATTGATCAGTATGCTGTGTATTACGGCAATACAATGTAGTTGGACAGCACTGCTGAAAATAAGGCATTTCTCTCTCTCTTCGCAATATATCTATCATGCATACATCTCTTTCTCAATAATATCTCTCTCTCTTCCTATTCAAGCCAATCCCTGGCTTTGAAGATCCTTGAAAATTTTTTCAGAAGATGCGAGAATTTGTGTACCTAAAAACCCAAGTCTGTTCTCAAACTCGAAGAAGCTGAATGGTTGAACTAAAAATAATTGCAGGTTTTGATTTAACACGCCGAAAAAACTTAGTTATGAAAATATCGTCTTAAATAATTTTTTTGTTTTTTTCATTTTCCAGAACGCTCAAAATTTCCCCTTAGCGATCACTAGTGTGCATAATCCTGGAATAGCCTGTACCACTATCTTGGGTTCCGTACATGGTAGAAACTTTATTGTTTCTTGGATAACGATTGATTAGGAGGGTCTAGAGATCCCGCATGATCCATCCCGTAGATGTTAACAGATAAAATAATTATCTGCCACAGCTTATTTTGAACCCAGGACCTTCGGCAAGGCAACTCAGCGCTCTACCACTGTGCAAAGCCGCTCCCTAATACAAGTACAAATAATAATAATAATAGAAAACTTATCGAAGTTATTTCCAAACAACAGACAATTTTTGTATACGCACTTTACAAAGAGGTAATGTGATCCGTTCGAATTTTTTAGTTAAAGTATTCTTATACAAAGATTTTAGAATAGTTTTACAAATACTTCTTGTTTTATTATATCCGTCTTTTGCAAAGAAACCTAATAAAGTTTTAAATAATTAGATTGTGAAGTGAAGGAAGTGTCCATATCGCGTTACACCCGCGGCAGGAGGCTCCTCGTCCAGTTTAAATATAGCTGCGATGAATTCTTCAACCAGCGACCGTTCCTACCTACCTGGGTTTCTCATCTCTCAGGTTTTTTATCCAGCTTAAGTCCTATTCTTAAAGCCCATGGTCCTGTAAAACCTTTGAATATTTTCCATTTGAACTGATTCAAAGCCTGTTTCGTAGAAAATCTTGATTGTGGGCTTTAATCCGACCAAAATTGAATGGCAAATATCGCGTCCTATATTGATCTTATAAATTTATTGGCAGAAATGAAGCATATCATAAAAGTATTCTAACAAGAACTTTATTCAGATCCGGACCAATAGTAGACATAAAATTAAAAATAATTGTTGTATTTATGTTCATTTAATGTCACTTAATGCTGCTATGGGTAATCGGACGATGCTACAGTCTTGAATTTAGCCAGGTATACTTGGGACAGGGATCTTAAACGAGCCACTGAGAGTATAATATATTATAGAAGGTTGTTTTGCTAACCACTACACCACAGTTGACCTTCCCTTTCTTGTTAGTTTATTGTACTTCAACAAGTACCTGGCACCGTACAGGCCCAGGACCTTGTTTATGTCCCTTCCGAAGGGGGTGGCATTACCAAATAAAAGAGTGTAAAATAGTCTGGGGGTGGAGTCAATAAATTACACAAAATGAGATAGACTTATTTTATTTGTGCCTGTGTTTCAAGATAATTTTTAGGCTATCTTTAGGGGGCTGAGAATAATGTTGGTACCGAAAATTAGGGGAAGTTGATCTGTAATTCAGCAAATCGCTTTCCTGGACGACCGTAAGCCTAGGAACAGTGCAGTCTCTAACATTAAGCGCCTTCATGTTGGTTGAAGTGGTACAGTTTTATTGTTGTTTTTATATTTTTAATTTTTAGTTTTAATTTTATTATAGCTTTTGTTCACGACTTCGCTCGCGTTGAATTTGGTCTGCCACATAAAGTTTTGTGACAGATCATTTTAAATAAAAATAAAAAAAATTTTTTTTTTTTAACTACAAGTTACTTGTACATCCGAAATTTCAGATGTCCAACTTGAAACTGACGGATTCCATACAATCTTTGAACTCCTATTATTTTAAGAGGGGAACCCTTAGGGGTGGAATTATCCAAATTCCTTTCTTAGTGCTCATTTAAGCTATACAAAGAACCTATCTGCAAATTTCAAGATGCTAAGTTCAGTGGTTTCTGCTTTGCGTTGCCCGCTGGGTGTGTTAGTCAATCAGGTTTCAGTTTTATATAAACTTCGCCAGTGGTTTGTTGATAAAAAGTAGCCTATTTCCTTCCCCAGGCTTGAGATTATCCACATCAAATTTCATCACAAAGGGATCAGCACAGCCTTGAAACGTGCATTGACACTGATTAACAAACGGGACGGACAGAAGTTTACTCGTTGTTCGTGCCAGTAAAGGATTAGTATGTAATGCCATTGAATTTATTGAAAAGGATTACTTAGTACAACGGTTTCACTTGTTGTTAGGCAGCAGCAAGAAATTAAAACTGAAAGGATTAGAATAATGTACATATGTAGGTGATTTATCTAAGTGTTTTTAGTTTTGGCGGTCCTACTTACCTACTGCAATATACTCCTGTAAACTTTATTTTTTCAAATCCTCTTAAGATTTTATTTACAATATATATAAAATTTACAAATAAATACCTGCAAATGCTTCTATATAAACAAAAGCCTTTTGTTACCTTTCGGTATTTTAAGGCATACAATGGGCTGAGTCCGCTGAAGGCGGTTTTTACTCGAACGGGCTCGAGGTCGCTGATGTTATACAGTATAAAACAGGAAGGGACCGTTTAGCGGGTTCAAGAAGTACTCCTGTAAACTATTTTACTTGATTTGTTTAGCGAAAATATGTAGATTTCGCGAGTAAGAAACAAGTGCGCATGTATACAAACTTTCCCCTCTTTTTCACCCCCTAAGGGTAGAATTTCGGAAAATTCTTTCTTATCGGATGCCTATGTCATACAAAGAACACACCGTCCAAGTTTCAGGTATCCACAATCAGCGGTTTAGGCTGTGCCTTGATCCGTCAGTCTTTCAGGAGAAAGCATTTTATATGTATAGATTGTATTTTTATATTAATTGTTGACTTCCTGTTAATACTTATTAAAAACTGCAAGCAGTTTAAGTGAATTCTCACAGCCTATTTAGCGTTGCTCTCTGCTGTTTTTATTTCATGTTCTTAGTTTGATCCAATTTTTGGTTCTTCTGGATCAATAAATGTATATTCCGCGATTTTCTCTCCGGCCAGTATTTCTCCATCCTCAAAGATTCTGATAAGATTCTTCCATTCTCAAAGGTCACCTGTGGTCTAGTGGTTAGCGTAACAAACTACTAAACCCAAGACCGCGGGTTCGTAGCCCGGCAGGTGGCCCTAGGATTTTTTTAAGGGAGTAAAAAATCCTTAGTTACGCCGTCCTTCGGAAGGGACGTTAAACGGGGGTCCCGAGCCTGTACGATGTCAGGTACTCGTTAAAAATCCCTATCCTAATTAAACCTGGATAGGCAAAATTTAGAGCTCCCACTGTAGCATCGTCCGATTAGCCATAGCAGCATAAAGTGACGTTAAATGAACAAACAAAACAAAAAAAGATTCTGATAGCCCGCTTCTTTCTCGCCTCAAACTTCATCCTCTTGTCTCGGGTTATGTTCATGGTAGTTCCATCCCTAAGCATATCTTCTGTAATCCCGAATTTTCTCATGCACCTCTATGTTTTCTTCAACCAATTTGGTTTAGTTTTTTTTATTTCTAAGGAATTTTCACTTTTCGATAGCCTACTTGAACATTCATTCACAGAATATGTCCATTGAAATTAATCTTTGTTTTTCTCATTGTACCGGAGATTCTTTCTGTTATTTTATAAAGGGTATTATTTCGCGTGTAGACTAATTTGTGATTTGAGAACTTAGGTCTTAAAATTTTCCTTAATATCTTTCGTACTCCAACCTTTCAATTTGGCCCTTATTAATGATGGATAGCGTTTCTACCTATTCCTACTTTTCTCACAATCTGTAAATGAATTTTTATATCAATAAACTGATTGTTTGTTTGTTTGTTCATTTAACGTCACTTTTTGCTGCTATGGCTAATCGGACGATGCTACAGTGGGAGCTCTAAATTTTGCCTATCCAGGTTTAATTAGGATAGGGATTTTTAACGAGTACCTGACATCGTACAGGCTCGGGACCCCCGTTTAACGTCCCTTCCGAAGGACGGCGTAACTAAGGATTTTTTACTCCCTTTAAAAAATCCCAGGGTCACCTGCCGGGATACGAACCCGCGATCTTGGGCTTAGTAGTTTGTTACGCTAACCACTAGACCACAGGTGACCTTTCCAATAAACTGATAATAATTACTATTATTTAAAAACAACTACTATGTGTACTACTACTATTATTAAAAAACTACTACTATACTATAACTAGTATGTGGAGAATATGCTAACCTATTTTATTAGTATTGTTATCATTAATTATAACTATTATTAGTTTACCAGTTAGCGGTATTTATTTGTATTATCTGCCTTGAGACGAACAGAATACTGATATTTAAAGAAGACAAAAAAAAACTTTATAAAACTCATGACTAACTTTCTTCCAATTCGCGTGAAAATGATCCTAACTATTATATCACGTATAGTTGGCATTTTGCCAAAGTATGAAAGAAAAAAAAACATAATTTGTAACCTTTTTTGCATGTTTCGTGCTATAAATGTTCTCATAAATTTTATTTTAAAATAATTTATTAGATATTGTGCCATTCTTGTCATTGACTTTTTTTTTTAACTATCAAGAGCTCTTAAACACATTGTTGATTGATGATGTTTACACTTCAATTAAGAAAAAAAAATGAAAACCTAACGTTAACGTTTAGCACATTTTTTATGCTTGGTCTCAACAACAGTTTAAAAAAATTGCTTTGTTGGTTAATCAGTCGTTAGGAGTTCCTAAATTCAATTAAACAATTTTTTTAATTTCTATTTATCTAAAATATTAAAGGGGTTATAAGGTCTTTGTAGTATTTAAAAAAAAGTTTAAATTTAGAATTAATTGTGAAGCTTCAAACAATTAATTCAACAATAACAGACTGATTTTCAAACAAATCAAAATACTCTTTTATGTTCTGAACATCGTTCTGCTCCATTTATTTTGTTTGGCAAACAGTTTACTTATAATAGCTTTGATAAACATTTTAACAATAATAATAACTAGGAGGTTACCTTGAAGGTAGATCGGCACAATCCAAAAATAACCTAATTTTTGTGTAACCATTAACAATCAGATGATTGCTTTATTTCTTTATTGATAATTATAGTCTCAATATGCATCGTGGAGTGCTCGATAATAATCAATGGCTTTTTCACAAGTTTCGTGAAGAAATACCTTGCACAATTATAAGCATGCTTAAGCAAATGTATTCAAATAATTATAAATAAAATTGTAAGTTCAGACAATGTAATATCTGTTGAAATTGTAGTGTCATTTTCTGTAAAATACAGCATTTGAAAGTATATGTCAGGGTTCTTATTATAAAGTATTATTTTAATGTAGCATTCTTTAATATTTAATAGTTTTCTCTGTAGGACTAGGGAATTTCCAACTTCCCAAAAAATAAATAAACCATTGAGGGCCCTGGATTCAGTACTATTTAAGGACTTGTTTCTACACCAACGAAGGTGTTGAGATAACACTCAATCTATGTTTTACTCCAATTAAGGGTACCTTCACTCGAGGGTCTGAGAGGCTGAGTGACCCTCAAGAGAATCTGCATATACCAGAGAACCACAGGTGATAGTAAAACAAATAATTTATCTGCCTCAACTGGTCTCTGACCCGGGAGCTACAGGATTGTTACTCAATATCCTACACGTTGAGTGGATGCTATTTATATACGAGCATTTAAATGCCATTGTGAAAATTAAACAAAGAATATAGTGATGGATGTGATGCACATAACTTTTTAATCTATAAATGGTCGAAAATGCTTTTTTTTACTTTGAAAAGCATAGATCCATTAAAAAGTACATTATCTAATATTAGTTTTTAAAAACAAAATTACAAAAATAAACATCATGGAATATAATTAGGAATTTTCTCGCCTTGATAGGTATAGAAAAAAACTACCTATACATCTACGACTCATGATAGGTCTAGGTTCCAGTACACGGTAGAGACTGTAGTGCTTCTAGGATAAAGCTTTATAGTTCGTATCTATTAAACAATTATTTTTTTTAATATTTCATTTGAAAAGAAAAGATATTACAGGACCGAGATTCGAACCCGGGTCTCTCACCTCTCCGTGGTGATGCGTTAACCATCTCGGCCACCCTGGCTCGCTTCCCGCTCAGTCATATCTCCTCTATATTTCACTATATCTCCGTGTTCTCGCAATTTGGATGTATACACGGGGAGAATGTTAGTTGAACATTACTTTATTTTTGGATCTTGTTGACTTTAAGTCATTAATATTATTATAATTTATTTTATTATTATATAATATAATTTTTTTAATATTTTATTTGAAAAGAAATGGCCATATCTTTTCTTTTCAAATAAAATAAATTATAATTATTTTTTTTTAATCGAACAAAATTGCTATTAGTAAATTTATAATTCATGTGTTTAAAATAATAATTTCGAAATGTTTGAAAAAATTTCAAATCATTATGTTGGTAATAATTTTCATGTTTCTGCTTATCAATACACTTTAAATTTTGTTTATTTATTTATACATTCCGTCTACAATGCCAATTTTTTTCTAAAATTCCATTATACAAAGGGTTTAATTTGATTATAAAAATTATTGCTAAATATGGAATTTATTTAAATGTTTGTTTGTAAATCTTTTTTTTTCGTGGGATGGGGTTGACCAGCCTGATTTGGCGAGGTGGTGGGGGTAAGTAGTGGGGGAATTCAGTAGCCTCAGGCAGGCTCCAGTTGCCTTTCCCACAGTCTCTCAGGTGCGCTCTCCTGTGTTATGTGCTCTAATTCACTCCAACCAACCGTCTGCTATTCCATGGTGGATACCTCTCTCCTAAGCGAGACAACTGTACTGGCAGACAAAACCAGCGCCAGGGGTTATCAGGTGCATTACTCCCTCATTTTAATTATATTTATTTTAAATAATACTTAACCTTAAAATAGCATCGTTCCAAGTTATAACGGCTTTCTTTCGGTATCGAGTCTTGGTTTTTTTTTTTTTTGCCTTTTTTTGAACCTTAACCCCAGTTGATTCTTATACGATGGCTTCCAACAAAGCTTTCCTTCGAATGTAGGCCATTCCGTCTGTTAAGTTTTCACTTCTATGACCCTATTTCCTTCCCCCACCTTTCTTTTAGGCTATTATATCTTCTTCCGTTCATATTGTTCAGATTTCGTATTATAATTTCTTTATACTCCTTTACAAATTACCAACTGTTCTATATAAATCACTCTATACCACCATACCTCCCTTAACCTATTTAACCATTTTCTTTTCATTTCAATTCAAATTTAAATATTAAAATGGGGGTTACTAGGAAATGTTAAGAATATTAACGTGCCCGAATCTAGGTGGGGTTGTGAGGACTCTGGAATCAATACCCCTGCCATTGAGGGTGGAGAAACGAAACCTGGACAAAACGTTATAACTTCAACGAAATACTTAATGGCACAATTTTATGAAATTTTAAAACGTTTATTCAAATTCGAAAATTTGATCCGGCATATTTCTTCCACTCGCTCGTGCCCAAGGACAGATCTCATGATACAATGGTTTCTTAGCTCCAATGTCTTTAACATCTGAGAATATTATTTCCTATTTTAATATAATTATTATAATCGTATTTATTTTTTCGTGGATTGTTCATCTCTTTAAATTTGAAACAGTTTTATTAACCTTGAGCTCAATGTCGTGTTATATTTTATTTTGCAAACAGGTTATAACTATTTTCATTATAATTTTCCTTATAAAATATTTACAAAGCTGTTCAGAAATTTATTTTTTAACTTTTATCTAAATAAGTACTATTCGTTTTGCAAGATGAGTTTTATTTTATTTTTATAATCTTGAGTGGTTATCCTAATGCAATAAAATTAAACTCAGACATAGAAGAACAACTAGCATTATTGAATTCAATATAATAATAATAAGCAAGAAATATCAAACATATTCAATTTTTGAACAGTCATTTGTTGGTTAAGATTGTTACTTTTAATTTATAATAAGGAGAAAAATTAAAAGTTCTCATAATTAATCATGATTAAGTAGTTTCTGAAGTTTTTTTTTTAAATGTTAATTTGACTATTCAGTTTTTGTTGAATTTGTTCGAATAAAATCTGTTATATTTCATTATTCAATAAAATAATTAAGTTGATAAACTTAATGTAAGTTTTCTTGTCACAACTCTCTTACTTGGAATTTCATTGGCCATATGGGATCAAGTTTTAAAATTAATTTATTGGTTGATTAATTAATTGATTATGTAATAAATAATTTATTTATTATAAATAGTTTCTCTTTATTTTCAGTTCCTTGGGAACCACTGGCTAACATTGATGGAGTTTCGACTGGACAGCGCGGAATATTGCCAAGCTCAGCACAAATAGACAGCTTGTGTTAAAGCTTTTCTTAAAAAGACAGTTTTCAAGAATTATAGAAAGTATCCAGGTTACATCAAGGCACCGTCTTGACACCTGGTGAGCTTATTCGGAAATAACACCCTAATATAGGGAAAAAAAAGTGAGTGAATAGGTTTTTCCCTCTATAATCGTTTGGAATTAAGAAATAAAAACAAACAAAAACATTTAATAGTCGAAGATAATTTGAGAGGAGCAACACCAAAGATAGGGTGTGTTGAATAATTTCCGGCTCATCAGATGCTCTTCGGTGCATAATACAGGAGAGTTTTTAGGTTTTCCTCGTAAGACACCGTTTTTTGGGAGATCTTTTCAAGCTGATCTGAATACCAGTATTTTTTTACAGTAGATTTTGTTTATTTATATATAAAATATATTGTTTGGCAGTTGAAGTGCTAGTGCTTGTGACTTATCGATTAGTTGTTGGGAAATGAGTATTGAAACAATGAGGCATAAGGATATTCGCCCCCCTCCTTGCGAGATCGAGTTCAAGAACATGAAGTTCCTCATCACCGACCGTCCTACCGACCAAAATATACAAAATTATATTATGGTAAGTTTTGATACTTAATGCTTTATTAATTATCTAATTTACAGCACTAATTTCTTTAAAGTTTAATTTGCACTAATATGAGAATTACTTATCAGCTTAATATTTAAGGTTTTCCATATTTAAATTTCCTCTACAGTATCCCTATTTTTAGGCATTGATGCTAGGTCTAGAAAGGGGTAAATGACACGTAGCAATGAATATCTTCTAGAAAATTTCCTTTTTCATATTTCGTATATAACTTGTAGAAAAATTATAGTTTTTGCTTTTATAGTAACATATATTCTTTTTTTTAAATTTGTTGTATCATATGATATTTCCCACATTACTGGCTGCGAGTGTGTCCTTAGTTCGAAATATCTTTATTCAACTATTTCAAATGCTGTTATTTCGCATTATTGGTTGACCGTATACAATATCCAGGTGTAGAGATGGTCTGGATGTTGCTAAATTTGGCTCACATAGCAGGTTTTGATACCAAAAATAAATGTAGGGATATAAATATTTAAATTATTGCTATTGCCAGTTTATTTCCTGTTGTGGTTAAATTATACTCTATTGTTAGAGAAAAAGTTATCTCTGATTTATTGTTATATCTGGGGCCTGGGAAAGAAAGAGGTATAAATAGCTATCTCATTTTTACAAAGAACAGATTTTCTCAACAAAGATATCTAATGTTTTTATTGTGATAGCAATATTAGTCAAACTCAATAAGTATTATCTCAAGCTATTGTAATTTTATCTTTACGTACAAAATAATTGTAAATGCCCAGATCTTCTTCATCATATACAAACATCTTAAGTTTTCAAATCAAAACTATTACAGTAGTTATTTTACCCTTTTTGTAAAAATTGTGCGCTTATTTAACTTATTAATTATTTTATATAAAGCGTTTAACATCTTAGTTGAGCTTGGCTTTACTTATTAATTTCTATGTCAAAATTTAACTTTGCCTATTGAATTAATGCCTTATTAATCAAGAGGTTTTGTATTAATTTGGTTATTTGACTGTTGATGCGATTTTTATTTGTGTAATTCATGGCTTGGAGTTTTGAATGCTTCTATGATGCTTTAACCTTAACCTTCATGTTAGTTTTAGATTGAAAGATGCTTTGGCTAGACTTGTGTCTGTTATTATATTTGATAAATTAGTAACTATTTTAGATTTTTTCATTACCCTCTGTCTTCATAGAATATGGTCTGAAAGTTTTAGATGATGCGCCTTAAACATATTCTCTGGAATATCTGTCTGTACTCTTTGTAAGTAATTTTTACCCAAAATTAGGTTGTTCTTTTTTTTTTTGCATTAGCCTCTATAAAACTCGACCATTTTGATTCTGTCATCCCAAACATAATTAGCAGATTGTTGTTGATGAAATTTGTCAAGCATGTCTCCTACCCCCCCCCCCCTCCTAAGTTCACAGGATTAAATCTCTTAATGATTTTTTTTTTTAATGAGTCGATAATGGAAAGTGTTGTATTTTTTTTAATTGATAATTTTGATTAAACATTGCCTGCTGATATCTCTTCAGTTAGTGTTGCATTAATCTTATTTGAATTAATGAATAAAGAGATTATGTTATCTATCTAATTGGATAGTTATAAATTTCTAACAAAATATGTTAATTGCCACTGGTATCAAGCTATCATATTAATTAATAAGTTCATGTATTGAGTTAAATTTGTTTTAAATATTTAATTAATAGTGTTATTTAATAATCTGTAAGTCCGTATTGATCTTAATGATCAATTTTTAGATCACTTTAAAATGAAGTACTGACCAATAACAGTCAAATAAGTATTATTAATCACCTTAAAATATCTTATACAGAGATTAACAAGGAAAATTACTCTGTGAAACATTATAAATAGAAGTGCTTTTATCAATTGATTGAGTATAGAATTGGTACAACTGTAGCGTTTCAATGGCAAACATTATCATTACAAGAAGATATGCATAGGGTTTTGAAATATTTATTTTAATTACAAATTAAATTATCTATTGTGTGAAACAGGTGGTATGCTTGAATACCAATCAACTAAAAGTATATCATAATAAAATCCTCTTACCCTCATTAAGTATTACTAAATTAGCACATAGTACTTACTAAAGGATACTACGAAATACATAATAAAAAATAATAGGTACAAAATTACTAAAGAAAAATTTAAATATATCATTTTTACCGTTAATTTATTTCTTAAAATCTGAAATTAAAAATTTCTTTTTAATAATTTTACACAATACTTTTTTTTACTACGTGCATTTTCTTGTAGAATATTCATTAATATAGAAATTAAATCAAGATATTCTTTCCTGTTTTAATTTTTATTAGTATATATTATATATATATAAATTTTAGGGCTAGTTTTCCTCTTATAATTCTGCCTATGATCTCTATCAAAAGATGAAGTAATATTAAATGATTGATATAATGGTGACTTATATTTAAGTAAATAATAATCAAATAAATATATATAGTCACAAATTACGATTAAATACGACAATTCTGTCAAAAAAAGAGACTGCTCTGTATAAGTCCGTAGTCTGGAAACAAGTATTGTTTGAGAAAATAACTTCGCATTTAACTTCAAAGTTCGTATTCTTTGAAACTCTCTGAAATTGTGATAGCCTTAATTTAATATTATTTTTGCGGCCCACTTCCGTTAGTGTGGCGAGCGGAAGTCGTCAACCGTGGTCTAATTTAATAATCATTAAATTATACAATTGTAATCAGGCTCAACTAGAAATTATCCGTTGGATTATGCTTGACTTTTTAGGGGTGATGATTTTAGGGCTCTATCACTCTTTAGGGTAGTGATGATTTTATTAAAACTGATGAATACGAAATTGCTATTTAGAGCATAGCGTCTTTACGTAACGGCGGTGAATTCGAATTTTGTATGAAGGTTAGGCCGATGTTCCCTTCTAATGAAGGCAGATTTTTTTTTATCATTTTAGACGTTTTTATTAGTATAAATTTATTTGAAATAATATAATTGATTATTATTGAGTTTAATTTATTAAATTGTTAATTTTTTTATGGAACACATAGTTGAAAAATGATATCTAAAAAAATCAAAAGAACTAAAGTTTCGATTTTTTTTTAATGGTATTTTTTTTTTTTTTAATATTCTTCCAGTTTCTATTTGCCATGAATATATTTGAACCAAGATTTTTTTTCCCCATTGAAATAGTGTAATCTCTTAGGCCAAATCAAAACCTTTAATAGGTTTTTGCATATTTAGTGTTTTGGTTCTATTCTATGACATGGCATTAAATAATCGACTAAGAGAGTTTTAAATAAAATTTATGTCTTCTCGACCTGCTGATATAAAATAGTTAATTGTTTTTTGTATTGTATGATTCTGGCATAAGGTTTATGGGAAAGTTTTGATGTAGTATCTAAAAAAAAATTAAAAGTAATAACTTGAGAGTAATTATTGCTTATTCAGCTAAATGATTTTTTCAAATACTGGAAATTATAATCGAATTTTTACTACTAATGTTTATTTAAAGACATTTATTTCTTAATTATTTTAGATTTGAATTTTTTTTTACGTTATAGGTTTAATGTCCTTTCCTAAACATGTTAATGTAAACAAGAAATGGCTATTGTCTACAGATAACCAACCTTTCTTACTAGAGTGGGAATGTTAAAATACCCCCACTTTAAAAAAAAAAAACTCTTGAGTTTGAACCAGTATCAACCTCAACTGTCCACAAGTTTGCCTAGTTTTATCCTATTAACTACCTTGGCCATTGTTGCCTTTTGTATTAGTAGTTTTTATATCATAAAAGGCACCTTCTAAACATACTGTGTACTTAAGTGTTTTAGTTAGCATGTAGATGTCAAAATGTAGGTCATGCCATCATCTTTGTGTCATTCAGTTATTTATTAAATTTACTTATTCCATAGCCTCCTCTAAGAACTAAAATCTTTGTAAAGATCCTCTGTGGTTCTTTTAAGGCAAGACATAATTGTGAAACTATTGTTATTTGTTAAATCTGCTGACTTATGGTCTCAATTATTATACATTAATGTTTATTTTAGTTTTTCCCAATTGAAACAGAATTTCTCCAAGTTGGGTTTTTCAATGTATAATTTTATTTTCCTTATTTTTTAAACTATTTTATTCTTCTGATATTAGTTGTATTGAACTTATTGACTGTTATTTTTATTTTGAATTTTATAGGAACCATCTTTTCATATTAATAATCCTTCTTGTTTTATCGGTATTATTTTTTCTAAAAGTAAAAAAAAATCTTTTAAAAAAACCATCGCATTGATTTACAATGTTTGTATTCATTTTGGGTAATAATACCGATTTGACTTTTATTTAACCTGATATTGCCTTCAGAACTAAAACTTGAATTTAAAAAAAATATATCGTTGATTGGTGTACATATATGTTAGCAATTTAATTTTATTTGATAGTTAAAAAAAAAAAGATTAAAAGATAAAGAATAAAATAAAATTATTTAAGAATTTTATTTGGTTATTTTTTATCTTAAAGGTGATTTTAATTGTACTAATAAACATACTTAACATCCATCCTGGATTTGTATGACAACTCAAATAATCATTAAAAATAGGTTAAGGTCAATGGTAGACTGAAGAATTCGTAATGTGATTAATTTTTGAAAATAGTGAGAATTTTCTTTTTCTCCTTAAGAGTTTATTAAAAAATTTAAAGAAATTTCAATGAGTTATAAAATGATGCAATTAAAAGATAATAAGTTAAAAGGAGTAGAATGCAAAACTTGAAATACAATCTTTCACAGTTATACTTTTATGCACAGTTGTTTGGATAAAATCAGATTTTTATCATCATAACTTTTTTTTTGATTCGTTATTACAAAAAATATGTGTAGAACATTAATTTAGAAAATGGGAAATAACTTTTAAAAGAGTCATTAAATATTCAGTTCATTCAGACATGAGGAAGATTAAATTTTATTGATAAAGTTTTATCAATTTCAAGAAATGTCCTTAATCATTATTGTTATCACATGGGGGGAAAAAATGGTGCATTAGAAAATTCTGTCTTGTTATTTAATGAATGACTGATATGATTAAAATCATTTGACTTGCTCAATTGATTGCAATTGACGTATCGATTGATGTGATTTACAAGAATTTGATTACTCATATAATAAAAATATATTTTATTCATTAAGCAGTAAGCAATCTCTTAATTGATTTAACCAAACTAATTTTGTTAAACCAAAAAAAATTATTTAAAAACAGCAATAACTGGGTAGCGCCTGTAAATTGCTTTTAATTTATTATTCTGACTATAGATACTAAGTATCTTTTGATGGTTGTAATTTTATAAATAAATCTAATTAAACACATGTTTCAAGGATTTGTGAGATTTATATTTAAGTGGTCACCAATAATAAGCGTAAATGATGTATGTGGGTTATTAAACTGTTAACAAAATCAATTATGATTTCGTTAGGATAACAAGTATGGATGAATAATTATTAGAACTTGATTTATTTTTTTAAATGTTCATATTCACATTCTCAATCATACAGACTTCTAAGTTATGGTATGTCTTAGTATTTATACTATCTAGAAACTCTTTAACCTTCTCTCTTTATTGAGTGTGAAAATGTGCATTCTAATTGTGGTAAAGCTTCCTGATTGGTTACAGGAACTGAAGAAGCATAACGTACGGGATGTTGTCAGGGTATGCGAACCTACGTACAAAGTTGATGAACTTCAGTCTGAAGGTATCTCAGTCAAGGATTTAGCTTACGAAGATGGTACGTCACCCCCTGCCGATGTAAGTCAATCAAATTATAACAATTATTTTTTAAAATTTATTTTGTTTTATTTATATTTTTTTTGTGGTGATAGTTGGTAAAACTTTACAATACAATCATATCATCAGTGTTTAAGTCAAGTTTTCTCTGCTAACTGTTTTACATTCAAGTGTGACATTCGTATTTAGTGGGATTGTTACAACAACTACTGTTTTAATTTGATATTATGTAAAATTATTATTGCCTTGCACTTCCAGACATCATTAGAAATTTTTAGTTGATATTTGATTGATAATTATTTAAAATGGCATATGTTAATTTGAATATAGAAATATATATGTATATGTATTATAAGTTTGGTTGGAAATGTGTTCGATGATGAAATACAAATAAGAAACTCATTTATTGTATGCTGAAGTTTCGGCCTAAGTTTTAAATCATCAACAGGACTATAGAGAACAAGATAACAACGTAAGTGTCAATAATTGTAACAGAAGATTTTTACAAAAACCATTAATATTTAAATAAAAATATGTTAATTTATTGTACAAATATTGATATTTACACCATTATGAAAATAGATAAAGAATAATTTAGAATTTATGAAAGAAATAAACACATTGTAGGCAGGAGGGAAGTTCAGAGTAAAAGGGAGCTGGCTTCTAATCTATGTCACGTCTTCAAGATTGGCTGGGGCAGATAAATCATTGATATCGGGTGTGAGATCTGGAAACCCTTGGACTTGAGAAGGTGGACTAAGCGTGATCTCAGGCCAATAACTTCCCCCCACAACTGTTGGATTAAAAACAGTACAGTCTCTACTAACTATTAAACCCAATACCCTTAATAGGTAGATGACTACATATTATAATACAACATTACTCCTAAATAGCTCAGTTAGCAAAGTATCTACTTTGGTTTTGGACTGTCAGTGTAATAAAAAACACAAACAAACTTTATGTAAATATAGGAGTAAGATGTGAAGTTATGTAAGCTTAAAGCAGTATAATCATTAATAATTATCATTGTGGGAAACAAAATATAAAAGAATAAGTATAGGAACAGGAAGGAATTAATAACAGAAGAAGAAAAATGATAATAAAATTAAAAAAACAAATATGTGTTGAATTACATAAGTAATAGTTACAATTATGCCTGGGTCCGGACCTTGATTATTATAATATAATTACAATGCCTGGGTCCTGACCTTGATCAAAAACGTTCTATTTTTATTTACTAACCAATCAAAAGTAATAATAATGTTTTCTTTTCTTTTATTAAATCAGTAATTTGTATTCATTGGAAGATTAATGTTAAACATCTGAAGCCTTCGATTTAGTTTGGCCATCTTAGGATAGGCTTAGGTCAGGGAGCATACTATAGCCAATGCTGGTGATGTGATCGCATTGTAAAGTTGTGCTGATAGATTTTATTCTTTTTGGATAATTTACCATATTGCTATAATGTTATATGTTTGTTTTATTTTGTAGGTAGTAGATGAGTGGTTTGAATTGTTAAAAACAAGATTCAAAGAAAGCCCTGAGGGCTGTGTAGCTGTTCATTGCGTCGCTGGCCTCGGCAGGGCACCGGTTCTGGTCGCGTTAGCGCTCATTGAGCTCGGCATGAAGTATGAGGATGCTGTCGAACTGATAAGGCAGTAAGTATACCATAATACATAGAATAATTTATATATTATGGAATTCTATTTAAGGTATCCTCATTAACAGAATTATTGTAAAGTTTTATTGTTCAAATGAAATTCCAATGAAGTTTCCTTGAGAATAAAAAAAATATGTAGATTAACTATTTTCAAGATGACTTAAATATTTAATTTTTTTTATTTCCGTCCTAGCGATATCAGCTTCTTGTAGGAACTACCTCAGCTCATCTTGCCTAAAGATCTCTGTTGTCCTCCATCTGCTCTCCACCATGGCAAGCGCCATTACCATTGGATCATCAGTCCTTCATGGCACTTCAGCCTCTTTTTGTCTCTGAGTTATCTCCACTGTGGTTACCTCAAGGAACCATTTAGGCTTATAGCTATCGCTCATATGACAACTATTTCATTTGAAATTCTTGTAATGCACTTAGGTCTTCTCTAATTCTGTTATTTTTCCTGGAACTCCTTGTTTCACCGAGGATTTTTCTGAGATATCTCATTTCTGTGGCAATTGTCCTAATTGAGGATCTATACAGTAGAAAAGGCAAACTTTTATTTTCCTTCTTTATCTCCTGTTTTCCAATTAATATCATGCAAGTTGAGTTATTTAACACATTAAAAGTCTAATTTAAAACTTCTTCATTGATTCTTACTTAGCGACTAAGATCGTACATAGGTATTTATATTTATCCACCTTTTCTAGCGGCTCATTGCTTATTGGCTCGTTATGTGAATTAAGTATTCCCCAGCTCATTCAGTAAGCATCAACTTGCTTTTGAGTGGAATCTTATTTATTTAAGAGAAAAAGTACAATATATTAATTTCATAAATAAAAATGGTTGTAATCCCTAGCACTTTATACCTTACATTCTAGAAATACCTAAATTAGCACAGTCATCGCTTAATAATAATTTATTTGAGAGACTTCTTACATATAAATTATTTTATTTATTTATTTAATTTCTTTCTTCTAGAAAAAGGAGAGGCGCTATTAATTCAAAGCAGCTGGCTTTTCTGGAAAAATACAAACCAAAATCTCGTTTGAAGATAAAAAATGGGCACAAGAATTCATGTTGCATCCAATAGCCTACGACCCAACTGTCTTTGACGTTTGGAATAAACTGCTTATATTTTAGGAGCAACTATAATTATGTGTACGAGTGTAACCTGGAGGAGTATATTTATTGAATATACTTTTGATTATACATTAAATACAACACCTGCACACATAATTGTATCTATAATTTTAATTATATGTTAACAAACCAATATTTTAGCGTTATTGTAATTGATTATGTTATTTCAGACAGTGTGAGATATCTTTCTTATTAAAGGTGTCAACATTACGGTACCTCTTTATTATAGTCATTATATTTATTTCTTAATTCCTAAACTTTTACCAATTTAAAATTATTTTTTAGTATCAGTATAATTTTTCCCAACAAAACTATTTTCAACTATCTTTATGTTTTAATTATATTACAATAATTTTTTTCTTCTAATATTTTGTTTTACTTAAATACGACATTAATTAAACATTTTTATTTTTTAACATCATAAACATTGAATCGGCACCACAAAACCAAATCAATATATGTCTTTCTGTAATGAGCTGAATGTAAAATTTAAAACTAAAAATAAAAACAAAAAAAGAGTAGGCTCATATTGTAACTATTTTTTTATTGTTGAGTTGCGTACAGTTTTTAAATACTTTTAACTTTGTTTAATCTTTGACGTGATTTTTCCTACAACAGGGAGACATGTAAATTAATGAAAAACATTGTATATATTTAAAACTACAAAAAAAAATTTAGTTTCATAATGGCTATAATTTTCCAAAGAACACGCCATATCTTATTTAAAAAACAAAAAAAAAAGAGTATATATATATATATACATTTTGTATAAATAAAATTACACTGCCAATATAATAATCTGTTAAGATATAAGTAATTTACATGTACTCGTATTGGATAACATTACTGTTTGTAGGATTATGTGTAATCTATGAATTTTATGCTGGTTATGTATCCGAGCTAAATCTTGCATGATTTTTCCCCCATTTTATGATGAAAATCTATTCACTTAATTTCAATTTCTTTTTGTTAAAGCCATAACGTTATTATGTTTTGATTTCTTTTTTTTTTTTTTTTGCTATTGAGCGTAAAGTTAGTATAGCTATGATCTTGATAAGTTGTAATTATGAGCATTGTTGTGGTAAGTTTTGCGTAATGAATCATCACATGTGTACGATTGTTTTAAAGGTTTGTTTAGAGTATGGATGGATGATAATAGGTTGTTGTGTACTTGGCTATATGGTTAGTAAACTTTAATTTTTTTTTTAATTTAAAAAATAAAGAAAATAAAAAAAAACATCCCGAAAAAATCATTAACCATGTTGCATATCTGAGATTTATAATTTAAGATGGTAAATAGAAAAGGAAGAAATTTTTTTGAAATGAAACGTTTATTGTATGGTATGAGATAATATATTATGAAATAATAAATATTCTTGGCTGTTTCTTTTTTTATTTTATTTTTATATTTATTGCCAATACCTGAGAATTTTCCTTTGACCTGATGCTGTTATATACTGTTCAAACTGTGGAATCTGTATCTTTCGGAGTCTTATTAAATTAAGAAATAAAAGCCAACTGATTTTCAGACAAGGGTACACATATAGTTGTCAGTATGCAAGAACGTTTCATATCGTCACTCTCAAAACAATATTGCCTGTCTACAACTTTTGGTGAAAGTGAATTAGTTATGGTAACGCATTCTACAGGTTGAATTACACACTATTAAAAAAAAGGTTTCAAGGTTGAAAGCAATGCTGGGCTATTGGTAGCCATAGAAAGATAACATATATATAAGATAATATAACACAAGGCCCGTTTTTTTTTCTTTCCTGTAAAATTGCCCGAAGTGCACATAGGTATTAGTTGACAGTGAGGATATGTTACACGAACAAGCAAAATAAATATAATCTTTTAACATATTCAAATGAGAGATAGATAGCATCTTTTTTTTTTATTGAACTTTTAATTGTATATATGCAGTTATAAGTTGAATGAACAGGGGTTGTACGAGGTTGGTTTGAAAAGTTCTCGGAATGTACTAGAAAGAAGTGTCTACCTCAGTGGAACTGCTTTTATTTTTCAACATAGTCTCCCTGCAGTCTAATGCATTTGGTCTAGGGATGTTCCAATGCCTTGATCCCATCCCGAAAATGAGATTCCTCCAGGCCTGTAAAATACATCTCCAATTCGGCTGTCAGTTCTTCCATTGAAGGCAATCTCCGCCCCCCTCGGAAAATTTTCAGCTTGGGGAAGAGATGAAAGTCTGATGGTTCCAGATGTGGCAACAATTCGTACCTCAGTTCATGAAGTTTTGCCATACCAATAGCACTTTTGTGGGGACGGGCGTTGTGCTGATGAAAGATGACTTTTCCTCTAGTTGGTCTAGGTGGTTTGCGTTATTGTTTGGCCAGTAGGGAGATAATCTATCTGCAGAATGCCTTTTGCATCCCAGAAAACTGAGGCCATGACCTCTCCAGCCAAACATACTGCCTTTTCTCTCATTGGTGGTGGTGACTCAGCATGTTTCCACTGCTTTGACTGCTGTTTTGTCTCTGGAGTATAGTAGCGAACCCAAGTTTCATCCATAGTCACAAACCGGTGCAAAAAATCTTGTTGATTGTGCTGAAAAGACAGGCCAGATTTTCTTCGGGCATTTGCAATCTGGTGCGTTTATGGTCCCATGTCAAGTGGCACCCATATTGCGGATAATTTTTTCATTCCCAATTCTTCGGTTAAAATGTGATATACCCGTTCAGATGACATACCTAAAGCTTCAGCAATCTCTCGCACTTTCAGTCGACAATCCTCCATGACCTTTTTATGCACTTTTGCAATAAATTCTGAGGTTGTAGCACTTTTTGGTCATCCACTTCGCGGATCATCATCTAAGGCTCTCCCGACCAAAGTTAAACTCACTGGCCCACTTGGCAACAGTTGAATATGAAGGAGCAGAGTCCCCAAGTGTGTTCTGAAAGTCGGCATGAATTTCCTTTGCTTTCATACATTTCTTTACAAAATACTTAATCACTGCTCGAGTCTCAGTTTTTCCATTGTCAGAAATCACTACGCAAAAAACAACAAAGACGACTCATGCCACTTGTTTACTCAGAAAGGATGTGTGATTATTGTGCGGGAACCTCGTTGCTCTAACACTGACATCTAACAGTGTTTCCGAGAGCTTTTCAAACCACCCTCGTATTTCAACTGTATCTTTTTTTTCGTAAGGGTTTCCTTCAACCAAAAATTTCCTTAAATTCTTTTTCCGTTTCGTTATATCCTGTATATCTTCCACCCTCAGACTATGGCTGTGGATACTTTCCTCAATTTCTTCTGTCCATCTTTTTCATGGCCTTCCTCACCGTTTCCTCCCTTTGACGCTCCAATTGAAAATTAAATTGGGTAACCTTTATTCCTTCATTCTTCTGAGATTTTGGAGGACGTTTTGTTGAGTTTGCATCCGATCTCTAATTTCGGCATTTGAAATTACAAGTCTGAATACCCGGGAGCTCTTCTCCAACAGTCGATCTGAGATGCAAGTAGCTTTTTTCCTAGAGCAGCGCTTATCGTCCATGTATCTGCTCCATAAAGCAATATGCTTTTAATTATGGACTTATATGACCTTCTTGTTATCTTTTGTCATATTATTGCTCCAAAGAACCTAGTTAAGCATACCAATTGCTTTGCGGGTCATAATTATCCTTTGTTTTATCTTTTTTTTTTCGATGTTCCATTCCAGAGCCCAAATATTTAAAATTATCTACTCTTTTTGTGACATTTCATTCTACAATAAGGTCCTCCTGTTCTTAAATGGTCGTGTAATCAACTATTTCTCTAATGTTTAATAACTTTATCCTTCCGATAAACGAATGAAGAAATGAAAGGCAATAAAAACACTTTCGAAAGCTCCCAAATGATGTTCAATACCACCCTGCGCAGACTTCTGCACCTGACAACTAATTTAATCTAATAATAAAGTTAGCCGATAAGCAACTGTTTATAATAGAGATAAATAATTAAAATATTTTATTCATTCTATATTCTTTAATTAAAATGTAACCATACATTTGTTTCAGTTCAAGTCTCACATATGTTAATTACCTCAAATTTCCGTACAAATTTACTATTACATCTTTAAGCCCGGCTTTCACAGGCCCAGTAGCTGGCGGTCAGTGAAGGACAGTTACTGTCTGGCAGCTACTGGGTCCGTGAAAACAAAGTTGAGCCAGTACTGACCGGTCAGTTGCTGACGGACAGCTACTTCAAAATTTTTTGTTTTTACTGTCCACTGACCTTCCCCCACTCCCACAAGGACAGCTAATGGGTCATCACTTGCTCAATAGAAACGCAATTAGTCAGTGGCCGGTCTGAAGGACAGTGGACACTTGGACATTCATTTTTTTACTCTTGCTGGTATAGCTTCTCACATAAATGTATCATTGCCTTGAATTTTTGAGGCAATTAACTGCAAAAGAACATCAAATTGGCAGGGTGTCATTCTAAGTATTTTTTAAAATTCATATTCATTAATAAGTTATATTAAGCACATAGAAGTTGCTCCAATATTTTTCATCTGTAATCAACACCTTGTCCATATTTTCTTTTTTCTCTTTTGGCTTTTGAGAATTTCCATCAAATGTTCACCAAGGAGTAATACCAATAGTCATATATTTTTTCGAGTTATATCTTACTGATCAGCCATTTTGCTGGCCTCGTGAAAACGCAATGGGTCAGAAATCCAAGCCAGAACTAGTAACACAGTAGCTGTATACACCTGTCTCCCAATGCAGACCCAGTAGTGAGAACACGTCAGGAACTGTATAGACAGCAGAATGTACAGTTGCTTGCTACTGGGTGGTCAGTACCTGGACCTGTGAAAACCGGGCCTTACACTGTTTAAATAATTTGAATATTATTAAATTTGGTGCAATAAAATAAGATTATATTCAGATTTTAACGATCTGAAGAAATTAATCTGTTTGAATTTAGATAGAGAACGGAGATAGTTTGGGGGTGCAGTAAAAAAAAAAAAAAAAAAACACCAAATAAGTATTAGACTTATATTTGTGCTGATGTTTTGACCTACAATCTTCAGGGCGGCTGGGTGAACCGGCTAACCAACAATCAGATTGTTGGTTAGCCGGTTCACCCAGTCGTCCTGAAGATGGCCTACATTGTAGGTCGAAACGTCAGCACTGACTAAATATAAGTCTAGTACTTATTTGGTGTTTTTTTTTACTGCACCCCCCAACTATCTCCGTTCTCCATTTTATCATCCAGTCAACTATTTTCCTCTCATACTTCATACTTAAATTTAGATAATATAGAACTGTATTTTTAATTTCCTTATCTTGGTATTTAATATTAATGGATTTTATTTTATTCTGATGTCGATTACTTGTATAAAGTATTTCATAAGAAAAATTGTTTTACTCAGCCATTTATATTTGAAAAAACAAAAGAAAATAGTGAGATTATAATCAATCAATGTACTTAGTAAGAAATTTTTATCCGTTGTGCTCTAAATGTGCCATCCTGTATTCTCCTAAATCACTATTAACTAAACTCCACCACCATTGAGATCCAACAAATCAAATTAAATTGATGAGCGAAACAGTTTCTATTAAATGCTGATGAGAAATAAGGGGAATTGATACAAAACAAGAGTTTTATTTTAAAGATTATTAACAATGATTTATTGAATAAAATTACATCAAAAAGAGACAATAATTAATGATCAATATATTTCTGTACTGTTTAAAAATTCTCAAATTAAAAAACAAACAAATAAAAACATTCCTTTGATTTCATACATCAATAATCGTTACATTTCCTTTTTGCCACAAATCAAAAATTTTAAAAATACACATCACATTTCAAATATCACTCGTCAATAGAATTTCAAACATAGAAATAATTTTTAAAAAAAATCATCATAACATTCAATTCATATGTCGATATGAATAAATATACATATATATACAATTACATTAAAATTATATTTACACACAATTTAAAAAATGTTAAAATAAAAAACCTTTAATCCAAAAGCTAGTAATCTATATCCAACTATTTCATGATACAAATAAAATTGTAGGTTAAAATTCTTCAGGTTCCCATTTTTTTGTTGCAGCTAAAATAGAAGGAATCTCAGTAATGAAGACAGGATTAATTTCAAATTTAGGAACACCAGGTTTGATGATGTATTCTTTATCGAATTTTGGTTTGTAAAAATTTGAGAGTACTGGTTCAGGCTCTCTGTTTTTGACAAATTCTTTCCTTCTTGGAGGTATCTGAGCATACAAACCCAAATCTTCATCTGTGACTTGTAATTCAATCAATCCTTTGTAAACTCTCTCATCAAAAGGTATATTAACTTTACTCGAAGCCTGAAAAAAAAAAACAACTCAATTAGTAGCAAGTAATTAATAGTAAATAATTTTAGTTTAAATATTAAGACCGTGGAAAAAATTCCAACGAAAAGCTCTTAAGTCTCCCAACTAAAACAGGAATTGAAATTATCTGTCCAATATTTCGTCTATTCAGGCATCCTCTGGGTAGAAAGAGAATAATGCACAACAAAACATGAATAATGCACCCAAGAAACATCCCACCACCTCCAAGGCTCAAATGCAAATCCATGCATCTACCCTGAGGATGCCTGAATAGACGAAATACTGGACAGATAATTATAATTTCTGTTTTAGTTTGGAGACTTGAGAGCTTTTCGTTGTAATTTTTTCCACGGTCTTAACATTTATGTTAGGTCTCTTTTTACTTTTCAATATTAATATATATATATATATATATATATATATATATATATATATATATATATATATATTTTAGTTTAAATATTGAATTAAGGTATGTGCAGTACCAAAGTTGTTGATCAAAGATAGTTATTTCTGCAAAAATGTTTTTTATTAACTAATAATTATTATTTTTCAATAATAGTTTCTTACTCTCTGTCACAAAATAAAAGTGAACCTTGATTACTTTTCTTTCACTTCCTAATAATGACAAAAATTATGGTACTCACACAGGACATAGAGAATATTTTTTTTATGGATTCTATAAGGCAGTTAATTGTTTAATAAATGTTTTAAAAGTTTTTTATTATTAGTATTTTAATCCTATGTCTCAGCATTCACAACCATATGCTATCTTCATCTGATGTAAATTGTAATAAAATGCAGAAATGAACAATAATTTTAGAAAAGTTTAAATTTTTATTTAATTGAATAAGGAATATTTCAAGTCCAGCTGACATATTTACTGAGTTGTTAGGGGACTAATATTGGATGTAGAAAGAGTATAAGCGAGGAAATTTTAAGAAAAGGATAACAGCAAATGTTAAGATGAAATATTCAGACTGAATCCATTCTAGTTCTAAAATAGGATTGTTTCTTTGCAAGCTTAGAAACTTTTCATATCCAGCAATTTTTTTTTTCCTGTTCAAGCTTTTATATAGCACATTGTTTTAAGCCGAAAAATTTATTATGAACAGACAATGTAGTTTAAATTTTCAAAAAATTCATATTCTAATTTAATTTAACTCTATAGGTTACAGTGATTTTATGACTATTGAATATTGTATAGGCCAAGTAGTTGGAATTAGTCTTTGAAACAGACATGTTGGTCTCTTTATTGAAATTTAGGAAAATATGTTTTTAAAAAAAGGAAACGAAATTGCTCAGTATACAGAGCTTTGAGGTTCTATGCCAAAGGTCCTGGGTTAAAATTCTGCTGTGGCATATAAATTAATCTGTTAATAGCCACAGATCAACCCTGTAGGATTTACGTACCCTCTTGGGGCTCGCACAGCTTCTGTAAAGTGAATATAAAGGTGAATACCCCCTCAATTAGGGGGAAAACGTGGTAGCTAAGTGTGATCTCAGACATATCACCTGTACACAACTGTTGTCCTGAAAACAGTATAGTCTCTACCATTTTGGGCTGATAGGATTCAAACTGCTCTGCATTACTATGATCACTCTTCATATGATTTTACACTCATGGTTGTTTCCACATCATAATATAGTAGTAGAAAAGAATTAATAAAACCCTAATCAATAATATAACTTTTGGTAAAATAAAGAATTCAAAGGTACTTGGTTATGAATTATAGAATATAAAATATTACAGTACCTTCTTCTTCCTTTCTCCACTGCTTGCTCTTAACTTTTGTTTGGTTTGTTTTTCCTTATTAATTTCTTGACCTAGGCTGGTAATACTCTGAATTATTTTCAATGAAGTGAGAAGTTTGGGTTCTGAGAAATCGTTTCGTAAACCCTTTTGAGTTTTCTTTGTATTGGGATTTTCCTTTGTGCTCCCATTCTCGTCAAGTACACTAGAAGGTTGTGATTCTTTAGGTCCTAATGTTTCTTGTTCACTATTAACACTGTTTAGCTCATCATAAAATTTAACAACAGGTTTTTTATTCGATGAAAGAGCAGTTTTTGGGTCCGAATTAACATTATGAAATACTCTTCGCACTTCACACATACTAAAAATCAAAGATTCACAAGTAATTCATAATAAGATACATATAAATGAAATAAATACATAATCCAACCTATCACACTGTTGTGTTTACTTTATGAAATTCAAAATTACAAAGAGGCACAAGAGATTTCCCTCGATTTTCAGTAAGACCTTGGTTATGACATCATAGATGCCTTTTGTTCGATTTAACAGTTCTCACTCCTAATTACCAATGACATCAACAAATTATTTCTTCAGCTCTGAAATAAAATATCTTCTACGTATATCTTTTAGGCGCTCAATTAGTGACATGAACCCTATTGAAATAACGGTATTATAAAAAGGATGGTTCACACATATTTCTAGATGAGACCGTTTATACAATATTAAAATTACAGAAAAAGACCCGTTTTTGGTTGTGAGTTTGGTTCTGAATGGAGTACGTAGGTTCCAAATTTTAAAATTATTTTCGTTGCTCTATACAATTGTCTAGTTCTATATGTTTAAAGAAATATTAGTGAATACCAAGAGGGATTTAGACCTTATGAACCCATGATAGATCGATTTTCTCTATCAAGCAAATTGTTGTAGAAATGAAGGACTTTAATAAAATCGATTGGATGCTGTTCATGGATTTAAAGGTAGCCTACGATACAATTTCATGATGCAAGCTTTATAAAGCTATGCAAGAAAGAAATCCCCTGTGGATGGGGGAAATAAAAAGAATACATCCGCAGTAAACTCTGCTTGTCATAAGAGGCGACTAAAAGAGTAGCCTAGGGTGCCGCTGTCAGCGCGCTCTGGGTTCCCTGCCGGGTAGACAACCGGGAAGCCGTAGTGAAGGCAACCTATCTAGGAGAGGATACCCTGAATTCAAACCGAGTCCACCTGGTAGGAGGCTGAGAAACGGCCAGCACTTCGTATCTCGTTAAAACAACACACCTCTTTCAGACCCAAACAGAAAAATAAGCCGGATGGAACAAATGGAAAACGACAAAGGCTTTGGAAACGGGCAATAAACTTTGGTTCATGGAACGGGCAAGGGCTAAGTACAAAGAAGAAAGAGGTTTTGGAAGGCTTAACTAAATAGGATCCAAAAACAGTTGTTTTAGACGAGACTAAGATAAAGGGAAATGGAAACTGATGGTGACTTCATTCAATTAAATGCTTATACAGCGGAGCAGAAGCTAAGATCAAAATAGGAAACCGTTTGACAGATAGGGATTAGGGAGAGAAACCTATCAGCTAACAAAGGATATTTTGCAATCTCCAAGCTATTAAGTTAGTAAGTAGTAAATTATTAAGTTAAAAACCTTGCAAACATTATGTATAACGCTAATCATTGGTTACCTATGTGTTTGAAACTTTTACCTTAAGTAAGTATCGTGCAGAAAATATCTAAAATGTGTTTAAGTAAAATAGAAGGCCCGATTCGAAACAATGACGTATTATGCATATGTACAAATAATTTTTTTAATTAATTCATCCAATGCCAGCACGTGGCATTTCTCCCATACGCCGACCAGCTTCCCATTAAAGACATGCATCGTGATCATTGTTTAGAACATCTTTAAGACCACTGCGATGTCGTAAGTGTGCACCGCCCATTACACTATAAAAACATATGGGACAAATATCAGAGTCTGCGAGAGTATCCCAGTCTGTGCAGATGTGCCTGGAGGTAATGATGACCTGTGAAAAGTCTGAACCTCTCAACAGCTTCAGTTGGATTGGATGATCTTGGAAGATTTATTCTTGGAAAGATCTTGGAAGATCTCGGGGAGCTGCTCATTTTCATCAGCAAGGCACTTCCATTTTTTACCCTCTGCACCGTTGAATAGTAGGTTCCTTGTATAGTTTCCAACTGGTGTTGTTTCAATCTTATTCTTGGCTGAGGTTAGCGAAGCTGGGTTGTCAGTTCGACCTTGCTTGGCAAGTTGGTCTGCCCGTTCGTTTCCCTCTATCCATAGGTGGCTCGGTATGCACTGAAGTGTAAGCTCCCAGCCTTTAGCAATCATATTCAATAGAGCTGTCCGACAAGATCTTGTGGTCTCACAATCGGTGGGAGAGTTATTGGTGAGCGCTAAGCATTGTTATGGCAGCTAGCGAATCGACTAGGAAAACTGCTTTTTGTAGATGGATCGCTTGGATGTTAGTGAGTTCATCTACTGCCATGTATATTGCAGTTATTTCGCCGTTGTAATTGCTGGCATTGGAGCCCATAGGTATAGAACCCTAAAAGAATGAGCTAAAGTAGCCAGCCCCTGTTCAGTTAGTTGTAGCTAAACCATTTGTGTGTATATATATATATATATATGAAGCCAGCGAGTGTAAAACTGTATCTAGAGTACTTTAAGTAGGAGGACTTGGAAGGAGACCAAGAGCGATGTTGTGGGATGGTTATTTCTATGATATGATGATTGCAAAGCTTTCCCGATCTATGTACTTCATATACCGGTAAGTGAACATAATATTAAATAATAACCTTGTATATTAAGATAAAAAAGTCATTTTTTTAATAATTTATGTAAGATGATCGAGCAAGTTTTCAGAAACTGTCAGATAACAGTGACACGTGTCAACTTGGCAGGACTGACATAAAACACTCCCTTTGTTAAGAAACCTGAACCTAAACGTAACCTCCATTTAACCTGTCTGGGCGAACGGAATTTTGACTGTGGAGTAAATTTGTGATATATTTACTAGAAAACATTAGTTATTTATCCATATTATAGTGTAGATTGGTATTTTTAAATTACCTTGACCTGTTTACATAACCATTAAAAGTATTATTAATTTAACTTTTGAAAAAAACCCGTTAACCAGTTGACTTTAAAATTATATTCATTTGTGATTGTAATGATCTCTATATTTTGAATATTGTTGATATATGATTAAGACTGTACTATGACAAATCCAAGAGAAAAATTCGTAAGTAACTGTTCAAGTATTGTGTTTTTAGTTTTTCCTAATTGAAATATTCATTTCTATGATTTAACATTGTTGCTAGAACCCTGACAAAAAACCGCTAGAAGAGTTGACTATCCTGGTAAATGAGGATGGAATCCAGAAGAAGATTCCTGCATTGGTAAGTTCTTTGTAAAACTTTGTGCAGTTATTACAAAAATATGTGAAATTCATTTATCAGTTTATACATTTTTCTTAGAATTGAATTTATACTTTTAAATGGTCTGGGGTAATTCAGTATGAAACTTAATTGCTTAGCTGCTAAAGTTCACTGGTTCAAATCTGGCTGTTGTGTATAAATTATTTACATAAAATACATATTACATAAGCTGCCATAGATCAGCTTACCCTCTATTATGTGGGTACCCTTCATTGGGGGAAAAACTTGGTGGTCGTGCGGGATCTCGGCCAAATTACTCCCTGCACAACCGTTGTCCTAAAACTAGTATTGACTCTTCCATCATGAGTTGTATTGCTCCAATTTTTATAACACTTGCTATCCTGTGATGTTCATATCTTAATAAATGATTATTTTAAATTGTTCTGTCTCATATTACTAATTTGAAAGTATATGGGTATGTTCATAACAGAAGAATGGCATCAGTTCTGTCGGCTGTCGATTTGAGTTGTCACAGCAAGTTTTAAATGTCAGTTATTTCCTTATTAATATTCTCGAAAATAAAAATAATCGTGAATGAAATAAAGAGTGTAATTATAGGAAATGCGTATATTTCAGGAATTATTACATTAAGAAATGAACGTTTCTTCTTAAATTTTTAAGTATAGATGATGATATGCGTAAGTCAGTTCCTTTATCTGTATACAGTCAGTAATTAATATTTTTATTTTTGAGAATAATATAAAGGAAACGCATGAAGAGTTAAAACTTTGATTTAGCTCGAAGTTATAAGCTGTGGAACTGATACCAAAAGAAACATTTGAATTAATAAAATTCTTGACATTTTTTGAGTTTTGAGTTACATCAAATTTTTTTTTAATTTAAAATTTTATTTTCAAAATCATTGATAAGGGTGTGAATAACTGTGATAACCAGTTAACTGTCAAATTTCAAGAGGAACTAAATATTAATTTTAAAAAAATTAAATTTTCATTATGAATGTTTTTTTCCCTTTAATTTAATATCATGAAATATATAATGATTTATTACTTTAACTTATTTTTAACATTTTTGCTGATGACATATTACAATAAATAATATATTAACATATTTTGACAAAATAATTTTTATATTTATAATTTTTGTTTGTTTTTAGAGTTCTCACTTTGCCGGTGATAGACCCATGGTTTCATTTTTTGTTCCGCCGGCTCTGAGTGAAAATGGTTCATTCCCGATGGGCGCTAAAGGAGAGTGGTTTCATAAGATGGAAATATTTATGGCCAATTTACAGTGGTTATTAGCGTTGCCTCACCATAGGTAATAATTTAACTTATATAATTCAAAGTATTTCGTAGGAGACGCTAAATATTTATACTATAATTATTTTAAATTAAAACGAAATCAATTACAAATAACTGATCGATATAACTTAATCAAGAAAACAGCTGTTTATTAATTATTAATTAGAGTATTAACATTGGAGTCAGATTATGAATTTTTCATAAATAGTGTCGTAATCCAAAATCAACTCTTTATTAATAAAACATACCTACAGTTTCATAAATTAAAGTATTTATTCATTTTTTAAATTATAATATTGATTTCTTGTGAGCATCTTTTGTTTGCACAATATGGTTGAGGTTGATAGTGTTTATCATTGGTTTTAAACCACCTGATAAGATTCCAAGGGCTAGATTTTAAATATTTATAATTTGCCCTAAATCTAGGTATTTTTAATGTAAATAATTATATTAATAAAGAACTCATGTGAGAATTCCATTTTCTAAAGCAGGGTATTCTTATTCTAGAGTTTTTAGCATTTCTTGGAATTAATAGTTTATCATTTAAATGATTCAATCTTAGTCTTATGTTTGATATGAATTATCATTTATAAATCTTCATTTATGCCTTATTTTTTGCTAGATGGGAGAGATTAGCTTTTTCGTAGAAGTACGTTATTTTCTGTTAATAATGAAACAATTTGTTTAACAATGTGAGGTATTGTCCTCTTATACAGGCACTGCTGATAAATGCCAAACATTTATATTTAAGTAGTAATAATATTTCATTAACCTGTTAACCGGGCGGGGCGTATAAATACGTGAAACGTAATTTTGTATTTTTCTTTGTTCTATATATATGAATAAACGAAAACGTATACATTCAATAGTCTTTTCATTTATTTTAAGCATAAATAATAATATGAAATTACGTTCTCCGGGCGTGACTTACTGACACGTCCTTGTGAAAGAGCTCGCACCCGTTATATGCTGCGTAATTAAAAAGGAAATTCCCCGGTTAATACTAATGATATTTTATAACCTTTCTGTATTAATTTTATTGAATTTGAATTGTACTAACAGTGCAGTCTCTATCATGTACTGAACCCCAGACTCGTTCACGGGTAGTAGTGGTTTTTTTTTTCAGGTTTTCAGTAGAAATTTTCATGAATTCTTTGTGCAATCAATTGCATTTCCTGACTCACATGCATGTATGAACTAAAAAAGAGGTGCATTTATTTAAATATATGTGTTTGATTGATTTTATAAGACATTTTTGTCCATTGATTTTAACTTGTTATAATTGTTTAATGGAACTGTTGGACCTCTAATACCTTTTCTTCAGTGAATGGCTGAAATAAGTAGCTGTAGATATTCTGAATAACAATTATCACAATTCATGATGGAGGGGTGGCGGTTTTAAGAAACACGTTGTTTATCAAGGTGGAAGATACAATAAAATAAAATTGAAACAGAAAGGTTATAAAATAGGCTAGTAAACTGCCAAAAAAAAATAAATAAATAGAAGATAAAGATTTTTTTAAATGTTAGTTTATATTAGTTATATTCTGTGTTACATCTGTTTGTCAGTTTGGTACCAATTCTTTTCAGTTTATAATTTTTTTTTCTTTTCTTCTAAGGTTTTGGTCACAAATTGTTTATGGAAAGAAGACATGGGATTCAATCATTTCTTTCCTTCAAGAAGCATATCCATTTTTTGCCGTTCATAACCTTCCTGATGATAATGAAATCAAACAGAGATACTTTGAAATATCGCACCTAGTATTTTGTGTAATTTGCCGTGCGACTACTCAAAAAGAATCTGAGGTAAGCACCCTTTATTTTACCATAAAAGTATAATTATTTTTGTAATTATAATAAAGTAAAATTAGTTTCTCCTTATCTTATATTATCATTATTTAAGCTTTTTAATTGGTATGGTGGATAAACTTTTATTTTGATAAAGGTAAAATCCATGGTCCCAAACGGTAAAAGTACAACTTTGTAATTGTAAATGGTAAATCAAATGCATTTTTCTAACTAATGCTGTTCAATGTCATGTTTATTAACTGAATTTGGCATGTGTGGATAAGGTAATGTATAAAGTGTTTTTCCAGATAGTAAACAACACCAAAAGGCTAATTAATTAGACTAAATTGGAAGGTGAATTCTGTGAATTAATTATGAATAAAGCTATCTCTAATCACTAGGATATTCAACTGCATTATTTATTTAATTTTTAATGGAAGATTGCTATATTGAGGTATAACTCTATTAAAAAAACAAATTAAAAAATCTAGATTAAATAAATTAAAATCCACTTTGGATAGGTGCAACCGAAATTCACTATTTTCTGATCTGTTAAAATTGTCTCTCTTTTTTCCCTTTCATTGTAACTTTATATAATGGAAATGGTCTTTTATGTAATTATTTAATATTTTAATATCAATTAAGTCATGAAGACTAAGAGTGTTTATATATTATAAAGTGTATATTAGAAATAATTATTAATTATAAAGTAATTAACTAATCTGTTTTTATCTTGTATAGGATGCATGGATTGGCAAGGCGAAATTTAGCGATTTGCTCTACAATAATACTATTATATCATTGCCCATTTTATTCGATATTTGTGTTGTGTTCGGTAACCAAAATAAGGACGAAGTGAATCATATTATATCGAATATCTTCTCAATTCAGCCATTATATAAAGATGATCTTGATAGTTCAGTTCAGCATATGAAAAATGTAAGTTAAACAACTTTTATTTAATAAATTATAAATTTAAAATGATCAAATTTATATATTATTTCAATAAAACTATCTTTTCCTGCAGGTTTTAAGTTCCATAGAGGAAAGGTTTTCCATGAGCATTGTCAAAGTCGATGTTACAATCAATAGTAACAAAAAAATGGGTGTTTCGGAATTGTATGATATAACATTTTATGTCTTAGACATTGTGGCTACGCTGTTTAGTTTTATTGACGCTTATCCTGAAGGAGCAATGATTTTGCATTTACATCGTTTTGAAGTCTCGTAAGTATTTTCTCCTTTCACTAATTTTTTCTTTTTTGTAGTTTATCTACATTAAAATTTTATTTTGTCATAAGGAGAGCAATTTTACTCTGGCCACTTCATTTATATGATTTATAAAAATAAAAAATATATGTAGTGAGGTGCGTTTTATAACTTTCACTTTCCTTGAAATAATTGTAGGAAGTTCTATTAAGTTTTCATGGAAACAGAAATTAAAAGGCAAGTGTATTTTTTTGTTATAGATTATTCAGCCTGTAGCTAATAACTCGTAATTAAAATATATTTTACACTGACCTTAAAATAGTCTTTTGAAAGATATAAAAAAATTATATATTTTAAAACAATACATTATGTATTGTAATACAATCATTTATTTCAAATAAATCTCTTAGAGAAAAAAATCAGACCATTATTAGCAGAAATACTGCTGATTAAATAATTTAATCAGGCTTTCTCTTCCTTAGGGAGCGGAGTGGCTCAGTGGTAGAGCACTGAGTTGCCATGCCGGAAATCCTAGTTCAAATCCCGCTGTAGGCAGGACTTTTATTTAGTCTGTTTGCAGCCGGAGATGGATGATAGGTATCTAGGACCCTCCTGGGGCTCACCCAGTCTCTTTAAAATATAACAATAGAGAACCCATAAAAAGAGGGGGGGGGGGAAATCTGGCGGTTGAGCGTGACCTTGTGATGACTTGTCCTACCAAGTTATCACCTCCTTACTGAACCGTTTTCCATGAACCAGTACAGTCTCTACCATGTACTGAACCTCAGACACTTTTTTCTTTCTCTTCCTTACCTTTCTCACAAAAAGTGGTAACGCAAACAAACAGTTTAATAAATATATAACTTAATATATTTATATTCAAGTGGATTCTGTTTTAGATATTTTTAAATAGGGTTGTATTATTAATATTTTTTGTTTTATTGTGTCTAAAGATTTCATACACCTAGAATGAAAGATGTAAAAATTAAAAAAAGTATTTTTGTATTAACAAAAATTAGACACATGCTAATCTGTATACAGAAGTCCTCAAGGTTATATGATTATATAAGGTTATATGACTGATATATACATATATATATATATATATATATATATATATATATATATATATGAATGTAATAACCTGTTAATGATTTTAAATAAGCAGCACTCGCGTGCAGTCGGCATACTGTAACGCACCTACCCGAGTGCTGCTCGCAGGTTTCGACATGTTCGTATTACATAAGGAAAATAAAAAGAGTATAAATCAAAAATGACAAATAAAAAAAAATATAAACTTTTTAAATACAATATAAAATACCATTTTTGTGGGAAAAAAAAAGGAGCGTAAAGGGGTTAAGACATTTTACTAAGACATTAGATTATGTAATGGGTATTGGTTTGTGGTAGATATTTGAGTGCAAAAAAATTTTATTATTTCTCTTTGATTATGGATGTTTGTTGATTGTTCTCTTATTATTTAGTGATATTTATTACATCTAAATAATATTATTGTAACATACGTTATTGTGTTAAAATTCTGATTGTCATTATTTCTACCTTTCTTTTCTTTTTGTTTTTTCCACAGGCTGGCTCAGTTTTATGAAAAAGTTTTCCCTATGGTTATTAAATTTATGCAAGAATTGTTTGGAGAAAAATCCGTACCTTACGAGTCCCTGTTGTTCACCGTAAATCAAGCTCGGATTTACTTCATAAAATTATTTTATCTTGTGATCGAGTCATCTCTCAATGTTATTATAGAAAACAGGTATGGCTTATTTATTTTTAAATGTTGTAGGAATAACATTATTTTACTTTTCATATTAAAATTTGGGCCTGATTTGTTGGCCAATCTTCGGCCAAAGTTTACCTTTAGACTTGGAAAAAAATATATAAATTATTGTACAATAAAATATTTAATTGCATAAGTTTTCTAATAAATCATTCTTTTTTTTTTCAGAACTACATTTCCTGAGGAATTATTAAAATATAATACTGAAAGCTTTTTAAATGTCGTAAAGGAAAGTTTGGCTTCTAAAATTTTCATTGTGGATTATGAAAAAATGTATCCACTGGAACAAGATCTTAGCATTCTCTCTCAAGTTTGTCTGGATGCGTATCCTTTCAATATTTTATTTATAATTCCTTTTTATTTGATAAGAAAATTTGTTTAAATGTTGTTTATTTAATGAACAACATCAAAATGCAGCACATCCAAAACTGATTGTCCAAAAACTCGATTAAAGCCCATGCATTCTGGGTATTTACTCAGGAAAAAGGGAGATTACAGAACACAACAGCTGTGAAAATTTAAATAAGCATTTAAATAAACAGCTTAATAATAAAAAATGAAAAAAAAATACTTATATAAAATGGTTTAATAATGATTTTCTTTTCTAACTATAATTTGATGACTTAATTATTTTTTAAAATGTTTTTGTTATTTATTTTTTAAAATGTTTTTGTTATTTATTGTACAAAATTAATTTTGTTATACTTTAAAATATATTATTTTCCTTAAGATAATTATATTATAGTAACAGAGGAGAATGTGATTCTGTTATAGAATTATTACACGCTAATTCTATATGTGCTAATAAGACACGACCTGAAGTCGCATTGGTCGACAGGAAATATGAAAATGGTCCGTCTCATGAGGTAAGGGTAGATCAAAATAAATTAAATAAAAAATTATGTTTTATTCTATTTAAACTTATTGAATAACATGGTTTTTAATTTTTTTTTTTTTTTTTTTTTTAATAGGAAAATATAAATGAAACAGTGGTTACTAATGGTGTACATTTGTCTGATGTTGAAAAAGATTCATTGATAACAGAAGTAAAAGATATTTTGCCGCATCTAGGGGAAGGATTCATCATGGTGAATAAAATTTATAATTTAATCTTACTAATATTATGAATGCGAAAGTTTGTATGTTTGTCTCTGTTTCACGCAAAAACTACTGAACGGATTTGGATGAAACTTTACAGTAATATAGGTTATACATCAGAATAACACATAGGCTACAATTTATAATGAATTTGTGTGATTTGGTCATAATAAAACGATAAATATCATTGAAAGGTACTAGGTTATAACACATAATCCATATTACCTCCAACATATGGTCAAATAATCGCGCTTATTTCATTTAATTGTTAAATATTTAAAAAATTTTGAGCATCGCTATAGGGTATCGCTATCCCCCCTGAGTAGCTTCTTCACGTGTTTTTTACTCGCAAAATCTATATATTTTCGCTACTAATATTATAAATGCAAAAGTTTGTTAGTCCTTCACGCAAAAACTACAGAACGGATTCGTATGAAACTTTACAGTAATATTGGCTTTACCGCTAAATTACAACACATCGCTAAATTACCTACATATGTAAATTATTCTAATCCTTTGTTTTAATTTCTCGCTGTTACCGTACGACAAGTGAAACCGTTATACTAAGTAATGCTTTTCAATAAATTCAATAACATTACATACTAATCCTTTACTGACCCGAACAACAGTCAACGAAAGTAACTTCTGTCCCTCCCATTTGTTAATCAGTGTCAATGTATGTTACACGGCTGTGCTGATCTATCTTTGATGAAATTTGGTATGGATAATCTCAAGCCTGGGGAAGAACATAGGCTACTTTTTATCAACATACCACACAGGAGAAGTTTATATAAAACTGTAACCTGATTGACTAACACACCCAGCGGTCAACGCACAGCAGAAATCACTGAACTTAGCATCTTGAAATTTGCAGATAGGTTCTTTGTATAGCTTAAATGAGCACAAAGAAGGAATTTGGATAATTCAAACCTTAAGGGTTCCCCCCTCAATATAATATGGGTTCAAATATTGAAGGGAATCCGTCAGTTTTGAAGTTAGACATCTGAAATTTCGGATGTACGAGTAACTTATAGTTACAAAAAATTAATTTATTTATTTATAATGATCTGTCACGAAACTTTATGTGGCAGACCAAATTCTACGCGAGCGAAGCCGTGGGAAAAAACTAGTAATTTATAAAATTGTAAAATTATCATTTTTATGTTAGGTTAGGATAATAAGATGTAAATTAAAAACTTAATTAACTTTTTATTCAAAGTGTTTAAAATATTTTTCAATACATTTTTGCTGAAGTTTTCTCTGTCAGATTTAAAAAAAGTTCGGATCTTGTGCTGAAACACATTAAAAACAAAAATTTTACTAACACATTTTTAATATCCGAATAAAAACTTTTCTTCGCATAAAGTCCTCTTGATTCCAAATAAAGTGGTGGTATTTAAGAGTAATTAGCAGATTAAGGAGGTTGTGGTTGAACTTCATCTCTTGACTTTTCAGTTGTTGATTTTCTACTTTAAATTAGTACTGAAGCTTTTTTTCCTTTCTAATTAGTTTCAAGATGTTTTATAAAATCTCTTCCTATTTTATGAGAATCTTCTTTTTAAGATCTTCGTCCTTGGTTAAGAATTGTTTTTATCAAAGAAACATTTTAGCACACTAATTTACTAATCGATACTGGGGATAAATTGATTGTTTAAATTTGTTATAGATTATTATGTTCTATTATAGATTTAATACAATCTTCATTTTCAAAATCTTATTTATATTTCATTACCATTATATTTTTTGTTTTGAATAATGTAATGTGAAATAAAAAAAAAATTATGTATTTGCAGTCCCAATGGATAACACAAGGGAACAAATTTTTATTAATTTTTTGTTGCATGGAGTTTTAGGCCTGTTGTTTACTAATTAGAGGTTGGTGATTACAAATCTAGCCTCAGTTTTTCTCCAGCACCTTTTGTTTTTGGCAAACAGCTGATAGACATATATTTGTACTAGTCACATTCAAACTTCAATTCAACTGAGTTGTTTAGTGAAAAAGTTTGTGCTCTTGTGTTAAATAACAATGTCCAAGTTAAGAAATATCTGTAGAAACGATCCAAACTATTTCTGTAACATTTGTGGTGAATATACATTCAAAAATTGTAGGCTAAGTGTGTCAGAGCTTATAACACAGGTATATTTTGATTACTTTGGATTCGCTTTGGACATCCGTGACAAGTACTGGATCCCTCATATGGTATGTAAAACATGTGTTGAGTCTTTGAGATTATGGGCAAATAAGAAAAGACCCCATTTTAAGTATCAAACACCAATGATTTAGCGGGAACCTAATAATCATCAAGATGATTGTTATTTTTGTGTGATTGATATTAATGGAATTAATAAAAATAACCGGTCGAAATGGTCTTATCCAAACTTGTTATCTGTTACTCGACCAGTCTTGTTCTCTGGCGATGCACCAGTACCCCAAGCTTCTTCATCTGTACAAAATGATCATGATATAGAAAAACAAAACTATTCTTCAAGTGATGAAAGTCGGACAAGTGATTCTTACCCTGATTTTACTTCTGAGCCCCAGCTCTTTAATCAGGAAGACCTCAATGCATTAATCAGAGATCTTGGTCTTTCTAAAAAGACATCGGAGATTCTAGCTTCTCGATTAAAACAAAGAAATCTTTTAACCCCAGAAACAAGAATTTCATACTATCGTAACCGAGAGGCAGAATTGCTGTCATTCTTTTCTAAAGATGACGACTTTGCTTTTTGTTCAGATGTTCCTGGTTTATTGAAAGCAATGGGAGTACAGAAGTATGATCCAAATGAATGGCGTTTATTTATTGACTCCTCTAAACGTAGCCTGAAATGTGTACTTATGCATAACGGCAATAAGCTGGGTTCGATACCGATTGCACATTCAACCACAGTCAAAGAAGAATATGCTACTGTAGCTTCTGTAATGGATAGAATCAAATACAACGAACAAAAGTGTTGATAAGTGATAAGTGATAAGTGTTGATCTAAAAATGGTGAATTTTCTTCTTGGACAACAAGGTGGATATACAAAATATCCATGTTTTATTTGTTTATGGGACAGCAGAGCTAGGTCTGAGCACTGGATTAGAAAAGATTGGCCTTCCAGGCAATCTATGGTTCCGGGATAACTGAATGTAATAAATGAGCCCCTTGTGCCCACGGATCGAATAATACTGCCACCTTTGCATATCAAACTAGGGCTCATGAAACAATTTGTCAAAGCTTTGAACAAGGGTGGTGATTGCTATAAATACATCTCTAAGAAGTTCTTTAATTTGAGCCAAGAAAAAATTAAAAATGGAATTTTTGATGGTCCCCAAATAAGAAGGTTGATAAAGGATGAAAACTTTATTAGTTACATGACTGATATTGAAAAAAATGCCTGGAATGAATTCGTTTGGACTGCTCAAAATTTTCTGGGAAACAAAAAGGAAGAAAGCTATGCGGAGCATATTGCACTAATGTTGTTACACTTCCAGCAGCTTGGTTGTAATATGAGCATCAAAGTACACTTCCTCCACAGCCATTTGGACCGTTTCTCTGAAAATCTTGGTGATCTGAGTGAAGAACAAGGGGAACGGTTCCATCAGGACATTCGAACTATGGAGGAACGTTACCAAGGTCACTGGAATGCTCATATGATGGCGGACTATTGTTGGAGCATTAAAAACAGCCCCCGTGAACCGAATCAAGCCAGAAAATCTTACAAAAGAAAATTTTTTGATATGTAGTGGTAATTTTTTTAATAGTTTTCTTAATAAAAAATATTTTCATCTTAAAAAACAGTTTATAATTATAACCCCAAAAGTAAAGCTGATACAAACAAACTGACTTCAGATCTTAAATCAGCACCTCGAGGAAGTAGAATATTAGTCAAAATATTTCATGCAACAAAAATGTTGTTCCCTTGTGTAAGTGGTTAAGTGTAATTCGTCCAAACTGAGTTGTACTGAGGAAAGTGAAACATGTCATTCTTGTAATGGTTAAGTGGCTAATTTAGGCCTTGCTTGAAATGGAATTATTGCTTATATTAAAACTTCATTTCAAGCCAAAGACTGCGAGAATAACACTGTTAATAACTCATTTTGTTGCAAATTAGACTTACCACTTATTCACCAGAGCAGATATAGTATCGCATATAGCTAAAAGATCGGAACAAGAATGAGAACAAATATTCTTTTGTTAGGGAAGTAATAATTTTGAAATTTTAGCTTTGCTGATTTTTATGGACTTCAATACTGTTGCTGATTCTTTAATTATCCAATAAAAATATTTAATAGGTTATTAAAGTATAAATTTTAAGATGTCCCTATTCTTTCAGAAATGTTTAGAACATTACAACTTCAAATCTTCAGACGTCATAAATAGCGTTTTAGAAAATTTACTTCCTCCGAGTCTTCAGGAACTCGATCCTTCACTTCCCATAATACCTCCCGAACCTGGATTTTCAGGGGTATGTACAATTTTTAATATATTTTATTTGCTTGTACGAATAATTAAATAAAGTCATATAATGGATTTTGCAGAAACCAGATGTTATTGCTCAGAGAGTTAACATTTTTGATAACGATGAGTTTGATGTTATGAGTAGAGATTACGTTGATACGTCGAGGATCCATAAAGGAAAAAGGTAATTATCCTAGAAGTTTGGAAATTTAATTTGATACATTTATAAAATGTTTTATAGAAACTTCCTTAGGTATCTTGAAAGTTCAAAGCTCTTGAAAATCTTTGTTAGTTTTTAAGATTTTTTTTATTTTACCAATGTATTACACAGCATATACCATTTATCAGAACCAACACACCATTCCTCTATCTAGTGTATCATTTGTTCTAAGCTGACTTTTGAAGATATATTCAGTTTATAACAGTCTTAAAGATTCCATAGTCTTTATCTCAAATTGTGTTTTTATGAATTAAGTATTATATCAAAATAATTAATATCAAAACGAAATAAAAAAGTAAGATTAAGCAGTCATCTCCGATTAGTTTTAGTTGTACGATTACAGTTGTTCAATGAAAATTTAATTAGAAATGAACAAAAATTTTGTCAGAGTAGAAACTTTTCAATATTTTCCATGTAATGGCATCAAAAAGAAGTTTTTAATGTACTGACTTTAGTATTTTTAAAAAAAATGTATTCAGTTTTGCTAATATATATTACTACAATAATATTTTGAAATGGTTTATTTTAATTTTAAAATTAAATTGACTGATATCATCAGAAATTTTGCCGAATGAACTTGTTCTAGGGTATAGAGAAGGATATAGTAATAATGATGAAAATTTGCAACTTCAATGCTTATCATCAATCAATTGAGCGATAAAGTTTGATCGAATCAATCTTTTCTTGACTCAATAAATAATCAATCAACGCTATTTACAAAAAGGTTCTAACATTAGTTTTCTATTTATTTATTTTTTTGATGAACTGTAACTGTCCAATTAAACTAGACTCATGAGACCACACTTGTAATAAAGTTTGACTTGAAAAATCCATTCAACTCAAATACTGGTTTATAATATATTTTCTATTGGCAGTCACTACAAAATACAGTTGAATTAATTTTTCTTATGTTCCTATTATTTAGAAAAGATGCCAAAGACGCTCAAGAAATTTTGGACGATAAATCATTTCGGGAAGAACTTCGAAGTAAGTTTTCTGAACTCGGTATCGTTGAAACATATGACAACGTATATGAGGATGAGTATGATGATACGTATGACGATATCGTTGATCCCATTGAACAGGAAGGTGAAGACGAAAGGTTAGTTTGCTTTATTAAAGTATGTTTAAACGTTTGCCATACAACAGCATAAACTCTTAACATCCACAAACTCATGCCAACCGATGAAAATACTGAAAGTATTGTGCAAAATAATCTAAATTACCCTATCTACATTGTGGGTCATTGCTATTGTTAAGCAACCTTTAAATACATCTTTATATTTTTTATTAAAGGAAGCAATAAGGTGAATATATAGTCCTTATCATGTTCAATATGGTTTAATATGTCAAGAAATATATGTATTTACTTTTGGAATAATTTGATTTTCATTTTGTTAGTTCTAAAATGTCTAACATTAGATGTGTTAAGTATATTGGCAAAGTATTGATTTCTAACATTCCACTGTTAATTCCTTTATCTTTCTTGGGATCAGGCATTTGATACATAATATATATTTGTTCCCTATCCAGGGCGTTTTCTAAGTCGCTATGATAATGGTTGGTTGGTTAGGGTAAGGACATTAGACAAGTTATAAATGACAAGTAACATTAATATGTTTTGGCTATATATATTTGTTTTTTAAATTTATTTTTCAAACTTCCATATATCTGTGTACAGTCCAAATTTAGTGAATATTCTTTTATTTCAGAAAATTCGTCACACCCAGAGTGTTACAACAACTCGAAAGATACAAAAAAGGGAACCAAAATGCAGAAGAATCTGGAGAAGACGAGGAACCGGAACCTGAGTCTGCAAATCCTAGGGACAGGAAATTTATACCATTTGTCGAAAATCCTGAAGATGTTCGTAGGCGAAGGGAAGCCAAGTATAACAGGGGTGGATTCAATCAACAGAGGAACGTTGTGGGTAAGTTGATAATTTTTATTAATGATTTTCAAAATAAAATAATATATTTAATTAGAATTCTCAGAAAAATTTGGAAGTAGTACTTTTCTTGAACAATAGATTTTACAGACAAAAAAAAATAATTAAAATGTAATGCAAAACATGATACATATAGTATTATCATCCTCATGGTTAGTGTGATAACCCACTTAGCGAGCCTAGATCTTTTAGCAGCCTCTGTCAAATTGCTCTATCTTTTGCTGTGGCCGTCCAATGCAGGGTGTCCAGCAGGGTCCTAGCACCTGCCACCACTCCATCCAGCCACCTTGTTCACTCGACAAAGCTCCACTTCATTATTTTTTTTAAGATCTCAGATTCACTTATGCAGGTGATGCTACCAGCCCATCGAAGTTTTCCCAACTTGATAAAGCGAACTATACCGATATCCTTGTACAGTTCGTATAATTCCTGTTGTTTTCTTCTTCTCTCTGTTCCTCCCTCTTAATTAATATTATTATCTCTAATGGAGAGGGTATAATAATAAATAAGATACCAGATTTTGTAGGATTAGTCTGGCGATTCGCTTTCATCTGTACTATTTATTGTTTATACATTTACTCCACTTTATGATGCTGTGGGTAATCTGATGATGCTGCAGTAAGAGCTCCCAATCCAGGCCTAATTACGACAGAGATCTATAACAAGTACCTGGACCCCTGTTTTATTTTTTTACTCACTTTAAAAAATCCTAAGGCCAACTACCACGCTGCGAAGCTGTGACATTAGGCATGTGCTAACCACTACACCACAGGTGACCCCCCATCATACTATTTAGTTTAACACTAGACCAAAATACTTTTTCGATTTGTATCACCTTTCTTATAACATTCTCTTTTATTATTTTATAATATATTTCGGCGCTACCATCCTTGTAGTCGAGTCTAGGCCTGCTCCAGCATCGACCGCCAGTTTTCTCTGGCAAGTGCTGCTACCCTCCAATTGCGGACATCCAATACGGTCCAGGCGTCCGAAGCTGCGCAGTCCTCCCACCGAAGTAGTGGTCGGCCTGCTCTTCTCACACCATACATTTGCTCCTTGAGGACTTTGGCTGGTATTTCATCCTGCCCCATCCTAATCACATGTCTGGTCCATCTCATCTTGCCAACTTTATAAACTGTACTACGTCCAGGTCCTTACAAAGTAGTCTCAGTTCATTATTGGACCGACGCCTCCACTCTCCATCCACTAAAACTGGACTGTATATTCTCCTGAGGACTCTCCTTTCGAATCTCAATAGTAAAAGTTGCTTGGGCCAGGGTCCAGTTTTCTGAAGCATATGTGAGAACTGGTCGGGTGAGAGTTTTGTGCAGTCTTATCTTAGAGGATTTGAACAGGAGACTACCACGTAGATGCTTTTGGAGACCAAAATAGCAGCAATTAGCGGTTATAATCCGCTTCTTGACTTCTGCCCCAATATCATTTTGTTGGTTCACCTGGGATCAAAGGTATGCAAATTCCTCAACTCTATCCACACTCTGCTCGTTAACTTAGGTATGGTTTTCAAGGTTTATTGGTTGAGGGTTTATGCACATGTACTTCGTTTTGCAGTAGTTGACGATAAGTCCCATCCTCACTGCAGCATTTCTCAGTGCGATAAATGCTTCCTTGACTGCTGCTAACAATTATTATAACATTCTCTAGTACTGTTTAATTTAACACCAGAATATGTCATTAGAAATCTGATACACACCGAAAAATTTAAAAAAAGTTATTATAATCTGCATAGTAAAATATTCATGCTTGTGTTTGTGGACGATTTGGTACTGTTGGGTAGAGACGTATAAACCATAAAAATAAATGCGATATGATGAATACCAGTAAAGAAGTAGGCCTCAAAGAAAACTTGTATAAGATGAACTATGTGGGTAATGGCAGAAAATTTGGTGATTTTAGTTTTATGACATTGAACGGAAAAAGTTTGAACATCTCGAGAAGTTTTAAATATGATATTTCAGGGTTATGATAAAAAAAAAAAAAAAAAAAATGAAATGAAATGTAAACAAAACAAGATTAAAATCAGGAAATGCTTGTTATTTTTCAGTCACATCATTACTAAGCTGAGAAGAAACTTATATTCTCTTCGGTTGCATCCTTAGTTCCCAAAGTGGTCCAGGTGGACCCCGATGGGTCCATACGAGACTCGACGGGGGTTTGCGTTGGCATGACAAAAAAATGGTTTTAATAATTAGAATCAGTTTGCCGTCGGTACTTTGTTTATTTCATTACAATAATTAATTAGGCAATACTATTCTGTTAAAATAGCCATATCTTGTTTGTTTGTATTGTTGAGTAAGACATCATGATTACTAAATCTTCACCTTTTTGTCGAGTTTTGGGAATGTGGTAGAAATGTAGCTGCAGGGGGTCCACCGGAACCAGCTAAATTTCGAAAGTGGTCTATGAGAAAAAAAGTCTGGGAACCGCTGGGTTAGGGTATTGCGTTAAGGATAGTAGTCCGTGGAGGTTTATTAGCAGGGATTGGGAGTGGCATGAGCATTCAGCCTTCTGTTTCGATAAACCTTTTATTGTTATTCTTTACGTTATTGATTCTCCTTTTGTCTTGGATTTGTGGATTATCAACAGTCTTGTAAGGCTTCTTTTGTAATTTTCCATTTTCGTAACAATGATTCATTATAACATTTTGAAGTAAATAGTATTTTAGTTACTATTATTTAACATAATTGTGGTAATTTTGCTTGATTTTAGGTCAGCCTAAAGGTCAAGGTCAGGAGGCAGATGTTCTTAAAAATCGTTATAGGAAGAATGTTCACAAATCATCCCAGGGAAATCACAACAGGAAGAGAGGAGCGCAGTTCAAACGCTCGCAAGGTTTCATACCTTCGTAGCATTCGCTCGCTACCTCAGCAAGATCTGTTTGAACGTTGAAATAGTACCTATTTATAAAGAACACATTACCACGTTCCACTTTGAAATAACTATTATTATTATTAAAGATATAAAGTTTTATAAAATCTTAATGTTGATAGGAGCAGGAGCATATTTTATTTTTATTGGCTGGAATCTAGACATTTATTTTATATTTCTTTTTTGTATTATTTCATTTTTAAGATTAGGCTGTAAGAACTTAGCCTCGAGTTACTATAAGGTTTTTTCTGTAATATAACTGACTGTTAATAATTATATACAAAGGCTGTGATTTTATAAAATGTTCCTTCAAGTTATTTGATAAACTTATATTTTGTTAAAATAGTTATGATTGTTTCATCTATTGGAGTAATTTATTGTTAACATTTTTTCAACAAGTTCTCCCTCATAACTTAGAGTACCTTTGTAGATATATGATGTTCAATAAGATTATTTATTCTTTTTTTTTTTTTTGTGGAATAAAACTCCACTTAAAAAAAGTTTTGTATTTTTTTTTCCAATTATTTCTTTTTTAGTGTAGTGGAACAACATTTTTCCTTCAGAATTTTGAAAATTTAAATTCACATAAAAGATTTTATAATATTCTTTTTAAATGACTCCTTTATGTACTGTTACTTACTAAAAAAAAATAAAAGAAATTTATTTATTGTGAATTTTTTTTTCTAAATATAACGATTAATAATTATGAGGAAGAAAATCTTCGGGTAGAGATCAGAAAAAATTCTCTTTAATAAGGATAACTATTATTAAATCAAATTTTTGAGTTTATTATGAAACCAAGAATTTGAGTTCCGAAGAAGACGTGCAATGTGGGTCGAAATGTTGGCTTTAAAATAAGTTTTTGTCTTCATTAGAGAGAATTTTTTCTGAGCTCCATCCGAACCATTTTCTTTCCAATATCTGTAAATATTTATGCTGCAGCCTGAGGCATGTTGCTACAACTGAAATTTTTGTATTGTTCATTAAATTTAATTTTATGTTTTTGTCTTATTCCTTTTGTTATAGCATTTTTAAAACGAACTGAACAACGCTTTAGGAATAGCCTTCTTTAGAGAGAAGAAACTGAATCCAGAAGTTTGGAATAATTCTAATATCTGTAAGGTCAATTAATATTTTCAAGAAAAATTAATAATTACTACACTTGTAACTCCCATTTAAGAATATTATTTTTTTCATTCTTTGAAAATCTTATCTAACATCTATATGCGGCAACCTAAGGCAGTTCTGAGCTTCCTTTAGTTGCCAGAACTGAAATTTCTGTATTGTTTGTTAAATTTAATATTATGTTTTTGTCTTTTTCCTTTTGTTTTAGCATTTTTAAAAAGAACAGAACAACACTTCAGGAATATAGCCGTCTTTAAAAGAAGTAGCTGAAATACTAAGACGATAAAGAAGATGAAGTAATATGAAAAAGGTATTCAATTTTAACAAGGATAGAAATGGAGTTGTTTTCGTTAAAAGTGTAGGGAAAACATTTCTATAAGAGGAGTCTAGAATTAGTAGACTTATGTGTAGAATTGTATATTTCAATTTCTATTAATATAAATAAGATAGTTGGTGTCATCAGTGTTCAGGTTATAAACAATGGTGAATAACAGTTCCTGCAGACCGGACTAGTGAATACACTAGTTCCAAGCCCTCTATCAACCGTATTTAGCTGTTAATCAACCGTATAGTTAGTTTAGTCTGCACTTCCGAAGTAGATTTGACTTATAGTTTAATATTATCAAGTATAAATACTTTTCCCATAATAGTTGACCTTGATTATATATGTGGAAGAGAATGGTCTGAGTGGAGGTCAATAAATTTCTCTTAGTTAAGGAGAAACGTTTATTAAATAGCCAACGTTTCGACCTACATTGCAGGTCTTCTTCATGGCTAAATATGCAAAATACAGACAATCGAAATTTACAAAATTGTTAATAATTAATAAATATGGTACAAAATTAAAGTTACAATTATTAAAATTGTACTACCTTCCTGTCACTTTGTTATTATATACAAAATGAATTGCGTGAAATGAATGAGTTGAATTGCTTATACATTTCAACTTTAATTTTGTACTATATTTATTAATTATTAACAATTTTGTAATTTTCAATTGTCTATATTTTGCACATTTAGTCCTGGAGAAAACCTGCAATGTAGATCGAAACATTGGCTATTTAATTAACATTTCTCCTTATATAAGAGAAATTTATTGACCTAGACCCGGACCATTCCCCTCCACATATATCTTTTTAAGAGTGTTTTTGATAAAGCTATGTTTTGGGTTAAATCACATAGAAAAAATAATAACACAGCAAGAGTAATCAATTTTAAGAGACTGTAATGACAATAACTATAAACATTTTATTTTATAAAACAACACGAAAATTCGATCTTTATTTAAAAAATAACAAACACAATAATTAATAACTATTTGATATATAATTTCTTATTTAATGATTCAAATAAAGCCTTCTTAAAACAAATTAACAAATTAACAATTGGCTTTCTTATAACGTTCACTGACATCCTTCCAATTGATTATTTCAAATATCTTGCCAGTATAATCGGCACGGACATTTTTGTACTGCAGGTAGTAAGCATGTTCCCATACATCGATTCCTAAAAGGGGAACTAAACCTAAAATAAACAAAAATATTAAATAAATAACAGAGTATATAAATAAATTAAAAATAAAAATCTATTAAGGGTAGAAGAAGGGCAAAAAGATAGAAAATAGACTTTATTTTAGAATGACTTGTCATACAGGTATTTCTTCTGTCCCAACCATTTTTATGTGTTATGTTATTGTTTAGCCAACAAGTGGGAAAAAGCATTAGGTATTAACTTCATTAATGTTGAAAAGAGTCATTCAATGAGGATGCAGAAAAATTGAATAAGACACTACAGTAATAAAAAGGATATTTCATTTCCTCAACTTGACTAACATAATCTAAAGGTATTCTAGTTTACAAGTTTCTATTTCATTTTGAGAACGTTTACTTAATTCAAACTGTTCAACCATTCTTAGCCGGCTCCATGTCTGAAGACTTTAATTATGTTGGTTTTTCTACGAAAAGTAGCCAAGTTCAGTAGCTTAGTCTACTATGACTCCTTTATAATGCAATAAATAATCCATTTTTGGTTTATCATCTCATACATTTTTGGTTTAATTCATTTAAATACCATAAAACAGTGGGAGAAGAGAAATTGTAGAGGATCATCAGGAGGAAACGGATGAAAAAGAAATAATTAAAAGAGACTAGTTAATAGAACAAACCTGTGGTTGGTTCAAGCGGATCTTGATTTGCGCAAGCTGCCAGCTGAAGCCTTTTGGTTACCTTATTGTAACCGAGCCAACCCCACCCAGAACCCTGGATGCCGTTAGCCAAACCTTGCAACTGTGTTCTGAACTGATCAAAGCCACCAAAATCGCGAGTTAAAGCTGTGCAAAACTCATCTATAACAATAAATAAATCATATTCAAAACTTTCTATAATAAAAATAAGGAAATTTAGTAATTGCTCTGTAGTACATAGTGACTTACCACTCGGTTCTCCGCCGTTAGGGGACAAGTTATGCCAAAATATGGAATGATTAATGTGGCCACCGCCATTGAATCTCAGGGCAGGCTGAAGGCTGATTATTTTATTTACATCATCTAAATTAAAGAAAAAAAAGAAAAGTTAGCATAATACCATTAAGATCATGTTAATTGTTCTGTACGTTGTTGCTTCCAGTTGAGTCACAAGTTTTAACTTTTCATTTGTTTCCCTTTTAATATTTTCCAAAAATACAAATTATAGTGAGCTTAGCTTCAGCATGGCAAAAATAATGGAATTATGGGTAATATGTTTTCTTTGGTAATAACTTCATCAATAAGTGAATGTTTCACCAAACATAAATCATCTTTACTTCAAAATGCTAGTTGAAAATTTTATTTCTAGATGAAATGATTCTCAAAAGCAACTCATTACATTATATTTTCCATACTAAAGCTTAACGATAACTTGTATTATTAGCAAATACAAACAACAAAACAAATTAATAGTCAAAACTTGTAACTCAATTCGAAGTGACAACCTTTGGAACAGATACCAAGATCATATTTTCACTAAAACAAAAATATTAAGAAAACAGATAGAAGGAAACTTGCTTCACATACAAATTTTCAACTCTCTAAATCAATTGTAAAGGTGCTAAAGACCATGAAAAGCTATTAAAACATTAATTAAATTTAAAACAGATAAATACAATCACTGTTACGCTTTAGAAGAAATGTACAACTTTCATTATTTTGTTCAAAAACATAAATAATAAACACTTTACATTATGAACAGATTTGGGGTTTAAGAATTTTCACTCAATTAAGTTAAAGTGTTTGAATTAATTGCAAGAAAATAAATTATCTATTCTTACCAAATAAGAAATTATCTTAGCAATATGATACAAATTTAGTAGCAAATTTATACAGAAATGAAGTAAATTATATCAAAATATTTAGAATTAATATTTATATTGTGATTTGACAAACTTTTTTTAATGGCTTCTTTCAATTGTTCTTCAGCGGCATTATAATTTGTCACATAAGCATTGTGATGTTTCTTATGGTGCAATTCCATTATTTCTTTACTGATAATCGGTTCCAAAGCATTTGCTGCATAGGGTAATTCAGGTAATGTGTGGGCAGATCTTGTAAAACAAAACCTGCAAAAAAATATTGATTCTTGAAATTTATCAAGTAGATTATTATTTAATGAATAGTTGATTAAAGATATTACTTGACTAAGCTAGCAAAAAAAGAGAAAAAGTCAATTTTTTAAATTTAAAAGTTATCTGCTATTGACCATGAATAACTATATGTTGGATTGAATTATCCAGTCAACTATTTTCCACTCAAACATGAATAGCTATATTCTGTATCCAATAGATTTAAACCTTGCTCCATATGATGTAACACACCATTAAATAAAATAAAGTAAGACTAAGATCAAGTATAGAGTTTGCAAGGATATTATGTACTTCACGAAATATTTTTATAGTGTTGATTACTGTCATTCATAGTTATGATCATCGTGGCAACTATAACAAATTCAGTTACATACTTTCTTTTTGAGCATTTTTTATTTAATTTGTTTAAAAAGAAAATAAAGTGTGATGATTAACACAGGGTGCATATGTATCAAATATGTTTTATTATGTAACATTGAGTATTTCGGAAACTTGGCAAACATTATTGGGCTATAATAGATCACCTATTGCTAAAGATGTAGAAAGAACACGTGGGGGTTTTGAAGTTGAAATAATGAAATTTAAGAATCAACTAACTACAATGTATATTAATTTATTTAAAACTAGCAAAAATAAAAATTATTAGCTATGTATGAATTCAGTTCATAATTAATCCTTACCGGCTCGCCGATGAAACACCATTTTTAAGCGCAAACATTTTTCAGCGAGATATTATCAATTTTTTAATTCAAATTAAATATATAACAAACTGTCAAAATATAAAGGTCAGATCTGATGGAAAGAAAACCTGAAACTTTATAACTTGACGAGCGGTGATAGCGATAGAGGCGCCCCTAGCGGCTGTACCCCCTTATCAGTCGATCAGCTGTTCCGTCAGCTCTATGCCGTTCGCGAAGCAGTTAACAGTCTATTGTTTAAAAGCAGTTTGTTTAAAAATTAAGGGAATAGTTTAAACATTTCGTTGTTGAAAGACATTACTGTGGCGTTCCTAGAGAGGGCATGGCATTACTTTCGTCTATCGATGTTCTAACCAGCTAGGTACACCATTAAAGGTAAATTTTTTCATTGTTAATATAAATAACTCAGTTTATTTTAATTTATCATCCTCACAATATATTCTTTTACTGGTATTGTTTTATATATTTGTATTTAAAATGTTTAAAACTCCACGAAATGCAGCTGATTTATGACGAAACTTGTTGATCTTCAGAGCGTGATTTTGATTACTATAACTTTTTATTAATTATGTAATGATTTTACTTATTATTATATTATATTTATTAATTGATAATAGCCTATGAATATGGACATGCTAATATAGGTATATGGAATTTATGCCTATCAGAAACAATGATGTAATTTATGCTTCCTTGATTTTATTGAATTTCCGGTGACAACAATTTGGATTTTTGTTATTTGGTCAACGAAACGTTAATAAAATCAATTGGATTGTTTTTTGATCTATTATAACCGCTTATGCGCCGTTTTGAATTTTAGAAATATTTTACTCCATTTTTTACTTATCATCTTTGTACTAGAATAGACGACGATTTTTTTCAGCACTTTTTCTATCAGTTGGACAAGACCTTGAATAATATTGAAATCTACATAAGTTTTTTTTTTTTTTTTTTGAAAATGCATAAACATGACCAGGATGTTACTTAATGTTATAGGTATTAAAAGAAAAAGTTTATTTTACTTATTTATTTAATTATTTATAATTATATTATTAAATGAATTGCGCTTTTTAAAATTTAGTTGTAGAAATGTACATTAAAAAAAAAAATACTATTTATTTTGTAGTGTTAGCTTAGTATGAGATCTTCTTTTTTTCATCATCAGATGAATAAAATACTCTAAAATGTCTAAAAGTACCAAAAATGTAAAGGAATTTTTGGCAATGTACCATTTTCGATACCTGAATTAAACAATGATTGTTATTGGCTTATAGTTCAGACACGTAGATTATTTTTTAATGAACATCTGGAACTTTTATTGAGATGTATGTTGTCGAGTTATCAAATAATTCAACAATGGTAAACCAGTTTCCATTGCAACATGTGCAGATACTTAAAGACACATACCTACCAAATTTCTCCTCTTAACTATCGTCTAGAAATGAAATTGCTCCTATTACCTCCTGTTTTTGCATCAAGGCAGTTGGTTCTTGATGGGGGAGATGAGGACACTCTCAAGAGAGGTGGCTAGATGAACCTCCTCGCTGAGAGGCATAGGTAGAAAGGAAAAGAAGAACAACGAGGCAGTTGGAGTTAACTGAGTATGTTCGAAATAACTGTAACAAACCAAGTAGAACATGTTATCATTCATGTATGTAATCATGCATTGTGAAAAGAGATTGAGGAAAATATTGGAAGCGCACAAGAAAAAATAGGAAGACTAGAAAGTTGTTGGAAGTGAAGGATGAGGTGGACAGGAAGAAATGAAGGAATTAGGAGTTTGCATTTGATAACACAGGATACCACAGTTCAAGCTGAGCTCTTGTGCCCGTAGGTTAGTATTCAAAATTTAATACTATACATCACAGCTAATATCGGTCCGATTTTGATGCTTTTTTATTAATTTTGTCGAAAATTTTATTACCTTTCAGAGGTCCTTATTAAGCTAATAAACTTTTGAACAGTATTTAATCCATGAATGTCATCATTATTAAATACTGTGACAATAGGTTTGTGGTAACTAAAATATGATACGTGTACTGTACTTCAGAAGTTACATGGGCTAAGAATCGTGAAAACATTGCATCAACAGTTGTACCATATCTATTCGTCCCGAGTAATCTGTCAGAAATTAAATTCATTTTTCTAGAATTGTACTAAGTGTAAACTTTCGTTTACTTATTGTAAACTGAGCGTTTTTACTTTATTTTTGAGCAATAATTACAATTTTATTGATTGTTGCTGTAAGTGCAGATAAGTAAAAGTGCAGATAGATCTGTATTGTCTTAAAAAGCTGAACAATACCAACTAAGATATTAAATTATTATTATTAATTTAACCGGAATATAACTTTTAATTTCCATCTGTCATGTAAAACAAATAATGCAATCTTATCGAGAAAGAAGTGAAAGATGCGCAAAGGAACGTAACGGGTCAAACGCTCGATTTTACTCCTAATAAAACTCCAACAACAAAAGAACAAATGCAAAAAAAAATTTTTTTTAAGTTGATTTTTAAACCTTTTATGTTAATGGGATTGGTGTATTAAATTTCGACTAAAAGCATTATTGCTTTACCCTAAAATCAATTTAATAATGGTTTCAGAGCTTTTTTGTGCAGTGCCATACATTATGCTTTAATTAGATTTGAAGCTCATTATTCATGAAATCACTACAATATTTGGAAACATAAGTAAAACTCCTAATAGGCCTTTTAAAAGTGATAGGTGTATAATAATAATAATAATCTATTCATATTATAAAACAAAGTCCTCAGCCGCGTTTATTCGCGGTAAACTCAATAACTTTTTTTTTTAGATTAATTTATTGATATTTACAACTGTAATAATATTACAAGTAAATATGAACAAACGACATGAAAAATAAAACACTTATGGAGAAACTACCCATCGGTCTCGAGGCCATCTTCTTTTCACACGCCTCAGAGGGCTATCTAGAATCGTATGGGAAGTTGAGAGACTAGCGGATTGAAGTGTTTATGGAGCTTGTCATGGAAGGATAGGTATCTAGTGTGGGCCAAATCAGCAACATATGGGATATTAAGATCATGATGGATGAGTTTGTTTGTGACGTAATAAGGAGCATTGAGGATTTTACGAAGAATTTTGGATTGTATACGAGATGAATTGGATGGTTTAGTAGAGCCCCAAAGCTCAACTCCGTATGTCCAAATAGGTTTGTTTAACTGTCATGTAAATGAGTCTTTTTTAATTAATTGGGAGCTTAGAGCGTTTGTCCAGTAAATGTTGAAGTAGGCGAAAACGTCGAGCAGTTTCTTGTCTTTTCAGTCTTGTATGAGGACAATAACTACTGCACCGATTTTCATGCGGTTTTCACCAATAGATAGAGTGATGCACCAGGAAGGTATATAATTTGTCGAGGTTTTGTGTCGTAGCTACCTAATATCGGATAAAATTCTGCCATCTGAGTAGCTTGCTCACGTGTTTTCTTACTCGCAAAATCTAATTATTTTCGCTGAACAAAACAAATCAAGTAACATAGTTTACTGGTCTTAAGATGCTTTTGTAGATGGTCAGCTTGAGGCGGAGGGATAAGATAATCCTCTACGGAGCACCACTTTTAAGTACCATCACACCGGCGACAGCAAAAAAGCTCCAACAATTTCAGAACGGCGTACTACAACGCATAGTGAGACACACGACATTAAACAAAACAAAAATGGACCTCCTACACACTACTCTCGACTTATCGACAGTTACAGACTTCATAAAACGCAGACACATCAAATTTTTTGACAGTCTGAAATACAGTACTAACCCTCTTTTCAGGACACTCACCCCAGCAGGACGGCCACAAACGTGGCAAGATCACGTTCAAAGTCTCTGCCTGAACTGAGAAATAAATAAAATAAACAATAAAAGGAAAAGGACACGGTGTGCCCCATCATCGGAAAAATCCAAAGCTAAGAAATAAAGAAAGAAATTAGAACCTTCAGTTTTCTCATCCTCCTCTTAAAATGTGCGCAGTACAGTAAAAGAGATTCCTCTCCAACCTAATCCTAATCCAGATTAGAAATCTTCAATTTATAGGGGCTAAGGAAAAAAAAAAAAAAAAAAAAAGTTTACTGGAGTATATTGCAGTAGGTAAGTAGGACCGCCAAAACTAAAATCACATCGATAAATTACCAACATATGCACATTATTCTAATCCTTTCAGTTTTAATTTCTCGCTGCTGCCGTACGACAAGTGAAACCGTTATACTAAATAATCCTTTTCAATAAATTCATTAACATTACATACTAATCCTTTACCGTCACGAACAACAGTAAACGAAAGTGACTTCTGTCCGACCCGTTTGTTAATCAGTGTCAATGTAGGTTGCGCGGGTGTGTTGATCCGTTTGTGATGAAATTTGATATGGATCATCTCAAGCCTGGGGAAGGATATTGGCTACTTTTTATCAGCACACCACACAGGCGAAGTTTATATAAAACTGTAACCTGATTGACTAACACACCCAGTGGTCAACGAAGATACCGCTGAACTTGGCATCTTGAAATTTGCAGATAGGTTCTTTGTATTGCTTGAATGAGCACTAATAAATGAATTTGGATAATTCCACCCCAAGAATTCCCCTTTAAAATAATAGTGGTTCAAAGATTTTATGGAATCCGTCAGTTTTGAAGTTAGACATCTGAAATTTTGGATGTAACTTATAGTTAAAAAAAATTAAATTATTTATTTAAAGCGATCTGTCACGAAACTTTATGTGGCAGACCAAATTCCACGCGAGCAAAGCAGCGGGCAAAAGCTATTAAATAATAAAAATAAGACATAATGCATTATTATTACCTGACTGCTGCTTGCATCTTCTGTTAACTTCTTGCTTTCATTAGTCTTTCTTTTTCTCGCACTGAGATATCGTGCTAATTGAACATATGATTTATTAATATTTTCAATATTGTTGGTCATATTAAAAATTCTAAATCAACTGTTGTTACGTAATATGATCGTGTTTACACTGTACAGTGACTTTGTTTCGTAACTTAGATTGTGAATAAGGAGCAAATTGTGACATATTTTTGGTGTATCATAGAAGCAGGTTTTTCAATTGGACGTCTACAGTGAAGTGATTTTTCGAAGTAAAAATCGTTTTGACGAATCTGATCGAGGTTAGTCAGAATTTAATTATGTTCAACGAAATATAAAAAGAAGTCCCTGAATCCAAAATAAAGGATTTGTATATTACTACTGTGATTTTGATATGAATAAGAGAAATAAGAGAAAAGATGAATCTAATCTCCCTGAAAAATAATGATGCTAAGGTTAAGAAATATATCGCGTTATTAGATTCATTTTGAAAGACTTTCTCAAAGACAAAACACTTTCTGAAACCCTAAAAAAATCTTTTTGTTTTGAAGGGAAAAGATTTTCTCCAGCCGGTATTCGAACCCGGCCAGGGCAAATCTTTTATCTTCAAAACAAAAATATTTAAATATAATTACCTTAAAAATAATAATTAATAAAAATAAATTAAAAAAAAAATCTGTTCTTTCAAATATTTGATTTCCTTGGACGGAGAGTTGCTGATGTTCATAACCTACTCACGACGAGAGTAATGTGTACCTTTCTTCGTTGCTTTTTCACTTATATATCAAACAAAAAACTGTGCCTCAACAACCCGTTAAGGGTCCTGATTTCAGTTCTCTGTAGGAACTGTTCCCTTTTTAATACAACTATTGCGCACGGCGATTATCCGATATACCGCTCAACCCCCAGATAAATCCCCCTATTAGGAGTGCAGATGTTTTAGAGGCTGATTGAGACCCATAAATGTCTCTAAATCCCATAAGGTGCATCCGTGGCTGACTCCCTGCCCTATCTGAATGAAATTTCAAAATATTTGAAAATCAGACCAAACTCACAATATTTTATCAAATATTGACATAAATAATTTATAAATAGTTTATGTGTTTTCTTGAGAAATTAATAATAAAAAAAAAATTCTTCTACTTCCCTTTCCTTTACCCCTAGTGAATATTTTAATATTGAAAGAGATTATAGAAGAAGAGCTTATGTTAAAACAGGATATAACACATGTTTTTTCTCACCATATGTTTACGAATGAAATATGGATTATTGATATTTTTGGCAACCATATGGTGCGCAAATCTACACGGAAATAATAGGACGGCCACAATTGATTTCATTTTGACTAGTTTAGTTTATGTTTTAGGTAAAAATGTTAAAAGCTCTAGGATTTAGTACCAGAGGCAGGGAAGAACGAATTCAATTCATTTTTGGTATTTTTTTTTAATCTCCAAATCGGTTGGTCGTACATTAAAACACATTATTTAAGAAATTTCAGAGCATAAAATTTCCTGCAAGAATGTTCCATTGATAAGTCTTTAAAACTGCACAACTATAACCCAATAACTCATGAAAGGTATTGGGTTCAGTACAGGGTCGAGACTGTACTGTTTATAGTACAACGGTTGTGAAGGAAGGTGATTTTTCTGAGATCACGCTCAACCTCCAGGTTTTTTCCACCATTCAATAGAACCCTCTTTATAATAATAATAATAATAATAATAAACAATTGTGACATTGGGCCACAAAGACACTGCTCTAAACTTACGAAGTGAGAACTTTTCCACACCTGTTAATCAAGAAAACCTTCTGAATGAGTGGAAATCTAAAGAGCTCCACGGAAGGTTTTATCATAGTCTGGCGGCAGAAGGGGTTGACAAGGAAGCATCATTAATGTGGCTACATAAAGGGAAATTATTTCCTGAAACCGAAGGGTTTGTTCTAGCCATTCAGGACCAGGTGATTGCTACGAAGACCTATGATGACCTAGGCGCCGCATATGTGGAGAGGTCATTTCAGATATGTGTCGACTGTGCAAAACAACTACAGAATCAATCCAGCATATTACATCCGAGTGTCAAGTTCTTGGTGGCAAGGAGTATTTGCTGAGACACAACAATGTGGCAAAAATTGTACATCAAGAATTGTCTATGAAATTTAATATTGTGGACAAGACCTACCCTTATTACAGATACAGTCCTCAGCCAATAATTGATAAAGGGCAGGTCAAGCTTTATTGGGACCAGGCCATCATAACTGATCACACAGTTCCTCACAACAGGCCTGATATTTTGCTGGTTCTAAAAGAAGAAAAATGTGTAAATATAATTGAAATAGGAGTACCGGCAGATGATAACCTCCACGAGGTTGTCGCCGAAACAATTAGGAAATATCAGGACCTGGCAGAGGAATTGAAGCAGTTGTACAAGCTTGATAAAGCAAAAGTATTGCAATTGGTTATATCCACGAATGGACTTATTCCAGAAATGACATTAAGCAGCGTAAAGGAATTGGACCTTAATTCCAATATTCTGGATGAAATGCAAAAAGTGGTCTTGCTCGGAACTGCGAGTATTGTTCGTAAAGTTATGAATATTTGTAATTAATTCTTTAGTATATAATAAATAACATAATAATAATGTCTTTATTTATTCTGGGACAAGTCCCTTTAGAATAACAATACAGGTATTGTAAGCTGTTATGCCTTAGAGTGTAAAATAATTACATTTAATTAATTATTACAAATAATTTATTAAGTGAGGAAGAATAAAAAAAAAAAATAATGAACAAAAAAAAATGCGAATTACCTGCAATATTATATACCAAAATTTATGCCAAGAAAAAAACAAAAAATATTTAAGACAATTTCAAACAATACTCTCAGTGATTTACAATTACTTCCTTTATTTCTCTTCCTTTTTTAAGTATTTAACTAGATGATATTAATACATACGAGGGGTGATCAAAAAGTTCCAGGACTGTTGAGATTGCGCGGCAATGGAGTGTCATAGAGCAGTGCGGTTGGCAGCATTGTTTAGCGTGACTCTTCCTGAGCTCAGCTGTTTATTCAGTTTGTTGATAACCTTCTTCATTGCAAAGTTACTGCTGTTTTCGTAAAAAAAAAGTTTTTTGTGTTCGGCGATTTTGTGAAATGAATGTAAAGGAAGAGCAACGCGTTTGCGTAAAGTTTTGTGTGAAGTTGGGTAAAATGTTTACTGAAACTTTTCAAATGTTGCAAGTGGCTTTCGGTGATGAATGTCTGAGTCGGTCAAGGTGTCATGAGTGGTACAAAAGGTTCAACGAAGGCCGGACATCGTGTGAAGATGATTCTCGTTCAGGGCGCCCATCAACTTCGACTGACGACGATCATGTTGCTAGATTGAACAGTCTCGTGCGTTCTAATCGTCGACTAACCATTCGTGAGATGGCTGAAGAATTGAAAATTTCATTTGGTTCGTGTCAACAGATTTTAACAGAAAATTTGCAGATGAGAAGGGTGGCTGCAAAGTTTGTTCCGAGACTGTTGACTGAGCAGCAGAAAGAACACAGAGTTCAAGTTTGTCAGGAACTCCTTGAAATGGCAAATGCCAATGAAAACTTCTTAAAACAAGTCATTACTGGAGATGAAACGTGGGTTTATGGCTACGACGTGGAAACGAAGGTCCAGTCATCACAATGGAAGACAAAATCTTCCCCAACCCCCAAAAAAGCACGTCAGGTCAAATCAAACGTCAAGGTCATGCTTACTGTTTTTTTCGACTGGAAGGGTGTTGTTTACCATGAATTTCTTCCACGAGGTGAGACCATTAACCGCTTTCGTTATCTTCAAACCCTGAGAAATTTGCGCGAGGCAATAAGGAGGAAGAGACCAGAGTTGTGGCGGAGCGGTGAGTGGGTGCTGCATCATGACAATGCGCCTGTTCATTCCGCACTGCTCATTCGCGACTACTGCACCAAAAATGGAATGACGGTCATTCCCCAGCCTCCATATTCACCTGACCTTGCCCCTGCAGACTTTTTCTTGTTTCCAAAACTTAAGAGACCCATGAAGGGAAAGAGATTTGAGTCCGTAGATGACATTAAAAATCGCTGGAGCAGCTACACACCATTTCACAAGATGATTTCTCAAAGTCCTTCACACAGTGGAAACATCGTTGGGAAAAATGTATAGCTTCCCAAGGAGAGTACTTTGAAGGGGACGACGTCCAATAGCCTGTAGATTTTTTAAATAAATTAATAAAAAATCAGTCCTGGAACTTTTTGATCACCCCTCGTATGTACGTGGTTTATATCCCACCCACTCATATATCTGTGGCACCTGTGCATAGTGGGCTAAGTCGAATTTTGTGAATTTCAAGCTATCTACTTAGAATCGTAATTTTTTTTTCTCTATACTTGTGTCTAACACGCTAAGTGTTCCGTCCATTGCAATGAAGGATGTTCCTTTGTGAATCGTGGGCTGATACTCCAATCTTGAACTTAAAATAAGCTCAGAAAAATTACGATTGTAAGTAGATAGCTTGAAATTCACAAAATTCGACTTAGCCCACTATGCACAGGTGCCACAGATATATACATACATAATGACACATACAAGTGTGCATTAAAAATCATCATTCATCGAATGAAGAGAATTTTAACTCAAAACTGATCTCCTACTATATCCGATTTTTTGGGAATTATAGGGATATTAGGTGATGGAATATTCGGGATTAGAAGGTTGGAAGATTATAAGGAACGACGAATGGAAAAAGGTATAAAGTTCCAAAGGGAGGAGGATCGGATAAGGAAAGCTTTGTCAAAAGCTGTTGTTCGGTGGGATGCTGTGTATAGATCAAGGAGTCTGGGTGAGCCCCAGAAAGGTCCCTTGATCCCTTAGGGTCCATCCAGGTTATTATTAATAATTTATCTGCCGGACAGACCTGATAATTTATCTACAGACAGATCTGAACCCGGAACTTTGGGCATAGCAGGGTAGCAGTCTACACACTGAGTTATCCCACTTGATATTTCTTTAGTTTAAATAAATAAGAAATATTAGCTCTTCAAAGATATTACTCCGTATTATACATACCTGCCCAATTACTATAATCAGTGTCTTGTAGGGCTTCTATGTGTTTGAATGATTATATTATTTAATGGGATACTGACACACTTGCCGATGGTACCCTATACCAGTTGCTGTCAGTGTCAATTAGCGACTCCAGTAGTGTATCCGGGCTGCTAGCCTTATGTTACTAGGCTACCTTACTATCATATTCCATAAGATAGTTGATAGTAACTGTCACCTACTATCAGCTTAAACTGTGATTTGTAGACAACTTTCATCATTTTTCTGCTTATCGATATAACCTTGTTTACTTATTATCTTTAACTTGACTCAGATTTTGTTCAAGTTTTAAACATAGCTTAGTTTTTGGAGAAGGAATAATACTATTTTTTTGTTTTTTTTAGCATTTTTAATATTATGTAATTACTTTTATAAATTAAGTTTGTAGTTTTTATAAAGCGATACAAATAGCCGTTCTTTGTGTGCAGTCTTGTGTTGATAGATCTTTATATAGTTCTATCAAAACATTGTCCTTATTTGTTAACCGAACAATGATTAAAACCAGAGTTTGACAAAATTTATGTCTTGACAAATATTTATAATATTCTTTAAAAATGTAATAGATTTATTAAATAATATCAAGTACAGTTGAAGAAAAGTTTTTTATAGTTCGATAATTTAAAAAACGACCTGCGCGTTAGTAGCCTTAGGACGCCTGCGCATTGAGAAGCTACCCCTATCTCCCTCAGCCTGATCTCCTTCCCTCTCCACACCTCCTAAGCCCCGGCTCCGATTTCGCAAAAGATTGTTTTGTATGTTGTCAGACTATACATACAAATTATTTTGCCACAAATGTATTTTAAACACAGAATTCTCTTGAAAATAAATCAAAATGCATATTGATTGATAAAAGTTAATATTGACTTGTTTGTTGAAGGATGCAAAATTTCAATTCTAAATTCAACTTTTTCAAGACTGAAATGACAAAGTCTCTTCAACACTTAACTAGACAAAGCGCTCTAAGCTCCCAATTAACTACAAAAGACTCATCTACATGACCATCATACGACCTATTTGAACTTACGGAGTAGAGCTTTTGGGCTCCACTAAGCCATCGAATACCTCTCGTATCCAATCCCTACAATCCGAAATCCTTCTTAAAATCCTCAATCCTCCTTATTTTGTTAAGAATAAAGTCATCCATAACAACCTTAAGGTCCCATTTGTTGCTGATTTGACCCGAACCCGCAATCTATCCTTTCATAACAAACTTCATTCCCACTCAAACCCTCTAGTTTCAAACCTAGCTTCCTCTTCAATTCCCGATAATCCTCCGAGGCGTCTGAAAAGAAGAGATTTGGCCATCTTCTTCTTATTTGAACTTGTGATTTGAGTACTACCAGTGGGTAGTTTCTCTACTTGTCATTATCTCATGTAATTATGCATCACTTAGCCTATTTACTTGTTGTATTATTGTAATACAGTTGTAAATATAAAAAAAAAAAAACCTGTACCACTACAATCCATGAAGGGTTTGGGGTTCAGTACATGGTAGAGACAGTAGTGTTTCATGGACAACGGTTCTGCAAGTAGGTGACTTGTCCTAGGTCACGCTCAACCCCCATATTTCTCCCCTTATTTTGGGTACCCTATTTTTATAATATTTTATAGAGGCTGGGTGGGCCCAGGAGGGTTCTAGATCTCGTATGATCCATCTCCCGCTGCAAACAGTCTAAATAAAAATCATGGCTTGTAGCGGGAACCAGGATTTCCGGCATGGCACCTCAGTGCTCTACCACTGAGGCACTCTCCTCCCTATAAATAAATAAAATTAAAAAAAAGACTCTCTCAAGTAAAGTTTAACTTTTTAAATTAATTTAACTAACAAAACTTTAGCACATGTGTCTTATCAAAAGTCTAAACACACATTGAAGGTTACAACAGTGGTGTTATCACATGTAGTAACTTTACACAAATACAATGGAAACTTTGTTTCCTTGAAGTATAATTTAATATCAGAAGATCGTAGAGAGGGTGGTAGAAATATTTAAAAAAATAAGTTCTTGAGTGATGATTTAATTGAGAGCTGCCGAACAGATGTTTGCATGTCAGCTGGTCTTACTTAATAACAGCTGTTCAACATCTCCAATTTTTTCAACTATCGAAAACGTATACTTTCAGCGTGGAAGCGAATACTGTCACATCTCTCATGAAAATATTACCAGCATAGCAACTGTCATCATTCACATACCTAATCTTACAAATACAATGGAATATTCTCCAATCAACTAGGATTTATCTTTTTCCTATTCTTATTGTAGAAAATCAAACAATTAATGAGAGTTTATAATGGTTTAAGCCTAATTGTAATCGGCTCATTATATATCTTGGTATTTTCAAAGCTTCAAATGATCTCTTTCAATATCAGAAATTTTTTTTTTTTTTTTTTTTTTTTTAATTTATTTATTGATATTTACAACTGTTTCAGAAATTTTAAATTCTATATTAGGGCTCTTATTAAAGCCATTTTTAATAATGAATAAGGAATAAATCAATAAGTAATAAATGTTGAGAATATGGAGAGTTACCTGTTGGGAAGCATTATTAGTGAGATCTGCTGATGTGGCGTTCTCTCTCGAAAGGCTTCTTTAGTTTTTCTCTTTCTGAATAAAATCGCTCACGTTAATCTGACAGGTCTCTAGGTTTTCGATTAGTAATACATTTATTAATTATAATATTAGTAATGTGAATTATAATAAAAACAGTTATATCTACTAGGTGTGGAATCGCGAAATATTAAATAAAAATAATTGTACTGAAGAGATTGTTGGATACAGTACATTCTCTGCAATCTACTGTGCAATAGTTTGGATATTGAATCCTTGAGTACAATATTATTGTTAAAACTAAAAGTGTCATCACTTTGTTTACTTATTGTTTGTTTATTAATTTAATAATAAGCTATGGCTAATCGGGCGATGCTACTGCAGGAATCATAAATTTTACCAATCCAAATTTAATTAGGATATGGATCTTTAACGAGTATCAAATATCGCATAGGCTTAGAACCCCATTTTACGTCCCTTCTGAAGGATGGCATAACTACAAATTATTTAGTCCTGGCTGCGAACCTGCGATCTTGCATAATAGGTGGTTATGACTAACCACCAGGTAATCCACTTATTTAGTCTGTCAACATCAACTCATTGGAATCTGCAGACGTTCCTGAAGCGAACATAAAGTGGGTACCCTTTATATACCTAACAATTTTCGGGAGGTGCTGTCAATAAAAAAAAAAATAAAACAGTGCCATCAAGATCTATTGTAACTCGAATTTGGCCAAAACGCTCGTACAAAATAAAATAAGATGTTCTTATTATTGTAAAATTTATTGACTCTATCTGTCGACCATTTTAAACAAATATTTGTATATGCATGGACAAATAACAAGTGATAACAATGGACAAAGACAAGTGATAACTTGAGGAAGTTATAAATTTGTCTTGCTAATGAAAAATAGATATTTTATATATTTATTTTGAAAACAAATGATATGGCCAGGACCGGGACTCGAACCCGGGACCTTCACCTCTCCGTGGTCGCCTTATCCATCTCGGCTATCCTGGCTTCGCTTCACGGCCAGCCATATCCCCTCTTTTCAATTGATCCTATATCTCCGTGTTCTCGCACTTTGCGACGTATACACGGGGAAAATGTTACTTTAACATTATTTTATTTTGGATCTAGTTGACTTAAAGTCGTTAATATTATTATAATTTATTTTATCCTTATATTATATAATTTTTATATATTTATTTTGAAAAGAAAAGATGGGCGTGAAGCGAAGCCAGGGGAAGCCATTCTCCCCGTGTATACGTCGCAAAGTGCGAGAACACGGAGATGTAGGATGAATTGAAAAGAGGGGATATGGCTGGCCGTGAAGCGAAGCCAGGATAGCCGAGATGGATAAGGCGTCACCACGGAGAGGTGAAGGCCCCGGGTTCGAGTCCCAGTCCTGGCCATATCTTTTCTTTTCAAAATAAATATATAAAAAATTATATAATATAAGGATAAAATAAATTATAATGAAAAATAGAATAATTTTGCAAATCCCAGTTAAAGTAGATCTTGATGGCATTATTATTTTTCACTATTCATAAACGCTGTTTCTACTTTTATCCCGAGAACTTCCCAGATCTGTTGACAAAACTACAACCTAAAAACATGGAAAATTTATTAGGGCGTCCTTTGGGTTTTTGACGATGTTTTTCCGATGTGTCATTGGTCTGCCTGCATTGATCTGTCTCGTCACCCACGCTTTCTTTGTCTATGCAGCCTGGATAAATTGTTCTCTATCTCTTATGTAATATTGTTTAATGTTTTCTTTATAATAAAGTAATAAACTAGGATTTTTGGATTCTATCTGTGGTGCAATCTATTGGTGGTACATTTTATTGGAGAACAATAGATTTTTTTGGCTGAAAAGACAAGAGACTGCTCACTGTTTCAGACTACTTCAACATTTACTAGACAAACGCTCGAAGCTCCCAATTAATTATTATATACATGACTATTATAAGACCTATTTGGACTTATGGAGTAGAGCTTTGGAGCTCCACCAAGTTATCGAAATCCTCTCGCGTCCAATCCTTACAATTCAAAATCCTTCGTAAAATCCTCATTCTTCTTACTTTGTTACTACTTATAGTAAATCATCCATGAGGACATTAAAGTCCCGCTGTAAAGGATCTTGGATCGGCAACAAATAGGACATTGAGGCCGCTATGGATGACTTTATTCTTAAAAAAGGATTAAGGATTTTACGAACGGTTTTGGATTTAAGGATAATATACGAGAATAATTTCATGACTTAGTGGAGTCCAAAGCGCCGTAATTAAAAATAGGCCTTATAATAGTCATTTACAAGAGTTTCTTAATTAATTGGGAGGCTAGAACAGCGGTCAAGTAGGTAAACTAGCCTGAAATGGCCAACTGTTTCTTTTTGTTAGTATCTGTGGGAATAAGATATTCTCCTGGGGCTACATAAAATGGGTACCACTAATTAGGGGAAATCCTGACGCTTCATTATGATCTCGAATATTTTACCTCTCTGAAGAACCGTTGACCTAGAATCGGTACAGCCTCTTTCATGCATTTAACTGAAGATCTTTCTATGGATTGTAGTTTCAGAGTTTTTTTTAATATCAACTAATTGTATTATTATATTAAAAACTTATGAATAAATAGGAGTAACATAGAAAATGTTTTATATTAAATATTTTAATATTGAGTATCAAATCTGGATTTTTGTTGCTATAAGCTGTGAAAGAAAAACAAAGGCAAGTGCAATGCTAGCTTACATATTTAATTTAAATTATTTTTTAAATCACATTTTGAAAGATAGGGAATTAAAAGCTATGAATGTCAGAGGTCTTTTATATTTATAGTAATTGATTAAATAATAAAACTTTGGTAATTTTCAAATAAAACTATGTTGATTTAAGAGACCAACTTTAATTTAGGTCACTTTGATTAGAGTCGTAAAATTATTTTTATGAAGATATTAATATCGTCCAAGTTTTATTGACAGCAATGAGTTGAGTAATAATTATTTCCTCTGCATTGCAGATCTACTTTCATAATGAAATTACCAACTGGATATTCCAGTATCAGAAGTACAGTACAACTTGCCCCAATGTGAAGGAATTTTAAACTAAAAACATTGTTGGTACGTTGGTTTGTTACAAGTATACAAAGGATGCCAATGAAAACACCTTCAACCTTGAAATACTCGTTCGAAATTAAATACAATCATATTAATGAACCAATAAATAATCATGTTCGGAATTAAAAAAAAATTAAATTGTATTAAGAAATAAATAATTTCAAAGATACAATTCAACAATACTACCACGTTATCAATTCATATGCTGCTCTAGTGCGGTCTAGTGGATTTCATGGTAGTTTTTGTCTAACAATTTAGAAAAAGACCTTTTACAAAATCGGTGGCGGGCCTGGAAGTATGGCGGGGGTATTATTGGTAATATTTCTGTTTCAAGAAATGGGGTGTCAATGCTCTCATCATTGGGGCCGAAGAAATTAAGATATATTTTTAGCTTTATGTTTTTTAGCAATAAAATATTATTATTCTCCTTCTTCCAATGATTCAGCTGACCTTTTCTGATCCCTAGCCTCCTCCAATAATATCCGCTAGTCTGCACGCTGTTGGATAGCAGATCTCTAGTCCCTAACTCCTAGGATTCTCCGGGTATCCTCAGTTACGCCATCCATCTTCTTCTTCGCCTAGTGCTATGAACGGCCTTACTCATTATTTTCTTGGGGATCTCGCAACCCACCTCAATCTTTCCAGCCTTACGTGGGTTACAACGTCAGGTTCACCAATGGGGTTATATATTTCTTGATTACCCTCTCCTGAGTTATGTTTGACCGTCAGTCTTGGAGAGTCGCTCCTAGGTCTATAAATGCGGTGCGAAGTTCTTCTTTCAAAAGGCTGCAATCCTCTCTCGCCTGACCGTGATATTACCCATGAATATTATATTATAGTCTATTATAATATAATTATAGAAACGATGAGGACAGAGGGCGGGAGAAGTGAGTTAAGTAGTGGGGGAAAAAGCGGGGCTTCCCCACATGCAACCATTCCGAGGTGACTTCTGCGCAGCTTATTTTCTAAATTGTCAGATTATAACTAAAATACTTTCAATTCTAATGTAACATTCATAATAATCGGTATTATGAATATTATAGACCCTGTGGGGTCTACATATCATCCTGGGGTTCACCTAATCACTTTAAAGGGAGAGTGATCTGGGACAAATCTCTTAACTGCGCAACCATTATCTTCATGACATTTGTTGTCATGTACTGAACTCATTAGCCTAAATGGGGTTTATATATATATGTAGTAGTCATTATAACTCATGAATAGATATTGTTATCAAATATTAAAAAGAATATAAAGAAATAACTGGAATCTGAATAAGAGTACAGAGGATTCAGGAACCGCTTTCTGTATAGGCGTACAAAAGATATTATAATATAGAGTGTTATATTGAAAGGGTTGGATACGATTGATATGAAATTATGTCGGACATATTGTGTTGGGATCCGATGCATAAAAGATAAGTTTCCTCTGTGGGTATTGGACCTGGACCTCGGCTGACCTTTCTGCTATCCGCGTCAATAGCCAGCGACCTCTCAACAGTCCATTGCTTCTTTCTCGTCTGGTAGGTCTTTTTGCCCCAATGACAAGATCTTTTAACAAGATTAAATAATCATTTAATAATTTTTAAAAAAAATTTCCTTGTTAGCAATAAAGTAATCTAAAACTGTCGTAGAAACTCGAAATTTCGTATTTGGTGTATAAAATCAAATTGTGCTCATCCCTTTTTAGTCACTACATGATCATAAAATGCTTCATTTGAAAGTCTTAATAGAATTTTCTCTTTTACAAAATATATATATATATATATTTCTAATTTAATATTAAATAGTCTGATACAAATGTAAAGAGCAAATTAAATTTATAATACTGTTGCTAAACGAGGAATGATACTTAACTTAAAACTCATTGTTTCCTTTTACTACCGATAGATGATTTATGAAGGTATAGATAGGCCTTTTATAAGTAATCTATCCATGTTTTTAAATGTTTTTAATATAAATAGATTGTAATCGCGAAAATTTTCGATTGCCTGATTTTAAGGGAAGTATCAATTTCGACGTTTCCTGAATCCATTTGGCTTAGAAACAGCCTTTCACCGCCCTCCAAATGGTGTGAAATAAAATAAAATATATGATAAATTATATAAATAAATAGTAAAATATAATTTTAAATAAAACAAAGAATCGTCGAATCATATTTGTACGTAATCGATATTGGCTCAGTTGTAAAAAATAAATGTATATATAAATAAAATAAAATATTTAAAAAAATAAATATATAAAAATAAGATGTATTGTTCAAAAAGTATATAATAAAATATAAATTTTGATATTTATAATAAAAATATAAAACCATCACAGCTAATATTTTAAAGACTATAATGTACATGAATTGGTTCGAATGCTCCAACGTGGACCTAAACTAAAAAAATTAAAACGTACCAAAAAAAAAAAAACAATAATCCTGCTAAAACTCTTGTAATCAATTAAGATAAGTTTGTCCCCGCGATTATTTTTGATTTCCAAATTTCTTTAAATTACATTATTTTTTACTATTCTCTATTTCGAAGTATTCTGTAATCAGCTATAGCAAAAAAATTAACTCTCATCAATCATTAACTCTCCGTTCCTTTTACCACTTCCAAAAAAAAAAAAAAATATATAAATAATAATTTTAATATATCTAAAATTCGGAAGCAAAATTTTAAATCACTTATGTTTTATTCATAGTTTAACTTACTTATATAAAATTAATATTTTATAAATACCCTCCAAACAACTAAAAACATTAAAGTTTTATTCTTTAAAAAAATAGTTGTTGTTTTATCTGCTCCATTGAATAAGGTGACCAATATATAATTCATAGGAAATCAATTATTTTATTATTAATAATGAAAAAATCACAAACGGTTTCCATATTATATAAATCATATATATCTTAAATTAATAAATAATTTTATTAATTAGGTAATTTAAAAAAAAAAAAGAATGTGGAGTAAAAAACATTGCTAGCGTCGAGGGCCTTGCAGCCATGCCTCTCGGTCCCTGCTCAGCTGCCTCATTTCCTGGAGGGTCTTGCCTCTCTCGCCTCCGATGAGCTGAATGTATTCCTGATAGGAAACTGGGACGGCCTCTCGGCCTCCTCTCTGTGGGTCTAGCTTCCATGGCCTTCCTTAGCTCTCTCTCTTCATCCATCCGACAGACGTGGTCAAACCATTTTAGCTGTTGGTTCATTATAGAATCCCTTAGCTCGGTCGCATTTAGTTCCTCTCCTATCTTCTCATTTCTGATGCGGTTTTAGTGGTATCAAGAGAAGAACAGGAAGATGTCATTGAACATTGTGGGTTGGTTTGCCGCCTTGCGGGCAGAGGTTACCTCCTAGTTTTAATAATTTACTTATTGATTATTAATATAATAAATATTTTTTTATTAAAATTCGTTATAAATATTAACCGAAATATATTGAGAAGAACTGTACTATCATATGTTCAAACACAAACTAAAGTCATTGTGGAAATACACTGTTGGAGAATTCTGCAAAATAACTCCTGACATTTTGAACACTAAAATCAATTGCATTATTCCTTTCATGGGAAAGCTCTGGTGGAAATTTCATTCAATCCGAATGAAATTTTGTTATGCATGTAATTGTTTCACTGAAAATATCAAAGCAAGAGAGCCTCCCTTATTCCTGAAATTTTCATTCACCAATTTAGCTTTAGGGAAAATATGAGCGGCTAATTTCATTACGGCACGGAGGTAGGAGCAGGGAGGAACAATTTTAGTTGAAACTCAATTATAACCTCCTGTCAAGGTTAAACTCGCTTTATATCCTAACCTATCTTCCATGTCAGCCGATGTTACTTTTAGGTCAGCTTCGTCTAAAATAGATCATATAACGGTTGCTTTTCGTCATGTTTAAAAGCATCAACTTTAAAAATATAGCATTTTACTACTTGGTAATTTGGTTATTCGAAAGTTATAGGCCCTAGGATTTTTTAAAGGTAGTAAATAACATAATACCGCCATTTAACATTTAAAATAACAGAGTGCTGATTGTCAAATTCGATCTAGGAAACCACTTCCCCTCACTAGTAGGGAAAAGTGGGACTTTCCACACCAGTTTTAGTTGAGTAATGAATAGCATTACTCAATGGTTACAGGAAAATAATATTATTCATCCTAAAATGTTAAAATAAATAATTTTATATTTAATTCAAGATAGATTTTATTTATTTTGAAGCGATTTTATAGAAATATTTAAGATAACCTTAAATGTATTAGAACAAAATTATATTAGAAATGTATAATAATAAAATTTCTAAATAATAATAAATAAATGTTTCAATGAGTAAGCCGTCCTAGAGTTATAATGTGCATGGTTAGTATTAGAAAACTATAAGAGATAGCGCTAGTGTAGTTTTAACAAATCTAAAGTTTCTCCTTTAATTTCTTAATTTTTAAATGGTTGCAGGAAAAATGTAATATTTAACCCGCGAGAAAAATGCTTATGACAACCTCGTTTAATTACTAGTTAATTAAATTCACTCGGGTGTAATAAAGTGGCATTTTCCTCACTTGTCAAATATATAATTTTTTGCGGATTCAATATTTCCCTTATACAAATTGAAGTACTACAACCCTTAAAGGGTATTGGGTTCAGTAGATGGTAGAGAATGTAATTTTTTTAAGTCATCGTTTGTGAAGGGAGGTGCTTTGGTCAAATCATGCGCAATCGGTTTCCCCCCGCTTCATTGAGCTACAGATCCCAACGATAAGAAACAATTCACCATTTCAGGCGAGTTCACTCACAAGGCAAACGCTCTAAGCTCCCATTTAATTACAAAAGACTTACATACATGACTATTTTTAGGATATGTTTGGTATCAGTGAGTAGAGCTTTGGAGCTCCAGGAAGATATCGAGTTCTTCTCGTATCCTATCCTTAAAACTAAAAATCCTCCATGATCTTTAATTCGTTAGGAATAAAATCATCCATAATGATCATATTTCCCGATTTGGAGTATACTCGTAATGTTTTTAAGTCAACGGTTATAAAGATAGATGATTTGGGCCAGATCACGCTCAATCACCAGGTTTTTCCTCCAGTTAAGAGAGAGTTAAGAGAGTCTGCAGTTCCCATAGGGTCCATTTATGCCTGTTTAATCTTCTTTTCCGCAGGGACTAGTCTATGTGCCAGGCTAGTGGGGATTAACGAACCCCCGGACTCCCGAGTTCAGTACACTGCTACACACTGAACAGTACACTAGACAATTATTCTGACATAAGGTCATGTACAGTACACACCTCATTGCCACCTTCTCTGGGAAGACTCAAGTTTGGAGGGTACAACCAAACAACCAGTTGTCTCGAGGATACGGGGCCTTGCTTGCTTGGCTAATCACCCGTTAGAGAGTCTATTTCATTCAGAGAAACTCAGCGAATTGCATCCAAATGGCTAAACGCTCCCCCAGGCTGAGAGGCACAAAAGGGTGTTGCGAAAGAAGAAGAAGAATTATTATTCTTTCTGTGCCTTATCCGTTTCGGGCGTTGGCTATTAGCATAGTGTTACGGGCTACTGGGTGTGAAAATGAATTAAACTACTCCTAAATTCAAGATACTAATATGTATTAACAAGTTGAATAAAATAATACAATGGAATTATTAATAGTTGAATTATTAGACTAATATAAATTTACAATAACAATATTCTAAAGATTTTTACCTAGGCCTTACTCCTATTATAAGATATTGCAATCACCAAATAGCTTAAATATTTACATAAATTTGTATAAATACAATAAAATTACACTACAATTTACAACTACTAATTAACACTTACAGTTCACTACTGTCCACCTATGGTCACCTAGGTTAGCGTAATATACTACTAAACCCAAGATCGCGGGTTCGTAGCCCGGCAGGTGGCCCTAGGATTTTTTTAAGGGAGTAAAAAATCCTTAGTTACGCCGTCCAACGGAAGGGACGTTAAACGGGGTTCCCGAGCCTGTACGATGTCAGGTACTCATTAAAAATCCCTATCCTAATTAAACGTGGATAGGCAAAATTTAGAGCTCCCACTGTAGCATCGTCCGATTAGGTATAGCATAAAGTGACGTTAAATGAACAAACAAACAACTACTGCCCACCTACCGTAAGATTCTCCAAATATGACTAACTGACAGAAACGGTTTATTACACTCGCGAGACGGTCACAGTTCACTCACACTAGTTTATCACACTGCCTGCTTTACTACTGAATCCTCCCCCCTGGGTGGAAGCGAGCGGTGTTTATATCAAGATCGAATGTTCTAGACACACGGGTGTGGGGGGAGGCCGTTCTGGGATCGTCGAGAACCTTCTTAATCTCGACGGGCTTAAGACGTTAATCCCGTCTTTCTCTCTCTGCCCGTAACAATATTGACCTTAATTTTGTTGGCGGCACTTCTAAATAGTTGGATAGTTGTGAGATCACATCACGTGTCTGTTAACAGATAATTAATTAATTTACCGCTACTGGATTCGAACTTAGAATCTCAGCATATCAACACAGCACTCTACACACCGAGCTATCTAATTACTTTAACTAATTATGAACGTTCATTAATAATTTTCTGCGGGTATTCAATGATATCTAATCACTGGATTCAGCTGATAAACACAAAGCTGTTGGATACAAGATTCCATCAGTAAACACCGCCCACCCACATACATCACAGTTTGTAATCACAGCGATATACTTCACCTCCATCATCTTATTATCCATACCATCAACATGGTCCAATACATCCTAATACTTGTTCATGAAGCCCGAGTAAAGATTTCTCACAGGATTGAAACAACAGTGACATAGAAAGGATTAGAGTAACAAATATATTCTGAAAATGTTAGCAATCGCTTTTATTTAACATATATGATTCGTATTGTAACCAATATTGGATATATCCTGTAGATATTTATTATGTGTATTTATTACCATATGTCTGCAGCCCCAGTGGCAGCACTTAACCAGAATAAGAGATTAATTCGAATTTTCTTCAAAATTTCATAGGGCTAAGTCAGTCAAGGGCCATATAAAAGGAGTTATTGCTTATGTTACACTCCATTCCAAGCCACAAAGTACGACAATGACATGTTTACACTTCCCTCAGCACAGTAGTCCTCTCACAATTCTACTTAGCCACTCATTCACCTAGCCTGCAGATATCCTACTAATATTATAAATGCGAAAGTTTGTAAGTTTGACTCTCTTTCACGCAAAAACTACTGAACGGATTTGGATGAAACTTCACAGTAATATAGGTTATACATCAGAATAACACATAGGCTATAGCAAGGGCGGATTTAGGGGGGCACCGGGGGCACGTCCCGCCCCCCGATAGTTTTTTAGGTACTGTGGAGAATACATTACAGTACATAATTAAAGGCAAATCAGAAACTTAGTACCTTGAAATTTGCAAATTGGCTCTTTGTATAATTTAAGAATGAAATGTAGATAATTCCACCCCCAAGAGTGTCCCCCCTTAATGTAATAGGGGTTCAGAGATTGTATGGAATCCGTCAGTTTTGAAGTTAGACATCTGAGAATTTGGATGTACGAGTATTTTATAGTTGAAAAAAAAAGATTGAATTATTTATTTAAAATGATCTGTCACGAAACTTTATGTGGTAGACCAAATTCCACGCGAGCGAAGCCGCGGGCAAAAGCTATTTTTTTTCTCATCCTCCAAAAATTTTATTTACAATATGATACAAATTTACAGAAATTCTTGGAAATGCTTCTATATAAACCGAAGCCTTCTGTTTCCTTTCGGTATTTTAAGACGTAACAAGTTTTTTTTTTTAAGACGGCCGCTTGGTCTAGGGTTATGAATCCTGCTTTTGGCAAAAGTTGGATAAATATAAAAACGAAATACCACGGCAACATATTGAAAGAGTGGGAATAAAGGGACCTAGAGTGAGAAGATGAAGAGTTGATAAGTGAATGATGAAGTGATGAAGAAGGTTAAAATCACTTGAACTCTGTAAACTGAAAGGAATATGGAAGAGCTTGGAAAACCCAATGATGGATCACCTCCATAATATCTTTGGCCGTCAGATATCCTTACCTATACCAACTGATAAAAGTGGATACCTTGCGGATGATTTAAACTCGACCAGTTTTATGGTCGAAGTTTAAAACCAGAAATCTTCAGTAATAGTTTCCAATTCGAGTAAAGAATCGGCCGCTAGAAGAAAATCAGTTCATTAAATAATTAGAATTTACTTTTAAAAATAGAACCTACAGTGCTAATTATACGTGTCAGAGGTTACTTTATATTATATTTACTTTATTTTGTACTCTGTACTTATAGTAATTTACTAACGTGCACTATAGTCCAACAATATGCACAACGATCTTTAGTTAAATCGGAGGTGGGGCTGGACAGTTTGTAGTAGGGGAAAGGGAACCAGTTAGAAGGGGAAATTGCGTGGCCGGTCCTCGGCGGCATCTGCGCAGGTCGTTATGAAAATTGCCGAGCTATAAAATATCTTCAAATTATAAAAAATTGACATTTATCAAACTACTAGTATTTAAATGGAGGCAATTATTAATATTATAACCCGATGATTTACAAAAGTACCTTTAGCAAAATTGGTGGCTGTGGAGAAAGAGCTTAGCTTCTGTATGCGCGGTTGAGCGGCTTCTGCGCAGGTCGTTTTTCAAATTATAAAAAAATCATACTTATTTAACTATTTGTATATAGATACATGCAATTATTAATATTATAGCCCGACAATCCGCAAAAGTACCTTCAGCGAAATTGGAGGCGGGGTAGTGGAGATGTATTGGGGGAAAGAAAATCAGGTAGTGAGGAAAAGGGCGTTGCTTCTCTATGCGCGCGAGCTCGAGTTGACTTTTGCGCACGTGAAACCTTAATTATTTCCTTAGCTTTTATTTAATTTAATGCTTACACAATTAATTAGGACGCTGTTAATTAAAAGTATACGTGTCTTGATTTAGTTTACCGTAGTAACGAGTTAAATAATAGCCTAATTGAATAAATTAGCCTAATAAATCTTGTCATATTAACTGTTGAAAAAACTAAAATAAATTGTCAATGTTATCATCTAACGGCCAGGTATGGATCCTTTGGGATCTGGACCTTCCTGGGGCTCGTCCAACCTGTATAAGGTACCCAAAAGAGAAAATCTGTAGGCAGAACATGATCTAGAACATATCACCTGCCTGCACAACCGCTGTCTGAGGATCTGTACAGCTTTTACCTTGTACTTAACCTAAGACCCTTCATGGTTTGTAGTGGTATAGTTTTTTTTTTTCATACTATTATACCACTTTACCAATATTTAATTGGTCTAGAATTGGATCATGTCTTCGACTACACATGTTTTTGTTGTGCTTTTTTTCTTTAATTACAATTACTTTCTGGTTACAAATTAAAAAAAAGAAAGTGTTCTTATCATCCATCAGTTGCGAAGATCACTCGCTTTCTTTCCATCGTGATCATTACCACTTTTTCTTTTCCCCTTCTCTCTAATACTCTTTCGAAGGTCACCCTTTTTCATGGATATTCTAAGGCAATTTCTGTAGAAACTCATCTCGAAGATCTCGAGTTTCTTTTGTGTTATTTTGATCAGTGTCCAGAACTCCATTATATAGTGTAGTATAGAGAAGATATTACATAGCAGAAGTCTTAATTTTATGTCTAGTTTGAGGGTTTTTAATTTTTTTTACTTATATTTTCACTTGTTGCTACTATTACTCGATATAACTAGTTGAAATACATGGAGCTGTAAGGAAAGGAGGGAGAACTTTATAGATCCGACTGCTGTGTATTTTAGTACGACCTATGTCGGATGTCATATCAAATATGGAATTACCTAAACACTTTAAACAGATAGCTCTTGGGTCTAATTAATATGTATTGAATAACCAGGAGCTCCAGGAACCATGACATTGGTCCTAGATGATGTGAAATTACATATTGTTATGGGCTACTGGGTATTAAAATGAATTAAACAATTCCTTAATTAAAGATACTAATATTTATTAACAAAACTGATAAGAAGGATACAATTAAACTATTAACAATTAAATTATTAAACTAATATAAATTTATAATAACAATATTCTAAACATTTATCATCTAGGCCTAACTCCTATCTAATTATTACAATAATATTAGATATTACTAATTCTAGATAGCTTAACTAGTTACAATAGTTTCTATGAATATATTACACTACAATTTATAACTAATAATTAACACTTACAATTCAGTAGTCCACCGACCGTAAGATTCTCCAAGTATCACAAACTGACACACAGTAACAAACAGAGACAGTTTATTACACTCGCGAGACTGTTACAGTTCACTGATACACTTATTACACGGGCCGGTTCAACACTGACTAGCTTATCACACTGACACTCACTTATTACACTTATCACAGATCTTCACTGGTCTACTATCAGGCTAAGACTGACTGCCTCGAGTTGAGGGAAGTATTTAAAGAGGCAAGGCCGAACATTCTAGAACACGGAGGGGCCAGACAATTCTGGAATCTTCTTAATCCTTTTTCGACAAAAGAAGACGATCTAGAACAGTCCTAATCCTATTTTAACTTCTCCTGCCGACGGATTTAAGCCGCTAATCCTCTTGCTTCCGTCTTCCTGCCGGCGCCCGTAACACAATGTTGACGGTTATATCATGTTCTTATATTTTTAATATAAGGTAGTACATCAAGAACCTTGTACAACAACAACCCATGAAGAGATTAGAGTTCAGTATATTGTATAAACAAACTGAGATAACCCAACGGTTATGCAAGATGGTGATTTAGCTTATATCACACTCAATCGCTAAGTTTTCTCCCTATTAAGGCTACTTACTTCATAGATTCTGAATGAGCCCCAGGAAGGTTTGCAGATATCACTATCGCTATATCTTATCAAATAATTTGTATCTGTCTCAGCCGGGGTCAAGGGGTCTAAGAATCAAGGGTTAGAGACCCAGTTCGGGCGCCAGTTTTCAAAGTAGAAGAAAAGTTACTCTAAAAAGAACACATTATGGTTAAAAGAACACACAATGGTTAGTATAACAAACCTACTAAGCCCAAGATCGTGGTGCCCTGGGATTTTTTAAAGGGAGTAAAAAATCCGTAGTTACGCCGTCCTTCGGAAGGGACATCAAACGGGGGTCCTGAGCCTGTACGATGTCAGTTACTCGTTAAAAATCCCTATACTAATTAAACTTGGATAGGCAAAATTTAGAGCTGCCACAGTAGCATCGTCCGATTAGTCATAGCAGCATAAATGTACATAAAATGAACAAACAAACAAGATCAAATTATTAAGGAAAACTACATTTACATGACAAACATAAGTGTTCTGTAGACAGCAAGAATAAAATTAAAATATGATTTTTCTTTATTTTTTATTTTTTCTTAAGTTTTTATTTAAATGTTTTTATTTTAAAATATGTACAAATTTTAAAACATTGGTGGGATAATCCCTTACAATGAAAATGAGTTCACATTACAACGGCTACTGATTAATATGCTTTTGTTGTTGGTAAAATTTAAAAAACCAACAGAAAAGAGAGTACATAGGATTTTCTTAAGACAAAATTTATGTTTAACATAATACAAAATGCATATTATTTATAATAGTATGTGTTTTGTTCGTTTGTGTCTGTATTTTTGCGTTGTTGTTTTTGTATAATTTCCTATTTCTTGTATGAATGTGTTGTCTGAAAGTTGGCATGAGGTGAAGAATCTGAGGGTTTGTTGGTGTATGAATTTCTGTATTGTTGGGATGTCCAGTTCTTTGTGCATCGTGGTGATAATTTTTTTTTTTTCTCTTTATATTCTTCATTAAAATATAATGATATGTCAATTCTAACCAATAATAATAAATACATGTTTTTCTTACTTAACTTGCAGTTGAAGGGAATGAAGTTAAATTATAATCCACACATAACCTTTCTATCTATAAAGCATTTTGCACATATAAAATAATTGTAGTGAACTTAGACAAAAACATCTAGATGATCTTAGTACGACGAAGCTTGGTTATTATATAGAAAGAAAAATAAATATATTCATATATAAATAAATAGCGTAATGGTTTAAATATAATAAATAATATTCTTTTACTATTCAGCCAAGGTCCTGTGTGTGATGGAAGGCTAAACAGATCCGCCGGTAGAATATTAAGCGAGATACTCTGACGGGCATCAATACACCTGCCTTCCAGAAATATTATGGATCAATTTCCAACCAAATTACAAAAGATACCATCCCCTGCATTCCGAATAACCTCGCTTCCATTTTATTTCATAGTTATCTTTTAACAGTATAATGACTATTTTTAATAAATAGCGATACAAAATTTGTGTCTGTTTCGGAAAAGGATGCATATTATTTTGTAGATATCTGTTATTTATGCTATTAAATAAAATACTCAAAACAAAACATGTGTACATATATCAGGGGAGCAGTTTTATTTAATTGTTGAATAATGTTTAGCTCATTAATATATATTCATATATATATATATATATTCATTCTTACGTACTCTTCAGAATCATGGACGCTGACAAAGAAGCACCAATCCAGAATACAAGGAGTATAAATGAGATATCTCAGGAAGATTGAAGGCAAAACAAGAAGAGACGTGGTTCGGAACACCACTATCAGGTCGAACATAAAAGTTGAACCAGCCAACGAGGTAATAAAGGAAAACCGACTGAGATGACTTGGACACTTCCTGTGGATGGAACCTAACAGAATTGCTAGCGAAGCCAAAGTGGAGTGAAAACGATCTAGGAAGAAGTGGGAAGAAGAGGTGAGAAAGGAATTTGAGAAGAGTGGACTCCAATGGAACAGAAATGCACAGGTGGTGGCAGAATTCCTGCTGATATTGCACTGGCGGTCAAGATAACTGAATATGATGATGATGATGATATAAAAGGATTTAGTTAGTGTTATTTGAAGGAATGCTTTTCCCTCTGTAGTTTTGAATTGTTTGACCTGGAAAGTGGCTTTCTTCTTTTATTGTCATTATAATATTCATGACTTGGTACTAGTATGTTTAAGGGCCTGGTGACATCAGCGAGCTCAGGTGTCACTTACCTCAATTATTTGGACCTTGTCAGGTTATGCATGAATTTTAAATAGCCATTGCCTTTCATTATGATACAACAGATTTATAGGAAATGAAATAAATGAGAAACATGTAGACATAATTAAACTAGAAATAATAAAACATTTATTACAATCAATATTCATTAAATAACAATTTGTAACTAAAATATGATAATTTTTTAAATTTGTAAATGTTTTAATTTTAAAGAGAAAAGATTTGCCCGGGCAAATCTTTTCTTTTTAAAATTAAAACATTTACAAATTTAAAAAATTATCATATTTTAGTTACAAATTGTGATTTAATCTTTAAAATAAAAATATTTAAAATATGATATTATGATAAACAATGAAAGATTTATTCCAAACAATGCTCATTAAAAAGAACAATATCTTCAAAAATTGCATCAAAAGGGTCTCTTCCCTTAATTAATTAATTTTATACAACTTCGTTATATAAAATGGACAATAGTCTCCAAAAGTAATGTACTATTCCTCAACCACGTATTTGATCGAATACCCAGGGTCTTGTTGCATCCTTTTTTCTGGCATCTCCATCTAATTTTATTCCCCACTTGCAGTTTCATATCATGTCCATTTCCACAACGCATTTTCTGCGCAATGACATTCCACTCCTGAAGAAACCTAACAGCTGATTTTTAATCGTTCACCGTGCGAAAAATCTTCTTCAAATTCCAAGTCATATTTGAAGAAAATAATCAAAAACACATTCACATTCAACTTCACATAAACAATAACAAAACACTAGAAAGGTTACTATAACAATAGGAGATGGTTAAGAAAAGTGACACCTGAGCGCGCTGATGTCAGCAGGCCCTTAAACATACTAGTACCCATGATTTATTTTAATTTATACTATCCATAAATGTTCTATTGTTTGTATGCTAGTATTTTTATTTTTAAAGCACTTAGTCCCAGAATGGAGTATTTTTTTTATCATAACTTATACCAACTGAATAGTTATCTTAAAATATGTTAAAAGTATGAATAAATTTTCTGACGTCATAAAGTGTCTCTTTTGTACGTAACATATGATGGAGATATAAAATGCATATACCTCGCTGGCAGGGAAGCGGAATGGATGTGGTTGGCTCTCACGTCATTGCAATTGTCGGTTATCGATTGGACAGATTCACCATGCACCATTCGTTATACCTTTTTTTCTACCTCTATGCTATAACTTGTTTTTCTCAAAAGCTCCCTGTATTCGTGATTTATTTCAAACTGCTCTCAAAGGTTATAAATTATTTTGAATTACTTTAAACTCTAATGAGTTTTAATTTCATTTTCGTTGGTATATTTACAGCGATAGCTAAATCTTCAAATTTGTGTAGATTATGCCATCATTCATACTTGTTGGTTATCCACGCTTATACGGAACATTTCGACGCATGCGCTATACATTTTTTCTCTACCCGATCAGAGAACTGTCAGATACTTGTTCCAACTAAACTGACACTGAGTGTCATAACGAGCTGGTTGAGTACAAGAATTATTCATTTTTTTAAAAAAAATCAAACAGAAATTCAAGAAAAACATAGCCGTTTATATAAAATAAATCGAGCACCTAGTTACTGAGTTGTGAGTACCAGGTTAAAAACCGACTCGTAGGGATATAGATTTTTCAATTTTATTATTATAAACTTTATAATACAAAGAGATATATGAAATCAATTGTGATCAGGTTGCCATTCCAGTTTTTAATTCATAAATATTCACAGAAATTACAGATGCTGAAAATAAATAAATAATAATAAGGAAATAAGGCTTTATATGATAATCGTACAATTATATTGCGATTATTAATGTAATTATTAGTGTCCTACTTTAAGTTATGGCGAGAAAGATGTGGGTATATAGAAGGATGTTTAGTATATCATACGTTGACAGTGTTACGAACGACGAAGTTTTTCAAAGACTCATAAAAAAAAAAAAATTAAATATCGAAATAAAAATCAGAAAACTAAAATATTTGGCTCACATTATATGAGGAAGGAGATATCAAATGCTGCTGCAAGTCATGCAGCGGAAAATCTTGGGAAAGTCTAGCGAAGGAAGAAGAAGAATTCGTGGCAATCTGAGAGAATGGTTTGACTGTTCATCAGGAGATGGTCATTTAGAGCAGCACTCAACGAACTGCCAACAATCAAGATAATTGCCATCCTTCGACAGAAGACGGCACCAGAAGTTGTGTTCTATCTAATAAATATTTCAAACAAGAAGTCTTAAGTATCAAAAGAATACAGAACAAGAAAGCAAGCCGATAATTCGCCAAATCAGGCATTGCGAGGACAGAATAACAATAACAAAGGTATGTAAAAACATTCCATTATCACATTGTATTATAATGTACCGATCGAAGATAACATCCCACCGCCTTGATTCCTAAGGAATTATTAAATCAAAAGGAATAATACATGGCGATATTTATTTATTTGCTCAACTAAATCTTCTCTAAAACTTTAATGCGATTTATCGTTTTCACTTATTCCTGTCCATTGCCTCCTTTATATTGTGTTTTTTTATGGAATAGAATGTTTTTTATTAAATTATATTTCTTGAACTGTTCACTGATAAAAGTTATTCACGACTGGTTTTCTTGAAACTAAATCGACTGGAGCTAAAATAGGATTCACGTCCTTAAAAACAACCTTTCAATTCATTAAAATAAAAAAGTTCCTACGAACTACGTTCGTGGAATCAATAGGATATTCTACCCTCATCTTTTTATTTTTACTGTTACGGTCACAGGAAGCAAAGGATTAGCGGCTTAAATCTGTCGGCGGGAGAAGTTAAAATAGGATTAGGACCGTTCTAGATCGTCTTCTTTTGTCGGAAAAGGATTAAGAAGATTCCAGAATTGTCTGGCCCCTCCGTGTTCTAGAATGTTCGGCCTTGCCTATTTAAATACTTCTCTCGCCTCGAGCGAGTCAGTCCTAGTCTGAGAGCAGACCACGCACGGTGAAGATCTGTGATAAGTGAGTGTCAGTGTGATAAACTAGTCAGTGTTGAACCGGCCAGTGTAATAAGTGTATCAGTGCACTGTGACAGTCTTGCGAGTGTAATAAACTGTTTATGTTTGTTACTCTGTGTCAGTTTGTCATACTTGGAGAATCTTACGGTCGGTGGACTAGTGAACTGTATGTGTTAGCTATTAGTTATAAATTGTAGTGTAATTTTATTATATTCATAGAAACTATTGTAACTAGTTAAGATATCTAGAATTAGTAATATCTTATATTATTGTAATAATTAAATAGGAGTCAGGCCTAGATTATAATCTTTAGAATATTGTCATTATAAATTTATATTTGTTTAATAATTTAATTGTTAATAATTTACTTGTATCCTTTTTGTTAATAAATATTAGTATCTTTAATTAAGGAATTGTTTAATTCATTTTAATACCCAGTATCCCGTAACATTACTTTAAAATAATGTATTTGAAATTTATTTATATCACATTCAGTTATTTCAATAATAATTGTATCATATATAGAGTGAATGCAATCCCTACAAAACGTCCTATAAAATATCATCTCAAAGAGCGAAGGAGGAAAGATTTCCCAATTTAATTTTCAATTGGAGTGCTGAAGGGAGGAAACGGCGTGAAAAATCACGGAAAAGGTGAATTGAAGGATTGAGGAAAGTATAGGTCTGAGGGAGGAAGATATATAAAATGAAATAAAAGAATTTTTGGTTGACGGAAATCTCAATTTGAGGAATTTCTTAATAATAATAATAATAAAGATACATAAAACTGTTTCAGTGAAGAAAGAAAAGACTCTAAAAATCCTGTACCACTACAACCTATGAATGGCCTAGAGTCAATACATTGTGAGGACAATCCGGTCTGTACCTCAACGGTAGTGCAAAGAGGTGCTTTTTCCGACATCACTCTCAACCACTATTTTCCCTCCAATTAAAGTTACCCATTTAATGGAGGATGGGTGAGCCCCAAGAAGGTCTTTAGATCGACATGGTTCATCCAACAGATTAAATAATGTATCTGTCACAGCCGGATTTGAACCCGGAACATTCAGCATAACAACTCCCTATTTAGAAAGAAAAGTTTTAGGAAATTCATTCAGAGCTCTCTAACCAGAAAACGGATCGTCATAATTATTAAAGTTTCGTATGAAAACCAACAGACTTAGACCAGACAACGCTTTAACCGGGAAGTTGTATTAAGTGATGACGATAGGGGCGACAAAAATCCTTGGGGTTCCCGATCCTTTACAATGTCAGGTACTCGTTAAAAATCCTTATCCTAATTAAACCTGAATAGGAAAAATTTAGAGTTTCCACTGTAGCATCGTCCGATTAGCCATAGCAGCATAAAGTGGCTTTAAATGAACAAACAAGTGATAGCGATATATAAAAGTTAAACTATCATATGTTAAAAAAAAAACACGATCGTAACATTTGATATAAGTATCGAGATAACATAAACATTGATTAATTACAAGGTCAAGGCCGCCTAGAGGATGCATGGGTCGTTAATTATATGATGAGGCGTTTAATATTTTTAATTATTCAGTAACTATTAATCATTGGCTGTTAATGTTTGTTGATCGAAAGAGAAATGAAAAATAATTGGGTCTGTTTCAGAAAACGCATGCTGATTACTTACTCGGTAATTATGATTACTTATATGAACTAATTCCATATGTTTGGGAAATTTAACATGTACCTGATTATAAATCCTAATTAATATATAATTTCATTTATGGTCTACAATAAATTATAATGAACATTTTTCAATAAGTTATTAACCATTCTATTGCTTGTTCCGGGATCGCCAGAAGGAATCCCTCAGTCTCGGGGAAGATTTTTCCTGTGGTCAACCAACGGACAGGCGCTTCTGAATTGATGCCCGGAGTATTCAAAGAATTGTAAAACCTTCCATGAAGTAGTTTACACTTCCATGATTCTGTAAGACTCTCCTCAGTTGCCATTACTGTTGGATCTTGCTGAAGCAATGCAGCAATTGTCGACAACATCGGTGAACTACTATTTATAAAATAGGTTCTAAGCCTTGCTTCTTGTTCACGACAGGCTTTCAGCAGACTGATAAGTCCCCTACCTCTATGTTTTCTGGGTATAAATAACCTTGTTACTGAAGATTTCTGGTGACGCTGCCTTGATTTATCCATTTGAGTTCTTAAGAAGCAGTGTATTTTTTCTAAATCTGTGTCACACCATTTTATTACTCCAAGGGTATATGTTAACGAAGGAATCGCCCAGGTATTCAAAGCTTTTACAAGAATTCCTGCCGATAAATTAGTTATTATTGTTATTTTTCATACTCTTTACAATTATTAGATTTCAATTTCCTTTGTTATGTAATCCATCTCACTTGAACCAACATCAGCCCTGATGATGGTTCAAAGGCTTGGGCTAAGACGCCAGTTTTCATGAGTATATTACAGAGTTGTTCATGGAGCTGAAGGTTGCTGTCTCTGTTTAGGACTGTTGATGTGAGATGTCCTGCACTTTGTCTTCTTTGATGTGATTTCCTTCTTTTTTTTTTTTTTAATATTTTGTTTTATTTTATTTTAAAATATGTACATATTTTAAAACATTGGTGGGATAATCCCTTATAATGAAAATTAGTTCACATTACAACGGTTACTGATTATTAAGTTTTTGTTGTTGGTAAAATTTAAAAAACCAACAGAAAAGAAAGTACATAGGATTTACTTAAGACAAAATTTATGTATAATATAATACAACATGCATATTATTTATAATAATATGTGTTTTGTTCGTTTGTGTCTGTATTTTGGTGTTGTTGTTTTTTTATAATTTCCTATGTGATTTCCTTTTGCTGTATGAACCATGAAAATATTAGCAAAACGTTGAATGATTATTTTTTTCCAGTATTTTAAAGACACATTTGTTTTTAGGATTTTTTCTTTTGCTTCCTATTTGCAATTTATGTCTCTTTTTCAGCTTTTGCACACTTTTATTGGTAAGAATATTACGCTGATTGATTATCAGATTCCACAGCTTCTTGTTATTATAGTATTTATTAGGAACGGACGTCGAACAACAGTTGTACACGATCAGCTGTTATTTTAATCAGCTGTTAATACAGGAGAGCGTGTAGTGACTAATCAGACGTTGGCCACCCCAGCCCTGGATCATGACCCCCGGGGGACATTGACCTCTGGAGTCCCTTCGTCCCTTAAGGGCTCTCTATTTCCGTCTCAATGCCTCCTTTATCTTCAATAGCCTCTAATCTTCGTGTCTATTTACTTCGTGGTGGAATTTTCAATATCTAAGATAAGTGGTATTATTCCGTTTATTTAAACGATACAATGACCTATGTCTCTAAAGGAAGAGAAATTTTAATTTATATTTTATTTTTAAATTAATTAATATTAATTTTGATCTTAAAGCAAAAATGGTCTATTACCAGTTCTGCAATACTGTGCTTGGGAAACTAGAGATAATAAAAAAATATATTTAAATATACTCTTATATGGTGTTGAAAGCTGGATACTCTTCCTGCCCGTGGTGTACATCGTCTTTATCTTAAATTTCTTTAATATTTTCGATATTTTTTCTGTGTTTCTGTGCTTGTCGTTTGAAAACCTGCCTCAGAGATTCGCAGCGAGGTGTGGGTGGAGAGATCTGCCATAGAAGGCACTCCTGGGTCGTTTGATCTCTGTGTAGTAAATCCCTTCAGAGACGTTTCCTTGTCCGAGTCTCCTTGACGGATGTGCCTGTCAATATGTATCATATGTTTAGTTGATTAACTTGTGTGTGATGAAATTTTTGTAGTGTCATTTCTTCACAGTATCGGTCAAACGTGTTGTATGTCTATGTCTTTGTGCAATGGTTTATTAGTCAGGTAGAAGCAACAATGAGAAATATAATGAAGGATTTTCTACTGAATGGTTTGAATGGTCAGTAAGTGGGATATTTCACATGAGCCTACCTGTGTGGCTAATCAGAATCTAGCTAGAAGACTACAGAGCAGAGTCATCGCTGCTGAGATGAAAATCCTTTCGAAGAATTGGGAGAAAAACAAGAAGAGACCATATTCGCAATGAAATCTCGATGAAGGAATTAATTAAAATGGTTTTGTCATACCTTACTAGAATGGATGGAAGAAAGGCAATTATGGCTAAATACTTCCCAACGTTGGGAGGCCAAAAGGGTTTTGCGAAAAAAGAAGAAAATCTGAGCTTCTCCCCTACACAACCTAACATTAATTTGAAACAGTGCGGTCTCATCATGTTATGATCTTTTTCATTGATTGTAATGATATAGGTCTTATATTTGCAGTTCCGTGTATTAAGAGGTTAAGTCAAATTTACATGACCATCATACGACCTATTTGGACTTACGGAGTAGAGCTATGGGGCTCCACTAAGCCATCGAATTCCTCTCGTATCCAATCCCTACAATCCAAAATCCTTCGTAAAATCCTCAATGCTCCTTATTTTGTTAAGAATAAAGTCATCCATAACGACCTTAATGTCCCTTTTGTTGCTGATTTGGCCCGAACCCGGTATCTATCCTTTCATAACAAACTTCATTCCCACTCAAACCCTCTAGTTTCAAACCTAGCTTCCTCTTCAATTCCCGATAATCCTCCGAGGCGTCTGAAAAGAAGATGGCCACGTGACCTTATTTCAACTTTGATTTGAGTACTACCAGTGGGTAGTTTCTCTTCTTGTCATTCTCATGCCATTATGTAACACGCATTCTATTTACTTGTTGTATAATTGTAATACAGTTGTAAATATCAATAAATAAATTTTAAAAAAAAGTCAAATTTCGTCCAGAACTAGTTATTTGAATTAAGGTAAAAACAATCGCAGCATTCTCGTAGTTTTGGGTTGTAATGAAGTTGTAATATAAGCAATAACTCAATGCCAAACCAAGGCCTGACTTAGTTTCTTATGCACTAATATATACGAGAATAGCACGATTCTGCCTCCCCACGTACAAGAAACCCTTTTGGAAAATATTTGAGATAACCACTTATTCGCAGGGGCTGTAGATAAATCCGGAGACCCTATTCGAACTTCCTTTTTTACATCCGGGATGTAACAATTGTCTATCGATCAATCCAATTCTTGTTGCAATTCGTTTACGTCGTTATAAATATATACTTACTAAGGGAATACGATGGTCTACGTCAAAAATAATGCTCGTGTTCTACGAGTATGTTACTTTTCCGTGTATTTCTTGTTCATGTTTTAATAAAAATGGCCTCTTGGAAAGATAAGCGGTTGTATTTCCTCTATCGTACACGCTAACGATCGGGCCATTCGTGAGGCCAAGGGCGGCTCCTGGAATTATAGAAATACAACTCAGGTGGTTTATGGACCTTCGATGTCTTGTGGTTGTGGAAATGGCCTCCTGGGGTTTATTGCTGTTGAGAAGGGGAGGTGGGGATAAAACGAATATTAACTGTAAATAAAACATTTATAACATGTACAGTATGGAGTAATGTAGAAATTGTTTGCGAATGCTGTCAAATCAATTGTACAGAAATAAGTTGTTTGTTTGTTGTTTATTTGGGCTTAAAGGCGTAAAACCCCAGGGTCATCAACGCCTGAAATTCGTTTGTTTTTATCAAGATTTGAGAAACTAATTAAAATATATAGATATTAAAAAAAAAAAAATAATAAAAAAAAATAATAATAAAAAAAAATAGTAATAATAAAAAAAAATATTGAGCTTATAAATGACATACGTACAGTATACACATATATACAGAAATAAGTCAACCTTATTTATCATTTTTTTTTTCTGTACAACAACCTTCCTGGGCCTCAGAGCCTCTCTAAAGTGGGTACCCAAAATAAGATGGAATATCTGGCGTTTGACAGTGATATAGGATTAATCACCTCCCTGCACAACAGTTGTCCAAGAAACAGTACAGTCTCTACCATATACTGAAAACCGTGATGGGTGTTGTTGCACAAGTTTTTTTTTACTGCGACAACCCATGCAAGGTCTTGGGTTCAGTACATAATATAGACTGTACTCTTTCATATATAATGGTTGCGCAGGCTGGTGATTTGTCCTACATTACCCTCAATTTCCAGGTTTTCCCCCCCAATTAAGAGTACACAGTTTATAAAGGTTGGTTGAGCCCCAGGAGGGTCACCAGAATAAATAAATTATCTGTCTCAGCAGGTTTTGAACACAAGACTTTCGGCACATCATGTGTTGCCTCTACCCCTCTTGTTTGTGTTTGTTTTGGTGTTATGCCTTTTGTGTGTGTATGCGTGAGCGTTTGCGTGCGTGTAAGGGGAAGGGAAACAGAGGGAGGTACAAGTGAGTAACGCACTTGCCAAAATGCCACCTGCTTAGAAACGCATATGTTTTGGCTTAAAATATTCAACCCCCTTCAATTATCAGTCAGCCAAGTGTAGGCAACTCACATTGGCTGGGCAAAAGAGGGATAACTTGACCCCGAGTACTTCTATCGAAAATCGCATTAAGCTTTTTCCAAAATTTGAAATTGGTCTATCTAGATCAGGGGTTCCCAAACTTTTTTGTACCAAGCCCCCCTTTTGTTGAAATGAAAGCTTCTCGCGTCCCCCTTAACAATAAATTGTGTGGGCCTAGGAACAAAACAAAAACAAATAAGTATTACATTGAAAACAAAATATTTATTTATACTGCCATAAGGTACAACAATATTAGTTTTCATAAATTACAAAAATTATTAATAAGAGAAAAATAGATTAGGTTGGTTAGTGAGATGGATGGGCTTCCATTTTTCTTACTAGTATGCCTATTCGTGACAGAGCTTTAGTAAGTGCACAACGCAAGTCACTAGCAACATCAAGTTTATTCCAATATTTTTTTTTAATTGTCACAAGTGTTGAAAATATAAATATAAACGAAGAGCTTCCCGTTATATATTAGGATTCACTTTGAAATATTTTAACCAAAATGAAGGTTTGTCCATTATATCAAAGTGGTCAATTTTCTAAACATCATGGTTAATTTAGAATTTTAGAAAAACTACTTTATTCAATTTAATGTTCAACTTGTCTCGCACCCCCCCGACATGTTCTCACGCCCCCCAGTTTGGGAACTGCTGATCTAGATGAAAGAAAAAGAGGTCTCCATGCTTCTGCTGATCCAGCCATAATTCATGGGTCTAAACCGTTCGTCTTCTAACCCGAGTGAATACTGTCTGTAAAGCGATTAGTAGTGAATAGAAACCAATAAAGATCGTATAATGAACATTGGAAGGCTAACCGCAAATGGAAACAATAGAGGTTGGTTGATTCCCCATAGGCTGTTTGTATGTTCCTGCAAACATTCATTGTCTACAATTATTGATTGTAGGTTGCATAAAGTGTAAACATTTCAAAATGTTTCTTAGCCATCTATCTGTATTTGTAAAAAAAAAAAAATAAAAAGTATATATTATTTTCAAATTTTAATTCGATATTTGGATATTTTTTCTTGGATAAAATAAAATATTATTTTTTGGTATGACACTGTAGACATTTATTTAATTTGTCGTTTTCATTTTATGTTTACAAAATATTCTATTGTTTTTATTTTTATTTCGAATGATAATTGTTGACCTTGATAATATATGTGGAAGAAATTGGTCCGAGTAGAGGTTAAATGAATTTCTCGTATAATTTGAGAAAAACTTTATTGATAACCAACGTTTCGATCAGTCTGTGTTTCAAGCCTGTGAAGACCTACCCCCCAGCCCTCTCCCCCCGCAGCCCTGAAGAAGACCTACAAAGTAGGTCGAAACGTTGGCTAATCAATAAAGTTTTTCTCAAATTATACGATAGATTCATTGTGACCTCTACCCGGACCAATTTCTTCCACATATTCTATTGTTTATTATGTGAGAAGAAATACTAAATATTTTATCTTTATGGGTTTTGACTTCTATCTCTTTGTAGATTTTTTTTGTTGAAGAAAACAAATCACCTCCCTGCTTAACCTTGGCTTAAAAACAGCATTGCAGTACTACAAATTTATTTTTTATTAATTCTCATACCCTTAGCATTAATTTCTTATCTAATTCTTTTCTCATGTAGTTCATCTTTCTCGCATCTCTCATTTATCAGCAGTCCTGATGATGGATGAAAAGTTTGGGCTGAAACGTCAGTTTTCAAAGTAAAAATATTACTACTAGTATATTGCGAGGTATTTGTGGAGTGTCTTTAAGACTTAAGAGAGATTTCTGTCTCCATTTGATAAACCTGTTTAGACTGTTAGTGTGAGATGTACTTCGCTTTGTCTTCATCGATGGGATTTTATTTTAGTGTTTATCCTGATGGTGCCTTGTATTCAGTATTTTGAAGACCTGAGACTTTTTGGGGGGAATTTTCCTATTGCATCCTATTTATAATTTAAGCCTATTTTATTGAATAGGAAATATTTAAGGTATGAATAGGCGATAAATTAAGAATTTATCATAATGGTTTTGTGCTTCGATCTCTTCCTGAATGTCTTCTGCTGTTGAAGACGTTCGGACCCGGGAAGGTGGTTCCTAAGGACGTGTTTACTTTGGCCCGGACTCAAATCGATCCGCCGGCGTCTGCCTTTTAAATCTGGGTCAACTTCTGAGGTACCAAGAACAAGTTAACTAGAGTTAATATATATTTAAGATAGTGATTCCTTTTATTTTTTTTCTCTAAGTGGATTCAATTCTAACTACAATTAATTCTAACTTCCGGTGATTTACTACCGGTGGAAACTATCTTTGAGTCAATTATTCGATACCTCTTACAGATTCGATTATCGAGTGTTCTCAAAGCATGAATTACATTCAAGACTCCTATCAATCTCTCTCCAAAATAAGTTTACTAAATGTATACTACACGTGGAAAAATCTAGATTTGCATATCAGAAACCAATTCATTTCACCAATTTTCTTAAATATAATATATATAATTAACTATATAAAACTAAATCAATTAAGAAAAAAACAAATAAAAACCTATAACACTACATACCTCGAAGATCTTGGATTTTGTACATTATTGAAATTTTATATACTCTTTCTAAAACAATGGTAGTACAGAGAGGTGTTTATCCAAGATTACTAGAGGCACGGATTCATTAACAATATTTTCGCAAATTATAGTGTTTTTATAATTTATTTTATTTTTATATGATATAATTTTTTAAATATTTTATTTGAAAAGAAAAGATACGGCCAGGAGCGGGACTCGAACCCGGGGACTTTCACCTCTCCGTGGTAACGCCTTATCCATATCGGCTATCCTGGCTTCGCTTCACGGCCAGCCATATCCCCCCTTTTCAATTGATCCTACTTCTCCGTGTTCTCGCAATTTGCGATGTATACACGGGGAGAATGTTAATTGAACATTACTTTATTTTGGATCTAGTTGACTTTAAGTCGTTAATATTATTATAATTTATTTTATTTTTATATTATATAATTTTTTAAATATTTTATTTGAAAAGAAAAGATATGGCCAGGACCGGGACTCGAACCCGGACCCTTCACCTCTCCGTTTTTGAATGAGTTTATTACATTTGAATAACAATAACAAGATTTTAATATGAGAATAGTAATTACATAGTAATAAATGTATGGTTTAGAAGTCGCTCGTGACCTAGTGGTTAGCATAATAACCATGCTCAACATCGTGGGTTCGCAGCTCGGCAGATTGCCTTAGGATTTTTTAAAGCAAGGAAACAATTATTGGTTATGTCGTCCTTCAGAAGGTACGTAAAATGGGGGGGGGCGAGCCTGTACGATATCAGGTAATCGTTAAAAATCCATATCCTAACAATACCTGGATAGACAAAATAGACACACTGTAGCTTCGGCCACTTAGTCATAGTAGCATATAGTGACTTTAGCATATAGTGGTTTTATGAATAAACAAACAAACAATTGACGGTTTGAATAGACGATGATGAATAGCCGAAATACCACAAAATATTTATTTATAAATTAATTTCACAATAAAATTTGTAAGTTTCGTTTATTAAATTGTATATTTGTTAGGGATTGAAAGAGGACCTTTTTTACAGTTTAAATATTTATCAAAACATTATAATAGAAAAGTAACTTTATTCTGGGACTAAGTCCCTTTAGAATAACAAATATGAACAGAAAAAGAAACATAATATTTATCTGGCCCATATATATATATATATATATATATATATATATATATATATATATATATATATATATATATATATCTCTAATATATAACCAAACTTGTTTACGAAGATATGAACCGTTTAAACTGAGAGAAATGAGAAGCAAGGGAAAAGAGAAAAAATATGCCTAATGGTTATATTTTGCTGAAAGGGTTCGTGTGACGTCCGAAAGGAAATTGTTTAAGGAATTAAATAAAGGTCGCTCATTTGGTCCTTAGTAACTTGAAGAATATTTCAAAAGGACCCCATCTCCTTTTATTCCTGTGAAATATAACTCTCGTAAAGATTAGGAGGGATATTTTACGTTGAACATTTTAAGGCAGGGACAAGTCCTATTCAGTTCGAGTTATTTAAAACTCCCTTTAGTGTTATTAAGAACCATTCATTATTACCATTATCACCAAGAATTATTCATTATTAAGAACCTTAAAAAACAGATATTCTAAAATAAATAAAACTAGAACTATTTATTTCTGTGAATAGTTCTCTTTGAATTTTAGCTCAAAAATCACTGGCCACCTGAGAATAATCATTGGAACTCGATACTCCCATCCACATAGTCGTTTATAAACTTTTAGAAATTTTAATTAATCAAGCCTATTAATTGCAACACTAATAAGTAGTAAACTTATGTTATTATGTTATGCGTGCTAACGTTTCGGCCTAACTAAACTAAGTGCTCTACCAGCTAGATAATAAAATATCATGATTGGATTGGTAAAGTTATGAAATATGAAGAACAAAAGTTTTTTTTTTAATCTATTATTGTAATACATTTAAAAAATAGGATGCCCACAAAAAAAGGAAAAAAACCCAACGCCTTTACCCTACGCCCTGCTTAGGCTATTTGACGAAGCGAAGCGATTTGGTGACGCGCGAATTCAACGCGATGCGACGCGACGCGGTGGCATCTAGTTTCCTAGTTTTCATAAACTCTTAAGTATATTATTACCTTTCTTACATACTCTACAGTACGGAATTACTTTCGTCCTGTTACCTACTGTTATTCCGTGTTGTGAAACTTCCTACATTCAATAACGTGGGATAAATTCAGTAATAAAACTTCCTTTTTTTGGTCTACTATCATACACTCTTTAAAACATAAAAGTGTAATATTGTGTATAGACTATTACATATACAATAATAGTGTATCGATTAATAACTGGGGAAGTAATAGGTTTTGTCGATTTAAACACGGATAGACGAGGCGCCGCGGTGGCTGTACCCTAGTGCTCTGCGTGTTCGCTCTTCTGGGGAGTGTTGGCACCGGCGCTCAACTCCGAGCTATTGCACTAACTTTCGTAATTAAACATTACGAAATTGTTCATAATGTATTTTATGTTATTAATTTAATTATAAACTTACCTCTAGTGAAATGGATACTGAGATTTAGTCATAGACTTAAAGATGGAGCTGGCTTATTACTAGAATAAGAAAGAAAAAAAATACAATACACTTAAATAATCAGAAACAATGTTATAAATGATGAAGTATAGAGAAATTTGTGTGTACAAAGGGTAAACATTCTTAAAAGAATATATTTTTAAATATTTTTATTTTGAAGAGAAAAGATTTGTCCTGCCCGGGATTCGAACCCGGGTCGTCTGCATCTCTAGTGCAGAGCTCTAAACTACTGAGCTACCAGGCACTGCAGAGCTTAGAGCACGATGGAGACGACCCGGGTTCGAATCCCGTCCAGGAGAAATCTTTTCTCTTCAAAATAAAATATTTAAAAATAATCACCATCAAAAGAAATATAAATAAAAATGAATTAAAAGAATATAATTTAACTTTATACAAACAAATATAACTTCTTCTTCTTGGGCTCTACCAAGGTACAGTCCAAGATGAACTTTGGCCTCTCCAACAATGATTCGCCATTCCTCTCTGTCCATGGCCCGTCTCGTCCAGTTGGTCACTCCAATTTTACGCAGGTCCTCCTCCACGTCCTTAATCCAGCATTTACGTGGTCGTCCCCTCTTTCTTTTTCCTGGAAACGCTTCACGCAGAACTTTTTTGGGCATTCTTTCATCCGGCATTCGCTCAATATGACCCATCCAACTAATTCTTCTGGATTTAATAAACCTTAAAATATCTTCATGCTTTATCAGGTCATCCAATTCTTGGTTACTCCTAATACGCCATGTGCCCTGTTCATTTATTGAACCGAAAATACGTCTTAGGATTTTCCTTTCGAATACTCTAAGAGCTTGCTGGTCGGCTACTTTAAGCGTCCACGTCTCCGCACCATAGCACACAACGGGCCTGATAATTTTAGTTTTGTGCTTTTTGATAGTAGGGAAGATTTAATCAATCTAGAGAGGCCGTAATACGCTTTGTTGCCACACATTATTCTTCTCCTAATCTCATCACTCACCCTAACCACACTGTTTATTTCAGTGCCAAGGTACGTGAATCTATCAACAGTTTCGAATGTATAGCCATCGCACCTAAGATCCTGCTTTCTTCTTCTTGCCTTAGAGCCTGATGCTACCATGTATCTGGTTTTAGATTGGTTTATCTCAAGACCCACGATTCTACTTTCCTGCGCAATCTTTGCCAGAATTTCCTTTAATGCCTTCTCACTTCTCGCCAGAACCACAATGTCATCTGCGTACCCAAATATTTGACATAAGCGAGATGCTAGACATCCATCTGACACAATGTTTCGCAGAGCCTTATGTAGCACAAGATTACACAGAACGGCAGAGAGAGAGTCTCCCTGCCTTACACCAGAAGCAAAATGGATTTTCCTGCTAACTCTATTACCAATGATTACACTAGCCTGTGTCTGGGACATTGTCATTTTTATCAAATTTATTCATTTAAACGGAACTTTGAATTCTTTTAGAGCATTAAACAGTTGATTCCTGCCCACACGATCAAAAGCTTGCTTAAAATCAATAAATAGCATGTGGACATCCGTATTAAGCTCATAGCATTTTTCGAGTACTTGACGCAAGACAAAGATTTGATCAGTAGTACCCCTGTTAGGCCTGAAACCGCATTGGTAATCCGTGAGGATCTGTTCCGAATAACTAATATAACTAATTTATCATATTTGCAATATATCATTTTTATAATAATATGTTTAATAATGAGATTTTGAGTTTGAGGGTTTAACGTTTATCTTATCTCTCTTTTTTATTTTTAGTAATAACTCTATTATAATGTTTCATAGGATTTGTCTATGTTTCCCTTAAGAAAAATTACAGAATAAATGAACAGAAATGCATTTTCTTATTCATATATATCCTTCACTTATTCGTTATATTTTGTTTGCATTATCACCTTTCTGTATATTTATTCTGTATAATTTTTATTCATATAATTCCTTCACTATTTCGTTATACTTTTCTATTACTCTACATAATATTATTATATTTTTGGTACTGTAATGTATTTTTATAGTTATTTTGTATTGGCCTGTTTTTCTTTCATAGCCCTGAAGATGACCTAAAACGTAGACCGAAACGTCGGAACAAATAATAAACAAGTTTTCACTTATTTCTGTTTAATTTGACTTCACCCCCAATTATATATTATTACGGAGTTGAGCTTTGGGGCTCTACTAAACCATCCAATTCATCTCGTATCCAATCCTTACAATCCAAAATCCTTCGTAAAATCCTCAATGCTCCTTATTATGTCACAAACAAACTCATCCATCATGATCTTAATATCCCATATGTTGCAGATTTGGCCCATACTAGATACCTATCCTTCCATGAAAAGCTCCATGCATACTTGAATCCGCTAGTCTCTCGACTTGCTTCCCATAATATTCCTGATAACCCTCCGAGGCGTCTGAAAAGAAGATGGCCTCGAGACCTTCTACTATAAAACTTCATTGGAGTACTATCAATGGATAGTTTCTCCACAAGTGATTTTTTGTTCATGTCCTTTGTTCATACAGAAGATTTTTTTTTTAAAGGATTTTCTTCACAAATGAAGGTTTCCTCATCCAAATTCTTCTTTCAGCCTTCTCTTCCATTCGTCCCTGTCAAGCGCATCCTCCTCCGTCATTCCAGCAGATTTACTTGATGTAATATAATTAAAGTTATAAATATCAATAAAAAAAAAATATTATAGTTTAAAAGATATGATAAATAAATTAAGACCGTGGAAAAATCCTGAAGTAAAATTAATAAAAATATTACGAAATAAAGTGTAATAAAACCGAAAGAGGAGAAATACTGCTGCTAATATAACTGAGTGGGAGAGACGTGAAGATTTGCCCCCCCTGCTGGGACAGCTGCCCCGGCATTTTGTCCCCTGTCAACCAACATTCATTTGATAAGGTGGTCTTTTCAACACCTCCCCTATTCTCGTGTATATTCTCATTCATAGGGCCTTACTTTAAAAATATGGATTAATAAATATTAAAAATAATTAAAAAATTATATCTAATAAAATTTATAAAAAGTAAAACTAAAAAATGAATTGCTATAAACCAGATACGAGGGGCAACCTTTGGCATCTTGTGGACCAAACTGTAGTATGCAAATACGTTTGCGGGCCGCGTTTAAAACTAGTGCGTTTTAAAGTAGTGTTGATAATTTTTAGCGATAGATATCAGGCATGAAATAATACGACAATGTTATTATAATACAATTTATTTAAATAACATAATAAAATGAAAAAAATAGGTACAACATTATAATTAAATCGTTAAAATTTGGAATTGTTACAAACTACGAAAGTTGAATAGCGACACCGAAATCAATGAGACACTTGAGCTTGAATTTGGGAAACTAATATAATACAATAACTAAAAAAAAAAAGAAGAATTCTTATAAAGTAAAAAAAGAGTTATAAAAAGAATTGAGAGAGGAATAAAATGCTTAATAGAAATTCTTTTCCATTTTTTTCTCAACCCCGCTCAATTAGTAATTTGTTTATCTGATGAAGATTATAAGCCTGTCAATACTTTCCATGATCGAAAAATTCGTCGGATATTTTTCCTCTTGGGTAGAGTTCCCATCTGATGATATTATCTATCATTCCATCATTCGATTTTTCACCAAATGGTGGCCATCGGCTTGAGGTACTTAAGGTTTTATTAAGTTTTCCTCCCTGGGGTTGGGGGGGAAGAGGAGGTTAAGGCGAAAGGTTGAAACCCCAAAGCGTTAATGAAACCTGCGGGGAATTCCTACATCGACCTATTTCCAGAGCTAGGGCCTTCGTTTCTGTTCTGACCCAATACACAATACAATTTATCCTCTATGATATAATTGTTTTTATAAATTTTAAAACAAATGAGACCACTCGGGAATTTAAGAGATTACACTATGCTTAATTGCGAAGCACACACTCGGTTAATTTTATTCAAGTGATAGTGTCGCGAAGCTTATAAGATGATTTTGTCAAGTTGGGATCGGTAACGAACTAATTCCTAAAAAAAACGTTAATAAGCGTTGTGCCTACTGGTAAACGTCTGAGGGGTGGGCCGAGGCGTAGGTGGGAGAATTGGGTTAAGAGTGATCTTGCGGATTTTGATTAGTGGGAATATTTGGGTAATGTTCCGTGGACAGAGTTTTGTAAGCAGAGGTTGGTGGTATCGGCATTGAGCCTTAGGGTTCGCTAAGCCTTGTTATTTAAAAAAATAATTATTTATTGAAATTTACAATTGTATTATTATATACAATAAGTAAATAGAATGAATCCGTAAGCAGGGAGCATGGAGAATCCGTAATAACGCAGAACTCCGATAACTTTATGGAGAACCAGACTTAGGGTCTTTTATAAAAAGAGCTCGATTGCGATGGTTAGGCCATGTCGTAAGGATGCCGGAAACAAGAATGCCCAGAAGACTGCTGTTTGGGAAGCTCGGTGGTGGAAGACCCAAAGGAAGGCCCCGTACTAGATGGCTAGATGATGTGGAGGCCGATCTTCACCAGCTGGGAATTAGACAGTGGAGAAGACTTGCTGGGGACCGGAGTGATTGGCAAGCAGTGGTGGATGAGGTCCAGGTCCTTGTAGGACCGTAGTGTCAAGGAGTGAGTGAGTGAATAAGTAAGTGAATAGAATGAATGAGATAAAAGCAAGCAGAGAAACTACCCCTGGAAGTACCAGAATAACAAATTCAACTTAGGTCACGACGGCAACTTCTTTTCAGGCGCCTCGGAGGATTATCGGGATACGAAAAGGTAGATAGGTTTAAAAATAGTGAGTTTGAGTGGGAATAAAGTTTGTCATGATAAGATTAATAACGGGTTTATGCTAGGAATATTTAGGATTTTTATTGTAAGGATTGGGTACGAGATGAATTCGATGGCTTAGTGGAGCCTCAAAGCTTTACTCCGTGAGTCCAAATAGGTCCAAAAAATGAGAATTTTGTAATTAATTGGAAGCTTAGAGGATTTGTCTAGTAAGTGTTGAAGTTGCCTGAAATGCGAGAGCTATATTAAAACATAAATATATAACTTATATTAGCATTAATTATAATTCATAAATTAAACATAAACTTATTATTAATAAAAATTCAAAAGAAATATAAAATAATCAGAGTACAATTGAAAAAATATCAGGCCATATACGAAAGATATACACATACAATCAATATGTATATTTACTGAGTAGCTAGTAACTAATCAGAGAGTGTCTCCGTTGACCGAGCTAAAATCTATAAATCCATTCACGAGATGGTTTCTATGGTAATAAGCAGTCCCATTGGGTCTCATTCACCAGTGTCATTCCAACCTACGGATACTCAAGTTCAAGGACAGTGACAAATCGGTCTACATCCAAGGATTATGGCTGTTCAAGGTCAGCATGATGAACATACGGGGTAGGATCAGCACTTATATCTAGGTCGTTGTGAGTTTTCAATTTTATATGTTCTTTGTGAGAATTATTCGAAAAATAGTCTATTAAATGAGAATCTGAATTATTTCTTCGGATCTATGCTTGTGCTGAAAGAAAACTAAGCAATGGCTACTGAGCAGTTAAAAAGGATCGTGTGCAGAATGATTTATAAAATATAATTATAAATTACAATTACAATAAAATAATATCGTGTGTATACAGTGTTGTAAAATACTGTACGAATCAATTTTTCAGAACTCTCACCCCAGCAGGACGTCCACAAACGTGGCAAGATCATGTACGAAATCTCAGCCTAGACTGAGAAAAGAAATATATAATCAAATATAATAAAAGGGCACGGTGAGCCCCATCACCGGAAAAATATAAAGTTAGTGGATATAAATAAATAAAGTAAAATTTCTCCTTTTTCTCACCCTCCTCTTAAAATGTACACAGTACATTACAAGAGATCCTTTCCATCATATCCTTAAATCCTACTTAACGACCTTCAAACCTAAAGGGGCTAAGAAAAAAAAAAAGTTTACAGGAGTATATTGCAGTAGGTAAGTAGGACCGTCAAAACTAAAAACACATCGGTAAATCACCTACTGTAACTGTTATACTAAGTAATCCTTTTCAATAAAAGGCTGTGCTGATCTATTAGTGATGAAATTTGATATGGATAATCTCAAGTCTGCGGAAGGATATTGGCTACTTTTTATCAATACACCACACAGATGATGTTTAAATAAAACTGTAACCTGATTTACTGACACACCCAGTGGTCAACGCACAGCAGAAACCACTGAACTTAGCATCTTGAAATTCGCAGATAGGTTCTTTGTATATCTTAAATGAGCACTAAGAAAGGAATTTGGATAATTCCACCTCCAAGGGTTTCCTCCTTAATATAATTGGGGTTCAAAGATTTTATGGAATCCGTCAGTTTTGAAGTTAGACATCTGAAATTTTGGATGTACGAGTAACTTATAGTTAACAAAAATTAAATTATTTATTTAAAATGATCTGCCACGAAACTTTATGTGGCAGACCAAATTCCGCGCGAGCCAAGCCGTGGGCAAAATCTAGTACTGTTATAGTTTTATTTGTATATGTGCGTTTATGAATTTCATAGATTTTTTCTCTACTATTTATTAAATTTCAGCTTTATACTTTGAGTTGAAAATGGTCTGAGACGGAGGTAAAATTCAATCATTTTTCCCCTGTCCCTAGTTTATCTTGAAGAAGACCTGCAATTTGAGTTTCCAATAAATAGTTCTATACTATTTAAATATTATTTTTATCTATAATTTTTTTGTCGCATCGAATAGATGAGTAAAATAAGTGATATTTTCTCTTTAATTATCTTCTTTTTTCCTTTTTTTATAATCTAAAAACATTGAGATGAAAATAGTTGACTGGATGATCTAATGTAAAGGAGATAGGGGGTGCAGTCAAAAAGAACACTGAATAAGTAATAAACTTATAATTATGTGCCGACGTTTCGACCTACAGTGTAGGTCATCTATCTTCAGGGCTAAGAGAAAGAAACAGACAGAACAAAAAATATAAAAATGTACAGTAACAATAATATAGTGACAAGTAATGTAGAAATTTAAAATAGTCGCAGATATGAAGATGGAAGATAACGAATATTAAAAAAGTGACACAAGTGCTAAAATTAAGAGACAGATTTAAATCAGTAATAGTTTATCCCTCTTCCTTTATTCAGGGATACAGGTACTTGTACCAGATCACAGGTGCACATCTAGAATTGGGGTTTTGAATGGAGAGGGCGGTTGAATCGACCGGGTTGGCCTAGGCAGAACCAGTGACGCCTTTGGGAAGTTGATATTGATTGCCGAAGGGAAGGCTGGGGTGTAGTGCGCAGGCCCCGATCTTCAGAACAGCCTGGGGGTTCGAGTTGCTGGATGCCTCCCGAAGACAGAGCCTTCAATCCAGAGGTGAGCCACTAACTCAAGAACTGACTACTAGGACTAGGAGTTAGTTCTTGTAGTTCTAGCAACTGCTGTTACTGTATGCAGAAGAAGGAACACTCAGAGAAGCAGTTAGTGTCTGTGTCCATAAGTTCTCCGATATGCGATATTCCTACTTGAAAATCGCTGTAACAATGCTACTAATGTTCACTATATTTTTAGTATTTTTGTATTATTCCGCATGAGTCGTGTGTGTATATTCATATAAAATTATCCTGCAATACACTTCCTGTTCACTTATCTACAAGTATGTGTGTGTTTTTCCTTGTGTTTATTTTTCCTTATGTACACTTTTTATGTTAAATTCACTTCAATATTATGTCTTTTGTATACACTGTGCTAAATCATGTTATATTTATGCAGATTAAACTTATTGTGATATAATTTGTATATGATTGCCCTAAAATCAATATGGATAAATGCTCTGTTTACGGTGCCATATGGTCAAATACTTGCCACCATTATTCCACAATATTCCTTCAGTTTTATCAAGAACCTAGAATCGTCCTATCAGTCCCTAATACAAAGGCTATAGCGCCTAATCGATAGAGATACAGTTTCTGTCTGATTGTCTTATTTTATTTTTTCTTCACAACTCAATTCAATCACAATTAACTATAATAGAGCTGTAAATCGTAAAATATAAAACTTATTTCTTTCTGTTTCACAAATAATAAAATAAAAAAATCCTTCCTATCATACTCAAACTTACAAATTATTGCACAATATTTTTGATATTTAGAACTAACTTCTATTTAAAAAAATCCTTTATTTTTAATAATTACTATTATCTAATCTACATAAAGTATTTTTACAGAATCTAAAAAACGACATATGTTTATTTATATTGGTATATATTTTCAGATTTAAATAAAAATCAGAAACAAGATGTCATCAGTAAAAGTAGCTGTAAGGGTTCGCCCATTCAACAACCGAGAAATATCAAGAGAATGCAAATGTATCATAGAAATGGCTGGATACACCACAAGTGAGTCATTTTAAATATTAATTAATTTACATGTAATATTTTAAAATTATTAAATATAATTAAAATTATTAATATATTACTTATAAGTCATTAAAAGAGCTTTGGCTGGCACATTTATTTATTTTTATTACACAGTTTCGATATTAAATATTCATCTTAAGGGTAAAATCGATATTTTATTATGTAATCGTTTTCCTCAATTTAAGAATGTAGTATGACAAATGATAAAATTAAAAAGAAAAAAAAAATTCTTCCTTATTAATTTTTATACGAAATTAATCCTGCATTACTTCCAAACTTCGTGGTTCTAGCACATCATTAGAACCATACTGTTACTCAATTTATATTTTTTTAAAAATAAACTCAAATTTTAACTAAATATTTCCTATGCGTAAAAATACCAAAAAATGTAATATAATTTTTTTTTTCCATAAAACGCTAAATTTCTTTTATTATGTTCATATCATACCTCATAATTAGTTACAAATTATTCTATGAAATTTTTTGTACAGTTGAAAAGAAAATCAATGCTACTGAACCAGTCCAATAATACCCTCATTAATCTTTTTTGTATGGTTTTTATTTCATTTTTCAAACTTGTATAAATAATTTAATATAAAAGTATACTTTGTCACTGTAATTAATATCACAATAATTTATTAGCACACTAATTAAAGGAAAAGAATCCTTAAAGTAGTAATAAAATATTTCGATTTTATCAATTTATTAGTCATTACACTAACTTAATGAAACAATTTTTATAAATAGATTATAATTTTATATAACTGTTACAATAGCTCCATTTTTTAAAAATTATATCTTATATTTGATTATTAGAAATCGAAGGAAATATCACACTGTTTCAAAACAATAATGATAACAATATTGTAGAAAAAATCTTTTATTGTATATTATTTAAAAACATTTATTTTAAGAGATTTGATTATACTTATGCTCAAAGAAATTATTTAATTATAAAAGTTAAAAATATCTAGCCTAGACCATTATTTAAGGCGTATTCATTGCAAATGTTTTTCTTCCGTATTATTAATTTGATCACTCATAAAAATAGTTATAAAATATTCGAAATTATGAAATTAACTACAATATAAATTCGATAAAAAAAAATTGAATTTATTTGGTGATGCCTAAGATTTTAGAATTTATATGTTTTGAGAATAATTGAACTGTTATATATTAGAAAAAGTAGTTGTGTGTATGAGGCAATAAAATTTATAAAAAATAGTCATAAAGATTGGAAATAAAAAAAAAATTAAATCGTAAGAAAGATGAAAATGAAACTTCTATTATCCAATAATTTAATTTGTAATAATCTGGATATAATGACATGATAATATAAATGGAAGGATGATTTTTATTTCATATAGACAGGATTTCTGCATATTATTATTTAAAAAAAACCTTTACCACTACAACCCGTGAACGGGTCTCAGTACATGTTATCATGGACAACGGATCTTCTAGAAGGTGACATGTCCTAGGCCATGCTCAACCGCCAGATTTATCCTCCTTATTTTGAGTAGCCTATTTTTATAATATTTTATAGAGGCTGGGTGGACCCCGTGAGGGTCCTAGATCCCAAATGATCCTTCTCCAGCTGCAAACAGACTAAATAAAAGTCTTGGCCTACAGCGGGATTTGCACCAGGATTTCCAGCATGGCAACTCTGTGCTCTACCACTGAGCCACTCCGTTCCCCTATATTATTATTATTTTACATTAAAATGTGTTGGCATATACATATGTAAATTAAGAAAGATTAGTTCAATTGAGTCAAGTCTTGTATAGTTTACAAAAATAATTTATTTTTTATCCAATTCTTTGTGATGCCAGCCAATAGCAGTAATTGTTATTGGGGAGGGGAACTAGTCCACCAATTGCGTAATCGTTTCTTTTAATCTAAACCCTGATAACTGTGACTTGTAAGAACGTCCCTATTCGGAAGATAAAGGCTAAACAGTGATCTATATCAAATAAGCTGAGAAGTGTTTCGAGTTGTAAAAATAAAAATTCAAACATATAGAGTATATTGGATCTTAGAACTTGTATTATTTAAATGTGTCGGTTTATATCCAAACTTTTTTTTGGTTAGGTGAACATTTTAGAAGCTTAATTTTCACTTCTTGATAATAGTTTTTGAGTTCTTTTTTTTTCAAATATCTCTCTCTCATCTCAGTCCATATTAGGAGCTATACTGTTTCTAAGCAAAAGGTTTCGCAGGCAGATGATTTGGCGAAGATCATGTTAAAAGACAGGTTTTCTTCAGGATTCTTTACTCCGATTATGGGAACCCATTTTTTAGAGTGAGTGAATCCCACGACTTAGCCCCTTATTCACTGTGAAAATAACACGATTCTGCTTCCTTAAGTACAAGGAACTCATTTTTAAAGTTCGACTTTACAACTTATTCACCTGAGCTGTAGATATATCCTTGTCATGTACGTACAACGATTGGTTACGATTCAGAGTTAAAATATTGTTACGTTAATACAAAAGGACATCTTGAAGTTTGCGTACATCATTTCGTTGAAACCTTAAACACCCTTCTTCCACTGGACCATTAATAATGTATCTCTTCCTCTGAGTTTCCTTAGGGCTTCGTCTCCTCAGGGGATTCGTATACTCTTCCAAGACAGGAGATATAAATAAAGTATTATTGAAAGCAGTTATTCAAATTGGATATTTCCATATGTAAACAGCTGATTCCCTCTTATTCGATACCTCTTTAACCTCAGGTAACCGAGAGATTAGGTATTTATCATGTTTATTAAAGAAAAAAACTTTAGCATGCATTTAATTCTTATTAAATTAAATAACTTAAATTTTCTTCCTTATTGTCATTTTACGTGTATTCGTAAAACTTTTCGAGATGTATCCTCATTTTCTATAAAGGATTTTAGGTACCTTAACTTTTCTATCCCTACTAAACAAATAATTATCCATATTAAAATCTTTTTATTTTTAATACTATAATAATACCACTGTTATTAGATATATAATTATTAAATATATTACGCAATTGATTGTATATTTAATAACAATTAAGATATAAAATAAAAATTAATTTTTAGATCATATTTTTATTGAAATATGAAGTTAAATTCATTATAAATTTATTTTGATATAAAAGCTTACATAGCATGGTTAGGTTTTTTAATATTTGTTATAAATTCAGCTTTTATTTATTTACTTATTTTTAAAAAATTAGCGCAAAAACAGAACTTATCCACTTTATAGTCTCTAAGTGGTATTTAATTACAACCCATGAAGGGTTTTAGGTTCATTACGAGGTAGATACTGTACTGTTTCTTGGACAACGGTTGTGTAGGAGTTATGTCCGGGATCATGCTCAACCGCCAGGTTCTTCCCCAATTAAGGCTACCCATTTTATTAAATTACATTATTAATTACTGCCGGATTTGAACCCGGAACCGTCAGCATATTCACACTGAGCTACCCCACTCCCTTATTTTATCCTAAAGTATACTTTCTGAAATTAATATATTCGGTATGCAACTATACAAATATTTTCTTATGCATACCTATTTGCCTTGTGATAGCATTCACATCAGTAATTTCCTACTGCTTTATCAAACGCATTATCTTTTCAGTGGTGTAGTGATAAGTGAATTATATCAAATAAAGGGAATGCCATACAGCAATACGTTCGCTAACGACTTAGTCCCAATTCATACATCGTCGATTCAAATGGTTTCGATTGTGAAAAAACACATTTTTCGATTTTGATATATAGCTTTTGTTTTAGGATTGATTGATATAAAATTCATATAGAGTCATCAGTAAGGCACATTCTTTTTAAACAAATAGTTATAATATGTGTGTCGATACGAACGATGAAGTCCACGAATGGACTTTTAAACAGTTTTTCACTATCATGAAAAATGGCCTACTCTTTAATTTTATTTAACTTAGATGAAATAAAAATAATTTTATATGCCTCAAGAAAAGAAGATATTGTCTTTGTATGTTAATTCTTTCGTGTATGTTAATTTTCTTTGTTTCATATATTTGTTGATGATTAATATCTTAATTGTCAATAACAATATACAAAAGAGTCTCATACAAATTAGCCATTAACCATTTTTTTTAAAAACTTATTGTAAGCCTCCTGAATTTTTTCATTATTTACCACAGATCTCCAGGAATATTTTAATTCAGAAGAATAAATTCGACGAGAATAATAGCTTTATATTTTCCAAAGACTGGCATTTTTTTTTTTGTCGTCGCCCCAAATTGGTCTCTCTTTCCAACAGGTTGTGGAGGCTCCCTTCAACTCACTTTTTCTTCAACATCTCTTCCTCTATCACGTATTTTCCGGATGGTTTAGGCTTAGAAAATTTTAAAATTCTCTCTTTTTTTTAATAATATAATAATAATAACACACAGTCATATATATTAGGGTGGTAAAAAAAAATTTAAATTTTGGAAAGCATATTCTCCACACGCCTGCCCTTATTCCATATGGCATTTTACAACTGAGGGAAAAAATTCAGGTTATTTGGCCAATATTTAGAGGTCCCTATGATTTACCACTTTTTAGGTCTATAGTATTGTACTATTGGTCTATGGTATTTATTGGTACATTTTCGATATTTTGTATTTGTTTCGGCAATATATTATGTTTGTTTAATAAATTGTGTGAGGAAACATTACTAATTTAACGTCATTTTCCTAAAATGTATAGCCAACACTCTACGTATCCATGACAAGCACTAAAAGCACCTGGTAAGAAGAACAGCTGTTGTTAGCTTTTCTTCGGTTATTACTTCATGTTTATGTTAAATGTTAAGATTATTATCGATTTAATATATTTTTCAAAGTATCTACTCTTCTTTTTATTTAATTTTTTTATTATACATAGTTATATATATACTCTCCGTTTATATATACATACTTTAATACTTTAATCAATTTCTGGGAAGAGCTTGGTAGGATTCCCCAAGGTCATAACCCCGCCCCTTTAAATGTTCAATCAACCCCCGAAATATCTTCAGCCTTATTACTACAAGATAAAAATACCTTATTAATTAAGTTTCATTTATAAATTCAGCGATGAACTTACGAATGGCATAATAAATCAATCAGTTTCTAAACTCATAGATGGAAACAATCTGAATTTCTCTTCATTCTCTTATGAAACCGCAGATTACCCAACGACTGCTTAGATCGATAGAAGACGGGTTTATTCTCGTTACTGACCATTTGTTGAAATTGTTATTGATACGATTTCCTGTCAATTGTGACAAGAAAATGTTTGCCTTTGTCATTTACCGATATTCAATTTTCAATTATTTTTCGTAATACCACCTTATTATATTACGTATTGCTGATATATTTGTAATTGTAATTTTATTATTACTCTCTGCTTAAATCAAATATGCAGTTAATTTATATGCACATCATTGTCTGTCAGTGGACTAATATTTTTTCTATTGTCCAATTTTATCGACAGGGGTAGAGTTCATGTTAGAGACATTAATTTAATACATTGACGAAACAATGATGCGTGATTAATTCAGTCCACTGTTGGATTTCATTGATGGGAGTTCTGTCAAGGGTAGAAACTTAACATTGATTTAATTTAATGTATTAATGCTTTTCTTTATGATCTACCAATATTAAATATAGATTTAATTTATTTTTATTACTTGTTGAAATTAATAAACATTGTACTAAACTGGCCATCTTTGTTCCAAAAAAAAAAAAAGTTACCACTAAAATCCATGAAGGCACAATGCTTGGAAACAGTACAGTACTTTGACTGCACTGTTTCAAAGAAAACTGTTGTGCAGGAAGGTAATAATACCAGCTGAACTAGGGATAAATCCATAAATCATAATAGTTAATTTATAAAAAATTGAAGCAATCTTCAGTTCATATTTTTATTGAAATAAGATGAGGTCAATTTTAATTATTGAAATGATTTAGAACGTTTGATTACAAATTTGTTCTAAATTAGTATATAGATTAGTGTTTAGACTTTATCTTCCGAATAGGAACGTTCTTATAAGTCACAGTTATCAGGATTTAGATTAAAAGGAACGATTACGCAATTGGTGGACTAGTTCCCCTCCCCAATAACAGTTACTGCTACTGGCTGGCATTACAAAGAATCAGATAAAAAATTAATTATTTTTGAAAACTATACAAGACTTGACTCAATTGAAACTAATCTTTCTCAATGAACATAACGTATGTATATATATATATATATATATATATATATATATATATATATATATATATATATATATGCCAACACAATGTATAATAATAATAATAATGATATAGGTAGCTCAGTGGTAGAGCACTGAGTTGCCATGCTGGAAATCATGGTTCAAATTCCGCTACAGGCAGTTACTTTTATTTAGTCTGTTTGCGGCGGGAGATGAATCATATGGGATATAGGACCCTCCTGGGGCTCACCCAGCCTTTATAAAATATTATAAAAATAGGGTATCCAAAATAAGGGGGAAAAACCTGGCGGTTGAGCGTGATCTAGGACAAGTCACCTCCTTGCTGAACCGTTGTCCATGAAACAGTACAATCTCTACCATGTACTGAAAGGTTCGGAATTACAAATTTAAGTAAAATTTTCTTCAGATATTATTAGGTGACAAACAATTGTAAGGTTTTTATATTATTTGATATATAGTTAGTTTATTTTTTTTAACCGAAAATATTGCATAAATCCTGAAACTAATAAATTTAATACTAAGTAATTTTATTATTTGGAACTAATCTTTTGAATGATTAAACCCAATATCTGAGGCAGAATCCTCTTCTTATTTTTATTATTTTTTAAAATGAAAATGGGTATATAATTATAAAATTTATTAATTTTTTAATTAAAAAAGTATTTAAGTTACTCCTGAAAGAGAAAAACGCCTGCTAAGTGGGTCTATGCAATCCAGCCACTCAGCGACTACCTGCGGGCTTGCCTAACTACATTTCTGAAGGGGCACCATTTAGTAATTCGTTCTTCCTCAAGTCCTCTAGTAATTTAAATACCCAATTCATTCTTTTGTATTATTTATTTATATTCAGTGTATTACTTTAATTAGCTTCCTTAATTACGTGAACAATTCTCTTAGTTATAATAAATAGTATTCTCTTAGTAATAGTATTGTTAATTTGATAGGTTTATAAATAATATTTATTATTAACACTATAGTTTATAAATTATATTTATTATTAACACTATAGTTTTTATTTATTTATTTAATATTAGTGGACCTTATGTATGGAGAAGAAAATGGTTCGGTATTTTTTACATTTTTATTAGATAAGAATTAAAAGTTTAGTTTATCTACGTCTGTTTTTTATAACTTTTTCTTTATCATTTTAATTTGTTTGTATCTTGTATCTTTCCAGCCCTGAAGATGACCTGTAATGAGATTCGAAACGTTGGTTTTATTTATATAATTTAACCTTTTTAAAGAAATTCTTTCATTGATCAGTAACCACACCATTTTCTTCCCTCTACTTCTATAATAGTTATTTCTCAATTTTATCTTTTTTATATTCATTACAAATCCATCATCCATGCAAGAGATATTGTTATTAAGCCGATAAAGATGGCAGTAAAGTAAAGTAGCATTCGATAAAGTTGCTTTATAATTATGGGCCTAGGAAGAAGGATTGGCCATAGAGTTGGTAGTTAGCGAACGGTTTAGGGTTGCGTGCTGCTACTGTGGGCAATATCTTGTTTGTTCAATGTATAGCTTCTACGCTAGTATCATAAAGGTTAAAGGTTTTATATATACACACATATATATGTATATAAAAGGAGCAGGGTAGCAGTGCGTAGAGCATTGATTTTCTATACTGAAAGTCGCGGGTTCGAATTCGTCTGTGGCAGATGAATTATTTCATCTGTTAACGGCCACGGCTGAACTTATGGGATCTGCACACCCTTCTGAGGCTAACCCAGGCTTATTAAGTGGGTAATCATCTCTCTGTATTTTGGCTTCAAAACCTAAGTACCATTTACTGAGCCCAAGACACTTAATGGGCTCTCCTACTGCTTTTCTGTATATAGTTAATATTAAGAATAACATATTTTGAAATAATTCTGAAAAATATATTTTTCGGCCAAATGACTTTTTAAAGTAATCTTTGCAATTCAAGTAATCTATTATCAATAACTAATTAAAATAAAAATAATTAGTATTAAAATTAAATAAATCATAATTAAACCACGGATAATTATTTGATTTGATCATATAATTTATAAGAAATATCTAGTATATAAAGCATTAAATATCATATTGACTTATTGCTAAAGTATGAGGGTGGTCTGAAAAGTTTCCGACCTAACAAAAATACAAGACATTTTTTCTGAATTTTTTTTTTAATTTTTCAACGTATTCTCCTTTTGTCTACACACTTCTCCCAGCGATGGTTCCCGTATAAAAAGTACTCAGCATTTTTCTCTGGAAAACAATTGTTCACGAAGGTGATTGCCTCTTCATTTGACGAAAATCTCTGTCCTCCGAGTGCAATTTTTAGTTTAGTGTTCAAAAAGAAGTCGCTTGTGACTAGATCTGGTAAGGCGGATGGTCAAGCAGTTCAAACTAATTCGTGGATTTTCGCCATAGCAACCGCTGAGGTGTGAGGGGGTGCGTTGTCTTGGTGAAACAGGATTTTATAGATATACCACTCTACTATCGTATCGTATCTACCTACTATTTATAGATATACAACTGTTATTAGATTACTTAGGTTTTAAGGCTTAAAGTATTCGCTATGCTGATGGTTCCGGGTTTAATTCGGGATGTGATAGTTAAATTATTTAATCTGTTACCTGTGGAATATATAGACTCTCCTGTGGCTCACCCACCCTTTATCAAGGAGGTACGTAGAAGATTGTAGTGAAATGGGGAACAACTTCGCAGATGAGCGTAATCTGATATCTAGTCTCGTACCTAACAGGCTTTAATTTTTGTTTCAACATAATATAATAATACTATATAAAACTTGGTATAGATATATAAGAAATAAAGTTATAGCTCATGCTATAACTATAGCTCATACTATAGTATAGCTCATGCTATAACTATAGCTCATACTATAACTATAGCTTATACTATAACTATAGCTCATACTATAACTATAGCTCATACTATAACTATAGCTTATACTATAACTATAGCTCATACTATAACTATAGCTCACCCTATAACTATAACTCATACTATACCTATAGCTCATGCTATAACTATAGCTCATACTATAGCTGTAGCTCATGCTGTAACTGTAGCTTATACTATAACTATAACTCATACTATACCTATAGCTTATACTATAACTATAGCTCATACTATAACTATAGCTCATTCTATAACTATAGCTTTACTATAACTATAGTTCATACTATACCTATAGCTTATACTATAACTATAGCTCATGCTATAACTATAGCTCATATTATAGCTATAGCTCATGCTATAACTATAGCTCATACTATAGCTATAGCTCATACTATAACTATAGCTTATACTATAACTATAGCTCATACTATAACTATAGCTCATACTATAACTATAGTTCATACTATAACTCTATTTCAAGACAAAACTAGAATAATGACACGATTCCTCTTCCCTCAGTACGACTCATAAAGGACGAAATTCGATTTGACCAATTATTCACCGAGGCTCCTGATATTGCATTATAAATATTTGTAGTATTTTTAAGTACCCTCGAACTATGTAAAGATAGTTTCTTCGAATATCTTCGTTCAACACTTTCCCTTGTTGATAATTCGATTTGGGTTCCTCAAGGCCTGTAGTAACTCACTGAGTGGAACCCTGGTGTTCTGTGTGTTCTTCATGGGTGGTAATTCTTGAAGGCGATGGCACCCGAGGGAGAGATTTTCTAAACGAAATTTTTCCTGGTTTAAAAGTTTAGCGAGTTACCCAGAGGAGCAGTCTAGGACTTTTTTGATTTAGTGGTAAGAATATCTGATCTCTTAAGATTAAAGAGCTTACTTGTTAAATAATTAATCAATAAATAGCAATGTTATTGAACGAACTTTGGTGTTGTATTTATTTAAAATGTTTCAAATTAAAAATATCAGATTAATCGATTTTTTTTTCTATTGTTATAGTTTTTTAATATTTTTATTTTGAAGAGAAAAGATTTGTCGAGGCCGGGATTCGAACCCAATTCGCCACGTCGCAAGAGACGTGCGTGGTGCTCTAACCAACTGAGCTAACCTGGCTCGTAACAAGGCCAGACAAATCCATTCTCTTAACCGATCCTATATCCCCGTGTTCTCGCAATTTTGCGATGTATACAAGGGAAAGAATGTTCATTGAACATTACTTTAATTGGAATTTTGTTGTAATTATATTATTTATAATTTATTTTATTTTAATTGTTATAATTTTTAAATATTTTTATTTTGAAGAGAAAAGATTTGTCCTGACCGGGAATAAAAAATAAAAATATCAGATTAATCCCTTGATTTATATATTAAATAAATCTGAATTTGATTATTCTTAAAATCAACGGAAATCACTTAAATAATCAGCGGTATGAACATTTTCATTATTCACTTCATTCTCTTTATCGAGCTAGCTAGAATATCGAGCGATCATACAGGCTTATAATAAATGAATTATTTAGTAATGTACGAGCGTCCACATGTATAAGCGTCCACAGGAGATTGTTACTGAGGACTCGGTGACGTCAAAGGCTACAATGGCTCATGAAATGCATGACGTCTCCGTAACGTCGTTGTATGAAGGCTTAATAGGGAGCTTTCGTTATAATATCATTTCAATAAGGAGCCAGACAAATTATTCAATCTGTTATCAGCCATAGTAAAGTGGAAAATCCTACCTGTTGAACTGATACGGTATTTAGGACTACATCTTGACAAACGCCCTACTTGGAATCCTCGTAATAGACTGAAACGACAAGAAACTGGTCGCAGTTTCAGTTTTTTTTTACATTTACTACACAAACGCTCTAATCTCCCAATTAATAACAAAAGACTCATTTAAATGACAATTATAAGACCATTATATATCTTCCATTCTATTTACTTGACGGACTATTATTATATAAGCCTGTATCACTACAACCGGTGAACGGGTCTGGGGTTCAGTACATGGTAGAGAATGTGCTGTTTGATGGACAACAGTTCTGCAAGGAGGTGACTTGTCCTAGGTCACGCTCAACCGTCAGATTTTCCCCTCTTATTTTGGGTACCCTATTTTTATAGTATTTTATAGAGACTGGGTGAGGACCCAGGAGGGTCCTAGATCCTATATGATCCATCTCCGGCTGCAAACAGACTAAATATAAGTACTTCCTGCAGCGAGATTTGATCCAGGATTTCCGGCATGGCAACTCAGTGCTCTACCATTGAGCCACGCCGCTCCCATATTATTATATAGTTATAAATAAAAAATAAAAAACGGAATACCTGGCGTTTGATCTTTCATAACCGTTGGCTTGGAAACAGTCTCTACCACCTTATGAATCCAAAGACCTTCATGGATTGTAGTGATACAGGTTTTTTTTTAGTTTTTACCATATTATGTCTACCTGATATATTTGTTGATCCCCTCTTATACTATGCTCTTATAAGATCGAACATTTATAGTTATTTATAATTCCTAAATTGATATATTTCATACTAAAATAATCTAATTAATATTCATTTCCATCCTTGGAAATTAATTTTAATTTACACCGTCAGCAATCTCCTAAGTTTCCCAAAGAAGATGGGTCGGTAAACCACAAAATTAATTAAAGGAGTAGGTTTTAGCTGAGCCGAGGAGCGAAGGAAGGGACTGGAGGAACTAATCCTGAATCCTGAATCCTGAAGGCAGTGCTTTGTCTCCGATCCTGCCGCTTAAGATGGATTACCTCAAACCTCACCCTTATTAATAATTCTCCATCCTATTCAACCTCAGCTATCTCTGTAATGTAGGATCCATTTCTATATATAGTTACGAACTGCTTAAACATTCATATGTTAACCCTGATAACTTGTACAAACATCGGTGTTCCGCTTTAAATGAAATCCTTCCATCAGATGATAAGATTCTCACTGCGAGCGTTACACGATTCCACTTCCTTAGACACAAGAAACTGGTTTCGGAAAAACTCGATAACTACTTCACCTGCAGATATACTGGGTGTTTCAGTTAGCTAAATACCTCAAAACAAGGAAAAACATTTCTATGGAGGTATGTCCGTAAACGCGTTGTCTTTGTCTAGGAGATTTTCACTAACACTCCTAAAGATTTTCATTTTAAAAACCTCTACACTGCAACCCTTGAGGAGGTCTGGGGTTCAGTACATGGTAGAGATTTTACTGTTTCTTGGGAAACGGTCGTGCAGGGGGTGATTGTCTCTAGATCACACTCAACTGCCAGATTTTCTCCCTTATTTTGGGTGTCCATTTTATAGAGGCTGGGTGAGCCCCAGTAGGGACCTAGATTCCATAGGATCCATCTCCGGCTGGTAATTGATTAAATGAAAGTCTTGCCAGTGGATTTTGATCTAAGGACTAAGGACCTTCGGCATTGCAACTCACTGCTCTGTCACCGAGCCACTCCCATGGACTATTTAAGCATAGTAAATAAACAAAACTTATTATATTTGTTCCAACTACTTTAACTCCAATCAGAAAGAACTAGTAAGCCCCATCTAGTGAACCCTACTCCCTATCACTAGACCCCTCACTTCTACCATTAATTAACATTTAAATTAATTAATGCGATTTTAATTTTTAATTAAATTAATTAATGAGATTAATTAGAATTAATCTCAAGAAAATCTTATTCACATTCCTCCCTTAAAATTCACCTGGTGCAGTAAAAGAGATTATTCCATGTATTATTATGTTATTTTCAAGAAAATAATAAATGCCAAGGAGCCAGGGAAAAAAAAAAAACCAACTACTATATTCGTTAAATGTAAACATTAGCATTCAATGTTTGGTTGGGGATCACAGACAAAAATTTTTTACCACCTCGACTCGACACATTTTTTCAAGTTAAAGATGATTTAATTAATTATATTCCTCTACATCTGAGAAGGAACAGTTGGTTTCAATCAAAATAGTTGTCCTGCACTTTACGAAAGCGGTCCACGCCATTGGCTAAATATTCATTATTCTAATTAATGGATTGGCCGTGCAGTACCATTGGCATGGCCTGCACGCTCAAAAGTCCATGCAAGAACTGTCAATGGCCTTAATTATTTACGAAGAAGGATAATTAAATCTTGTGAAACAATTTTTCCTTTCGGGAAAGCTATAAATATCTCATTCATTATTATTCGGGTCTTTTATTTGACAGCATCTTCTTTATAGCCTTTTAATGTTTTCATAGCCCTTTAAAGTTTTCATGAATGAATTTAAATTTTATAGGACATTCTTTCCCGGAAGGTGATAAATCACTTAGGCCCGGAACTTTCAGAGCATCATTAATCACAAGAAGTGACTTCTCCGTTCTACGCTTTGTGAAAACTGCCTCGTCACCTTTTTATGCCTGATTTATCTTACTTCTATTGTCCTTAATGAATATTGCTTATTTTTTCGGGGGTGGCTCTTCTGTCTTTAGGTAGCTTCCTTGTTCCGGGTATCGATATAATAATAGTATCGAGTATTATATAGATATGGATAACGTAATTTTCTTGGAATCTGCTTTATTTCAAGTTTTTTACTTTGATTTTCTTAATGCGACTTATTATTAATTTAGAATTTATAGAAATAATTACTGTAAATAATTATGTATCAAGTTTGCACATATTGTTTCTTCGCCTCTAACAATCTTTCATTGTCTCTAAATTCTGCCTTCTTAGGTACTTATTCCGCAGGTTGTCGCTTCGAGTTGAGTCACAACATGTTTTACATTCGTTTCCCTTTTGTTATTTTCCAAGAATACAAGTACTTACCACTAAATGTTGCATTAATTCCATTGAGAAATTCGTCAAATTCGCTACTCTAGCGTCAATTTTTTTGGTAGTCAATGCTATGATCAAAAGTAGTTTTGGTAGTTTTGCATTCTTATTTTTTGTTACTGTGTCCTTCTCTTGAAATAAACTAATTTTCTTGAAAATTGTCCTTATTAAATGCTTCCTTACTTTAAAAAGAAAGAAATTTTCAGTTATTTGGGCCAAAAAGGAGTTAACTCCAGAGTAAAATTGACTCTAGAATTGCGAATTTGACAAATTTCTCAATGGAATTAGCCCAAAACATGTAGTAGTCGGAGACACATAATTGGACGAAGTCAAAGGCCATTGAAATACATTCTATTTTTGAACATTTTTTTTATTTGACCAAAAATTATAAAAACTGGAGTTAACTATTTGTTGCTGCAAACCCTAAAGTCTTTAGCCCGTCGGCGGGAGAAGTTATGATTGGATTTGAACCTTATCGAACATATTAGAACCGCCTCTCCTTTGTCGGAAGAGATTAAGAAGGTTCTCGACAATCCCAGAACAGTCTCCCCCTACTTCCGTGTTCTAGAATGTTCGGCCTTGCCTATTTAAATACCCCCCTCGCCACGAGTGAGTCGGTCGGAGAGCAAACCAGGCACTGTGATGAACTAGTAATAAGTGAGTGACAGTGTGATAAACTAGTCAGTGTTGAACCTGCCAGTGTAATAAGTGTATCAGTGAACTGTGACAGTCTTGTGAGTGTAATAAACTGTTTCTGTTTGTTACTGTGTGTCAGTTCGTCGTACTTGGAGAATCTTACGGTCGGTGGACTTTGATTAGTGAATGGTAAGTGTTAATTAGTAGTTATAAATTTTAGTCCAATTTTATAATATTCATGCAAATTTATGTAAATAGTTAAGTCATTTCGAATTAGTAAATTTAGCTTTATTTGGAAATGAATGTTCCAACAATCATATGCCATCTAAACTTCGAAATGTTAGTTGAAACTTTTATTTCTTGATGAAATCATTACCGAAATCTCCTCGTTACTGATATTTATATTCTCTTTTTAATATTAAAGTTCACGATAATTTATATTTTTGTAAAATATTATAAATGAAACGTATAAACAGTTAAAACTTGTTGTAAACCAAAACGACAACCTGCGGAACAGATACCCCTTCTTCCCTACTACATCCATCCCGATGGTCATCATCCGTTCTCTCCTTCACAAAAACCCAAATGTTTTTGAGTCAGCTCCTAAATCTCTCCCTGTCCAGGCAGTCCTCATCAGTAATTCCAAGTCTCTTATGTTCTTTCTTCATCTGCTTTGCATAACCACTCTGACTTTCCAACTTAAATATTTGCTTGTTCAACCTTTTGAGAGCCATCCTTACCATGTGCTCGTAGAACTGCCGCGACGATCTGTTGTCAGGTAGTTAGCATACCGACCAACTGCCCAAGATCGCGAGTTCGTGGCAAGACAGATGGCCGTTGGATACTTTAAATGGAATAAAAAATCCTTGGTCCTTCAGAAGGGACATTATAGATCGGTCGCGGGCCTGTATGATGTCAAGTACTCGTTAAAGATCCCTATCCTAATTGTCCCTGAATAGGCAAAATTTAGAGCTCCCACTGTAGTATCGTCCGATTAGCCGTAGCAGCATAAAGTGACGTTAAATAAACAAGCATTTATTCTGCCCTTTCCTATATTTCTTTATTCTATCTCAATCTGTGTTAATTTTGGACGATTATGATTATCTTTTATTTTTTATGACCTATATTTTAGGTTAGTCGCACGTTTATTGGTTTAGTGTTTGTGTAATTTATAATTGTAAGGATCAGTGTGAAAGGTGCTAAGTTGAGAAAGGAAATAGTGACAAGGAATCTGTAGGTGCAGCTGAATCCCGCCCCGTCTTTGTGGCTCACCCATCCTGTAAAAAGTGGGTATCTTTAACTGGGGGGAGGCCTAACATTGACTGTTGTGCAGGAAGGTTTCGGGTCGATATCGCTCTCAAAACTAGGAAAAAACTTAACGGCGTGTTGAGCGTGATTTCGGCCAAAACTTTGCTCAATCGTTGGCATAGAAATAGTACAGTCTCTGTCACGTACTGAGCTCATAAGAACCTTCATGACATGTAGTGGTCCAGATTTTTAACACTTATGGGTCTCATTTTTGGTCACATGATTACACAATTATTGATATTCTAACCAGGTTTTTACTAACTTTTACGCATTCTAATAGATCCATTTTAGCAAGTTTATTTTATTATTTTCATTTGAATATTTTGTAGTATTCTGCATTAAGTAGTCTGAAATAATTTTAAATTGAATTTGATTTAGGGATACGCTGTAAAGTCATGTTTTTTCCACATCAGCAATATTACTTTTGACGTGATTTATTTCGAAGTGTAAATAAGTCCATAAATCTCTTCTGTTCTCTATTATCGCCGTCATGTGTGCTCATAACTCATAATGTCCCAAATAAAGGGAAAGAGGGAGAGAGAAGGGATATTTGGTTGACCCAGTTAGGCTGAGTACACCCTCCCGGGCAGTTTACAACTTACTCTGCTCTGCCCTTAATTGATAGTACTTAGCCCAGAGTACTCTATGGCTCTACAGTACTAGAGCACTCTATTAGAGCACTTTACTAGAGCAAGGCTCTGTTAATATTTTCCTACTTCAGTGTACACTAGAAGTGAGAACAAACGGTTATGTTTCTCGTAATACTGTTAAGGGCTACTGGATGTGAAAATGAATTAAGCTACTCCTAAATTAAAGATACTAATATTTATTAACAAAATGATAAATATAATACAATGAAGTTAGATACAATCAAATTATTAAATTGATATAAATTTACAATAACAATATTCTAAATATTTATTATCTAGGCCTAACTCCTACTTAATTACTAAAATAAAACAAGATATTACTAATTCTAAATGACTTAACTATTTACATAAATTTTCATGAATATTATAAAATTGGACTAAAATTTATAACTACTAATTAACACTTACCATTCACTAATCAAAGTCCACCGACCGTAAGATTCTCCAAGTACGACAAACTGACACACAGTAACAAACAGAAACAGTTTATTACACTCACAAGACTGTCACAGTTCACTGATACACTTATTACACTGGCCGGTTCAACACTGACTAGTTTATCACACTGTCACTCACTTATTACTAGTTCATCACAGTGCCTGGTTTGCTCTCCGACCGACTCACTCGTGGCGAGGGGGGTATTTAAATAGGCAAGGCCGAACATTCTAGAACACGGAAGTAGGGGGAGACTGTTCTGGGATTGTCGAGAACCTTCTTAATCTCTTTCGACAAAGGAGAGGCGGTTCTAATATGTTCGAGAAGATTCAAATCCAATCGTAACTTCTCCCCCCGACGGGCTTAAGACTTAATCCCTTGTTTCCGTCTTTCTCTCTGTAACAATACCATCTCTACTTCTAATTATGAGTATATCTAGTACCAAGCTTGGATCACTATGATTCAGTTGCTCTGAATTGATAACTAATTTAACAGAAAATCTGATGTTGCATAAGGCCTATTTATAAAGATAACAATACTACAGCAGCGGTGAATAAATTTATAAGTAGAATTTTAAACAGAGTTAATTGTATTGAAGAAAGCGGGATCGTGCCATTCTCGTTGTTTTTGGCTTCAAATGGAGTTGTTATATAAGCAATAACTGCTTTTCAAACTAATTCCTGATTTAGGCCCTTATTCACTCCAAAAAATCAAGATTACACTCTTTTAAGTACACTCTTTTAACTTAACCACATATTTACTGGGGCATTTGCACAATAAATGGGCTTAGGCATCACGAAGGTTCGATATAGCCACCACCAATTGATGACTCCTTTGTATTTATATTTTCAATATAAATAAAAATAATAATTATTAGGGTTTGCAGCAACAAATAGTTAACTCCAGTTTTTATAATTTTTGGTCAAATAAAAAAAAATGTTCAAAAATTGAGAATGTATTTCAATGGCCTTTGACTTCGTCCAATTATGTGTCTCCGACTACTACATGTTTTGGGCTAATTCCATTGAGAAATTTGTCAAATTCGCAATTCTAGAGTCAATTTTATCCTGGAGTTAACTCCTTTTTGGCCCAAATAACTGAAAATTTCTTTCTTTTTAAAGTAAGGAAGCATTTAATAAGGACAATTTTCAAGAAAATTGGTTTATTTCAAGAAAAGGACACAGTAACAAAAAATAAGAATGCAAAACTACTTATGATCATAGCATTGACTAGCAAAAAAATTGACTCTAGAATTGCGAATTTGACGAATTTCTCAATGGAATTGGCCAAAACATGTAGTGGTAGGAGACACATAATTGGACGAAGTCAAAGGCGATTTAAATACATTCTCAATTTTCGAACAGTTGTTTTTATTTTACCCAAAATTACTCCTTGTTGAACCAAATGATAGAATGATTCCCCTCCCCCCCCCCCCCCCAAGAAACAGTTGTTAACTCTGTTTGGCCTAAAAATGCAGTTAACTCTTTGTTGCTGCAAGCCCTTCAATTGTGAATTATAGTATAGTATTTTCGATTATAATGAAAAAGAAACGAATGAAATGTTAAAAGCGTGTTACGGGAGTGATGCCATATTTTTTTTTTTTTTTTCATTTGTTTAAAAACCGAATAATTGTTTTCGAAGCTTCATTTCCGGAATCAATGATTAATTTAATTATATTAAGTGTATTACAAAATATTAAAATACACAGGTTATTACTTTGCCTGATATATTATTCATTTAAAAAAAAAGGAGTTATTTCTGAATGAGAAAATTGCCTGATAAGTCAGGCAAGGCAATCCAGCCAATCCGTCACTGTCTGCGGGTTTGCCTAATTGTATGCAATGAAGGCGCGACTACAAACTCATTACGATTAGAATTTTCCTCATATATTTTTCATTTTCGCACTCTTTATTAACTATTTTACGATAACATACTTAACACATTATAGTTGGCCGTTTTGTGCCGATAAATGTTGGCTGTACTAGGTAGTTTATCGAAAAGTTTACTCGAATTTTATTTTTACAAAAACTATTATAAATTTTTGAATTTTATTTATTTTTCTATTATCCTTTTATTTTTATTTGAACCTTTTGTTTTCCTAACTTTGAATGTATTCTTCATCTTATTATAAAAAATAAAGGCACTTTTATCTTACCAACAATCGAGCTAATTTATTATATTGTGTATGTTTTTATACGTAATATTATGTATAACAAAGAATAACAACAAACATTAGTAACCATTATAGTATTATTTATCTCATTCTACCATTCATAAATTAAAAACTTATAACTTTTTGACTCACGCTGTACTCACAGTTTGCGTAAAATTTTTATATTTTCCGACCAAAACATGTTGACTAAAATATTTATTTATCGACTACAGTTCAAAAATAATATATCTGCAGAATGGAAGTTTATTGATTTTTAATTAAAGCTAGTGGCATGGATGATGTGCGATCCATTTTTGAATCTAATGGACAAACAAAATCAAGTAATATATTACTTACTAACTCGGACCGAAAGATTGTGCTCGAATGTCAAAACATAAATAAGGGGAAAAACAAATTTTTAAAATTACTATTCTCTCTTTTATAAATATGAGAACAATAAAGTCTAGAATGATAGTTTAAAAATGATTGACTGAATATCAAGAACCAGGAAAAATTATAGTAATATTAAAAATTAAACTAAAAACCAATAAAATTAAATTAAACAAACTAAAATCAGACTTTACGTCACAGGAATAACCTTTAATGCTATAATAAAAATTGTAACATCGATATTCAGCAATTGATTTCATTTATTCACTTAATCTCAAGAACCGCATAAAACTGATAATAAAATTAATATATATAAAAAACCTAAATATTAAATTAAAAACGATTAAATTAATAAACCTTTAAAATAAAACTGTACGTCTCTGATATAACCTTTCGCTATAATAAAACTGTTAAGATCGATATTCAGCAACTCGATTTCGCTACCTCACCTCGATCCCCTCCGATGACTCAGCCCGCTCAAGTGTTATTTCCGCTCCATAACTTCCTGATTCAGATCCCCCTGGGGCTTTTTAGGGGATTTCCGGATGCAATGAACTGAGTGGGGTACGTAATAAGGTGCCTCGCCATTTCGTTTAGGCACAATCACCATCAAATTGGTTGTCAATCTGATTGATAAGTGTCGCTGTTCGTGTGATCATTTAGACCTGTGTAAAAAAAAAAAAAAGAAATTTAAATTTATTTATTGAAATTTACAACTGTATTATAACAATACAACAAGTAAATAAAATGGCATGAATGATACATAATGGCATGGATAAAGAACTACCTAATGGTAGTGCTCAAATAACAAATTCAACTTAAAAGGTATCGAGGTCATCTTATTTTCAGACTCATCGGAAGATTATCGGGAATCGAAGAAGTAGCTATGATTGAATCTATTGGGTTTGAGAAGGAATAAAGTTTGTCATGACAGGATAGATACCGGGTTCGGGCCAAATCAGCAACAAATGGGACATATAGAGGTCATTATGGATGACTTTATTCGTAACCAAGTATGGAGCATTAAGGATTTTGGATTACGAGTGGAATTCGATGGCTTAGTGAAGCCCCGAAGCTCTACTCCTGAAGTCTAAATAGGTCTTTTAATATTCATCTTTATGAGTCCTTTGTTATTAATTGGGAGTTTGGAGCGTTTGTTTAGTGTTGCAGTAGCCTCTAATAGTTTCTAAACTACTATTAAACCGCGTTAATTAAGTTTTTTTGGTATTATTGTCGATACGAATGTTATGTATCGAACGTGAAAAAAGAAATTTCTCCTCTATTGATCTTTAACGATCGCTTTAGTATTGATTGATATCAGCCAACGGATCATTACTTTCCAGTTAGAAGTAACTAGTGAGCGCTATCACTAGACCCCCCCCCCACGGCCATCTAATTGGTCTCAAGAAAATCGTATTCACATCCCTCTCTTGAAATGCACCTGGTCCAGTAAAAGAGATCCCATCTACACGTACTATGTCATTTTCAATAATAATAATAAAAGCCACGAAGTTAGGGGAAAAAATGTTTGTTGCTCGTAATGGATGTGATTATTAAGTTGGGTTGATGACCGAATTGTGTATACTTGTGAGCTCTTAACTCATATGCTGTGGAATATCTTCCGTGTTGTGAGGATTGTACATCTCCCCGATTCTTTTACATGTATACATAGTAGCTCTAAGATTAAGACAAAAGAGGAGAGGTGTGATAGGAGAGAGTAGAGAGCAGATGGTTATTTGTTTTATAGTTTGTAAGGAATTAGTCTCTAAGCTAGATCAAGAGTAGTTCATAAGTTATGAGTCCATAGTCAATTAGTTGTAATGATAGTCAATAGTCAATAAGTAAGTTCACACATAACAATGTCTCTTGTATATCCACATTATATCTGTTCAATATCACAATAAATATTTATATTTCTTAAAACTCGTCCACCGTTCGTGTACTATCTGTATCATCCTGATACAAGACTGAAAAGACAAGAAACTGATCGACGTTTTCGCCTACTTTAACATTTAATGGACAAACGTTCAAAGCCCCCAATTAATTAGACAAGACTCATTTACATGACAGTTATCAGACCTATTTGAACATAAGGAGTTGAGCTTTGGGGCTCTACTAAACCATCCATTTCAACTCGTATCCAATCCTTAGAATCCAAAATCCTTCGTAAAATCCTCAATGCTCCTTATTATGTCACAAACAAACTCATCCATCATGATCTTAATATCCCATATGTTGCTGATTTGGCCCAAACTAGATACCTATCTTTTCATGACAAGCTCCATACACACTTGAATCCGCTACTATCTCAACTTGCTTCCCATACTATTCCTGATAACCCTACAAGGCGTCTGAAAAGAAGATGGCCTCGATACCTTTTACTATAGAACTTTATTGGAGTGCTATCATTGGGTAGTTTCTCCACAAGTGTTTTTTTTTCATGTCCTTTGTTCATACAGCAGATTTACTGGATGTAATATAATTACAGTTGTAAATATCAATAAATTATTCTAAATAAAAAACTATCTGCATCGACGATATGTTGAGTAGAAATATACAGTAGTCAACGATAATGATCATAGCCATTCTAATGTTCTTGAAAAGAGTTCATGAATGGGCTTTTCTTTTAGGAGATTTCCGGTTAGACATTGGTCATATAAAGAACTCTTTGTTATAAATTTTATTATTATTATTTATTAGGTTAATAAAAACCACGTGGAGAAAATTAGGTCGAATGTAGAATCTAGGTCAAGGGGAGGAACACAACGTGCGTAATCTGATCAATAATGAACACTTTACGCCTGCGTTTTGTTCCCTCTTTCTCATGTAACAACCTTTTATTTCTCTATGTCTGTGTCTATATATATATATATATATATATATATATATATTTTTTTTTTTTTTTTGTATATTTGTTCCCCCCCATGGTAACCCCATGGAGGGACCGTTTATTAATATTAGGACATGCTCCATACTTAAGTAAGCATATTACAGCATATTACATGTGATTTTAATAATTACAGATCAGTTTAGTATTATAATTACAGAATACATTTTAGTATAATTTAACAATACAAGAAATTCAAAATTTATAGTTTGACTAAATTGATAATTTCTGAGAATAAAATTAAAATTAAACTTGTAATACTAAATTATGTAATGAAAAAATAAATAAATTTAACAAATATACAAATAAACAAAAATGAAAGGTTTTATGATATAAATGATGTAACTAAAAAAAAAAAAAATCAATTCATGAGTTATACATTACGATTAGCGACAGTACTTAATAAAAATGTATACACATATATTTATACTCATAACAGTTACAATTAAAAATGAAAAACCAGGTATCTGGTGAATTGCCCTCCTTATGTCCTAGAGCTGATCAAAATTTATGTATTTTATAAATGATAAATATGTACATATTTATATCATTACACATTATACAATACTTTATTGAGTACAAGGAAGTAAAAAAAAATTATCAAATTTTAGTAAAAAATATAAGATGAATAAATAGATAAGATGAATAAATGTTGATACATTAGTGGCTGGATTCCATCAAAAAAGCCTCAAGTCTCTAAACTAAAACTGGAAATTAAAATACTTGCTAATATTTTATTAGCAGTAAAAAAATAATTCTGGACATAACGAGAAACAAACTCTATGACTTGGACGTATTGTAAGAAAGATATATATTTATGATGATATTGAACAGATATAATATGGATATACAAGAGACTTATATGAAATAACTAGGTGACTTATTTACTATTGACTAATATCACAACTTAGTGACTAAATTAGAGACTAATTCCTTTTATTCTATAAACTAAAAGGAATGTAAAAGAATAATGTTAATAGCTGGTTTATATGTAAAAGAAGATGGGAGCTCAAGGAAGTTTATATCGCTGACAACACGTAAGCATTGACGAAACTTCCTTGTTACAAAATTATTTTATTAAACAACTTGCTTAAAGTCATTGACCGCAGACTATAGCAAAGGAGGAAACAAAACAAATAAATCATATCCTAGCTTAGATGAATGATTAGATGAAAAATTTTAAGGCTTTTAAGTTGGGAAAGGAACTCAAAAGATGAAGGAGACTTCTGCCTGAAGAACAGAAGAAGGCACTGAGATAGGGGTTCAAGAGATTGTTAATATGTCCAGAGACACAGGCAAGTAGAGAAACTACCCGGTGGTAGTACTCAAATAAAAAGCTCAGAGTAGGAGGTCACGAGGCCATCTTCTTTTCAGACGCCTCGGACAATTATCAGGAATTAAAGAGGTTGCGAGGTTTGAAACTAGTGGGTTAGAGTTGAAATGAAGTTTGTCATGAAAGATTGATATCGGATTCGGGCCAAATCTGCAATTAACGCTACATTAAGGTCATTATGGATTGTTCGTAACAAAGTAAGGAGCCTTGAGGATTATAAAAAAAAAAAATCACTAAAATAGAGCCAAAAACTCAGAAAGAAACACTATTATTTATTATAATGCAATTGGGAAAAACCACAATGCAAGTTGTATGTTGAACGTCTTGGTGGTGGGGTGCTGTCTCATGTTTGGGCTGTTGATCGTTGGGATTTATTGCACCTTTTTCTTCGAGATGCGATTTAGAAATTCGAGATATGATTTGTAGGTGTATTTTTTGAAACATAAGGCTTTGCATTGTGGTTTTTCCCAATTGCATTATAAATAATAAAAAATCCTTATCATCTAGGGATCGAAGTAGCTCAAAAGATAAGCCGCTGAGTTGCTCTGCTGACTGTTGGGAATAGAAACCTTGCTGTGGTAGATCTATTATTCATTATTTTAACAGCAATGGATGGACCCTGCAGACCTTGCTGGGGCTCACCCTGCCTTATCAAGTGGGTAAACTTAATGGGGGTAAAATTCTGGCAGTTGATAATGATCTTGGTCAAATCACCTCCCTTTAAAATCGTCTTCGAAACTGTACAGTTTTTACTAAATTTATCTTGTAATCTTAACGTTTTTACTATATCCTAACTTCGTTTGTTCTGTAAATTTATTGCTTTATTTTTCTTGTTTGTTTTCTCGTGTTGGATAGACGGGAACATAGATAAGGTTGTTTGTTTTTTTGAATACCTGGTATTATTCTGTTTTATATCAGATACATCAAAGAATATCCGCATCTTAAGCTAGCGGAAGTAGGGCAAACACTTATCGTTCTGAGATGCTTCATTCAAAGCAAGTATCTCGCTGGGGACTTAGAAAATACTTGAACCGATCGCTTGTGAAGTTTATAGCCCCTTTATTCTACCTCGCCTTGGCATCCATTATTCCACTGATAAAACATGCCTTAGCCCCCTACCTTGTTAGAATTTTATAATTCGGTTATTTGTTATCAGAGTGCTTGAGAAAATTATGTTTCAGATAAGGTTATAACCATCATTTTTATCATGTTACCTTCTACGGCATTATAACCAAAGATTTTTTATCTTTTAAAGTATTTATTTTTTCGACTGCTTGTTATATTATATTTATTAATGCATTCCGTAATATTAAACTGAGAAATTGTTTCTCTTTTAGTCAATTTCCAAAGTCTTTAATTTTATATAACCCAATTTTTTTTTTTTTTATACACAACTAATAACAATGAAAGATATTTGATCATTTTAAATAAACAAAATTAAAGGTAATTTAAAGGATGCCATTTTGAATATGTATAATAATAATGCCTAAATAAGGACCCTGTACCACTACATGCCGCTACAATCTTGGGTCTAGTACATGGTAGGGACTAGACTTTTTCTAAAAGGAGATGATGCTTAATCGCCTGATTTACCCCATATTTTATAGAGGCTGGTGAACCCCAGGAGGGTCTCTCTAACCGGGCCCATCCGTTCATATATAGTTCAAATGTAGAAAATAAGGTCTTACTAATTTTACAGAAACGATTGTGCATCTATTGAACTCTAGTTTGTATTTGTCTAATTTAGAAAGTACAAATAGAAGTTAAAAATAGTAATCGATTATTTTTCTTCTATGATGTAAATTTAATCTTTGGCTATAATTAAAAAATAAACAACTTTCCCTGATTCTATGACGTCATGGAGTCTGAACCAATCAGAAAAGCCTACGTCAGCAGAATTGGATTCCAAGCAGCTGTGACGTCAACGATTGACTCCCCTCTTCCTCAATGTTACAACTCAAAATGGCCTCCATGATTGCAGTTTCATTATAAATTATTCAACATACTATAATATGGAGAATATGAAAATTTATGTAAAATATAATTTAACACAAAAACCGAATACGGAAATTATCCTCCCCGTCCTAAGTGATAAAATCTGCTCATCTACTTAACCTCGTTGCTGGGTATCTATGGAAGATGGAGTCATTTGGTCAAGTGCTATAACACTTTGGTATCAGTTCCGCAGTTTGTCGCCTTCGAGTTATGTTACAAGTTTTTGCTTTTCATTCGCTTCATTTTTAATATTCTCGAAAATATAATTAATCGTGAATTTTAGTATTGAAAAAAGAATGTAATTATAGGAAATATGTATATTTCGGTAACCATTTCATCTAGAAATGAACGTTTTAACAAACATATATCATCTATACTTCGAAGTGTTTGTTGAAAAGTTTATTTCTTGATGAAATGATTATCGAAATATACACATCACCTTTAATTAAAACTCTTATTTTCATTCTAAAACTCAGGATTATTTTTATTTTCGAGAATATTAAAAAAGAAAACGAAAGAAAAACTCTTGTATAGTGACTTAATTCATAGCTACAACCTGCGGAACTGATACCCTAGCATTATTTAAAACATATTTATTCTTAGTTAATGTCAAACGTAAATGCACATGTTACTAACAGACATAATATTTACAAACTAAACAGTAAGTGTAAACTAGTTTTAAGACTTATGAATATTTTCACCCCCCCCCCCATTCATTAATTCATTAATAAGGAAACGAATGAAAAATTTAAAATGTTTTGTGACTCAACCTACGGAATTGATACCAATGCTTTCCATGCTCCAACAAGACTGAAAATATATTACATCAATTTCCTTTTTGTATGCTTACACGTTTTCCACTAAGTGCAATTGCTGAACCTCTGTGAAGTTAAACTGCACTATAGCATGTTTAATAAGATGATTGCAAGTTCCATTAGTGAATTAAATTGATTATATCATAATCGATATTTTGAAAACATCGATTTTAGGCTTTCGATATTATTGCATGCAGAATAATTGTATATATTCTATAACTATAATTTATTACATGTTTCAATATTACTGTATGCTATTGCATTACTTTTTCTTGTTATTTAAACTTGGAATTTAATTGATTTATATTAACTTCCGGTCAATCGAACGATGAAGAAGAATTTGATATATTGTTTCTAAAAAAAATAATAATAATTGAGGAAGAGATGGTGAAATTGTATTTTTTTTTTTCCTCGAATGCCTCTAACGAGCTTTCCACTAATGATCTTTGCAATGATCCCGGAACTTATTTAATTTCTTTATTCCTTTATTCTTCTCTTTATTTTATTCTTTTTGAAACGAAGCCATTACATAAAAAAAATGTTTCTCTCTTTCACTCTTACGTAATAAAAGGTTTCTCTTATATTTTAATTATATAATATGAAAACTGTTGCCAAGTTTTCCATTATAATTTTCCTTGTAATGGATTTTAAATAAGAAAGAGAGTGTAGGCGTGCCATTCGTTGTTAATGCTTTTCCTTTGTCTCTCTCTTATTACAAAGAATAAAGATTTTTCTTTTTATCATTATTTAATGTTCAGAGCGAAAGAACAAAACAAAAAATTTATAAAAGTATTTATTATGCTTCTGAAATTTTAACTTTATCAGTATCGCAGGTTGTCGCTTTGAATTGAGTTACAAAAATTTTTAACTGTTTTTCGTTTCCTTTTAATTTTCAAAAATACGAACTATGATGAGCTTTAGTATAGAAAAAAGAATATAATTATGGGAAACGTATATATTTCGGTAATCATTTAATCAAGAAATGGACGTTTCTTTGATATACCATCTAAAATTCGAGATGTTAGTTGAAAAGTTTATTTCTTGACGATCTTATTTCCAGACTAAACCTCACGATTACTTTTGTTTTTGAAAATATTAAAAAGGAAACGAATGAAAAGTTAAAACTCGTTGTGACTCAACTCGAAGCGACAACCTGCGGAACTTTTACTGATGAGGAAATGGTTGACCCTATATATCCCGGTTAATGTAGAAAATGGTCTGGATTGTGTCATATAATTGCTCTCGAAATAACCTAACGTATTTCTTATTCACCTACGTTTCGACCTAACTTTTACGCCATCATCTTGGCCAAGAAAAATAAAATATCATCAAACGTGCAGTACAAAAGACAGTTACATAGGCAGAAAATATTGGAATGCAATATATTGAATCAAAGGTTATCTGATGAAAAATTTAAAAATAATAAGGGTGAAATTAAATCTATAACATAATACAATTATAAGAAAAATAATGTTTTAATCGACTTTTACTCTTATTGATTTATAGTTCATTAGGATTGTTATTTTTTAACCATTGTGAATTCTTATATAAATGCTTTGCAGATTATATCTACAGCATCGGTAAATAAGTGTTTAAGTCGAATTTTCTCCGAAACGAGTTTCTTGTAGTTGATGAACTGAAATCGTGTTATTTTCGTAGCGAATAAGGGATTAAGTTATTGGCTTAAAAATAAGTTATGGCTTATATTACAACTCCATTTTATGCTAAAAACAACGGAATCACGTTTCCGCTTCCTTCGATATATTTAGCTCTCTCTCACTCTCTCTCTCTCTCTCTCTGGACAAAATTCAACTAAAAACGCTTTTTCACCGGGGCTGTAAAAATTTCACTTTATTTGTTTACTTATATCTATTTAGGTTAGAAGTTAATAAACTAATGATAGTATTGATTATTTTTCATTGAGAGCAAATATATCGATACTGACGACTAACTAGGCTGCATATAACAACTTGTGCAACTAATCGATTTATAATTATTCCTCCAGAGAGGTATAAAAAAAACTGGTTGTAATATAGGAGCAAGTTGGTCGAGCGATCCGTCAATACAGCTACGTCATCCTGAATGGTATCGTAGGCGCCGCTCTGGCCAAGGCCGTTGTCCGCTTTATTCTTTACTTTATTACTGATTCCATTTTCTTACTTTATTGCAAGTCTTTATTATTCTTTTTTTTCTATATCTCGACAGAAAAATTTCTTTATCTAGTTTCTTTTATTTTTTTTTTTTTGATAAGTCCTTATTATTGATTATTTTTTTCTTAATAAAATTTTGTTTATCATATCCTTAAAAACAATTATTCTTTTATTCCTGACAGAACATTTTCTTTCCTTCTAATGAAAAGATGTAAAAATAATTTTGGAGAAAAAAAAATAAAATCTGCACGATTACAACTCATGAAGAGTCTTGGGTTCAGTACGTGGTAGAGCCTGTACTGATTCTGCGACAATGGTTGTGCAAGGAGGTGATTTGTCCTAGATCACGTTCAACCGCTAGGTTTCCGGTCTATTTTGGACCAATTTATAGAGGCTGGATGATCCCCAGGAGGATCCCAGATTCCAAAGGATCCATCCTTAGCTGATTAAATAAAATGTGCTACAGAAGAATTTGAACCTAGGGCCTTCGGCACCACAACTCTGCCGCTGAGCCATTCTGCTCCAAAAAAATGTATACAAAAGAAAATCCCTAAAATAAACTTCATGATTTGTACTAAGTTACATTCCAAGAATAAGAATTGTAAAAAAGAAATATGCAACGCGATGAAAACGGTAGTAATATACAATATAGCATTTCTTATTACTTTTTTTTTCTCTTTTTCCCCCATGGGAATCCTTTATTAATATTAGGACATGCTCCTTCCTTAAATAAGCATATTACATGTCATTACATGTGATTTTAATAATTACAGATCAGTTTATACAATTACACTAGAATACATTTTAGTATAAGTTAACAATATAAGATATTAAAAATTTACAGTTTGACTAAATTGATAATTTACATGTAAGAATACAAATTAAAATTAAATTTGTAATCATAAATTATATAATAAAAAAAAAATTTAACAAATATAAAAATGAAACAAAATTAGTATTTTAAACACAGCAAGGTTTTATAATATAATTTATATAACTAAAACCATCAATGAATTAGTTATAAATATAGTACATTCTGATTCATTATCATTGGCACTACAACCCGATACAGGTCTTCACATTACATTAACAATGCCTTTACTGTACCAATTCCAATATAAATAATGTAAGTGTGTGCATCCTACAATTTAAATTTTTTTTTATTTAGTTCCTATAGAAACATTTATTTTCATTAAATTATTTATGATTATTCAAAGTTTTCATATTGTAGAAAAAATTTAGGTTTGTGAAAAAAAGAAAGTGAACTTAAAAAAAAAAAGTTTTCAGATTTTATTTTAAGATTTTAAAGTTACCATAATTTTAATAATTTTTAACTGGATCATTGCAATGTTTCTAATAAACAATTAATATAAATATGTCTTGGACATTATCAATTTTTAATAATTTTTTTCTTATTACTTAAATGTATGATGTGTTTTCAGCAATTGCAAATCCAAAGGCGCCTCCTGGGATAAAAGATGCAATAAAGAGTTTCAATTATGATTATTCTTACTATTCACATGATGTAAGTATAATTTAATTAATTTTCTTAATAATTAAAATTTATTTAAATATAATTATTTATGTTTCCATTTTATTTTTTTTTAACTTTAGCCTACCGATCCAAATTTCACCACACAAACTATGGTGTATAGAGATATCGGTGAAGAAATGTTACAGCATGCTTTTGAGGGTAAGATTCATATCAATTATTGAAAGTTATTATATCAATTAACCATCAAAAATTAATTATTCCTTATTTTCTTTTTTGGTAGGTTACAATGTCTGTATCTTCGCTTACGGACAGACAGGTGCAGGAAAGTCTTACACCATGATGGGTCGCCAAGACGAAGAAGGACAAGAAGGCATAATACCACAAATCTGCAAAGACTTATTTCATAAAATCAAAAATACTACAAATGAAGAACTGAGATATTCTGTAGAAGTAAGTACATTTTTATTTTATTAATTTTTTTTTTAATTACAAGGATTGCATCTTTAATTTTTATTTTTGGAAATACATTGTTAATTTGTATTACCACATAACTATGTCCATATGCTCAGGGTTTTAATAGGAGGAGTACTGCCTGAAGGTAGTTTCTCTGCTTGCCTATAGAGCCATAATATAAGTATAATACACATTTAAATATTTTAGGTTTTACAAAAAGTGTGTTAAATTATTTAATTGTCACTTGTATTCTGATTCGCTCATATATTTAATTTGTTTAAAAATAACAAATGAATATATTAGGAAATGACAATTAATATTAAAAATAACAATTATATTTAACTTTTTATAAGGAAAAATATATTATAGAATTACTTTTCTGATTTAAAATAAATTTAGTTATTAAAATAAACTATTTTTTATATAAAACTCATGCCATCAGTTGGCAATTAACTCTCATATCAGATCTAGAGCTGAAAGTGTGTAAATAATAATAATGACACTTCTAACAGCTGATATAAATAATAAAAGTTTACAAACATTTAATGTAACTGTTATTTTCAATCCTTGTTTGAAGATACTTCAAAAACATATTATTATATTCCTCAAGTTTTTTGTATGGCACTCTTGCAAATTTAATTTTTTTTTGTTAAATTTTAAATTTCTTTAATTCATAGGTAAGTTATATGGAAATATACTGTGAGAGGGTTCGCGATCTGTTAAATCCTAAAAACAAGGGCAATTTACGTGTGAGGGAACATCCGCTCCTTGGGCCTTACGTTGAAGACTTATCCAAACTTGCTGTTACAAGCTACGAAGATATCCACAATTTAATAGACGAAGGAAACAAAGCAAGGTTTGTCTGTTTTCATTTGCATTTATTAATTAATTCTGACCCATAATCTACAAGAATAATTCTAACTACAATAATGTGGGGTCAGTGAAGGAGTTGATCATGAATTAATAATAAATTCTGAACTAGTTAGATCTGCCCATTTGAATGAACTATTATGCACTGCTACTGCTTGAATAATGAATGTTACAGATAACCCTTGACGGCAGTAGTGCCTAAGAATTTCTAGCGCATACTAATGACTACTAAACTGAATCATTTGAATAAAAAATGGTCATGTTTAAAACATGGCCTTGGAAACAATGTTTAAAATTCAAGAAGATTTTAGCAAAAAAAGGGGTAGACTCTTGCTTCAAAAATAAAGGTTTAAACATAATTTAAATTAAACTCCTGATACTTAGGACTACATCTTTACAAATATTGAACGAAAATAAACTGCTCGCCTTCTTGGCCGTTTCAGGCTACTTCAACACTTTCTAGAAAAACGCTCTTATCACCTATTTAATTAAAAAAGACTCATATACATGACTATTATAAGATCTATTCGGACTTATGAAGTAGAGCTTCGGTGCTCCACTAGCCTATTGAATTTCTCTTGTATCCAATTCTTAGTCTGAAATCCTCAATGGTCCCTATTTTGTTATGAATAAAGTCAACCATAATGACCTCAATGTCTCATTTGTTGCTGATTTAGCTCTAACTCAATATTAGTCTTTTCATAGCAAACTTTATTCCCACTCAAACCCACTAGTTTCAAACCTAGCTTCCTATTCAATTCCTGATAATCCTCCGAGGCCTCTGATTAGAAAATAGCCTCTTGACCTTTTAACTTAACTTTGTTTTTGCGTACTACTACTGGTTGTTGTTTGTTCATTTAACGTCACTTTTTGCTGCTCTGGCTAATCGAAGATGCTATAGTGGGAGCTCTAAATTTTGCCTATCCAGGTTTAATTAGGATAGGGATTTTTAACGAGCACCTGTCATCATACAGGCTCGGGATTCCCGTTTAATGTCCTTCCGAAGGACGGCGTAACTAAGGATTTTTTACTCCCTTAAAAAAATCCTAGGGCTACCTGCCGGGCTATGAATCCACGATCTTGGGCTTAGTAGTTTGTTACGCTAACCCGTAGACCACAGGTGACCGTTACTACTACCACTGGTTAGTTTCTCTACTTGTCTTTATCAATTCCATTATGTATCATTCATTATATTTATTTATGTAATACAATTGTGTAATTGTAATTGTACAGCTTTATTTATGTAAATGGAAATAAATAATTTTTTTTAAATAATTGCACTTTGTTTAAAATAGAACTTACCTCACATTATTTTCCTGTATGGAATTTATTTCCTGAAGTACAGAGTAAATATATTTAATATTATGCCAATACTTAAATATAATTTAATTAATATTTTTCCCATCTGTAGAACCGTAGCTGCTACTAATATGAATGAAACGTCCAGTCGATCGCACGCAGTTTTTACAATATTTTTCACTCAACAACGCTACGACAATCTGACTTCGTTATCGACAGAGAAGGTGAGTAAGATATCGCTGGTTGACTTAGCCGGATCTGAGCGTGCTGACTCGACTGGAGCCAAAGGTACAAGACTGAAAGAGGGTGCTAACATCAACAAGAGTTTGACCACCCTCGGCAAAGTTATATCCGCCCTTGCTGAAATAGTGAGTAATTAATTATTTATTAGTTATTCAACAAAATTCTCTTATTAACAAAAAAAGTAATAAAAAAATATTATTAATTATTAAATATAATTTTTTTCATGCTTCAATGATATAGTCTGTAAGTAAAAATTTTATATTTATATTAAAGATATTTAATTCTAGTAAAAAAAATTGTTTTTGAATATTAAAACTAGCTTGTCAACTTTTTTGTTGACTTGTAATCTTTTTTAAATTAATATAAGGAATTGTTGGGTAATTGTATACTGGTCATTGATGACCATTTTGCAAATTAAAAAATGGGATCTGTTCTGCATGTTCTTACTTCGAGTTGAATTACAATAAACTATAACTGTTTATTTGTTTCATTTTTAATATTTTCCTAAAATAAAAGTTGTACTGAGCTTTAGTATACAAAATAAAATATATTTATGGGTAATGAGTAGAGTTCGGTAATCACTTCATCAAGAAATAAAAGTTTCCAATAACATTTATAGAAGTAAGGACCATAAACGTTTGTTGAAAATTTATTTCTAGATGAAATGATTACCAAAGTATATATATTTCCTATAATAAGCGACAACCTGCTGAATTACCAAAAAATATATTTATTAATAACTAGGAGGAAATTTAAATGGATTTAAATTCAATATTATATATAATAAAAATTCTTTAAATTATATTGAATAAAATGTAAAAAAATAAATCATAATCCTCTTAATCTTGCTAATACTGCACTTAAATAAGTTGGATGTAGTTGTTTAATTACAAATAAAATTAAATTCTGTTCGTGTTTACACAGTAAATTCTAGTCCTAAGCATAAGTTTAGACTTATGAATATCATTTGATTCCTTTCTGATCTAACGTTATTTTTTCAAATTGCAGGCGACCAAGAAAAAAAAAAAGGAAAATTTCATACCTTATCGTGATTCCGTTCTCACTTGGCTTTTAAGAGAAAATCTTGGTGGGAATTCTAAAACTGCTATGATCGCTGCTATAAGTCCTGCGGATATTAACTATGATGAAACTTTATCTACATTAAGGTTAGTAAGTTTGCCATAATCTTAACATTTTTATTATTCTGAAGGTCTTTGATGTATGCAAGCGATATTTTATTATAAACGTTTGTTTTTTCCGTAGATATGCTGACAGAGCTAAACAAATTATGTGCAAAGCTGTTGTCAATGAAGATGCAAATGCCAAACTTATCCGAGAGCTCAAAGAAGAGATCCAGAGGTTGAGAGACCTTTTGAAAGCCGAAGGAATCGAAGTTCAAGAAGGTGAGTTTTTAAATCAAATTTATGAATTCAAAAAGTCTAAATTAAAATTTATCTAAAAGCAGTTAACAGGGATAAATTTTATGGTTATATAATTATATTATGATATTAATGATGTTATTGAATATTTCAATGAGAAATATTATTTGTTTTTCATAGATATCAGAAAAGTTTAAACTTATTTTTTTTAAAATAGAGGCAGTGTGTTTTTCCATATTATCCACAACAAAATCAGGAACTTAAGATCGACAAATTTTTTTTTAATCTTTAAGTAAAACATTTTAAATGATTATTTTTTAATCTATAGAGTTCGTTATGAATTTTGACCCTTTCCCATTTATTAAATTTAATATCTTAAAATTGAACAAATTTTCCTCATACATTTTTTTAAAACTTGTCACTCTAATGTTCTTGGTCATTTTCATTGTTAAATCTTAATTATTAAACATAATTACGATTATAAAATCAAAAAAATACAATATCAATTTATAAAAAATGATATACAAGGAAAATTTGTTAATATCTTTTATTAAGGTATTGATTAAGTTAAGTGAATGATAGGAATACAAGCTTCTGATTTAGTCTAACCTTTTCTGGTACTTATGAAATAAAAATTCATAGGGCAAGCCTTTTGTAAACTTAAAATATTAATATAACTGCTTGTCAGCGTACGAAAATAATTTTTATGGAATTACTATTACTTGTGTATTTATCCTAAAAGAATTTTTTTTTTCTGTATGAATAGGTTTGCTCTATATGTTGTAAATATTATGTAAATTCATAATTATAATTTTAGCATTTTTAAATATTCTTTGACTGATTAGTTTTTTAATAAGTAAAAAAAAATGTAAAATAGGCTTTATTTTACCAGTAGATAGTAATAGTTGTCCCATTTTCTTTATCTCATTCCACGGTGCAGATGGTCAAGTGGTTTACGAAAAGGCAAAAGACATCAATAGTAAGTAATTATGTACAACCTTAAATGATCATTTAATATTGCCTTGCTTAATTCACTGCCTCCAAAGTTTGTTGTTACACGATTTGTAAATTTGACCATTTATTAATTTTAAACTACATATCATAATCAGACAATAAAATTTACTCTAATTCTTCTCTTGAAGTAAAAAAATAAAAATGCACGATATGATTTAATATTTGGTACAAAAAAAAGTCACATTATGGGTCTTATTTTTAAAATTATTAGTAATTCCAAATAAAATAATAATGAAAATCAGTACTAAATTATTATTACTTGAATATGAATAGAAAAGTATTTTGAAAAGCAGTTACATTATTATGTTATTTGAGGTGTAGATTTTGAAATTTTTAGATATCCTTGATATTTATGCCCATTTTTTGACTATCAGAGTAATTTTTAAAATTAAAATACTATCAAATTCAAGACTCTGTACTTGAATGTAAATTTATTTTATATTTTTGGTTATCCACAGTATGGAGGATCTTTATTAATCTTTATAAGATGCTAGCATTTTTTATCTGATTCTCTCTTGGGAGTTGGTTGATGCTGAATCAGTTATATAAATGCTCTTTTAGAAAATGTTATTGATTTTAGGAACAGCCTCTCACATTATAGATTCTAATAAACATTCATATTCCATGTTTTCTTGGAATATGTGTAGGACACTGAGTGGCTGTGTCAAAAGTCCCGGGTTTAAATCCAGCTGTAGCAGATAAATTATTTCACAGTCATGGACGGACCCTGTCGAATCTGTATACTCCCTTTGGGTTTACCCAGCCTCTATATGGGGGTACCCATATCTGAGGAAAACCTGGTGGTTGAGCCGTGATCACTGACAAACCACCTCCCTGCATAGCTGTTAGCCTAGCAACAGTACAGTCTCTAATATGTACTGAACCCAATACTTTTTATATCAGGAATAAAAAAAAATGTTAGATTTTGATTATTTGAATATGAATAGGAGTATTCACTGATAATTGGCTGTTGTATCCCTGTAGTGGAGTGTAACTACTACCAATCCAAGCTTTTACATAATCTTGATTTATTCTTGATTTAGAGATAGGAAGCTGAAAAATAACCACAATGTAAGATCCAGTTTCATAAATAAAATACAAGCTAACAGAAGTAAAACTAAGTTACACCATCTTACCACAGATAGCACCACTGTATTTAATTAGATATGATATTACTTACACTCCACTACTCATATTCTTTAATTAAGTATAAAGGGATATAACGTGGGAACTATAGGAATGAACTAATAGGAGTGAATACTCCTGTTTATATTCAAGTAATAAAAATCTAACATTTATTTTTTAATTCCTGATATAAAAACCAAAACATGACTTTTATTTGTTTATTCCAAATAATAAAATTATATCATGGATTTATTTTACTTCAAGAGAAAAATAAGAGTCTTTATTGATTCTTGATCATAATATTTGTAAAAATATTGAAGTTCAAAGTTAAATTTGACATGAGTTCTATTGTTTATTGGTACACTGTGTTTTGAATGTTTTGAACAACACTATAAGTTTAATTAAAAACGAGCACCGAAAACATGATGAGAAGAGACTAAATGAAAATAGCAAAATCACTGCTTTGGCTTTATTGATGTTTATTTATATGGTTAGTAATAGTTGTCCCGTTTTCTTTATCTTATGTCATGGAGCTGAAGGAAAAATCATTTACGAAAAGGAGAAAGAAAACAACAGTAAGTAATTGTAAACGATCATCCACTGCCTAGCTTATATCACTGCTATCACTGCCCGCAATTCATTTACTGTTTAGTAACCGCATAACCCAAGTATTTTTAATGTCTGTAAAATAAACAAGTTTACAACACAATTATTCAACATTACATTGTTTAAACATCAAAAATGTTTTCTCTATTGTTTCTTTAGATTTGCTCTCTATTTGTTACAAGCGATTCTCATTCTAAAGGCACCCTTAAGTCTAAGGTTACTTTATCTTCTCCGAATCCTATAAGTATCTTTAAAATGGGAAGATCAGAGTTTCAATGAAAAACTTATTTTTATGAGAATCGTTTATGAACGATTAATTTCAATAATCAGCAATAGTCTACCTGGTTAATAAAAAAATAAATAAAAAAATACATATATCTATATATATCTACAGCCCCAGTGAATAAGTGATTAAGTCGGATTTTGTCCAGAGAGAGTTAACTGCTTTCAGATAACCGGAATTGTATCATTCTTGTAGTTTTTGGCTTTAAATTGAGTTGTATTATAAACAATAACTCCTTTTTCAAGCCAATGCCTTACTTAGTCCCATATTCACTATGAAAATAACTCGATTCTGCTTACTTAAGTGCAAGAAACTCATTTTGGAGAAAATTAGACAACCACTTATTCACCGGGGCTGTAGATATGTACTATAAATATTAACAATCAAGTTAATAATAATACTTTTACAGATATGGTGATAATTAGGTATGTTATATTGAAAATAATTGATCATACTCCATACCCACGAAAAGTACATATATACATAATCATGTCATATATACAAATGGGGGAGATATTTTTTTTTTATAAGATAAGGTTTAATTAATAATTATTATACATTTTACTGATATTCTGAAACAGAGTTTAGTTACATGAGTTGAATAATAATCATATCACATATTAATTATAAACAATTGCAATAACAACTGTACTCTTTAGTTATTAATTTATAATTTTTCACTATCAACGGCTACGTATCAGCTTAGCTAAAAAATCTTTTCCCTTTAGCTTCTTCTAGACTATCTGATCTGCTCATTAGCTATAAATGATAGTATTAGAACCCAGAGTGTCTAAATGTCAGAAAAGCTGGTGAAATTTAGTAAATTTCAGTTTTAGAAATCTTTAGGTTGTCAATAAACGATTTTTTTTTTTAAATTATAAACTAAAACCCATTTATGGTGAAATTAACCCTCAAATGATAAAATTGTAAAAAAAATAAAATTTTGTGTATTAATAAGAGTGTTTGTTATTGTTATTTTCTTTAAAGATAAAAAACAATTTTTTAAAAATCAGACATTGTTTTCTCAAAATTCACCATATTAACTTGATCGCACTCACCCTCTCATCTGATGATTTGTTCATTCGTAAAAGGAATTTTGAAATTATGATAAATAATAACGTTCTTAATAATAATAATACCTATACTTTATTTGAACTTAAATAATTGTAAATATAATAACGGCAGATGGGTTATAAAAAAAAAGTATTTTTTTAAAATTTATACTATGTCCTTTCTTGGTGTTTTTCACGCTAACTCATAATTTTTTTCTATGGAAACAATGTCCCCTCTTGGTATTTTTCATATATATCCCATAATTATTTTCCATTTACTATAATGGATATGAAACAATGAATGTGTTCTTCTATTGAATTTTGAGTTTTAAACGTTAAAGTAAAGGTTATGAGTTGAATTTGATTTTATTTCTTTTCTGATTAAACAATTCTAAATCATTAAAACTTTAAAAAGTTAATGTACAGGCAAATTGTATATGTTAATATAAATAAACTGTTTAAATTTAGAAAAACGTTATAAATAATAATTTATCTAACCTTTCATACTTACATTATGATATATTTTGAAATGAAAAATCTTGAAAACAAATTTAAAAGCTTTGATTAGTTTAAATTTCGTTGATAAAACTCTAAAAATTGAATTGCTTTAGTTGAGCAGACACTCTGGAATTTGAATTATGAACATCATTTTCTTATTTGTAGACTTACTTCACGACTATCCATGACTATGCTGAATAAATTTAGAATAATCCAATATGGATACCACATGACTTCCTTGTATGCTTATTAAACTATAAAGCTTGATTCAAAAGTGATAAATTGATTGTTTTATTCAGTAATAAGTAAAGAATAAATTATAAACTTCTTTGATTTCCAGTTTATTAATTTTAACCATAATCTAGTATTTTATTGGCATTAAACTCTTATAAATTGAATTGGTAAAGTTTAAGTCTAGTATGACCTTCAAGTAAATTATCATTTTCAGTTTACCTTTTTTGATCAAAATTTATTTTGATATTTATATTAAATAAATATATAACTCTTGAAAAGTTTAAAATTAGATTTTAATATAATTTTTGATGAAAATCTATTACACCCATAAGTAATGTCCGGTGATCATACAGTGACCTAAAGTAGATTTGCACCACTAGTCATTATAACAGTTCTAAACATAAAATTTTAACTTTATGTTCTTATCTATTTTTTAATTTTGACATATAGATATGAATGCGCTTACAAGCGCCTGCACAAAACTATAAAAATTGATTCAGGGATGGTCAAAATGGATATTTCCATTAAAATATAAAAGCAGATTACAATACTTCTATTATTGCCTACAAGGAAGTTAGATAAATAATAGAATATTTTTTATTCACAGACATTTTTAGGAATTGTGATGTTATTATTATATATAGTATAATTGCAATTTTTTTTTGCTTTTGTTTTATAATTTGACACACTGATGTATATAGTTCTTATCCCCAATTTTTTTTAATTTTAGCTGTTTCGTTTTCAAAATTGTGTTGCAAACACCTAAGCAGTAGTAATCATAGAGAAAAAAAAATGTAATTTATTAAATAAAATATGTTATTTTTAAAAAAATATTATATTTTGTATAGAAATATAACAGTGTAAATATATTTCAAGTTGGAATTTTTTTTTCTTCAGGAGATGATGGTACGAAAGTCGTCAAGTCTGAAGGCGAAACCAAAGCTGTGGCTCCTTCGTCTACTATTGCCGAAGAGGCGGTCGATCAACTGCAAGCCAGCGAGAAACTAATAGCAGGTAAAATAATAATAATAATCGTTCTTAAATACTCGCAGAAATTTGAACCTTTAATAATCATTTTTACGATTCTAAATTATTTAAAATTTTATTCAGAATTAAATGAGACATGGGAAGAGAAGCTTAAGAGAACCGAAGAAATTCGGCTGCAGAGAGAAGCTGTTTTTGCTGAAATGGGTGTAGCGGTAAAAGAAGATGGTGATACTGTTGGGGTGTTCTCTCCTAAGAAGGTATGTATACGGTTTTATAATATATGGTAATTTCCTCTAATTCGGGCACCACTTATAAGATTGCTTAACCTTACATTCCGACGCTAGTGCCTCTGTTTAGGAGTTTTGACATAACAAAATATATCACAAAAATATTATATTTATATATTATTTACAGGCCAATCTTGTAAGTGTATTGAAATAAAATAAGTACTATATATGGATGAGAAAAATATTTACTAAACCAAAAACAAAATCAAAAATATTTAGAGCTTGATTATTTAAAACTGAAAGCACACATTTCTAAATGTTTAACTAAAAATTAAACTAACTTTTAAGACCTGAGGCTTCATTCTGTTTCTGGTCAGAATCACATATAAGAATTGTTTAATTTAAAATACCAGTTTTTTCAAGGTTTTCTCAATTTGAAGTAATTGTCTTAGAAAATGTGTTTTTTTCAAAAGTATTCATCCAGATTTAAAAGTAAAGGTCGTGTAATTAAGCATTAAATAAACAAAATTGAAAGATTTTAACTTTTTTTTGGAAATTAAATTTTAATTTAGTTTCTTTTCTATTTAATTCATCTGTCAAATAAAAGGCCCAATTAGTTTTTTGTGCAAATATTTATTTTCTGATATATAAAAATAAGTATTACCTGAATTAATATAAATTTTTTTTTCAAAATTCAGACACCACATTTGGTAAACTTGAACGAAGATCCTTCGATGTCTGAATGCCTCTTGTATTACATCAAAGATGGACTAACACGTGTAGGAAGTGGCGAGGCGAATGTTCCTCAGGACATTCAGCTGATCGGTTCTCACATCCTCGGAGAGCATTGCATATTCGAAAACAAAGAAGGAGTTGTCATCTTAAAACCCTTCCCTGGAGCAGACACTTATGTCAACGGCAGACAAGTTTTTGAACCCGTTACATTAAAAACTGGCAATAGAGTTATTCTCGGAAAAAATCATGTCTTCCGATTTAATCATCCCTCACAAGGTAAATAGTAATAAAAAAATTATTGCTTAGATGATTCATTAAACATATTCATCTATGGAGACTATATAAAATTGTATTTATGTTGAAGAAATTGGTCCGGGTAGAGGTCACTGAATGAAATTCTCAAGTAATTCCAGAAGATATTTATTGTTAGCCAACGTTTCGACCTACGTTGTAGGTCTTCTTAGGCTAACAATAAATATCTTCTGAAATTACTTGAGAATTTCATTCAGTGACCTCTACCCGGACCAATTTCTTCAACATAAATTATCATAGGTCAACAATTATTATCAATAAAAATTGTATTTACTTTGCAGCTCGAGAACAGAGAGAGAAATATATAAATAACGAATTGAAGGAAGACAAACCAGAAGGTAAATACAAAATATCATCACTTTAAGCATAAAATCATATCAATCTTCATAATGTTAACATTTTTATTGATAAATAAACTGTAATTATTACATTTTAACATAATTATTTTTATTTTAAATTTTAGTTATTGACAAGTCTTCTCCAGCTGAAACTCCTAACAATTCCGAAATAGTAGATTGGAATTTTGCACAAATTGAGCTTTTAGAGAAGCAAGGTATTGACTTGAAACAAGAAATGAACAAAAGATTACTCGCTCTCGAGGAACAATATCGTAAAGAAAAAGAAGATGCTGACCAAAAATTTGAAGAACAGAGAAAGGTAATATGAATTCCTACTTAAACTAGTTGTTTCAATATTTATTTACGTTAGTTATTTGAATCGGCAGATTGTTGATTCAAAATATGAGATATGGGATGAATGATAATAAATCATGGTTTCATCGTATACAACTATAAATTAATTTTATTTATTGTGCTTACTTAGGAAGTATTTATTTAATCAAAGTCTGTTTAATGGGCAACAGCTTTAGTTAGATGTATTCACATTTGTAGATATATTCTATTATTCTGTGTTTATTTGTATTATTTTCTTTTTTTAGAATTTTTGCATTTTAAAAGTCAGTAATTTTTTTTTGTAGCTATGTGCTGTGATAGGTCTTGGTTAGATATATTTATGAGTTACAGAAAAGCATAGAAGTGTTTTTTGAGTCTAAGTAAAAAAAAAAAAATCTGTGAACTGTATCAAGTATTACTAAATTAACTTATTTGATCACTAGATTTTCTACTCACTACTTACAACTCGTACTTACCGTCTCGTTCAAAGTTTTTCTAACATTTCAGGATTAAAATAAAATTTTCAATTTCTTTTTTTTTTTTTTTCTAACGGGGGATATAAATTTTCAAACAAATCTACAGACATCAAGAAGAAAGTAGACTAAAATTGAAAACTGAATTACAATACTTGTGTTACTCTATTCAACAAGGTATAAGGGAATGTTTGTGGAACCATCATATGCTTATAATATTCTGATATATATTATTTTATTTATTAAATTGGTTTGTTTGTTACTTAACGTCACTTTATGCTGCTGTGGCTAATTGGACGATGCTGCAGTGGGAATTATAAATTCTGCCTATTTTAGTTTAATTAGGATAGGAATTTTGGACGAGTGCCTGACATCGTACAGGCTCGGGACCCCATTTGAATGTCCCTTCCGAAGAACGACATAACCAAGGATTTTTTACTCTATTTAAAAATTCCTAGGACCACCTGCCAGGCTACGAACCCACGATCTTGGACTTAGTGGGTCATTATGCTGACCAGTAGACCACAGGTCGCCCCAAGCATTGATTAAATTTAAACATTGTGCTTTAATGGAATTTTATTTGTTTCCAGACATATGAAGCAAGAATCGATGCCCTCCAAAAACAGGTAGAAGAACAGAGCATGACGATGTCCATGTACAGTTCTTATACACCAGAAGACTTTAATCAAGAAGAAGATATTTTTGGTATATATATCCTATCCTCTAGTTAAACCGATTTTCTTTAAAACCATGTTTTTACATTTATATAATTATTAATTTCAGTTAATCCTTTGTTCGACGCTTGTAACTGGACTGACAGGGAATATCAGTTAGCGACTTGGGCTTTCAGAAAATGGAAGTATCATCAGTTCACTTCATTACGAGACGATTTATGGGGAAATGCAATATTTTTGAAAGAAGCCAATGCGATATCTGTTGAGCTGAAGAAAAAAGTATTTTTTTTTTAAATATTTTTTTTATCAATTCTATGTTAATTAACTTTGTCGTTTCTGTAAATTTTATTTTTTAATACTGTTATTTTAATTATCTGTTACATGACAATTTGTCTATGATGTTTTTGAAGTCTGTGTGATGATGATATTTGATGTTAAACTGAAGAGGTTATATAACCTAACTCATACATATATAACCTGTATCACACCCATCTTCTACTAGAAGCTGAGATTTATTTATAAACCAACTAATTTCATTAATTGATATTTGCCATATACTTTCACATTTTTAAGCTTAAATTTTGTATATCTTGAGCCAATGTAATAAATTGCATTGGGACATTCTAATATTTTACCAATAGAATAGTCTTTAACTTTTGTAGCAATTGTAGTAAATTAGTATTCCTTTATTCATAAAAAAAAATTATTCATGTTCAGCAGGGTTGCATTCTTATATGATGATTTTTGCCTTATTGTGGAATATCTGTCTATTTTCATCTTAAATTTTTGGTATGATAAAACTACATTTAAATTCATTAATCATAGTTTCTTTCCTGCGACTCCTCTCTTACACCTCATCAACATCTGGAAAGGGCTGGGTGGGAAACTAACAAAAAACAAACCCAAAACATAATAAAATCTAAAAAAAAAAACACTACTATACTCAAACAGTAGATACACACAACTGTCAGTAATAATAATCGTAATAGATTATAGCATCAATAACAATAATGGCTACAATCCAATCCTCAATTTACAAAATTCACAATGTCATTGGGTTTGTAATCAAGTTGTTACAAAAACAAAAAATATATAAAATGCACAAAAATGAATGGGGATAACAATAATTTTGTTGTATTTACTTTGCCTATCGTTATAGTATTATTTTTATTATTGAAAAGTAAAAAAGAGACCTTACGTAAATGTTAAGATCGTGGAAAAATTCCAACGAAAAGCCTTAAGTCTCCAAACTAAAACAGAAATAGAAATTATCTGTCCCAGATAATTTCTATTTCTGTTTTAGTTTGGAGACTTAATGCTTTTCGTTGGAATTTTTCCATGATCTTAACATTATTTTTATTATAAAAAGCATTAGTATTTATTAGAATCTGCTTTATTAGAAATAGTCAGCTCATTATGTATGTTAATTTTAGCTAGGATAAGTGTAACCAGACTAGTCTCTATTCGCTGCTGCTATCGACTATCGGAGCCATCTGACTAACTTCTTTTGATTGTGTGAATTTCTTTCTTGAAAGAAGACAAAAATAGATTTGTTTCCTTTACACATGTCTGCAATGCCTACAAAAATTGAGCTTGGGAACTGATTGGACTATGTTTCTTAATAATAATGTTATTTAAATTATAATATTAACTTTTACATATTACAAATTTATTTTTTATTTTATTTAACTATATTAAATTTTATTTCTCACTCTATTTTTTAGGTTCAGTTTCAATTCACCCTCCTAACGGATACTTTATATTCTCCTTTGCCTCCCGATCTTATACCTACTGATGTCGATGATGATCTTGATCGACCATATCCAAGAACTATTGTCGCTGTTGAAGTTTTGGACACTAAAAATGGCGCTACTCATTATTGGTCTCTGGAGAAATTGAGGTTTGCAATAGATCTGATAATAAAAAAAAATTACTGAATGCTTTCACTAACGTCACCGATTTTAATTTTACTTAACTAAATTTTGTATCGACAGAGTGTTTGTCTGCTCTTAAGTCTGCCTATTTATTAGTTTTAGGCCTTTAATTAGAATTTAGACACTACTTAAAATTAGCACTTATATTTATTTTAAATGAACAAATAATAATACATTATATTTTTAAAAACTTTTTATTATTTGCAGCCCAATACATACTGTGATTTTTTGTATTTTCTATTATTCTTTTTTTTTAATTTTAAATTTTAACCTTAACCACTTTATTAAATTCTTTTATTCCTGTTATTTTTATTTTGTTATTACTATTATTATTTTATTTCAAAGGAATCGTCTTCTATTCTGTTCTAAAAAAAAAGTTGAAATTTAATTGATGGTTACCTATTTCAAATTAACCAACATAAAATAAAATTATGCCATGTTTCAAACATGAAAATTTATTATTAAAAAAAACTTGGTACAACTATATTATGCAGCTGGGTAATCAGCAGTGATCGTCACTCTTGCGCTTTCTAATGAATACTTACTGCTTTGTGTTCAGTTATAAAATTTGTATTCATTGGAATGATTACAATTTTACTGTTTAGACTGGATATTATATAAAATTATTAGTGCTGTCGAGTTCAACTCACTGTGTTTAGTGAAGGGAATGATAAATGAATCTGATAAAGATGAATAAAATCCCAAGATTTGAGATCTAGATCTTAGCGGAATTTGTGCTTATTCAAGACATATCTAATAATTTAAAATATTAATTAATAATTCCAATGAAAACAATTGAAAAATTGAATACAAACGAGTAAGCACGATTGCCTAGATAGCGATAGCGTGGTGACCATTACTGATATAGTTGTTGCATTCTAAAGTTGTACTTAATATGGTATCTATCCCACAAGTTGTCGCTTCGAATTGAGTTACAACTTTTAACATTTTTAATATTTTCCAAAAATACAAGTTATCATGTGCTTTATTATGGAAAAGAGAATGTAATATGGATGAGTGGATTTCGGTAATCTTTTCAAGAAATCAAAGTTTCAACTAACATTTCAAAGCATAGATGATATATGTTTGTTGAAACGTTCATTTTTAGATGAAATAATTACTGAAGTATAGGCATTTCTCTTAATTACATTCTCTTTTCCATACTATAGCTTATGATAATTTGTATTTTTGGAACGAATAAAAAGTTAAAACTTATTGTGACTCAACTCGAAGCGACAACCTATGGAATAATTACCCTCAATCTCTTATTGATTAAATTCTTTTAATGGGAAAGTATGTTTGGGAGCTAATTGGCCTCCTAATTGTTCCGTAATCATGTATTATTATTTGTTTTCGAAACTAAGAATAAGTTGTAATGCTGTAAGTTGTGTTAGTCTGTCTCTTTAAAATAGTTAATATATTTAAATTGTTATATTAGTTGAAGATTTAAGCTTTTAAAAACTAATGTAAACTATTATAGATAATAAAAAAGGCCTTTCCATAATTTTTTCTTTTGCCAAATATGATCGAATTTCTGATAATAAGGCCGAGAAGATTACTATAAGTTTCTATTGGGGTTAGTGATGGCTTAGATTTGATTTTATGTTGGTTTAGAAACCGGTTGGAACTTATGAGGCATATATACAATGAGGAACCGTCTAGTCCTGTTACGCCAGAACAGAGAATGGAGGACTTTTTCCATTGTCTCAACCAGCCATTTACTCTTGCCAATCTTGTGCCTTCGAGGTTGGTGCTGGCTATAACCTTATTTAATATTTTTCCTCCTATATATATATATTTATATATGTTTATTTTTTTTGTATCTGTCCTCCATTTTATCTGTCTTTTCTTCTGTATTTGCCGTTTGCTTCTATTTATGGCATGGAAGCTTTTGATCGTGTAATTTTTCTTTGACTTTTTTTTCTTTTTCTTCTTTTCAGTGCTTTTTTTTTTCAAAGGCCAGTCCAAAATTTTGTATATCATGACTAGCCCAGGCATTTTTTTAAAGTAGTATTATTTTCTAACAATATGATGATCTAATAACCTAATTATCTAATTTTATAACTATTAGTATTGCTTATTTGCTATGGCATGCTAATGAATATGATTTCTTACACTCACAACAAATATAGGATTATTTTTTTATTTAGAAAAAAAAATTACGGCCTGAGGACCCTTCATCAAGACTACTAAATGGTATGAAAAAAAATTAATTTAAAATACAAGGGTAAAAAATGAAGATATTTATGAAGTATTAGGATCAAAAGTGGGTAACTCCTAAATTTCAAAAATTTACTTTTCCACACTTTTCGCTAGTTTAGTCAAGCAATTTTGTCTAACACATTTTGCCACCTTGGGTGTAAAAAAAAAGAATGACCGATTTATCAAATTCCAGAGTTCAAAAGTCTGTAAATATTTTAATGCTATTTATTATTTTTAATAATCCATTTAGAGCTTTCTCTAAGCTTGTTTCCTAACACTGGACTTCTTCAAAAAAGCCTCAGTTTACTTATTTATTTCAAAGAAGAAACATGACAGTGTTGTACGAAATTCTTGTAATTTTAAGACATTACTGGAAAAAAAAATTCACAGCCGCTGAAGCAACTCGTGAAATTATTAAATATGAAGGGGAAGGTGTCCTTGACCAGTGCATTGCACGGCGTTGGTTTGGAAAATTTAGCAGTGGAGATACGACGTTGGAAAGGAAGAAGGGCTCCGGACGACCATTAATGAATATTGATGAGGTTCTGAAGGAAGCTGTTGAGTCAAATCCTGCAATCAAATGCCTGGGTATCTCATGATATATCAAATTCTAAAACTGGCCTTCAGCACTTACACCGTGATATAGCTCAATTTAGAAATGCTTTGAATTATTATTATTTTTTTATTGTTATTGAAATGGCTCAATTTTTCGTTCTGTTAATTATTCATAATCTTTTAATTATAAATTTTAGTTTATTTGATTTTCATAAAAAATATATTCTATAAGCTTTTTGCACTGTTTGTAGCTTCTCACTGCAAGTACTTATAAGCAAGCAACAATTAAACATTTTTTGACGTTTATTTTTATTATTTCAGATTTATAAGTAATGTATGTGTACAAATTTAAGACAGAGAATTTTAAAATATGACTATGATCATCTAATTTAGGTACATTTCAACCTTAAAATATATTTTGACCTTCTATCAAAACTTATGGTGTTTATTTTTTATCAGAGCAGGGCTCATTGAATTTCTAATATGGCAAGAACATTGTAATGTTAAATGTTTTGGGAAAAAAAAATGTGGGTTGAAAATAAAGAAATTCAATGAAGTGGATCCAATATTATTAAAATATAGTCCAAAATTATTATAATTATATAACTTCTTATGGTTTACTGAATTTGCTGAATCTGAACCAAATTTCAGATTTACGAACCTAAATGTTTAAACCAACGTTTAACCAATTAGGTTCTTAATCAAGACAGGTAACAGATGTCATGTGGTATAAGAAAATTTTTTTTTTTAATATTTTAAATATATATTACTTTTTAACTATCCAAATTATCCTTTTTTAAGTAATTTTTTTTTAGAATTAGAACCTTTATTACATTTGAATTTATTGAATATTGAATTTATTAAAAACTTTTTTTTAGATTTTTTAAATGCACATGAATACTTGATAGTTGCTGAAGAATCCTTCCTAACTAATTATTATTTTTCATGATTACAATTTTCTTTATAATGATAATATTTATTGATTTTTGCTTTTTTTTTTTTTTTTGTAATGAGCTTTATAAATAAAAAGAAATAATTTTATTATTATTATTTCCATATTACAAATTATTTATTGTATCTCATTATCTTTTGTAAAACTGATTTTCACATTTTTAAATTAATCGATTGCTGTAAGGATATTCCATTATTTCATGGTCTATCATATTAATTTTGTATTGTAATCCATTATGAATTATTTCAAAAGAATACTAATAAAAAATGGAAGAATTTGTATATATTAGATATGAATATACATGAAACATTAAATAATATAAAAGTTACAACCTTTAACAATAATAAAAATACATTACAAGAATAAAAATCTCAAAAGGACTAATGTTTGTATGTAAAAAAAAAAGGCATTTACACAAATTTCACAGGTATTTATGAAATGTGAGAAAAATTAAGTAAAAAAATACTTTGTTTGTTATGCTATAGCCTGTATTTTTTCCCTCTTTTATAAACATAAGGAATAAAGAAATAAATAGAAAAAATTTATATGTAGGAACAATATTGCATAAAAGTAAATTAGCCTTTAATAGGAGGCTTAAATTAGTAAATGTATGTTTTTGAGGAACAAACGAATATAAAGACCAATTCATCTTTAATAATGCAGAACTAAGATAAGAGCAATGTTTTTGATAATATTTGACTTTGCACCATTAAGTAATTCATCACACAACCGAAAACTATAAATATCCTGAAAAACTTAATTTCAAGCAGAAATAATAAGGAAAGCATTTATAAGTCAAATTTAAAACTTCAAATGAAATAACTTCCAGATTAATTACCAAACTGAGAGATGCTTAGGACTTTAGTGTTTTCTCATCAAAGAGGATTAATTGACGCACATTCTACATTCCAGTATTGCTTCGATGTAGATATTACAATATGTAATCGATGGATCTCTGTCTTATTATTACACTTTATGTTCCTAATGCATGATTTCAATACATTATTTATTAATTTCATTGTTATTATTAATTTATTATGTCCTAAATAAAATATCATAACAAAAATGGATTATTATTATTAAAAAAAAAACAATAATTATATCTGAAAGATATAAGTTAACTTAATAACTTATTATTTTCTATAGTATTTACTCTCTTTGCAGGCAAAGGCTTGAATTGATGAGAGAAATGTACCATAACGAAGCGGAACTATCCCCGACTTCCCCTGACTACAATATTGAATCTTTGACACGAGGTGATCCGTTTTATGACAGGTTCCCATGGTTCAGAATGGTCGGAAGGTACACTTCATTCATATATTTTTTTATTTTAATATTCAATTATAAATTAATTTATAATTTTTAAATAATTGTTTTTAGAGCATTCGTTTACTTGAGTAACTTATTATATCCTGTTCCACTTATTCACAAAGTTGCTATCGTCAACGAGAAAGGCGATGTGAAAGGTTATTTGCGGATTGCTGTTCAAGCTATTATTGGTAATTATTTTTTTATTGTTTTGTTTATTGTATACATATTTTATTATAATGAGAAACCCGTACCATGTATATGGACATATTTATGTGCCTTTTTATTTATTTATTAATTTTATTATTTCCCTACTTATCGCTGCCATGTATATGTATATTGGTACCAACCTTGCCTTCTAGTATCGGAAGCCTACAGAGGAAAAACAAGGTAACTCGATTTTTTCTCAAAATTGGTTAAAAGCGATGTCTGATATTTTTTTGGTGAACTCTATGGCGTAATAAAAACAGCTAATAAAGGCTGAATAAGAAACTCTGTAAATGGGGTTAACCGAACATAAATGGGGTGTCTGGTGAAGATCGAGGTAAGGTGGCTTCAACGAGTTAGGTTTCGAGCCCTTCAAATATCTTCATCTTCAGATTCCCAGTACCAGCAATCCGATGGACTTTATTAAAAATAATGATACTGATTAAATTTTACTTTCCTGAGCATTTAGGAAGGAGTTACCCTGTTTTCCCCTGAAGTCTTCATTTATAGAAGCAGAGCTATGAGCTTTTAAAAATTATGCTTTTTTTTCAGAAAGGTTCTGAATTTTCCTATGATCTAATATCTAAGATGGATAGCATATAATTCTATGGTTAATATATTTCAATTCAGAAATTAAAATTTTTTATTATACCATAAAGGATATGGTTTAATTTAAATGAAATTGAAATAACAAAATAAAATTATAACTACAATAATGATGAAAATTAATTTTTATTTTAGATGATGAGACTATTGACCATTCAAGTGGCGTCAGACAGTCTGCTAGAATATCGTTCCATGACGAAAACTTGTTACAAGATCCTCCTCGTGGAAAGAAAGCACTCGCTGAGAGAGTTGTCGAGGGTCAAACAGATAAGCCAGAAGGTATTTATGAATATTTGTTACAGAATGATATATATTAATTATTACATGACTGAAGAAAAGACACATGTATATATTTTTTTATATTTTATTGGTTCATATCATCATTTTATTGGTTTTTTTCTTAACTTGTTACTATTAAAAACAGAAGATTATTTAAATAAAATATTTAATTTATGTTGCTAGGATAGAGCTTGTCACCATCATTTTTAGCTTCTTGTACCACAGTTATATTATTATATCAGTTATTTTTTCATGTTAACAGCTGTTTCTTCTTCCATTATGGAATGATTATTAGGTTTTAAAGATTTATAAATATGGCAGCTCACAGAATTCATTTTCATTCATTAATGTCACAAACATTAATTATTTTCAGATATAGAAGATGGAGACAGTGGCAAAGGTGAAAGCTGTGCTGACAATGAAGAAAAGGAAGACGAGCCGCCAGCACATTTGCCAGTCGGATCAGATTTTACATTCAGGGTGACGGTATTACAGGCGGTTGGAATACCAGCAGAATACTCGGATATATTTTGTCAATTCAAGTAATTGTTTTTTTTTTACAAAGTATTTTATATATTTCATTTGAAAACTCCGTTACAATATTTATATTTGTATCATTTTCAGCTTTTTACATCGTCATGATGAAGCCTTCTCGACTGAGCCTGTTAAGAACACAGGCAAAGGCCAACCGCTTGGATTTTATCATGTTCAAAATGTAAGTAAATTCCTTTGATATAATTGGCTTCTTACTATAGTGTTACTGAATTTTACCGGTTTTACTGAATAAGTAATTTTGAAACATCTTAGTTGTAATAAAGTAGATTATTTTAATAGTCGTTAAAACTGATAAATATTTTTTCCCAAAGAAGAGTTAATAAACCATTTATTTTAAGTTGATGCACATCAAGAAATTGGTCTGTAGCTAGCAAATATAAATTTATATATGTATATTTATATCTGTGTGTGTGTTATTAAAATTGCTGTATTTTAAATATCTCTCTCGTTTTAAAATTATTTTTAGAATTCATTTCATCTATTTGTTATTTACTTTTATAATTTCAGATTTAGGTGTCTAATTTAAACCTCATGTTGGCATGAAACCTCTAGTTTTCCTTATTTTCTTTTTATTATCTCAATAAATTATGCAAAATTTGAAAATTCTGTCTAAAATGAACGTTTTAATTACTAAATATTTATTAAAATTTTGTTTCAGATCACTGTTACAGTCACTAAATCTTTCCTGGATTACATGCGTGTTCAACCTATTGTTTTTGAAATATTCGGTCACTACCAACAACATCCATTGCACAATGATTCTAAGCAAGAGGGTAATAATGGGTAAGTGCACTTCATATATATAAGTATATAGTTGAAAAATATTTATTGTGTTTATTTAGAATTGTTCATTTAATTATTTTTTTTAGTGTGAGGCAACCTCCTAAGAGGATGTTACCACCTTCTATTCCGATAAGCCAGCCTGTTCGGTCTCCGAAGTTTGGAGAGCTTCCACTTCCTTGCACATCACACGTACATGCCAAATATGACATCTTGGTTTGGTTTGAAATATGTGAACTTGGTAAGTTCATTAGTTACTTAGTTATGTAACATAATACGCCAGGAAATTTGGTGGTTTATAATGGTTTGAAAGGTTTAGATCTAGGTTAGATTATATTAGATTAGAAAATTTTCGTAATTACTGCATTAAAAAAGTAATAATATATCATTCCTTCAAAAGAACAAAAACATAACTCAAAATTTGGAATTTTTAATTAAGCGGTCAGTAGCAATTTTATTGGTTGAAGTTTTTAATTCAGGAACGACATATCTGATGTTCCATTTCCAACATGTTTTTTTTTAATAAGGTCATACTTAGTACGTACCGTATTATGTTTGAACTTACATCATTATTCCCATAATGACGTAAGTTAAAATAAAAAAAGTATCAAGATTTTAAAAATTTTCTAAACTATACATATTATAAAACAAAGACCTCAGCCGCGTTTGTTTGCGGTAAACTCAATAACTGCTGCACAGATTTACATGCGGTTTTCACCAATTGATAGAGTGATTCACCAGAAAAGTTTAGGTATATGATTTGTCGAGGTTTTGTATAAATGGGTTGGAATATCGATAGGTTTCACCGAAGACGCTGGCTAACCCCATGCGATTATCTAACGTACAAGATAATAAATTTGTATATAAAGAAATATTTGGTTTTATTTTTATTTTTATAATTTCTATATAATAAAGTACATTAGCTGAGATGGAAAGAAAGAAAATCAAGACTCCCAAAGAAGCCTAACCGATATTTACGTGGTCCTTAGTGGCCGGTACGTGATAAAAAAAAATACATTACACAGACAAATTATGTAGGCATTATATGCCTTATTAACCGAGCAAAGCTGGGGTGGTTCACTGGTGTTTAATAAAGGAGTGATATGATGTTCTATTGTCAAATTTGGACAGTTCTAGATATTTTCTAGCCACAGATTGTCTCATAAAAATAACCCTCAAGACAATAAAAAAACCATCCGTGGAAAAATTAGCATTATCCACGAACCCATGCACCTCACTCTGAAAATTGAAAAAGAAATTAAGATTGATTTTGTTTTTTATTTAATATTGTAAATATGTTCTAAGATTCATTTTGTTTAAATATTAATTTTTCTCTTGATTTTCCAGCTCCGAATGGTGAATATGTACCAGCAGTAGTCGAGCACAGTGACGATCTGCCTTGCCGAGGACTTTTCCTCCTTCACCAAGGCATTCAAAGGAGAATAAGAGTTACAATTGTCCATGAACAAGCTCCTGAACTGAAATGGAAAGAAATTAAAGAACTCGTTGTCGGTAAGTCAAAATTATACTATTAACCTCATACTTTATCAATAAATAAAGTTGAGAATGAAATCCATATTTAAAAAAAGAATAGAATGATTGGTCTAATTAATATTGATCTGATTAAGACCAATATAAAAACTGTTTGATTTATCATTTTAGGACGAATACGGACTTCCCCTGAGCCCGAAGAAGAGGATAATGATAGTTGTGTATTATCGTTGGGACTATTCCCAGGCGAGATCGTCCAGCTGCCTGGTGACGATCGTTGCATGTTTAGGTTCGAAGCTGCCTGGGACAGTTCTTTGCATAACTCTCCGCTTCTCAATAGAGTATCCAGCGGAGACCAGATTTTTATGACTATATCAGCTTATCTTGAGGTGATTTTCATATAGTAATGTTATTTGTAATTTCATCAGTAAGTATAATGTAGATTTATTATTGCTAAAATTTCTTGGGAAGGATTGGGGTAACTCAATCTGTTGATGTGCTGAAGGCCTCGGTTTAAAATCCAACCGTTGCAGATAAATTTAATAATCTGGTAACAGCCCCAGGACATGCATTTGGGCTCCTAGGGCTTACCCACCCTTACCCTTAAACTATAAGTGGGGAAAAAACCTGACGGTTGAGTGATATCTCAAACAAATTACCTCTCTGCACAACCGTTTTTCAAGAAAGAGTGTAGTTTCTAGCATGTATTGACCCCAGAACCCATAATGCGTTTCAAGGGTACATTTTTTTTTTTTTAATTCTAGGGACCATGAATATGAGATGTAGTTAAAATTTGGTTAATATTGGTACAGTAATTATCTCGATTATATTCTTGTGGTACAAAAGAATAACTGGCTGTCCTGACCTGTGGTGTAGTGGTTAACATAATAACCTACTATGCCCAAACTTCGGTGGCCCTAGAATTTTTTAAAAGGGAGTAAAAAATACTTGGTTATGCCGTCCTTTGGAAAGGATGTAAAACGGGGTTCCTGAGCCTGTACGATGTCAGGTACTCTTTAAAAATCCCTATCCTAATTAAACCTAGATAGGTAAAATTTAGAGCCCTTACTGTAGAACCGTCTGATTAGCCATTGCTGAATAAACTTACATTAAATAAATAAACAATAACAGGCTGTCCTTTTTATGTAAGAGGATATCTCATCCACTATGGATATACTTACTGTCTACGATACCATCGCTTTTCTTATTTATTGATAATTTAAATGTAATCTTTTACAGTTGGAGAACTGTGGAAGACCCGCTATCATCACAAAAGACTTGAGCATGGTTATCTACGGCAGGGATGCGAGAACTGGTCCACGGTCATTGAAGCACCTGTTCTCTGGAGCTTACCGTAACACGGAAGCTAACAGACTCTCTGGCGTTTATGAGCTTGTCCTCAAGCGTGCGTCTGAAGCAGGTAGTCCAGGTAGAACCCCTAAAATTGCTTTATTTAACCAACCTGTCTTCTTCACTTCTTCCACCCCGTTTTTCTATCTTTCTTTTTTTTTTTTTTGATATCACAACATACTTCAGTTGAGTTTTTATAGATTAATTCCTCTGTACTTTTTCTTTTCCGTTGTGTAGGTTCCCACTGTAATAGGCATACTTATGTAGCATCATTATCATTATGAGTAAGATGCAGTGAAAACTGACTTTGACACTGCACTCGTTGTAGACTTTTGTGAAATTTCCATTGTAGTATTAGGTGAATTAATACTGATTTAGCTTAGAACAAACTAATTATGAATGTTTCCCAGTTAAAAAAATGTAGTATAGGGAAAAAAAACTATACTACTAGTGCGAGCTACTTTATCACTATTATTTTTACACATTAATATTTAACGATATCTGATTTGTTATGTTTCGGTATACATTATACTGATTGTTATTCATCTATTTTGTTAGTATTTTAATTTAAATTAGAAGTGATGTTTGACTACATTGTCCTATCATGTCAGTTTTTTTTTCAACTGAAGCATTTCAATATGGCTGATAATTGTATTTTCACATATCCCTTCCTGGTCTTACAAGGTTGGGACGAAATGTTGATTTTTATTTGGACGATATTATTGATGGTAATTTTTTTTTGATCATTCATGATGAATAATTATTAATTGACCTATTATATATTGGAAAGAAAATGGTCCAGGAGGAGGTCAAAGAATTAATTCTTTAAGTAGTGGTAAACTATTTATAAGGAACTGATGTTTTAGCGATTACTTTGGTTCACCTCGATACTTGTGATCTACATTACAACCCCTGAAGAATACCTGCGATGTGGGTCAAAATGTCAATTATACATAATAAATAGTTTCTCACTATTAAAGGATTTAATTCTTTGACCTCAACCCGGAACATTTTCTTCCCAATCATTCATGATGGTTAGTTAACTTGAAATGAAACCATTAATATTTATTTAGTTTATTCTGAAAGCTCTCGTTTTGGTCCAAAGTGTTTTGGGTTATTCTGGGGTATTCCTTCTAGACTGATAGCAATCTATGTAAGTACAATATTATGTGATAAAGGCTAAATACAATTATTCAATAATTCAAATATATTTTATACATTGGATTTCTATTTTTTGAAATGCTAAAAATAGAGTTTTATTTATTGGGCGGGCTATTTATGACATAAATGTAAATTTTAATTCTTTGATAATTAATAAAATAATGTTTTAAAAATATTTAATATTAATATTTTTAATTTTTTTCTTGAGTGAATCATTGGTATGTATATTCTTTGGAGCTCCAAATAAAAAATCATATTCTTTTGATTTCAAGTTCAAAATTTCATACCGTTCCGGATTATACAAGAATACAACAAATTATATATTTATTATAAATATACAACAAAACTATTATATATTAAAATATAATAAAATAAATAATAAATATTTAGAATGAATAAATATTTAGAATTATGAAGGATAGAATTAGTTGGGGGGTGCAGTCATAAATAACACCAAATAAGTAAAACTTATTTATTGTTAGTGCCGACGTTTCAACCTACGTTGTAGGCCATCTTCAGGGCAGTTAGCAATAATATATATAGCAATAGCAAATATTTTAAAATTTATAGTAGACTAGCTTATGCCCGCGGCTTCTCTCGCGTGGAATTTGGTCTGCTACATAAAGTTTTGTGAAAGATCATTTTCAATAAATAATTTAATTATTTTTTTAAAATATAAGTTACTCGTACACCCAAAATTTCAGATGTCTAACTTCAAAACTGATTTCCTGATTTGCTTTTAATTATGTACTACAACGGGGAGGGCACATGCCCCAGTGCCCCCGCATACATCTGCCCTTTCTGTTGCCTATGATGTATAACCTATTTTACTCAATAAGTTTCATCCAAATCCGTTCAGTTGTTTTTGCGTGAATGAGTAGCAAACATTCGCATTTATAATATTAGTAGGATATCAAAACAATAATTTCACTTATTTTAAAAGATGTTATTTTAACAACTCTGATCATGTGATTTGCCTTTAATTATGTAATATAATGGATTCTCCACAGTACCTAAAAAACTGTCAGGGGGGGGGATGTGTCCCCTGTGCGCCCCTGTGTAAATCCGCACTTGCTATAGCCTTTGTTTTATTCTGATGTATAACCTATATTACTGTAAAGTTTCATCCAAATCCGTTCAGTAGTTTTTGCGTGAAAGAGAGACAAACATACAAACTTTCGCATTTGTAATATTAGTAAGATATTCAAGAAAATCAATCAATATTAAAAATAGATACAGGAAATAAGATATTTATATTTCATATGATATAGAAAGATTATAAAGGCATTGAAGACTATTTTGGAAGCTGTAAGAGATTCGTTTTCTTCTGTTTCTGATTTTGTCTGTAGTTTGAGGCATGTCTCAATGTTTATCCAATTTATAATTTATAATTAATTTGGAGAATTATAAGCATGAGAAGGAATGCTAATTTAATCAATAATTTTATTATCGTTGTTCTAAAAAAAAATATAAATATATATTAAACTACTTTAACTAAATAATATGTCATTCTGCACGAAAATGTGCTTGCTAACTGTTTTCTAATAATTCCCATTCACAATTTTTTTTCTTTTAACAAGCTGTTTATTTTATCAGTTATTCCAAATTATATCCTATTAATTTTAGTATATGCACCTCCGAAGTGAGTACATAACCCATTAATGAAACTTATTGATACTGTTATGCTTTGCTTGAATTATTGATTAACAATAAGGATAGGAAAATGCCATAGGGCATACCTGGACGATTCAGACATTCCAGAAGGCAGAAAGAAATGTGAGAGGATTCCATGTCTGATGATGGGAATAATATTGGAGCAACATATAGAAGAAACAATAGCACTCCATAACAATTAGGATCTAATAAGTAAAGGCTCACCAGAAGAAGGGGATCATCTGTGTGTTATAAATATACAATCTGATGGTTTTGAGTGGATATGGACAGACAATTTTAATTGAAGATCAAAAATGTATGTTGATGGCGGAATTGGATAACCTGGCAGGTAAAGGATTCCAGGAAATATTTACGATGACAGGAAGGTTAAAGCAACATCAAATATTCATAAAATTGGGAGACAGAAACATCCCTCTGGAACCTGCTGATGGATTATAAAAAACATTTTATTTTTTCCTCCAGCTCCCCAGAGATATCTCTATACGCCATGTCACATTTATGGTGAAAAAATTTGACTACTAGCCCTTGAAATGCTCATAAATAATATGCAGCAGTCTATATTTTGAATTTTATAATGTTAAAATAAAATAATTTTTATATTAATATTGAAAAGTAAAAAGAGACCTCACATAAATGTTAAGACCGTGGAAAAATTCCAACGAAAAGCCCTATCCTCATCCAGCCGGGGTCGAGTAACCTTCCTTATGATTCATTAGTTGCATTTGAGCCTTGGAGGTGGTGGGATATTTCTTGCGTGCATTATTCATTTTTTGTTTTGTCGTTATTCTCTTTCTATCCTGAGGATGCCTGAATTGGCGAAATATCGGACAGATAATTTCACTTTCTGTTTTAGTTTGGAGACTTAAGGGCTTTTCGTTGGAATTTTTCCATGGCCTTAACAAATAATAATTTTTATATTAACTCAACTATAACCGAGTTATTTAGTTTGGGAGCAGTCAAAGTGAACAAAGTTAAAATAAACAATTTTACAGTTACAATTTTTTTTTTAGTAGTTAAACTCATGATTATTTTTATTTTCGAGAAAATCAAAAAGGAAAGAAATGAAAAGTTAAAACTTGTTGTTACTTAACTTGAAGCGACAAACTGCGGAACTGATACCTTTACTATTTTTTTCTGAATTATGTTTATAAATTGCTTTCATGTCTTCTCATATTTAGGTTACCTAAGGCTTGGGTGGTTGATTTAATTTCGTTTTATTTAGTTTAAATATGCCTAAATATTGTTTTTTAATAATCTTTCATGGTAAATGATAACCTTTTTTAAAAATTTATAATATAATATTGTTATAACACTAATAACTATTATGGTGTTGTTGCTTATGTATTTATTTTTCTTCTGTACTAATAGGCTTTACTGTTTAAACAGTCTCTGAATATTAATACTTCATTCATTGATATGGTTGTGAATTCATTTTATTGCTAATGATTAATTTATATTTATTAACCTATCATTTTATTTTTTTATTTAATAAGTATCGCAAATAATGTTCTAATTAAGTAAAGTTATTTGCATATTTGGATGTTGGTGCACTTGATGACAGGTTGGTTAGATTGCATAGTTGCATGAATTCTTAGCAAGTGTTTTTTCGGTTTAACTTTTGCCTATACGAGGAGAGCACTCCCTGTAGCTGTGACACACTTTATTATTTTCATTGTAGAGTGACTGTTTTGTAGAGATATCACTTAATAGTAGTTATAGAGATTTCAATGGTTTTGTATTATATTGATGTATCTTGTGTTCCATGAAATGTCAGGTTTTGAGATGCATTGAAATAATAAAAACAAATGTGATGTGTGGGTAGAATCAAAATTATTTGAATATATTTTTCGACCCAATTTATCCTCTCTCACCAATAGCAAAAATAAAAAAAAACAATAACTGCCTTTCAAGGCAAATGTCCTAATAAGTCAGTTATCTTTGTTACTTTTTTCTAAAGATTAACATATTTATTCTAATCTAGTGGATTGCTATACAACTTTTCTGTTTCAGACTATATCTCTTTTATAACAGTATAGTTCTATATATAATATTATATACTGTTACAATAGCATATATACCATTATCATATTCCTCTGGTTTGGCTACCAAAGACAAACTATCCTCAACAAAAATTTCTTCTGATTAAACATAATCGGAAACATTTTCATATACAAGTAGTGAACTGTTGTAATTCTAACTTTACTGTGTTTTTTTTAATTTTCATCATTCTGGTTATAAGTTGTAAAGGTTATAAAATATCTAGTACTTAAATTATGAAGATTGTCCAAAATCCACAACAGACATAAGTGTTACTTGAAACTTTTAAAATCTCTATTACAACAATTTGTTCCAAGTGTACTTATTTCTACTGTCACATTCCAGTTCAACGTTAGGATCGAAAGAATTGTTTCATATTGACAGTAAGTCCCAAACAATACTTTTTATATATTATTGCCTCTTGTTAATTTATTCAACATCACTTTATGCTACTATCGTTAATCTGACGATGCTACATTGGGAGCCCTAAATTTTGCCTATCCAGGTATAATTAGGATAGGGATCTTTAATGAGTAACTGATTCTCCACAGGCTTGGGACTACCATTTAACGCCCCCTCTGAAAAACGTCTCAACTACGGATTTTTCACTCCCTTTAAAAAAACCTAAGGTCCCCTGGCAGGCTGCGATTCGAAGGCCTTGGGCTTAGTAGGTTTTTATGCTTACTACTACACCACAAGAGACACCTGATTACTGATTTTAATTGATACTGAATAAAAAATGAGGAAAATTATAATTTAGTAAAAATAACAACTCTTATTTGCTAACATAAAACTGACATTTCATTAAATACAACGAACTTAGTAAACAAAGTCTGTTCATGATTGTTTGGAATTATTATGTTTATGTTTAGAATTTATTACTAAAAAAAAATGAACTTTGCTAATTACTTCTCTTTTCTATTTATTTTCATGATATTGTCTTGAATAATTATTAGTTGATCCCATAAATGTGGAGGAGAAATTAGTTCAGGTGGGTGGAGTTTAAAAAAAATTCTTAAATAGTCGACTATTTGCAAATGTTTTAATTTTTAATTTGTAAATTTACAAATCCATAATTAGTGAACGAAACCTTTCAATTATTTTATTTAAAAGATTATAAGCACTTTTCTATTCAATTTTTGTATATTGTTATTGTTATTTTTTCATAGATACCATTATATATATATAATACAATAAAATATATCTCGCAGTTGTTATTAAAAGCTTGAAGGGTGGGTACTGTTTAACTTTTCTTTTTCTTGATGATAGTTTTTTTAGGACCACTATACTTTTTGATTCACTAATTTGTAATCTGATCAATGTTTTGTATATATTTTATATCTAATTTATGTATCACAAAATTTTGGACTCGTGATGCCCCACTCTTTCTCCATGAAGATTATGGCATCAAATATATCAATCATTTCAGGTTTAACAAATTAATAAAAATGAATTTGGTATAACTATAGAGTACTGCCGCCTTATCAATTCATGTTGCCTTACTAGTACTACCTAGCAAAATTTGTGGTAACTTATAATTCAGAAATATTGGAATTATTAAAAGTATTACGTCTTTAATTTTTTTATTATTTAAAATTATTATTCTTGCTGACTTCCACTTGTTACACTTGTTAATGCGATTAATAAAACTTTTTTTATTAAACGTTTAGGTCAGAGTCTTTGTATAATTTTAAATACTGCTACTTCTGTCAGATCACAGTTGTTGAGTACAACTTGCTACGCTCAATGGAGGGATTTACAAACTCCCTAGAAGCCCTTTTTAGTGAAGATAAGGGACTAACTGTAATTTAAATTATTAATATAATGCTATTAGTTTTAGTAATAATTAACAATAGTTTGAAACAATATCAAATTAAAGAATAATAATTCCAATGAATAGGAATTCAAGTTGTATAGAAATCAGTTAGTTACCACTTTTTCCGCTAGATAGCACTAGCGTGGAGCTATGAATCTATTTGACAGTAGTATGCAGTTGTACTAAAATTTTTGTGCATGATTTACAAACCTAGTGATGTGTTAAAACAATTAATAATTATTTCATATCTTAAAAAATAATTTGAGTGCATGTTTGTTAAAGTAGAATTAGGTACATTAGCAAAGAAATCAATTTAACTATACATCATAATGCACATTTGCATGAACTAGGTTCAATTACTTGTTTTGAACTATGATTCTGTCTAATTATGTTTTATAATATTTCTGTTCACTGAATAATAGACATTTTTAGAAATATTATTATTTTCACACTTTTTATGTATTATGTTTAAATATTCAGGCTATAATACTAAAAAGAAATGAATGAATTTACTAGTAAAATAAAAAGCAGGTGTATTACAGGAAATGCTTATTTTTTTCAATCCAAAAGTTACTTATTTCCCCAGAAATTCTAAATTTACAAGACAGTTTATATTCGTTTCTTAATATATGAGGTGTTTGGGATCAAAAGTGGTCCGGTTCTGAACCCAAAGTTTCGGAAGATTAGCATTGCTTGACTAAACAAGTGAAAATTTTTTGAAATTTTACATTTATTCGCTTTTTATCCCAAACATGTAAATATTTCATATGTAAATTTAGTTCTTACTTTAGACATTTTTAATTTAACGATTTGTCTATATTCCAAATTTTCTTAGTTGGTGACAGTTATTTTTTCTCTAATAAATGTGATTCATGACTGTTCATCAGATCTGATTCTGAAATTTGACTTTAAGAAATTTTTTTTGATAAGATAAAGCAAAGTAAATGGATCCTAAGATTCATATCTGTAATTCTTCATAGATTCTTTCAATATTTGTAATGGTAGTTCCAAGATAGCTCTAAATCCTAAATTGCAATCTTTCTTACATTTAAAAAAAATATATTTGTCGACATTTCTTCTTGCCCTGCAGGATTAAAGTGTAGGTGACATACTGCTTTATTTCCCTTGTAAAGAAGTTAAAAAAAGAATAGGAATAGTGCAATTAAAGAAAAGAAAAATGCATTTATACCAATTAGCCATTTTTTTTCTAAGTAATGCATTAACAAGTAGGAAGAAACTAACAAAAATACTTTCCTCATTCATCAAAACTATGGCTAATCTAAGTTTCATTTATTTTCTTGGGTGTTCAATTTTAATTAACATAACATTAAACAAGTATAAAGTTCTAAGTAGAAGTAAGTAAGGATGGGAAAGAGAAAAAAAAAGAGAAAATAAAGCTGTTCTGTGCAAAATAACCATATTTGTTCAATTTTTTGTTTGATTTACAATAACCAGTTTGGTCTGAAAATGTTAGTTGGTTTATAAATTTCTGGGCCCAGTCTAAAGTAGTCAGTTATTATGATGGATCCCTTTGATTTATTTTCTTTCATATAAATAAGATTTATTTAAAAGATAGTTTAGAGATAATTTTAACTATTAATTAATAAAATAAAATAGTAGTTATTTTGTCTACAATAATTTTTTTGAATAAATTTAATGCAAATTACATCTTTAATATAATATATCTTTGATTAAATATAATGGCGTATCTTCCATTAATTTCTCAAATTCGTTGAGGCTTTTAAGGGAAATTATTTTCAAGTACTTAACTATGTCTAAAGGTCTAGATGTGTTTTATTTTAGGTGTTCAACGCCGCCAGCGCAGAGTACTCGATACTAGTTCAACATACGTCAGAGGTGAAGAAAATCTGGACGGATGGAGGCCAAGAGGTGACAGCCTGATATTCGATCACCAATGGGAGTTGGAGAAACTCACTCGACTGGAAGAAGTGGAACGAGTAAGACATACTCTTCTTCTCAGGGAAAGGCTCGGCATTGATAAGACTCCGATCAGTAAGAGCGAGAAAGTAAGTTTTTACTTAGAGGTATTTATTTACATTTTAAAATTTAAGTTCGCATAGATACATAAAACAGCTCTTGTCAGTATAATTATCATATTTCCATGATAAATCATATGATATATATATATATATTATGCTAACTTATCAGAAAAATTTCTGATGTATTCATATAGACACCAGATGGAAAAATAAAAAATATTTTATATCCAAAAGCATTTTGATAAACAGAATTAAGCACAAACCCTCTGCATTACTAGAAATGTCTAGTTCTCCTTTCAATAATTTACTACTATAAAATATATACTCTATTAATTTTTCGAGGAGGTAGCTCAGTTTGTAAAGTGCTGACTTTGCTATGTTCAAATCCAACTGTGGTATTATTTAATCTATTAACTTATGGATGGACCCTATGGGATCTGCTGGCCCTCCTGGGGCCCACCCAGCCTCTCGGGGTGTATCCTTGATTGGGGGATGATACCCATCACTAACCACCTCCCTGCACGTCCGTTGTTCTAGAAACAGTACACCCTTTCCCGTGTATAGAACTCAGGACCGTCCTTGGGTTGTAGTCGTACAGATTTAAAAAAAATATTAATTTAAGACTGCATGAACAGGTTTATTTGCACCAACTTGATATGTACATTTACATATAAGATATTTATTTACATATAAGACAGAAATTAAATCATCTATATAATCCATATAATTTTATTTTATTTATTGTTTAAGGAGGTATGTAATATGGTAGCCAAAGCCACAGGATCTGACGGGCGTGGAAGTCCTGTCCGTGTAAGGCCTGCGTCCCGCGATATCTACGAACCGTGGGAAATGACTGACCGGGAAAAAGAAATTTCTACAAAAATTGTCAAACTTATTCAAGGGAGAATACCATCTAAAGTAAGTTTAATTTTATTTAGCATATTGTAAAGTATTAATTAACATTGGCTTTAAAATAAATAGTTCTCCTTTTTTAAGAAATTTTTTTCTGATCTCTACCTGGACCATTTTCTTCCTCATATGTATATATATATATATATATATATATATATATATATATATATATATATAAATATAAATATAAATATGTATATATAAATATGAGGTCAACTAATATTTTTCAAGAAAGAAGTAGTTACTCTGTATTTACTAGATTAAATTTACTATACTTCATGTTTGTAAGAAATATGTAAAACAGATAGCTGCACATGGCGAAATAGAAAATAAAATAATCTTATATACGGTCACCTGTGGTCTAGTGGTTAGCGTAACAAACTACTAAACCCAAGATCGCGGGTTCGTAGCCCGGCAGGTGGCCCTAGGATTTTTTTAAGGGAGTAAAAAATCCTTAGTTACGCCGTCCTTCGGAAGGGACATTAAACGGGGGTCCCGAGCCTGTACAATGTCAGGTACTCGTTAAAAATCCCTATCCTAATTAAACCTGGATAGGCAAAAATTTAGAGCTCCTACTGTAGCATCGTCCGATTAGCCATAGCAGCATAAAGTGACGTTAAATAAAACAACAACAAATAATCTTATATAGTCAATTTATTTAAAATTTAATAAATTTTTTTAGGAATTTCCCAAGATTGGTGGTGATGTTTCTCCATCATATGAAGTCTCTGAAATGAATACGAGTATATCAACTAACATGACAACATCGTCTTCAGCATCAGAGTAAGAAAATTGTTTATATAATTAAGTTGCACTATTTCTAATTAATAAAAGAAAAGATAACTAAAAAATACATCTCATAATGATAATTATGCGCATAATTCACATACAAATGTAAATTTTGAAAATTAATTTTGTTTTTTAGTTTAATATCTCCTGAAAGGTTGAGCAGGCCTATTATATTGCCCGAGCAAGTGAGCTATTCTTTGGGAAGGAACGAAACCGCTAGTCCATCAGAGCAGTCTCTTATTCTTTACGTCCCGGAAGTAGAAGAAATCAGAATAAGTCCTGTCATCGCGCGCAAGGGATACCTCAATGTTCTTGAACAGAAAACAAATGGTTGGAAGAAGAGATGGGTGGTAAGTCTATGATTATCATCTTTTAACAGATTATTCATCTATAACATAATTTTAATGAATATAATTTTATGATGAGTATATGTAGTATTGCATGATAGTGGAATAGAGCCCCTAAATGTCAAAGGAATGTTAAATTATAAATATTTGTTTAATGTATAAACATTATTTGATTTTTATTATTATTTTCAGGCTGTGCGAAGGCCGTATGTATTTATATTTAGAGATGAAAAAGATCCGGTTGAGCGAGCTCTGATCAACCTCACTACAGCTCAGGTTGAGTATTCTGAGGATCAGCAAGCAATGGTCAAAGTGCCAAACACTTTCAGGTATTATTTGTTATATTAAATAATTATTGAGTGACCTATAATAAGTAATATTTAGGAAAAGATAGTCCGTGTTGTGGTAAATAATAAACAACTGTGTGTATATCAAGATTAAATGTCTTAGTATATGAATTATTATTTAAAAATAACTGTTGATGAAGTTATTCCATCGTTGGAAACCATTTGACAGTCTCTTTATTCACTGAAAAATTACTGATGACTCATCCATTTCATCAACTGTACTGGTTGATGGACAGATTTAATTAAAACTTCCGTGCTGTTATTTATGCTTTAAAATAAAAAACTGCCTGATAACTAAAGCTATGGTATAGTTGCCCGTCAAGTGTGGGAAAAGAGCCTTGTCTTCACGCTTTACCAATCTTCTTTACTGGTTCTTTTTTATTTGTGTTACTTTTATGAGTGATTACTTTCCAATTAAATCAAATAATTCTTCCATCTTATTGTATCCATTGTTGAATTCAAAGGTTAAAATTAGTGTTTAATTTGGAAATATGCCCTATATTAATAATTAGATATAGATTAAATTAATAGTATTTTTATTGTATTTAATTTAACCTAATATGTATTGAAGGCATACAGGTACTATACTCATATACTCTGAGAGGGATACGTAAACCAAAATAAAGATTTTTGTTATAGATAGCCATAAATAATTTATTTTTAAAAAAAAGTTGTTTTATTTTTTCCAGTGTTGTGACTAAACATAGAGGATATCTAATGCAAACGTTGGGTGACAAGGAAGTTCACGATTGGCTTTATGCTATTAATCCTCTTCTTGCTGGCCAGATAAGGTTCGAATATTTTTTTTATAAATTATACATTTTCATCAATAAATATTAAATGTTTGTATGGGTAAATGTTGGCTAAAACTCTTGATTATAGGTTCCATATTGTTTTCCAATATCTTTTTAACCTTTTCACTGGTAAGAAAGCCCATATGAAAATATGTCTAAAAATTATGTGGAATTGTACTCAGTGAATTAAATTAATAAAAGGTTAAAATTTAGAATTGGAAGTTGCTATGCTGAAGGTTCCAGGTTAAAATTTGGCTGTAGCAGATAAATTATTTAATCTGTTCACTGACATGAATGGACCCGGATGAATCTACAGACCCAATCAAAAAAATTCTACAGATTGGAAGAAAAACCTGATGGTTGAGTTTTATCTCCGTAACTGACTAACTAAAAACAGTACATTCTCCACCATGTACTGAACCCAAGACCCATCATGAGTTGTAGTGGTACAGATTTTTTTTTAAACTTATAATTTTTCGTCCCACTGATCCAGCCCTATGCACAATTTGACATGACTTATATGACATCACAACAAAGCATACAGAGCCAAATTATTGTTTCTTATAATTGCCAATAATATTATGTTACAAATTCTCTTTTTAAAATTGCCTTTTTTCTGCAAGTTTTAATAATTTAGAATGTGAATTTATTTAAAATATTATCCGTAGGTCAAAATTAGCCAGAAGCGTTGCACCGACCGCACCACCTACCTTAGCGTCAACGCCAGCCAAATAAACATGTAATTATTGTTAATCCTACCCAGCATATGTAACTTAATAAACTAGATACTACATACACTTACATATTTATGTATATCATACGTACACATATATATGTTTGTGTATGCATGTTCTTTAAGGAAAGTATCACTGTAACTTTATCAAGTATACAAATTGTATTAGACTTTGCATTGCTTATATTGCAATGGTAAACAAAAAAAAATTTAGAATAATTTTTAAAAATAAGTTTCCATTGCAAAACGTATCAGTTTATTAGTCACCATATAGATTTATATATTTTTCCAAAAAATCAAAATAAGTGGATTGATGTGTTTTTTAGTTTTGGAAAAGATATTTAACTAGTATAAATAAGTTTTTAAATAGTTTGTATTCTGTGATGCAGGTTTTAATTGATAGCAATGATTTGTTTGTTAATTTTACTTATTATAAAATTTATTTATTATTATTAATAATAATTTATTTTTATTTTATTTTAATATTCAGGCATATAGTGTGAGGTCACACTGTAGGCAAATATTCCCAGAATTGTGTAAGTCCTATGCTTATCTCAGTATTAATGATGTTATGAGCAGTATTGTAGAAAATTATACCTCATGATGTTATATTTTCTTGAAATTATATATTTAAATAAAAAAAATTAAAATTTTCACTGATCAGAAACTATGTGTGGAAATAAATACGACTTCCAGTCAAAAGTAGTTTCAGGAGTGGCCTCATTTGTGATCTCATAAAATCTTGATATTTCCTACTTTCAAGCTCATATCTTATGTTATAGTAAATGACAATCGGGGAAGGGATATTATACCAGTATGATATTTTATTATTAATATTTTTTTTATGTTCATGTATTAATGTAAAGTCCGATTCTGCCTCTTAGTCATAAAGGAGAGCAAAAATTATTTAAATATGTTGTGGTATTGGAAAATAGGCAATGTTATTAAACTCTTACATTTCGTAAAACATGAAATGTCCTAGTCATGATATTAAAAGAGGAAAGACTGTTTACTATTTTTGATGATGGCCATTCTTGAACTGCATTTTAATATTGTGTGCCCCCCAGAAGAAAGTAGAATAACCCTTGGGAAGTTTAATAGAAAATTTAATGCTTAAAATGATTCTGCTGATAAAGTCTTGAGCAGTGAAAACCTGAGAAGTTCCATAAAAAAAACCAACTGTTTTTGCACTATTTTTAGAAATAGGCTAACAATCCACTCATTGTGTCAAAAACTGATGAAAACTAACTTCATGTTGAAAAATATTCAGGATAGAATAAGAACTATTATATCTGGATAAATCGAATACACAATCTTTTGTGAATTAATGAAATTGATATGATTTTAGAAATCAAGTTCTTTGTGGCAATGAAAAAATAACTAGTAACTTAAAACTAAACTGTAACTAAAAAAATAACAAGTTTAATTGGAATCTTGACATCTAATAGTCATTTTAAAATTATGTAAACACCGATATTTATCAAATGTCATGTGTTTGATTTATCAATCAGCTGTTTTTCTTATTTAATACATTGATATCTTAAATCATTTTAGTTTTGATCTTTTTATTTTTATGTTAGTGTGTTTTTTAAACAATTTCCATTTTAATAAATTAATTTCAAGTTTTCAGCCTGATATGCTGGCCAATATTCGTAGTAACTCATTTCTTTAGGATTAAATTTTTTATTAAACTTGGAAAGGTTATATTTTTTCTTGGGGGAGTTCACCCTATATAGCTTGTTATACTCGTATGAATACCGTTCAAATTCAACACATATATTGTTTTAACTTGCCTGCTTTGTAACCTCGACTTTATGCAAAAATTTTTATATTGTTTTTCTCATAAAATTATAATTTTAATGTCATAAAAAAAAAAACTCCAACTCCAAAACTTATGTTGGATTGATAATAAATTTGTCGGTTGTTTGCTTGCTTGAAGTCAATGTGGGGTTGTGAAATAGCTTCAGCTTTTGCAAATTGTACTATAAATTTATACATATATGATGCGTGTATGTATTTTGGGTTTATTGGGGCGACTGTGTGAATATATGTGATATTAATAGAACTTAGAAATATTGAAAAGTTGTTATTTATTTAATTTATTTTTTAAAAAGTTTTGTTTTTTAAAAAACTTCAGTATTTGTTCTGCAGGTTGTCACTTCGAGTTGAGCTACAACAAGTTTTAACTCTTTATTCGTTTCATTTTTAATATTTTCCAAAAATACAATTTACCTTGAGCTATAGTATGAAAGAGAGAATGTAATTACGGGAAATCTATATACTTGGGTAATCATTTCATTAATAAGTAATAGTTTCAACTAACATTTCGAAGTATGTATGATATATGTTTGTTGAAACATTCATTTCTAGATGAAATGACTACCAAAATCTACTCATTACCCATAATTACATTCTCTTTTCCATATTAAAGCTCATGATAACTTGTATTTTTGGAAAATATTAAAAGGGAAATAAATGAAAAATTAAAACTTGTTCATCTCGAAGCGACAACCTGTGGAAAATTACCAAAACTTTTTCGTTAGTTAAAAAATTATAACTGTTGCACATTCCTACGTGAAGCCTATCGTGTGCAATATTATGCCTTATAGGATGGAGGTGTTGTTACTAAGATGTATATATGACATGCTGCTTCATATAATTTATTTGTCGTTTATTGTTGTATATATATATGTTATATATATTCTTCTATTTTCTTATTTATAGTTTTTGAAATTCCGGCTTTCTCTTGTAAAATAGAAACCATTATTGTGTACTTTATACTCCTTGTAATGTGATAGTAGCTGTAAATTTTATAATTCGTTATTTAGCCTTGTTAACTGATATAATGAAGAGGTACATGAGTTTTATTTAGTTAATATTATTATTTATTTTATTAAGTTATGCTTTAAATAAATGAAACATCAGGAAATTGTCATTATTGTATTAGTAAAAAATAGGAAAGAAATTATTTCGAAAACTAATTCTAATGTTCCTCTTCCTTACTATTGATTTGTAGCTCTCTCGTAACACGTTTTTATTGAACAAAGTAGAGTAGATTTCCTCTTAACTGTCTGCTTTGTTTTCCTGTTATATTATAATATTACTGTTATATTACTTATAATATTTTTCACTTTTTCATTTAAATGCCTCAATTTTATCTTCAAGAAGCCGAATTTTTATGCAAACAAGATTTTTATATTTTAGGCTTCTAGATAAAACATAACAATCGCTATTGTTAAGGAAAAAAATATAATTCCAATTGTGGTACTAAGGATGTTTTTTTTATTTATTTTTAACATCAATATAGTATCAGTATAACATCAGTATGCATTACAGGAAATAAATAGAAAAGTAAAAGATTTAAAATACTATAGTCAAATTTAAACTTTTCTAATAATAATAAAGACAAAAAACTTAAAAAGGCTTATTTAAAATGTTTTGAAAAATTGTAACTATCTCAAATTAAAAAATATTATTTCAACATACAAAAATATTGAATGCATTTGTAATTTTAATAAACATTTACAAGTATTGAAATAAGGCTTTCTTTGTTTTTTTTATTTTTAAAAAGATTTAATAAAATAAGTAATGTTGCCAACAGCTATTTTCTATTTTGTAATATTATGTCATCTATGTTATTTATTTATATATATATTTTTAAAAACAACACAATATTGAGAGACAGTTAAGATGGATTCTACTTTATCCTTTTATTATTGTTGAGGCAGATTATTGTTAGGAATTAAAATTGATTATTTAATTTAAGTTATTGCTATATAATATTTAGTTATATATAGATATTGATTAGTAAATAAAACTGAATACATTTGCTTAGTTCAATGTATGTCGAGGCAATAATGTCATAATGTTATGTAAGGTGAATGTTTTAAATTTTTAATAAAGAAATAGTGTTTATCGAGTTTTAAATAATAAGAATTTTTTATATTCCTTTTTTTAGGGCAAGGTTCTGATAGTGAGTAAAAAAAAAAGTAAATCAATGAGTTAAGAATCATATTCATTACATTATGGAAGTAATATAAGCGTAATTATGATCTTTTATTGTCTCATTGATTAATGGGTATTTTTAAAAGACCAGCCATGAGCCTTATAGTCCCCTGGTATATATTTTTGGGTCCAATTCTCATTTTATTTCCATGTTCTCTATGTATTCTGTTTCTGTTTTTTTAAAATTAAAGTGCAAAATACAAATTTAATTTGTTCAGATATTTATTTTTAAATTTTAAATAATAACTTAATATAAATATGTAAAAAAAGAAAATTATTACCATTGAAATATATTTTTTTGTCAGATTTGTAAATTTTAAACTTATATTCCATGTATACAAGTCGATGTATATTATACAATAAAACTTGTTCATGTGAATAAAAATTATCATGTGTTCGGGGTCGTGCTCAACAAATTTTTATCTTCAGCATCACCCCTTACATCCTTTTTGAAAAATTAAATACTTTTCTCGATAATGACAGATGAAAACAAGTTGAAAGGGTGTAGTATGATAAAATATTTTGATATTGTGAAATGACATTTAGAAAGAACAAAAAAAAAAATTGTAATAATTTATACTAATATATCTGTTTATCTTCAATCGTATGAGAAATCTTTTCAACTTTTGTCGAGTAAATTGTTATGCCTCCATATCTGATTATATACTCATATATATACATAAATATATACCTATACATATATATTTGAAATATATAAAAGATATATGTGTCTCTTATATACAGATAATAACTTTAAACTGTTACAAATTATTTTTAAATCGTAATTGAAAATTTTTTTATTGTGGATGCATATTATTCTTTATTTTTTCGAATATGGATATTTGACATGGATGATATCTAATAACTTATTTGAAATTAACTTATGATATTTGTATATTAAACCATAATTATATATATATATAAAAAAAAGTAAAAATGTACATTTCCTATGTTAAATTATTATAAATGTAAAATTTCAAAATAAATGCTTCTAAAATGATTTTTTTTTATTATTAATGTATTTGAAGTATATCTTTCAAATTATGTCCTTATTAAAATTTGACTGCCTATACATAAACTGGTCTTTGGATTCACTGTCTTATTCTGACTCTAAGAAACACAACAAAAACAAAACAACAGAAAATTAAAAAGAATCCCTAGATGTGCAAGGTTACCTGGGCTCAGATGCTATTTTTTTCACAATTGAAGGCGCTTTCATTATCGAAGATGGCTGTGACAGATAAATTATTTTTATTCTCTTATCAACATTGTGGGAGTTGAAGACCTCTCTAGAGCTCGTCCAATTTCTTTAACATCTTGAGAAAAAATTGATGAAAATTTTCTGCATGTTAATGCGATTTCCAAATAGAAGAGTATTTGTCATTTTACTATTTATTATTATTTTATATTTACATTTCCTACTAGAAGAAAGGCCATGGTGGCCAAGATTGTTGAGGCATTTACCTTTGCAACTTTATAGCTGCTCCAATTTCATGTCGAATTGTAATGAATAAATTTATGAGATTTCCATAAGTAATAATTTCTGTAGTTACTTTAATTAATTTTAAGATATTTCATTAATATCCCAGCAGATGGCCTCAAGATTTTATAAAGGGAAAATATCCTTACTTATGCTATTCTTCGGAAGGAATGTAAATTGGGGGTCCCCAGCACTTACAATGTCAGGTACTCGATAAAGATCCCTAATTATATCCGGATAGGCAAAATTTAGGACTCCCACTGTAGCATTGTCCAATTAGCCATAGCAGCATGAAGTGACGCTAAATAAACAAGCAACTCTATTTCCGGCCAAAAACTACAAGAATGAGACGATTCCATTTCCCACAGCACAGGTAAATCTCTCTTGGACAAAATTTGACTTAACTACTTAATCACCGGGACTGTATAGGTGTTTCATACTTTGAGTTTATATATATATATATATATATGTATATCGTTAAGAATTTATATTTTATATGGATAGTTAATTGAAAGTTGACGTTAATTATATTTTTATTTTATTACAAAATTTTAAGTTATTACACATAACAGTTTGTTATCTTACAATATTTTATTGAACATGAAATCTTTTATCTCCGTGGGTCAATGATAATTAATTACAATTTGGGATAAATAAAACAATTTAAATTTAAACACAATTTTTATTGTATGCTGACTAAAATAAACACTCACATGTATCTCATCCAATCTGTGTCCTATAACTCCTTCACAAAACAGCCTACAAATCACAATACCATCCAACTTCTCTTGACAACTTGAAAATCCTTACACCAGACTGCCAATGGTATAGTAGAATAACTTCGAGAGATTCTATCTTCAGGGCATCCAATAGTCAAGTAAAATAACTTAGAGGTTCTCACTCAGGGACCTCCACACTGACAGTGACAACAATTTGGAGATGCTCTCTCTCGAACCTCCACCGCCTAGAGAGTGGCTGAAATATGACAGAGCTTGCCGGTAGTGGGCGGCGATGCCATTTGTATAATTTTAAAATCTAGTAATTTATATAATAGTAATAAATGTAATTATAGTAATTTATAAGATTTTTATTTACTTAATTTCCTCATAAATTCACATAAACTTAACAGTGGTCCGGTATTGATACACCAAATATCGATAATTACTTTGATATATTATTTAACACATTTTGAACCTCAACAATATATCTCTCGCTGTTTTATTATTATTACTAGACGCCATCCAGTTCCCAACTCCTAGGATGTTTCGAGCATCGCCTGTCACACCATTTGACCACCTCAGCTTAGGTCTCCCTCTTCTTCTTTTTCCATGAATCGGGATAGTCAGGTGTACTTTTGGCATTTCTCCATATTTCTCGCTTTAGATATAATATTATAAAAGAAAAACCTGCATCATTACAACCCGTGATGGTTCTCGGGTACAGTATGATTAAATGAACAAACAAGACTTTAATAATATTGGCAATCAAAGTCTTCTGCATTTTATTGATTGAATTGCTTTAATATTTCCACTTGAATTGCAACAAGTTTTTCCACTGAAAACTGGGAATAAAAATCTCGGGAATTTCGACTATACTACTTTTTCTTACTAATTACAATGCCAATACTTTATAAATGATTAAGTGAAAGTAAAAAATAAATAAATACAAACATTACCAAATAATAAATTTTATTTAAGTGCCATATATACACATTATAATATAATCATAAAAAATATGGAACTTTATGTTACAATAATAAAACAATGTATAATAATATTAAGAGTCAATTAACACTACTACAATGGAATAACTAACTAAAGGTCAATGATTGATTATTACTTTCGATTTATAAAGACTTAAATAATCTGAGACTAATCGATATGTATTCCTCATCCCTAACATGCTTTAGAATAAACTAGAGTTTTGGATTAATTTGGTTTCAAATAAAACCTTATCTCAGTAGTATCAAATTAAATTTACAACAGTAGCCCCCAGCCAAAATTTTATTTTAAACAAAACTTCAAGGACTGGTAAACAATTTTCCATAACAAAGTAATACACGTGTCTAATACATAACATATAGACCTATTCAATAATAAAATATTCCCCATAACAAATTCATTAATTTTCATTTGAAAGTTTATAATAGAAACTGTTTGTGGCTAACCGATTTTGAATTCTTTTTTAGAAAAATCTTCGCATATCATCCCTGCCATCGCAAAGTATCGAATGTGAAAAAACACATTTTTCACTTTTAACTTATTGCAGTTGCTTTAAGATTGATAATTGATATAAAATTCATATAGAGGCATTTATCAGTAACAAAAACAATGTAAAACGAATGTCATTGTTTTGACTATGGCACTAATTTTTATTGAACCCTGAAATTGTTTCTTTTTAATTCTCCTCAAAAGTACCGATTTTCACATTTGATAGTTGGAAATGGCATGGACGATATGTACACAGGTGAAAAAATAGGCACTCTTTCCCTAATTGACACAACAGAAATTAATTTTAAGAGAGATCGATAATAACAAGTAACTTTTAACCTATCAATTTAAAAATATAAATATCTGATTAAGAATAACTAACAATAAATGATTATTAACTAACATGAAAATACAAAAATAAGAACATAACTACATCAAAATTGTAAAGAATGAATAACTTAGTTCTAATACAAAGAATGATGAGTTAAATTTATTATAATACTTTGTTCATAAATAAATAAATCTGAACTAAGTAAATATACATTTACAAATTCAATCCATTCGACAGATCGAACAAATAAATATATATATATATATATATATATATATATATATATATATATATTCCCTAACTCTATTACATCATAATCAGTTCCATGAGTAAACTTATAAATATTACCATACATCACAATTTGACATTAAATAAGCGGAATTAGAAAAAAAAATTGAGCAAACTATAAATTAAATAAAACTATTATACAAATTCATTTTGAAAATCAGCAAACAGGAAGAACATTGAATAAATAACTACCTGTAAATAGATACTATTTTAAACTGTACAATATGTTTTGCTGATTAAAGTATAATTGGATATGTCTAAAAACAGACCTAATATTTTTTACATTAGGTACTTTCGTTAGGTACTAAAGCTTCATCTTGATCCCTCCTGCAGAGTCCACGGACTGTGGTAAAGCTAGGTATCAAGTTGTTGTAAATGGCCATACCAATGATCAGAAGTATGAAACCAAGGATCTGAAAAGAATAAAATTATTGAAGCAATACATTAAATGATAAATTGATAAAAATACTGTTTAAGTTTAAGACAGTTTTGAACATTAGCATTTCCAAATGATCCCTTGAGTAAAATAGTCCTGGTATCTGTTCCGCAGGTTGTCACTCCACACATTTCCCATAATTACATTATCTTTTCCATATTAATACTCATCATAACTTGTATTTTTGGAAAATATTAAAAGGGAAACAAATGAAAAATTAGAGCTTGCTGTCGCTCAACTCAAAGTGATAACCTGCGGAATAATTAGCATAGTTCTCGATAATTTTCACTTTAGACCTAAACTTAAGACTTGAGAAAAGACTGGGAAGTATTAAGTAAGTGATATATTTTCCTGGTTAAATCCTACTTACAAGCTCTACCTAAATTAATTTTTTAGCAAGAACCATTCAGTATAAGAATAATATACAATTGGCTCAAACAAAGTTTTAAAGAAATTATAAATAATTGAATAAAAAATAAATCATAGTAATAAATAAAACAATTACACCTCAAGCAAAAAAGTCACAGGATGGTACAAAAATACTAATTCAGTGAGGAAAAAAAATGGAATAAATTTATTTACAATCGTTAGGTAATTATGGTATATCATTGAGAAAATGCAGCTAAAGAAGTTATCAATAAAAATCAAACTTTATGCATGAATTAATCACAAAGTATGATATTGGCAAATAACGAATAAAATGATATTAAAGATAATTAAATTTTATTTTTTATAATAATAATAGCACAAAATATCTAAATAGTATATATTATACTCAACTGTGGGCAGTTAATGCACAATTTACTCCAGTAAGGAAACTGCTCTTGCCTTAATTTTTTTTTATTGGGACATGGATTCATTATTTTTAAATTGACATATTTTATTATAATTTTAACAATAAATATTAGAATAATAAACAGAATGAATGAAAGTAACACTACTAATGGATACTTACTTTTCAAAACTTGCAATAAAGAATTTTAAATAAAGAGATGTAACCATTTGAAATCAATTATTCTTAAAAACTTTATGCATAAATGATATTGCCATGTGTATTATATATTAAACAGATGTGTAACCTCACAAAAAAAAAAATTATAAAATATATTAATTCAATTTATACTCATCAAATGATTAAATTATTAAAAACTATTATTAATGAAAAGCAAATCTATTTCAATCTACTATAATCAAAACGAACTGAATGGAAGAATCTCTGCCACGGAGAGGGCACAAGAATTGCTGCCGCCACAACCTTCTTATTCACGGTAACAGCCATAATTTGACTAAACAAGGCAATGACGTGGCAGATGGAAGTATAGAATTAGGACAAGGAGAAGGGGTTTTCCATCTTTTGGACCACAATCAGATACCGGATAATATTCTGAAGTCTACGCCAGAATTACGACAAGAGAAGTACACCAGCCAAACAGTACAGACTGATCCCGTCACGCTTTTAGATACTGCTTTCTTCAAGGATTTGGTAAATAACAATAATCAAATAAACGCATCAGTACAGGCGACAGAAGATTTCCCCCAATGGAGTTCTGTATTCTGGAGATACTTTTGGTACACGATTCAAGCAATAGTGATACTTCTCTTCATGTCGAATTATCACACCTGTGTACTCAGTTTTTGTGAGCACGTGAGTTCTTCGGGGTTATATAGAACAGTATCAGATTATATAACTCCCGGGCGAAGAATAGAACAGGAATCTCTACATAATAAAATACTGATATTTTTGCACAATATCACCAATGTTATAAGTGATTTTATTAGAAAAGTTGTTAACATTCTTTGAAGAGATTAGGAATTCAACTCTTCAATCTAGAAAACATTTTATCGCTGTACAGAAGGAAAGAAAGGTACAAATCATTCCCTGTTTATTGCCTAATTCGTAAAGTCATGGTATTGTTTAACAGGTCTAACCTAAACTGTGTAAATAAACATAGATTTGTAAACAAAGATTAAATAATTATATCCTATAGATGATAAAACATTATTTTATAAAGATAATTATTATATAAATTTTAGGAGCGGGGTGTAGTCTAACAATTTGGAAAACAACCTGTATAGAAGTTGCCTCCAGTTCTGCAGTACAAAGAGAACCCGACCTTTTCCTTTCGAACTCTTTCCTCCACTACCTAGCTCGCTCCACTTGCCATTTGTCCCCATCTTGATCTAGTTTGTTCTTACACTGATATCTTTGAATTATTCCAGAGTTATTATTGTTTTTTGCATTTGATATAGCTTTCATTTTGGACCTGTTTTTGTTAGTGTGTTAAAGATCATTCAATACATAATTTAAGTTGATAACTAATAATATAATCTGATGAATTAAAATGTTTTATCATAATGGAATCCCGGAAGTACTGCTGCAGTCAACTTGTCAATCATAAGTAAGTAAAATAAAACTAAAGCTTATATGTTGAAAGAAAACTTTTTTTTTCTCGAAATTATAAATTAAAAAAAAATACAAACCTGCAATTCATGAAATTCTTGCCATTTGACGCACAACGAGAAAAGGTAAATGAAGAGAATTCGAACAGAGTCAAGGACCATTCTTGTAGTTGCTGACATCTCTTTTGTAACGCTGATTCCAGCGAAATTGAAGAAAGCAATACTAATTATAGTACCTACAAAAATATAATTTAATTGTAATACAGATTAAAGACAACTAATACTTAACTTTAAGTTTTAGGTTTTTAAATCATTCTAATATGACCAAAGGATATAGAGGTAGCTATATCAGACAGGAAACATAACTTCTCAGACATTTGTAATGATGCTTGACATCTTGGCAAGCCTGGGCTTGTTAAAGGTGTTAACACAAAATTCTAAATATTAAAACAAAAAATAATAATAATAAATAGATCATATACCACATAAAGCAATGGCGATCATATAGTTGTTGAAGATTTGGTATAAAGCATCAGGAAGATCTTCTAAGGCACCATGCGGATTTGTAGCATTTGGTATGTGTATGAAGTAAAAAGGAATCATCAGTATGGCCAATGTGACAAAACCAAATATCCCTGAAAAAAAAACAGCTCATATAATTATCAACTCAATCTCAATCACTCAATCAGTTCAAATTTATTTGAGATCGGAAAAAAACAGATAAAATAAAATATACAGAAATAATCAAAGTATTTAGGGTAATTGATAAATAGCAATAAACAAATAATAAGAACTAGGGAAACAAGATTAGATAAATTAAAATTAATACAAGAAAATATGAGAGTTAAATGATATTCATATTCAATTGGCATTGCTGACTCGGCCTATCAAATGATATCAATACAGCAGTACATAACTAACTGCTGATACTATTCAGTCATCATCAGGAAACAAAAACTAATCAAATAGAGAGGGTTGTACAGGGATCATTCAAGACGAATTAGGGATACAAATCTAATGTGTAAGGTTCAAGAAAAAAAAACTTTTTATATGCTAAAATGCAGTAAAAAAAGTTATATAATAAAAATAAATATTTTATCTAACTAATTTTATAATAATTAAAACGTAAAACAAGAATGTTATAAATATATTCTCACCTTCCCACCCAACTGCTTGCAATGGTGGTATATCTTTTCCATTGACGAATTTTTCTTCAACTACCATTTGAATGGCAACGATCACTTGTGCTCCAAAAATTATTAAATCACCTAGAAAAAAATAAAATAAAATAAACAATAAAACAATTTCAGCAAGACAATTTTAATTTGATTTCAAGATGATGATGTGGGCATCACACAACATACAGTTACTTAATTTAAAAAAATTCTATTTAGTTTCTAAGGAAACATTCACTTTTCAATTAATGATACAATAATAGAAATTATTAAATTCACATAAATTTAGAATTTTTCAGGACTTTCCATTAGCTTCAAAACTTTTATAAGGTATTATAATATAACAGAAGAACAAGGAAAAGAAGAGAGGACTGGAGATTTTGTATCAGAGAAGCCAAGGCCCCCCTAGGAATGTAGAACTACATAGCTAAGTAAAATTAATGACAATACAAGGAAGTTATGAGTTATATCCATAGGATATTTCATTATTCACTTAAGCCAAGAATACTATAAGACATCTTATTCATCCAGTGCTATGGTCCATGGAGGACCTTTGCCTCTTCGACAATTTTCCTATACTTTGACGGATCTTCCATGGCACTTCTCCAGGTGGTCCTAGTACCCTAGTAGCCTAAGGTCTGCCTCCAAATCGTCCAGTAATCACAGTTTAGGCCTGCCTCTTCCTCTTTCTCAATTTGGACATCTCACCCAGATCAGCTTTGGGAGCCTTTTTTTTTATCCATTCAATCTAAGTGACCCAACCATCTTATTCTTGCTTTTTTGATCAAGACACTACATCCATATAAGTCCTTGAGTTCTTCAATATAATTGATACGGAAATTATTTCCTTCTTTGGTTGGGCCAAATACTGTTCTAAGGATCTTTCTCTTCCAAGTATACTGGTATTTAGACATACTTTTCAAAAATATTTCCAGTACCTATTTTCAATATTTTCTTTGCAATGATTCTGTTTGTTAAAATAAATAATTTAAAGTAATAATCCTACTAATATTATAAATGCGAAAGTTTGTATGTTTGTCTCTCTTTCATACAAAAACTACTGGACGGATTTGGATGAAATTTGACAGGAATATAGGTTATACATCAGAATAACACATAGGCTATAGCAAGCGCGGCTTTAGGGGGGGCACGGGGGCATGAGCCCTCCCGACAGCTTTTTAGGTACTGTGGAGAATCCATTATAGTACATAATTAAAGACAAATCACATGATAATAGTGGTTAAAATAACAGAAAAATGAGTGAAACTATTGTTTTGATATCCTACTAATATTATAAATGCGAATGTTTGTATTTATATTTGTTACTCATTCACGCAAAATCTACTGAACGGAATTAGATGATAATTATTGAGTAAAATAGGTTATACATCGTAGGCTACAGCAAGAGCAGATTTTGTTATAGTACATAATTAAAGGCAAATCAGGAACTTAGCATCTTGAAATTTGTAGATAGGTTCTTTGTATAGTTTAAGAAAGAAATTTGGATAATTCCACCCCAAGGGTTTCCCCTTTAATATAATAGGGGTCCAATGTATAGAATCCGTCAGTTTTGAAGTTAGACATCTGAAATTTTGAATGTACGAGTAACTTATATTTTAAAAATATAATTAAATTATTTATTTTAAATGATTTTTCACAAAACTTCATGTGGTAGACCATATTCCACGCGAGCGACGCCGCGGGCATAAGCTAGTATAAATATAAAAAAAGATTTTGTTTCTGACTAAAAATTACCTTTCTCAGTATTAGTTATTCACGGTAACTTTACTAAAAACCAAACAATGCAATTGAATAATTAATTTTATATATCAATTGGAAACTAACCAATAATAACATTATTGCCTCCAGCCGTATCATCGGAAGTATACATAACATCGCAGAGGCCCACAACCACTAGACCTGAAAGAGTTAGAATGATCCCGATCCACATCTTCAAAGTTATCTTTCGCCCTAAAAATATCACCGACAACAAAGCAACAAATACAATAACAGCACCTGCAAAAAAATAAATTAATTAATTAAATAAGTTAATATATTAATAAAAACTATTTTAAATATAAATAAAATTAAACTTACCTCGAAGCATCTGAAAACTACTGGCATAAGTAAAATTGAGACCAACATACATAAGGGAAGTTGCTATCATGTCGCACATAGCTGGCGGTAAAAAGATTAAAGGATTGAAGTTTCTGTTTCCTTTAACCAAATCATTTATATCCTCAGATCCATCCTAGGAAGAGAAAATAGTGATGAAGAAATAATTAAAACAAATAATAAAACCTTATAAACTAAATTTAAAAAATCAAATATAAATAAATATTTTATATTTGTCTGATGAATGTAAGATTTATTTGTATATTTATTTAATGCCACTTTATACTGGAATGGGTAATCGGATGATGCTTCAGTGGGGGGTACCAACTTTTTTTAACCAGGCATAATTAAGGTAGGGATCTATATCAGACACTGCATAGACTTAGGACCGCCATTTTATGCCCCATCCCAAGGATAGCGTAACTAAGGATATTTTACTCTCTTTAAAACATCCTAGATTGTGAACCCGCAACCGAATATTGTTATGCTAACCACTGCACTACAGGTGACCTGAAAGAAACGTTTCTATTGTACTCTGCTAGTTAAAAATTTGTTACAATTACAAAAGGTAATTAATTGTAAGGTTTCTGCAAAAAGAAGGTATTTCCCATTTATTTATTTATAACAAAAAAAATCTGAAGATTGAAATTTCTAGGTAATGTGTACTACTAATTATCTTTGATAAATTTCCTTATTTGTTCATACATATTAAGAAAATATGTTTAATAATTTAACATCCCTTTGATTTAGTACTATTTCCTTTTAACAGCTCCTGTTTTTTTTTTTTGTTTTTTTTTTATATAGTAGACATTCTATGAACACCACAGATTGAAAAAACATTAGAATTACATTCTATTTATTTATCACTTCAGTTCCATAGTTCATGGAATTTCTCAATTATCTTGTATCGATTGTATTTGACTAACGCAAATATTTGGATAAAGAGAAAGTATGCCAGATAAAAAACATTAATGGAGCATCAATGATTGAGTGAGTGAATAACCTTATTATGAAAGAAGAGACTTTAAAACATAAAATGTTTGTAAGCTGGTTTAAGAAATTCCAAAAGAAAAACGGTTAAAATAATATATAATTATTAATAAAGCAGTTAGCTTCAAAAATCCAGATAAGTCTGTGATATCAATATTATGTAGACATCACATAACAAACAGTTTCTGAGAGCATAAATGGAAAATTCAAAACAAGACTCATTTTTAAAAAGAACAGATTACAAGAAAATACTATCGATATTTCTCCGATTCAAGCATTATCAGGACAGAATAAGAATAAATAAAAACAGATTTTTGTGTAATAATAATACTTTTAATACTTAAACATATTTTTTTAAATAATACTTTTTTAAAAATTAAAAACTATCATTCAAATTTGCTAGATGCGCAATTGCGCAGGTGCAAATAAAAAATTAAATAATAAAATAAAATAAATATTTACTAATCTTTAAAAAAAAAAAAACTATCAAGCATCTTTAGTTACTAAATTATTACTTTGAAAGCAGAATCATAACTATTTAAAATAACAACATTAAAATTTTTAATTAGGAGTTATGGCTAACACTATTTTAAAAACTAAATATTTGTTTCTTACCAATCATAACTTTATTAATGAAAAAAAAAATTAATGAGTAGAACAAATTTAAGATTGTGAAATGTAGATTAATTTTTTTCAAATTAAAAAAAAAGTTTATAAGCATAATTTCAACTTAAATATATCCATTCATTTAATATAGTCAAACAAAAATAATTTTTAATTTATAAAAAATGCATCAATCCAGATTATTTATTGATTTATACAAAAATAAATTAATCAATTAATTTATATTTAAATATAATGAGATTGTGTTAGTTAATTATTTAAATGTAATAAAATTGTATTTAGTTATATATAATAAATTGTGTTTATTTATTATCCACACAAAAATAAACAAACAGCACAAAATTAATATAATACACTACTTGGTAGGCTTCAGAAATGATTTCCCTAAAGTTTGCAGTATAATTAAAACAAATTTGACATAACTGTCAGATGACGTAAGATTGTCAAAACATTAACATGACAATAGAGAACTGACACACTCAGGTATTTCCTCAGTTATTAAACCTCTCTAGGAAAATAATAATAAGATCTCTAAGACAGGTGGGTACTTAACATAAAATTGACTTAAATTGAATATTCTTGTAATTTAAAAAAAAAGATGTAAATTAATATAAACTCCAATTTATTTCAACATGATTCTTAGATGGATAGAACAAAGAAATTATTAAACATAAAAGTTATTGGAAGTATACCTAATAAAATTTTTAAAAAATATTTTCAACTACCTGTTTCCTCTTTAACCAGCAATAAGTGATCTTAAAACACAACAGACACAGAAATTCACCGAAGAACATACAACAGGCTTGGAAGAATGGATGATTAAATTCCCTCGCTTCGCCATTGTCAGATCCAACAGATTTCATCATATTTGCCCACCTGATGATATTAATATGAACAAATTTAATTTCAGAAAAGTGACATGAAAATATCATCATAATAAAGTTGTCAATAGTTCTTACTTTGTACTTATTGTATTGATAGACCCTGTCGCTACCAAAATAACAGACAGCATTACTTGCTTCGATGTCCAACCCATGATTCTTCAATTTAGGAACTCAACAGAACAATAAAATACTCCTCAAATCACTCACTTACAATAAAATAATTGATCAATTAATAAAATACACAATATTAAACTATGTCATTCAAGACAATGGCATTGTGTTTTCAATGTACAATGACCCAGTGACATGTAACAACTGAGTAACCTACCCCCACCAATCCTGATCCTTCTTATCAGTAAATTCAAAAATCTTTTCCTGATCTTTTTGTTTCAATAAAGGAAGTTTTTTTTTTTTTAATTAAATAATATTTTTGTTGTTACAGTTAATAACAGATTTCTTATTGATCAACATTTTTTAACAAAAGAATCAAGTTTATTTTTAATTAAACTGATAACCACTTTTTTAGAATTTTGACACCATATTTTGTATTTTTTTTCTTTAAATAATCCATTATATCCATCCTCAAATAAACTCTTTCGAAATAAGTAAACAAATTGCTTTATAAATATCAAAGGATGGTATTCAAAGATGTTCCATAGCGGGAAAGTGAGTGACCTTTGAGGGTTGATGAAGGAACGGAGGTAAGTCGGCTGTATGAGTTTACAGTAACCTTATTGTTTTTGCTTTGAGGGATAAATGGGTGATTTTAGAAAAAAGAGGTTTAGTGCGGAAGAAATAAATTTTCTTACTCGAAAGAGCGTTTATTTTAGAGAACAAGGAATGAGACGCGAATGAGAACTCAAAGAAAAAAAAGGCTTGTGAAGAAGTTCTTTCTGAATTGAATTCCCTTAAAGAACATACTCATGTATGTATATTGATTTATAAGTACCTATTAAAATATTGTTGAAGTTGAAAAATATCTATTTGCAAAAAATAATTAAGACATTTATTTTCTTTAAACGTTCAATAAAAAATTGAAACAGTATCGAACATAGGCGGATCCAGGGGGGAGGGGCACGTGCCCAGGTGTTTTGTGTACTGTGGAGAATCCATTACAGTACATACTTATCCTTGAACCTTCGAGTTTATGAGTTAATGTTGTGAAATTCTATATTTTTATTGGTAAAATGGACAAACGATGGATCCGCACCAATTGCCCATCGGAGGTCATCTACTCCTTCCTATTCTGGCCGATTTGGGTTTGGATGGTGATCCGTGGAAGGAGGTCTGTTTGCAGAGATTGGTGGTATCGGTTTTGAGCCTTAGGGTTCGCAAAACCGTAACCTTATTCTTTGATTTATAAAAAAAATTGATAAAACATGAAATCCGTCCATTACGATTGTGTTACTTCATTTTTGTTTCATGTCTTAATGCACTGGACTATAATTATGACTCGACTGAGGTTCGATTTAGCAAAATTAAAAAAGTAAAGAAATAAAAACAAACAGATGTTGAACGAGAAGACGAAGCATCAACTGAAATAAGGTGACAAACAAAAGACTACAGGTATATTATGTTCACCCAATAAAGCATATAAAGTTATATTTAATTCTTATATCTAATTTTATTTTAGTGAAGAAAAAAAACAAAATAGTCGATACTATGGGATCGATCCTAAAGTGCAAGCCAGGTTAAAGCATCAAGCCCTAATAACAGGAAGAAAAATTGCACGAATTAAGGAAGGAAGAGCTCATTATAAGAAAATAAATTGCCGAAGAAGAATTAAAGGGGTCACAAATACAGGCAAAAAGCCGCTGGACAGAAAATGGAGTTGGAAATAGCAATATTAAAAAAACGGTTGGAATTATATATATATATATATATATATATATATATATATATATATATATATATATATGTATTACTTTTTACGCTGAATGAAACCTCCATACTAGGACACCAACCTTGCACACTCTCGTATTATTTGTATTGGGTTGTCCGGAAAATAATGCAGGATTTTTTCTTTAAAATACGTCTCCAAATAGTCAATTTGTCAAAGGTGTCAAAGCGTGATTTTTCAGAATATTGTTGTTCGATTTCAAACCCGGTCGAAACGTGGCCCAAACGGTCAGAAATATCGGCTTATGCCTTGAAGTCTTCACGGTCTTCTTTTGTCTTCAAGGCTTAAGTAATATTCAGTTCAATATAAAATTCTGCTTTAATTCCCGCACAATCCGATAGTAACATCTAGGTAATAACGAGTTTATATCCATATGCTCCAGATATTTTGAGAGGGAGACTTGAGCCTTGAAGATTAGGCCGTGAAAGAAGTTCTGCACTTGACGAAGTTCTCTGAACTTTGGTGGAAGAAAATCCCAGGACCACTGTTCGAGAACTGGCAGGAAAACTCGAAGTCACCAAATTATTTGTCGATGACTATCTCAAGGTGATTGGAAAGGTGAACAAGTTTATAGTTGGCAGAACTTCTTCCAAAGAAGATCTTACCTTTTATATGTTTGCTGTTAGATTTTTAATAATTTTATAGTTTATTTTTTATTTGTGTAAACATAATTTTTCTATTTTAATAAAATGTTAAGCAATTTTTTTAATTATAAACTAGCGACCCACCCCAACTTTGCTCGGGTTATAAGGCATATTATGCCTACATGATTTGTCCGTATAATGTATTTTTTTTTTAATCACGTTCTGGCCACTAAGGACTAATTGAATATAATTAGTTAGGCTTCTTTGGGAGTCTTGATTTTCTTTCTTCGCATCTCAGCTAATGTACTTTATTATATAAAAATTATAAAAGTAAAAACAAAAACAAATATTTGTCTTTATATACGAATTTATTATCTCGCACGTTAGATAATTGCACGGGTTTTGGGCAAGCAGCGTCTTCGTTGAAACGCTATATAATTTAGGAATACCTATACCTTCTATATAATATGTACCTATATATTATATCGCTATATAATATATACCTAAACCTTCCTGGTGAATCACTTAATGTTTTCCTTACATTTTATCCATTGGATGTTTCTTGTTGTGGAATTTTACGTTATCCAGTATGCTGAGGACTATGTAATTTTGTTTTAGCTTTAAAAAATATTATATTACTAAGGGGTGTTGATTACAAATTTAAACATTGTTACTTCAAATTTGAGAACATTGATACACGATAAAAGCCACCAAATATCTGTCTAGACAATAAAGCAATTGATGATATGTCTAAAAGATACGATAGAGAAAACATCTTGTCTAATGCTCTTTCTAAGAAAATGCTTATCAAGTTCAGAAGGAACTGACTAATTCAATGCGTAAGGACACTAGGCTACACATCTGTGGGTTCCGGGTTCGAAATTTATTTTGTTATCGTTATCGTTCATTGAAGCTGTGGGATCTGGTGATGGGCTCACCCAGCCTCTACAAAGTGATCAATACACAAAGTGATGGCGTGATCAATGAAAATCATCTTCTTGCGCAACGGTCGACATAAAACAATACCATACACTGAGATCCGAACCCAAAACCCTTTATAGTTTGCAGGTGTTTTTTGTTTAAAATTTCCATTGCTTTTATGGTTGAAAAAGGAATAATAACTTAATTAATATTCTTTCTATAATGTAAGATGGAATTAAATGATAGGAAATTGTTGGAATGAACGAACCATGAATGGAATTCTTGAGCTCTTATTCATTTACTGCAATCCAATAAATCTACTAGTCCATTTGAAACGACATCGCCAATAGAATAGAAAAAACGTAATACTGTTTATTTACAATTAATTATATTATTATAGAGGCAGTAGTGGCATCTAGCGTCAACAATAAGATCCCAAATGTGAGAAGAACAGTTTAGACAATTCTTAGAACCTAGAAGTAAAGTCTGGATGGGTCTAGAAAGTTCCCTATGCAATTAAGTGTAGTAAGTTATTGTAACCAATAAATAAGGTTACCTGTATTTAAAAGCTATTTTTTGATTGCCCTTCCAAAAATAACATTTATAACTTCAAAAATAACATTTATAAAAAATTATAATCTATTTATTTAATTGGAAGCTACATGATTATAGTATAATATAAATTATAACAATATTACGAGGCATCTTTTTTTAAGGGAGTAATATGTTGGAGTGGTTACTGGTGGGGATTAACCCCCCCCCCCCCCCATGAGTCAACTATAGTTACTTTAATGAAGGCACTATATCAAGATCTCCACACAGGTCCTTAAGTTCTTGATTCTTTCGGATACGGAAAAGGATCTTTCTCTCCCAAGTATTCAATTACTTCTCTTGTTGTTTGGTCATGATCCACACCTCCCCACTGGGTACTTCGTCCTATATACCCCTATTTTGAGACTTCGGGGTATAGCTCTATTTTGGATAAATCGTCTGAGGGACCATTGACATTTGTTACCTTTTTCGATTATAGCATTTACTAGCTTATGCCCGCGGCTTCGCTCGCGTGGAATTCGGCCTGCCACATAGAGTTTCGTGAAAGATCATTTTAAATAAATAATTTAATTATTTTTTTAAATATAAGTTACTCGTACATCCATAATTTCAGATGTCTAACTTCAAAACTGACGGATTCTCTACAACCTTTGAACCCCCATTATATTAAAAGGGAAACCCTTGGGGTGGAATTATCCAAATTTCTTTCTTAAACTATACAAAGAACCTATCTACAAATTTCAAGAGGCTATGTTCCTGATTTGTCTTTAATTATGTACTATAGTGGGGGGGCATGCCCACGTGACCCCACATAAATCTGCTCTTGATGTAGCCTATAATTTATAACCTATTTTATTCAATAAGTTTCATCCAAATCCGTTCAGTAGTTTTTGCGTGAATGAGTAACAAACATTCGCATTTATAATTATTTACAATTATCATGTGATTTGCCTTTATTATACTATAATGGATTCTCCACAGTACCTAGAAAACTGTCGGCAGGGGGGGGGCACGTGCCCCCTCCCCCCTAAATCCGCGCTTGCTATACCCTATGTGTTATTCTGATGTATAACCTATATTACTGTAAAGTTTCATCCAAATCCGTCCAGTAGTTTTTGCGTGAAAGAGAGACAAACATACAAACATTCACATTTATAATATTAGTAAGATTTCCTGTTCCAGGTTTTTATCATAGGTTACAATTTTCTAAACTCTCTTCCCGCTTTTATAACAAACAAATAATTTTCTGTTTCTCTTCCGGCCAATTGTTGAAATGTTTTTGTGTCCATGACGAGGAATCTCATTATACATTACGTGATCCAAAGAGATAATAAAGACACGGATCCACTTGTAGAGATCTCTAGAGAACGTGCATTATACAACTGTTTGCTTTCAGATATTTTATCTCAAGTGGCAACAAAGTTCTTAAAATGACAGAATATTTATCACACCTGTCAAAAAAATGTGGTCAAGTTGATTTTTATTAATTTGACGCTAATTGATCATTTTCAAGATGTGTTTCGATTTCTATTCTGAGACAGGGAAGTTTTTTAACAACCGAATTTACAAACAAGATAATTAAAAGTCATTGATTTGAAATGTCTTCCGAAAAAAAGGCAGCAGTGGTTGTGAGTTAAAGTGGCTCTTCCCTTCTATCCGTAGACTCTATTTCCTAGGTTCTTTTTAGGTGTGATTCGCAGACCTTCCTGGCCTCACCCAGCTTCTTGAACTGGATGGTCTTATTTAGGGTAAAACCTGGCGGGCGGACAAATCACCTCCCTGCAGAACTGTTGTCCTAGAAACAATACTGTATCTACCGTGTACTGAACCCAAGGCCCTCCGTGGGTTGTAGTGGTACATGATTATTTTAGTTGTTGATTTTCGTATATATTATCTATCCAGTATATATTATCTTCCATTACGTTTTTCTCGGTGCATTATTAATATTTGCATATCGGAAATCAATTGTAACCAAATAGAGACAGTAAAATAAAAAAAACTAACGGAAATCATTGATTTATCAAATAAAAAGTTGATATGCCAGCCTTCATTTCATTTATTTTATTTTAATTATTGTTTATTTATTGCTATCTTAGAATATTATAGAGTTTGTTTGTTCATTTAACGTCACTTTATGCTGCTATTGCTAATCGGACGATGCTACAGTGGGAGCTCTAAATTTTGCCTATCCAGGTTTAATAAGGATAGGGATTTTTAACGAGTACCTGACATCGTACAGGCTCGGGACCCCCGTTTAACGTCCCTTCCGAAGGACGGCGCAACTAAGGATTTTTTACTCCCTTAAAAAAATCCTAGGGCCACCTGCCGGGCTACGAACCCGCGATCTTGGGCTTTTATTTATAGAGTTGATTATATATTTTTAAGATCTTTAATTAAAATTTTCTAGACTGTTGAAAAAAAAGTATATATTAATTTACAAATACAAAAATAATATATTTTTTAAATATAATATATTCCGTTTTTGTTTTTAATTTATATATTGCTATATTCTTATATTATAAGATTATAACAATTTATTTTGACACATTTTTTTTTTAGCTAACTCAATTTTCTTTCTTCCACTTCTTTTCTTCAAGATTCGGTACCTGAAAGATAATTTTATAATTTAAAAAACAACAAACAGTAATAATAAAAAATAATTAATTAGAAACATATTACAGGCAATATTAGCAGAACATTAGAGTATTCAAAATCCCTACGATTTCCTTGTGAATCTAACGATTGTTTGTTTATTTTTTTTAATGTCACTTGAACGGACGATTTGGGAGTCCTTAGTTTTCCTATCCAGGTATAGTTAGGATAGGGATCCTTAACGAGTATCTGGCATTCAACAGGCTCAGAACCACTTTTTTACGTCCCTGGCGAAGGACGTTATTACTAATGATTTGTACACCCTATTTAAAAAATACTAAGGCCATCTTCCGGGATTCGAACCCGCGATCTTGGGCATACTGGATGATTACTCCGGTGGCTCAAATGGTTAGAGCCCTGTCACGGGTGGACAGAGGATCCGGGTTCGAATCCCGGCCGGGGGCATATCTTTTCTCTTTAAAATAAAAATATTTAAAAATCAAAACAGTTGACCAAAAATTATAAAAAATATTTTTGTTTTTAATTTTCGAAATGAGCCATTTTGGGAATTCTCAATACAGTTTCACAATATTTGAAATTTGAAGTAAAGCAATCGTTATCAATTTAAAAATGAATCAGTATTTTTTTTGTTGTAAAACACTGAGAAAAAAACCCAAAAGATAACATCAATAGAAGTTTAAATAATTTCATTAAATATGATATTTAAACTCAAGAATTCCTTAATCATTCTGATTTCATTGATGAGTAAAGATTACGTGATAATTGATTACATGATAGAAGATACAATTTATGGTTTACCTATAGCTCTCTGAAGAGATCTCATTATTTATTTTTTAAATTGATTATTATTTTTATTTCCTTGTGATAATGAGAGTATTATAAATTTTCGATTTTTAAATGTTATTTATCCATTTTCATCTAAATCTATCCATACAATTTTAATTTAATTTCCACGTAAAATACATTTGTTTTTTATTAATTTATTCATTGAAATTTACAACTGTATTATAACAATATAACAAGTAAATGACAGGAATAATACATAATAGCATGAATAAAGACAATTAGAGAAAATACTACCCAGTGGTAGTACTCAAATAGTACTTAGAAGATCACGAGGCCATCTTCTTTTCAGACGCCTCGGAGGATTATCCGGAATTGAAGAGGTTGCTAGGTTTGAACCTAGTGTGTTTGAGTGGGAATAAAGTTTGTCATAAAAGAATTGATATTGGGTTCGGGCCAAATCAGTAACAAGTGGGACATTAAGGATTACGTTTTTCGTAACAAATTAAGGCGCATTGAAGATTTTACGAAGGATTTTGGATTTTAGGGATTGGATAAGAGAGGAATTCGGTGGCTTAGTGGAGCCCCCCCCCCTCCAATGATCTACTCAGTAAGTCCAAAAAGGTTTTATAATAGTCACGAATATGAGTCTTTTGTAATTAATTGAGAGTTGGAGCGTGTGTCAAGTGTTGCAGTAGCCCTTGTCTTTTCAATTTAATATGAGGATTTCAAGTTAAACTTAACGAATTTTAGGATCCAAAAATTATCTGATAAAACAGCTTGGTAAAAAAGAGGTTAGTGGCAAACTTAGATATCGAATAATTGGGAAAAAATCGAATTTGGAAATAATCGACAAAATTAACAGAGACAAATATAATAACAATAATAGTATTTATTTAAGAAGTCATACAAATGCCATTTGGCACATACTGTTTCGATCGTCTTTTGAAAACTTCCCCAAAGAGATTCTCGTGGAAGCGTGTATGGAGAAACCTCCTATTGAAGGCACTCCTAGCTTGGTTCATCTCACTGTAGTAGATTCCTGCTCCAGAGACGTTTCAATCTCCTTGTCGGATTATGTGGCAATGTGTCTGTCAGTAATGATTGAACCATTAAGTTTGGATGTCCAGCAAGTGAGTCTTGAAATTGTTTGTAGTTTTTCTTGATTGTCACGAGTGGTATGTTGAGATCTTTGTGTAATGATTTGTCAGTAGCATACAAGTGACAATATGTAATATAACGAAGGAATTTTGACTGAAAGATTCGAATGGTCAGTAAGTGGGATTTTTTTGCATGAGCCCCACACTTGCGAGGCATAGGTCCATTTTGGTTTAAGTAGCATGTTGTATATTATAATTTTGTTTGTTAGTGATGGTTTATTTTTGTGGTAAAGTAGTAGTCTTAGGAGAATGAGTCGATTATTCAATTATTTTTCAGATAAAGATAGAATAGAATAAAAAGCGCGTCATAACGTAGAGAAGAGCAAAAATTCGAAAGTATTAATTTTAGGATAATTTAAAGAACGGCAAAACAACGGTGATTTGAAATTTGAATGTAAATTCAGCGATACTTTAACATTCAACATCGAAAAATAATTTCTTGATTCAATAGAAATAATATAACATAATATAAAATAGAAAGAATATATAACAATATAAAATTTATACAATAATAGAAGTTGGAATGGTTGGAACAATTATAAAACCGGAATGCTGGGAGATGGCCCGCCGCAAGGGAGTTCTCTACTTGTGTACATAAAAATATAAATATTTTTTAAATTGAATGGTTTGTGCACGTTTTAACAAATTATTAATTACCGTTAATTATTTTTTACCTTATCTATAAATTAAATTAGGTTTGCAAGATGCATTGAAAAATTGAGGTGAAGAGGTAATGTTCTCATATATTTATCAGCAAATCGGAATAAATAACAAACAAGCCAATTGATTTTGATAAAATGTTCAGGGATTGTGCAGGTTAGTACCTTAAGTGAGTTACTAAACTCAACACTAATTACATCGATGGAATTCAACAATGGATTGAATCAATATGCCATTGGGTAGTAACTAGAATAATGCGATTAGTAACTAGAAACGGCATTATTGTTGTTGTAGTAATAGGTTATCATTCTTGGAAGATAACAAAAATCAAAAAGTTTATATATATATATATTTTTTTAGATTAATTTATTGATATTTACAACTATAATAATATTACAAGTAAATCTGCTAATATGAACAAATGACATGAAAAAAAAAACAAGCCCCAAAGCTCAACTCCGTATGTCCAAATAGGTCTGATAACTGTCATGTAAATGAGTCTTTTTCAATTAATTAGGAGCTTAGAGCGTTTGTCTAGTAAATGTTGAAGTAGGCGAAAATATCGAGCAGTTTCTTGTCTTTTCAGTCTTGTTTAATATTTTTAAATCACAAAAGAACAAGATGTTTAATATGTTTAATGAAATATCATTAAATTAAAAAAAAAAAAGAACAAAAACATTCTATTTCTTCAGACATTGGTATTGATGTTGACATCCATGAATATTTTATTTTAAAAAGTATTTCGTGGATGTCAAGGGGGGTACGGGTCCTTATTTATTTTATGGATTTTATTATTTAATTATTTTATTGTTATTTTTACTTTTTTTTATTTAGCTTTTTTTGCAGTTACAGATGTTGCCGTTTAATTAAAAAGCTAATCAATCCTCGCTATATTTTAATATGATTGTATTGATCCATTTCCCGCCTCTCGTGAATGATTGATTTTGATGAAAAAGGTATCAAAAGATAGCGGATTTCACAGAGAAGAGACAATTATTTTCGATGGTTTACATAAAAGTGGAGAAAAAAAATAGGAGGTTTCAAAATTTTTATAATAGTCGAGAGCGAGATAAATTAGTTCTGTAAAAACTATATTATTTTTACATAACTGTTTGGGTTTAGCGTTCTAAAACCAACTGATAACGACATCAAACCTGTGGTCTAGTGGTTAGCGTCACAACCTTCTAAATCCAAGATTGCGGGTTCGTAGCCCGACAGGTGGCCCTAGGGTTTGTTTAAGGGAGTAAAAAATCCTTGGTTACGCCGTCCTTCGGAAGGGGCGTTAAACGGGCATCCCGAGCTTATACGATGTCAGGTTTCGACTCGTTAAAAATCCATATCCTAATTAAACCTGGATAGGCAAAATTTATAGCTCCTTCTAGCATTGTTCGATTAGCCATAGCAGCATTAAAGTGACCTTAAGTAAACAAACACAGTATAGTATCCAACGAGCTCTGACATCTTGCCTACATGCCACTGTTATGGTTTGTTTGTTCATTTAACGTCACTTTATGCTGCTATGGCTAATCGGACGATGCTACAGTGGGAGCTCTAAATTTGGCCTATCCAGGTTTAATTAGGATAGGGATTTTAACGATTACCTGACATCGTACATGCTCGGGACCCCTATTTAACGTCCCTTCCGAAGGACGGAGTAACTAGAAATTTTTTTCTCCCTTTAAAAAATCCTAGGGGCACCTGCCGGGCTACGAACCCGCGATCTTGGGCTTAGTAGTTTGTTACGCTAAACACTAGACCACAGGTCGCCCCCCCCCCCTGTTATGGTCATTTCATCTTTGTCAAGTGCTACCCCTCGGTTTTTATGTTCGGAATTTTTCCATTTATGTGTTAACAATTATTTTTTATTACATGTATATGGAACGTTTGAAACAATTGAAAATACAATACGTATGTATTTTAATGTCATTTAATTTAATTTAATGTTAATGATTCATAATGACATGATAAAGATAATTGAGAAGCAACGGAGATAGAAACTACCCAATGTTATTACTCAAATTCAACTAAGATCACGAGGCCATCTTATTTTCAGACGCCTCAGAGGATTGCCGGGAATTGAAGAGGTTGCTATGTTTGAAACTAAAGGGTTTGAGAAGGAATGAAGTTTGTCTTTGGGTTTGGGCCAAATCAGTAACAAATGGGACCTTGAGGTCGTTATAGATGACTTTGTTCGTAACAAAGAAATGAGCATTGAGAATTTTGGATTGTAAGGATTTGATACGAGAGGAATTCGATAGCTTTGTGGAAATCCAAAGCTGGACTCCATAAGTTCAAATAAATCTTATAATAGTCATGTATAATCTCCTAATTCAATAAAACAGATTTTTTTTTAGGAATTATTTGTTATTAAACAGAAATAAGCTCACTAGACGACTTGATAGAAACTCAGCAATATCAAAATCTTATAACTTTTGAATGTCTGAAAAAATAAATATCTACAACTTTCAACTGTATTATACATTTTTATTATACATTACCACACATTATTAAATTGTTTTCATTGTTCTTTGTAATGATAAGTTTTTAGTGAGAACCTCCGTAGACATCTTTTGAAGGCACTAAATGGCACTGGGCATCCGACTGGCGCTTTGGGCGAGGTCGATTCTGAAATAAAAAATAAATTTGAAAAGTATTGCTTACAGGAATCCAAAGAACAACAAATCCACTGAATGTTCTTGTTTTTAATCCAATGTGTCTGATTAAAAACTAAACCCAAAAACCAAGACGGCCTAACGAGTGACACTCCAATGACAAATGAACTTGATCATAGAACGAGCGTTCAATTTGAACAATTACAATTACAATTTCTTACTTAGCTCAATGTTTTTTTTCAAGTTAATGATCTTGACCTCTAAACAGGGATTATAACACTCATAGTAAAATTTTATAATCGTATTTGAGTATGTCCCTTATCTTAACAAATGGATTATGAAGTGTGAAAACATACAGGAATGATCATTAATGCTTCGTAAATACAAAAAAAAAAAAAATAAAAAGAATGACAATCGTATTGAGAGTAGTGGCATGAAGCATTATTGAGCACTCCTATCATGTTTGACGAGAGATGTTAATGACAGGATAGGGGCTTCTGTTTAAAATCGCTGTGAAGATTGATAACATGTTTGCTATGTACTTTACATGTTTGTCTCTTATCTTTCCTTATCAGCCTGAATCGATACTTTTCCAGTATTATAATATAAAAGCAAAAAATATGTAAAAATTGTTATTTTTGAAATATTATAATCATAAATATACATAATGTAGATAGCAAATATAATAAAATTGAGAATCACTACAATGCAATTGAGAAAAACCAAAAAACAAAGCCTTAAGCCTCTAAAATATTGGAATAGGACATAAACCAAAATATATCTTACTAATATTATAAATGTGAATGTTTGTATGTTTGTCTCTCTTTCACGCAAAAACTACTGGACCGATTTGGATGAAACATTACAGTAATATAGCTTATACATCAGAATAACATATAGGCTATAACAAGCACGGATTTATGGAAGGGTGCAAGGGGGCACGTGCCCCCCCCCGACAGTATTTTAGGTACTGTGGAGAATCCATTATTGTACATAAATAAAGGCAAATCACATGACGATCTATGATGGGGCACGGGGGCATGTGCCCCCCCGTTATAGTACATAAGGAACTTAGCATCTTGAAATTTGTAGTTAGGTTCTGTGTATAGTTTAAGAAAAAAATTCGGATAATTCCACTCCAAGGGTTTCCCCTTTAATATAATAGGGGTTCAAAGGTTGCAGAGAATCCGTCAGTTTTGAAGTTAGACATCTGAAATTTCGGATGTTCGAGTAACTTATATTTAAAAAAATAATTAAATTATTTATTTAAAATGATCTTTCACGAAACTTTACGTGGCAGACCAAATTCCACGCGTGCGAAGCCGCGGGCATAAGCTAGTATTCACATAAATTAAAATCAAATGCAGCACATCTCACATCAACTGCCTATTATTAGTTTTTTGTTGAATGACTTGGAGTGTCTCTGATTATCAGTCTGTTTCAACTTTTCATTGTGAATTTTTAGTTTGAGGTGTCTTTATAATCTCTGGATTGGCGAAACATTGTCTGGTCAGTTTTTCTCCCTGTATTTTAGAGACTACACCAAATTGCATTATATCAATTCTTAATTGTAATATATCAATATCTCTATTATATCAATGGAGATCAAATGAAGCACGTCAGCAGTCGAAGAAGACTCATCAATCACAGACAGCAACCTCACTTCAAGACGTTCAACAAAAAAAAGTCCATTAGAAATTCAGGTATTCGAATGGGTGGAATATTATTCAGCCAAAATGTGTAACGATTTGACTATGCTGACGATATTGACATTGCTGGACGCTCCTTTCAGGCTGTCTCTGATGGATTCTTAAAACTAATAGAAGCAAAAAAAATGGTGCTTAAAGTCAACACAGTAAAGACCAAATGTATGGTTACTGAGGAAATCTCCCCGCATGAAAAATCACTATCGGGGAAAATACCATTGAAAAAGTCGCTAGGTTTGTTTACCTCTGATCCCTCATAACCCAAAAGAATGCTATACATTCTCGAATTAGACGAAGGGTACTATGCTCTAACAGCTGTTATTATTGTCTAAATCCATGTTCTTGAAGCCGCGCTTTAACTAAAGATAAGAAAATTCTACAATTATAAAACAATCATCTGGACGATTCTCCTTTATGGATCAGAAACGCCGGTTGTCTCCATGACTACTGAATAGAATCTTATGATTTATGTAACGAATGTCTGCTTAAATCATTGGAGCTGTGAAGTCTGAACAGGTATGGAGCCATCGGAATAACCAGTAGCTCAAAGATTTATTTAAGGAACCAAACGAGGTTATGTTCATGAAGCTCAATAGATTGAGAATGGCCAGACACGTTACTCGATTGGTTGAAAATAACCTGCCGAAGAAAATGGTTATGAATGTAGTATACGGGAGGAAGACCTCGGCTTCGATGGAGTGATGGTGTGGTTGCCAATATCAGGTCCATGTTGGGTGTGAGATGACATCAGGACAAGATCAGAACAATTGGTGGAAGCTGGTACAGGAAGCCAAGACATCGAGTTGGGGCGCCAATTAAATATAATATAATAGAAGAGACAGATGGTGTGAGTTGTACGAGAACAGGAACTTACGAAGTACCTATTACTTTTTATTTATTTAGATGCATTCTATAATAGACTTTTGCTTCTTTATTGGTGCTCCTCTCTGCTCCAGAACGTCCATCGACATTTTCTAAATCGGCTAAGTATCAGCCAAACAGAACAACGCATCGGAATTACCGGAAGTGGCGCTTGATACAATCGATTTTTTTACTAAAATAGTTTACACGAGAACGGCTCAAATGATCAGGTTTAATCTCTTCATATCAAATTGCAATGGAATAGTTTTTAATATCAGCTGTGTGTTATAACCAATGAAATATTCTAACCAAGGGCTGATCCAGGATTTTTTTCTGGGGGGAGTACAACTGGCAGATGGGCAAAAAAAAATCAACAATAACTTAGAAATACACTTGCAGTATTTATAGAAAGGTTTATTAAAATATCTAAACAATAGTTATTTTTGTTATTTTGACAACTATCATCACATGATTTGCCTATAAGTATGTACTGTAATGGATTCTACACAGTACACAAAAAAGCGTATGGGAGGGGCGCGTGCCCCTGTGCCTCCCCCCCCCCCCCGGTGGCTAATGCCTGATTTTCGAAAACGATCTTTTTTAAATAAGTACCATTAATTTTGTTCATTCGAAAAAATTAATTATCTCTCATTGTCAGTTCCTAGTAATATGAAAGAAAAACAGATAAATAATTAAATACTTTGAATAATATTTAGGAGATGTTAGTTACTGTTAGAACTATAATGATAATGATGTATACCTCAAAAGTTTATATTTATGTAAATAAATTTATTGAAATGTTTTATTAGTGATCATGAAATGTCGATAATTGTAAATAAAGTTGACAATATTGATAGTTTTAAATGATACCTATTTAAATTAGTAATCATTTTAATAATTCCAACGAATTCCACTAGATAGTCCTAGTGATGGGCTTAACTGCTACTTTTCAGTAACAGTTCTAACCGTTACTGTGATTTTTCTTACCTGTGATTTCTTAACTGCTACTAACTGTGATTCGTGATTCTGTTCGTGAAATGCTACCAACAATTCCACATCTTGAATATAATGATCACAGAATATGCATTATAAGGATAATAATTACTTTTTATTATAATTACTTGTATAATTCACTATAATCCTGTCAATATAAAAACAGATAGAATTATTTAAATTGAAGAGAGCTGCATTTTTGATATGTTGTAAGGACATGTCTGATTAGAGTAAATCTTAGATTGCAACCGAAAAAACGGATAGGAAAACTTTTGGTGGCCGGAAAACCTCAGGGAGACTGGGTGGATCCCCCTCCACCAGGGGCGGATCCAGGATTTCTTTCGGGCAGATGGGAAAAAAATCAACAATAACTTAGAAATAAACTTGTAGTATTTATAGAGAGGTTTCAAAGGTTTATTAAAATATCAAAACAATAGTTTCACTCATGTTCTTTCTGTTATTTTATTCATGTATTCTAACAACTATGATCTTGTGATTTGCCTATAAGTATGTACTGTAATGGATTCTCCTCAGTACAAAAAAAAAAATTCTGGGGGGGCACGTGCCCCCCTTGCCTTCCCCCTTAAATCCGCCCTTCCCCCTACATAGTAGTACCTACTAATACTACCATTATTTTTGTATAGGTAATTTACAAGTAAATATTTATACTTTACAATAAACAAGATGTAAATAAATATCTGACTTCCCCTTTTATTTAAACATTCAAATATACTTTAAATTTATTACTGAGCAGTTAATTTTCTACAATAAAATTAATTGAGTCAAATTAAGGTAGCAGCCTATCAGAGTTTATTACTATAGAAAACGGTTTTCCAAGGGTGCAAATCCCTTACGACATTAATCACTCATTTCACCTAAATCAGAGTAGTCACAATCACCCTTCAATTCCGTTCGCCGACGACCAGTTCCCAAATGCGAAGAACAGTTTAGAACTGTTGCTGTAGTTCTAATAACAATCACACTTCAATTCCGTTCCCCGACGACCAGTTCTCAAATGCGAAGAACAGTTTAGAACTGTTGCTGTAGTTCTAATAACAACCACAGTTCAATTCCGTTCCCCGACGACCAGTTCCCAAATGCGAAGAACAGTTTAGAACTGTTGCTATAGTTCTAATAACAATCACAGTTCAATTCCGTTCCCCGACGACCAGTTCTCAAATGCGAAGAACAGTTTAGAACTGTTGCTGTAGTTCTAATAACAATCACACTTCAATTCTGTTCCCCGACGACCAGTTCTCAAATGGGAAGAACAGTTTAGAACTGTTACTGATGAATTTCTAATCACAGGTAGACCTGTGACTTTTGAGTAACAGTGAAAAAGTAACAGTTCGTGATTTCTGGCCCATCACTAGATAGCCCTAGTGCAGCACTCTGATAACACTGTTGTATTCTGGACTAGGAAAACTCATTTGAATTATATAAAATGCATAAAATTGATTAAAAAACCGACTTTACAGTATTTCGGTGTGTTACAGAGATGTGAAGAAGTGGTGCTTTAAATATTATTAGTAGGTAATTATGAAAGATGAATAATTAATTTGGTGTTGGACCTAAGGAAAGGTACTAAGTTCCTATGCTGAAAGTTCAGGGACCAAATTCAGCTGTGGCCTCACCTCCCTGAACAATAGTTGTCTAAGAAACAGTACAGTCTCTACTATGTACCAAACCTTTCATGGGTTATAATGTTATAGGTTTATATCATATGTTAATTATCGTATATATTATCTTCTGATATGTTTTTCTCTATGCATAATGAAATATTAATATTCAAATTTGAGTATCAAAATTCAATTGTATCCTAATACAGGAAATAAAATTTTAAAAATTTTTGGAACCAGTGGAGAATATAGATATGTATATAACATAAAAACTACAAAAAAAGATGACATATTTCATCGATACATGTATAGTTTAATATAAAAGAGCAAAATATTAATTAATTGATTTCCTGCCAGTGATTGTTACTCTGGCAAAAGATGTCACCATTCTTAAAAAAAAAAAAAATGAACTATGAATCTTATCTAAGACAAACACTCATTAAAAAAAATTGAATTCAGGTGTGTTGACCTATAAGATTTCTACGTCATATACAGTTTTATTTATTTGTTCCAGGTTCTAAATTATATTATTAGATGTAATTAGGAAAATATTAGTTTTTGTTTTACGCTTTGTCAATTTTCAACAGCAAAGCCACATTAATTTTAATTTTTAGTTAAATTACACATTAAGCAGTTCAGACTTTTGAATTTAAGAATAAATATAACAGTAATGATATCTTAAAATAATAACGGTTTATAATAATAATAATAAAATTACAATGATTAAAATAACAATTTTTTTTACTTATATATTAATACCTTTTAATACATAATTAATAATTTTTGTATTATTTATATAACATAATAATCTAATACAATAAAAAAAAAGTATTCAATATATCTACAAATGATCCTCATTACAGTTCATAAGTCCACTTTTGTAGATTATGTTTTTTCCATTAGATTAATTAAATTTATTGATTGAATGAGTAGAATAATTGTGATGTTTTGACTGACAAAAAACCAATGATTAAGCTGAAAATACAAACATTGCAGCAGATTGTTTTATTTTTCCTCTTCTGTGAAAGTTTTGAGTCTGAAGTTACAAAGTTGTGTAATTTTAATGATGAAGTGTAAAAATAACAATTTACTTTTTACCTAACTTAATATTAAAAGGTGGACATAATTAAGTAATTCCTTTATTTTATTAATTTTTACAATTTTCTTTAAATTTCAGAATTTAAGCGATTCAGAATAATGCACCTCAATCAGAAGTATAGCATATAATACAAGGCGTATGGAACAAAAGACATTGAAAACAAAACAAATCGAATAATAAGAAAGAAAAATGTTGACAATAAGGTATACGTTTTTTGAAAATTCTCATTTTTAGTTTCATAATAATTTTGTGATATTTCTATTTTTGTATCAAGTAGAAATAGGAAATTTGAAGAATATTATTAAAATTGATAAATTAGTTAACATAAATTAGTGAAACAAATAGTATTCACCTTTTACTACTGAGCTATAATTTTAAAAAATCTTTAGATCTTTAAAGATTTTAAATATTATATGTATTGATTTTAATTTGGCTGAAGGCACTAAAACTCCTCTACATTTAAATTCCTCAATTTATAATAGTATACTTTAATGGTAAAATATGATGATGTGTTATAACAAAAGTTATAAAGTTTTAATTGAGTTTTTTTGTTTTTGGAGTTAGTTATGGGATGGCGTTGGCACAAGACCGTGGTCGGAGGAAGAAAATATTTTTGTGGAAAGAATATAAATAGTAAATAACAATCCATGATAATATTATTTTTTTAAATATTCAAAAAGAAAAACTAAGATTAAGATTTATTAATATAAAAAAAATGATTGATATATTAAGATTACATCAATCAAGTTAATTTTTTATAGTTTTAATTATTGATTGCGACAACCAATGTGTATACATAATCTATGAATTTTAAATTTTAAGTTGAGGTCGATTTATTTTCAAGAAAAAGTAACATCCGAGGGAAAACTGATTTTTAGTTATTGATAAGAAATTTTAAATTTACAATGGATTAGTTATAGTTATCTGGATATTGTTATATTTATGATGGATTAGAATGATAATTATTTATATTGTTTGTTGAAGATGTGTCTTCCTTAATTTTAAAGAGAAGTTCTTTTCACACGCAAAATGTTTTCTCAAGTACAGAACAAAAAGATTATTAAATTAAAAGCATATATACCTCCATTTTTATTTTTTTTTCTTCTAATTCACACGGTGATATCACCTTTTTTGATAAGTCGATAATTTCTGGTTGCATTGTTTGATAGAGTTTTTCTTCTAGTTCTTTTTTTTCATTTAGACGGTAGGTTAGGTCGCAAGCTGAAAAGAAAAAATAAATGAATAAAGCTTTAAGTTCATTATTGTTAAATTGTTGTGGTTCACCTTTGTTGTTAAATTGACTTTATTCACCTTATGTGGTGAACGGCAGCAACTAGTTTTGTTCTTACGTATTCATGCATGAATCATACTCACACAATAAGTAAATCAAATTCATAGGTTAAAGAAAAAAAATAATTTTTTTTCTTATTTAATCATGAATTATGTATCGAATTGGGGATAAAGAAATATATTTGGATAATAAAGAAACCTAAAAAAAATAAAATAAAAGTTTATTGAACAATAAATTCAATTTTTAACTGAAAATTCCTCACCTATAATAAGAACAATATTGTTGAAACATTAAAAATAATTCATCATTACCTTTATCAACCCAGTTATCTAATCATGAATCATATATCATATTTGGGAAGTTTTTATTTTAAAAATTAAAAAAACTGTGGTAACTTTGTTCTAATTTATGGATAGTAAAGAAAAAAGAACAGTTTAATTATTTTATCATAAGAATAATTAAAACATTAAAAATAATTTATTAATATCATTATTAAGACAGTCTTTCTGAAGTTAATCTCTTATCACTGTAAAGTAAGACGTTTTATTCACAATAAATTATTAATTACTTCACTAATAAACTATTTATTACACAGAATATTGAAATTAAAATTTGAAATTTTCTTTTCATAGAAATTATGGGAAAGAATGCATTTAATACTAAAAAAAATGGGGGTATCTCCTAGGTTTATTTCCAATCTAATGGACGACTTAAAAATATTGGAAATAAAAATTTCAAATGAAACACCAAATTAATAAGAAATAACAGTTATTACCAATCAAACTGATTATGCTATACATAAAAATCAACCAAAAAATCTGTAAACACCAAATCTATAAACACCAAAACGTGAAAGAGAGAGTTCGCACTGGAGTTCAAATGCTTATTTCAGGTGATACTATTAAATTTTAAATATCTGTATATTAAGATTAAAAATGTTTCAGTAAATTATAAAAAATATGTTTTATATAATTATAAAAAAAATCAGTAAATCAGAAAAAAATTACCTTTCATTTTGGCTTTTGTCTCAGCTTGACTTATTTTTTGGGCTTGGTTAGTTATCATTTTTCTTCCATCGCTTCCACAACATATTTCACAGCGTCTTATCAGTGTATCTGTTGCGGATGAAACTTCTTGATGAACTTGTGCCAATTCAGGTAACTCACAATCCTTAATAAATAAAAAGTATTTTTCAGTTTATTCAATGGTGCCATAATAATACAATTTTTACTATATCATATCCAACAATTTAATTTATGACATATTTATGATACAATAAACAACTAAAGAGAAGCTATCAAGCAGTATTTTACAAATTTAGATTTAAGGTTAGGAATGAAACTGTACTTATGCATTTTTTTATAAATTCTGAAGTGCGTTAATAATGACAAAAATACAAACTAAATTTAAAAATCTTGAAATATGATTTCTGGTTGTTGGTTTATTTCAGCAAAAGATGTATAACTGATAAAAAACAAAGAGGTGATAGATTCAAAAATAAAACCTCATTGAGAATGTTAATTTAAGATATGAAATGGTGAATTTTTGGTTTGATTATTTATCTATTCGATGTAAGTCAATCTTTTATTATTTTTTTGCACTTTATGACCAGTTCTGATTAATGAGGATTTATTGTTACATAGATAAATTACTCTTATTATTAAACTTCCGGATAAAGTATGGTATGTATGATTGTTAATAATTGTTGTAAAGTAGAATGTTTAAGTATAATGAAAACTTAAGTTCATGTGAAAGCTACAACCAACATGCAAATTGAATTAAGCAATTACATTTAAACACATGGACATTGAACTCAATTATTTAAAATCATCAGTCAGCATGCAAGAGTGTTTTTTCATTATTATAATTTTGTTAATTGAATGAGAGGAAAATAAAACCATAGATGAGTTGTAGAAACAACAACATTAAGTTGATGTGATTACTAAAAAAAATCTCTCAATTTTTTAATATTAAACAAAAATATTTTGATCTCCAGCTGGTACAAAAACATGTGTTTTTGGCTCAATTAATTAGGACTAAAGTATGTCTTTTCCCCCTGTGCATTAGAAATTCAGTCAAAAAGGTAATTTTATTCCCTAGGGAATAAATTAAAAAGATGACAACCTGATTGCTCTAAATAATGTAGGTTTTGTACAGAAAAAGTTGAGGGTCAGGTTGCTACACCTGTCGTTAAAATCAGCTCTTGTTTCAAAACACCAAAACTGATAAACAGAAGTTCATTTTTGTTCAGGTTGTGTAAGTTATGGATCCACCACATATTGTACAAGAAGCAAATAATGTTATTTCAAATGTTTTTGAATTTATTGTAAAACATAACATAATATAAAATATTATAGCGTATAGTTTGCCATTTTACACCCCACCTGGAGATAAAATCTTGTATGCCCCTCGGGACTAAATTGATCATAATTCCCAGCAATACTTTACTCTCTCGACTTGGCCTCCTGAGTAAAGATAATTATTCCCTCGCATTTGCTCAGGAATAAACTTACAGCTGAGGGAATAGTGATCTTCTTTAGTCCCTAGGTGCATAAATAACTATTTTAAACCAGAAATATTTTTTCATGAGTCGTCAAATCACCATTTCAGGGCAAAATATTTATTGTACAAGACTACTATAGAAACCTTGGTTTCTACATGGAGATGATAATACTATTAAAAACTCTCTGTAATGTCTATTTTATTATAACAGCTGATAGCAAAGCCCAGTTCTGAGAATAAACATGAGATCAACTTTGACTTTATTATTAATGGATGATTGTTCAGATATATTTCTGTTTTTTTATTTTTTTTTAAGATTAGATACTCAATTTTAATGATGATATATGTATAGCAGTTATATTGGCAAAAATATAGCTAATTATTTTATAGGATCCAAAAGAGGTAAGGAAAATTGGGCGAATTGTTGTTAAATGGCTAATATTTATATAACACCTTATTTTTATATAATCACAAGAATATTATAAATAAAAGAATTAATAAATTCACAGCCTTATTTATCAGTATAAGTAATAGATATATATATATATATATATATATATATATATATATATATATATATATATATATATATATAGTATCACCTGCCATCCACACTGCATGATTTTCATGAGAATCCTATTCATTCGTGTATCAGGAGGTTCTCGAGCTAAAGAAAAGAAGAGATTAATTTATTGCAACTTCTAAAATGAAAGTAATTTTATTCACATTGGCTACAGTGTTTTAACTTAATAAATTTTGAAATTTCTTAACTCATTATCGTTGTATAGCTTATCGATTGCACTCTAAACTCTTCTGTGTAAATAATTAGGCTATCTCTATTACTATTATTATTCAAAGGCCTTCAACCGGAAGCCCTCTGGTGTGATTAAATGTCCATGACTTACATTTATGATTAGTAGAAAAGGTGAAGAATATTCCGGACTCAAGAAAGAATTTGTAAATATTGAATGACGCCATTTGTGGGAGGACTCAAAACATTAAGGAAATATTCATGGTGTTTGCGATGGAATAAAAAAAATGGGTATCCAAATTAACTAGGATAAGGCCAACATGCTTATTTTGGACAAGAAGAACCCAGCTCATCTACAGATGCATTAAGTAGTTGGAAACTATAGGTTTGAGAAGGTTAATAGCTTTAAGTACTTGTTATCAGTGCCACTTAGGATGAGGTAGAAGAAGTGAAATACTGACTAGTAGTAGCTAACCGAGCATATTTCGGCCTAAACTGTTTGGTAGTAGAATGCTCTGCATAATGAAGATGAGAATGTGCAAAACGCTTGTCCGACTCATCAAGACATATGCATCGGAAACCAGGATATTGAGTAAAGTGATTCAAGCGTTTGTTATGTCCTGAATGAATAAATAACTTATATCTAACAAGCGTGTGGTCAGATTAGATAACTGCACGACAATGGTATTATTCAATAATTTAGCTTAAGGAACTAAAAATATTTAAAACAAAATGATATTTCTATAAACGCATCTAGTCCATGTTATTACCTTTCATTGTTTCCAGAATCTGGTGTAGCCTGCAAAGCTGCCTTCGATAGAGACTGGCCTCTTCTTCCAGGTAAGAGATCTTGCAGCAATATGTCTTCATCTGTTCCTTCATCTTCCTTATCGTTTCGTTCATGCAGACAATAAGGTTTTCGTTGTCCCTGTTGGATGTCTCTTTCTCCCTCAACATGTGTTCCAAAGTTGTCTTTATTTTTTTCAAATCTGCTATTTGGGTTTTCAAACGTTCAGATTCTTTTGTCAAGTGATCCAAGCTACTCTGACAAACGTTTAAGGTATTCTGTAGGATCAAAGACTGGTTTCTTTCGCTCATTAACTTTTCCACATTCGCTTTAACTTCATCGTTGAGCGTTTCGATTTCCGTTTCTTTCTCTATGAGAGTCGCTTCGAGTTCGGCTTTCAAGCGTCGAAGGGAATTTTCACTATTTTTGAGCTCTTCTAAACCTTTTTGTAGCTTGTCATTATTATCACTCATCTTCTTCATGTCGTTTTCAAGAACCAATTTAGTCTTTTCGAGTTCCCTCAAACTCTGTTTGATCAAAGCGTTTTCGTTTTTAACCCCGTTACAATTGTTCGTACACTCTTCTAAATCCTTCAGTTTTTGTTTAAGTTTGTTTTCGAATTCTTGGCACCTGTTCTCACAATTAGTCATTACGGATTGCAGCTCTGCTGTTTTGTTTCTCTCTACCTGTAATTCCGACTCCAAAGCCTGGATTTGTTTTTTAAGTTCAGTGATTAGTTTATTTTGATTGTCTACTTCATTCGCCAACTCTTTTACTTCAACATTTAAAGATCTAATTTCGTTTTCTTGGCCTTTCAAATCATTTTTCAGATCCAATAATTCTTTCTCTAGTTGTGCAACATCGTTTTCCAATACTTCACTTCGCCGTTTCTCCGCTTTCAATTCTTTCCTCAAAGTTTCTACTTCGTGCTTCAAGTTGGAAATAATTAAATTTAACTGATCTTTTTCTTTAGTCAGTTCTTCGACCACATTCAAATCTGGCAGGGAAATCCTCGCAAATTCTTCAGATTTTCTTTGAAGTTCAGATAGCCCTTCCTTATATTCTTTCGACTTCTCTTTTTCTTCCTTTAAACTGTTTTCTAAAGTACCTTTAATTTTTTGTAGCTCATCGAGTTTCATCATCAGATCATTTATTTTAGTATTCAATTTGTCTTTATCTTCTCTGACACGTTTCAATTCATTTTCCAAATCTTGTACCTTCTTATTCATTTCTCCATTGAGCAACTTGCATTTTTCATTTTCCGAAACCAGATCTTTGTTTTTCAATTGAGCATCTCGCAGTTGTTGTTCCATATCAACAATATTCTTTCTGAGTGTATTTATGTCATTTTTTCTATCTTCGTTCTCTCCCTTTTCATTTTTCAGTTGGTTTTCTAAGCCGGCTATTAGGTTCTCCAAATTTATTTTGTCCATCGAAAGATCACCAAGGTCATTCTTCAGTTTCGAAATGGTTTCTTGAGCGTCTTTTAGGTCTTTTTCCAAAGAATCTTTTATTTTTTTTAAACCGAGAACGTCATCATTTAATGCTTTATTATTCTTGTTTAACTGATCTAACTCTGCCTCGCTATTTTTTAAATCCTGAAGCAAATCGGTGTTCTGCTGAGTCAGTTCTTGTAATTTCTCTTCTGCTTCGGAAAGTTGCTTCTGCAATGCGTTATTCGCAGAAGTGCATTTTTGAAGTTCTTTTTCGAGACCAGACTTTGCCATTTCTAACCCAGCTACTTGATCTTCGAGTTGTCCTTTCAGCGAATTGAGATGACTAATGTTGGCATTTAAACCTTCTATGAGAGCAGCACTATCTGCAGCGGTGGAATCAGATTTTGATAAATCATTTTGTAATTTCAAAATTTCGTCATTTAATTTTTTGTTGTTCCCTTTTAGAGTTTCGATTTGTGACTTTAAATCTGAAACAGCTTTCTCCAAATCTGCGATCGTTTTCTTGAGTCCATCTATAGTCTTTATATTTTCAGATTTTTCTTTTTCCAGAGCGTCAATTTTGTTTTGCAAGCCATTTACGAAAGCATTCAACTCGGAAATTTTATCATTCAACTTTCCTTTTTCCTCATTTCCTTTACTCAAAGATTGAGATTCTTCGTTCAGTTTCTTGATCGTGTCCTTCAGCTGATCAGATATCTCGTTGTTCATTTTCTTGAGAGCTTCAATGTCTCGAAGCAAACCCTTTTTCTCCGATTCAGCTCCGGCTAAGCGTGAATGGGCTTCGTTAAGTTTACCAGATGTTTCATCCAAGTCCTGTTTTAATTTCCCTATTTCATTGCGCATCTGTAGTAGATCTCTTTTCAAACCGGCAATAGTCTCGTTTGCAGTATTAAGATCGTCTTCCGTACCCTTTAATTGATTCTTCAGTTTCTTATTAGACTCTCTTTCTTTCAATAGTTCGTCCATGGTTTTGTCAGTTATGCCTTGTAAATTTTCTAGTTTTCCTTTTAGATTTTTAACTTCTTCTTTCAGTTTCTCAACTTCTGCGCGACAGATTTTCAAGGCATCTTCTGCCGAAATCCTTCTGGTCTCAGCGTCTTTATACAATGTTTTGAAATGGTCTAAGTCTTTCTTCAATTGGTCATTATCGGTTTTTAGCTTCATCGATTCTTTACGCAATTTTTCGGCTTCCTGTCTTGCCTCGTCGATGGCGTCGTTTAAGTTCGATGCCTCTACAATTGTTTTCCTTTTTTCCTTCACCAATGACTTGTTTCTTCCTTCTAGCGCTTGTAACATTTGCTTGAGACCTGCTATTTCTCCTTCCAATTCAGAAATAGTATTTTTACACTTCGCTAATTCTTTATTTGCATCTTTTAAGTTATTTTCAAGTTCTTCATTGACATCTTTATATTGGCCACTTTCTTTAGATTTTGCATTCATTTCTTCTTTCATCGCTTTATTTTCCGATATCAAAGCTCTCAGTTGGCCTTCTGCGCCGGCAAGTAGATTATCTAGCTCGCTATTTTTCTTTTTCGCTGTTTCTAATGCATCAGTTAATGTTTTAGTCATTTCTTCAGAATTTTTTAATTTAGCCAAGGCTTCTGATAACTGTTTTTCCAATGATTCAATTTTATTATTGGCTCCATCGAGCTCGTTCTGATTGCTCTTAGTCGTGTCCTTAACCTTCTTAAGCGTATCCTCTAATCCTTTGTTCAACTTATCCATATCTTCTGCTTGCTGCTTCCATTTGTTCAGTTCTGCTTTCAACGCCACGTTTTCTGCTTGACACTGTCTTAACTGAGCCAGAAGACCTTCGCTTTCTTTTTTCGCCTTGTCCAATTCTGTCATTAAATTGTTTATTTTATTTTTCAGTTCTTCAACTTGACTCACCGAGTTCGAAAGATCCCCTTCCAATTGCTGTTTTAATTTTTTCAAAAGTTCGTTTTCATTTTGAAGTCTTGCCTGTTCCTTATTCAAGTCGGCTATCTTCGTTTGGCTGGAATCGAACGAGCCAGTCTTTTCGTCCAAGAGGAATTGGAGTCTGTCCGCATTGTTTTTCAAGTCATTGATTTCGCCCTTGTACCTTTCACAGGCCTCGGCTATGCTCTGTAGTTTGTTTTCACACTCAATTTTTTCATTTCGGAGATCTCTTAGTTCTTTTTTTAGTGATTCGATTTCATCCTTAGCCTTGTTCAGATCGTTTTCTTTAGCAATTAACTGATTTTGAAGATCTTCGATGCTACCTTTATTTTTTAACATGTCTCTCTTCATTTCGTCCAATTCTTTCGCCAATTTTTCTTTTTCCGCGCTTAGATCTCCCAGTCTTTTTTCCAAGCCTTCTTTGTCGCCTTTCAAACCACTTATGACACCCTCTAGGTTCTTGTTGATATCTTTTTGGTGGTCTAGCTGATTGTTCAAGTTGTTCATATTTTCTTGTAATCCTGATAATTGATCGTTGTTCATAATCATGGATTGTTTTAAATCTGCGCTACTTTCCCTTAAAGTTTCATTTTTTTGTTTTTCTTCTGCAAGTGCCACATTTGCCTTCCCTATTGTTTCGTTAAGTTCTTTGTTTTTTTCATTTGCTGCTTTTAGTTGATGTTGTGAACTTCCTAACTCATCTTTCAACCCCTCAACTGTGCCTTTTAATGATTCAATATCGGAGTTGAGTTTGTCTCTTTCTTTTTTAAGTTTATCCAGGTTATCTGATTTCTGTTTCAAATCATCAGTCAGATTTCTGATAGCCTCGTCTTTTTCAGAGAGTTCTGCCTTCGCCTTATTTAGTTCAGCGTTTCTTTCTTTCAAGTCGTCTTCAAGTTTCGTTATTTTGGATTCCAATCCAGCAATGAGCTTTCTCAACTCTCCCATATTTTGTATGGTATCGTTCTTCTTTCGGATTTCATCCAGTAATCGCGTGGTTTCTGTATCTTTTTTATCCAGTTGTGATTTTAGATCTTTAATTTCTTTAAGTAAGTTGTTGATGTCTTGCTTGAGGTGCTGATTTTCGTCTTTGCATCCTGAGAGTTGTTCTTTTAAAGTGGCATTTTCTCCTCTGGCACTGTTGAGCTCATTCATTACCCTGTTAAGTTCATTCGCCTTGTTCTTTCCTAAACTTTCGGCGTTTGCAAGTTCTTTAGAAAGGACCGCTACTTCCTTTAATGCTTCTTCGAGATCAGCGATCCTAGCATTGGCCTTGTTAAGGTCTTCTCGAAGTGCTCCATTCAATGCCTGTTCTTTTTTCAAGATTGATTTAGAATCCGATAGTAAAATTGCTATCTTTTCAAGTTCATCTGTGGCTATGAGGTACTTTTCTTTCAAGTCTCGTAGAGTGTTTCTCAAACATTCATTTTCGGTTTTTGTTCTTTTCAGTTCATCTTTTTTCGTCTTGTAATCCTTCATGATTTCTGAAAAAGACTGCTTGGTGAGTGATATCATTTCCTGAAAATAGTCGCATTGCTCTGACGTCATTTTATCCAACAGTTCTTCTTCTACTTGTTCCAAACGGATTATTTCTTCTTCTTGTGCGCGCATCTTTTTAGCCATTTCGATCTGCGATTCGGAAGATTGGCTGAAAAGATCTTTGAAGTATTCTTTGTTATCCGTAAGAAGTTCCATATTCTCCTTCATCTGATCGCGAATATTTTCTAATTCGTCGATCAATTCCTTGGCAGATAGAAGTTCTTCTTCTTTATTTATCAGTTCTTCGGTTCTTAATCTCAAATCAATTCTCATTTCCTGCAGTGCTTTGCGCATATTTTCCTGAAAAATAACACCGATCACAATAACATATAATTTAGTATGCAGGTCATTTAAAGGATAATTAGAACTGAACTACAACTACCCATGAAATCGAAGCCATCGTCTTGGGCTCTGCAACAGCGGGATTTAAATCCGGAACATTGAGTGCAGGAACTCAGCGCTCTACACACTAAACAATCCCGTTCTTTGATTTTAACGATAACCATTTATACATAACATAATTTTTTCTGGAATTGCCATAGACTAACTAACTGATGGGGTCAGCAGTCCTTGCAGAGCCTAGGCCTTCCCGACGAGCCTTCTCCAAATCTCTCGGTCTGTCACATACTCCCTTTTACCTTCGCGCTCCATTGTTTTTCGAATCTACACGAGATTGGAAAATTGCGGATAAGAAAGAATATAAAACTCCAGAACATGTTTCAGGAACCCACCATTGTCAATATAATAAAACAGGGAAAGCTGAGATGGTTTGGGCATGAGGAGAGGATGGTGCCAACCATACCCTCCAAGAAAATATATACCTTAGTAACTGCTACAACATAAATATTTTTTTTAATGTTTAGGCTGTGTAAGCTGTAAATACAAGCGGCATATAATCCACAGGGATAATAAAAGTTCTTTTACAACATTATTTACAATACTAGCAAAATTAATTCAATATAAAAGCCTTACACACCCTGTGCTTACACACGTTTCTGAAAGGAAAGCACTCCGACGATTCTTCGGATAAATATTATTGGTATCGGGTAAATATTAGAGGGGAATGGCGACGGAGAACAAACTAGGACATTTATGACCTACTTAACGGTATAAATATCACTACAGAGATAAAATTAAATCTTCTTCAGTAGGCAGGTCATGTCGCCAGAATGGAAATGAATGCCACTTCAAGGGTACTTCGAGCGACTGGCAGGCCATGGACTGAGATGGATGAGCTGAGTAGCTGGTGATGCCAAGAGGGTGGGAGTGAACAGCTGGATAACAACGGCCAGCTGATTGGTGTTGGAGGAGGCCAGACTCGCTTGCGGGTTGTAGCGCCAACATAATAATAATAATTACAATGTAGTTTTAGTCATTAAAAGGGAAAATTGGTATTCAAATAATATAATTACATAATTTCTTTATGAGCACGGACCTGTCTCGTGTCGTAGCTCTCAGACAACTGCTGAGTGTGTTCTGTCAGTTTGAGCAGTTCGTCTTCTTGGTCTGCCAGGACGCATTTCAGCTCCAGCAATTCTTTTTCTTGCAGGTTTTTCTCCATCTCGGTCATCCGAAGATCGGCTATAGTTCTCTTCAGGGAGTTATTTTCCGTCTTCAATCTTTGTAACTCATTCATTCTATTCTTCAGTTCTTCATAATCCCATTCCATCTTTAAAATGAGTAAATGACTGATGATAATTCAAATTTGAAATTTACAAGATAATTAACAATAGTCACTTATGTACGAGTTTAGAGCAATCTAAAGAAATTAGGAATATTGTTTGAATATATATCATCTTTATAATCTTTCCCTCTTCCACCGATGTGCTGTGTGAGGATTTGAATATATAAACAAAAATAAGAGTAGTATTGGTTGAGGTTCGAATATATGTTTCTAGCAGCCTGTATATGTTTCTACCTACAAAACTACCATATAGAATAGACATGTGAGAATAAAGAGCTGTATAATAGGAAGGACAAATAGTTTCTATCATGGTGAATAGGAGGCGAATATATCTTGAATGCCATATGATGAGCGTGGTAAGAACGACTTCCTCCCTCCAGATGTTGCGACTAGGAGAGTTCCAGATGATACTTATTTATCCTGCTATACTTATTGTTTACATACAGAATAAAATAGTATACTAAACACAAACCTTCCTAAGCTCGTGATTTTCCGCTTTGTATTTTGAATTTTCTATTGTTATACTGTCGAGTTTCAATAAAAGAGCTTTCATTCGTTCCTCCAGACCTTGTCCGTATTCCAATCTGGAAAAAGATTAAACATAACGAAGATCAGTAAAATTAATTTTATTAGTTTATACTGTGTAAAGCTCTTAAGTAAGAATTTGATTTATTTACTCTTCAGTAGTAAATACCAAAGTCATAATCAGAACTTTAATAGTCCAGTCATATTTTGGACTAAAAAACAAACATTAAAAGCTTAAACTTGGCTCAATAAATAAAAACTAAGCATTCCAGATGTGTTGTTATCAGCACATGCTCAGAGTTTCGCGAATGCACCTTGTCAGCAACGAAGGAATACTTTAACGAATACAGAAACCTCTCGAGAGACTGCATAGCCTCAAAAAATATAAGATGGCATACTTTAGCCATGTGATGTGAAATGCAAATCCATCTGCTGCAGTTAATGATACAAAACAAGATTGAAGACAAGAGAGACCCAGATGGCAGAGGTCACTCCTGGAACTGAGGCAATGGAGAGACTAACATCGATAGGCTTGTATAAGTAGGGACGTTATAGTCGCCGACATCCAAAGAGGATAGGCAATTTAAGAAGAAATGAATAAAAATAATTCACCACTCCAAAGTTGTACTAGCTCACGGATTCAAACTGTTTAAAGTGTTAATTCGTAGTTATCTTGGTAAGTCTGTTGATGTGAGAGATTTCTTTTTCCTTCATGTGCCTTGTCAGTATCATCGGATGTTGGCCTTCACCATACCGAAGGCCTCACCATCCTCTGCGATATGTAGAAGTTATTCTATATTCCGTATTTCGGATATTCTCGAATGTTTTAAACCAAGAAACTTTTTCTTCCTATTCCTTTACAACCTTATATTTTTCTCCTGATAATCAGTTTCAAGAACCGATGAAGACTTCTCATGAAATAGCTTTTTTTGATTGATCAAATAGAATTTGAGAGATTTTCCTTTATTTAACAGTCCTAAGTAATTCCCTACCTGTTATGTCTGTGATAAGTCAGGTCCTATCTCCAACAACCCTACCACCGGTGTGAGAATGACTTGTTCCATTATTACTTTTGAGTTTTTTAACTTTTACACGAGACGGAACGCATAGATTACTACAGAAATTACACTTGTCCGCATGATAACACAACGGCTTCAATATTTTGTTTACTGGAGACAGGTAGTATTATGAAATAAAAAAGCACTGTAGATATTTTGAATATTATATTAGATTGATAACAATTAGAACACTTGAACATAAACATTAAGTAAAGGTTATAAATATCTAAATTAGTCTAACAACAGCTGGAATTTTCTGGCTGGGGTGGTTGCCATGGATACATCCAGTGTTGACTGTATTAAAATAGTCCAGGCCAAGATTCCTTTCGTTGTCACTCTTGTAAAATTTATTACAAGTGAGCTAGTTGCCTTTCTGGAATTAGTGATTCAATTACAAAATAAATAAAATACAAGATGCTGTAAAAGAATCTATAAATTTTCCCTACACTGGGGGAAAACCTAATGCTTGATTGTTGTAGACAAATACTCAAATCAGTACAAATCATGGGCTATAGTAATAGATTTTTTTCATAGATGTATTTAAAATAGAATCAACTAAACAGATAATTTATTATAAAAATACCTTTTGAGTAGACAATCTTTTTCAATCATCAGTTCTTCAAGTCTATTTTCAACAGTAAAACATTTTTGAGATGTCGATTTCAGTTCTTCTCTTTGTTCTTCGTAGAATAGTTTCTGATCTGTCAGTTCTTTCACGAGGAGCCTCAAGTTGTCTATTTCTTCCCTATGGCTAGGAATATTGCATAAGCATTCGTCCTGAAATATTAAATAGTTTAAAACTTTACTTTAATAATATTGTAAATATATGTGTATAATATTATAAAATGCATAACCTGGAATATTCTGTGCTGCAACCTGGCGTCATCGCAGCTCAACGTTTCTTTATAAGCTGCTTCGATAACTTCCCTTTCTTTTATCAAATTATACAATGCGTCTATCTTCGTTGCTGGTAAACCCAACGCTGAAGCCTTTTCGAAATAGAATAAATAGGTAATGGTTTTTTACAATAATTATATTTTTCGTATTATATTACTATTGCAATTTAATGCTTTGGCGTTAATACACCAGTACCGTAATTTTAAATATTTATGCCGAATATAATTACTTATGTTTTGTAGATTAAAATACATTAGCATCAGGTATATATATATATATATATATATACATATATATATATATATATATATATATATATATATATATATATATATATATATGTGAATATATTGAACTTACCCTCTCAGCAATGATCTGGCATAACTCATAGGAAGGTATGTAGTTTCCGTATAAAGTCTCCTAAAAATAAACATTACTTTTAAGATCTGGTAATTTTAGAATTCAAGTTTAGAAACTATTTTTGAATTTTTTTTTATATGAAGTTTCAAAGTCATAGTGTAGAATATCCTATGCCTACGCCTCAGAACGTGGACAATGAACACCTTTCTTTTCTCAAAGTTGCAGGTGGCTGAGATGGATTTCTGGGGGAGGTGTCTCCATGACAGAGGATGGATCTGATTACATCGGTAAATCAAAGGATCGGGGCACCCTGAGATGGTACGGCCATATAAAAAGAATGCCGAACGAATTTTGAAAAACCGAGTCTTGGATTGGGTTCCAGCAGGAAGGAGGGGTCGCGGACGACCCATAAGCAGGCAGATGGTGGGAGTCCAGGAGGAGATGGTTGCAGGATGACGATTGGTTAAACTAAGAGGCTTGGAGCTCTGCTCTGGATAGATGAGGAAACCCTTGTTGGAACAGTTATAAAGCAAAATGGTATAATCGTATCCTGTAATATAAAATACTTACTGCTTTCGTGACTTCATCCTTTAAAAGATCCGATCGTTCGGTGTCAGACAGACCCCAAGCCCTGACGTCAGTGCAAGATGTGTACGTCTTCAACCTGCCATGACTCCTTTTTCTCTTTAACCTCCATTCCCTGAACGAACAGTTGTTCTCTCTAAAGACATGTCCTCCACGATGTAGGTAAGTAGGCATCTCCACCCGTCTTTACCTCTTCTTGGCTACACCGCTCTGTATGATAGATGTTTATATTTTAAAAAAAAAGAATAATAATGAATTTAAAATTAATTGTGCTAAAAACGTATTTATCGTTGAACGATCCTAAGCCCTTGATCTACCTAGTATCCTAATTTAAAGAAAGTATAAATGTAAATTGAATTTTTAAAAAACACTGAGTTGAAAAAAGGATTATTTATGATTATTAGAGTATCCTAAATATTAACGTATGAGATGAAAATAGTTGACTGGATGATCTAATGTAAAGGAGATAGTTCTTCTCCCTTCAGGACACGAGTACAAGTTCGTTTATGGAATTATTCATTCTTCAATCCTGAGTAGATGTGAGAATGTCCAAACCATTCTAATCGATTGATTGTAAATTTTTTCGAGAATGGTAACATCAGTAACTATTATCTGAGTAACATGGCAACTATTTATCTAGTCAGAAGGTACTGTACAAATTAATGAGTTATTGGAAATAGAAGGATTAGACAGTTAATTCTCAGCCTTTATGATTATAGAATATGTCCATTATCGCAGTCTTCATAAATTAATCATAATTAAAGTATCATCATTAGAATACATAGGTATTTTATAAATAACTCAATATATTATTGTTTTTAAGGTGTTAATGGACAACATAAAATCTATTATTTAGTTTATCTAAATCGCACTGTCATATTCATCTTCATTGTGGTATACGCGAACATTACAATCCTATTTCTATGGAACATATTTAATGAAAGTAATGAACCGATCATTATTTGTTCTTCAGAAATTAACTACAATAAAGATATCATCGATAGAAAGAACTGATATTTCATGTCACTATCGATTATTGTATTGTTATGAAAGCTCACTATTGGCCAACTTAAGATCGATTAGTCAGTTTATCAAAATCGAACTATTTTCATCTTTACATCTGTGGACACTATAATATTATTGCTAATACACTTTGTTAATCAAAGTCATTACTAAGGAATCATTATTCGGTTATTGATTTTTAGTTAATTTTTAACAACTAAGGACTTACATAGTCTCGGTAGTTTTGGCAAATCGTAGTAAATGTGTCTCTCTAACCTTTTATTTTGTCACTATGCTAATTCATATGGTTAATTATTGTTAATTCTAATGAGTTTTTTTAAACTATGTAATGAATAAGTATAAAAAAATCGGATTCTAGATTTATTTAATTCAGTAAATGTAATTTATTTATTTAACACCGGCCAAGGATGGATTAACAATTAGAATTTAAGAATGTGATTAAACGATTGTATATATCGATAGTACGTCCATCGGTACCCGTAGTTAAGTGGCTTTCAGAGGCATACAATTTTCGAATAGATTACTAAACATATAACCACAGCACTCTTGAAATTGATTTGTATTAATGCTATAATCATTATAAAATGTTTTAAGGTATATAATAATTGTTTTTATCATTCGTTGCTTTTGCATATAACCTTAAAACCGCAGTGTTGTAAGCAGACTTTTTTTTTTTTATCTGTACTCAAATTTCCACACATGTCGATAAAATTAACAGCCAACTCAGGCTAGAAGTTCATTTATAGGTTATTTAATGTTGTCAGTAGATTTTATGATATTGACATATTTCATATCTACAATAAAATAGTTGCCTGGAAGAAGGACGTATGTTACATTTTTCAGTCGTTGTTTTTTTGTAGAACAAGGTCGAAATACTCGTCCGCACGCGAAAATTCTATAGATTCTTCGGTTTTTCAATGTCATGTAAAAATAAACATTTTTACCAAAGCATCGTGGATGTAACAATTTTTTTTTTGGCTTGTTTTACAATAGAACAAGGGCATAAGTGCAAAATCAATAAAATGTAAGAAGGGCGTATGTGACAGCAACCTAATCAAATGACCCGTTCTCCCATTTTGGCTCTCCGGTAAACTTTGAAAAATGTAACATGCGCCCTTCTTCCAGGCAACTATTCAATTGAGAAATAGTTATTAAAAGAATTACAAAACCCAGTAAAAAAAAAAAAGAAATTGATTCAGACGATAACTAATGAATTAACTAAAAGAACTACTTTGTTTACCCATTGATTCATAAACATCTAATTTTGATATTTATGAATTAATGAATGAACGGAGTAGATACTAAACTACATGAACACTAATATGTCATTTAAAAAAGAAGTTAGTTCCTGTAGAAATATAATCGAGTTGGATCCTTTTCAAAACAGACAGCGAAAATTATCAACATTTTTAGTAAGACGTATATTAGCCTCTTCCTAAGTGAAATCTTGCCAACTTGGTCGAGTTTATAAATTTTTTCGAGAGATAGCGGATAACGTGTTTATCAAATCGATATTAATAATGTCAAATACAAATTAAAATGGCATTTAAATGTTGGCCTAACCGAGTGCTGGATTGGGTTCCACCAGGGAGGAAAGGACGCGGACGGCCCAGAAGCAGGTGGATGGAGGGAGTCCAGAAGGAGATGGCCGGTAGGGGTCTTCAGGAGGAGGATTGGATGGATCGAGTGTGGAATTCTGATAATTCACACTGACGGGCTGAGGCAACCCATGTTGGAACGCCTATAATAATAAATAAACACCAATTAATTTATTTAACTTTCCTCTAAACAATCACCATTAGGAATACGTGGTTATGATCATCTACCAGATATAAGAGATGTTATCTAGTAATGTCGTGTCACATGCCATGTTTTAACATGAATAACACGCGTGCTAATTACTCGTGTATTCACCTGTCCTCTAGTACCCTCATAGCGAGTATCAGAGCTTTGTCAAGATGGAAATAATTAGGAAAAAGAGGTAATTTTATATGATATAATTATTATTTTATTATATGAGAGGAAAATAGTTGACTGGATGATCAAATGTAGAAAGGAGATAGTTGGGGGTGCAGTAAAAAAAAAAAACACTGAATAAGTACTAGACTTGTAATTATGTGCCGACGTTTCGACCTACAGTGTAGGTCATCTTCAGGGCGATTTGGAGAGAGAGCTGTTGGGTGGACCGGCTGGCTAACAATCAAATTGATGTCGAAACGTCGGCACATAATTATAAGTCTAGTACTTATTCAGTGTTTTTTTACTGCACCCCCCAACTATCTCCTTTCTACTTATTATTTTGTAAGTATAATCTGTGAATGATCTCATCAATTTGCAAAAATATTGATTTTTTTAAATTTTCTTAAAGTGTTAACGTGTGATACTAAACAAGTGGAGATAATTCTATTGACATCATTCTGTAACATATAATTCATCTCATATAAAATTATTTCGTAAATTAAAAATTGAATTGGAATTCTCTTTGAATTTACCTGTAATTTTGTCCGAAACAGCGTATTGGCAAGAAAGGTTTTGTTCAGTATAATCTTAACGAGAGCAAATCCCCTATTATCTAATTGGGAGTAAAAATACATATGCAGCAGAAACATGACGAGATTATTGGAGAAGATGTGTAAAGAAGACTACGCAGGATGTGGTCGGAAATGAGTTAACGAAAGTAATGAACTGGGAGAAACCTTTGGGGGAAAGAATGATGAAATGGTATAGGTACGTCTGGCGTATGGCTCCCGTCGATGGCCAGAAAAGGTAAGGGATTCGGCTTCTGTAAGAAGAAGAAAAAAGTATCGTATTAAGGACATGGCGCAAAGAATTGGAGGAAGAAATGTCATTGAGGGGTCTCCGAACTGAAGACTAAAAAGGTAGGGAACCATGGGAAGAATTGACTTAACCATAATCCTACAGTAGGGAAAGCCAGATAATAGGAAAATAATAGATTTATTTTGCCCAACATCATCACTTATAAATTAATGATTAATATTATTTATAATTATTAAAAACTTTGTTTTTTTAAGTTGTCCGTCATCATACGCTGTTATGGTTAATCGGACGAGCTTCTGTAAGAGTCCTAAATTTGGCTTATCTAGGTATAACTAGTATTGGGATCTTTAACAAGGATTTGATGGGGCGACTTGTGGCCTAGAGGTTAGAATGACAATCTACTAAGCCCAATATCCCGGGATCGTAGCCCGGCAAGAGGCCCTAGGATTTTTCAAAGGCCAGAGAGAAATGCTTTATTTTCAGCAGTGCTGTCCAATTATATTGGATTGCCTTAATACACAGCATACTGATCAATCCAACCCTTTGTCATGCCGTCCTTCGGAAGGGGCGTTAAACGGGGGTCCTGAGCCTGTACGATGTCAGGTACTCGTTAAACATCGTTATCCCAATTAAACCTGGATAGGCAAAATTGATAGCTCTCACTGAGGCATTGTCCGATCAGCCATAGCAGCATAAAGTGACGTTAAACGGGCAAACAACCGTCCCTTTCAAAGCCTTGTATTCTCCCTTTAAGAACCTAGCGATCTTGGCCATAGTAAATTCTTTTGCTAACCACTAAACTACAGGTGACCAGTCTTCCAATTGTATTCTAATATATTAATCATATTATGCTTATTTAAGAGTTTTTGCTAAATTTTATTTATATAAATTATATATTATATAAGAAACTATGTGATAATATGTTCTTCAGGACGGTGCAGAGGAAGAAGAGCTTCACAAAGCTAGTTCGGAATCAGAGTCTTAGGGACTACATTCAGGATTACTGCAACAGCACTTCGATCCACGGAATCAAATATCTTGGGGAGTCAGGGCGTCCGCTTGGAGAAAGGTGAATGCATTCTTCAATCAATCAATAATTAAATTCATCGATTAATTACAGATATTTTATGATTAACTACTCAAAAAATGTTATTAATTTCCTTTCAGGCTCTCCTGGGTTTTAATATTTATCATATGTTTCTACGTAAACGGTTACCTGATCCAGCAAGTTTGGAACAAGTGGAACGACTCTCCTGTTATCGTATCGTTCGCTGAAACCGCTACTCCGGTCTGGAACGTGCCCTTTCCCGCTGTAACCATCTGTAGCGAAGTCAAATCTAGATCTCATATCTTCAATTTTACCTACCACATGAATGATGACAGCTTTCATAAAAACACTACAGATGAATTAACGTAAGGAAATTTTATATTATTTTATGTATCTATTTATTTATTTTATGTATTTATATCTATACATAAGGATTATATGGAGCAGGGTAGCTCAGTGGTAGAGCGCTGAGCTGCCTTGCCGAAGGTCCTGGGATCCTGTTGCAGATAATTTATTTATTCTATTAACAGACCCTGTTAGATGTTGAGGCCCTTCTGGTGCTCACCCAAACTTTATAAATTGGGCACTCTTAATTCGGCGAAACTACCACGGGTACTCGGGCAAATTACCATTGTGCATAACCGTTGAAGTACTATTCCCCTATCATGTATCTAGCCCAAACCTTTATTGATTTAGTGGTACAATTTTTTAATTTATTAAATTATTTTTATCCATCTGGTCTTATAGCTCTTATGGCAAACCGGAGTGGTATTGGTAAAGGGTGGTATTTTGCATATATATACATTTCAAGTAGATCAAATTTTTTTAACTTTTAAACGAAACCAAATTCAGAAAAACGGTTCAGGTAAAAGTTGTAGTTATTCAGGCCTAGTTTGAAGAAATAAAAAAAACATTTTTTAGTTTTTCACTTTAAATGGTCAATATCGACCTTCAAAAAATGTAGTTCCTCTTGATCCCCATTTATTTTTACTTTTCTGAAATGTACAACCTTAAACATTGAAAAAATGTATGTAACATTTTTTTCTATCTTTCATGTTTTAAGTAGAAAAAGCATTCAAAGTTGACTACTGTAGTATTTCCTCTTTACGAGGAAAAGTAATGTAGCTGAATTAAGTTATTTTATTTAAGAGTTTTTAGTCAAAATAACTTACTAATGAAGGTATTTTGAATCTTTCAGAAAATGTCTGGACATTTAAAAACCTTCTGAGAAGACAGCATACTGAAGTAGTGAGCTTCAGACACTTCTTCTACTTGACCTATGAAAGATAGAAAAAAAGTTACATACATTTTTTCCATGTTTTGTATTGTACATTTCAGAAAAATAAATGGGGGTCAAGAGGAAACTAAATTTTTTGAAGGTCGATATTGACCACTTAAAACCGAAAAAATGTTTTTTTATTTCTTCAAACTAGGCCTGAATAACTACAACTTTTACCTGAATCGTTTTTCTGAATTTTGTTTTGTTTAAAAGTTAAAAACGTTTGATACACTTGAAATGGGACACCCTGTATATATATATATATGTGTGTGTGTGTGTGTGTGTGTGTGTGTGTGTGTGTGTGTGTGTGTGTGTGTGTGTGTGTGTGTGTGTGTGTGTGTGTCTGTGTGTGTGTGTGCATGTATACAGAATAAATAATTTATCTGCCTCAGCGGGATTTGAACTATCAACATAAAATAATTGCTACTATCTTCTTCTTTAACATACTAAATAATTCTATATAACAATACATAGCTGTTATAGAGAACTATTAATAAAATACAAATATAAAAATTAAATGTATAATTATTTACATATAATTTCTAAACGTTTCAGAAAGCTGAAGATCGGCGATGTAACCCTAGTGTGTGACGGTCATGTCCAAGTAGAGGGTGAAGATTTTGCTGGCAACCGTACCATAGATTTCTTGGCAGAGGTACCACAAACAAATCTTCATACCAATTCATGAACAAATATATATTTCTTATAATGCAATTGGGAAAAACCACAATGCAAAGCCTTATGTTTCAAAAATACACCCACTTACCAGTCGACGTTTCGCCTATAGGTGTATTTTTGAAACATAAGGCTTTGCATTGTGGTTTTTCCCAATTGCATTATAATAAATAATAGTGTTTCTTTTTGAGTTTTTGGCTCTATTTTAGAAATATATATTTCTTTTCTCTGATTTGTCTGTTGTAGGTGTCTCCTCCATTCAGTGATACAGTTTGGCAATGCGAATGGGCGAATACGAAGATAAACTGTTCCGAGCTGTTCACTGAGATCTTGACTCAAGAAGGGTTCTGCTACACTTTCAATATGCTCGACAAAGCGGACCTCCTCCGCGGGAATCCGTAAGTATAGGGTTAGCAGGGAAGTGATTGCCGTTTGCACCAGTAGATAGCGTTATGTTAGTTTCGTTATTCTTTTGTCAATATGAGAATTGTTCTTTAAATAGGAGAACAAAAAACCTATTTCCAGTAAAACAAATTTTATTTATTCTTCATTTTCGAGATACGTTTCGGCCTATATTATTAAATGACTATAGAGGATATGGTTCCCTCTGAATTTAAAAAAATTTTAAATGGAATAAAACAACTTATATTGAGATAAATGACTTATGGTCAAATAATTAACCATATAACAAGTTAAAAAAATGAAAAAATTAGAATAGAAGATTGAGAATGGCCTAGGCCGAAACGTATCTCGAAAATGAAGAATAAATAAAAAAAATTTTACTGGAAATAGGTTATTTGTTCTCCTATTTAAAGAATATATTATATGATGAGTCCAGTTGATATTTTATAAAAAAAAAAAAAAAACTGAGAATTGTTTCATCTGTTTGATAGTCGATTCCTATTTTCCTGCAGATTAGCTTCTATCAAATGTTCTCATGGCTTGCAAAAATATCTTAAATCCCAGCTGATTGAAAAAACGTACTAAGACGTAAGATACTGATTTATAATACCCTCATTAACTACAAATATATAAAATCACCGTAAGGCCTGTGGTCATTTATGGGTGCGAGACCCCTGATTTTAAGGCCACTGATTTAAAAAAATCAGAACTTAAGGTCAATTCCTGAGAAAAAACTATTAAAAATAATATGGGTCGGAGAAGCCAAAAATGGGGTATTAAGAAGAACATGGATCTGATGGAGCTGTTTGGAGAGCCTGATACGGTGGCATAGATAAAGAGAACCAGAATGAGATGGATGGGACATTTGGAAAGAATGCCATACCAGAGGTTTTCAAAGAAGATGCTATATGGGAAACGGACGGCAAAAGAAGTCGGGATGAGATTGCTGGACGATGTCGAGGAAGACTTAAAGCTGCTGGGTCTATAAGAATGGAGGTGAATAGCGCAGGACCGCAGAGATAGGGTGGCTGTATGTACTATATGCAAAGACAGGAGGAGGCTTGGGTTCTTATAGGACTGTAGTGCCAGTGCAATAATAATAATAATTATTATTATTGTTAGACCCGTGCTGACCTACAATTCAGAAAACTGGCAACTGAAGAAAGATGGACAATGCGTCAGTATTTTTGAAATGAAGATCACCAGAAAAATTATTGGTCCTATGAATTATAAAAATTATGTCTTATTTCACACTTGGAAACAACAGTTACTTTCTTGCCAAGCCATTATATTTCATCAGTGTCAAACTCAAAATCTTATTTTCATCCGTGCATCCATATATATAATATTCTTGCTCGTCAACAGGTTTACTTTTCTCCAATCTCATGGCAATGGAACTACAAGTTGGTCGTTGGATGGGGGTTATACAGACCAAGCAAAGCTTCACGCTTATCCAAGAAGAGCCTTTTCGGCTGGTGCGAAGGCTGGACTTACCATTCGAATGAGAGCTCGGGAGGATAAGGATCTCTACTGCAGAGGACCTGTTCTTGGTTTTAAGGTAGCACCTTTAAACTTTTACAACCTTTTCAACTGTTCCAACAGAACCCTAACATTGGAGCGTTTCACCCTTTCCTGCTCCACTGGGGCTCATTTCCATCTAATATTCACCTTGCTTCTTCCCTATCCTTATGTCATGTTTTTGCAACATCTCCTCAATTACCTAACAGATGCTCTCTAGCCTGTTACATTTATTGGCTTACAACAATCAGATGCTAATGGCTTTTATTGTTTAGTAACTTTATTTTTTATTATTTTCTGTTTTTAATTTAGTTTTTGTTATGTAAACGAGATAGTTGGGGGGTGCAGTCAATAAGAACACAGAATAAGTAAAAAACTTATATTACGTGCCGACGTTTCGACCTACAGTGTAGGTCATCTTCAGGGCTAACAGAGAAACAAACAGAACAAAAAATATAAAAAAATGTAAAGTATCAATAATATGGTGACAAGTAATGTAGAAAAATAAAATAGTGGCAGATATGAAGATAGAAGATAACGAATATTAAAAAAGTGCCAGATTATAATAAAATAAAGATATAGACAGATTTAAAAAAATTAATGATAATGAAAAGGAATTTAAAATAGTGACAGATATAATAAAATTAAGATAAAGACATATATAACAAAATTATTGAAATAGTGACAGATATAATAATTGAAATAATGACAGATATAACAAAATTATTGATAATGAAAAGAAAATGAAAATAATGACACATATAATAAAGTAAGATAGATTTAAATAAAAACTTAAAGACATATAAAATAAAAAATAGAAAATAAATGTACAGAATGGATAGTACAGTACAAAATAATAATATAAAGGAAAATCAAAAGGAGGAGTTAAACAAAAGAAAGATGACCTACACTGTAGGTCGAAACGTCGGCACATAATATAAGTTTTTTACTTATTCTGTGTTCTTATTGACTGCACCCCCCAACTATCTCCTTTACATTAGATCATCCAGTCAACTATTTTCATCTCATAGTTTTTTTTATATTTGGTCTTCTTTCTCTCCTTAGCGTATAGATCTTCTTACAGTGTAAGAGTTTTAGAAAAGGCTTAGTTTAACTTTTTCTTTCCATATAAAACATTCGTAATGGGGGTGATTTATGGCGTAGAAAGCTTGTTTCCTGTTGATCCAACGCAGTGAAGTACTCAGCAGTTCCAGGAACCAGAGGAACATATGGGATTGGATGTAACATATCTGTAGCTTGACACGAACCCTTCATGACTGTAGATTAATTAATAAATAAACGAAAAATATTTTCTGGGAAATATTATACTTGGGAAGTATTTCCTGCTTAGTTGCAAATCACTTTCTGCTTTATTATTTGTTTTTACTGGGGCTTAAGGTTCTTTACTATTCCAGTGGAGGCAATGAACGGAATTAATCGGGTTATTAGTAGGTGAAAAACATGGGGTTCAGTGTGATCTACACTAAACCACGACTCTGAAGAACCGTTGGCTTAGGCATAGTACATTCTCTATTTTCTCTATCAAGACCCTTCATGGACTGTAGTGAAACAGGTTTTTTATTTTTGATTTGTCTCGATATGTTCTTACACCTGGTTTACTAAAACAGGTTATCAACCTTCCTAACCTGGTCAACAAGATCCTAAAATTAAGTAACGTTCAAAGAACATCCATTCTCGTGTATACATCGCAAAAAATGCGAGAACACGGGGACATGAGATCAGATAAGAGAACAGATTTGTTCCCGGCTGGTAAGCGACTCCGGTTGCTCAAATGGCTGAGCACTGTCACGGAGAGACAGAGAACCCGGGTCCAAATCCCGGCCGGGAGCATATCTTTTCTCTTCAAATAAAAGTAGTTAAAAATTAAAACAATTAACAAAAAATATAAATATTAATATGACATAAATCAACAAGATCCTAAACTTAAGTAATGTTCAAAGAACATTCGTTCTCGTTAATACATCGCAAAAAATTGCGAGAATACGGGGACATGGGATCAGATTAGAGAACAGATTTGTCCCCGGCTGGTTGCTCAAATGGTAGAGAACTGTCACGGAGAGATAGAGGACCCGGGTTCGAATCCTATCTTCCCTCTTCAAATAAAAATAGTTAAAAATTAAAACAATTAACAAAAAATTATAAATAATTCTTTCTCGTACATTCTTCTTCATCTGAATTCACATAAATATGAATCCAACATATTTCCACATTCTTTTTTGTTTCACCCTCTGGGTATGATTACCTGTGTTTAAGTCAACAAAATTTTTTGAATGGTTAACAACGTAATGTTTTATACCTCATGCCTTCAATTTACCCTTATAGGTCTTCCAGCAATCAGAATATATTTTTGTCCCAGGTCATATCGCGACTTTAATGCAAGAAGTCAGTATTTCAGCTGTTCTACATGGGACAGAATATAGGAAACGCTCCCAAGTACGCCTCCGAAGACCCATTGCTGCGGGTATATCCTCCCCACTTTATATTTCCTTTTGGAGAAGCAGGACTCATCGATTTCTACACTAAGACATCCTCCTCCATTATTCATTCATTATAGGCTTTGTTAATATAAATAATCATAATTCCTGAATAAGTAATTTGCATGCGTTTTCCGAAACAGATCCAATTAATCGATAGTTTAAATATTTATGTTTTTTATAAATATGACTTTTTTCTTTAGGTATTACTTCACAACCCTGCGGAGATTCCACTTGTTCGAGAACGTTATTTGAGATCACCTCTGAACCAAGATGTAAGATGTTCTTTATTTTTTAATCGATTGTCTGATCTAATAGAGCATAATTTCCAAACCTAAATGGTGATAAAATGTCCTTTATTAGTTAGTTGTATATTTGTATTGTATTTATTATCACAATAAATAATTATAACAGTGAAAAAAACGGGCATAATCTGATTATTATTTCATGGTAACACTTTGATTTAAACACAAACAACATATCGCGCTAGTATTTCTAAAGTGTTGTTTCCGATGTTTTTACGTTGTGAGTTATAACTATGAAAGAAATGGGTTACCTACATATCTTTATCATTTATCAAAGCTGTATCAGCCTATCTTCTGAGCTTGTGGATAAGCTTATTAATATTTTTTTTTTCAAAAATGTCGGTTTTTGACTTATGCCACTTTAGGAATACTAGTGCGATATATGCATTCATAAGTATATCTTGATAAGTAGGTAAACATTAATCAAAATCTTTGCTACAACGTCTGGGTGCACAGACTTTGCTGTTGCACAGATTCTGGATTATGTCTATTTTTTTTCGTCTTTCATTTTTCTTGTGGATCCAATAGTCCAAGTTAAGGCAATTGTAGTTTTCTTGATGAAGCTTTTATATTATTTATATAAAAATATTTGAGTAGGTGAGGTGCAAAACTCGTTCGTTCCATTTTTTTGAAAAAACTTTTTTTTTGTTATCATTAAATCAGTAATTTTTTTCATTCCAAGCTCACTTACACAGGGAAGCTGTACCTTTAGAAAGCAAAAAAAAAATTTTTTATCTGGCCACTCTACGAGACGAGGTAAGTTTTTTGAGTTTCCTGAAAAACGTGTTCCCGTGGAACAAACGAGTTTTCCAACTCACCTCCTCATTTGATTAAAAAAAAAGTTTCGAATTTAAAAGTGGAGGTTAACAAAAATTTATAACAATTGGATTTATTTATCTTTTAAGGTGGTGGTTGTGGTTCAGCCAAATATAATGGGCACCAGCCCAGGCCTCCGGTCGTACGACCCACATCGAAGGCAGTGCTTCTTCCCGACTGAGAGGCACCTCAAGTTCTTCAAAGTCTACACGCAGAGGAATTGTGAGCTGGAGTGTCTTACCAACTTCACACTTCGCCAGTGTGATTGCGTCGGCATCCATATGCCCAGTGAGTAGTGTTTCTCCTTTATTTTTTAGAATTAAGAAATCAAAAATTGTAAAGAAGTAATAATGAAGAAGACATCCTTATTAAAGCTGGATAGGCAAAATTTACGACTGCTATGTAGCATCGGCCGATATTAAATAAATTAAATAAATATTTGATTATTCTAGACATTAAATAAAAATCTAATTATTTGATTATTGTTCTTTGTCGGTTCATTTAAATCACTTTATGGCATTAAGGTCACCTGTGGTCTAGTGGTTAGCGTAGCGGGTTCGTATCCCGGCAGGTGACCCTAGGATTTTTTTAAGGGAGTAAAAAATCCTTAGTTACGCCGTCCTTCGGAAGGGGCGTTAAACGGGGGTCCCGAGCCTGTACGATGTCAGGCACTCGTTAAAAATCCCTATCCTAATTAAATCTGGATAGGCAAAATTTAGAGCTCCCAATGTAGTATCGTCCGATTAGCCATAGCAGCAAAAAGTGACGTTAAATGAACAAACAAACAAACAAACTTTATGGCATTTTCTTCTAGGTCATGTTTATTCTAGGATAAAGTTAATACATAAAAAATTTAATAAATAAAAATGTATATATTATCCCTTTATAGGAGACAATGATACAAAATTTTGCGGAGCTGGAAAAAAACCATGCATGATCAAGGCAGAAGGTATAATATTTCTATATTTGATTATCATTATTTTTTTATTTATTTATAATGAAATAAAAGTTTAAACTTCTTTATTTATTTTAGAGAATCTTAGACTGATGGAAGTAAATGCGTCCTACAAAGGAAAATCTATGACATGCGATTGCCTCCCTGCTTGCACTTCGATTCAATATAACTCTGAAAATACACAGGCTAATTTTGCTTCATCAACCTCAGTAATAAGTGATGAGGATAACACAACAATGAGGTAATACACTCTTTTTTTTATTTGAAGTTTATCTAATCCTTAGTCTGACTTCATGATAGTATTCTTCTTCGTAGTTATTCTAGGAGCTTAGGATTTTCGCCATTTTAAATACTTAGATAACTTCTAGTGTCAGTTGACTAAATTATTACTCTAAATCTGTTTAAGTTGGTTTAATTTACATTATGTATTTAAAATGGGTACTCTTCCAAATGGTGCTGAATATTTTTTTTTTAGTTAGTAATGATTGTAATTTTTTTTCTATCTTTCGATAAGTGTTATTTTTTTTATGTAGTAGTCCTTAGGTTTATGTCGAATAGGTCCATTTTTTAAATTTGCGTAGGGATGTGGCAGCCCTAGGATTTTCGGCCATCTTAAATACAAGGGTAATACAATTATAATTTATTTTATTGTTATATGATAAAAAAAAATATTTAAAAATATTTCGACCCCGGAAAAAATGACTCGAATCCGGGACCTTCACATCTCCGTGGTGACGCCTCAATCTCGGCCATCCTGGACACTTCACGGACAGCCATATCCCCTCTTTTTACTTGATCCTACATCTCCGTGTTCTCGCGATTTGCTATGTATACACGGGGAGAATGTTAATTATGTTATATTTTATATAATTATGTAATGTCTAATTATGTTAATACAAGTCTGAGTAGGTCAGAATTTACCTCTCATTCTCATAACTTTGTTTAGTATTCTTCTTGTATCTAAGGTGGTCAGTATTCCAAATAGTGCTGTTTGCTTTTGTGTTTTTTTTTTGTTGGGCTGGTTAGGGTGGTTGTAATTTTAAAATAAAATATAAAGAAGCAGGGTAGGTTATTGTGTATAGTGCTGAGTTTCTGTTCCGGAATTCCCGAGTTCAAAAGAGTTCAAAGGTTGTGATAGAAAATAATAACCAAGAACTTTAGGATCTGAAAACCCCTCAAGGCCTCACCCAGCCTTTGTAAAGTGGATACCCTCTTAATTTCAGGGAAAACCAAGTGGTTGATCGTGATCTCGTACAAAATACTTCCCTGCACAATCGTCGTCTTAGAAACAGTACAGACTAATCCAAGGGCGGGTCCGGGATTTTTTTCTGGGGAGGGCACAACGGGCAGAAGGGCAAAAAAATCAACAATAACTTACAAATAAACTTGTAGTATTTATAGAAAGGTTTCAAAGGTTTATTAAAATATCTAAACAATAGTTTCAATCGTGTTATTTCTATTATAACGTCACACGATTTGCCTATAAGTATGTACTGTAATGGATTCTCCACAGTACACAAAAAACCCTCTAGGGGGCACGTGCCCCCGTGCCCACCCCCTGGATCCGCCTATGGACTATTCCATTTGCTGTACCCAAGACGATTCATAGGTTGTAGTGGTACATTTTTTAAAAATATTTAAAGCGAGAAATATATAAGCTAAGATAAAAACTAAAAGTATGATATCATATGCAGTCCCAGTGAATAAGTAGTTGATTCAAATTTTGTACTTAGAAAGTTATCACTACAGAGGGAAGCCGAACCGTCTCATTCTTTAGCTTTTGGCATGAAGTAGAGTTGTAATATAAGCAATAACTCCATTTCAAGCTAATAACTGCTTAAATTAGCCACTTACACACTACGAAAATAAGTACAGGAAACTTTTTTTGGAGAAAAATCAACGAGCGAAAGTTGACAGAAAAAAATTTAATAACAATTTAGGAACAAATTAAACGTAGTAATAAGTTTGATTGAAATAAGTTTTATCACAAATTAGTGCATCGATAAGTGATAAAATATTTAAATAGTATAAAAATTATTTCAACAATTTTTTCTCTTCTAGGTATAAAGAATCACGAATCTCGATATTTTTCAAAGAAATGCAGTTTACGACCAGTCGTAGGAGTGAATTGTTTGGTGTTGTCGATTTCATGGGTATTGTATTTTATTTTTAATTATAATAAAACTTACAGAATAAACTTTTATATGTTGAACTAATTTTAGAAGACTGAAACGAAAAGAAACTGCTCACCGTTTCAGGCTGCTTCGACACTTACTAGACAAACGTCTGAACTCAAGAGTCCAAATTAAATTATAAAAACTGATGTACATGACTATTGTCAGATTTGGATTATAGAGTATGTGTGTGGCTCGACTAAGCCATCGAATACCTCTCGTATCCAATCCTTACAACCCATAATCCTTCGTAAAATCCTCATTGGTCCATACTTTGTCACGAATAAAGTCATCCATAATGACCTCAATGTACCATTTGTTGCTGATTTGGCACGAACCTGATATCAATTCTTTCATGACAAACTTTACTTCCACTCAAACCCCCTAGTTTCAAACATAGCCACCTCTTTAATTCCCGATAATCCTCCTAATCAGAAAACATAGCTTCGTAACCTTCTAAAGTTGATTTGTTATTTGAGTAATACCAGGTGCTAGTTTCTCTACTTGCCTTTTTCTCATTCCATTGTATTTATTCTGCTTACTTGTTATTTCATAATACAGTTGTTAATTTCAATAAATAAATTTAAAACAAAATATACAAAGAAATTGTTTGTTTCAGCTCATTGTGGTGGCTTGTTAGGTTTGTGCTGCGGTATGAGCTTCCTCAGCATTCTCGAACTCATTTATTACATAACATTCCGAATATGGGGCAATATAAAAACGAAAAACAGGGAGGAAAAAAAGAAGAAAGAGGAAGAAAAACAAAAACCTGAATCAGCTGATGATGCTGGAAAGAATGATATCGCAGTTATAGATTGGAAAAGCAAATAGTAAAACAAAATCAGAGTCAGTATACATCTGTATTCGAAAATAAAATATTATATAAGGCTATATAATCCTAACCAACTTAAAAAAAATAATAAAACACTATCTAATAATTTTTGGACAATTGATTTATGTATCCATGGCAACTGTTCTAACCATATGTTTTATTATGTGTAACCTTCCCAGTTGTGTTATCCTTTGTTACTTATACATATTGTGAAAATATTTAAGTTTCATAAAACCATAATGTGTTTCTGGCCCTAACACATCAAAAATTAGATCAACAATAATGTTATTTAAGTATATTTAACAGAATGCCTTTGTTCGTCTAAACTTCCAAACATTCAAATATTATTTTGAACATATAAATGTTTGTTTCTTATGACTGATCAATTAAATTACACTTTATTAATAGTAATGAGTAATTATCACAACACATGTTCTAAAATTATTAAACGAGTCTTCACAAAATAATCACAGCTAACTCATGAAGTTTACATGTTTATTAACTTTTTATCTTTAGACAACTTAATATAAAATTATGATTCAAAAGAATGTTTATATTATGTATAGTACCTATGTATGTTGTATATCTTATGTGTTGAAATAAAACCTAGTCTAAAGTGTTTTTATCTGTTGAAACAATCATTTTTATATTTTTTTCTATATCCAGATTTTCCATTATCTAAATTTATACGGGAAATTATAATTTTATTGTTTTCCTTAACCTTCGCTCGGAGGTATCTGTGAGATCTAAGCTTCCTAAATTCCCACTTCTTAAGCAAATGTAAGGTTCTAATTTCCTTAGTGCTCTGTTGATTTTCGAGACAGACGTATTAATCTAATGGATGAATTGCGCCCGTAAGTATTGCAGATTTTCGAAATTTAAAATAAAAATTTACTCAAAATATTTTTTTTTATTTACTAATATTAATCGTTTATTTATATATACACAGAGGAACCGATAAAAGGCAAAATATAGATAAGCTTAGATCAAAGAATTGAATTTGACACACAAATGAGTTTTAGGGTAATGCTGTCAATAGTGAGACCATGATTTTGAAAAATAACTTTTTAATTTCTCCATGTTTATTACCATAATTATTTTTTATTAATTATTCTGCATTACCTAAGTATTTTTGAAGACAGACTGTTACATTGAATTTTGTGTTTTTGTATTATTCCTTGTGTTATTTCCTATTTAATATGAACAGAATAACACTTTGAGAATAGCCGTCATTAAAAGAAAAAGCTGTGAAATATTTACCAGTAGTTAAGAATAATTCCAGCGATGAAATCATGTGAAAAAAGTCATCAAAGGGATTTTGACAAGGACAGTAATGGAGATGTCTTCGTCGAAAGTGTATGGAACATTTATATAAGAAGAGGGGCGTGGCTAGAGGGCTCTGCAATATTATATATATTATTACTACATTATCCAGTAATATGAATAAGAAGATAGGTGTTATCAGTATCTGAATTAGCATTGGTCAGTTAAAAACAATGGTGGATAACAGTCCTTGCAGACCAGCTAATACACAAGTAGCCTTAAACTAATCTATATTCTTATATATAGATATTACTATTATATATATATGTATATATAGCTACTGGGTGTTAAAAATGAATTCAACTACTCCTAAATTCAAGATACTGATATTTATTAACAAAGTGACAAAAAGAATACAATGAAGTTACAAACAATTAAATTATTTGACTAATATAAATTTACAATAACAATGTTCTAAATATTTATTATAACTTAGGCCTATTTAATTACTAAAATAAAATAAGATATTACTACTAAGAAATAGCTTAACTATTTACATAAATTTGTACAAATACAATAAAATTACGCTAGAGCTTATAACTACAAATTAACACTTACAGTTCACTAGTTAAAGTCCACCGACCGTAAGAATCTCCAAATATAACCAACTGACACACAGTAACAAACAGAAACAGTTTATTACATTCACAAGACTGTCAGAGTCCACTGATACACTTATTACATTGGCCGGTTCAACACTGTGCCTGGTCGATTCTAGCATCTTCGAGAAGGTTTTAATCCAATCTCAACTTCTCCCACCGACGGGCTTGAGCATCCAGCAAATTTGATCCAAGTTTTATTCTCTTTGCTTTTCTATTGGAACATCAAGTTTTGCATGGTGATACTAATAGTTGAGTAGGTCTCTTGGCCAATGTCTTTTTAATCTTTTCCTATCAAATCCTATAAGAATTTGGGTGATTTTTTGTCGATGAGTGGAATGTTATGTATTTGTTATGAATACATGATTTTACAGTGGGAATGTTCATGTCGTTGTGTGATATGCCATGGTACAATAACAATTTTTCTGAAAATTTTAGACTGTACTATTTGTATCTTGTTTATGTGGACTTGTTTTGCTGAGTCCCAAAGTTCTGCTCCACATGTCCAAATATGTTATATTATGATGTATTAATTATAAATTTTATTACTTTTTATATGGACAGTGAACCTGATTACTTTTTCTGAATATTTAAAAATATGTTCTGGAAATTAATAATTTATTTTTATTAAGATAATTGAACGGAAACTAGCTCATTTCTTATTTTAAAGTCGTATGTTTTCCCCATCCAAGACGTACTAGAAGTAGTGGGGATCATGAACCAGCCTTGTAAGTTTTTTCCCAGTTGGATATTTCTCTGTATCTAGTTGCGTGATCTATTTGGGTGGGCAGTCTCCATGGCGTGAGTATGAGACGGTTTAAATTTTTTAAACTAACCAGTCTATTTTTAAAAAAATAAAATAAAGTAAACAATTAGTTATTGAGTCTAATTCTCACAAATGTGTTAACAAGTGACTAGAATAAATTCACGAAATATCAATTATTCTTTAATCCTTACATATTTATTCAATATTATCATAAACTAGGATAGTAACAAATATATCAAATGGACGCTTTTTGTCTTCCCTAAGCACTTATTAAAATATAAACCATTGGGATCAAGAGTGTTCTTGAAGCAAATTTAAATTAAAATTTTCCTCTTCCGCATCAAATATTATAGAGTGAGACACTAAATTAAAGAATAGATTATTATTATTAATTTATTCATTGAAAAATTTACAACTGTATTTTGGCAATACAAGTAAATGGCAGGAATGATACATACAGAGATATACAAGATACCCTATACAAAGTATCCTATACAAAATGCAAGATACTTTTAGATTAAGTATTTCAGACACCAGATACAAAATACTGTCAGGAATAGTATCTGAAATATTAGATGCAAAATACTTATCTTTTAAATACTTTTTAAAGATAAAATACTTTTGTAAGAAAACAGCATTTTATTGAATTTAGTTTATTTTTTTAACATGAATTATTAATGAATATATTGCGTTGATCGCGCAAATGTGACAAGACAAAATATAATATTCTTAAGGTTATAATTGAGACTTATTAAGTCATATTCTTCAAACATTTTATCACTCATGTTCTTCGATGAGGCCTTATAATCATAATCATAATCATAATCAGCTGCACAGGGGCAGAACTTGACAAGCAGGTGTTATATTTGAAAAAAATGTTTATTGTAGGATAAGCATTTAAGCTCTCAAAGCCTTTTTGGTTAAAAAGGTATCTATACTTTTTATTCAGTATTTTTGGGACATGTTTAAAATTATGTATTTATTTGATTTGTCTTTTATTTTAGGTTGAAAATGTACAAATTTATAAAAAAATTTTAGAGAATATTTTTTAAAATTAAATAACGTTAAAGGACTTATAAATAATGTAAATTGAGAATGACATAGTATTGTTGAAACGTTTTTAAATAAAGAAAAATAATATCTGACTGGAAAAAGGTTTTAATTTACTCACTTGAATGATTAACTAAGAAATATGTACTCCAGTAACAAAAACAAGATAATTAAAATAAAAAATAAATTTTAGCTTATAAATATTTTCAAATATTTTTATTTTGAAGAGAAAAGATTTGTCCTGGCCGGGATTCGAACCCGGGTCTTTCGCTTTAATTATTTTCTTCTGTTATTATGTAAATATTGTATTAATCTAATAATGCAGCTCTTTGGCCAGATATATCTTTATTAAATTTGTTCACATTTATTCTTCTTAAGAGCCTTGGTCTCTGAATAAAATTATTTTTCTATTTTATGTATAAAAATGTATATCATTTTCTTTACTGATCCATCAAGTGGCAATACACTTATATACATAAATCATCATGCTCTTTTTTTATTCTCATAATTAGATTCTTCTTCGTAATTAACATCATATAACTCGGCATTTCCTTACGACCGAACAGGCTCATGACGCGGAATACTCTAAATAAGGAATATAAACCTTGCAGTTCCAGTTAATTTCGCAGACAGAAGACCTCGATTCTATTGAAGACGTCCTTAGAGATCTTCTATCTCTTATCTCTTAATATGCTTGGAGCCAGGCTCGAGTCTAATTAGACTAATTTTGAAAGAATTCGCGAGGAAAACAGCTGCTGTTTTAGTTTTTTGTTGTTTTAACCTTTGTCCCATACTGGGAACATATTTTATGCAAGTTAATAATGGAAGAATTCATCTTCATTATTTTATAATTGAAGAATGTCTTGTTGTTGTTTTCAGTAAATAAAGGCAATTATAAAATATAGCTCCAATACGATTCCATGTCATATCAAGTGCGAGCTCTTGCGGCACAGATTGGAAACTATTACTTCTTCTTAATCTGTCTCGGTCTTTCGCCAATGCCTTCATGGAATCCAATGGTTTTCCTATTTTTTTTTACACCCTTTCTTCATATCGAAGCTTCCAGACTCCTAACCATTTATCCATACTTTACCATTTGAGCCTGTGAAGGAGGATTTGATGGCGTCTATGAGGTCTACAGGGGCATTCTTTGACTTCGATGCATTCCGTATTTCGACTCTCGGTACTGAGTCAAAAGCGGCTTGCAGATCTAAAAATGCTAAATATACATTTTTATCATAATGCAATTTGGAAAAACTACAATGCAAAGCCTTTTTGCAAAGGTTTCAAATTTATCCAGTAATACATCCACTTACCGGTCGACGTTTCGCCTATTCAGGCATTATCTAGACACACACAAAAAAAAAAGTTATATGAATCGCATCTCAAAGAAAAAGGTGCAATACATCCCAACGATCAACAGCCCAAACAGGCTCCAAACATGAGACAGCACCCCACCAACAAGACGTTCAACATACAACTGCTATGTTGCTATGGCATGACAGCTGCTATGGCAGTTGTATGTTAAACGTCTTGGTGGTGGGGTGCTGTCTCATGTTTGGAGCCTGTTTGGGCTGTTGATCGTTGGGATGCATTGCACCTTTTTCTTCGAGATGTGATTCACATAACCTTTTTTTTTTGTGTCTTGATAATGCCTGAATAGGCGAAACATCGACTGGTAAGTGTGTGTATTACTGGAGAAATTTGAAACCTAAGGCTTTGCATTGTGGTTTTTCCAAATTGCATTATAATAAATAATAGTGTTTCTTTTTGAGTTTTTGGCTCTATTTTATACATTTTTATCCCTATCCCAAGCTTTTTCTATGATAGTCCTTATTGAGAATGTATGATCTTGGGTTTGTCTAAAAAGTCGGAATGCTGCTTGCTCTTCTTCAAGGTTTTCTACTACTTCTCTGAGTCTTTTCTCGAGGACTGATGAATATAATTTGTGGACCACCTGGGACCAGCATGTAGGTCTATAGTTGTTGCATTCACTTTGGCTTCCTTTCTTATGTATTGGGATAATGATACTATATTACCAGTCTTTGGAAATGCTTATCTCGTCATATATATATATATATATATATATATATATATATATATATATATATATATATATATATATATATATATATATACACGATTTCCCATTTCTATCCGCCCATTATAATTATCTCTCAATTCCCATTCTGTGCCTTAACAACTTCTCTTTCCGATTCAGCGTAAAATTGTTCCTTATCTAGGATGTCTGCATCTTCTCTAGGGGCATATATCTGAATAAAAACTAACCGCTTTGATGATATTTCGGTACGCATCGTTATTATCCTGAGGATACTGAGTTCCATTCTTCAACCTTTGCAAATATCTTACCTCTCATGATTATGCCTACTCCTTCCTTTGCTCTGGTATCCTTCGGAACTCCCGAATTTATCATGGTATGTCCCTGGGCAGCCTTAGCTCTACGTTACCTTTTTCCTTCACCTCGCTAATGCCTAGAATGTCTATGTGGTACGCCGTTATCTCCTCTTCCTTTCCCGTAAGGATCCTTATGTTCCATATAGCTAGTCGAATTTCCATATGAATGCCGTGTCGTAACCGCTGATTTCCATCCTGTCCGAGGCCACGTAATAAACTCTGAATCAATAGAACTACTTTGCGGGTGAATAGCCCAGCAAAGTAGGCCCGGTAACTCGGGGCAACTGGCCTTCCGAACATTTATATCCCCTCGGAAGAAGGTTGACCGGGCGATGCCGCCCGGAACTGCGTACCTGTTTGTCCACGAGTCCTTATTCATTATATTCGGACAGCACCTCCTGGGAGGGGTCCCTCAATTCGCAACTCCAGCAGGCAGGTTCCGTCAGGAGGAAACTATAACTGAATAAAATTGCTGCTTTTTTCACAACAAAGTTAGAGTATTAGGGCTTTAACGGAGGATTTTGGACTGTAAGGATTGGATATGGGAATCCAAGGATAATACGATAGATTTTTGGAGTGCAAAAGCTCAACTCGGTATGTTCTAATTGACTTTTATTTTAAAAACACTGTACCACTACAACCCATGAAGGATTTGGCCAGGTCATCACGTTCAACCGCCAGTTTTTTTTTTTAATAAAAGGCACCCACTAAATAGATTGGGTGTCCCTGAGGGTCTCTAGATCCCTCATCAACGGTCTATGGCTGTTAATAGATTTAAAAATATATCCTCCATTGCCAGATTCGAATTCGGTATATATAGCTATAAACACAGAGATATCCGTTACTTATCTACCTTAATTTGCATATTTTGTGATGGTTATGGATTATATGAGGCGTTCATGATAAAAAACGGATAACTACGAAATTTCAAAAATTTGCTTTTTTAGATTTTTCGCTAGTTTAGTCAAGATACTATATCTAGTACAACACTTTTCCACCTTATTTCTTATGGTTTTAGTCCGGTTTTGAACCACTAGCGAAAAATAGGAAAAATCTATGAAACTAGGAATAATCCGCTTTTTATCCTCAACGCTTAATATCTTGCGAAAAACCAGATCATGAAATTATGTTGCTAATAAAGTGTTATAATTTTTTTTAAATATAATTAAAAGATGAACAGCGTCTTTAAGTATTCGAAAATATGGTACGCATAGAATATTCTGTCCGATTAAGGATGAGAATGCTTGAGAATTTAGGCGATTGTACATCGCAGAATTGTAGAGCTTGCATCCGGTTAAAATAAGGTTGAAAAATTGTCGGGCTGAATAACAAATGAATTAATAAAAAGTTAATAAGCCCTATTCCAACTGTTAAAACTCTTAGAGGTGGACTGAGGCGTAGGTGGGAGTATTTCGTTAATTGATCAATATGATTTGGGTTTGGGTATGCTTACGTAGAATCGAACCTTCAGGATTCTCATGCCTTAATATTAATCAATTAAAAACTTTTTTATTCAGACAGGAAAAAGGAAAACCAAACAATTAATTACTAGGGAGATGTCACAGAATGTGTATAATGTCACACGTGAAGTAGCAATATTAATTAAAATTTCTAGTAATGGCATGATAGCTGGGGTTGATATCCAGTAGATGTAATCCAGTAGATTACATGATTACCTCAAACATTCATTCCGTGATGAACTTTCACTGTGAAACATCGCATTTTTGGAAATCGAGATGAAAATAAAAAACAAAGAAAGGTAATTAAAGTAGTTTAATAAAGAAACAAAAAGTATTTTTAGTACTGTATTTTTAGTTGGTTGTTGTAAAGTCGAGGCGTAGATCCTATTGATTAACAACAGCTAAATTTAGGAGGTATAAATCTACAGCCTGGGTGAATAAATGGTTTAGTCGGATTTTTCCAGAGAGAATTAACTGCTTTCAGATAACCGGAATCGTATCATTCTTGTATCCTTTGGCTTGAAATAGAGTTGTAATATAAGCAATAACTCCTTTTCAAGCCAATACCTTAGTTAGCCCCTTATTCACTACGAAAATAACTCGATTCCGCTTATTTAAGTACAAGAAACTCATTTTGGAGAAAATCAGATTTTTAACCATTTATTCACCGGGGCTTTAGAACTATCCAATTCGTTTGTTATAAATAAACAAAAGTAAGATGGAGGATTAAATAAAATATTAATAAATAATTTTTGGTAGTCGCTTCGAGTTGAGACACAGACAGTTATAACTTTTCATTCGTTTCCCTTTAAATATTTTCCGAAAATACGAGTTATCTTGAGCTTTAGTATGGAAAAGATAATGTAAATGTGGGGAATATGTATACTTCTGTAATCATTTCATCAAGAATTGTACCTTGCAACAAATATATATCATCTTTACTTCGAAATGTTTGTTCGAACATTTATTCCTTGATGAAATGATTACCGAAATATATTCATTACCCATAATTTCATTTTTATTTTCCATACTAAAGCTCATGATAACGTGTATTTTTGGAAAATATTAAAAATGAAATAAATAAACAGTTAAAGTTGTAACTCATCTCGAAGCGGCAACTCAGTTTTTTAATACACACACAAAGGGAAATTATCTGTATTTATACTCATTAACGTATTTTTCCACATTTACCAAAACCGTTGACATATATTGGGAGGGAGTCCTATTTTATTAGTTTAAATTATTTTCATTTCTTAAAATAATGCAACAAAACCAACACTTTTTATCAAAACGATCCAAGTAACTTAAAAATTAATTTATGAACTCTTGCTATTGTTTGACAAACCTGTTCAAGCATCTCTTAGATATGATTAACTTTAGTATGAATCATTAATTACATATTTTTTATTGCAGTTTACAAAAAAAGGGTTTTTCGAACTACATCCCTTCTGATGGCGTAAAGCTCCATTTTCAAGAATACTGCCGAAGTTCAACAATTCATGGAGTTCGATACTTTGGCGAAGATAATCGTCCTATTGTTGAAAGGTAAGAAACCTGTTTGTATGTAAACCTAAATGTATACCTACATCATACATACACATATATATATATATATATATATATATATATATATATATATATATTACTATATACATTATATATATATAATTACTATATATATATATATATATATATATATATAGGACTAATTACTATATATATAGTAATTAGTCCATTTCTTCTCAGCCTTCGAAGGTTTCTTATTGCTTTCTCCTTTCTGTTTTTCTTATATTTTTTCATTCTGTCTGACTTCTTGACGTTTTTGCTTTTCTTCTTTCAGTAGTTTCTATTTATTATTAATATGATATTAATGGAATAAATAATAAACCATACATCAAATACAAGGAATTGGCTTGAACTATTGCTGGATGTAAAGAAACATTGTAACATATTACTATTAATATTTAATTATAATAAATATTTGTTTAATCAGTGTAAAATATAGAATATGCGATCTCAAGAAAGATTTGTATAGATTGCTAAGCCCAGTGGAACAAACTAAATAATCTTCATAAAACTAATCAATGAAAGAGTAGTCATACATCTTAGCAGTATTGCTCCGAACTTGAATATATTTATTTGTATACATACATTTATTGTAAATCTTCCGTCAAGTCGACAATTTATGTTTTGTTCACTCACATCTTGTAATTTTTTAGCGAAGGTCGAAATGATCTTTTCTTTTGTTTATTTTAAAGGATACCATTTTCAGGGAACGACCATGATCATTAGAAATCGACCACAAAATATATTATACATATTGTTAATATAATTTTATTCTGTTTACAATTCTGAATCAACAATGTGAAATTTGGAAACCCCCTGGGGCTCTCTCAATCTCTATAATGAGGAAATCAAAGGGTACATCTGTTTCCTTAAAAACAATAGTCCCTACAATCTACTAAACCCTATCCACTGCATGGGTTATGGTGGTACAGAAAAAAAAACAACTATACTTAGCCCATGGAGGGTCTTGGGTTCGGCACATGATAGGGATTATACAGTTTCTAAGACAATGGCTTTCCAGTGAGGTGATATGTCTGAGATGAGGTAAAAGTACCTCATCTTTATTGGCCCTGTGTAAGCTACAGGAGAATCGGCAGATTCCACAAGGTTTAACAATGGCTCTTAACAGATTAAATAATTTATCTGCCATAGCTGGATCAGAACCCAGGATCTTTAGCGCTGCAAATTAGCGCTCTACACCTATGCCTCTTGGCATAATAAAAAAAAAAGTATTGTATAAGATAAATAATATTTTAATAATTACCTGGTTTTATATTAATTAAACAACTGTAATGAACTACAAATACTTTTTTATACATAGCTGGTGCAAAATCTTCAAAAATTAATATATTTTCCTAAATTGTTAGTGGATATAGAATTAGATTTTTTTGTCATTATTATTATTTTTTTAAATTTATTTATTTATTTTTGCGAACCATTCAACAAAGGACCACCCAAATATAATGTTTTTACATGCTCATTCTTTCTTCTCCTCCAAAAACCCTTCATTCTCTCCGAATGTGGCATTCTTCTTTCCTCCCTCCATATCCCATGCCTTCTTCTCTTCTCCACAGGAACACTGGTATTTTTGAGTCAGCTCATTTTTATTTATTATTGTTATTATTTTTCAATTTAAATGGATCATAATTTATTATAATGCAATTGGGAAAAACCACAATACAAAGCCTTATGTTTCAAAAATTACACCTACTTACCAGTCGACGTTTCGCCTATTCAGGCATTATCAAGGAGTTGTATGTTGAACGTCTTGGTGGTGGTGTGCTGTCTCATGTTTGGAGCCTGTTTGGGCTGTTGATCGTTGGGATGTATTGCACCTTTTTCTTCGAGATGCGATTCACATAACCCCCTTTTTGATTTTGGTGTCTTGATATTGTGGTTTTTCCATTGCATTATAATAAATAATAGTGTTTCTTTTTGAGTTGTTGGCTCTATTTTAGTGATCATAATTTATGTTAAATATTCCATTATAATTAAACTATATAAATAAATATTTCTTTTTTCAGAATATCCTGGGTATTCTTTTTTCTTGTATGCATGATTTGCAATGCATACCTGATACATCAGGTTTGGAAAAAATGGAACGACTCACCAGTCATAGTGGCATTTGCGGAAACGGCTACACCAGTTTGGAATGTACCATTTCCTGCAGTAACAATCTGTAGTGAGATTAAATCTAGATCAACAGTCTTTAACTTTACCGAGTCTATGATTTCGAATGAGACCGATTATTACACGTAAGACAATTTTAAAAATTACAAGTTCATGCAATATTATAATTACTCAACACTTATTATTTTCATATTACATATATTTAATATTTCCATTAATTATAAATGTTTATTGATCATTAGGAAAAAAAAGTAATTTATTAGATTTGGTAATATATACTATCAAATGATAAATATAAAGTAGCATGCTTTGTGGATTAAAAACGAAACAATTGATTAACGTTTCTTTTGTACACTCAAATATTTTACATTGCCACTTACAATGAAATAACAAATGAAAATCAGTCAAATGGTATTAAACACATGTTTACATTTATTTTCTTGTTTATTTTGTTAAAATTTTAAAAGATTAGTATAAGGAAATACTAATATAAATAATTGGATAGGATAATTTAAAAATAAGATTCTAAAACAAAACTTTAATACTATTATTATAATTTTTTTAAACTTTAATCCTATAATTATACTTCAATTCTATAATTTTTCAAATAACTATTTATTTTGAGATTGACCTGGAAACATTTTAGAAACAAAACTTTTTAAATCACCTATCAAAATTATTATCTAAAAATTATATTTGTTATAAACAACAATATTTTTAATATTTTTTATAATTTTTTATAAAATTATTGTTTTAATTAACTGATTATATTGTTTTAATTTTTAAATATTTTTATTTTGAAGAGGCTCTCCGTGGCAGCACTCTACCAATCTTTTCTCTTCAAAATAAAAATACTGAACAATTAAAACAATTAAAAAAAAATTAGAAATATTAATAATAAGTCAATAAAATCCTAAAATTAAAAGTTCAAAATGTTCAAAGAACATTCGTTCTCGAGTATACTTCGCCAAAATTACGAGAACACGAGGACATGGGATCAGATAAGAGAACAGATTTGTCCCGACAGGAAGGTGACTCCGGTAGTTCAATTGGTAGAGTGCTGTCACGGAGAGACAGACATCCTGGGTTCGAATCCCGGGCAGGGCAAATCTTTTCTCTTCAAAATAAAAATATTATTTATTAAATTATAAAATATTAATTTATTTTAAATATCTTTTTTTATTTATTGTAGCAATAAACAAAAAGGAGATGTATCATTGTATTGTGACGATCATGTCCAATGTGAAGGTGACAACTACACTAATGATTCGACAGTTGATTTCTTATTGGAGGTATATGTAATTTACTAATATTTCCAATACCTCAGAAGGAATAAAGAAATTTAATAGTCAAATTAGACAAAGTACAGTTTGAGACAGAGTGGTAAGGAAAATAATTAATTTTAAGAAAATGTGGTGGCAATAATGAGGGAGAAGGCACTGAATTTCTAATTTTTTTTCTGATAAATTAAATAATCTTCAGAATCAAGTTTTAAAGAAATTTGTAGAATTGGAGCAAGAAACAAACGTTTTGCATTTATATAAATAATTTCACATTGTTTACAAGCAATCATATTTAATCTTACAACTTTTATTTAGAACAATTAAAGATATTAGCCAAAAAATAAAATAGTAACTTCTATTATTTTAAAATATATCCTGAGATATTTGACTATTTGAAAAGTTCTTTCTTCTAGCTTCTTCCTATTTAAAAAATATACGTAGTAGATAATGTTTTTATGTTTATGTTTCTTCTGAATTTATACGAATATAAATTTTTTTAGGTTGCTCCTCCATTTCTGGACACAATTTTTTTATGTAAATGGAACAATACAATATCCGAAAACTGTAGTGATATATTTACAAGAATAGTTACAGATGAAGGAGTATGTTACAGCTTTAATATGCTCGATAAACAAGATCTATTCAGAGATAATGTGTAAGAAATATTTGTAAAATTAAAATAAAAATTTAATTTTAAATTTATTAATTAGAATAAAATTATCTTGTTCTTAATCAATTATTTAAAGAAATTCTATTAAAAAAAAACAACACATGAAGGCTTCAGTACATAGTAGGGACTGTACTATTTCTAGATCAACACTTGTACAAGGAGGTGATTGGTCTGATTGTCTGAGATCAGTCAACTACCTAGTTTTACCTCAATTGAGAGTATCCACTTTACCATAGCTGGACGAAGTTATCTGTCACAGTTCGATTTGAATCGGGGACTTTTGGTATAGCACCTCAGAAGTCAGGCTCAGCTATCCTGCTCATTAAAGACAATTCTATCAAGATAAGATTGGTTAGTTCAAAGAGAACACATTCTCTTTCTTGACTGAAGACACATTTTGATTTATTTCCACCAAAAGTAAATTCTATTTTTTCCAAATTAACATGGAAGGAAAAATGTTTGGGTTGGTAGGTATTTCATGTGCTGATTTAGAATAGAATATAGGAACTAGAATTGATCCTTGTGGTACTCTAGGCAGGACTGGTCAATTATTAAAAATATCTGTGATTTGGTTGGCAATGGTAAACTAGGGAAGCCAAAACATTTTGTGTGTTTTAAAACAGAAGCAGTGAATGCGTCAGGGTAAAACAAGCTAAATAATTGTGCAAGTGCTTGAGTATCTGGGTCCATTCTACTCTAATAATTAACCTTTTATTTTACTGTGCATAGTTTTTAATTTAAGGTAATAAAATTGAGGAGGCTTCATTTTGTATAATTAGAGATAAATCCCTATGATTGTGTAATTTTATCATACACAGTAATTTTTCAGACTTAAACTCCTTTGAATCTACATGTCCCATTTATTGAAGAATCAACTATCTTTGACCATAAATAATTTAGAATAATATTAGTAAACTGTATGTTTTTATTTTAGGATAACATATTTTGAAAGTGATGACCTGCGAGTACAAGGATGGTCTCAGGACGAAGGATATACCCCAGATGCGCAGTTGAAGACTTATCCAAATAGAGCTCTGTATTCAGGAACTTCTGGAGGCCTGTATATTGTGTTAAAAGCAAATCGTAATGATGCAGATTACTATTGTAAAGGGCCAGTTCAAGGTTTTAAGGTAAGCGATAAATTTAATTTAATAAAAATCTAACAGACCTATTAAACTAAGATCCAGTTATCCAAAAAGTTATTTCTATCAAACTAAATAATATCTGTGATTACTGATCAAAATTTGGCATTTTTGAGCTAAGCCTCCAGTAGCAATTGTATTGGTTGAACGTTTTTAATTTAGGAACGAAACATCTGATATTCCATTTCCAACATGTTTTTTTTAATAGTCATATTTTGAGTTGTATCATGTTTGAACTTGAATTTTTATGGGAATAATAATATAAGTTAAATTTTAAAGAAGTATCAAGCTATTAATAATTTTTTAAGGTTAATACGAGAATTTCAATACAATCATTACAATAGGAATTTGCATAACCAATACCCAAATTTTTAATTTTTTAACTCAAATGGAGCTTTCAAATACCTCTATTGAAAAATTAGGTTTTTTGAGTCATGATGTTGTTCTTTTAAATGAGTGATATCATTGAACTAAGACATACTATTTATTTTTAAGCATCGCCAATTATATTAAAAAATAATATTAAGAAAATAACTAAATAGATGATTTTTTAGCAAGATTCCTATACTTCCCTTCATTTATAGCAAGAGATAAAGAGTTTTAAGCGAAACAGCTATTTCTGTTATTTTTATTTCAGATGCTCTTACACAACCCAGCAGAGTTTCCAATGGTTAAAGAACGCTACTTGAGAGTTCCTTTAGGTCAAGAAGTAAGTAATAAAGGTAGTATGTTATCTAAATACAAATGATGTTAATGAACCATTTAATGAACAATTTAGATTTTCTCAACTTAAAAATATATTTACGATTTTCCTCAGGTAATCGCATTGGTCCAACCGAGTATAATGACGACGAGTAAAACCTTGCGATCGTATTCTCCTCAACAGAGACACTGCTATTTTCCATCAGAAAGGTATTTAGCCTTCTTCAAAATCTACAATCAAGCAAATTGCGAAATGGAATGCTTTACAAATTACACTTTGTTAGAATGTGGTTGCGTCGCTCTACACATGCCGAGTAAGTTGTAATAACAATTATTTTATATTTAAATAAATATGAAATTTTTGTTATCTAAATAGGTTTATTAGCTCTAATAGGCACTATAGAAAAAACAGCAACAGTTTAACCTCAACTTTCTGGCATCTGCTGATGGAAAAATGAGGAACAATGGAAGAAATCTCCAATACAATCATCGTGGAAGAACTGCAGCAGTTGGACATGGAAATAAACTGTAGCAAAACAAAAGTAATGAGGATAGGATGAGGGGGCCATAAACTTCGATTGAGGGAAGAAGAACTGAAACAAGTCAGTGGCTTCAAATATCTGGAGGCCCATCTAATACAGAACAGCTTGATAGGTGGAGGAATCAGGGAGAAAAGACTGGCCAGCAAGTACTTTCAATCACTTAAAGGAGGCTTTTTAAGGAAAGAGATAAGTCTTTTAAAAAAAGTTAAGAAAGTGGTTCTAAAAAACACATTCATTCCTATACTAAGTTACTCCAGTGAATCCTGGACTATTACCTCCAAGCATCAAAAGCAACTCCAATCAAAGGAGATGAGGATCATGAGACGAAGAAAAACAAAAACAAGGAAGTACGATATAAAAAACTCCATAATTAAAAGCAGCATTGTGGTAAAACAAGTTGATAATAAAATAGAAGAAAACAGGTTCCGCTGATGTGAAAAGAATGTAAGAAGAAAGGATAGCCAGAATAGTCAACTAGGCGAGAGAGGAACGAAGAAGGACAAGAGGAAGAAGCAGAAAGATCTAACAAGGTGAAGTCAAGAAGGCTTTGGAGAGGTGAGGCAGTTGATTGGAGCAGGCAGAGTCAGCTGGAGTCTTGTTGTTATATGTGGCGAGCTTTACAGTGTAGGATTTTCAATAGTGATGAATTTATAAGAGGACAAGAAGAAGAAGACCTTTATACTTAACATTTCTTTAATTTCTGTTCACTGATGCATAAAATAATTAATTAAAAAAATCAATGAATAAATTATGAACTACTTATGAAAATTTGTCTTCTACACTGTCCCATTTGTCACACCTTTGTTGGCTCGTTAAAGCGGCCCTAACTTTCCATCCACTCTTCCTACATCTGAAGTCACTTATAATTCAAATCTTCGCAATAAAAAAAACATTATTTAGTTAGAATCAGAGATCGATCACATAGTTATAATAAATATAGAGCGATAAAATTTTGTTTCTCTTAACTGAAAATAACTATTCTCTCTTGCAGGGATAGGAGATACAAAGATTTGTGGTCCAGGGAAGAAAAAGTGTATGATTGAAGCTGGCCGTAAGTATTTTATTATATTGCTAATTTTTGTTTTATTATTTTATGATTCATAAATACGAGCTTCCAAGAACCATCTGCCTTTTGGAAATCATCCATTCTGCAGATGTACCCATACCATTACCACCCTTCTAGGGTATCCTTCACCGATCATATTCCTAGATCCTTAGGAGTCCTGTCGTTTCTGATGCAGTCTCTCGTGGTCTAGTCCACAATTCTTCGGAGGCATCTCATTTCAGTCTCGGAAATCTTGCTTTCAGAAACGATTTATGTAGTCTAAGTTTAGCCTCTATAGTTACTTCCTGCTTACCTATTATTGCTTTTGATATCCCTCAGTACAGTAGTATAGTACAGTCCATTAGTATAGGGAGTAGCTCAATGGTAGAGCGCAGAGATGGCTTAACAATGGTTAAAATCCAGCTTTGGCAGTTTTTATTTGATCTATTAACAGCCGGGGATGGATCCTTTGTGACCGTAGGTACCCAAAATAGAGGTAAAGTCGTGGTGGATGAGCATGGCCTTGGATAAATCACTTCCCGGCACAACCATTGATCAAGAAACAGTACAGTCTCTACCACGTACTGAACCCAAGACTCTTCATGAGCTGTAATGGTACAGGTTCTTTTGTTTATTTTTTTAGTATAGTCCATTGGCCTTCATCACCTCATTTAAAACCTCATAATCCTTTTTACCATCTTGGCTTATAATTATCTCTAAATATGCTTTATTATTTATTTTGTCTCTTAGTGCTCCATTACATAAAATTCTAGGCTCTGTTTCTTCCTACGCACATGATTTTGCTTTTAGTCGGAATTAGGTTATTATTTTGGAATAAAATGGTGTCCTAACAAGTAAAAATCGAGAAGAAAATTTGGAAAAAAGAATTTTAAAATTATTGTCGTAGGATAAAAAAGGGATTTAGAGAAAAAAATTTCCCAAAATTGAAAAAAAGGGAAAGAAAAATTCTATAACTACATGAAGAATTTTATGCCACATGATGAGAATATGGCATTCCTCTGCCTCCAGTTGGCCAACTTACCCCATGCGTCAATCTACCCTACCTTTAGTGTATTCATTATTGTTGTTTTCTGTAACTACATGATAATTACAACTAATAATCTGTTTCATTTATTGTCAGGTTTCGTAATGATTTTATTTAACATTGCTTTAATCCTGTTAACAGAGAAACTTCGTTTAAGTAGAATAGTTTCATCAGATAACTACGACATAACAAAATGTGACTGCCTTCCAGCTTGTTCTTCTACTGTGTACAATGCCGAATCTTCTCAAGCAGATTTTTCATTTCTTCCTGTTGTCAATGTTTATGGTGACAATGTCTCCGAGTATGCAGCGTAAGTATTTTTATTCAAAATTATTTATTTTACAATAGAATAAGGAGCAAGAATTTACTACTACATTATCAGTATTTCTTTCCAATTATCACTCTTCCCTATTACGTTGCCAAAACATGTGTGTCTTCTTTCTTCTATAATCTCTAGAATATTCCATCTTGCTTCCATTTTCCCCCTTATATCAATTTCTAAAATCAATTCATATCAATGTCAATCAATCAATTCCATATTTTTTTTTTTGTAATCCCCAGTGTTCTCTGATAATCCATTTCAACTGCTAGTAACTGAGGGGTCATTCTTCATACTACAGAGCCGTGGTTTTAATAAGATAACACTTTCTACCTATGCTTTGCATATTTATATTTTTTACTTTTTTTAATTTAAATTTTTATATGGCCTAAACTCTATAGGCAGTATCCTCCCACCGTACAGCGGTAGAAGAGGGAAAGATTATGATTATGATGCTTTGTAGATAATATTTTTTGTTTTTATCACATTTTCGTCTATTATGTATTTATTTATTTATCATACTTCATCGATATCTACCTACCTTTATCATAATATCTACAGCCCCAGTTATTTAAAATTTTATACAGAGTTAACTGTATTGAGGAATCGTGGCACTCTCCTAGTTTACGGCTAGAAACAGACTTGTAATATGAGCAATAATATATATTATGATATATTATATATGAGTAATAATATATAAGCAATAACTCCTTTTCAAACCGATACCTGATTTAGCCACTTATTCGCAACAAAAATAACACGATTCCCCAAGTACAAGAAACTCATTCGGGAGAAAATTAGATTTAACCACTTATTTATCATAGATACAGCAACAGGGAGTCCCCTAATACTTTGATTTATATTTCTAATAATTTAAATATGTTTTGCAATTATTCTGAGTTGAATAATAAATTGTATCAAAATAATTTTAATAATTTAACATTCTACAAGCAATAATGAATAAATAATTATATAAGTATACAGTTTTGGTATGTATTATTACAGATATGAAGCATCACGAACATCGATTTTTTTTAAAGATGTGCAGTTCACGACAAGTCGTAGGAATGAGCTTTATGGAGTTGTGGATTTTCTTGGTAAAGCACATTTATTTTAATAAATATTATATTGAAAATAAGATTTAACACTTAGAGCATAAACCATTACTGATTTTTAATTAGAAACGGTCTGTCTTGCTGGTTTTTAAGAAAATAATTCGCAGAATATGGTCTGGCATTGAAGATACAATAAAGCAGACCCTATTAGGAAAAATTGTTGAAGGTCTGAATTGAAATTGCTTTTTTATAACATTTAAATAACCTGAATTTTAATTACTAGAAAATCTTTTATGCTGGAACAATTACCCGTTTCATAGTTTTTCTTGATACAAAATTGCAATTGAGGAAATAATTCTTGGTTATTCTGTCCTTCTGGGGAGGGGGGGGGAGGGGAGGGGGTGCGTAACATAGAGATTTTTAGGCCTGTGCAGTGTCAGGTATGCATTAAAGATCCATATCCTAAATATACCAGGACAGACGTTAAATAAATAAAAAAAGCATTAAATGGACCGAAGATAAAAGTTATTTATTCTTTTTCAGCAAGCGTCGGAGGACTGCTAGGGCTGTTTTGCGGAGTCAGTATCCTCAGCTTTGTCGAACTGTTGTATTACTCAACTCTACGCTTTTGGGGAAATTTGAGAGCATTTAAAAAAGCCAAGAAGAAACATGAAGATGCTTAGATTAAATAAAATGATGAATACTATGCTCTACTCTAACGGCACTATGGTCCTTGTAGGACCTTGGCCTCCTCAGCAATATTCCTCTACACATATCTATTTTCGGCTACACTTCTTTATTTCTCCGGACCCATAGACCTAAGGTTGTCTTAATATATTAAATAAAGGTTTTAAAATATCTTTAATAGACGAGAAATAATCAATCCAGGCCTCTATATTACACCCTGTGTCAACATACTGGAAACCAAAATTACTAGCAAAAATCATATATCCTAAAATATGTTTTTTAACACAAGATTTTGTATATTATTTACTGTGCCTTTTTTACTTGGAATTATATTTTACAAAAATACTAAAATTAAATGTAAACTTACACATAAATGATTTTATTTTATACTAAGAGATCTCAAATCTCTATAAAACGACCAAAATGTTATGTAATAATTTGTTTAAATGATTTAACTTAGTCATGGTCTTTAATCCTTATTAGAATTTTAATGATATAAATATTATTGAGCCATAGCACTTCCGTCATTAGTACATGTTTAATGTAGATGGATGAGTGATGTTAGAATGGATACAATAAATAATTGAAATTATGAACACTTGAATGGTCTATATATTTTAAATATTATGTACTAGCTTTTGTCCGCAGCTTCGCTCGTATAGAATTTGGACTACCGCATAAAGTTTCTTGACAGTGCTTTTTAACAATAATTTAAAATAATAAATAATTTAATTATTTAAATAATTTAATTTGTTTCACTATAGGTTACTCGTACAAAATTTCAGATGTCTAACTTCAAAACTGAGGAATTCCATACAACCTTTGAACCCTTATTACAATAAGGCTGGAATTATCCTAACTTCTTTCTTAAATCATACAAAGGACCTATCTGCAAATTTCAAGATGCTAAATTCCTGATTTGCCTTTAATTATGTACTATAATGGATTCTCCACAGTACCTCTAAAACTGTCGGAGGTGGGGAGGGGCACGTGCCCCCGTGCGCCCCCCTAAATCCGCGCTTGCTATAGCCCATGTGTTATTCTGATGTATAACCTATATTGCTGTAAAGTTTCATCCAAATCTGTTCAGTAGTTTTTGCATGAAAGAGAGACAAACATACAAACTTTCACATTTATAATATTAGTAAGATTAGTAGTACATATATCAAAACAAATAGTTTCACTCTTGTTCTTTCTGATATTTTAACAACTATGATCATGTTATTTTCCTTTAATTATGTACTATAATGGATTCTCCACAGTTCCTATAAAACTGTCGGGGGGGGGGGGCAGGTGTCCCCGTGCGACCCCCAAATCCGCACTTGCCATAGCCCATGTGTTATTCTGATGTATAACCTATATTACTGTAAAGTTTCATTCAAATCCGTTCTGTAGTTTTTGCGTGAAAGAGACACAACCACACAAACTTTCACATTTATAATATTAGTATAGATTTGAAAATGAGGGAAAATTGTCCCGAAACATTGTGAAGGTCAGTGAAATAAAGATTTAACGGATCTTTAAAATAATTATCTGTTATAATTACTTATTAATTATTAAATTTAATTGTTTCACTGGTAACTTATTTGAAAAAATGAAATAATTAATATAAATCATTGTATTTTCATGCTATACAATAAAAAGCTTTATTTAGTTACATCATAATGTATAAATTAAAAATATAATGTATGTTTTAATATTAAACTGCAATTAACAAAAAATACTTAATTAAATAAAATAAAGTTTGATTTTATTACACATCTTATACTCCAGTATACTTTAACAATATCCCACTGGTTCCTGCTGAACAGATCCGATACTTCGAACTACATTTTGACAAACGTTTAACTTGGAATCTTCATACTACACTGAATTTACAATAAACAGCTCACCGTTTCAGGCTACTTCAAAACTTAGGCAAACTCTTTAAGATCCCAGTTAATTACAAAAGATTCATATTACAAGATTATTTGTACATACAGGGTAGAGCTTTGGAAGAATTATTACAGATATGAAGCATCACGAACATCGATTTTCTTTAAAGATGTGCAGTTCACGACAAGTCGTAGGAATGAGCTTTATGGAGTTGTGGATTTTCTTGGTAAAGCACATTTATTTTAATAAATAGTATATTAAAAATAAGATTTAACACTTAGAGCATAAACCATTACTGATTTGTAATTAGAAACGGTCTGTCCTGCTGGTTTTTAAGAAAACAATTCCCAGAATATGGCCTGGCAATGAAGATACAATAAAGCAGGCCCAATTAGGAAAAATTGTTGAAGGTCTGAACTGAAATTGCTTTTTTATAGCATTTATATAATCTGAATTTTAATTATTAGAAAATCTTTTATGATGGAACAATTACCCGTTTCATAGTTTTTCTTGATACAAAATTGCGATTGAGGAAATAATTCTTGGTTATTCTGTCCTTCTGGGGGAGGGGTGCATAAAAGAGAGATTTTCAGGCCTGTGCAGTGTCAGGTAGGCATTAAAGATCCATATCCTAAATATACTAGGACAGACAAAATTTAGGACTCCTACGGTGGCATCGTCCAATTAGCCATAGTGATGTTAAATAAATAAAAAAAAGCATTAAATGGACCGAGGATAAAAGTTATTTTTTCTTTTTCAGCAAGCGTCGGAGGACTGCTAGGGCTGTTTTGCGGAGTCAGTATCCTCAGCTTTGTCGAACTGTTGTATTACTCAACTCTACGCTTTTGGGGAAATTTGAGAGCATTTAAAAAAGCCAAGAAGATGCATGAAGATCTAAGATTAAATTTAATGATGAATACTATGGTCTACTCTGAAGGCAACGTGGTCCTTGTAGGACCTTGCCCTCCTCAGCAAAATTCCTCTACACCTACCTTTTATCGGATACACTTATTAAGTTCTCCAGACCCATAGACATAAGGTTGTCTTAATATATTAAATAAAGGTTTTAAAATATCTTTAATAGACGGGAAATAATCAATCCAGGCCTCTATATTACACCCTATGTCAACATACTGGAAACCAAAATTACTAGCAAAAATCATATATCCTAAAATATGTTTTTTAACACAAGATTTTGTATATTATTTACTGTGCCTTTTTTACTTGGAATTATATTTTACAAAAATACTAAAATTAAATGTAAACTTACACATAAATGATTTTATTTTATACTAAGAGATCTCAAATCTCTATGAAACGACCAAAATGTTATGTAATAATTTGTTTAAATGATTTAACTTAGTCATGGTCTTTAATCCTTATTAGAATTTTAATGATATAAATATTATTGAGCCATAGCACTTCCGTCATTAGTACATGTTTAATGTAGATGGATGAGTGATGTTAGAATGGATACAATAAATAATTGAAATTATGAACACTTGAATGGTCTATATATTTTAAATATTATGTACTAGCTTTTGTCCGCAGCTTCGCTCGTATAGAATTTGGACTACCGCATAAAGTTTCTTGACAGTGCTTTTTAACAATAATTTAAAATAATAAATAATTTAATTATTTAAATAATTTAATTTGTTTCACTATAGGTTACTCGTACAAAATTTCAGATGTCTAACTTCAAAACTGAGGAATTCCATACAACCTTTGAACCCTTATTACAATAAGGCTGGAATTATCCTAACTTCTTTCTTAAATCATACAAAGGACCTATCTGCAAATTTCAAGATGCTAAATTCCTGATTTGCCTTTAATTATGTACTATAATGGATTCTCCACAGTACCTCTAAAACTGTCGGAGGTGGGGAGGGGCACGTGCCCCGTGCGCCCCCCTAAATCCGCGCTTGCTATAGCCCATGTGTTATTCTGATGTATAACCTATATTGCTGTAAAGTTTCATCCAAATCTGTTCAGTAGTTTTTGCATGAAAGAGAGACAAACATACAAACTTTCACATTTATAATATTAGTAAGATTAGTAGTACATATATCAAAACAAATAGTTTCACTCTTGTTCTTTCTGATATTTTAACAACTATGATCATGTTATTTTCCTTTAATTATGTACTATAATGGATTCTCCACAGTTCCTATAAAACTGTCGGGAGGGGGGGGGCAGGTGTCCCCGTGCGACCCCCAAATCCGCACTTGCCATAGCCCATGTGTTATTCTGATGTATAACCTATATTACTGTAAAGTTTCATTCAAATCCGTTCTGTAGTTTTTGCGTGAAAGAGACACAACCACACAAACTTTCACATTTATAATATTAGTATAGATTTGAAAATGAGGGAAAATTGTCCCGAAACATTGTGAAGGTCAGTGAAATAAAGATTTAACGGATCTTTAAAATAATTATCTGTTATAATTACTTATTAATTATTAAATTTAATTGTTTCACTGGTAACTTATTTGAAAAAATGAAATAATTAATATAAATCATTGTATTTTCATGCTATACAATAAAAAGCTTTATTTAGTTACATCATAATGTATAAATTAAAAATATAATGTATGTTTTAATATTAAACTGCAATTAACAAAAAATACTTAATTAAATAAAATAAAGTTTGATTTTATTACACATCTTATACTCCAGTATACTTTAACAATATCCCACTGGTTCCTGCTGAACAGATCCGATACTTCGAACTACATTTTGACAAACGTTTAACTTGGAATCTTCATACTACACTGAATTTACAATAAACAGCTCACCGTTTCAGGCTACTTCAAAACTTAGGCAAACTCTTTAAGATCCCAGTTAATTACAAAAGATTCATATTACAAGATTATTTGTACATACAGGGTAGAGCTTTGGAAGAATTATTACAGATATGAAGCATCACGAACATCGATTTTCTTTAAAGATGTGCAGTTCACGACAAGTCGTAGGAATGAGCTTTATGGAGTTGTGGATTTTCTTGGTAAAGCACATTTATTTTAATAAATAGTATATTAAAAATAAGATTTAACACTTAGAGCATAAACCATTACTGATTTGTAATTAGAAACGGTCTGTCCTGCTGGTTTTTAAGAAAACAATTCCCAGAATATGGCCTGGCAATGAAGATACAATAAAGCAGGCCCAATTAGGAAAAATTGTTGAAGGTCTGAACTGAAATTGCTTTTTTATAGCATTTATATAATCTGAATTTTAATTATTAGAAAATCTTTTATGATGGAACAATTACCCGTTTCATAGTTTTTCTTGATACAAAATTGCGATTGAGGAAATAATTCTTGGTTATTCTGTCCTTCTGGGGGAGGGGTGCATAAAAGAGAGATTTTCAGGCCTGTGCAGTGTCAGGTAGGCATTAAAGATCCATATCCTAAATATACTAGGACAGACAAAATTTAGGACTCCTACGGTGGCATCGTCCAATTAGCCATAGTGATGTTAAATAAATAAAAAAAAGCATTAAATGGACCGAGGATAAAAGTTATTTTTTCTTTTTCAGCAAGCGTCGGAGGACTGCTAGGGCTGTTTTGCGGAGTCAGTATCCTCAGCTTTGTCGAACTGTTGTATTACTCAACTCTACGCTTTTGGGGAAATTTGAGAGCATTTAAAAAAGCCAAGAAGATGCATGAAGATCTAAGATTAAATTTAATGATGAATACTATGGTCTACTCTGAAGGCAACGTGGTCCTTGTAGGACCTTGCCCTCCTCAGCAAAATTCCTCTACACCTACCTTTTATCGGATACACTTATTAAGTTCTCCAGACCCATAGACATAAGGTTGTCTTAATATATTAAATAAAGGTTTTAAAATATCTTTAATAGACGGGAAATAATCAATCCAGGCCTCTATATTACACCCTATGTCAACATACTGGAAACCAAAATTACTAGCAAAAATCATATATCCTAAAATATGTTTTTTAACACAAGATTTTGTATATTATTTACTGTGCCTTTTTTACTTGGAATTATATTTTACAAAAATACTAAAATTAAATGTAAACTTACACATAAATGATTTTATTTTATACTAAGAGATCTCAAATCTCTATGAAACGACCAAAATGTTATGTAATAATTTGTTTAAATGATTTAACTTAGTCATGGTCTTTAATCCTTATTAGAATTTTAATGATATAAATATTATTGAGCCATAGCACTTCCGTCATTAGTACATGTTTAATGTAGATGGATGAGTGATGTTAGAATGGATACAATAAATAATTGAAATTATGAACACTTGAATGGTCTATATATTTTAAATATTATGTACTAGCTTTTGTCCGCAGCTTCGCTCGTATAGAATTTGGACTACCGCATAAAGTTTCTTGACAGTGCTTTTTAACAATAATTTAAAATAATAAATAATTTAATTATTTAAATAATTTAATTTGTTTCACTATAGGTTACTCGTACAAAATTTCAGATGTCTAACTTCAAAACTGAGGAATTCCATACAACCTTTGAACCCTTATTACAATAAGGCTGGAATTATCCTAACTTCTTTCTTAAATCATACAAAGGACCTATCTGCAAATTTCAAGATGCTAAATTCCTGATTTGCCTTTAATTATGTACTATAATGGATTCTCCACAGTACCTCTAAAACTGTCGGAGGTGGGGAGGGGCACGTGCCCCGTGCGCCCCCCTAAATCCGCGCTTGCTATAGCCCATGTGTTATTCTGATGTATAACCTATATTGCTGTAAAGTTTCATCCAAATCTGTTCAGTAGTTTTTGCATGAAAGAGAGACAAACATACAAACTTTCACATTTATAATATTAGTAAGATTAGTAGTACATATATCAAAACAAATAGTTTCACTCTTGTTCTTTCTGATATTTTAACAACTATGATCATGTTATTTTCCTTTAATTATGTACTATAATGGATTCTCCACAGTTCCTATAAAACTGTCGGGAGGGGGGGGGCAGGTGTCCCCGTGCGACCCCCAAATCCGCACTTGCCATAGCCCATGTGTTATTCTGATGTATAACCTATATTACTGTAAAGTTTCATTCAAATCCGTTCTGTAGTTTTTGCGTGAAAGAGACACAACCACACAAACTTTCACATTTATAATATTAGTATAGATTTGAAAATGAGGGAAAATTGTCCCGAAACATTGTGAAGGTCAGTGAAATAAAGATTTAACGGATCTTTAAAATAATTATCTGTTATAATTACTTATTAATTATTAAATTTAATTGTTTCACTGGTAACTTATTTGAAAAAATGAAATAATTAATATAAATCATTGTATTTTCATGCTATACAATAAAAAGCTTTATTTAGTTACATCATAATGTATAAATTAAAAATATAATGTATGTTTTAATATTAAACTGCAATTAACAAAAAATACTTAATTAAATAAAATAAAGTTTGATTTTATTACACATCTTATACTCCAGTATACTTTAACAATATCCCACTGGTTCCTGCTGAACAGATCCGATACTTCGAACTACATTTTGACAAACGTTTAACTTGGAATCTTCATACTACACTGAATTTACAATAAACAGCTCACCGTTTCAGGCTACTTCAAAACTTAGGCAAACTCTTTAAGATCCCAGTTAATTACAAAAGATTCATATTACAAGATTATTTGTACATACAGGGTAGAGCTTTGGGAGAATAAAATTCCAATCCTCACAATCCAAAATACTTCTTTAAATTGCTCAATGTTCCTTACTTTATTAGGAACAAAGTCATCCATGATGACCTTAATGTCCCATTTGTTGCTGAATGTACCGGACCCAATCCTTTCATAACAAACTTTATTCCCACTAAAATCCACTAGTTTCAAACCTAGCAATATCTTCAATTCGCTTTAATCCTCTGAGGTGTCTGAAGAAAAGATGGTATCGCCACCAACTAAATTAAATCAGTTATTCGAGTACTGCCAGTAAATTACCACTGGAATGGGTAGTTTCTCTACTTTCCTTTACTTACTTGCTATTATATAAAAAAAAAAAAAAAACCTGTACCACTACAACCCATGAAGCGTCTGGGGTTCAGTACATGGTAGAGACTGTACTGTTTCATGGACAACGGTTCTGCAAGGAGGTGGTCGTCCTAGGTCACCCTCAACTGCCAGATTTTCCCCCTTATTTTGGGTACCCTATTTCTATAATATTTTATAGTGGCTGGGTGGGATTTTAGGATAGGATTTCCGGCATGGCAGCTCAGTACTCTACCACTGAGCCACTCCGCTCCCTTGCTATTATATATCATTCATAATGTTTACTTAATTTATTATTTAATACACTTGTAAAGAAGATTATTCTCTTTCATATACTTATTTAATCATCTTTTTATCTTGTAACAATATTTTTATTATATTACCAAAAAACTTTCTATTGTGTATTCAAATGATTCTTATATTTTCTCCCATTTAATTTTAAAGAGAAACATTGGAGTTCCTGTACCACTAAAACCTGTAAAGGGTCTGAGGTCCAGCACATGGTAGAGAATGTACTGTTTCTTGGACAACGATTGTGCAGGGAGGTGTTATGTCCTAGATCACGCTCAACCCCCAGATTTTCCCCCTTATTTTGGGTACCTACTTTATAGAAGCTGGGTGAGCCCCAGGAGGGTTCTAGGCTCATAGGCTCCATCTCCGGCTGCTATCAGATTAAATAAAAGTCTTATGAATGACTCAAATAAATAAAAGTCTTGCCAGAAGGATTTCAACTTAGGATCTTTGGCATGACAACTCAGCGCTCTACCACTGAGCGACTCCTTGAAGCCAAGGAGTACAAGTTAGTTTCAAGGAGTTAAATAAGACTACAGATAATTAATGCAAATAAAATATTTCTCTAAAGGAACATTGCTTGATATTAAAGGGAAGTACAGTGCCTAAAACCATAATACAGTACATACTTTATAGATTTTATCTGAACTTTTTAAATTCAAACCTTTTTTTTATATAATTATTTATTTTAAACTGGTTTCTCACAAAAAGACCCAACCCATTCTCCTTCATTACTCCATTCTTTCATACTTTTACTTCATTTCTATTAGTTTTAGAGATTTAAGACTTTTTGTTTGGAATACCCCCCCCCCCCCATGTCTTAATATTTATTGTATCTCCTTTTGAAGTTTTTTTTTTATATTCATGTCCTTTAATTTTGTTTCTTTCCAAAATAAACTCCATAATTAACAATTTCCCATTTTTAGTAGTAATAAAAATCGATAAATGAAGGGTATGAAAGAATTTTATAATTCAGTAAGGCACATTTCTTTAATCGATTTGTATATTTAAAAAATCGATAAATTAAATAAAAAGATAGATCACGATTTTGTTAAGAATCAATGTGCGACTAAAATTTAGTGAATAAAATAAATTTTTAACTTATGAAAACACAAAAAAGAAGCTGCTGTACGTTCACTGAACCATTTTAAAAATTATAATTATAATAGTTACTACATAAACTATAATTATAATTTCCTCGAGAAGATAATAAAATAAAAAAAAGGTAATAGTTTATATTCATTGGAATAATCAAAATATTACTGCTTTAATGTTACAGTATTTGTATTGTTATTAAAGAATAATTTAGAGGAATACAATAATAGTTTTAATAATTCAAATTAAATAACTAAGGAAAAAAAGAGGGGGAGGGCAAATTTAGCGATTCACAAGGCATTGATTTAACATTCAGTTCTGCAGTGACAGTTAACAGTGTAGCACCGTCGTGATCAGTTTGCAATTTTAATGATAAAAAATATCAGTATTTATTTCAATAAGAAGTTCAAGTGAATTTTATAATATTTTCTTAAACTATCATGATATTATTCAATACATTTATAATGAAAACGCTTCCTATTTAGTTTTTTGAACTTGGATTTTTAATAGTGATGGAATTAACAGTGAAATCTCCGTAACTGGTTACTGGATAGCATCTAATAAGTGGCAACCTGTTCCAGTAGAAGATTATTTTTATTTCATTATTTGTTACACCTCTTGCTATTTTATTACCACTATTTATTTTTTGTTTCTATTACTTCTTGACCATCAAACAATAGAGTTAATTAAACATATTTGTGATCAAATAATAAAACCTACTTACCTTCTGAGATAATTACGTACCCCACTCACCCGAAGCAAACACGGCATTGGATAATTTGAGTTTATTAATAGTATGAACTTTGATTGAATAGGTAATAATTTTAATAGTTTTTCTTTAAAAAAGTTTTACAGAAAAATACTCCATTAGAAACAGACAATATTGGGAGTAATAATGGTTCAAAATGTTTAAAGGGATTTACCATCTGAATTCTATCATAATAGTAATTTATATTTTATTTCTTGTTGGTCCCTCCATTTATAAATATCATAAGTTTTTCATGAATAAATAATAAATGAAAAATATATATCAACATTTCTAATCATTATTAGCGAACTATTAAAAATAAGTATCAACTGAAAGTGATTCCATACAATGGACGTTATAAGTAACCGCAAAAATAACGATATTTTCATTTTATCTGTTATTGAATCGTTCCACTGTCAATGATCAGGTAACAGTTATTGAAGAACGTTAGTCAACAATACTGACATTGTTAATACATTACTTTTACCTGTTATTGATAATTAACTACATACCTTTGGATCGTTATTTAATTTTTAACTGTTACTGGAAGTGCAAAAGTGAAGCAGTTATTCCAATCACGGGTCTTTCCGGTAGCACGTTGTAACGAGTATTCTTTTGTTTGCTAAATTCGTCCGTCAGGTGTCTCTACCAATCTGACCTCACTTAACTGAGGACCGTCATTCCATACGGATGTGTATAAGTGGGTTATATGGCCAAGTAATTGCCAAATTTAACTGTTTTTACCTTATCGTATCTTTGCGGCTCAGCGTTGGTGGTGTTACGTTGATGTTACAATATATATTATGGTTATGTTTTGGAGTTGGCATTATGTTACCGTTGATGTATAATATAAGAATACAACATTTTTCTTTGGACAATAGTTTTTTAAATCAATTTGGACCTTGGACCGGAAAACCCCGCAACCTGGTCACAAATATTATGGCGCTCGAATACAGGGACTGCAAAAGAAGAATCTACAGATAAGTTATTAGTTGAAGATTTAATTATTATATTAACATTTTTTTGAAATAGTGAAGTTAACTGATAATAGTTTTATAATAATAGTAACAGGATAATTTTTCCAAACAATACTTTAATATTTTTTTTTATGTTTAAATATAATTTTCGTATTAATCGAAGGTACTAAATTTCTGTTGACGGAAGCAAAAGGTTTGTCTTAGACGCAATTTTGGAAATGTAAAGATAATTATTTTTAATTTATAATTTTGTATCAACAAAACAAAAAAAATTAAGAATTTTTACTTAAGGTCGTAGAACGACTTAATTTTGTTTAACACATGTTTTGAAAATTAAAATCTACTAATATATGATTTTATTTTGTATTTTTACCGTAAGTTTAAATAGTTAAATTGAACATATGTTAGATTAGCAAGTAAGCATTAAGTTCACCTAGAGACAACAGCTGTTGTTTGTTTCTATTTAGCATTATCTTGTGTTTCCTTTTAAAGGGAAAATATTTGTTTATCTATGGCTGACATATGAAAAATTATATTAAGTTTGTAAAGGACGCTTACCGATTTAATTTAATTTGTTAGTTTTAATATAATTTTATTAATTTAATTTTCAGTATTTTACGACCTTTAAAGGTTCTGTTGGTATTTTTTTTCAACATTTACTTTCTTTGGCATTTTTTTTTGTAACTTTGGGTAACGTCTTGATTTATTGTCACAATGGGTGATCCAGTCGTTCTAGTGTCAGAGAGGGAGGATATTTTTGCCGCAGTTCAATCCATTTTCACAAAATCCAAATCTTTGAGTACCGATTCAGCATCCGCTTTTAAACCCGCTTATGACCGCTTACTCAAAAATGAAATCCGATTTGAAGAAATTCAATCAAAAATTCGGATATTTAATGCAAGTATAAAGAACAAAAGTGAAAAACTCGAGACAACAGAAGTACAAAATTCATTTAACGATTTAGTTGATATTACTAAAGCGAATTATAACAAAGTGGTGCAATCTACCTGCCCTCCTGAGAATAAACCTGTGGTTGTCCATTCTCATTCTATTCCTCAGGAGCTACCGAAAATTGACTTACCGATATTCACAGGGAAATTAGAGGACTGGAATGGATTCTATTCCCTATTTAATTCTATGGTTCATAGGGAAGAATCTCTATCGACCATTAGGAAATTTTACTATCTACGAAGTAGCTTACGCGATGAAGCTCTGTCGCTTATCTCGGGCTTCGCATTAGACGAAGCTAATTATCCGCTCGCTTACGACGCATTGGTCTCTCGCTATCAAAATAAAAGGCGACTAGCCAGATATTATATCAAGAAGGTGATGGATTTTACCCCTTTAAACAATTCTTCAGCGTCTAATTTGCAGAGATTTTTATCTGAGCATGAGAATAATTTTTCTGCGTTATCGGCTTTAGGCATTGAAGACATGGGGGATTTCATTAAACTTCATTTAGCTCTTAATAATTTAGACCCAGGGACTAGAAAAGCATTCGAAGAACGAATAAAATCAGCAGATATTCCCTCTTATAAGGATTTGATTAATTTCGTCACCGAACGAACTAGAGTATATGAGATGATGGCTCAAGAAAGCCGATCAGAAAGGCCTATTATAGAAAAATCCCGCTCTGCGAATTCCACTAAACGATATAACAAATCCAATTCCGGAAAAGAACAAATATCTCCGGGAATTTTTACTGTTTCGCCATTGGAAAAACAAACCGATGTTGCTGCTAACACAACGAATCACGATCCTCAATTCGACCAGTTCGAAATTCAGGCAGTTGGCTCTAAGAAACAGGTATTCTCTCCGACTGATGTACAATCAAGAAATAGTACCGAATCGATTCTCTACGAGAAAACGTGTCTAAAAGGCTCAAAACCGGCTCTACCAGCTAAGAAATTAATTTGCTGGAATTGTGGTGGACCGCACGTATATTCGAGATGTCCGCTACCACGAAAGTTGTTCTGTTACCGTTGTGGTAACCCAGGAGTTTCCATTCACGCATGTCCTAAATGTACTCCGGGAAATGTGCAAGGGAATCGGAAGTGAGGGTCATTCCTATTCCCATGGTTTCAGCTGACCCACCAAGTACCGATTTACCTATTACCGTGCCTTATCGTTTACCTTTTTGTACCGCTAAATCTGATATCGTTTCTCCTTGTGTCGTATCGAATTCTCCCGAAAGTTCTACCGTATCTTGTTATATTTTACCGTTTCCTAAACAGCACTATATTGATTTCCGAATAGGGAAACCTGACAAAGGGGGCCTGTCCTACTTGGCCCTGTTTGACCCTGGTTCCACTACCTCATTTGTTGGACCAGAAGGGGTTGAGATTCTCCTTAAATTGGGATATGAAGTTGAGAAAATTCCCGAATTTAATATTTGTGTCGCTAATGGAAGCTCTGGTATTGTTGATGAAAGATTCTCCATTTCAATTACCGTTGGGTACCGGTCATATGACACGAAGCTTTACGTTTTAACCAAGCTTCCATTTATGTTTCTTTTAGGGTTAGATTTTATCGTTAACACAAATATGAGTACTAATCATCGTGAAGCGACATGGTGGTTTCAAGATGACCCCGACCATAAGTTCTCGTTTCGTCAAGATGTTCAATTAGTAGAAGTGGAAACATCAAAAATATGCGGCATTAGTTCACTTGATCCCTCAGAAAGGGTGGATCTGGATAGAATAGTCAGTGAAGGTTTGCGAATTCTCCAAGATTCTCCAGGATTAACGGCGCGCATTAGCCATAAGGTAGATGTTCAGGATGCCCAACCTATCAAGCAGCGCTCCTACCATTACTCACCCAAAGTACTTGAGGCAATGCACCAGGAGTTAGATCGAATGTTGGATGAAGACTTAGTGGAACCTTGCCAATTTCCATGGTCTTCCCCGGTAGTCATGGTTCGTAAGGGATCAGGTTATCGTTTTTGTATAGACTTTCGTAAGGTTAATGAAGTTACTTGTAAAGATTGCTATCCTATGCCTAATATGACATCTCTCTTGGACGGACTTCGACAAGCTAGATATCTCTCCAAGTTTGACCTCAAGCAAGCATTTTTGCAGGTGCCCCTTGCCGACGAAACTAGTAAAGACATTACTGCGTTTACAGTTCCTGGCAGAGGACTATTCAGGTTTAAAGTTATGCCCTTTGGGCTGACGAATTCACCTGCTACCTTTCAGAGGTTAGCCGATGCAATATTTGGACCCGAACTTTACCCTTACGTGGTAGTTTTTCTTGATGATATTTTGGTTTGCACACCAACTTTCAAACTGCATTTGGATATGCTAATGGAAGTGTTCAGTCGACTTAAAGCCTCAGGTTTGCGTATCAACCCGGAAAAATGTGAATTTGGCTGTAATGAAGTTAGGTACTTGGGCTATCTGGTTAATAGTGATGGCTTGAGTGTAGATCCAGATAAGGTTGGTTCCGTTACTTCGATTCCTCCTCCCACCAACGCTGGGCAGCTCAGAAGATTCCTTGGAATGGCAGGATGGTATCGCCGTTTTATTAAAGACTTCTCCACAGTTGTCTCTCCGCTAACAGCTTTGCTTAAGCGTAACGCTAAATGGATCTGGTCAGAAGAGCAGGACGCTTCTTTCAATGCTCTCAAGTCAGCACTGACTGAAGCACCAATATTAGCTAGGCCAGACTTTAAACAGCCTTTTCAATTACAGACGGACGCCAGTGATACAGGTCTTGGAGCGGTCTTGACTCAAATACAAGACGGCGAAGAAAGAGTCATCGCTTTTTGTTCTCGTACCTTAAGTTCAGCTGAAAGGAATTATACCGTAACCGAAAAGGAATGCCTCGCAGTTCTGTTTGGTATCGAGAAGAATAGGCATTACTTGGAAGGTTATCCATTCACTGTAATAACTGACCACGCCAGTCTGAAGTGGTTACTGAACTTGAAAAACCCTTCAGATCGTTTGGCTAGATGGGCTCTTCGCTTGCAGCCTTACAACTACAAGGTGGAATATCGAAAGGGGAAACTCAACACAGTGGCCGATGCCCTATCACGAATTGCTGCAATCACAGTATTGTCTACCAGTTCCGATCCTAATTCTACTACCGATTCTGTTTCGACTTCAGGAACTTTCATAGCGACCGACGAATGGTATAATCAGAAATTTTATCGAGTCCAGAAGTCCCCAGAACTCCACCCTGGATGGTCGATAAAAGATGGACAGCTATTATACCATCGAAAGAATCCTTTGAAGGGAGAGCTAGAAGACCCCAGTGAGGAATGGAAAGTTGTCGTTCCTAGACATTTAAGGGGAGCGGTAATATATGAAAATCATGATCTACCGCAGTCAGGCCACCTGGGGATAGATAAAACTGTTTCTAGGGTTAGTAGACTATATTATTGGCCTGGATTGTTCCGAGATATAAGCCAGTATGTGAGGCAGTGTGAGTTATGCCAGAAGGTCAAACCCAATAACACGCCACCTCGTGGGTTAATGTTCCCTCGCTATAACAAGCAGCCGTGGGAAATGGTGTCAGTTGACATTATGGGTCCTTATCCTAGGAGTTCTAGAGGCAATGTATATCTACTAGTGTTTGTAGATTTATTTAGTAGATGGGTGGAATTATGTCCCATCAGAAAAGCTACCTCTTCGGTTATTGTAAATAAATTGAAATCCCGCATAATATACAGATATGGCGCACCGCATAAAGTAATTTCCGACAATGCGAAGAACTTCGTCAGTAATCTTGTAACTGAAGTGGCTAAGGAGTTTGGAATCAAGAGAGAAACTACTCCTCTTTACCATTCACAGGCAAATCCGACAGAACGAGCGAATCGGAATATCAAGCAACTTATCGTAGCGTACCTAGGGAAGAAACACCAACGCTGGGACGAAAAACTAGGAGAGATCCAGTTTGCCTTAAATTCCGCCGTTCAAGATTCGACCAAGTTCAGTCCTGCCTTCTTAAATTTTGGTAGAGAACTGAGGCCTCTACATCAAGCTAACGACGATGATATCCTAGTGGCTGGCACAGACGAACATGCTGCTTGGGCCGCTAAAGTGGGCAGACTGCCTGAAGTTCATCATATAGCCGAGGAAAACTCTCTGAAGGCAAGTCTAAATCAGAGCAGTCGTTATAACTTGAGACGCCGAAAAGATCGTTTCCAACCGGGGGACCAAGTCTTAAAGATGAGGTTTCAGCTATCGTCGGCAGCTGATAAACTCGCTGCTAAACTGACCCCAAATATGAAGGCCCTTTTACGGTTGTTTCCGTTACGGGTGGTGGATCCTGTAAACTGAGAGATGAAGATGGAAAGATAATAGGCTTATGGCATCCCTCAAAACTTAAATTATTTTATCCAACCCGACGGACTTAATCGCTGGAGGGGAGTGTGTAACGAGTATTCTTTTGTTTGCTAAATTCGTCCGTCAGGTGTCTCTACCAATCTGACCTCACTTAACTGAGGACCGTCATTCCATACGGATGTGTATAAGTGGGTTATATGGCCAAGTAATTGCCAAATTTAACTGTTTTTACCTTATCGTATCTTTGCGGCTCAGCGTTGGTGGTGTTACGTTGATGTTACAATATATATTATGGTTATGTTTTGGAGTTGGCATTATGTTACCGTTGATGTATAATATAAGAATACAACATTTTTCTTTGGACAATAGTTTTTTAAATCAATTTGGACCTTGGACCGGAAAACCCCGCAACCTGGTCACAACGTTACTAAGTAAGTGATATTTTCTAATAGCACGTTATATTTATTAGAATGAAGTTATTTATAGTTGCAAGGTTGGTACCGCTCCATACCTAGCACCAACTTAGTCCATAGTTTCTTTAATATTAATCATTCTGTTATTGCATTATTTGTCCTAATATTTAATCTTTAAATGTTTTATTTCTGCCGATGGGCTTATTACACGCATTTTTAATAAGTTACCTTTTATTTTTGTTGGTCAATAGAACCTAATCAGTTAAATAAGAATTCTACTAAGGATTATGGATAGCTCAAAAAACCTATGAAAATTCTAAAAATAGTCTAAGATTTTTTTGTAATATTAGTACTTTATATTTTGATTGATTAATATGTTTCAATTATGGTTATTTGGTAGATCCTATGTATATATTGATAATAACTATTGTTAGCTTTCCTCAAGGATTGGTACATCTTTTTTTTTTAAGTTTGAGAATTTAAGCATTTGTTTTCCATTTGATTTTTCTTTGGAGCTAAATTTTTGCTATACTTCATCAGTTTACAATTATTACTTTTTCTTTGTAAAAGTTTTGAAATCATAAGGACTGTTGAGACTGGTGTAACAAGTCTATTTTAAGTGAAGCATAGTTTTCTTGTAAAAACTTATTCTTCTTAATATTATCGAGTTTCATACTTAAAAGTAATCCTTACTTGGCTGTTTGTAAAGAACATTTAGTAATAAAAGTTAGATATAATAGGTATTTCATAAAAACATCAGCTATATTAATTTCATTCTTTATTCAATTTAGCTCAAAATTTCTGGAAATATAATTTTATAGAAGACCTTAAAACCAGCTTAGATGAACATTATGATAAATCATATATCATATTCATCAGTGATAGGATGGGACCTATAACTGCGTCCGTAATCTATATGAGATGTGAGAACAAAGATAAAGGTAAGTATATTATTTTATAATAATTATGTCTTTTTTATAGAGTTGGTTCTCTCAGAAAAACTTTCAATTTGATTCCTTAAGAGTTTCTTATGATCATTCTCAAACTGGATAATCAATTAACTCAATTTCAAAATTAAACTTCTAATATAATCACTGATTTACTACTAAATTCATTGTTAGTTATTATATTTACATTATTTTATAATTTATATAATAATAGTAGCTCTGCTCACATATACAACCAATTTAGAGCATGCTTTTAGTATAAAAGCATTTGGAAAGAAATAATGTTTGGTATTGATTTTATATTTAAACAATATGATTCATGATAATTGTTATTATTAATTAGAAAAAGATCTCGTAAACTAAATTATTGAACTAAAAAAAATCATATAATTTAATATTTTCTTTTTTATTGCCTTAAGTTACAATTCCTTTTATTTCATCCATGTTATCTATTAAATTTGATTCTGCTTCCAACTTACAATATGATTTGCAAAATATTTCAATTTATATTTATATTAAGTAATTGTTTTGAATGAATCAATGATGAGACTTGAAAATTATTAATTGCTGTTTAATACTACTCAATTTGTAAAATAAGTTATATTATGTTTGATATAAAAAATTGGTTTTAATACCAATGAACTATTATTTAAAACACTTTGGGATCATAGAAAAACATTTTAGTTTAAATCCCGAAATGTTTAATATCTTTTTCTTTTAAAAGTATTTAAAATTTTCATATTAATTTATGTGAAGATTGATTGTATGTTTTCGTTCTTTTTTATATTCTAGACGTACTTTGCTGATAGGCAAGTTAGTGATTCAGCCAACGCAGCAACCGCCTTGTTTAGGCAAATAAATACTATGTGGGATGTTGTCCATAGACCCAACAGTTGGACGATTGTAATTAAAGTTTGCTTGAAGAAAATCGTTTGAAGATATAGGAAAATCTATTGGTAAAATGTAAATTTATATGCTAAATCTTTTGAATATTAGGTTTGCATTTCTATGGTCAATGGTATGAACAATCATTATCAATTTTTTTTATTCAAATGAAACTGATTTTACGATCAGTTAATTATGAATAGTTCAGGCAACATGTATTTACAAAATTGATTTGTTGGGCTTTATCAACTAAACTTAATTAGGTTAAGAGGTGAATGTATCAGAAGTCGTTGGATCTAGAAGTAGAAGCAAAGAGAAATATATGTTTTTTAAAGTAACTATCGCTAAGGAAAACAAAATGAAAAAGAAAATACTTTATAGTGCAGAGTCAATTTTTTTCAAATTAGTTGCTTTAAAGAGCTATGAAGTGTATGTAAAATGTAAAAAAAAAAGTAATAGGTACATTCTTGTAGAAAATTTAATGCTATTATTTTATATCATATGTTAAGTTACCTAAGTTTAAATGTGAAACAACTAGATGTATTCAATTTTTAATCTTAATTGTAACTTTTAATAACCACTGATGTTATTTCCAGGGAATTACATAACAGACGCAATTCTGCAGTTATGTAACATTCTCATTTGGCTCATTCTCGTTGGGCTCATTCTGCTAATAGAACTACCATCAAGAGCCCAACGTTGCAAAGATATTGCCAGGCAACTTATGGAAGATGCTCCATGAAAAAAATTTAATGTGAGTAATCTTTAATAATAATAATAATTGAATAAATCACTATATTTTTCATTCAGTTTTATAGCTGAGCCCTCTTATAAACTCGGCATTATTCTTATTTTATTTTTAATTTCAATTTCTTCTCTAAGAAATTGTTGTAGTTTATTTTTACTTTGTATTATAACACATACAATTGCATGTTGATTTACATAAAGTTTAAATATCTTCCAGTAATATCAGTCAGTAAGTGGTTAAGTAGATTTTTCCCCAAAATGAGTTGATTATTCTGAGGGAAGTGGAATCATGTCATTCTCGGAATCATGAAATATTTCAAGGCCTAACCGAGTCATTGCTTATAAGGCAATTTAGTCTATAATAATTACGAAGGAATTTAATATAAAGTACTGAAGTATTAGTTAATAAAATAGTGTTTAACTATTTGAATAATTTTTTGATACTGGAAAAATCTATTTTTTTAACATATTAATTCCAATTTTGATTTTTAGCTTAGTTTTTGTGAAAAGAAATATTTTTAAATGAAAGAGGCATTGGAAAAATTTTTGATAATGTTTGACAATAAATTTTAATCATATCGCTGCTGTCAAAACAATATATGTAAAGTTTGGGCGAGTTCACAGAAAAGGAAAAAAAACTGTAGACTTGGCAATTTTTTTCATAACTATAGAAGAGAAGTATCAATAAATCATAGCCTGCCATGTTGCTGAGCTTAATACCTCCCTTCCTTAGTTTGTAAATCAACCTGCAGAATGCGTTACCGTTACTAACTCATTTTCATAAAAAGCTGTAGGTGGATGGTATTATTTTGACAGCGATGATATACAATTAATTTATTGAATACAAAAAATATGGTGTATTAAAACTTTTTATTTTTACTGTGAATAATACAAATGTGACAATATTTATCAAAAGCTGTACTAATTTTATTTGTCAGTATCTGAAGCATCAGTGAATAAGTGGTTATGTAGAAATTTGTCCTAAATGAGTTAATCATACTGAAGTAAGCCAAATCGTGTTATTCTGACAGTGCGTAAAATTGAACTCAGGCCTTGGATTGAAAAGGAGTTCTTGCTTGTATTTTAACTTCATTTGAAGCAAATACTATGACAATGACACGATTCTGCTTCCCTCAGTATGAATAACTCATTAAGGACAAATTCTAGTTAGCAAATTATATAACGTGGTTGCAGATATATAATACACATTAATACAGGGGTCCAAGAATAAAAAAATAATAGTACGTGAAAAATGGTCATTACTGTAATTTTTTATTCTTGAAAACTCTTTTAAGACGAGGACATTAGGATGATAGTTGAGAGAGTTAGAACTCAATTAATTTGTTCATATTGAACAAATCAAATTTCTGATGCTGATTTGAAATTATTAGATTATTGAATACAGTATTGTCTTACTTTTCAGAAATAACCAATTGTCACTTTGTTCTATTATTTACGGATTAATTTCAATGCTATAATTAGATTTATATTGATAAGGCTAGATATATTCAGATAGGCCTTATAGATTAATTAATTAATTACTGATTGATTTAGATGAGTCATTAGATTTACATTGAATTGTTGTTTAGTTCACAAAATGTAACTAGTGAATCTTAAATATCATATTTTCTGTTCAGGCATAGTAAAACCGAGAAACAGATGGTGAGATGGGATGGAGAAGAATTGCAGAAAGTTGAGAATCCACAATTGAATGAATAAGGTGCAGGACTGAGGAAAATGGAAGAGGATTGAGAAGGCCAAGGTCCATTCAAAACTGTAGAACCACGGAGTAAGGAAGTAAGTAACATGTAGAATATATTATTTTTATTAGGTAATTAATACATTATTAGTGTTATGCCAGAATAACAATCTTTCCTCAAGTAGTTACCACAGCTAAGAGTTTTTTTTACGTATTTTATCACATTATTCATTATCTTTCTTTATTTCCTTTTCATACCCCAGAAGTAAAGGACACCATGTCGCATTTTTATAATTTCTTTATTTGTTCAGGAGATCCAATTTTCAATAACTTTGAACCATTATGATTTTTGTTCTCTGTTACTGATGGAAGCAGCTTAGATTTTTGTTCACATTGTTATTGGCATTGATAAGTAATTGGGAGTATTGATCATCATTCCATATTTATTTATGACAATTTACCTAAAATATTACTATTTTGTGGACATGGTGTCACTTTCTTCCAGGGCACAGATTTCTTTTGGAATTTTAATTTGTAACTTTGAATGTAAGCTGTCATTATTAATCTACGGACATACTACAAAGTTATTCATTAACACCATTCTTCATTATTCAAGTTATTACCAAGTTACAATCTCTTAAAATGAGAATTTTTTAAGGTAATAATGTGTGGTAGTCGACCACTGAAAGCTGATACCTCCTCTTTACCTAGAGATCCTGTAGATAGCACTTGTACCAGAAATGATGGCCAAAACCTTATTTTATAACGGGCAGAGGAGGAACAATCACTAGGTCTTAAATATACACTTCCCTACAACACAACTTTATTTGAAGTTGATGCTGACAATACTACTTTTATATTAGGTAAGTATTTTTAAGTTTTGATAATAAAATTTACATCTTTATGGAGATAATCAGAAAAGAAGAGGAGTCAATTTACATTGCATGCTTTTAATTGTACATTATTTAAATCTGCCCTTCTTTTATTTAAATGATTTACCATTATTAAAATTTAAAAAATTGTTATTAGTTAAAAATATGGAGAAACGTGGGCGTGGGAAAACTAATGTAGATCTTTTAGTCTGTTATAAATAAATTCATTAATAAAAATAAATTAATTAATTTAAAAACATGAAATTTAGTGTTATGATTTTGGAGTATACGACTTTTCTGATTTATCAGTTCAGTCACTGATTTGCTAAAAGTTTTCAAATTCTGCTCAAAACTTCTCTTTTTTTTTATGAAAATCTAATGCTTAACTATTTATTTATTAATATAAACAATAAATTTGTTGTTGCTTATAAATTTAATGTTGAATAATAATTAGTTGACACTATAAATATGGAGAAGAAAATGGTCCGAGTGGAGAAAAAAAAAATTCCTTAAATAGTGATAGATTTCTAAAAAATTATTTGTTTGTTTGCAAACAAAGGTAATTTCATTATTCAGACCCTAACTTGAAATTATTGCTTATATTCTAACTCCATTTCAAGCCAAAAGCTATGAGAATGACATGATCCCGCTTCTGTCAGTAAAATAAAATCATTTTGAACAAAATTCGACTTAACCACTAACTTAACCACATCAGGCTGCAGATATATTAATATAAATATTTTTACAATGCAATATGCATGTGTCCTTTAGAGATTAATGTACTTTCATAGAATTTTTAATATGGATTGGAGAATTCATATACATGTGCGTGTCCATGTGCATAGTAAATTTATTTATACATGAAAAGGGAAAGAACAAAAAGTTCTTTTAAATAAGATTATCTTATTTTGTTGTTTATTATAACATATTTTATTGTTCTGATCGATCTTTTTTTTCTTATAATTAAAAATAAACTTTTCCAACTCAGTTATACTCTCCGATCGCACCCTACCTTTCAACTTTGCAAGGGATAAATCAGAAATTCGTGTACCATCTCTTGAACAAATGACAATGACTGCTTTAAAAATGTTTATGAAAAATAAAGGATTTCTATTGTTAAAATTTAAATCATTGATAGATCTCAGTTTTTCAATGATTGAATAAATATAAAGTTGTAATATTTATATGATAAATATTATATTATATGACAATAGTTATATAATACGCAATATATAAATTTTTATATTTCTAATTATTTTATTATTATTAAAGGTTGAAGGAGGAAGAATATACCATAACCATTGCGCTGGTAAGGCACGAGTAGTGCTTGATGAAGTTGCAAATTCAATAAAGCAATAAACAGTACCATCTCATCACTCGAGTCCGCATGAGTAAAAGATGATACCCTTATCATCGTAACGAGCAATCATTTACACATACTGACTATGAGCGGGTACCCAGATAGAGGAAACAGTATTTTAGGTAAGCCTTAATAATAAGTACTATTGTCAGCTGTTTTTGAATAGACAAAATTTTAATTTCTGTGTTACATTACACTTATCACATTCACTGGTTGTCATTAGTGTGCTATAGATGGGCACCTTGTCTTTAGCAGACTCTTAATTGACAAAATTGTATATGTGGTATATCTAGAGCTAAGGGAATTCGTATTAGTAATTTTTTTTTTTAACAATACACTTCTTTGGGTTAAAAATAATTGATACACAAATGTTTTAGCTTTAAAGTAATTGTAAGCATTAAATAAAATCTAAAAATATATTATCTGAGTTGTACTTGGTTGTTTGAAAAAATATTCTTATTGGTATGGGTGACCATAGTTTTTAATTTTATTAAGAAATTGGTCAGTGAATAATTAACTTACTAATATGTTCAATTTATTTATTGTTAACACATTTTGGTCAGATCTTGTGAAAATATGTTTTTCGCAAACTGCGAGTAGAGCGCAGGTCACTTAGTTATATGTTTTTATAGATGAATGGTAAAATGAGTGAAATAAAGCTATAAGGGTTACTGATGTTTGTTGTAGTCCTTTCTCATACATAGTATTACGAAGTACAAACATACACTAAACAATATATCTAATCATATTGTTGGGGAGATCAAAGTACTTTATTTTTTATAATAACGATGAAGAATTCATTCTAAGTTAAGAAAATAATAATAAGTTAATCATAATAATAAAAAAAAAAATCAAAGCTTTTTTGAATTGATAGTGGTTTTTCTTTGTTATATTAAAACTCATGCCAATTTTTTAATAAATTACCAGCTCAGGCACAAAATGCTTGGCCAAAATGTGTTAATATAAAACAGATAGTAAAACATTATATTCAAATATTTTTAAAAAATTAATAAATCAACCTGTTTGTTGTAATTACACATTTTTTTGGAATAAAATTTTGTGGACCAATCGTGAAAAACTTGAGGTAAAATTTCCAATTTTAATCTTTATTTTTAATCATAATAATTATTTATCCAGTTGTTGAGAGAGCACTTTCATAACATACTATTTTTATGATTCCTTGTCTAATGTTCCCCTCTGTGATCAGTAAACTTGCTAATTCATGATTGATTTATGTAAGATGTATTTTATAATGTTCCTGAATGCATAGTATCAATTGTGGAAAAAAAAATATTATCATTTTGGATCTGCAACAATTACTTTAGGGTTGATAATTGATGTAAAAGTCATGTAGTTATCTATAAGGCTCAAAACCACGTAAAATGGCATATGTGAAACATGTTTGACGATACGCACTAGAAACAGTATTTTTACTCCTGTTTTTCATAACAAACAACCAAGGCCAAGATCGAGGGTTCGTAGCCTGGCATAGTGGCCCTAAGATTTTTTAAAGGCAGTAAAAAATCCTCGGTTATGCTGTCCTTCGGGAGGGACATTAACGGAGGTTCCGAGCCTGTACGATGTCAGGTACTCATTAAAAATCACTATCCTAATTAAACTTGGATAGGCAAAATTTAGAGCTCCCACTGTAGCATCGTCCGATTATCCATAGTAATATCAAGTGACGTTAAATGAACAAACAAACAAGCAACTGTTTTTCACTTTCAATACTTAGCATATTTGTTGATGAAGTATTTTATAATTCAAAGGTAATAATGAAAGTTAAAGATTTTAATTATGGTGATTGGGATATGTTAATTTATTAGAATTATTTATATATTGTGCATTTTATTTCTGATTCGACATAAATGATTAACTCCTGAATTTTTCACACAAATATCTCGATTAATAATCTGTTTTCAATCAGAAATTTGAATTTGTTGATCTCAATACATAAGTTTGAAGTGATGTTTAAAGGGGATTCTTTTGGCTTGTCAATAGAATCTCATCATTTGCTTACCATTGTGCAGAAAAAAAAAATGGTAGTTAAAAAATAATATATTCTTTATTATATTTTCTTTAAAATAATATATATTTTTATTTTTCAGGTTTGGGAGGCACATCATCTGTCGATGGATCGCCCCTACACAACTCTTTGCTATGCTAACAGTGGTAAGGATAATTACCACTTTAGAGTTATAGGCGGAGTTATAGAAGTCGTACACGAGGATCCCTTGAAGGCCGATACATCTTCCTGTACGGTGTTGCTTGATCAAGAGGCACATGGTGGAAACAATGTATTCATCTGTGCAAAAGGTGAGTTTAGAAAAAGTAAATATTTCTTGGAAATTATTAGTTTACAAGAATTTATAATAATAAATTGATAAGTTTTTGTTCAATGTGTAAAACCACATAAGTAAAAATTGGTTGTATTTTAATTTTTTTTATAAATTACATTATCAAATCGCAATTTTCAATTGATCTAATCAATAATATTTCACTTTAAAAAAAAAGAAACCTCATCAAAATGAAAATTTAATTTTGTTTTTCTTTCTTTTAAAATTTGGTATTACTTATGTGGTTTTGAACTTCTGCCGATAGTATGAATTCTTTATTTGATAGGACAAGAGTGGCAAAATTCTAAAGAAGGCTTAAGTCTCTAACATAATAGAAAATATAAACACCTGTCTCTTGAAAGATATTTATGTTTTCTACTATTTTAGGTGCTTTAGACTTCTTTGGAAATTTCCCATACATATCCTTGAAACTATTTTATGCTTATTTTGAGTTTTCTATTTTTATATCATTTTTTCTGTATTAGAAGATATAATATACTCCATATTATGAATACTTATCTAATATTATAAATAATATAAAATTATGAGAAGTCAAGGGATAAATGTAACTTTTTTGAAAGATAATCTTAAGTACGGTTCCAGATATTTAATTCTTATATCAATTATAATAAAATCAACGTTGTTCAATGTACAAGTTTTATATAGCAGTATTAGTATAATCTAAACTTGATATTAATATTTAGTGTAGTAAAAGTAATATTATTATTATGATTTTAGATATTACCAAAAAAATTTAAAATTTAGAATGCGTTTTCACTAAATTATTAAATCTTTTGTATCGCTTTAACTTTTCAGATTCTCATATAAAATATTTAGTTCCTTATAATTTCATGGTTTAATTTAATAATTTGATTTTTTTTTTTTTTACAGGACCTTACATGCACCATTTTCCTACACCTTCATGAACTGAACTATGCACCTGATGTTACTTCCAAGATTAGGGAGTATTCTGCGCTTCGAAGAGGGACCAGGCGATCCAGAAGACAATAACGCTGATAAATACTTATAATGTATTAATGCATATTGTAATACTTAATTTGTTTCATTGTTTTGAAAAAATTTATGTTGATAATATTGAGACTATATTTAAAATATTATTATGTAAAATGAAATCATTTCTGTAATTTCTACCTTTTAGTTAATTCTTTAGTATCGGTTCCGCAGGTTATCGCTTCGAGGTAAGTTACTACAACTTTTAACTTTTCGTTCATTTCCATTTTTATAATTTCCAAAATACAAATTATCGTGAGCTTTAGTATGGAAAAATTAATGTAATTATGGGAAATGTGTAGGTTTCGGTATTCATTTCATCAAGAAATCAATGTTTCAACAATCATATATCATATATATCTATAGCTCGAAATGTTAGTTGAAACGTTTATTTCTTGTTGAATTGATTCTCGAAATCTACACATTTCTCATAGTTACATTCTTTTTTCCATACCTTAGCTCATGGTTATTGCATTTTTTATGAATATTAAAAAGGAAATGAATAAACAGTTAAAACTTGTAACTCAACTCGAAGCGACAACCTGCAGGACTGATACCAATTCTTTAATTGCAAAATAATTTATGTTGTATATATTATCTATTATTGGTTATTGTTAATTTTATTGTAACCAATAAGTGACACCAGTATCTTTTAAAAATATGTTATACCAACATGTACATTACGTTGAAATAAATTATATTATTTATTTATTTGTTGTAATTTCATATACCCCTGCATTTTCTTCTACAGATAAAATTTGTTTTTATCTAAATGAATTTCAATTGAAGTTTGTATGAGAAATCTATATTTTATCTAGAGGTAGTTAGATTTTTATTCTTAAATTTTACTATAAACTTTAGTTCTGAGGAGCATTCACCTTCAATAAATAAATCAGAATTTGTTCAAGGGCTAATTGGTATTTATTTATTTTTGAGATTAAAGGATTAAAGGAAAAATAATGTTCCTCTATTCCAGATAAAATATCAATATTTATTAAGTATTGTTTCAAATAAAACCGTTAAAACAAGGAAATACTGCGATGTATACCGAGAAACCAGCAATGGAATGCCAAGAATGCATAGTTGAAATAGTTTTGAAGAAAGCGAGAGGCGATGATTCGGTGTTGAAAATCTTTATTTTGTATCAGGAGAGTAGGAGGTAACAGGAGCTCAACTTTTCTGACGGTCCCTTGGACACGTCTATTTTGACGAGAAATTCTGCGTTTTGTATTAGGAGAGTAGGAGCTAACAGGAGCTCACATTCCCAGACGATCGCTGTTTAGCGAGAAATTTTCGTATTTGTATTAGGAGAGTAGGAGATCACAGGAGCTCACTTTTACGGACCGCTGGATGGAGCTGCCATCTATCGGTAGTTTTAGAAACTAACATTCAATGGGTCCGGGAGGTGCTGCGCTCTAGCGGAAAATTTTAAAACTACTAGCCGGACTTGGTGATAGTGCTGCGATCTGTTAGTCGTTTTAGAAACTATAATTTAAGAGGTCCGGGAGGTGCTGCGCTCTAGCGGAATTTTTTAAAACTACTGGACGGGTGTCAGAATGGAGGTGTCTATTGGTACTTTTACGAACTATTACTTAAGCTGCTTTTTTTTTTTTTAGAAGTGCATCTCTCTAATAACCAGTACTGCTCTTTTAAAAATGATAATTCTTAAAACAAATATTATTATTATTATTTAAGTATGACCCTTATTACTATGCACTTCGGCCTAAAGAGGCCCATTGTGCTTGAGTCCTAAAAATCCCTAACATAGGTCTAGACTTCTGAGAAATTTTAAATAGTCTTTAAACCTCAGTTCTTGAAGTTCCTTGTATCCACCAGGGCCAAGGTCAAATGTCCTCTTTCGACTTAGTGCTATACATTCAAAGAGGATGTGCCAAGGGGTTTCGTCCTCCTCTTTGCACCATCTGCACCTAGGTTCTTGTTCAATGCCTAGGAGATGCATGTGTTTCCTGAGTTTACAGTGCCCAGTGATGGTTTCAACCATACTTTTGAGGTCGGTTCTCGACGAGTGAGCAGCTTCTTTCTTGATTTTATCAGAAAGATTATCGTTGGGATCCTTTATGAAAAGTTTTGTATGCCTTATCTTGGCTCTATCCCAACGTGTTTTTATCTTCCTCTTGGCTAGTTTATTAATTGTATCCTTAGCCAGGGGAAGGGGGACCCCGCACCATGGTTCAGGTCCAATAGGAGCAGTAACTGCTCCTTTCTTCGCCAATTTGTCGGCCCTTTCATTTCCTGGAATATTACTGTGCCCAGGGATCCAAAATATGTTAACTCTGTTATGTACAGCTAGTTCATCTAGTCTTAGACAGCATTCCTCCACTAGTCTGGAGTTTGTTACTGCATTTTGTAATGCATTGCATGCTGCCTGACTGTCAGTGAGAAAGTTAATTACCTTATTCTTGTGGTCCTTCATAGCGAAGGCACCTGCAAGTATTGCCCATATTTCCGCTTGGAATACAGTGGGTGTCGTGCCCAGAGCTAAGTAATGACCCATGCCCTGACAACCCCTAAACCAGAATCCCGAGCCGGCACCAAACTCCCCTTTGGATCCATCCGTATACACATTTAGACCATTGGGTGGATTAAAGCAATCATTCTTGCTTTTGCAAATCGCCTGTATATTGACGTGAAATCTTTTTTCAAAGTTATACTTATTCAGCATTGAATCAGAATGCTTTTTTAGATCTGCATTTTGCTCGATTATATCAAAGACACTTCTGTGTCCAAAATCGTTGGTGGGTTTTTTGACCCCTCCTATTTTTACTAGCCTGTAGGCTGTCTTCAATGCCTCTGATTCAATTAGAATGTCAAGAGGAGTTAAATCAAGTATAGTTTCCAGTGAAGCGGTAGGGGTGGTTCTCATGGCCGCAGTGATCATAATGCACCCAAGCCGCTGCACCTTCTCCAACCTTGATCTATTTTGTTGGATACCAGCTTTGTGCCACCAGGCTATTGAGCCATAGGTTAGCACAGGTCTAACTATTGCTGTGTACATCCAACGGGCCATCTTGGGGCTAATTCCCCACTTGTTGCCACATAGGCTCTTACAAGTCCACAGAATTCTTGTGGCTTTCTTGGTAACATAGTCGATATGTTCATTCCAGTTTAGTTTACTGTCCATAATAACACCGAGGTATTTAACCTTCTTGCTGAATGGAATACTCATCCCTTTCATCCTAGGGGGGTTGAGTTCCCTCAATATCCTTTTGTTTGTAAAAGGTACAATTACCGTTTTATTAGGATTGATGTTCAATCCTACTCTCATGCACCATCTCACCACCATTCTTAGTGCCATTGTCATCAACTCTGAAATAGTTTGTTGGTCAAAGCCCTTGATTATAATTGCTATGTCATCTGCATAGCCTATCGCTTGGAAACCCGCCTCATTTAGGAGGTGTAGTAGTTCGTCCACTACCAGGTTCCATAGGAGTGGGGAAAGGACACCTCCTTGGGGGCAGCCTGCGGCTGCTTTAACCTTTAGGTGATAATTGCCCATATTGGCTTGAATGACCCTATTCTTTAGCATGGCAATGACCCAATTAGCAATGTTTGGTCTAGTGCCGTGCCTTAGTAGGGCATTAGTTAATATATGAGTAGGGGTATTGTCAAATGCTCCCTCTATATCTAGAAATGCTCCGAGCGCGATTTGTTTCCACTGCAGAGCATCTTCTATCTGGTCCACCACTGCATGCAGCGCAGTGTCGCAAGATTTTCCCTCTCTGTATGCATGTTGATGCAACATTACTAATCCATCACTGAGATGTTTGTCCCTGATATATCTATCAAGAATTTTCTCCATTGTCTTCAGCAAGAATGAGGAAAGACAAATGGGGCGATATGATTTGGGTTCATCATATGTTTCTTTCCCTGGTTTGGGAATAAATGTGACCCTAACTTCTCTCCAAGCTGTTGGGATATAATTAAAGGCCAAACAGCCCTGGAATAGAGTGGAGAGCCTGCCTAAGATGATTTCAAGACCCTCTTTTAGCATGGCAGGATAAATTCCGTCAAAGCCTGGTGTTTTGTACGGCTTGAGGTTTCTAACTGCCCATTTTATGGCGCTGGTATTGAAGATTTCACGGACTGATGTCCAGTCCGGTTTGCACCTATCCTCAGGGAGGTAAACCTTCGTATCCGAGGTTGTGAGCTTGCTCCCCGGGAAGTGCGATTCCAGCATAGCAGTTATAGATTCTGTAATGTTCATGGGATCTCCATTTGGTTTCTTTAAGGAGCCCACTGTATTACAGTAGTTGCTCTTAGAAAGTATTTTATTCATGCGAGCGCATGTATTCGTATTATTAATTTCTTCACAGAACTGTCTCCATGAGTTCCGTTTGGCTTTCCTAATGAGGTTATGATATTCAGTTAGAGCGTGTCTGTATTCGATCCATTCACCAGTCCTTTTTGCTTTATTGAAAAGTATTCTGGTTCTAGATCTTGACTTCTCTAACTGCATATTCCACCAGGGTACATTGCAGTTTGACCCTTTAGTGGTTGTTCTACAGTTATCCTTGAATGCAGTGATAAGTGCCTTAGTCAGTAGTCCATTTAAGAACTCCAGCTGGTAGGTATTAGAAGCCAAACGGGGACATTCTTTAATTAAGTCTTTAAGATTTGTCCTAAAGCCTTCCCAATTTGTATTTCTGGGATTTCTATAGGTTTCAGGCTTTGAGATTGTAGCCTCAAGCTCCCACCTAATATATTTATGATCAGAACTGGAAAAGTCTTTAGAGACATGCCAGTTTGTAATATTTATCATTCTAGTTGATTTAAAGCTCAGAGTGAGGTCTATGACCTCCTGTCTGTTAGAAATTTCAAAGGTTGGTGTGTTACCTTTGTTAACTATATCTAGATTATTAACTAGCAAATATTCCAAAAGGGACTCACCTCTACGGTTAGTGTTACTGCTGCCCCAGATGTTATGATGGGCATTGGCGTCCGCCCCAATAATTCCCATCGTTTCCTGTCTTTTGAGATAGTCAACTATACTCTCAAGGCAGGTCGTTGGGACTTGTTCCTCAAATGGGAGATACAATGAGGCCAGGATGACTTCCTGGCCCCCTAAATTGATCATTACTGCCACAGAATCTCTGGAACATAATGACCACATTGGAAAACAATTTAATTCTATTTTTGCAAGGATGCAGGCTCTGGGCCTTGGGCAGTTTGCTTGGATAAGTCTATATCCCTTCAGGCCCAGTCCTGCAATCCTGCTATTTTTATTAATCCACGGCTCTTGTATAAGTATAATATCAATGCCATGACTTACCACATATTGCTGCAGAGTTCCACTGGCTGCCCTGCAGTGATGGAGATTTATCTGCAGCAGCTTGATCATAGTGATGAGGGGGGATCACCCCCGGGATGTGGTGGAGTTTCCTCCTTTCCACTGCCCGGGGACGGTTTGCGGCATACGGGCCCGGCCGCGCCGACGGCCTGACGCCCCACCCCGTAATCCCTCCTGCCTCCGTGCTCCGTTCGTTGCCGCCTGGTACCAAGCTTGGCAGTGACAGATACACTTTGGCCCGAAGTGGATCCGGGCACGGTGACGCCAGCCGCCGAGACAGCCGCACCCTCACCACCCGTTGTTTTTCCCACCTCTTCACCAGTCTTCATATCATCCACAGCTGTTTCCGGTGTGGGTGCGTCTTTTCCTGGAAAGAATTTTACCTGAAGGTTGTGGAACCCGTGGTAGATTCTTCCATTCTTCTCCTCAATGGCTTTGGCCACAGATTCGGGAATGGATGCCACAAAGTACATCCCATGTTTATGGGTCTTGTTACCAAGAATCTTCCATCTTTCAGTCTGCAGACCCGTATTCTGTACCTGCAGATTCTGTAGGCATTCCTTAATACCTTCCACTGGGTTTGGTATGAAGGTGCCTATCTTCCTGAAACCCTCAAGTTCTTTGGGGTCGCAGGTTTTCAGCGGTGCTCCCTCCCATGGGGAGAGCTCCGCAATATTACTAACGAACCACTCCCTGGTGGACTCGTCCTTGCAGTTCACCACGAGTGCTCCGTCTCTCAGGGAGTAGCCGTTGAAGCCGACGGGGGTTTGTTCAACCTTCCTCTCCCTCATTCTTTTCAGGAGCTTGAGCATAAGGCCCTGAAAATCTTCATCCTTCAGTTTCTGATGAGGATAATCTGTGTGGGCAACTGCAACCTTGATGCTTGCAGCTGCTCCACTATAGTCCATTTTTGGTTTCTTCACCGTTTTGTAAGGTGAAGGAGTCTCCTGCTTCTCCCTACCTCTCTTCCTCTCATCCTTGGATGTTGAGGGTTGAGTTTCGGTGGGAGTCGCCTTTTTCTTTTGCCGTAGAAAGTTCTTCCTCTGGCTATGCGTCATGTTCTTCCAGACTTCGTCTGGAAGTTTGTTTATATTGATCTCAGAGGTGGTTGCCAGCTGCTGTGCAGGTGGTTCCCTTTCCTCTGCGAGGTCTGAGACCTCTTGTTCTAGGTTAGCCATCAGTTCAGAGACCGATTGGCTAATTACTGACGAGTCAGTCGTATTTGACTCCATGGAGTCCTCATTTATTTTAAAATTTGTATAATTTGGGTTCATTTTGTTCCCACGAGTAGCAAAGGTAATAAAAGGTCACCTATAGCAGAGCCTTGTTACTATAGGAAGGCATTTATTGAAACCGGAGGTCGCCCAGGTGTCCGGAGTTCGCATAGTAGGACTGAATCACCCTCAGCCATTCATCCAATAGCCTATGCAGTTCCGCCTGGATTGGGGGATGTTTATCGACTTCCCAGTCTAGTTCCGATGGGTTTCGTCAGTGAGGAGGAACTCCCCACTGTGCAGGGGTACCACGTGCAGGACGAGGCTCTTCACCTCGCATGGGTTCTGGTACTAATAAAAATTTCTCAGAAGCCAAGACCAATCGGACTGAGAGATGCCTATCTCCCTGGGTGCTTTGTAGCTACCCTTCACCCCCAAAAAAACAAATATTAGTATTATCTCTTTTTCTTAGTTATCTATTGTATCTCATCGACTAGCACATTTAATGAGACTTTGCTGTTTTTTCTAGTCCATTCAATGTAGAACTGTTCCAGTTCATTGAACTACTAAAATACATTAGGTATTTTTTAAATTATGGTCGCCTCCACTTTGATTTATTTTAATTAATATTACTTACCTTCTTATATATATATACTTGCTTTTAAATGTTCATGCATGAATAGCTGAATCAGATAAAAGACAGATTCAATTCCTACCTTTTGTAATCAGGATCCATGTTTTTTTTTTAATTATGAAAGCATTGTGTTCATATGTACAAGTACAGAAATACAACTTTTAATGTTTTGTTTTTTTTAGGAAATAGGTTTGTTGTTTTTATTAGGAATAGTGTAAATAGTCGGGAAGAAATGAAGCATTTTGCAAATAAAACAAACGTGTAGCATGAATAATAAATTTAATTATAAAATATCTACAATGTGTTGAATAAGCACACATGTCACAGAACATTATAAACCACATTTAATTGATAATTTGGTAAATATACATTTACAAAGTTAAAATTACAAGTCGTTTTACAAATAAATTACATAATTTTCAAAATAGCATCAGGAATGAGCGTTAATTAATTTGCGTTTTCTCTGCGTCCAATCGCGAGAGATCGGTTTTCTTCCAGGATGTCTTCCCAAGTTGAGCCATTTCAGATCACTTCTGTACTTTCTGAAACATAATAACAAAAATAAATATATACTTCTACATGATTATTTAATTAAATATTATTTTGAATAAAATTAGTTGACCATATATCTACAGCCCCATTACAATAAGTGGTTAAGTCGGATTTCGTCCAAAGAGAGTTAACTGCTTTCAGATAACCGGAAAGTATCATTCTTATAGTTTTGGCTTGAAATGGAGTTGTAATATAAACAATAATTTCAAGCCAATGCCTTACTTAGCCTCTTATTTATTACGAAAATAACTCAATTCCGCTTACTTAAGTACATGAAACTCATTTTGGAGAAAATTAGACTTAACCGCTTATTCACCGGTGCTGTAGATATATAAGGGTGGATAAAATGGTCCATTTGAATAAAAAAATGGTGAATTTTATTTAATAGATATGAAATAATTGGTTATTCCGCAGGTTGTCGCTTCTAGTAGAGCCACAACAAGTTTTAACTTTTCATTCGTTTTCCTTTTAATATTTTTCAAAAATACAAGTCATCATGAGCTTTAATATGGAAAAGAGAATGTAACTATGGGGAATGTGTATATTTCAGTAATCATTTCATTTAGAAATGAATGATTCAACAAACATATATCATCTATACTTCGAATGTTAGTTGAAACTTAATTCTTGTTGAAATGATAACTAAAATCTATACATTACTCATAATTACATTTTTTTTTTTTTTATACCTTACTATAATTTGTATTTTTGCAAATTAAAAATGAAACAAATAAACAGTTAAAACTTGTAACTCAGCTCGAAGCGACAACCTGCAAAACACATACCTTGTTTTGAATATTAGTTCACCTTTTGTATATTTATATAAAGAATAAATAGAGGTTAAGAATGAATTTCTTAAATAAAGATAAATAAATAGTTCATCTGTATTTACGAAATTCTTTCTTTGACCTCCACTCGCACCATTTTCTTCCCCCATTGTGTATTATTTATTACCTATGAAAAAACACACAAATTATATTAAAAGTAATACAAAATAAAACATAGATTAGTAAATAAATAAAACAATACAATGAATAAATTAATAAAAAGAATTACTCTATTTAAAATTCTGCGTGCTTTCTACCCCTTTTCCTAAATTACTAAATGAATAGTTGATTTGTTGACTAGGTGAGGAATATTTTACCTATGGCACCATTCTTCTTTTCTTTTTTTGTGCATGCTTTGTTGTCCACCAGGTGATTTATTGAAAGGATTAAAATATATGGTGCTGTAGATCAGAGTTGACCTCACCTGGTCATCCTTGGATTATGGAAATGCAGGGATCAGCGACAACACTGAGTGCGAGTGAAGCCAACGTCATGGAGAGATGATAATATCATGTTGGTTGAGAGGATATACCTGGAAGGCCATGAGCAAAAGTGGGCTGTGGAGGTTCGCTTTTGCAAGGGAAAAAACTTAGAATTGTAAATAAAAAGCATAGAGACATTGTTCTATCCTAACCAAAGATAGTTAATTTAAAACATAATCAAAGCATGTCTATAAATTTTAATTTCATTTTATTTTTAAAGTGAAACTTTTTTTCTATCGCCCCAAAATTTTTCGTTCATCTATCACATGTCACATGACAGTGTGGTATCAATGGTAACACTTTATTCTCGAAGTGTTGAAATGCGATATTTTTTTGTAAAGGAGCTTTTTTAAAGACACCTATCCAAACAAACACTATTACTACTCTTATTTAGGTTCCGCCTTAAGCTGTTGGGGTCCATTCGTATCACTTGGATACAACCTCAACAGACGACAGGGCAGCATTGCTCTGATAAGTGTAGGAAATTGACTAGCTATCTAACAAGGCTGAGCTGTGACTATTTAATTGGTTACAGTGTGTAGTGCTACTAGGACAGGGGATTGGTGTATTAGAAAGTGGACAGGCAGTGATCATGCTGGGCTCAAATACACCTCTACCGGACTCTGAAGATGAGGCCCCCTTCAAAAAATTAAAGACAGGGAAGAAATCGGCCTAGATGAAGATAAGGAAAGCAGAAGAAGCGCCACCGGAAGTGACATCGAACGCCTTTACCACTCTAGTTAATATACCACCAACTGAGGAACCTACAGCGACCCCACCGAAGAAGATTCCTCCAGTTATAACAAATTGAAATTAAATTTTATAATTAAATATTTTGTCTCCTATTGATTTCCCATTTTTCAATAATTAAGTTAAGTTTTAAAACACAATTTTAATACCCTAAATCGAATAATTTTCCAATTTTTTTAGTTAAATGCCTACAAACCGAAAAAAGTTTCATTTATAGTACATCATGGTTTCTTAAAACCACACAACTTTTTTATTTTATTGTATCATTTTATTTTGTTTTCCCTCCCACTCTTTCTTACAATAGGCATTTAATGTATAATGGTATCTCAGACTGAGAATATACCAATAATATCAATGGACAGTTCTTATTAATTTATTTCTTTACAACATAAGCCAATGGGATATAATAGAAGGAACAACAAAATATAACTGTCGTGTAAGAAAAGTTTATACCTGGTCTGTATCTCTCAATTGCTGCTGTTTGTAGCCAACATGGTCTTAGTGGTTATTTTAATCTTGTGTCCATTCGCCTTCCAGAAGTGGATCTTCTTTTTCAAACACTGAAAAACAAAATGTAATAGTGAAAAAAATAATGAGGTTTTGTAAATATTTTAACATAATTTTAATGTTTCAATGAATTATTAAAATGAAATTAAGTTATTAATAGATGATTAGTTTAACTATAATGTACTGTATAAAAGATAATAATTCTGAGAACTCCTATACTGTTAATTTGACATTAATTAATTACATACTAATCTGGGCACTATTATCAATGTTTCCTAAACCTCACACATTGATAATTATTACAATACTTTCCAAATTTTTCAGTCACTCTGATTAAAACCTTTATTTTTTTTATTATTCAGAAACAAATTTTACGTGGCTAGTATTCCATAGTAAGAGGAAACATTTATCTAAATTTGCATAATTTAAGATAAGTCTATATTGATACCTTAGTTCACAAATGTGTTAAGTGCAAATTTTTCAAAAATGGGTTTTGTTATATAAATAATATTGTAAAGTTGTGATCAGGAAGTCATATATCATAAGTTGATATAAAATTAATAGAGAAGCTGTGAAGGTTACAAAATATATTGTGTCCTTAAACTTGAACTATGTTTCTTGTGTTAAATTATTATAAAATTTGACTCCTGAAAAATCTTGTTTTCGGCACTTATCACATATGTGAACTAAGGCATCGATATATATACTCTTTATCTTCAAGAATTTTTATCGAAATATTTTAAAATTCTTTAAACTGAATGTTAAAGAATAATAACCCATCTAATAAAAACGTAAATAGGATAAACTTTTTATAGTTGTGTGCCAAAGAGTCGGCCTAAGTTTTAATCCATCATTAGGGCGATAAAATTAAAAATTACATCAGTGACAGTACCATGAATAGTAATAAAATTACATAAAACAATTAAAGAAGTAATTACTACGTGATATTATGTGATTGATCAGTTTTATTTTCTAATATTTGCATGTTAAAAATTAAAATTCCAAAAGAAATCTGTGCCCTGGAAGAAAGTGACACCATGTCCACAAAATAGGTAATATTTTAGGTAAATTGTCATAAATAAATATGGAATGATGATCAATGCTTATGATTAATACTCCCAATTACGTAACAATGTGAACCATTTCCTTTGAGCTGTTTCTTTTAGTAACAAAGAAAAAAAATTCTAATTGTTCAAAGTTATGGAAAATTGGATCTCCTGAACAAATAAAAAAAATTTAAAAATGCAACATGGTGTCCTTTACTTCCGGGGTATGGAAAGGAAATAAAGAAAGATAATGAATAATTTGATAAAATACATAAAAACTCTTAGCTGTGGTAACTATTTGAGGAAAGGAGCAGAAATATGAAAAGTAAACCAAGATTTTTTATCCTACCCTAACGCTAATAATGAAATAATTATAAAATAAAATTAATATATTTTATATTTACTTACTTCCTTACTCCGTTGTTTTACAGTTTTGGATGGACCTTGACCTCCAGAGTAATACTCTTCCATCTTCCTCAGTCCTGCGCCTCATTCATTCAGTTGTGGACTCTTAACTTTCTGCAATTCTTCTCTATCCCATCTCACCATCTGTTTCTCAGTGTTACTATACCTGAAAAGAAAATATGACATTTAAGATTCACTAGTTACATTTTTTGAAATATTGTAAAAATTGTACATCAATTCATTAAGATATGGTATAAAACTGGTGTTAAATCTAAACAGGCATGAGGAATAAATTTGCCAAGTGGCTTTTCTTCAATCTTGTTTTAAGTCATTCAAGGAGATCTTTCATTCATATACTTTCATCCTTTGCATTCATTAAAATACAGTATGCAAAATATATCAAAGTAATTAAGATAAAACAAAGAACATGAATGATGAAAAATAGAAAAAATAATTAGAATAGGGGTCTTTATATATAGGATAGGAGTGTATATATAGTAGTATACACTGAGGATAGTATACACTGCTTAGGCTTGGTATCAACTACTTGTTAAAGATCTCTTTTAAATTGGAAACTGCCTTTCAGATCAAAATTATTAACAAAAACCAAATTATGATAATCTTTTATCATAACTTCAGATATATTTACTTATTGAAGTACATAAATAAATGAAGCATACTCCAACATCAAAATGCAGCAAGGCATCAACCAGAGTTAACATCGCACCACCCCCAAGACTTAATTGCAACTACTGGAATATAAAAAAAGCTTGCAGGACAACAGCTGGACAATGTTAAATAAAAACAGACGGAATAAATAAAAATAGAAAATACACACACAACAGGTAATTAATAATAAAATAACTGATCACAAATTCAGAAGACAAGAAATGAAATTAAAAAAGGAATGTAAAACACGAGACGAAAACATCTTGAATGATAATAGTTGTCCTTGTATATTATGTGGTGGAGGTCAATAAATTTCTCTTAAATAGGGAGCAATGTTTGTTAAATAGCCAACGTTACGACCCAAATTTATTAACTACTACTCCCTGATTTTCAATTGTCTGTATTTTTCATATTTAGCCCTGAAGAGGACCTGCAATGTGGGTCGAAACGTTGGCTATTTAATAAACATTTCTCTCTATTTAAGAGAAATTTATTGACCTCCACCAGGACCATTTTCTTCCACATACAAGAGGAAAAGGATTTTATCATGAAAGCAGTGGGCATAGATATACAGCCAATCCACAAAAATATATTCAAACTTTAGCATCCGCTCACACATGTGTGTGATAATCAGAACTGCTCTTAGCCTCTGCTCACAAAACACGTGTGTGATACTACCGCCAATAGTTTTTGGCCGCTAACACAATTTCTGGGCGATGATTTATGAACGCAAACAGGTCTTAGTACAGGTACAGTCCTGGTGAATAAGTCAGATTTTGTCCAGGGAGAGTTAACTGCTTTCAGATAACCGAATCGTATCATTCTCGTAGTTTTTGGCTTGAAATGGAGTTATAATATGAACAGTAACTCCTTTTCAAGTCAATGCCTTACTTAGCCCCTTATTCACTACGAAAATAACTCGATTCTGCTTACTAAGTACAAGAAACTCATTTTAGAGAATATTAGACTTAACCACTTATTCACTGGAGCTGTAGGTATATGAGCATCTGAATATCAATCAAAAATAAAAATGGATATACGAAGGGATTATCATGTTTGTTATGCAAATAAAATTAGAAAACCTAGATATTTATGTGTTCTATTTGACAAGTACCATTACAAATAGGTAAATGTGTTACCCATGTTTATTAATTTTTTCATGAATTTACAAACAGTTTTTTAAATAAATTCTTCAAGAATACTACCAGCCCAAGGCGATAATTGACTGTGGACAGTAAAGTGTTGATATAGAAGAACAAAAGCTCATACCTCTCAATATTTCCTCAATTCAGGCATCTTCGGGACAAAAAGAGAATAATAGCAAGATAAATAAATATCGACATTTATTTCATGTTTTTACTTTAGAGACTCAAAGCTTTGTGCTTTGGATTTTGTCCACTCACATCTTAACTAGTTTTTTATATGTATTTTTAGCTTTAGATTCTACATTAATTTATGCATCAATTTTAAAAATATATATAAATATAATTTATTTTATTGTTATATGATTCAATTTTTTAAATATTTTATTTGAAAAGAAAAGATATGACCAGGACCGGGAATCTTTTATTCGAGTCCCAGTCCTGGTCATATCTTTTCTTTTCAAAAAATATAAATAAATATATTTGTATATAAGTATACATATATTTGAAACATTACTAAGTACTTTTATTCTGATTTTATTTATTTATATTTTGGTATTGTACACAGCATTTAACAATTATATGGGATAACATCAGAAAACACTGAATTAATAGGCCTCACCTGAATAAACACAACTGAACACATATTGGTTTTTAGATATTAATAGTTAGAGATATTATTGAAGATCAGTAATTTTCCTAGCACAGAATTTCATTTAACATTAATGAAACATGTTTATTTATATTATTAGTAATTAATGAGCCAATAATGTATTAATAAACCAATAAAAAAAATCATTTTATAAGTACCTACATTACTTACCCCCTGGCTCTGCAGATCTAGATGATCCTTTGCCTCCTGAGTAATGTTTCTTCATTAGCCTCTGCACTGCGCCTCATTCATGCGGTTGTGGACCCTTAATTTTCGGCAATCCTTCTCCATCTCATCTCACCAATTGTTTCTCGGGCTAGTTATACCTGAACAGAAAAGTTGATATTCAAGATTCACTAGTTGAATTATGTGAAATATAAATTTGCATACCAATTCATGAAGATATGGTATTCAAAATATATCAAACTAATTAAGATAAAACAAATAACATGAAAGCTGTTACCTAAACCTCTCCTTATATATTGTTTCTAAAATGAATATATTATTGAATAAACTAATAAAATGAGTAAGTATTTTTATTTTTGCACTAAAACTGAGGTTTTTTATTTAAAATAAAGATGCAGAATAATAGCAAAGGAAATAAATAAATAAATATCGACATGTATTTTTTCCCCACATTTTTACAAGTATCTAGACTTATATTTTTATTTCATGTTTTTAATTTAGACTTAAGGCTTTGTGCTTAGTACTTTTTCCACTCACTTCTAAACAAGCCTTTTTAACGTCTCTTGAGCATTGGCTCTTCTACATTAATAGATGCACCAATTTTAAAAATATATATTTATTTATTTTTATTAATTGTTATTTTGATAGTGATTGTTTTTAAATATTTTTGTTTTGAAGAGAAAAGATTTTAATATTAATAGTTTAAGGCACTGGACTTGAATTTTCTTTTCTTTTGTTTTATAGATACAAAAACCCTTTTTTTGTCCAAGTAATCATTTATTTATTTTTTCTTTAACATGTAGACGTTTCGACCCATGTGGTCATTCTCAATACATGTTTCTTATCATCACTCAGTTAGCTGAATTCAATCCGCAGGTGATCCGCACAAAGGTGACCCCACCCAGCCTTCTTCCTCTTTCTTCATTTAAATATTGGTCTCCAAGAGAAAAAAATAAGATGTATTTTTGCTGATTGAATTCAGCTAACTGAATGATGATAAGAAACATGTATTGAGAATGACCACATGGGTCGAAACGTCTACATGTTAAAGAAAAAATAAATAAATGATTACTTGGGCAAAAAAAGGGTTTTTGTATCTATAAAACAAAAGAAGAGAAAAGATTTGTCCTGGCTGGGATTCGGACCTTATATAGGATCGGTGAAGAGAACGGATTCGTCTGACTTGGATAAGACCCCTGGTCGCTCACTGGTTTAGAGCATTCCAACAGAAATGCAAACGACCCGGGTTCGAATCCCGGCCAGGACAAATATTTTCTCTTCAAAACACAAATATATATATAATTATATTTGTATATCAGTATAAATATATTTGGAGCATTACTTAGTACTTTTATTTTGAAGTTATTTATTTATATTTTGGTATTGACACATTTAAAAATTATAGAAGAGATGAGATCAGAAGTTTGGGGAACACTGATTTAATAGACCACACCTGTATAAACACAACTGAATGCATATTGGTTTTTAGCTGTTAATTGATAGATATATTATTAAAGAGCAGTAATTTTCCTAACATAAAATTTCATTTAATATTAATGAAACATATTTATTTATATTATTAGTAATTAATTAGCCAATAATGTATGAAATAAACCATTAAAAAAAAAAAAAAAAGTATTTTATAAGTACATTGCTTTACTCATTGGCTCTGCAGATCTAAATGAGCCTTGCCTTCCTGAGTAGTCCTTCATTTGTCTCTTCCTGCACCTTGTTAATCCAGGTCTGGCCCCTTAACTTTCTGCAATCCTTCTCCGTCTCATCTCACCAATTGTTTCTCGGGCTAGTTACACCTGAACGAAAAAGATGATGTTCAAGATTCACTAGTTGAATTATGTGAAATATAAATTTGCACACCAATTCATTAAGCTATGGTATTCAATATATATCAAAATAATTAAGATAAAACCAATAGCATGAATGATAGTGTCTCTAAAAAACTTTGAATAGTTTATCTCAGATGTATCAATAGAACCTAATATAATATTATTGTTGTTACTCTTTTTTATACTTTTTTTTCTGAAATGAATACATTATTAAATAAACTAGAACTGAGTATTTATCTACGTATTGAAACTAAGGTTCTTTAGAAATAAAGATATATTAATGAGGATCCAGTTGAAGAATGGTTATCCATCCGTTAAAAAAACCGTAAGGTGCTTGTGTGTTAACGCAGCCACCGTTATTTTTGCCTACTTGTTCGCATGCGCGAGCAGTTATATTTTGTAACAGTTATCTTTTATAACAGCTATTTTGCATAACGGTTTTAAATATATTTATTGGGGTTAGGGGTGGTTTGTGTTAGAAATATAATGTATTATGTAATCATCTGTTAGAAATATAACTTCTCGCGCAAGCGAACAAGTATGCAAAAATAACTGTGGCGGCGTTAACACACAAGTACCAAACAATTTTAAAATAAATACCCACGATTAAATAATTACACCAGTTAACATACAGTAATCATATGAAAAACTGGTACTTTTCCAATCTAGCGACGACCTACCCCAGCACGCTCCTCTGGCACTTACCTCAACTATTTGGCAGCTGTCAGGTTATGATGCCTGAAATATATTTGAAATAGTAAACAGACAACAGGATTCTTAGGAAATGAAATAGGAGATGATATACAGCTAAAATATGATTTTTTTTTGGTTTTTTTTCATTTTTACTATTGCCCGGGCAAATCGTTTCTCTTTCAAAGTAAAATAGGTAAAAATGAAAGAAAACCAAAAAAAATCATATTTTAGCTGTATATCATATTTTCTCTTTAAATTTAAAATATATAAATAATACTGAATAAAAAAGAACGTAAAAAATAGCATTTATTATAAACAATATTCATTACAAATAACAATATCACATCAAACATTGTCGTATATACAGAACAATCAAAACAATTAACCATAAAACATCACATTATAGTTAAATCTAATTATTTCTGTTTAATATTTAAATATTTAAATTACTTTAATTCATTTTATACATTAATTCATATTATGTCCCTTTCTACATGACATTTTGCGGGGAATGACGTTCCGCTCCTGTAGAAATACCACAGCTGACTTTTCATCAATCACCTCCCGAAAAATGTTCATCAAATTCCAACTCATATTGTATAATTCAAATGAAAACAAATAAACGTCCACTAAACACAAACAATAACAAAGGACTGAGGAAGGTTTCGCTAACAGTAGGAGGTAGTTAACGAAACTGCCACTTGGGGCACTGGGATAGGTCGTCGCTAGATTGGAAAAGTACCGAAAAACTTAACAACATGAACTCAAAAACTATAAGTTTGAAGTCAAATGGAGCGGTAAAGCGCTGAGTTGCCTTGCTGAAGGTACCGAGTTGAAATCTGGCTATGGCAGATAATCTGTTTAATCTATAAACAGACGGGATGGGCTCTGGAGATCTGGAAACCCTCCTGGGGCTTACCCAGCTTCTACAAAGAGGGTCTCTTAATTGTGGAAAAACCTGACAGTTGGACGTGATCAAGGGCAAATCAACTCCCTCCGCAGCCGTTGTCCTTGAAACAGTACAGTCTCTAACACGTTCTGAGTCCAGTAGTGTTTTGTTTTCTTAACTCAAAGATTTTAGTACTTTTACTTTAAAAACTTAGAAAAATTGATCCTACTCAGTTAGTAACGTAACTATGACTAGTGTAGAAGTAGTATTCAATATATTCCAATTTACACAAGGTTATTCATTGAAAATTCAAGCTGTTTCTATAATTTTAATAGGTCTTTTTCTTATGCATTGAAAATCTTTGTTAGATCTGTAAATTCAGAATATTTTTCCTTTCTGCAAAAAGTAAGGTTATGTAATAGTTTAAGTAAATAAATAATATGGTAACTGTTCCACAGTAGTCAATTTTCAAGTTGAGTAATAAGTTTTAACTGTTTATTCGTTACATTTTTAATATTTTATACAGACACAGTTCTTGATCACATGAGTAGTAGACTATATGTGTAACCTCGTTAGGAGGTTTCAAGTCTACTAATCGATACTGATCTCAAACAATCGATCTTGACAACCTCCCACCCTTGTGGAGTTTTACGACTCAATTTTTAAACACACAGACAAGAAAAACAAAAATTACATATTTTTTGTTTAGAATAATTTATTGATATTTGGAACTGTAATTATATTACATCAAGTAAATCTGCTGTATGAACAAAGGACATGAAAAAAAAAACACTTGTGGAGAAACTACCCATTGATGGCACTCCAATAAAGTTCTATAGTAGAAGGTCTCCAGTCCCTCTTCTTTTCAGACGCCTCGGAGGGTTATCAGGAATATTCTGGGAAGCAAGTTGAGAGACTAGCGGATTCAAGTGTGCATGGAGCGTTTCATGGAAGGATAGGTATCTAGTTTGGGCCAAATCAGCAACATATGGAATATTAAGATCATTATGGATGAGTTCGTTTGTGAGATAATTAGGAGCATTGAGGATTTTACGAAGGATTTTGGATTGTAAGGATTGGACACGACATTAATTGGATGGTTTAGTAGAGTCCCAAAGCTCAACTCCGTATGTCCAAATGGGTCTTGTCATGTAAATGAGTCTTTTGTAATTAATTGGGAGCTTTGAACGTCGGTCCAGTAAATACTGAAGTAAGCGAAAACGTCGAGAAGTTTCTTGTCTTTTCAGTCTTGTATGAGGATAAAACTATAAATTTAGATATAATTTTTCCAAAAAACAAACAAAGGAATTAAAGAATTATTTTCAATATTCACAATATTTGACCGGTATCTTCACTGTTGGGCAACATCGAGTTTGGATACTCGTGCGGACTAACTTCTCCTTCGATTCTTCTTCTGCACGTTCGGCTGGCAGAAGATCTAATGGGTAGATGCGCTGTTTCGGACGATATAGATGTCTTTCGGAAAAGAAAAACGGTTCAGGTAAAAGTTGTAGTATTCAGGCCTAGTTTGAAAAATAAAAATAACATTTTTTGGTTTTTCCCTTTTAATGGTCAATATCGACCTTCCAAAAATGTAGTTTTCTCTTGACCACCATTTATTTTTACTTTTCTGGAATGTACAATACAAAACATTGAAAAAATGTATGTAACATTTTTTTCTATCTTTCATAGTTTTCATTCTTTCATAAGTAGAAGAAACATTCAAAGTTGACTACTTTAATATACCCCCCTTACGAGGAAACGTTATGTAGCATTAAGTAATTTTATTTAAGAGTTTTTAGTCGAAATAACTTACTATTGAAGGTATTTTGAAGCTTTCAGGAAATGTCTGGACATTTAAAAACCTTCTGTGAAGATAGCATACTGAAGTAGTGAGCTTTTGATACTTCTCCTACTTGATCTATGAAAGATAGAAAAAGATGTTGCATACATTTTTCCCATGTTTTATATTGTACATTTCAGAAAAATAAAAATAAATGGAGGTCAAGAGAAAACTACATTTTTTGAAGGTCGATATTGACCACTTAAAGTGAAAAACCAAACAATGTTTTTTTATTTCTTCAAACTAGGCCTGAAAAGCTACAACTTTTACCTGAATCGTTTTTCTGAATTTTATTTCGTTTAAAAGTTAAAAAGGTTTGATCCACTTGAAATGGAACACCCTGTATATGATTAGCTATCTGTTAATATATTTTATGTTAATATGTACACATGTAACGTGTTAGAATCTGGTACTTACACGTAATGGAATATCATCTAGACTGTTTCGTCATTTTCTGCTATAAAAGGTGCGTACACATTATCACAGATACACATTCAGCAAGCAACTGCCAGAATATCAATATGAAGTTTTTCGCCGTCATTGCTCTTATCGCATGTGAGTAATTTTTCCCTTATTAATATTATATCATTATTAATTATTTGATGACCTATTTATTTCGTTATAAATTGCTTTATGTAAATTTATTAACAGGCACTAATATATCATTCATAGACGATTAGAAATAAGAATCGCGACCAGTCCACAACTTGACATTTGTGGTCAGAGATACATGAAACTATAGCATTGCCAAAAATCACCAGAATTATAGTTATCTGCATGATAATATTTACTGTTTAAATAAATCATATTAGTTCATTTTTTGAAATAACAAGCCAAAATGATCGAATGTTTGGTGGCTTGGGGGTTTAAGTGGGCGCAAGCTTGTCAATAAATTGGTCAATAGAAGGAAAAAAGCGATTGCTCGTTTTTTTTCTATTCTTTATTTCCAGATCGACTATTCCTAGCCTTACATGTTTTTTTTTTAATAATGAATTTTAAACTATAACATAATGCAAAAGTGTAGGTTTCGTCTCATGCAAGAGACCCCTCCCCCTAACATTATCAGATTATTTACAAGAGAAGATATAAATATAGAATAGTTTTTTTTAATATAAAATAATTATAATATAATAATAAACAGAACTATAGTACTATAAAACGGAAAACTATAAGGAAACAGGATTATATTACAATTTGTTAAAACGATTGATGAGAAAGTTTATCGAGTTCACATCAGAATATCTTTCAAAAGTCTCGGTTTTAGTCTTGGGGATGAAATAAGTTCACCTATGTTGAATACTAAAGCACCTTTGACTGCTGGTAATCCGGTCTTAAATCTGGAGTAATGCTTTTTAATAAGTTTAATTATGCTCTCGGTGTAGTTGACTGTTTCGTACAAACCAAGGCGAGTTTACTGCGATTTGTAGGATTTTATTTTGGAATGTTTGTAATTTGTTTCGCTTAGTTGTTGAAACTGCACCCACACTTCACAGCCGTACATTAGTAGAGGTCTAAGAATGGTTTTATAAATTAATAAGGGTGTTTCTGGTTTTAATATAGATTTTCTAATTATTATCGGATAAATTAGAGCTAATCATGCGTAGGCCTGAGTTAATTTGGTGTTGATATGCTGGTTCCAGGTAAGACGACGATCGAAATCAACTCAGAGATATTGTACAGCTTCCACGGGAACGATTGTTCGTTAATTCAAATTTATAAAACATTACCGTTAGTGCAATTATATAAAGAAATATAGTAAAGTCAATAGCCAAATAGAAGGCTCAAGGGCCTTCCAAAATGAATTTTTTTTATTTTTAAATGATTTACGGAAATAAATTAGAAATTGTCCAGAAATCAATTTGAAATGGTTAACGTATTTTAATAAACTTTAAATGAAAAGCGAGTTAGTTCCTTCTCAAAATCAAGCCGATGAGACTATTATTAAGGATTTAAAAAAAAATTGAAAAAATCCTGGTTAGTTATTAGTTTCAAGTTGTCGGTTGAAACTCGCAAAAAATGCTGCATCTCAGAGTCTCATTTATTTTCTCTAAACATGTTTAAAATATAGGAAAAGAATGAAAAGCTGTCTTTCAAAGAATTTCGAAATAATTAGTTTTTTTTTTTTTAAATTACTAAAAACGCAGTTTGTATATGAACCATATATACACTCCTCTGACGAGCTAATGTATTATAAAGGTATACAGGAATGGGTCTAAATATTACACCTATTTTGTTGCATTATGAAGTACGAATTCCAAATAATTAAAATGAAACCATTTAACGTCATTTATGCTGCTATGGCTAATCAGATGATGCTACAGTGGGAGCTCTAAATTTTGCCTAACCAGGTTTAATTAGCGGATAGAGATTTTTAACGAGTACCTGACATCGTACAGGCTCGGGACCCCCGTTTAACATCCCCTCCGAAGGACGGCTAAACTAAGGATTTTTTACTCCCTTTAAAAAATCCTAGGGCCACCTGCCGGGCTACGAACCCACGATCTTGGGCTTAGTAGTTCGTTACGCTAACCACTAGGCCACATGTCACCCCTTTTTTTTTTGGAAAACTGAAAATCTATATATTAGCACAAATACATTACAGGTTTTCGGTTCTGTGTCGAACCCACCGTTCTTTCTTATTTTTTAAAATCAATATTACCATTTATTGGACAAAATAATTAAAAAATTATATACTTAAAAAAATTACACTAAGGGAGTTAATACCTCTATCATGTTATTTTTTGTAAAATTTTTACTACACAATTTTTCTCATATTTTTTTTTGTACATTCTTTTTAACATATTTGTTGTTTTGTTTTTTATTATAATTTGTTTAGTATACATTTTTGTTTTTTTAAGGTATGCTATTGGGTTATTTCCTGCCCAATAGTTTTCTCTGTACATATAATCTTATCAGAGTACAATAGAACTTTTCCAGATCGAGGTTTTGTAAAACACAACTCGCAAAAAACTGGTGTATTGTAAATTTATTACACGCCGCTCACTATTTTTTTTTATATAACAGGGAGATGATTATCTACACTATTTCTTCTCATTTATTAAAAAAATTACTTGTGGTGAAGTTTGTAATTGTTTTTAATTTTTATAAAAAAATTACAAACTTCACCATATTCACCCCTTGGTCAAAACAAAAACAAATACACATCATTAATGACAATATTTTTCCTAATCTTGAGGTCTGATTGCGGTTGCACAAGCAAGTGGATGTTCATTATACTGCTCATATGCAAGAGCCGATCGCAAACCAATCTGTGCTAGTAGAAACATTCTTGGAAAGTATGAGTACCACAACTTTGACAATAAATGTTTTATGAGAGAAGAAAACGAATGTCACGGAGGTAATATTATAATTATACATTTTGCTTTCAATTTAATTAATTTGCTATTCTTTAAAAGTAATTAAGCAATTATTAATTCATAACATATAATATTTGTAATAACTAAATTTCATTAGAGAAAGAAAATGGAAAGGAGGGAGGTCAGAAGAACTGTTTATTTTGAAGCCAATGTTTCTAACCTACAATCCAGGTCTTCTTCAGGGCTTATAATGGGGTCAAGGGTTGACAGTTGACTACCTGTTGACTACCTGTAATCAGCTGAAGACCTAAAATGTGGGTCGAAACGTTGGATTTGAAATCTTCTTACTAAAGATAAATAAATAAAAAGAATAATAAATTACTAAAGAATAATAAATAAATATATATATATAAACCATTGTTTAGTACACAACTGTATAATATATTATGTTCATAATATATTCATATATCCGCAAGAATAATATCATATTCACAAATACTTATTATTAAAGGACAAGAATCTATTTTATAATAATTTGTAATTGTTAATTGCAGGTAACTGGCAAGAAATTCCTTGTTCACAAAAGAAGGACTGCTAAATTAGTGAATTTAATTCCAGAACCCGATTGACTCAAAAAAGGATTGGTTTTTTTTTTCAAGATACAATGTGTTATGTAATAACGTTTCTTCTTAAATTTAATTGACAAGCTATTAAAAAAAAAATATTAAATAAAAAAAATCTGGTGATTGGGAATATCATGTTTACTGTATCAAAGAATGCAAATAAATTTCGGACTTTTCTCTTTACTTTATTACACCATTACTGATTTTCCTCTTCTGATAAGTGTAGATTAACTTATAACACCATTAGATTAACATAACATATATATATATATATATATATATATATATATATATATAAAAACAAAATAAAAAGTCAGTAACAAGTAACAAAAATACAATTAGAAAAAATAATAATAACTGAATAAACTGAATTGATGATGTTACATTAGAATATAAGAATGCAATGAAGTGACAATTGAAAAAAATGAAATAAAAGACTAATTATAAATAAAACATATGTTACAACAAAACTTATACTTAACTATTAGGTGTAGGTTACATATATATATATATAAAAGAGTGCTGTCACGGAGAGGCGGACGACCCAGGTTCAAATCCCGGCCAGGGCAAATCTTTTCTCTTCAAAATAAAAATATTTAAAAATTAAAACAATTAATAAAAAATTATTTTAAAAATGACTTAATTAGCAGTGTCATCCCGGATATACTTAAATCTATCTTTCTCTCGAATGGAAACTGACTACGTCTCCTTGCAAATGAATATTTGTAGATGATAACTTGTCTATTTCTAAAAATAACCTAATTAAAAGGGTAATTAGAAAACAAACTGTACTTAGGGACAATGAAACTTTTAGTTAACAATTGCACGAGGTTTAGAACCAAAACTTCTACTTTTGTTAAAAACTTTGGAGGAGTAATATTTACTTTAAATTTGTTTATGATGTTAACTGTCCAAAAAATTACTCCACTAGTCAGAAAGTATCCTCAGTTTATTAGTACATTCAAATACATAAAACAACTGAATATATTTAAAATAAAATGCTAATGTAAAAAAAGGATATTTAATGCTTAATAATTAATGAAGTATATTTAGTATTTAGAAATCATAATTACCAGGAAATATTTATTATATGAGAGATGATGCAGAGCTCCTTCAACGAACTGACCTAAGATCTTAAGTAGGGAGGATATAGCCAATTATTGTGGTGCCTTTTACACTTGTTTCAATGCATGTATAAATCGATCTGCAAACAATTACTATATTATGTAATGAAATGAAATGTAAAATAAAAAATAGTACCTGTTCCTCAGTTTGTAGCTTCAAGTTGAGTTACAACAAGTTTTAACTGTTAATTTGTTACATTTTTAATATTTTCCAAAAAACAAGTTATCATGAAATTTAGAATGGAAAAGAAAATATAAACATGGATAACGAGTAGATATGCATAATTATCTCATCAATAAATAAAAGTTTCAACTAACATTTTAAAGTCTAGATGATATATGTTTGTTGAAACATTCATTTCTAGATGAAATAATTACCGAAGTATACGCATTTTCCATAATTACACTCTCTTTATTATATATTTGTCCTTACTGGATCTTTAAATTCATTCAATAAATATAAAATTATATTCAGGTAATACTTCGAGATGAACAATAATTCATATTCATATTCTAAAAGCTAAGCTAAAAGCTAAAAGGCTTTTAGTGGATTCACAGGATTAAATTAGGACAGAAATTAATTAGAACAGAAAATTACACATGCGATTGATGATTAAATATGTTGCACAATATTACTCAACAGAACTGAATTGTATGAATAAGTTTACAGCTTTGAAGTTTCTTTATTATAAACAGTTATTTTTAAAAGGTGGAAAAAAGTCCAGTAGGGTCATATTAATGTAGGGCTATATATGATAGAAGGCATATGAAATGAATTAATTTATGATGTAATTATAGACTAAAACAATGATTAAAGCCATAGAGTGTAAATGAAACTATATATGTGGTAATAATGTAATAAAACACTTACTATGTTAAATTTTGAATAGTACAACAAAAGTAATACATATTAGAATAAATAAGTGAAAAATATATTATAAGATGGGAAAAGTATCTTCACAAATTGTATAAAGGATGGCCATTATAATTTTTTTAAATGGGTAAACTGTCCAAATAAGATATATTAGTAAGAAATAACTTCAGTTTGATGGTGTCGTAATTATTATGCTTCTTGAAGTAAGTCCTAAGAGTTGAACTTTCCTATTTCAAACTTAAAGATTTAACTGAACTTAGCTTACTTTTATAATTTTCATCTGGTTGCAGCTCAACAATTTGTTCCTTTTATAAAATTACATAGCTTCAGTTTTCATCCTTTTCTTGAATTTCAAATATTCTACAAGAGTGCTAAAACATACACAGAACGAGTTTGAACTATCACCATTACTTAATCTAAGTAGTCAGTGTTGCCTACTTTGTCGAATAAAAATGCTTACCAATTTAAGAAACTAATTAACATAGTGTGAACAAATATTATATATTGATTCATAAGCATAAATAAATTTATTTGTTTTAATTTAATAAATAATAAATGGAAGAATCATAAAGGCTTTACAGACTGTTCAAAGAATAGCCGTGTTCAAGAAATTACGTTATTGATATGAATCTATTCCATTTTTAATAAAACTATATCTTTAAATACACCTTTATTAACTGATAGAATACAGACATTATCACCTAATTTAAGTATTATTAGGGAAAATAAGGAAAAAAACGTAATTATTTCTCAGGCTAACAATAATTGTTGCCCACGGTTGGTAACACTTACGCGACTGGATGCTTACTCAATCTTGCACTTGCTACAACATCCAAAACTTTTTAAATCTTTAAATACATGCATAATAAAAACATAATATCATATAAGAAATATAAAAATTATATTGTAAATTTACCAATTGTAAAAGTTACTGATTAGGAGGAGTAATTCTATGCAAGTTGAAAGATCAGGGCATCATTAATTATTGTATATGAAGAACTGTAAATAAATATATATGTACTTAAAATAAATCTGATTTTATTTTCAAAAGACTTTTTTTTTTTAATACAAAAGCGTTATTATAGAGGTTTTGAAAATTACATGTTTCAAACATCGGCAGTTATTCACGTGACATTGCCTGAAGACGTACCAGAAAATATTCCATTATCCTTTTTTGCATTCTATAATTTTTAGAATACAGTGAAATAGAACTATTTTAAGTATGGTACTTGTCTGTTAGAGGGGCCCCAGTGATAAGCTTGCTGAACCTTACAACCGGACGCTAGCGCCGCTGATTAGGAGTTTTGACTAGGGTTCTTCCGATACCCAAAAATATCGAATCAGCCTTTCGCGACATATCGGAATCAAGTATCGATGTTTCGATAATATCGGAAGAAAGTATTCAATAATAACAAAATTTAATAATAGAAGGAACGGACGATACAACATAATATACAATTAATGTCATAATAATGAAATAGTAATTTAAAAAAAGAAACAGCGATAATGAACACAATAATACAATAGTAATTTAGATATCTAAAGGTCAACTTAGCGTTAATGAAAAATGAAAATATGTACAACTTACAATTAACTAATAATTATTTTGCAAGCTATATGTGTGTGTGTCAGATAATTTAACAAGATTGATAATTGACTACTGAATTAAAATTTAAAATATGAGTTATTAAAACCAGTTAAAGAAAAATACTGTGATAAGAAAAATAAATTTCTTATTTTATAGAGAAACTCATTTCGGTTTATATTCAACATTCCAAATTTAGAATTTGAATCTATCAACATTAAATATATTTTTAAAGAAAATAACTAAATTAATTTACTGACAGTAAATTAAGCGTGGAATTTCAGAGCATGCACCCGGTCAATATAATTGAAGCGATAGTGTCACGAAGGTTGAAATGGGATTGTAGAGTTGCTAGGATTAGTAACGAATTCCTAACATGACCACTGTACAGACCTGTCGAGGGTTATACCGAGGTGTAGGTGGGAGGATTACGTTAAAAGTAATCTAACGTATTTAGGTTTGTGTGGAGGTCCGTGGAATCGAACCATTGGGATGACCATGTCTTGCCACATACATGTTTTAAGGGAATAAATATGTTTTATTGATTCCATTAATTTTGGGATATCATGAGTAATTAAATAATGATAATTACTGAACTTACTATTTATTTTAATAAACTGTATTGTAAATTGGATTGGTTTTCCTGAGGTCGGTTGTGTGTTTACCAATTTACTAATCAGTCAACTTAATATCTTAATAATATTAATGATGTAATAAATTAATGTAAAGTATGGTGAACAAGGAATTATATAACAACTCAATGATTAATCAATTATAATTTATATATATATATATATATATATATATACACACACAATATAATCCTTTCGTCTTCGCTTCTTCTCAAGAAGTACCTCCTGAAGCCATCTCCCCTCGACTTTTTTCTTCCGCATCTCTTCAAGAAGTGTCCTCAAACCATGTCCTTTCTTCCAGAAGTAAAATCTTCGACTCTCCTCTTTCGTATTTCTTGAACCCCCTCACCAGAGGGTCTTGTTACCTGCCTGAGTGACATAGTTCTTATATATATGTATGAATGTATGAAATACATTCGTATTTCAACGTATCACTTCCAAAACCAAACATGGTATATGAGATACATAGCAGTTTTAATATCAATAAATTCTAAACTTTGCTGTTTTGCAACTAACACGAAAAATACGCAAATATTTATGAGCGAGGTGTTACAGAATGTGTATAATGTCACACGAGAGGTAGCAATATTATTAATTAGGTTCCAGGAATGACATGATAGCGTCAGGTTTTCGGTGGAACTATTTCATTAATACCTCAAACTTTCATTCCGTGATGAACTTTCAGTGAGAAACGTCATTTTGTTTTGTGGAAATCGAGATGAAAATCAAGAAAAAAGGAAGGTATTTAATGCATTAGTTTTATGAAGACGAATTTATTTTTAGAAACTGCTAGTGTTTAGCATATGGTCTGTGGTCGAGTGTTTAGCATAACAGTCTACCATGCCCAAGATCGCGGGTTCGTAGCCCGGTAGGGTAGCCCTAGGATTTTTTAAATTGAGTAAAAAATCCTTGACTATGTCGTCCTTCGGAAAGGACGTTAAACGGGTCTCCCAGGTACTCGATAAGATCCCTGTCCTAATTAACTATGAATAGGAAAAGTTAGTACTCCCACAGTAGCATCGTCCGATTATACATCATAAAGTCAGATTATTATTATTAATATTTGTGTGTGACTCTTATTATTATGCACTTCGGCCTAAAAAGGCCCATTGTGCTTGAGTCCTAAAAATCCTTAACATATGTCTAGACTTCTGAGAAATTTTAAATAGTCTTTAAACCTCAGTTCTTGAAGTTCCTTGTGTCCACCGGGGCCAAGGTCAAATGTCCTCTTTCGACTTAGTGCTATACATTCAAAGAGGACGTGCCAAGGGGTTTCGTCCTCCTCTTTGCACCATCTGCACCTGGGTTCTTGTTCAATGCCCAGACGATGCATGTGTTTCCTGAGTTTACAGTGCCCAGTGATGGATTCAACCATACTTTTCAGGTCGGTTCTCGACGAGTGAGCAGCTTCTTTCTTGATTTTATCAGAAAGTAAAGTCAGGTTAAACGGACAAACAAGTTTTGGAAATGGAAACCTCAATTGTGATCTTTAATGAGTACCTGATACCGTACGGGCTCAGGATCCTAATTTTACGTACCCTCCGAAGGGCTCTAACCAAGGAGAACATGTTAACGTTCCTTAAGAGTTCACTGTTATTAGAAGAAATGTAATTGAATGATTTAGATTAAAGTTGTGAATTTTATAAAATAAATTATGGTCAAAATTCAAAATAATATACTCCTATTATATTAGTAATATATAAGTATATATAAGTAATGTGTTAAATGTTAAGGTCTTTTTTTTTAATAATACTCAACTGTCGCACAGTGGAGTATTCACCCTTAAATAATGGCCAAAACTAGAAATACCGAAATTCAATAAATGCTATAAAAACTGGTATTCCTTAATTGATAACGATCTCCTCGGCACAATATCGGGACGATAAGCCGCTCTCACTTATCTTAAATGACAGTTGAACACAAGTCTTCGACGACACGACGGATCACTCAGTATGCTTTTTATGTTCAATAGAGATAGTTATATAGTTTTTATGGTTTGATTGACCAATTATATATTTTCCTCAGTTGTTTGCGAGGTAAGTAACTAATTTTTTCATGGTTATTGGAAATTAATATCAGCACTTAATTGCTGTTTTTTTTGTATTTTCATTGTTTTTGTAAAATCAAGAAGTAAAATATTTATTTAAGGTGGTTATAATAATGTTCGGAGTCTGTCCGGGATAATGTTTTGATACCATATTATTCTAATTTTAATACTTAATTAATCTATGCAGTAAAATCTTCCCCATGTAGTTGCCATTTTTTATAAATGAGTTTAAAAAATCTTATTTTTAATGGGGTTAGAAGGGAAAAAGGACCAAAGCTCACTTTACACAACTTTATGTTTTTGAACATTTTCGATCTGTTTACACTTAAATCTTGTGATTAGTGGCACTAATTAAAAGGTTTCACAACTTTAGAAGTGCGTTACAAATTTTTAATTCGAAACTAGCTTGTTTATCATTTGACTTTTAAATAAAAAATTTAATTTTTAAAATCTAAATTAGTTTTTTTATTTTCAGGCTTGAAAATGGAGCGAGAATTAACTCGCTTACAATTGTTTTTAAATTTTAAATTCAAAAAGTGAATTACCATGGATAAAAAGTACAAGAAACTTCATTGTGATGAGTTTGTATGAGTTCTATCCCAAATATTTATTCACGTAAATTAGTGGTGTTTTTTTAATTTTCAAATATATTAATAACAACTGTCCAGATGGTTATGTTTGTTATCATTCTTTATCATTGTGGTTGAGAAAGAGAATTATACTCCGAATTTTGCACTAAATGGTTTTGAATAACTACAGTAGGCTATATACATACATTTATATATATAATTTATACAAACAAATATACACGTACATAAAAAGGATGCTATAAATAATTTTAAAAACTACTAAAAATTAGTTAAAAGATTTTTATTGATTTGATTAACAACCTACCCTGAGATTTATATCAAGGAAATTGAAGTTAAATAAGAATAGTATTATTAATCATAAATGTTTAGTCTCTTTAGCTGTAAAACTCTGTTGATGCTTGAAAATATCTTAGATATATAAACAAGCATAAATAAACTTAATAAAATAGACCAAAAAACTCAAAAAGAAACACTATTATTTATTACAATGCAATTGGGAAAAACCACAATGCAAAGCCTTATGTTTCAAATTTCTCCAGTAATACACACACTTACCAGTCGACGTTTCGCCTATTCAGGCATTATCAAGACACAAAAAAAGGTTATGCGAATCACATCTAGACCAACTGCAGTTATTGTTGAACGTCTTGGTGGTGGGCTGCTGTCTCAGGTTTGGAGCATGTTTGGGCTGTTGATCGTTGGGATATATTGCACCTTTTTCTTCGAGATGTGATTCACATAACCTTTTTTTGTGTCTTGATAATGCCTGAATAGGCGAAACGTCGACCAGTAAGTGTGTGTATTACTGGAGAAATTTGGAACATAAGGCTTTGCATAGTGATTTTTACCAATTCCATAATAATAAATAAACTTATTTTACCACTTCAATAACAGGTATCAAAAGATTAATATTTTTGGCCAGGTTTTAAGGGCTAATACTCCACTGTGTAGCGGTTGTTAAGTTCACACCTGATAGGACTTCCATCTTTTTTGTTCGACAGGTCTAATGTTTATAACCAAGCTTTTTTATTCTTTTAATTGAGATTATTAGTATTTTTATTTATTGTATAAATGCCATAAAACGTCTATTTTTTCTACATTTCATTACTACGCAAACCGATCCGAGTTCTAAATTTTGTAGACTTGCCATTGTTTGGGAAATGTGTAAAACTTTATCTTCTATATGGTTAACTATTGTAAAAATAATTAAATATATTTTTTTTGCAGTTTACAAAAAAAGAGCTTTTTGAACTACATACCTCCTGGAAGCATAAAACTACATTTACAAGAATACTGCCGAAGTTCAACGATACATGGAGTCCGATATTTCGTCGAAGATAATCGTCCAACTGTTGAAAGGTAAGACATCTGTATGTGTGTGTCTATATATATATATATATATATATATATATATATATAGTTTATCTTTATATATATATATATATTTATAATTATAAAGTTTATATATATATAAAGTTTATTATTATTATAATAATCTACATATATATATATTACCCTTCATGGGTTATAGTGGTACAGTTTTTTTTTCTATAGAAATCTGACATTATAGTATATGTACATATCTATATATAGACATGTACACATACACACACACACACACACATATATTGATCGCAGAAGAGAGACAGCGTTGGTATAAAAGAGTTCCTCGCATCCCCAGAACTGAGGAAAGGAAGATGACAGTCGAGAAGTGACAACAACGCTGGGATATGGCCACGAACGGGAGGTGGACCCATAGGCTGGTTCCTCGCATCGAACCCTGGGTGGATAGGAGCCACGGGGAAGTAGACTACTACCTAACCCAGATGCTTACAGGACATGGCTGCTTCAGAGCATACCAATTACGGTTTAAGCTGGACAATACGGCAGAATGTCCAGTCTGCCCAACAATAGAGGAGACGGTGGAACATGTATTCTTCAGCTGTCCCCGTTTTCAAGAAGAACGGAATGATTTTCAAGGAGTCTGTGGCTCAGGAGCGACAGCCGACAATATCGTTAGCCTGATGCTGCTTTCACAGGAGTACTGGACAGCTGGCCAACGCCTGGCCGCAGAGGTCATCAAGAAGCTGAGGAAGGAAGAGAAGGAGAGGCGTGCCTAGAGCAGAGGTAGCCTAGCACAATGAGGCGGCACACAGCCACTCCCCCTCCATGAAGTAATGCCTAACGGTGGTCCCGTGGAGGGTGGGAAACAGGAACGATACAGGAGGGCAGGAAATCGTTTTACGACGGAATTTTAATATTCGTGACGCAATCACTTTAATAATATTTACCGAGTGCATGCTTCGCAATTCCGCGTTCTGTAATCTCCTACATTCTCCAGTGGTCTCATCATTTTTTGGTCCGAATATTCTACGCAACACATTATTTTCGAATACCTTAAGAAGTTGCTCGTCCTAAAGCGTTAGCGGCCACGTTCCACGCCTGTAAACAAGAGGTGGAATTATAAACACTTATTTTTAGATTTTGGGACAAAAGAGCGTAGTGTTAAGATCGAATAATAGAAAGCATTTCCTTTGATCATATCGGTATTTCCTCTTGACTTTAGTTTTTCTAAGTTACCACAGGCCGTAAGTACTTCAAATTTCTCTTCAAGTTATTATTATTTTTCTCATTGTACAAACGTTTAAATTATAATATCAATTTGTTTTTTAATATGTTTGTTTTCTTGGGTTTAGGGGCGTAAAACATCTAGGTCATCGACGCCCGTTGGTTATTAAGTTATGGTAACCCAACTATCTGGGCCCGAGAAAGAACGAAGCGAGAGGCGCCCCCAGACCCGAGGGGGCAGGCCGAAGTCCAGAAGGCGTCCAAGTCCCACAATTCAAGTGGTGGTTATATTGTTATTTATGACACGAAGATTGGTCAGAGGATGTGGATAAAAACCATGTTAACCACCCAGCCACACTAAAGACATTAGTATAATCCACTAATGTTACAATGGACCAAGAAATGATTTATTTTCTTAGGCTAATGAAAGGTTACATTAAAATGGCATGGGACCTGGATTAATTGAATCAAAAGTTTCATTTTGTAAAGGAGATAGTTGGGGGGTGCAGTCAATAAGAACACAGAATAAGTGATGAACTTATATTATGTGCCGACGTTTCGACCTACAGTGTAGGTCATCTTCAGGGCTAACAGAGAAACAAACAGAACAAAAAATATAAAAAAAGGTTGGGAAGAGAAGAAGAAACGTCGGCACATAATATAAGTTCATCACTTATCCTGTGTTCTTATTGACTGCACCCCCCAACTATCTCCTTTACATTAGATCATCCAGTCAACTGTTTTCGTCTCATACATGCATTAATATGAAGAACAATAAACGGGGCCACCGACAGAACTTCTCCTCCCAACCTTTTTTTATATTTTTTGTTCTGTTTGTTTCTCTGTTAGCCCTGAAGATGACCTACACTGTAGGTCGAAACGTCGGCACATAATATTATTCATTATTTCCTTCTAATTGAAAGATCATTTTATTCCATAGTGGTACAGAAAAAAAAAAGTTATTGTATCAGATATTTAAGATATTCTTATTTGAATATACAAATGTTATAAACAAAATAATACCTATTCATATATAACCAATGTATAACCTTCATAAATTAAAATATTAATATTGAAGAGCAAAAGCTCAAAAGAGACATCAAATATGTGTAAAGACATTAGTGGTAAAATTCCAACCAACAAGCCTTAAGTCTCTAAACTAAAACAAGAAAAAATAACACCTGTCAACAATTCACCTATTCAGCCATCTTCAAGACAGAAAGAGAATTATAGCAAAATAAATAAATAAATTTAACACATAGCAAATTCAAAATGCAGCAAGACCCAACCAGAGAAAACATCCCATCAACTCCAAGGCTCTAATACCAACATTAATTAACTAATTAAAAAAAATTAATATATTTACTTAAGTATTTAGAATTTTATATATCATTGTTTTTATTTTTTAAATTAAATAAATCATACTTTATTCACTTATGATTATTACATTCAATTATTATAATAAATTAATTATAATGTATACAAATAAATATTTATTTATTTTCAGAATATCCTGGGTATTCTTTTTTCTTGTATGCATGGCTTGCAACGCGTACCTGATACTAAAGGTTTGGAAAAAATGGAACGACTCACCAGTCATTGTAGTGTTTGCGGAAAAAGCTACTCCAGTGTGGGATGTACCATTTCCTGCAGTTACCATCTGTAGCGAGGTTAAGTCTAGAGCAAGACGATTTAATTTTACCAAATACATATACATGCCTTCGAATGAGATCGATGATGATAAGTATGATATTTTAAAAAATTAATTGCTTATTGAATATTATTATTACCCAATAATTATAATACTTAGGATTTCATTATATAAACTATTTTATGCACTAAATTCAAATTCAACGGTACTATATATACACACCTACAAAAAAGAGATTAATTAGCAGTCCTTTAGCTTAGAAAGGAATGTAAAATGGGGGTCCTGAGCCTGTACGATCTAAGGTACTCGTTAAAGATCCCAATCCTAATTATATCCGGATAGACAAAATTCATGACTCCCCCTGTAGAATCATCCAATTAGCTGTAACAGTATAAAGTGATGTTAAATGAATAGACAAACGAACAGTCCTTTTGTTCACTAATATTTTATATTACAACAACTTACAATATAACAAATGACAATCAGCCATATCGTAATAAACACACGTTTACATATATATGTAAATATATATATATATATATATATATATATATATATATATATATATATATATATATATATATATATATATATATATATATATATTAACTACCCATATAAGATTATATTAACTACATATTATTAGATATGACACAATTTAAAAATAAAAATCTGAGCCAGAACTTAAATATTTAAGCTGAAGTATGAACCTAGATGAAAATTAATTTATTTTGACTGGCCTAGATTTCTAAACCATAAATTATTAAATCACCATCCGAATTATTATAGAAAATTTGTTATAATAAAGTTTCTTTAATGATAACTGGGAATTCCCATTTATTCACATTAATAATTAATTATTATTATTATTAATGATATATTGATAATATTACTGAATTAATAATAATAATAATAGTTAACACTTATAATAACCATTAAATTTATTAATAGTTTTTATTTTGGAAATATTAAATTGTACCATGATATGTTATCATTCTATTTTGGCAAATTTAAAACGTGGATTGTTTGTTAAAACTTTATATTAAAATATTTTATAATGATATGTTAATTATTGCTCTTTAATTTTTCTATAATCTTTATATTATATCTTTATAATTACTAACACTTATCATGAATATCTTTGTATGTTAATAACATTATCTTTTATTTAAACTTTGTACTGTAACATAGTTTAGAATTGAAATTTTTATTTCACACCTAATCATAATATCTTTACTTCAGTTAATTTATTTTACATATTAATATTTTTATTTATTGTAGCTATATATATAGAGGAGATGCATCATTGTATTGTGACGATGAAGTCCTATGTGAAGGTGACAACTACATTGATGATTCAACAGTTGATTTCTTAAAAGATGTAAATATTATTTATTAATAGACAACAATACATATATATATATATATATATATATATATATATATATATATATATATATATATATATATATATATATGTATATATATGTATATTTATTTTAGTACTGACAATTATTTGTTAATAAAATGACGCACTAAAAATTACTTTGGCTAAAAAACTTGTGCTTTTGTAGCATTATTATAATTTTTTGCTGAAATGGTAAACAAATTTACAAATTTCGCTTGTATTATATTTATTATGTATGATGAAAGAAACCTCAAATATTAGCATATATCATCAAAACAGTGATGAGGTAATCACCTCTCTTATCATTATAATCCAATGGTTATTATTCAGTTTGTTGCAGCTAGTTTCAATCAGTAGTTCTACGTTGAATCCTCTTAGCCAGAATTATAACTATACATTAATTATAACTATACGTTAGACCATAATCGCCATCCTACAGTTATTAAGATGATCAAAAGTGAATGCTTATGTTATGTTGGTAATTAATTAACAACATATAACCATAGAGAAGGTAAAAAATAAACCTTTCTAACAAATTAGTCCTCACAAGAAAAAAAATACAAAATGCTCTACATAATTACTTAGTCCAAATTAGTAAACAGAAAATTAGTAAGTTCAAATTAGTAAAAAGGAAAGTTGTCATTCTAGGAGTCGCAATCTATAAGGTAAACAATTTTCTTCGACTACTTTATGCTACAGATCAAACACTTTTATAGTTTTGGTGAGTTAATAGAATTCCATTTTGTTTTTTACTTTTCAACCTATCTCGCCTTTTGGCAAGAAAGGGTTATTTTTTATTTTATGAAATTATAAAACAAATTGTTTTCCATTTCAATTCATCATTTTTCAGGCCCTCTAAAAATATCTAACGATGAGTTGTCAATGTCTTCTTCTGGATCCGAAGCTGCTATATCCAACTCTATTATCTACTCATACAAAAAGGCTTGTATGTGATATATATTTTTCCTATAGTGATGAGAAGAAAAAAAATGTTAAAAACTATAGAGATCTCATCACTTTAGTACGGTGCAGTATCTGAAGCACAGTGCAATTTGTGATCACAGGTTTTTACAAATAACAAAACACCACAACTGGCTATGTAGCTGGCACTAAACCCCTGTACAACACAAGGAATAGAGAATTCCAATAGTAAAATTAGACCAAATACTGTTTACAGTGTACACTAATTAATTTTTTAACAATAATAATAATGAAGTCTTTATTTATTCTGGGATAAGTCCATTTAGAATAACAATACAGGTTTCTATAGATTATTATGTATTAGAGTATTATGTGATTACATTTAATTAATTAATTCAGTTCGATTAACAAATGAGAAAGAATTAATGAAAAAAAATTGCGAATTACCTCTAATGATAACATTTAAAGAATAAAAAAAAAAAACAGAGTGGAAGAAATAAAAATATCATAGAAATAAGATACCAATAATTATATATATATATTATATAATTATATTTTAAGGAAGAAATAGTTGGGGGTGCAGTCAATGAAAACACCAAAATAAGCATAACTTATTTATTATGTGCCGACGTTTCGGCCTACAATGTAGGCCATCTTCAGGGCTAAGAGAGAGAAACAAACAGAAATATATAAAAACGTAGCAGTAACAAGAATATATAAAGTGGTACAGGAGTGGAAATAAAAATAGTGACTAGATATGATGAAATAGTGAATAGATATATGATAAATAAGAAAGAATATAAGACTGGTTACAGAATATAATAAACTTAAAATAGTGATAGATAAAAATAAAATTGTAGATGATGAACAGAAATTCTAATAGTGACAGATAAAATAATACAAGAGTAAGAATATAAAATAGAAAAAATACATGTCAAGAAGGGATAAAATGTAAACAATAATATAAAGGGAAAGAAAAATGAGGAGGTAAACGGAAAGATACAAAATAAGAAGATTAAAATATAGAAAAAGGGAGGTTGAGTATGAAGGATTTAGAAAAAAACTAGTTTAATTATAGATATGGATAAGATACCAGACATGAGTATATATATAAAATATATAATTATATATCCGAATAAACCGCAATTATATGTAGATAAAAACACTTCATTCATTTATCAGTTAAAAAATTTTAATCTGAATTTTAAGGAAAGAAGGCACTGAAATTTATAACTTTTTTTTACTGAAAAATTAGATGATCTTTGGAACCAAGAATTGATGCAAGAAACAATCATTCTGTATTTAAATAACTTCACTCAGTTTACAGCCCAATATAAATATATATATATATATATATATATATATATATATATATATATATATATATATATATATATAATCTTACTATTTTCATTTAGGAAGAGGAGAGATATTAGAAAAAAATAAAATAGTGAATTATAATATTTAAAAAAACACACCTAGATGTACAATATGAGTATTTGAAAGATCGGTTCTACTAGTTTGGAAATCTTATTAGTAAAGTCTTATGAAATTTTATTTTTTCTGTGTTTATTTTATAGTATGAATTTTTTTTTTTAGATTGCTCCTCAAATGATGGAAAATATTTTTCTATGCAAATGGAACAATACTTATTCTGAAAACTGCAGTGATATATTTACAAAAACAGTTACAGATGAAGGAATATGTTATAGCTTTAATATGCTCAATAAAAAAGATCTATTCAGAGATGATGTGTAAGAAGTACTTTAAAAATTATATTGAAAATTTAAATTTAAATTTATTAATTAAAATAATATGAGCTGTTTTGTTCTCAATCATTCGTATAAAGAAATTGGAAAAGAACCTTTTCTAAGAATCTGTACCATTCCAACAGATGAAGGGTCCTGAGTACAGTCAAGATACGGGTCCATGCAGTTTCTAGGACAGCGATTGTCCAGGGAGGTGATTTTTCTTAGAACATGTTCAACCGCCAAATAATTATTGGTAGAGGCTGGGCGATTCCCAGGGGGTTCTCTAAACCCCATAACCATAATCCATCAACAGCAATCTGTGGCTGTTGATTGATTAAGTAATTTATTTGTCTCAGCTTAATTTTAACCCGTGACCTTCGGCATAGCAGCTCAGCTCTCTACAGACTGAGCCGATGCTGAAGGATGGACCCTGTAAGACCTCCAGACATTCCCTGGGCTCACCCAGTCTCTGCAAATTGGGGAAAAATATGATGAAGTTGCCGAAATCTCGGCCAAAACACTTTTCTGCGTAACCATTTGCTTAGAAACAGTACAGTGTCTACCATGTACCGGAGTCCTAGAAGTTTCATCATATGCATTACTTTTTCAAAGTCTATTACTTTAACTCCTTTGTAATTTACCTGCCCTATTTACAGAAGGATCAATCTTTGACCATAAATAATTTAGAATAATATTAGTAAACCACATGTTTTTATTTTAGGATAACATATTCCGAAAGTGTTGACCTGCGGATACAAGGATGGTCCCAGGACGAAGGATATACCCCAGATGCACAGTTGAAGACTTATCCAAATAGAGCTCTGTATTCAGGAACGTCTGGAGGCCTATATATTGTATCAATAGCACATCGTGAAGATGCAGACTACTATTGCAAGGGGTCAGTTCAGGGGTTTAAGGTAAGAGATCAAATTAATAGAATAGAATAGACTAGAACAGAAAAGTAACTTTATTCTGGGTCTAAGTACCTTTAGAATGACAGATATGAACAGAAAAAGAAACATAATATTTATCTCGCTAGAAGGCTAAATGTTACGAATCTTAAAGCGTGTAAAAAGTGACAAAAAACAATTTAAAAAGAAATATTTAAACAAAAATAATAATAAGTAAATAAACAGTACAAATCTTGACAAGATATTAAGCAGTTAAAGGGAATAGATTAATCCATAACTTTTGTTAAATTCATGAGCTAACATGGAATAATTTCTGTACATGATGTACATCTTCTTAAAAACAAAATTAAAATAAATAAATAACACAATGAATGATTCTATACATTACAATCTAAGAAAATCAATAAAAATCTAAAATTGTATTAAGATATTATATAATATGTATATTATATTGCAGTTATATTATCTAATATACTTATTAAACTATTATTAAGTTACTCAAAAAGTTATTCGGATCAAATTACATTATTTGTGTACTTATCAACTGTCATTGAACTAAGACTTACTATTTGTTTTTAAATACAGCAAAATATATTAAAATATAATATTAAGAAAAAATAATGAACTTAATTGATAATTTCTAGCACTACCCTACTTCATATATAGCAAGATATTAAGAGCAAAAGAGAGTTTTAAGTGATACAGCTATTTGATATTATTTTTATTTCAGATGCTCCTACACAACCCAGCAGAGTTTCCAATGGTCAAGGACCAATACTTCAGAGTTCCATTAGGTCAAGAAGTAAGTAATAATAATGGTTTGTCACCTAAAAATTAACTAATATTTAAATGTTTTGTCATTTCGACTGTATTTTGCTGTTTTTTAAATATTATTGTTCCAAGTTTTTAAAAATTTATTTATTGAAATTTACAACTGCATTATATCAATATAACAAGTTTATAGAATGAATGATACTTAATGTCATGAAATAAAGGTAAGTTAAAGACAAGGGAAACTAGGTGCTGGAAGTATTACAACATAGAAGAACACAAGGCCATCTTCTTTTCAGGTGCCTAGGAGAATTATCAGAAATTGAAGAGGTAGCTAGGTTTGTAACAAGTATGTTTAAGTGGGAATTAAGTTTGTCATGAAAGGATAAAAACTAAATATTTTTATAATTTTTCACCCATATATATATATATATATATATATATATATATATATATGTGTGTGTGTGTGTGTGTGTGTGTGTGTGGTTCTCGAGTAACTTGTATATTTCTGAAACTCGAGAACCACAAGCATATATTATCTACAACAGTCAAGAAATGTAGAAACCAACATACACATATTAAAAATTACAGTTGTGTTTATGAAAAAATTAGTTTTTTAAAGGTACTTTTTCTACTTTGTATTTCCTATTTAATTATAATCGCAAAACGTGTAATGATACCAAAGCTACTATATGAGCTGTTATTTTTAAAAGTGATATATGCCCTTTTTGTAAAATTTAAGGATCTCCTTTTGAATTAGTTTAAAAATGAGGGCCAACTTAGTAGTTAGCAAACAGTGATGTTTTAATCCTATACATATTTTAAATTTATATTGTGAAATTAAAATCATTTAAAAGTATAAACGATTTTTTTTTTAGATCCAAATGGACTTACAAACACTTTCAAAACCAATAGCTCATATTTGACATTAATGTTTAAAACAAAGTCTCCACGCAAACAACTTAATTAGGCTAAAGGATAATGAAATTCTTATGGTAACTATGTGAAAGAGAATAAAAAAACATACCATGTTTATAAAAGATAGTTCAATTAATTATTTAAAGGATAGCAGACATCTGTTCACTTCAAAATAGGAGGTGAAATATTACACTAATAGAGGTGAAATGTTACACTAACTATGGAGGCATAACAATTTTCCCGCCATTTCACTGAATCAGTGTTACCACCAGATCAATAACTAATGTGATATAACAATCAGTGTTGTCACGCGATTAATAACTAATGTGATATAACAAATCGGAATAATGTCTCGCCCCTTTTATATTATATTTATTCTCACACAAAATAAATTGAATACTACATAGCTCTATATATTCCAAAAGATAAATGATTACCGGTAAAATTTAAAAGGAAGTTACTCAGCGCTAAACCACTGTTAAAAAATTGGAAGTGTATTTCTTCTTAAATCAGTCGCGAAAACTTACTATACTATCAATACTATGAGAAATTATTAAACTATTAGTACAGAACTATTTAACTAAAAGTTCTTCAGTAGTATTTAACTATCCAAAGTGACCGTCTACCTGTTTAATATATAAATATTTAATAGTTAAATTATGATTTTTTTGAAGGGAGATAAAAATCCTTAAAGATAAAACAACATGTTAACCTAACCTCTATGGCTGTTTTATAATTCTGACTTCCTTGGGTTGACGAGTGTTCAGAGAACGCTACCATTTCTATTGAAATGCGTTTATTACTAAACATGGTTGCGAACCCCTCTGGTTTGGAGGTCATCTGTGGTGTAGTGGTTAGCATAATTCCTTCTAGCTTCTATTCCTTATATCATACTTCTGAGTCCGGTATATGGCCACAGGATTTTTTAAAATGAGTAAAAATTCGTTAGTTATGCCGTCCTTCGAAGATGTGAATTGACATTCCCGAGCCAGTACGGTGTCTGGTACCTACTCACTTAAGATCCCTATCATAATTAAATCAGGGTAGGTAAAATTTAGGACTCCCACTTCAGTATCGTCCGTTTAGCCCTGGTGTCTACTCGCTAGTTGGGTTGTTATGAAAGGATACAAATGATGGTTTTCTCAATATAAAAAATATAATTTACTATGTTCCATAGGTAATCGCTATGATTCAACCGAATATAATGACGACGAGTAAATACTTGCGATTGTATACTTCTCAAGAGAGACATTGCTACTTCCCATCAGAGAGGTATTTAGCCTTCTTCAAAATCTACAATCAACCGAATTGCGAAATGGAATGCCTAACGAATTACACATTGTTAAAATGTGGTTGTGTCGCTCTACACATGCCGAGTAAGTTGTAATAAATATTATTAGTAGTTAAAAATATTAAATTGATTTTATGTAAGTAGGTTTATTAGCTGTAATAGGTATTATAGAGAACTTATACCGGTTAATCTCACATTTCTGGCTAATTATGATGAAGTGATATTCGGAAACAATGGAAGAAACATCCAATACAATCACCGTATAGGAAGAACTGTAGCAACTGAATATGGAAATTAACTGTAGAAAAACAAAGTGGACATGGACAACGGTTGTACATGAAGCTGATTTGTCCTAGATCACGCTCAACCGCCAGATTTCCCCCCTCTCATTTTGAGTATCCATTTTATTGAGACTGAGTGAGTCCCAGGAGAGTCCTATATCCCATAGAATCTATCTCCGGCTTAGAGCCACCATTTTACATCCCTTCCGAAGGACGACAAAACCAACTACCTTTTAAAACCCTTAGACCATCTGTCGGTTGGCGAATCCCCTGTCTTGGACATACTAGAGAAATGCTGTTTACTGAATAAGAAGATAAATAAAAATGAAGTCGGTGTTTTGAAATCGTAACGTATTTTGATAAAGAAGTTTTTTGATCCCTCCTGGATGAGCCCCAGGAGGGTCCTGAATCCCATATAATCCATCTCCTACTGCTAGCAGACCGAATAAAAATCTTGCCAGCAGCGGGATTTGAACAAGGATTTCCGGCATGGTAACTTAGTACTCTACCACTGAGCCACTCCGCTCCCATCAAACAAAGTTGAAAGAACAGAAATATATCCGTAGCTACAAGATCTAGGAACAAATCTGAAAAATAATGTCTTGATAAACTGAGAAATCAGAGAAAGATTCAGACTGTCCAGCAAGTACTTCTGTTCATATAAATCAGGCTTTATGGAAAGAAAAGAAGTGATCACCAAAGTAAAGAAAGTGGTTTAAATAATTGTAATAATTTATAAGTTAAGTTTAACAAAACATAAATTTGTTTCTCTTAACTAACAGTACGTCTGTTTTAGGGAAAGAAGATACAAATCTATGTGGCCCAGGGAAGAAACAATGTATGATTGATGCTAAAAGTGAGTATTTATTTTTCACAGTACTAATTTTAATTGTATTATTAAATTTTGAGCATAGTTTATACAATATATGTATTATTTCACAATTAACAAACTGTGAACAACTTGTAAGAAAGATATAGATTTATTGAAGAAAATATTATGGATATTTTCAAGAGACAAGAGATTTGGATGGACAAGAGACATTCTTATGTATGCGAACTAACTAGGTGACTTATTGCTCTAGACTACCAAGCATTGATGAAACACCCTTGTCACAAATCCAATTTATAAACAATTTACTCCAGGTCCATGAAACTTTACGATTCTGCAATAAGAGCTTGTTTTTTCATTCATTCTCTCTGGCCTTGCTTCCAAGAACCACCTTTCGGATATCATCCACTCTGCAGAAGTGCCCACACCATTGCCGTTCTTCCAGGATATTCTGCACCAACCTTACTCCTAGATCCGTATGAGTCCTGTTGTTTCTGAAGCAGTATCTTTGGGTCTTGACGACAATTCTATGGAGAAATCGACGCTGATATCTTGGTTGCGTGCTTATCGAGGGTTGTGCAGTTTTTTGACCAGTTTAACAACAATGGAAGAAACACTAATTTATATAGTCTATGCCTAGCCTTTTTATTTACTCCATGCTTAACTATCATGGTTTTTGATATCCGCCAGTTTAGTAGGATAGCACAATCTATTAATATAGGAAGCGGAGTGGCTGAGTGGTAGAGCGCTGATTTGCCGTGCCAAAGGTCCAGGAATGAAATCCAGCTGCGGCAGATTTTATTTGATATGTATACAGTCGGGGATGGATCGGGATCTGGGACCCTCCTTGGGCTCATCCAGCCTTAGTGGATACCCAAAACAGGGGTGGTTGAGCATGGTTTAGCAAGAGCGGCTCCAGGATTTTTTTCTGGGGGGGGGCACAACGGGCAGACTGGCAAAAAAATCAACAATAACTTAGAAATAAACTTGTAGTATTTATAGAAAGGTTTCAAAGGTTTATTAGAATATCTACACAATAGTTTCACTCATGTTCTATCTGTTATTTTATTCATATATTTTAACAACTATGATCATATGATTTGCCTATAATACTGTAATAGATTCTCCACAGTACACTGAAAATCGTATGGGGAGACGTGCCCAGTGCCCCCCTTAAATCCGCCCTTGTGGTCTAGGACAAACCACCCCAGGCACAATCGTTGATCAAGAAACAGTACAGTCTCACGAAGTATTTTAATCCAAGACTTTTCATAAGCACTAGTGGTACAGGTTTTTTTTCAGGTAATTTAGTCCATGGTATTTCAAAGTCCGGTTTGAAACCTCCTTGTCTTTTTTCCCATCTTGACTTATAATTATCCCTAAATACGTATACGCATTTGCTGTCTCTATGGGTTTATTGACACATATAATTCTATGCTCTAGACTGTCTCTACACACTTGATCTTGCTTTTAGTCAGATTTATTTTATTATTTCACGACAATATTGCTTCTTAAGTCAAAAAAAGTAAAGACCGGGAAGTTTTAAGCTGCAATAATTATAATTAAAAAAAAAAAACCTTTTGATACACGACAAGGGGGAGCGGGGTGGCTCAGTGGTAGAGCACTGAGGTGCCATGCCGGAAATCCTGGTTCAAATCCCGCTGCAGGCAGTTACTTTTATTAGTCAGTTTGCAGCAGGAGGTGGATCATATGGGATCTAGAACCCTCCTGGGGCTCACCTAGCCTCTATAAAATATTATAAAAATAGGGTACCCAAAATAAGGGGGAAAAACGTAGCGGTCACCTCCTTGCAAAACAGTACAGTCTCTACCATGTACTTGAAGGCCAGACTCGTTCACGGGTCGTAGTGCTTACAGGTTTTTGTTTATACACGATAAAAAAGGAAGTTAAAGAAAAATTTTCTCCGAGAGAAAAAACAAACAGAGCAGAAAACTTTATAACTACTGATAGAAATTTTGGTTAGACTATGGCATTCCCTTGCCTCCAGTTGGCCAGCCTACCCCATGCGTCAATCTACCCTATCTTTTGTATATTCATTATTCTTGTTTTCTATAATTATATGATAATGATAGCAAATAATCTGTTTTATTTATTGCCAAATAAATAAATATTTCATAATTATTTTATTTAACATTAAAATGAATTGTTAATTAAAATTAACATTAAATAGATTAAATCTTGTTGACAGAGAACCTCAGCTTAAGTAGCTTGGTATCATCAGATAACTACGACATAACAAAATGCGACTGCCTTCCACCTTGTACTTCTATTGTGTACAAAGCTGAAACTTCCCAAGCAGATTTTGCATTTCTTGATGTTCTTGGTGCTTATAGCGAAAATGTCTCCGAGTATGAAGGGCAAGTATTTATATTCAAATTTATTTATTTTACACTATCTATCCATATATATATATTTAGATTATATTTCCAGAAAACTCCGTCGCTAATATACGAGCGCTTTCTTTAATTTTGTATTTACTGTGATAGCGACACAGCCTACTTGATATAACAGCTGTTATAAATAAAGACATACGAGAGGCTACAGTTCTAAAGGACGGTTATAAATTGTTTAAATAATATTAATAATAATAATAATAATAATAATAATGTCTTTATTTATTCTGGGACGAGTCCCTATAGACTAACAATACAGGCATTGTAAGCTATTAAATCTTAGAGTGTTAAATAATTACTTTTAATTAATTATTACAATTAATTTAATTAGTGAGAACGAATAAAAACGATCACAGAATACGCATTATAAGGATAATAATTACTTTGGTACAGATGGAATTATTTTCAATATCCTATATAACGTAAATTTTTATCTTCTGGTTCAAGTTGTTACAAGATGAAGAAGAGAAGTATCATGGAGTTTTATGGGTAAAAGATAGAAGAAAAACTAAATCTTCCTATAAAGATTTTTATTTTTTAAATAATTTTTTATTAATTGTTTAAGTTTTTAAATATTTTTATTTTGAAGAGAAAATATCTGCCCTGGCCGGGATTCGAACCCGGGTCGTCAGCCTCTTCTTGGCAACGCTCTTACCAATTGAGCTACCAGGGGTCGCCTCACAGTCAGGACATTTTATTTCTCTTCTAAATAAAAATATTTAAAAATTTAAGCAATTAATAAAAAATTATAAATAATATAATGACGTTATTCAACAATATACGTTATACAACAAGATATCCTAATTAAAGTAATGTTCAATGAGCATTCTTCCTCGTGTATACATCACAAAATTGCGAGAACACGGTGAAAAGAATGGATTTGTACACGGAGACGAGAAACTACTCGACGTTTTCGCCAACTTAAACATTTACTGGACAAACGTTCAAAGCTCCCAATTAATTACAAAAGACTCATTTACATGACAGTTATCAGACCTATTTGGACATACTTTGAGCTTTGGGGCTCTACTAAACCATCCCAATCATCTCGTATCCAATCCTTGCAATCCAAAATCCTTCGTAAAATCCTCGATGCTCCTTATTATGTCACAAACAAACTCATCCAACATGATCTTAATATCCCATTTGTTGCTGATTACAGATTAGATACCTGTCCTTCCATGACAAGCTTCATACACACTTGAATCCGCTAATCTCTCAACTTGCTTCCCATACTATTCCTGATAACCCTCCGAGGCGTCTGAAAAGAAGATGGCCTCGAGACCTTCTACTATAGAAAAACAAAACAAAAAAAAATCTTATTCGCCGGGGCTGTATCTATCATCATACTATTTGGAATCCTTTTTATATAAGCTATATAACATACCCGGCTACTTTATGTTCTATTTTTACTAACTTAAATGATAAATTTTGCAATTATTCTGTGCTTGATAATAAATCGAATCAAAACTCTTCAATTAATGTAACATTCTCCAAATATTAGTGAATAAATACTTATATAAGTATTTTTATATGTACTGTTACAGCTATGATGGTTCCAGAACATCAATTTTCTTCAAAGATGTCCAGTTCATTACAAGTCGTAGAAATGAGCTTTATGGCGTTGCAGATTTTCTTGGTAAAGCGAGTTTATTTTTTAAAAAACATAATTTTAAAGATAAGATTTAACAATTATACAATAAACCATAACTGTATGCCATACGGTTACTTATAATTCAAGTGATGCCCTTTGATTTTATGGGTGTGTTAAATTACGTTTTATTTGTACGTCAAAAGGTTAATGTAATCTAAAGGTGACAGTAAAGTTGCGTGATGTGCAGGAAGGCCACTCTGTATAATCGATTTGCCACCGTATTATTTTATTTATAGGAATTTAACTAGACTTGGCTTGAAAACATAATGTGAAATACCAAATAATATGTAAAGTAAGAAGGAAACTGAAAGTTGTGGCTCAATATTAGATATTTTTGAATGAGAAAAAGAAAAAAATCTATCATATTTTTCTTTTTGTAGGTCGTTTTTGGCAAAAAGAAGTCACAACATCCTATATTAATAAAAAACCTAGACCACTACAACCCATAATAGGGTCTGTATTGTTTCCAAGACAACGTTTGTGCAGGCAGTTTTTCATCCAATTTAGGATATTGTTACGGTCGCCGACAGGAGACGGAAGCAAGGGATTAGCGGCTTAAATCCGTCGGCGGGAGAAGTTAAAATAGGATTAGGACCTTCTAGATCGTCTCCTTTTGTCGGAAAAGGATTATGAAGATCCCAGTATTGTCTCGCCCCTTCCGTGTTCTAGAATGTTCGGCCTTGCCTATTTAAATACTTCCCCTACCTCGAGCGAGTCAGTCTTAGTCTTAGAGCAGACTAGGCACTGTGATGATCTCGTAATAAGTGCGTGTCAGGGTAATAAGTGAGTGTCAGAGTGATAAACTAGTCAGTGTTGAACCGGCCAGTGTTATAAGTGTATCAGTGAACTGTGACAGTCTCGCGAGTGTAATAAACTATTTCTGTTTGTTACTGTGTCAGTTTGTCATACTTGGAGAATCATACGGTCGGTGGAGTAGTGAACTGTAAGTGTTAATTAGTAGTTAGTAATTGTACTAATAATTAGTAGTGTAATTTTATAATATTCATACAAATTTATTGTAACTAGTGAAGCTATCTAGAATTAGTAATATCTTATATTATTGTAATAATTAAATAGGCCTAGGTGATAATAAATATTTAGAATATTGTTATTATAAATTTATATTAGTTTAATAATTTAACTGTATTCTTTTTATCACTTTTGTTAATAAATATTAGTATCTTTAATTAAGGAATTGTTTAATTCATTTTAATACCCAGTAGCCCGTAACAATATCAACTTTATAGAGGATGGTATGCCCCAGGTGGGTCTGCAGATCCTACAGGGTCCGTCTGTGGCTGTTTAATAATAACAATAATAATAATAATAATGCTTAGCGAACCCGAAGGCTCGATGCCGATAGCACCAATCTCTGCTTATAAACTTCTGTCCACAAATCACTACCCAAACCCAAATCCGCCAGATCACTCTTAACGCAATCCTCCCACCTACCCCTCACTACTACCTCTCAAACGCTTCCCAGTCGGCACAGCGATGATTAACATCTTAGGAATTCGTTCGTTACTAAGCCCAGAAACTTTACAGACCCATCATAATTCTCGCGACACTATCGCCTGGATAATATTTACCGGATGGATGCTTCGCCATTCCAGGTTATTCTCCTATATTCTCTCAAATGGTCACAAACCGAGCAAAATCTGTGGCTGTCAAGGGATTAAATAATTTATCTGCCATATCCGGGTAAATAGAACCTGAAACCTTACAATAATACAGCACTCTTCACACGCTCCAGGAGTATATCCAATATATATCCAAGGGTTTATTATATCTAGAGTATCCGAGGGTATTTGGTATATACTTAGTTTCATTAGGCAATCTTAGTTTCATACATACATATTCAGTTAGCTTTTAGAGGTCAATAGACCTTTAGACGTGAGTAATAATTTACTGTAAACGTGATAATTATGGTCTAGTGGTTAGCATAATGAATTTCTATAACCAAGATGGCGGATTACCATAGTTGTATGTCGCCTAAAGATTTTATAAAAGGGAGTAAAAACCCTAATTTCGTTATACCGTCCTTCCGAGGGGACGTAAATAGACAGTCGCGATCCTGTGCGGTGTCAGTTACTCGTTAAAGATCCCAATCCTAATCTAAATTTTACCTATACCTAGATAGGCAAAATTTAGAGCTCCCACTGTAGCATCGTACGATTAGCCGTAGCAGCATAAAGTGACATAAATAAATGAACAAACAAACTTGAGGAGTGAATTAACAGTTGATATTATTGTGTGGACCAGTATCTGAGTACAATTGAAATTTTTTTTTTTTTTTTTTTTTTTTTTTTTTTTTTTTTTTTTTTTTTTTTTTTTTTTTTTTTTTTTTTTGGCATTGGATTCTTTCTTTCATCCATACAGCCAGCTATGTATTAATTTTGTGCACTTTAGATGCCAACAGCACGCGGTTTTTCCCCAGATGGTTACCGCCTGTTTTTCCCAGGCGGTCACCCATCCAAGTGCTAACCACGCCCAACGTTGCTTAACTTCGGTGATCTGACGGGAACCGGTGTGTTCAACGTGGTATGAAAAGTCATTTTGTCATTATGATTAACTTTAAATTGTTTTAATTAATTTGGGAAATATTTTCATTTGTTCACAATCCTGTAATGTTTTTACACCATTTTCTAGTCTATTCGAATTCTCATATTATTTTTGTTTTATTGTACTAGGGGGGGGGGCTATTGAGTTGATTGTACATTACATTTTAACAGAGCTACCCCGATATTATTCTAGAAATCTAAGTTCAGTTAAATTCCTATTTTGTACCCCCCTCACCTAGTGAGCTTACTAAAATATGAATTATCACTTACTATGGTGTTGAGATATTGTTTTGTTTTAAATAAAATAATGAGGTGTTTTTAATTTTTTAAAATTATTTCTGTCATAAACCAACGACTTCCTGTCCTCCTGTATCGTTTAATAACATCCCACTGAGTTGAATGTTTCCTTTATAAATTACCACTGAATTATAAGAATACTAAGGGAATGATAATATTATTTTTGTTTAAAATCTGTAAACACTTTCTACATTAAAAGAAAAATGATAATTTTTTCTTTTTTTTTTCTTTTTCAGCAAGTGTCGGAGGACTCTTGGGATTGTTCTGCGGAGTCAGTATTCTCAGCTTCGTCGAACTGTTGTATTACTCCACTCTACGCTTTTGGGGAAATTTGAGATCATTTAGAAAAGACAATAATAAAACTGGAGATGTTTAGATTAAATGAAACGATGAATACTGTACCACTATCCTAATATACTGTTGATATTATTGTCCTAGCTGATAGCTATAGCCTTAACTGATTCATTCTCGTCTTAAAGCAATGAATAAACAAATAAAATGCGTTCATTAAACAAAACCTCAGCAAACCAAGCACAATTACGTATAATGACAAAATGGATTATACCATAAGTCTACATATCAGAAAAAGAAGTAATTAGCAAAACACAAGATTTTATATTATATAAAGCACCTTTTTTTACTTGAAATTATATTTTACATATATAGCATAATTAATAATAAGCAAAAATAGTCTCGTAACAGCCTTAGAGACCACCGCGAATATAATAATTTATTATTAAATTTACTATATTTATAATTCTATAATTATTACTATTGTTAAATATCAGAACCAATACATTCTAGTAAGTATTCTGATATAAAAAAAAATTCTTTTTCAACTCATCAAACTTATGATCTATTAAAGGAAGAAATAATGTCTTCCTTAAATTAGAAGATACAGTCGACCAATTCTTCTCTAATATGATCTATTAAATTTTCTTGCTAGAATGAAAATGATTAACTTTAAATTGTTTAAATTAATTTGGGAAATATTTTCAATTGTTCCCAATCCTGTAATGTTTTTACACCATTTCCTAATCTATTCTAATTTCCATGTTATTTTTCTTTTATTGTACTATGGGAGGGGAGGGGGTAAAACTATTGAGTTGATTGTACATAACATTTTAGCAGAGCAGCTACCCCGATATTATTCTAGAAATCTAAGTTCAGTTAAGTTCCTATTTTGTACCCCCCCCCAACCTAGTGAGTTTACTAAAATATGAATTATCGCTTACTATGGTGTTGAGATATTGTTTTGTTTTAAATAAATTAATGAAGTGTTTTTTATTTTTAAAAATTATTTCCATCGTAAACCAACGACTTCCTGCTCTCCTGTATCGTTTAATAACGTCCCACTGATTGCTGTAGAACAGGTCCGGTACTTAGGTCTACACCTTGACAAACGCTTAAATTGGAATCCTCATACTAGATTGAAACTACAAGAAACAGATCGCCTTTTCAGGCTACTTCAGCATTTACTATACAAACGCTCTAAGCTCCCAATTAATTACAAAATACTTATGTACATGACTATTATAAAACCTATTTTAGAATAGGATAGCTTTGGGGCTCCACTGAGTCATCTAATTCCTCTCGTATACAATCCAAAATCCTCAATGCTCTTAACTTGGTTACTAACAAAATAATCCATAATGATCTTAATGTCTCGTTTGTTCCTGATTTGGCCCGAATCCGATATCAATCTTTTCATGACAAACTTAATTTCCACTCAAACCCATTAGTTTCAAACCTCGCAACATCTTCAATTCCTGATAATCCTACGAAGCGTCTGAAAAGAAGATGGCCTCGTGACCTTCCAAGCTGAACTTTTTATTTGAGTACTACCACCAGGTAGTTTCTCTATTGCCTTTATGTCTTGACGTGATTTATCTTTCATTATATTTACTGGTTGTATTCTGTATACAGTTGTAAATTTCCATTAATATATTTTTTAAAAAAAAGAATGTTAAAATGTAGTTTGTTTTATCTTTTAAATTTATTCCATTTAAATAAAAAAAATATTGCTATATTTTGTGTAACGGCTTAAAGGTGTCCGGAATAGTGACTATGTGATTCACCAATATTTAAAAATATTATTAATTTAACTGATACAGCATGACAAAAGATTATACAAAAAGGTAGTTTCATGATCCGTTGCTAGGCAACGCCAATAAAATATATCACTAAAAATTATTTATACAACAGATTTTTATCAAATGATCGAACTGTCAATCAGTATTAAAGTTTACATATTCATGCAACAGTAGCTGTCACGGTAGGAATAGCTACTGTCACCTATAGTGTCAAACCTGATGGTGTACGCTACTACCATGATAGTTACTGCCAAGTTGGCAACTGTCGCGCTGTACACGGCGCTGGATGCTAAGTGAAACGTCGTTATGTCTTGCGGGTACTGTAGTCGTCTGCGCCGTGATCTGTTGCTATCTTTCTCTTATAGATATAATGATTACTCTTTAAGATTTAATAAAGGTATAAATGCTTATAATAAATAATTATCCATTATTAGCGATGAAATAAATGTATTTATTTGTCTTGTACATTTTTATTTTATTTTTTTATTGATCTCTTCTAATTTAACAAAAAATTTAAATATACACAAAAATTAAATTACCTAGTTCATTGTCCAGAGTTGAACCTTAAATACATATTAATATATTTTTGCTCTTAAGGTTTTGCAATCATCTTTGTAGATGTTCTTTCTCAAAAAACTTCTTTGTCAAAAAACGTTATGGTAAAATAGAAGAAAACTCTAGACAAATCCCATTGAAACACCGACTTCATTTTTATTTATCTTCTTATTCAGTAAACAGCATTTCTCTAGTATGTCCAAGACAGAGGGTTCGCAAACCGACATATGGCCTTAGGGTTTTTAAAGGTAGTAAACAACCCTTGGTTTTGTCGTCCTTCGAAGGGGATGTAAAATGGTGGCCCTAAGCCGGAGATGGATTCTATGGGATCTAGGACCGTCCTAGGACTCACTCAGTCTCTACAAAATTGATACTCAAAATGAGAGGGGGGAATCTGGCGGTTGGGCGTGATCTAGGACAAATCACCTCTCTGTACAACCCTTCTCCAAGAAACAGCACAGTCTCTTACATGTACTGAACCCAGACACTTCACGGGTTGTAGTGGCACACCTACGAAAAAAACTTTTCATATCATCATATGTTTACATATTTTTCAATATTTCCAAAAATCTATTTTGATTATAGGTTCAGGGCACTGTTATCGCCGATGTTACATAAGTGTATAAGTTAATGCCGGACCTACTAGTTCCGTAGCCGTAATATTATTTTCATCCATTAATTTGTTCGTGAAATAAGTTATGACATTAGTAATGACCATCATTTGTAATCGTTACATGATCCATCAGTGCCTGGGGACTTGTACACTTTAGCAAATGGTGACATGCGACATTCATGTCTACACAGTTGAGGTAGCAACATGAGAATCATAGGCAAGGAAAGGTATGTCAATTATTGTTACTCCCTGTTATAACAAGATAAATTATATAGCATCAACAAGTTCATTTCCAAAAATAAATAATTTTAAGATTATAGGTACATTATTATATCATGGAAGCCATGGATTTCTTAACTCGAAATCAGAAAGAAAAAGTGAAAAACTTTACTAGAATCTTACTCCTGTCATTCATTAGAAATCCAGAAACCTCTCCCTTCTTCAGCAACATCTTAAAAAACACCGTGTGCAGTAAATCCAGACAATCCTATTTATCCTAGATAAATAAATCAATTTAAAATAAATATATAAGCCAAAGGGCTAGTAAAAAATCAAAGCATAACTGAGACTTTAAGTTTGATATTTAGGAGGCATTATATATATATATATATATATATATATATATAGGAGGCACAGGTAATGAAGCAATTAACTATAAAATTTTAAAAATGGATGAAACCCTTTTCAACATTCCAACTATTTATAATTAAATATTCTTGTCTAAAAAGCTAAAAGTCAGACATTAGAAAAAAGTAGTTCTTCCTCAAATCTTATCTGGTTCTAAATCTTTGCAATAGTTTTCTCTAGTTTTCTTGTAAAGAATTATTACGATTATAAAAAGAAATTAATTAATTAATAATTAATATTTATTTAAGAAATTAGACAAATGCCATTTGGCACATATTGTATTTTCGATCTTCTTTTGGTAAATCTCCAATTTGGTAATCCTTACGATAAGGAAATTCATGGGAAAATGTCTGTACCACAAATCAAAGAGGATTACCAATTTATACTTATAAGCATCAAGAGGCTTATAAGCTTGAAGGAAACAATTGAAAAAACGAGAAGGTTAAGATTTTTAGTAGCAGTTACATAATGGATGGAACCAGTTCAACTAAAAAATATTCATCTATTTTTATAAAAGAAAAACCGACACTAAATGGTTTATAGAAGTTTATAAAGATGGTAGAAAGCTTAGGAAACTCAAAAAAGTCCAATAAAGGAATTTTAAAAATAATCATCATAAAAGAAACAAATCCAATCAGGATAGAAAATTTACAGAAGAAAGCGAGTAAGAAAGATTATGTAAATATTTTAGAAAAAGAAAAAATCCAAATTATGTTAACGTAATTCTTCCACAAGAAAAAAGTAACATTAATTTAAACTGATAACAATAATGGTAATTATAAAACTCTATATCTAACTTCTAACATTTTGTTATTTAATCATAATTCTTGAAAACACTCTTAGGTAACAAATTTTAATTTTTTTATTATTCATTATATTATTTATGACAACAGTCTCCATCCTGATGTTTTTCTTTACAACATTTTTTTGAAAATTTAATAGCAATATTAATATTTTTTTAAATGTAGCGAAAACTATTATTTATAAACTGTAATTTAGGTGAAATTTATTACACTTTTTTATTATCTTGTTGTCAATAAATAATAACAGTATGTTTTTCTATTTTTTAAAACATTTAAAAAACAGAGAAACATACGAAAAATTCAGAAATTTTACTCGTATATATAACATTGGCTTATGTTTTATTGCATTTTTTTTTAATCAAAACATTAAGAGAGAGTACCAAACATACGTTATTACAATCGCATTTATAATATTAGTAGGACTTGGAGATGCTAAAATATTTACGAATTTTTATATCTGAAATAATATAATGTTAATAAGATACGTTTTTTAAACAATTTTAACATATTTATATGTTATGTATTCATTTGATTTTTAGTGCCCCAGCGAGGAAAAGGCTTACCCCAGCCGGTAGCGTCAAACTCCACTTCCAAGAATTCTGTCAAACCTCGACGATCCATGGAGTCAGATATTTCGGCGAAGAGGATCGTCCTATTCTGGAAAGGTAAGGAAAAGAATATAGAATAATAATAATCATATAAGATTATTAATTTTTATTTTAATTAAATAATATGAGATAACTATTAACAATATTATAGTTCAGAAGTGACTTTAAATAAATGTGAAATAATTATATTTATAGAAACATCTTCCTTTTGTTTTTAAAATATTTCTAAGCCATCAAATTCCTCTTGTATCCAATCCTTACAATCCAAAATCCTTCGTAAAATCCTCAATGCTCCTTATTTTGTTAAGAATAAAGTCATCCATAACGACCTTAATGTCCCTTTTGTTGCTGATTTGGCCCGAACCCGGTATTTCCTTTCATAGCAAACTTCATTCCCACTCAAACCCTCTAGTTTCAAACCTAGCTTCCTCTTCAATTCCCGATAATCCTCCGAGGCGTCTGAAAAGAAGATGGCCACGTGACCTTCTTATTTGAACTTTGATTTGAGTACTACCAGTGGGTAGTTTCTCTACTTGTCATTCTCATGTCATTATGTAACACGCATTCTATTTGCGTGTTGTATAATTGTAATACAGTTGTAAATATCAATAAATAAATTTAAAAAAAAAAATTCTTAAACGTTATATACCAGCTTCAAGTCTTAATTCCAATTGCTTCCGATTTTATGAAATTAATACGTTTAATAAAAATGAACGAAAACATGGAATAAAAAAGTAAAGAAAGATTTTGTAAAGTTGAACCTTTACAGATCCTCACATGCTAGATGGAAGTGAATTTGGAAGCAAAGTAAAAAATCTGGAAGGGTTTCAGGATGAAAAAAGGTCAGAGAAGGCTTGATGAATCTGGACAGAGGATCAAAAGAAACGTGCCAGAGAATGCATGAAAGAATTGGAGATAGAGTAAACTCCAGTAGAAGATAGAAAAATGAAGTTGCAACGTGATTTGAAGCGGTCAATAAGGAAAAAAAATACCAAAAACTCAAAAAAATAAACTAAAATGCAATAGGAAAAATCATAAAAAGCAATGCCTAATATCTAAAATACAGGGGAAAAAATACCAGTCAACGTTCCGACATTCAGATATCAAAAGGCATACATTAATAGAAAAATTCCCATGAAATATGGTAAAGTTCAGCACATATCACCAAACTACCAAATAAAGTGCAGCACATATCATCAAACAATCAAATAGAGGCAGCAACAACATTCGAGGTGACTGAACAACTCTTGGACACGGTTGAACCTCTTGCAGTGAGGTTCCTGTCATTATTTGTTATTCCTGTCATTATTTGTTATTCCTGTTATTATTTGTGAGACTGAACTCTAGATGTCAGATGTGCTGCACTTTTTCTCGTTTGGTGTGATTTTTCTTTTGATATATGACCTGATGATGCTAGAATTGGCTTGAATGTTGGCTGGTTATTTTTTCCCAAAAACCCAATTTTTGAATAGAGGTATTCCCAAAGATCCATTTGAGTTAAAAAAAAATTAAAAATGGGTATATAGCAAACAATTTCTAATGTAATTAAATTATTTAAATCTTGACACTTTTTTTTTTTTTTAATTTTAATTTATGTTATTATTCGCATTCAAACTTCAAGTTCAAACATGATACAATTCAAAATATGACTTTAATAAAAAAAAAATGTTGGAAATGAAATATCAGATATGTCATTTTGAATTAAAAAGCTTCTTAATTAAAATGTTTCTTTTTTAAAATCCTTTATGCCTCCGACCTTTATCCCTTCAACTTTAAAGTCGAGTAACCCACTCATGGAACTACATAAATTTCTTGAACAATCAAATACAAAATACAAAAGAGCGAATTTCAGCAAAAAAGTATTGTACCTGTTGCAGCATCCATCCAGTTTCGGATACTAAGATTTAAAGTTCAACTTCATGCATAAGACTAATCGATTTCTTTGGTAATTTGCCATCTTCTTTCCTCACATCTAAATCTCTACTAAATACCCCAATATAGATGAAGTTGGTTATATTTATATTACTCTGAAATCTCTGCATTCGTCCTTCTTCAGGGGTCTCGATGTTGATCCAAATTATTTAATTGCTGTATAAGGGTTTAGCTTCTGACGTATATGTAAGAATTAAGAGCATAAGAAAGTATTTTACAGGTTGATCTTGATCCTATTTTTGCCAATTTTAAGTTATGTTGTTGTTCTTATGAAGAAGCGATATATGCCCAAAAATGTTTTTTTTTTTTTTTATTTTTACTCGATACTGATATTATTTTTTCTATTCATATATTTTCAGAATATCCTGGGTGACGCTGTTCATGATATGTATGAGTCTGAATGCCTATTTGATCCTTCAAGTTTGGAAGAAATGGAACGACAATCCGGTGATCGTGACATTCGACGAGACGGCCACTCCAATTTGGAACGTCCCTTTTCCTGCAGTGACAATTTGTAGCGAAGTCAAATCCAGAGCGACTGTGTTCAATTTTACTCATTATGCATTATCGAATGATACGGATGAATTAATGTAAGATAATCTTAAAGATATGTTCAATAAAATAGAGCCAAAAACTCAAAAAGAAACGTTAATATTTATTACAGTGCAATTGGAAAAACCCTAATGCAAAGCCTTCTGTTTCAAAATTCTCCAGTAAAACACACACTTACCGGTCGACGTTTCGTCTATTCAGACATTATCAAGACACAAAAAAAAAGGTTATATAAATCACATCTCGAAGAAGGTGCACTACATCCCACAATCAACAGCCCAAAAAGGCTCCAAACCTGAGACAGCAACCCACCATCAATTAAATTTATAATTAGTTGTATAATATATGTGGTCACCACAACGTTCAACACACAACTGAAAGGAAGGCAATACGCAACCAGCTGGGAAGGTTATAGAATCAGCTGATTGTGACGTCGACCAGTAAGTGTGTGTTTTACAGGAGAATTTTGAAACAGAAGGCTTTGCATTGGGGTTTTTCTAATTGCAGTATATTAAAGATATGTTTTTATGTTATTATTTATGTAATCAGAGAATCTAAAAATATTTTAAAATATAATAGGGTGTATAAAAAAAAAGGCCGTTTTCAACCAAATATTGGTATTATAATTTCTTTAATAAAAAATAGAATTAATACTCAAAGAATGGTCCATTATATCTACCGTCATTAGCCATCTGCTAGCCAATTTCTCGATATAACGCTGGTAACACTCCTTGTGATGCCTTTTAAAGAACTTTTAAAAACTTATAAAATTTTTCCCTTGAAAAAATTGGGCCATGGATCGAAACAAGTAGTAATCCAATGATGCTAGGTCTGGACTATATGATAGGTCTTCGAACCCAAGAAGTTCTTTGAAATTTTCATTGGTTTGACAGGAAGTATGAAGAAGAGCATTATCTTATCAGAATAAAACTCCTTTTCAGGATTTTGAAAGCAGGATAACGCTCTGATAACTTCGCGTACAATATTTCCATTTGTTCACAGTAGAGTTCATAATTTATAGAGCATCCATCAAGAACAAATTCGTGAAGAATAACACCTTAAAAATTTCAAAAAACCCAAAGCATGGATTTTTTTTTCAAATTACCCCTCTGCAGCAACAGGAAAAGCTACCACCGCGATCTTAGCAATGCTCACTGGTATTCGGATTTCGTCAGTAAATCTTGAAATCTTGATTTTGAAAAACGGTAATTTTTTATACACCCTATTATATAACTACCCAATAGGCCCAAGATCACGGGTTCGTAGCCCACTAGGTAGCCTTTGAATTTTTTAAAGGGAGTAAAAAATCCTTAGTTAATCCGTCCTTCGGAAGTGGCGTAAAATCCCTATACTAATTATAACTGGAGAGGCAAAATTTAAGACTCCCACTGTAGAATATGCCACAAAGTAGGTCCAATAGGAACCTAAATTAGAAAAAAAAAGTCTTCTAAAAATAGCATTTATAACATTTATAACTTCCAAAATAACATTTATAAAAAATTATAATCTATTTATTTAATTTGAAGCTGCATGATTATAAGTACCTATAATATATATTATACCTATCTTACGACACATCTTTTTTGAAGAGAGTAATATGTTGGAGTGGTAGACTGGGGGGGAGTTAACCCCCCCCAATGAGTAAAGTCTAGTTACGCCACTATACCAAACCATCAACTCTAAATATTTTTTTTCTCTATGAGAACATACGTTTTAGTTCATATTTAATCGTAGTATTCCAATAATGTAGTCTTTTGGCCAGAAATATTTCTATTAATTTCTGTACAATATTGTTATTCTTAAGGGATCTGGTTCCAGAATAAAATTATATTTCTATTCTATTCCAGTAAATAGAGGCTTCTATTATTTAATCATTTTTCGTGTTACTTCATAACATAATGTAATCATCGTAGCTAACCTTTTTATTTGCTGTTGTTTATTTATTTTCTTTAGTTGCTTAGTATTTAGTCACTAATGTACTTTTTTGTTGTTTTTATTTTATTTTTATTTTGCAGAGAAAAACACAAAGGATACGTATCGTTATTGTGCGATGATGATATTCAGTTCGGAGGTGAGGATTACGCTGATGAATCGACGATGGAATTCCTTGAACAGGTTAAATCTTCTTCATATCTTATGATTATAAAATTATTTAAATATTTCCAATAATTTGAATTATTGTAAAATGGTGCTCAAAATCCTTCATTGAAGAGAACTTTATTTGGTACTTTTCCAATCTAACGACGACCTACCCCAGCACCCCAAGTGTCACTTTCGTTAACTACCTCCTACTGTTAGCGAAACCTTCCTTAGCCCTTTGTTATTGTTTGTGTCTAGTGGACGTTTATTTGTTTTCATGATAATTATACAATATGAGTTGGAATTAGATGAAGATTTTTCGCGAGGTGATTGATGAAAAGTCAGCTGTGGTATTTCTACAGGAGCGGAACGTCATTCCCCGGAAAATGTGTTGTAGAAAGGGACATAATATGAAACTGCAACTGAATATTGTTCTTTTTAATGAACATTGTTTATAATTTTTGTAACATATTGTTCTTTTTAATTAATATTGTTTATAATTGTTGCTAGATATCGTTGTGTTTAATCAATATTGTTTATAGTAAATGTTTTATTATATCTTATTATTTATTTTCTATTTTAAATATTTCAATTTGAAACATAAATAATTATATTTAACTACAATGTGATGTTTTTTGGTTATTTGTTTTGATTGTTCTGTATATACGACACGGTTTTGATGTGATATTGTTATTTTTAATTAATTTTGTTTATAATAAATGTTATATTTTATCTTCTTATTTATTCTGTAGTTTATATATTTTAAATTTAAAGAGAAAGTGTCCGGGCAAATCGTTTCTCTTTAAAAGAAAAATAGCTAAAAATAAAAGAAATACAAAAAAAAAATCATATTTTAGCTGTATATCATCTCCTATTTCATTTCCTAAGAATCCTCTTGTCTGTTTACTATTTCAAATATATTTCAGGCATCATAACCTGACAGGCTGCAAATAGTTTAGGTAAGTGCCAGAGGAGCGTGCTGGGGTAGGTCGTCGTTAGATTGGAAAAGTACCCTTTATTTACCTACATCCAGACCATTTTCTTCCTCAATATTGCATTATAGTTCAATAAAATATATTTTTTGTATAAATATTTTTTTTGTTGGCTTCAGGTGGCTCCTAAAGACAATGAAACTATTATGATATGCAAATGGCTTAATAAATATTCCCAAAACTGTACCTCTCACTTTACAAAAATAGTCACAGATGAAGGGATATGTTACAGTTTCAATATGCTCGACAAAGAAGATATGTTTCGTGAAAATGTGTAAGAAATATTTTTTTTTAAATACTAAGGCTTAGCGAACCCGAAGGCTCGATGCCGATACCAACAATCTCGATTTACAAACCTCGGTCCACGGAGCACTACCAAATCCAAATCCGTCAGATCCCTTAACGTAATCCTCCCATCTACTTTCTACCTACTTAATCTAAATAAATTAATATTTTTTTATATATTTAATTTTTTTTCAGTCATTCGCCTATGTTTTTAGAATAACTGAAATGGAAAGTGACGACCTCCGGATCGTGGGTTGGTCCCAGGACGAAGGATACACCACGGAGGCATTGGTGGAATCCTACCCACGCAGGGCTTTGTTTTCAGGAACCTCTGGAGGTCTTTTTATCGTACCTGCAGCGGTCCGTGATGATGCAGACCATTACTGCAAAGGCCCAGTCGAAGGGTTTAAGGTAAATTAAGATGTTCATTTAATATTACAATTCTTCATAAATAATGCAAACAATAACTTTAATGATCCATAATTAATTTTTTCAATTTGCATATTAAAAATCCTTTATATACATTGCTGAGAAAATTAAATTATGTATTTTCTTAAAGGAGGAATGGGACTGGGGTAATTTAGTTTGTAGTTTCTATGCTGAAGTTTCTAATTGAATAAATTAAATTCAATTTTTAAGGAAATCTATTGATTTTTTTTTTAGGTCCTGATTCATAGCCCAGCAGAGTTTCCGCTAGTTGGAATGCGTTATTTGAGAATTCCTGTAAATCAAGAGGTAATTATCAAATATATTTCAGGCTTCAAATACTAGCAACTATATTGATATCCAGTGCTGTTGATTTTCAATTCACTTTCTAATTCAAAATATACAGTAAATGAGGCTGTTAAATCTCTGCCAAAATAATGGGGTAACATTTGGTGTAGTGGCCAACATGACAACCTACTATTTCCAAGGTCATGGTCTGGCAGATTGCCTTAGAATTTTAAAGAGAGTAAAAAATCATTGGTTGTCGTCCTCCAGAGGGTGATGTCAAAAGATCCTTATCCTAATTTTACTCAGATAGGCAAAATTTAAGACTCACATAATAATATATAATTTTATTAAATAAAAATAAGACTCTGATGAGCATAAAGTGATGCTAAATGAAACAAACAATCAACAAAAACTACAACTTTTAACTTACAACAAAAAGACACAACGTTTTAAACACATTAAGTCATCTTCGGGCAGGATTGAAAAACTGAAATATGAGATCTGAAGTTCCTAAAATAATGAAGAAAAATTTTTTGGAAAAATTGGAGGATATATAAATTCAAAACAGATTTACCACTTTAAGTGAACAATCAGAAAGTGTTTTCTTAAGGTCTCATTTTTGTTGGTTTAACTACATCGTTATGTGCTTCTGGATTATTTATTTTCATAAGGTTAAAAAAATAAAATTTATGCGGTGGCAACCTCCATTATTCTATATTATCTCTATATTACTATAAATATTGTTATATTACCAATATTATTATAGGTTCTTGTTATGGTACAACCAAACATAATGACAACAAGCGAAAGCTTACGATCCTATTTTCCTCACCAGAGACATTGCTACTTCCCATCAGAAAGATATTTGTCCTTCTTCAAAATCTACAATCAACCGAATTGTGAAATTGAATGCCTCACAAATTACACCTGGTTGGAATGTGGTTGTGTAGCTCTTCATATGCCGAGTAAGTTATTTATCATTTTATTTCTTAATTCTTTTAAGTTATTTGTAAGGTATTAGGTTTTACCTTGCAAATAAGGTAATCAGTTGGAAGGAGTGTAGAAAGCAGCGGGGTGAGAAGAAAGTGAGAACAGAGCTCTTCCTAAGCTGTGCCGAGAACATTTTAATTGTAATTGTTAACTAATTGAGTAAAACACAAATGATTTTTGTTTTATCCAATTTTCTCACTTTAACTAGATGAGCATAGAATATCAAGGAAGCATAAGTTCATTTTTTAGATAAAATATTTTTGCAGATAGTTTATCCATAATATAGATTATATTTCTTTCATTTGTAATCATTTGCAATAATATTGGCACACCAACTTCAAAATTTATCTTAATTATTTCAATTAAATTTGTTTGTTGTAGAGGATTTATGTTTACAAATAATTATTTTATCAATTATAACTTATAAAAACATTCACCCTGTTTTAGGGAAAGAAGATATGAAAATTTGTGGCCCAGGAAAGAAAAAATGTATGGTTGATGCCCAATGTATGTTTTGTTTTTTTTAATATTGAATACTTACACGTATAAATCTTTGTGCATTGAGTATTAAAATATTTCTGTTTATAGATAGACTTCATATAAGTGCAGTGAATTCTGCATATAAAAGTGAAACAATGGGAAGTTGCAATTGTCTACCAGCTTGTACTTCCATTTTATATAATGGAGAATTGACACAAGCAGATTTCAATTTCCTTGCTGTTCTTAGTGCATATAATGATGACGTAGCGGCATTCGAACCGTAAGGCATTTAGTTTCTTAATATATTTTTTAAAAAAAGTCAACCGGACTCAATAATATAATTTATTCTTTAAATTGGAGAAAAAAACCTATTTCCAGTAAAAAAAATTTTTATTCCTTATTTACCGAGATACGTTTCGGCCTGGGCCATTCTCAATCTTCTGTTTAAATTGTTTAATTTTTTGTCCTATTATATGGTTAACAATTCGACCATAAGTCATTCATCTCAACTTAAGTGGATTTATTCTATTTAAAAAAAATTTAAATTCAGAGGGAACCATGTCCTCTATAGTCATTTAATAAAAGTTTAACTTATTATTAAATGACTATATAGTCATTAGTTTGGTCAACTTGAAAACTGCATTTTGGAGGACCTGAATGATCCCACAACTAAGTGTAGATCATTTCCAAAGCAAGTACTTGTATCAAAGTCATAAAAAAGATGTCAAAAATTTGAATTTCTGCATTAGGTATAATATAATATAGGCAAAATAATTTTGTATAAGTTAGGTGGTTATCTGACAACCAAGCCTCCTATACGAATTTCAACTACTTTAAACAGTTTCTTGTTATTATAATTAAATGTTTATATTGTTATAGATATGATGCCTCCCGAGTTTCCATTTTCTTCAAAGAGGTACAGTTTACTACAAGTCATAGAAGTGAGCTTTATGGAATAGTCGACTTTCTAGGTAGTCATATTGAATTTCTTTTCACACATTTTATATTTTATTTATGATAATTAATTAATAATTAAATTTATTTTTTATAATAGCTAACTGCGGTGGCTTACTAGGCCTCTTTTACGGAGTGAGTGTCCTCAGCTTTGTTGAACTTTTGTATTATTCAACCTTACGCTTGTGGGCAAATTTAAAGGAACTTAGAAGAAGAAGGAGTAATGCATAAATAATATGAAGAAAAATATTAAGAGTAAAAATATTCATTATTCTTAATTTTATTTCCTATAGATAAATCTAATTTCACCTTTCAAAGATATTTATTAGAAACACAATACTTATAGATCTCACTGATATAACTTTAAAATATTTGCTTCTAAAATAAATTGCTAAAACAGTAATTTTGTATCTTTATTCCCCTAAGGCTGCTTTGGCCTCATCTAGTAATTAAAATGCTATATGATTAACTGTTTATAATAAAAAAGATGACTATTTATTTTTATTTTATCAAAATTTAAGACTATTTTATTTTAATTTCTGAAGTAATTTGTACATCCAAAAGTTTGAATATTTTTATCAACTGCTGTTAAATCCTCAGAATTCTTCCTGTTAATCTATATATCCGACCATTTAAAATAATTGCTTAGATTCAACTATTTATATATATATATAATGAATTAAGATTAAGTAAATAAAAAACAAATACCATAATTTAAACGAAAATTTAAAGGACAAAAGAGCTGTAATTCACAACAAAAAAGTTATTATAATTTTTTTTATTTGTTTTTTTTTATTAATTGTTATAATTTTAAATATTATAATATAGATATGTACAGCGCCGGAATCCATTTTCTTCAAAGCATATCTTTTCTCTTCAAAATTAAGATATTTAAAAAAATTTTACTTTTTTAAATTTTACTTATTTATAAGCGGTAAAAGTAATGCTTATGAAAAAAAAAGGAAAAATTGAAAATGACTATGTAGTCGAAACGTTTTTGAAATAAATACAATTGACTGGAAAATGGTTTTACCAAATTAATGAAAAAATTTTACTTTAATTTTTAATTAGAATACTAAGGGGGTTCAGTATATAATTAGAGAGTGTATTGTTTTTAGGGCAACGGTTGTGCAGAGAGGTAATTTCTCTAAGATCACTCTCAACTGCCAAGTTTTCTCTCCAATTAGTCTCTTTATAGAGGCTGGGTGAGCACCGGGAGGGTCTGCAGGTCCCACAGAATCCATAACAAGTTAAATAATTTATCTGCCACTGGTGGCTTCAAATGTGGAACCTTTAGCATAAAAACTCTACACATATTGCGCTACCCTGTTCCCCTTTACATCTAACTGCAGTACCAGTGAATAAGCGGTTAAGTTTAATATATTTCAAAGGGAGTTAATGGCATTGAGGGAAGCCGCAAAGAACCATTCTAGCAGTTTTTGGCTTGAAATGTAGTTATAATAAAAGCAATAACTCCATTCCAAGCCAATGCCGGACAGACACTTAGCACTACTAGAATATCACAATTCCTCTTCCATAAGTACAAGAAGCTCATTTTGGATAAAATCCAATTTAAACACTTATTCATCGGGGCTGCAGATATATAACATATCTTATTATTTAAATACATAAAGCACCCCTTAGGATCTCTGATTCCATATATACATATGTCCATACTTAATAAACGTATTACCTACTTTTCTTATATTTTTCATAATACTCTCTACTTTATATGCAATTATCCTTCATTACTATTATACCTGTATATTGTATTTTTTTTTAACTAAGCTTCAATAAAAGCCTAAAACGTAGGCCAAAATGATGGTACACATGTTTTTGCAAGAATTTTTACACTTACCTTAAGTTATCTTTCTTGATCACATCCTTAATAAATTTCTTGATAACTGAAAATGTACACTATAATAAAATGGGGTTAGTAATAACTTGTAAGATAAATATGCGATGCTTAAAATTTAAAAGTTTAATGTTATAAACATATTACATCAAATAACTAACCTATATATTTTTGAATATATTAGGAAGGTACATATATACTCTATTTTGATAAATAACATTTCCTCACATTTTAATAAATTCTTTAAAACATTTAAACATTTTGGATAACAGGTATTACATTAGGCAACGTGTTAATGTTTACCCTAAATATATAAATGTGTATTTAATAAAATATATTCATACAGTTGTTTTGCAATAGGCCTGAAACAAAATTAATTATTGATGGTAAAAAATAAATAATTTTTTTTGTCATAATTATTTATTTAAAAATTATTAAAATACCTCATATTTATAAAATAAAACGTCGTTGCAAAGGTACTCCCTCAGGAAAATCATAGGGGGAGTTTAACTGAGAAAGGGGCTCGTCCTGAAATTATTAAAAAAATAATTTAAACTATAAATTATTACTATAACTATAAAGCTAAATACATTTTACTCTAATAATAAAATATAAAACATACTGAACGACGCTTAGAAACCATGAATCTCTTAAACTTCCTCGGCCAAAAGTCGCTATCGTGTGGGTTTTGATTCAATGATGACATAGGCCCATCCATCCAGACTCCTATCAAATAATGATTAGGATCTTATTAATTTTATTTTTTTAAATATAAATAATATTAATTATAAAATATTATTTTGTTAATTATACAATTTTCAAACAATTGGTAAATTGTATCAAGTTCAAAAAAAAAATTCATATTAGCAAAATTTGATAGCGGCCTTAGAAGTTGTATTAATGTTTGTCTGTCAAGCTTTAACAGCATGATAACCACTTTCACATTAGACCCATTTATTTAATTAATTATTTAATAATAATTTTTTATTAACAAACCTGCATTTTTTTTTCTTTAGTAGAGGCTGTATTATTTCTTATACTTTACTTCAATAGCTTGTAGAGGTTAAATAATTTGTTTTTTAATAATTAAACTAAAATTTATTTTTTATGATGACTATTTTATTTTTTAATTTGACATAAAATCTTATTTAAACTCAATCTGCCCTAAGATAAATGTATAATATTTAAATTTTAATTATTATAACCTTAAAACTAAATTAAAAAGATTGAAATTAAAAAAATTATACTATCAAAATACTTAATTTAAAAAAATAGAGATGAAAATAAAAAATATATTATTTTTTTTTAATATTGTTAAATAAACATTTAGAAATAGTTTATGTCCTTTAGTTGTTTTAATATTTAATTTAAAATTGATAGGCTAAGAAATAATTACCCATAATTAAATCGTTAATTGGTTATACTAAAAATATATTTTGTATATATTTTTTTAAGTTAAGAAATTCAAAATAAGATTAAAACAATTCATATTTTACCATTATGGCTAAAATTGGAGTCACTGTCTACTTCATTTTCTTCATGTCGTTCAGGTAATTCGAAATCCTCAGAATCTGTTCCGTAATTAGGCCAATTGTTTCTGTTAGAAAAAAAATATTTTTTATGATTTCAACATTAAATTATGCAATATCATAGTAGTGGCGATAGTCCCTCATGATGAAGCAATGAATTTTAAAAGAAAGTATTATAGTAATAAAACATAACATTGGACAAAAATATTTATTTTCATTTAATTAATATTCATTAATAGAACGAAAAGCCAAAAATTAGTTCTTAACAATTAAAAATTATTGTTGGTTTGCTATTTGATAACATGTAATGAAATATTGTACAAGTTTTGAATTGTGTTAAATGAAATATGAGAGGATTCAATCTATTATTACAATTGATTACTATCTATCTTTTTTTCTCTTTATTTTTGTATCCACACCTGTCAATTACAAACAATTGACAACCAGCAGGTTGACCAATTGGATGTCAGTAAAATAAAACAGAGGTGACTTGATTAATAATATTTATACGTTTATTAATATGAAAGGCTTAGATTTTAAACAATCTTAAGTATGACAACTAAGAACCTATGTTTGAAGATTATTGGCTGTTACCTTCCACAAATTAATTTCTTTAAAATAACATTTTTAAGAAAAGAAAAGAAAAATTTTGTAGAAGGAAAGTGATAATTGACTATGATGTATTATGTTATTTAAACTATTATGTTTAATAATAGTTTAACATATTCAATATTAATAATATTTTCATTTATTACCTTTGGTCATGAACTCGCCCACTTATTCTTCTTTGTGTTTCCAACAACCGCATGAGGGATATTATTTCTTCTGGGCTTAAATCATATGGGTCATAATCCCTTTTTGAACGGAAGCTTCACAAAAAAATACAAATTCATTTGCATTTATTTGTAAATTTATTATATAAATCAAAGTAATAATGTTTTATATTAAATAAATACCTGTTTTTAGTGTTGGTTCCTCCTTTGTGTACATCACGTTTTCGTCTAGCGTCCATCATGTTGTATAACGATAGGTCGCCATATCCTAGAACTATTCAAAAATATTATATAAATCAAATTTTACACTTATAAATAATTATTATTAAATATTTATATTAGTTCTGGAATGCCACCCTCTCACCATATGACTTCCTAGTCTAAACTATTCGTTACACCAATTTCAGTGTCATATAAGTATCCATGCACTCTTTCTCTAAGACAATCTTCTCTATCTTAATTTGATCTGATTTTATAATAGAATAGGGCTACTGCCTGTTCGCCTAATGGTAGAACAACCTCCATTTTTACGAATTAAAAATTATGCTACTATGCTTAGAGGCTTAGTGGTAGAGCACTGAGTTGCTATGTCGAAGGTCCTAAGTTCAAAACCCGCATGCTGGCAAGCTTTTATTTAATCTGTTGAACCCCTGAGATGGGATCTAGTACCCTTTTGGGGCTAAATCAGTCTGTAAAAAGTGGGTACCCAAAGTAGGGCGGAAAAATCTGGCGGTTGAGCATGATCTAATCACATCCCAGCACAACTGTTTTCCAGGAAACAGTACAGTCTCTACCATGTACTGAATCCAAGACCCTCCATAGGTTTTTAAAACTTTTTTTATACATTATATTGTTCATTTAATTGTACTTCAGTAGGTTCTTAATGTTTTATTAGAGATATCTCAGTCATATTCTACAAGTTTAGTTTTGTACTAATTCCGTAGTGAGCCTACTATGAACACCTACTTGGTATTGTTTTGAGATAATTGAGTATTTTACATTATATAAATTAATAAAATTTTAATTTTATTTCAGGTTTGTATTATAGAAAAATGTCAATTATAAATCACTATATTCTCTTTATAGAAATAAGAGCCCTAACATTCGAAATATTGTAATAAGATGAAGCTTCTTTTATTTTTTAAATCCATGTATTCCACCATTTCCATTTTAATTAGTAAAGGGTTGTGTAATGGCTCAAAGAAGTCAGAAACAGAGGCTTTGGGATTTGCCAATTTTTAAAAATATTTACAATTTTACTGATGGAGCATGAGAAAAGAATAAACAAAAAAGTAATTCTTTAATCCGTTGCTAGGCAATGCTGATAAAATAATTTTAAAAAACCCTGTACCGCTACAACCCATGAATGGGTCTGGAGTTCTGTACATGGTAGAGACTGTACTGTTTCATGGACAATGGTTCTGCAGGGAGGTGATTTGTCTAAGATCACGCCCAACCGCCAGATTTTCCTCCCTTATTTTGTGTACCCTTTTTTTATAACATTTTTGTAGAGGCAGGGAGAGCCCCAGGAAGGTCCTGATCCTATATGATCCATCTCCAGCTGCATACAGACTTGATAAAATAATACAGTACTGAAAACTTTTTTATAAAATAGAGAGGTATGAAAATTTGTGTATCTAAATAAGTATTTAAAAACAAAATATTAATTAATAGACGAATACCTGGTTCATTGTGAAGAGATTCCTTCAATGCTGCATTCCGTAATAACATCCCATAGTTAGGTTCCCTGCTGATGTAGGGATACGACTTCTCATATTTCTCTCCTACACCGAGCTGATTAGTGTCGTAGCTCTGTTCTTCCATCTGAGGGATGATATTGGGTAAAGTTGGAACATCGTCGGGTAATGAATTATCTCCAACATCTAAAATAAGAAAGAAATAATTATTTTATTTTATTTAATTGTTATATGATATAATTTTTTTAAATATTTTATTTGAAAAGAAAAGATATGGCCAGGACCGGGACTTGAACCCGGGTTTTTCACCTCTCCGTGGTGACGCCTCAACCATCTCGGCCACTCTGGCTTTGTTTCTCGACCAGCCTTATCAATTCTTTTTCCTGATCCTATATCTCCGTGTTACCGCAATTTGCAATGTATACACGGGGAAAATGTTAATTGAACATTAATTTATTTTTGGATCTTGTTGACTTGAAGTCGTTAATATCATTTTATTTTATTTAATTCTTATATGATATAATTTTTTAAAATATTTTATTTGATATTAGATATGGCCAGGACCGGGACTCGAACCCGGGTTTTTCCACTTCTCCGTGGTGACGCCTCAACCATCTCGACCACCCTGGCTTCGTTTCTCGGCCAGCCTTATCAATTCTTTTTCCTGATCCTATATTATATTAATCTATATCTGATCCTATACTGAAATATATTATATCTATATTATATATCTATATTTTATATATATGTATCTATAATATATTAATATCTATATTATATTATATCTATTATATTATATCTATATATATTATATTAAATTGTATCTATATTATATCTGATCCTATATTGAAATAATTATTTATTTTTTGGTATTTCAAATGATAAGACCTATTTATATTTACTAAAAACATTTAAAAATAATTATATATAATTATTTTTATTAATAATTGTTTTCATGGTGATTATTTTTAAATATTTTTGTTTTGAAGAGAAAAGATTTATCCTGGCCGGGATTCAAACCCGGGTCGCCTGCATCTCCGGTGCAGTGCTCTAACCCACTGAGCTACCAGGGGTTGTATCTAAGACAGACATTAAAGTAATGTTCAATGAACATTCTTCCCCGTATATATTATACATTGCAAAAATTGTAGGATCGGTTAAATTAATATAGGATCGGTTAAATTAATATAGGATCGGTGAAGAGAACGGATTTGTATATATGCACTTTTCTCTTCAAAACAAAAATATTTAAAAAGAATTATACCATTAACATATTTCAGTTAGTAAACGCTTACTGCATTCATTAGATTAATTTAATTATTGGAAAATTGTAATGAATTAGTTTTTTTAATACCTCTCTTTTCTTGTTTAGGGCTGCCATATGTATTCACTGCTCGGTTCTGTTGATTTCCAAACATCAAAACTTCTTGTGCTCGTTTAACTGAAACATAAAGATACTATTGTGCAAGGAAATTGTGACAAACATAACTTATAACTTCTGGATGAGCGAGGGTTGGGCGATAGTAGATAGTTAGCATTATCGATAGGGCGATACTATCGACTGAAAACTATCGAATGTAATAGTTTTTCGATAGCTACTTCCTTTTTTTTCCAAACCTATTCAATAAATAATTTCAACGAATTTAATTAAATTCAACTACCTACCTACTATTTGAAATTTGCAGTATTATAAATTATAAGATTACATCAGAAAGAAAAAAAAACTAATTTATTTGAATTAAAAAAATGATCTACAATTTACATGTTTACAATAACAATGAACAAATCAAATCTTCAGAAAAGAAAAATAACGAAATAGTTAATTTCAAGAGCGAAGTATGCCCTTGAGCCACATATTTCCCGAAATAAAAACTAGCATTTCTAGTTGAGCAATTAAGAATTGTAGAAAAATATCCCTAATTAAGGAGGAAGTTAAGGTTATAAAAACCTAGAAGAGCCAATAATCAATACTGCGAATTTGGTTTGTTTGCACGAGTGTGAGACTACGTGTACTACCCAACATAATGTAATTAGTAATTTCGGAAAATTAAATAATGGCCTATCGATATATAGATAGTAACGCTCGGCCCCAATCCTACTCTACCCTAAGAGGTCTTCCCAAGCTGTTCCTGAATCAAGTTAGTTTCACGGCTGACAACAATATAAGTTTTTTTATCCATTTAACATCACTTTATGCTGTTATGGCTCAGAAATAAGAAGATAGAACAGTGGGGAGTCCTAACTTTTACCTATACAGGGTTAATTAGGAAAGATTCTAACCAGTAACTGACAGCACACAGGTTCTAGACTGCCATTTTTCGTTCCCTCCGAAGGACGGAATAATTTTTTTTTATAGAAAAAACACTTTATTGACGCATTACAATCTGCCACTTGTGGGCAATAAGTGATGGTGCTATGTAGCTCGGAATAATTAAGCCTAACTGTTTAAGTAATCATTCAATCATTCAAAAATTTTCTGAAAATGGCCCAGTGACCTTTTCTCGTACATTATTAGAATATCTCCACAATATGGTAGATCATCACTAATTTTAAAATCATAACACCGAATTAGTAGTTCAATTTGAGTAAGGTGATTCGGTATACTTTAGTTTCAAACAATTTAAAAAACGATCTTTTGCGAAATCAGAGCAACTGGGGAGATGAGGTGGGGAGTTGCCATTGGTTACCAACGTTACAATGTATTATCAGCTATCCAGGTTATGTTCATCTAACAAAATTGGGGTTACAGTGCCCTCCTTCTGGCGTCAAGCGATAGTTTCAATTGTATGACGAATTATAGCTAAATTAATAGTTTAAATTCACAGGTTAGCAATCTAAAACTAACTATATTAAAGCGTCATGTTTTTCTGAGTAAAAAGACTATTTTGACACAATTCTCAGAATAGCAAAGCGTGTTATGTCATATGATAAGGTTAAAGGGGCTTATAGAAAAGCATTTACTTGCCACGCGACTTTTGGATCATGCCATTCAGAACCACATGCGATCTCCTTTCCAAAAGATATCTTCCTGTCAAATACATTACAGATTGAAATAAAGTAATTTTAAATAGACTAGGGTCTAACGGTGGACCAAATCCTATTTTACTCTACTTTAAGTAAACAGTAGTTACTTGACGTTTTGGTAGAGTTACCTCGATATTATTATAGAAATTGAAGTATTAAAATATGAGTACCTAATTAGTATTGGGGCGACCTGTGGTCTAGTAGTTAGCGTAACAAACTACTAAACCCAAGTTCGCGGGTTCGTATCCCAGCAGGTGGCCCTAGGATTTTTTTAAGGGAGTAAAAAATCCTTAGTTACGCTGTCCTTCGGATGGGACGTTAAACGGGGGTCCCGAGCCTGTACGATGTCAGGTACTCGTTAAAAATCCCTATCCTAATTAAACATTGCTAGACAAAATTTAGCAAAATTAATCGCTTCGTCCGATTAGCCATAGCAGCAAAATGTGGCCTTAAATGAACAAACAAACCTACCTAGTATTTTGAGGTTTGGAAAATTTTGCATAAAAGAAAATAATGAAAAGATATTTATTTAGTTTAAATTAGTTTCATAGGTAATCATATTTCACTGATTTCCATTTACAGAAATGCAGTCATAAAATCGAAATATTGAGATAAGATATAGCTTGTTGTTTCATTTTTTAAATCGATTCATTTCATTTGAATTAAAAAACAGTGCTATATTTTTTGATACGGCTTAAATAAGTCAGGAACAATGACTTTATTTACCAATTTTTAAAAAAAATTGTAATTTATCTGATCGAGCACGACAGATTTTATGAAACCACGCTGCTCGTGACCCTTTTTTCGGTTTTTAGGCATTTAAGTAAAAAAATGCGGAAAATTATTCGATATTTAACTGTTTTCAACTAACCGGCATTGTATCATTCTCGTAGTTTTTGGATTGGAATGGTGTTGTAATATAAATAATAACTCCTTTTCAAGCCATTGCCTGACTTAGCCAACTTATTCACAATGAAAGTACCACGATTCCTCTTTCCTAAATACAAGAAATTAATTTTGGAGAACGTTCGAATTAATCGCTTATCCATCGGAGTTGTAGATGGAGGTATAAGAGCGATTTCTATTTTCGGAAGATTCCTAGTTAAAACTTAACGACGTTTATTATTATTACTAGTAAAAGTAATTAAACACTTATTATTATTAAATGTAAAAAAGTAGCAGAGATGTGGAAATCTGGCTCAGAACCAACCTCTAGTAATTTTCTACAGTAAATATAGCACATGCTAATAACTAGGTTGTGTTAATTGATTTCTAAACGCTATTTTTGCTTGCCATTGCTATAACAGCAGACTCCAACAATTCGATTGACACAGACACAATCGAAGAGTTAGATAACTTATCGAATGGAATGATAACATATCACGCGAGGCAAACTGAATATGTTCGATGCCTATGAGATGTATCTAACCTTATTAGAATAATATACCATCATGGGAATTCGTTGCATGTCCAGATGACCAGTCCAGTCTAAATACACTTGAAATATTATTTCTGTAATTTTTCAGAGCGTGATTAAGCAGTATTTATTTGGCTCTTTAGAGGCTGATTAATATTGACGATATTTCAGCTTTGGAATAGCCAAGGCTTTGATTTTTTTTTTTTTTTAAACTTTCAAAAAAGCTTAATATGCTTAACAAATAAAAAAACCTGTACCACTAAAACCCGTGAAGGATCTAGGGTTCAGTACATGGTAGAGACAGTACTGTTTCATGGACACGGTTGTGCAGGGAGGTGTCCTAGATCATGCTCAACCACCAGAGTTTTTCCCCTTATTTTGGGTATACACTTTAAAGAGACTGGGTGAGCCTCAGGAGGGTCCTAGACCCTATATGATCCATCTCCGGCTGCAAACAGACTAAATAAAAGTCTTGCCTGCAGCGGGATTTGGACCAGGATTTTCGGCGTGGCAACTCAGTGCTTCACCACTGAGCCACTCCGCTCCCTTGCATAACTAATAAAAAACTAAAATAAATATCCGCGAATCTTAAAATGCAATGCAGAGTGCTGAGCTGCAATGCTGAAGGTTCCGCCTTCAAATCCGGCTATGGCAGGAAATTAATCTAATCTATTAACATCCTCTCGTATCCAATCCTTACAATCTAAAATTCGTAAAATCCTCAATGCACCTTACTTTATTACGAACAAAGTAATCCGTGATGACCTTAATGTCTCATTTGTTGCTAATACGGCCCGAATCCGATATCAATCTTTTTATGACAAACTTTATTCCCACTCAAACTAGTTTCAAACCTGGCAAGCTCTTCAATTCCTGATAATCCTCTGAGTCGTCTGAAAAGAAAATGGTCTCTTGAACTTTTATGTTGAATTTCTAATTCGAGTATTACCATTGGGTAGTTTCTCTACTTGCCTTTATCTCGCGACATTATTTATCTTTCATTATATTTACTTTATGTATTCAAATATACAGTTGTAGATTTCAATGAATACATTTAAAGAAAAAAATCTGTTAACATCCGCAGACTTCGACCCAATGGGATCTTATAGACACTCTTGGGGCTCACCCAGCCAGTTTTTATGGATTCAATATTTCATGTTTTATTCTGTATGCACAATTGTATTCTGAATATTTAACCATTTGTCATGACTAATAACAGATATTTCAATCATAATCAACCATAAAAAACCATAAACCATAACCTTCCATCTATAATCTATACATATTATAAGACAATGTCCTCGGCCGCGTTTGTTGACGGTAAACTGAATAACTACTGCACGGATTTTTGTGCGTTTTTCACCAATAGATAGAGTGATTCACCAGGAAGGTTTAGGTATATAATTTGTCGAGGTTTTGTGTAAATGGGTTGGAATATAATAACCGTTGGAATTGTTGGAAAAAGTATAGCAACCTACGAGGTTTCATCGAAGGCGCTGCCTGATCCTATGTAAAGTGCATGAAAATAAATTCGTATAAAAAGAAATACTTTGTTTTGTTTTTATTTTTATAATTTCTATACAATAAAATACATTAGACAGACAAATTATGCAGGCGTAATGCCTCATGCTGGTGTGGGTCGCTAGTTAATAATAAATATCATGCTATATTTTAATTATCTTGTTTATGTTACTGGAGTACATATTTCTTAGTCAATCATTCAAGTAAGTAAAAATAAACCTTTTTCCAGTCATATATTTTCTCTTTATTTAAAAACGTTTCAACATTAATCTGTCATTCTCAATTTACATTTCTTATAAGTCCTTTCCTTATTTAATTTAAAACTATTCTTTAAATTTTTTTATAAATTTGTACATTTTCAACCTAAAATAAAAGATAAATCAAATAAAATGAATACATAATTTTACAAACAAACATGTCCCAAAAATACAGGATAAAAAGCATAGATACCTTTTTAGTTGATTGTCAAATAATTTAAATTTTTTTCTTATAATACTTAGAGTTACAATGTACTCCATGGTCATTATTAACAATTTTTGAATTTGTACTTAGGACTGTTATGATTATTATTATTAAAATAGTATTTTAGTTTGTTTTCTTCTTTAATATATAAGTATCATGGATGGTCAATTAATATAAATTAGTGATTTTTAATCTATATTGATCTATTTTATATCTTTTATTTATTTTAAAAAGTTAATTGTTTGAATATTAAAAAATTGGAAAATAAAAACTTGGACTTTGAAAATGTACAAATTTATAAAAAATCTTAGAGAATAGTTTTAAATTAACTAAGGAAAGGACTTATAAGAAATGTAAATTGAGAATGACAGATTAATGTTGAAACGTTTTTAAATAAAGAAAAAGTATATGACTGGAAAAAGGTTTATTTTTACTTATTTGAATGATTGACTAATATCATGCTATTTAAAACGTACCTTTGTTAGCACGCAATGGCGACTGCAGTTGTGCATCCTTGATGTCTTCTAATACGCTGACAGGTATGGCGAATGCGACAACACTGAGGCAGAAAATCTGCACCAATAGTTTCAATATCATCCCCATATCTGTAATATTAAAAAAAATAATAAAAATAACTTTTACAATGTTTTAATAATAATAATGCTTAGCGAACCCAAAGGCTCGATGCCGATACCGCCCAATCTCTGCTAACAAACTTCTGTCCACACAACACCACCCAAACCCAAATCCGCTAGCTCACTCTGAACGCAATCTTCTCACCTACTTAAAAAAAAAATATCTGACATAACTAGTTATGTCACTTAAAATGTGAAAATGTATTGCATACGAGATGACTCCGCAATTCCTTAAATTGACTATTTCCTCTAATTTAGTAAAGTAATTTTACGCTCTCTAGAATTCAGGTTGAGAATCGAATAAAAGATTTGAGATATCAGGCAGCAAAGTATCTATTTAGACAAAATTTCTTGACGGAACTAGCGAAAAATGTGAACTGGCCACCAAGTTACGTCCCTTCTGAAGCACGGTATAACCAAGGATTTTTTTCTCCCTTTTGAATCCATTCTTATTAAGCTGCCATAGAATTTTAATCTTCTTTAATAAGTATTTTCTAAGGTTTTTATAATTTATTTTTCTGAATTCACAGTTCGGTATGCACCATCCTGAAAACCCTAGAAGACTTCACAAAGCTATTTATAATATTAGAGAAGAATTGGTTGACTGTAACTTATAATATAAGGAAGAAATAGTTGGGGGTGCAGCCAATAAAAACACCTTAGTAAGTGTAACTTATTTATTGTGTGCCGACGCTTCGGCCTACAATGTAGGCCATCTTCAGGGCTAAGAGAGAGAAACAAACAGAAAAACATATAAAAAACGTTGCAGTAACAAGAATATGGTGACAAGTAATGTAGTAATGTGGTACAAGTTTGGAAATTAAAATAGTGACTAGATGTGATGAAATAGTGAATAGATATGATATCTTTAATTATCATATCTATTCACTATTTCATCATATCTAGTCACTATTATATTATATATCATATTATATATTATATCAGAATATTATATTATATTCTGTAACCACTTTTATATTCATTATCTTTAATTATCATATCTATTCACTATTTCAGATGGTCTACATTGTAGGCCGAAACGTCGACACACAATAAATAAGTTACACTTATTAAGGTGTTTTTATTGACTACACCCCCAACTATTTCTTCCTTATATTTATAATATTGAAAATTCATTTTCCAGTATTTTGTTTAAGTCTCAGAACAAAACAGTGTAATATTTTCAGAAAGTGCAAAATACGAGGTGTGGCTATTAAATGACCATTCCTTGAGGCACTTGCAAAACTACGTGAAAGAGTAAGGAAAAAACGACCCGAAATGTGGAAGGACAAATCATAGGTTATCCAGCAAGACAATGCGCCAGCTCATTCCGGGTTATCTGTCAAGAGGTTCCTAGCCCAGTACAGCATCCCAGTGTTAGAACATCAGCCTTATTCACCAGATCTTGCACCATGTGACTTCTATCTGTTCTCTAAGGTGAAATCTTCATTAAAAGGGACGAGATTTGAGTCCGTGGAAGCTGTAAAAGAGAAAGCGGCACGCGTCCTGAAGGAGCTGACAGAAGATGACTTCCAGCACTGTTTCCAACAATGGAAAATTCGCATGGAGCGTTGTAGGGATAGAGAAGAGGTGTATATTTAAGGTGATAGTAAGTAATTATCTATAAAATAAAAATAAATTTTATTGCAACGTCAGTATCGTTATTTAATAGGCACACCTCGTATACCAGCTCTTAACCAGGACAGGAATATTGCTGCTCCAGAGGGAAGAATTCAGCAATTCAATATTCTACCATAGCTGATCCATTAACTCACTCAATATTGTGGTTATTCTTCCATAGGATGTCGACACTAAATAGCAGAAATATTGCAATCGATCGAAATTTGCGTTTACTTCATCTAAATATTTGCTACTGGGGCTCATCCACTCCCTATGAAGTGGGTAAACTCTGCACTACCGTTGTCCAAGAAAAAGTACAGTCTCTACCACGTTCTGAATCCAAGACACTTCATGGGTTATAGACATAATGTATAAGAGAATACACAAGGCTTCGTATAAGACGATTGTGGTGCTTTCCTATTTTACTGCTGGGCTACAATGTATCCACAGAACTCTCATATGTTTGCCCTCACTTCTTATTCATTTATACTTTTTCTTATTACTCGAAATAATTAGACATTATAAATACGTTAAAGTATGGATAAAAGCCTCATTATGTACACGATATAACAGCTAAAGTGTCCCATTTGAAAGTTAAAGAGAGGTTTGACTCACGCAAACAAAAGCTATTAAATTCATTATAATTTACCTTAATGCATGCAATTTAAAATGAAATTGACAAAATTAAATATTCGCGAACTTTGACGAGGGTAACAGTTAGTTTATATATAGAATGCCAAATGAACTGGACGTATCGACTATACATTGTAGGTTTTGTATGTTTAATATTAAATTATATATTGTTCTATGATTAAAATTAAGTAATATTTAATTTAATAATATCGTAATCATTTAATTTATTTCATATTAATCAATTTTTTTTAAAAGTTATTTAATGAAATGTATAACTATATAACAGAATACATCAAGTAAATATAATGAGTGTATACATTGACATAAAAAGACAAGTAGAGAAAATACTCAGTGGTAATACTCGAATAAAAGTTTGACTTATCTAGATCACGAGGCCATCTTCTTTTCAGACACCTTAGAGGATTATCAGGAATTGAATAGGTTGCTAGGTTTGAAACAAGTAGGTTTGGGTGGGAATGAAGTTTGTCATGAAAAGATTGATATCGGGTTTGGGCCAAATCAGCAACAAATGGAGCATTAAGGTCATTTTGGATTACTTTGTTTGTTAGAAGTAAGGAGCATTGAGGATTCTACGAAGGATTTTGGATTGTAAGGATTGAATACGAGAGGAATTCGATGGCCCCAAAGCTCTATTCCGTAAGTCCAGATGGGTCTTATGATTGTCGTGTATATGAGTCTTTTGTAATTAATTGGGAGCTTAGAGCGTTTGTCTAGTAAATGTTGAAGTAGCCTGTAACGGCGTGCTGTTTCTTGTTTTAGTCTAGTATGAGGATTCCAAGTTAATTTTTTGACAAGGTGTAGTCCTAAGTATCTGATCTGTTCTACAGGATTCAATGGGGTGTTATTAAACGATGTACGACAGGAAGTCATTGGTTTACAACGGAGGGTAAAAGTGATTTGACGGGATTTGTGGGAATTTACTTTAATCCTCCAGTTTTCACACCATTTTTTCTCATATTAATCGAGATTTATAAAAACCGCAAAGATCTTAAATGTAACTACAATTTAATAATTAATATTATATGTGCCAATATACATATTAACATAGAAATTAATTTCTTTCATTATTAGGGCTTAAATATGAGAACAATAAAATCTCGAAACATCACCAAGATATTTTTATATTAATCAACACTTAGAAGACAAACGCTCCAAGTTTCCAATTAATTACAGAAGACTCATATACATGACCATTTAAAGACCCATCTGGACTTACGGATTAGAGCATTGGAGCTCCACTAGGCCATCGCATTCTTCTCGTATACAATCCTTATAATCCAAAATCCTTAGTAAAATCCTCAATGCCCCTTACTTTGTAATGAATAAAGTCATCCATAATGACCTTAATGATCCATTTGTTGCTGATTTCGCCCGAACCCGATATCAATAATTTCATGACAAACTTCATTCCAAGTCAAACCAACTAGTTTCAAACCTAGCTACTTCTTCAATTCCCGATCATCCTTCAAAGCGTCTGAAAAGAAGATGGTCTCTCGACCTTTTAGATGTCTGATGTCCTTATAAGTTAAATTTTGCAATTTGAGTACTGCTACTTGGTAGTTTCCCTATTTGCCTTTATCTCATGTCATTATGTATCAGTTATTCTGTTTACTTGATGTATTGTTATAATGCAGTTATGAATTTCAATATTTTTTTTTTAGATTATTGACTGAATCTCAATAGCGTAAAATACATAAATTATTGTAGGCTCCAACATATTATTTCTTCACCTTATATCCTCATTTGTTGATATAAATATCTTTTATCATATTTCCATCGTAAATTGCTCACTTTGCAAACTAAAAAGATTGGTCTTCACGTTTTTACATCTCTCTTTTATTTATTTATTTTTTACTGTCAGCATAATACGGAATAATACTGATTCAAACGCTTCTGGTTATATAAATATAATAAAAAACAAAGATATAAGAATGCAATACAAACTATTATAATTTGTAAATACGTTTGCATGAAAACTGAGCATTACTAAATTATAACTTTCTTGTAATGATAAGATAACTGATAAGGGTAATTGCTTAGAGCTATAGAAAATAAATTAGTTTATTACATATAATTTTATAGTAATTATTATATAATATGTAAGTGTTATTTATTTTTCAAAATGGTGAAGTTTAAATCGTTATTGCCATTAAAATCCATACAACATCAAGATGGCTGCTTTGGCCTGTCATCATGGCAGCTCAGATAACATATTGTACATTTCAAATAAAAAATTATTTTCTTTTTTAATTATAAGCCATATTATAATTATATATATTCGCAAGTTATACTAAAGTAATATTATTACACATATTCTGTGAACATGTTATTAATATTACACTTTAGCAAATTATTTGAATTGTATTATGAATAGTATTTTTGATGCACTTGTATTTTTTTAATATTTACAGGTATGATTTTGAATAATTTATTAATTAGACTATAAATGATTTACAATAGTAATTGATATATATATTTGCGAAATTAAAGTACCTCTTAAACCCACATCAATTCTATTAATTATTTTTTAACGTTTCTGCAGTCGCGATTTGCCTTAAATAAATATTAGTACAAATGATGTAAATATTAATTTTTCTTTGATAATAAATGAATGAATATGTAGAATATTAGAAAAAATTTAACTAACAAAAATTTATTATTACTCATGGATTAAAAAATGGTAACCTAGAGGTTATACTTTTATTCTAAAACCTATTTTATAATTACATTATAATTATAATTACATTACTATTTAAGATTTATTTTTTACATTATTTTTTTGTACGATTTTCTTTTCCATGATATCTATACGGTCAACAAATAATTATTTAATTTCTATATATTTTTAATTAGAAATATATAAATTAAATTGTAGTTTATTACACGTAATTCCATTCATAAAAATTTGTTGGGTTGTGAATAATAATTTTTAAACCTATTGTTTATTTCTTAATTATATTTTTTATAAATGCTTTATGAATGATGATAAAATATTCTTGAAATGTTTCACTGTTCATGTTTAAGAGTATTTCTTTGTTTTTTTTTCGAACGACATCGTTACAATTGTATCAAGTAATGTACATATTATTACTATATATGGTAGTGTTATATTTATATAAAAATGATATTATTATTTAAGTATACAAATATAACTATACAACAGATAGAGATACAGACCTGTTGGCAAGGAGCTGGTAGGGATGTGGCTGAGTTACCTGTTGGGAGGGATCGATACGGTAGCGAATCCTGCGCTCTGGGCTGCCTCCTCAACGGCAGGATGGCCTATGGCCGATTCTCATCGACACCCAAATGGTGTATTGGTGTTTCTTGAGGCCAATGACGGTGTCGATTTGGAGTAGCAAGAGCTTCCAGGAACAGCGTGTCACTACTCTGCAATTTACACGCATCTCCTGCACGCCCCGATCTGATCGACCCGGTGGAGACGTGCGGTCGAGCAGGTGTAGCATCCTTGGAATGGCATCAATCACGACATGAATGTCGTTCATATTATATTGAACAAAATCGAATTGATTCTCTTGGCGACATATAGATTCGAAGGAGAGTTCGATTTAATTCATTACGGTACACAAAAACATTCGCAGTAGCAAGTCACTGAAAAACAGAACGGTGACGTCATAAAACAATGGTGGATCCTTATAATTAAACAAAGCCTTAAGTCTCTTAAGTTCCGGGAAAAACAAGATGGCGGCCGATTGAATTATAGGTAAAAAGAAGTGGGGCTTAAAAGAAAATGCCAGGAAAGTTAAGGTTAGGTCAAGATTTATATTTGAATTTGGCACCATAGTCACGTGATTAAAAGCGCGAGAAACTTCGTGGTTACTTGATTATTATGAACTTGTACCACTATAATGAGGTTAACAATAAAAAATACTCTACTACAACCCATGAAGGGTTCATTACGTAGAAGAAGTCTATATAGTTGGATCCTTATGCTGAAACAAAACCTTAAGTCTCTCAAAAAACGTTTCTGGAGGGAGGGAGGTATGGGTAAAAAGACGCAGAGCCTAACAGTCATCTGACTTTAATAAACCGCGAAGTACCAAAGTTAAGGTTAGGTTAAGATTAAAATTTGAATTTGGCGCCACTTGATTAAAAGGGCGAGAAACCTCATGGATAAGATTATGAAAAACTTGTACCTTGAGCCAAGAAGATAAAAAAAACTGCCATACTACAACCAACGAAAGGTTCTGGGTTCAGTAAGTAGCTTCTATAATGGGCGATCCTTATACTTAAACTGAGCTTTAAGTCTATCAAGTCCCGGAAAAACCAAGATGGTGGCGAAGTGAGGCATGGGTAATAAGAGCAAGATCTGAAAAACACGGGAGTGAGGAGGTGAAGAGAGAAGGCGGCGGCCCGAGAGGTGTGGAGGGAGCTCGTCAGGGAGGGTCTAGGCTCTGCAAGGATTGTTGTACCAAGGATAGTTAAAGGATCCATCCTCAGATGTTAGTAAATTAAATAAATTATCTATCATAGCCGGATTAGAACTCGGGACCATGGGCATGGCAACTCATCGTTCTACCGCTAAGCTACCCCCTGTTTGTTTACGGTCCTATAATTCCTCCATTACTACAATGCGGAACGTCGGATTTCAGGATTAATCTGAAGGACAGTATAATATATCTGCATATCAATATGAAAATTAATTGGATAGCAAGTAATCGAGCAGAAAACAATATAATAAAAAGATGCTGGTGGTGTTCGACACAGAGACTATGGACTTCATTTTGGACTTGTTATTGTGTTTAGAATCGAATATCTTTGGATTCCATTTCCTATAAAGGTGTCGGAACTCACTTCCCCAGCTTCGCCTCTGATTTCGCCGCAGGTCGTTTACTAAATTGTCAGACATCTCAATGATATTGCTATGTATTGTCGGCACTATGAAAGTGATGCCGGGTGGCAATTATGAAAGGGAATGTGATTTGCACAAAGAACAGAGTTTTTCGTCCCCTTATGGGGACAGCCACGTCAAGATGGCTGGAAGAAAGAAGAAAAGGGGGGCAAGCAAACTCCACTGAGGAAGCCGCTCTGGAGACAGACCCTGAGGAGCGAGGAAGCAGAAGACCCGGACGCGGCCAGGCGAAGACCGACCTATAACCCAAACTACCCCTCTTCACAGATAAGTTTAATTTATTTCCTGTAAGGTATTTTATGGCAATCCTCTTTATATATCAACATCTGAATCGTTAATCTTGTTTAAAATTGAATAAATAAACTATCTGTATTGTAATTCTTTTGGTGCTTACAAACCCCAGACTCACTATTACCTTAACTATAACTTTACCCGATTATAAGCCCTGAACAAGACTTGCAATGTAGGTCGAAACGTTGGCGTTCACCCGGACCATTTTATTCCTCATATTTACAAGGTCAACTGATACTATACAAGATAAACTAAGTTTTAATCAATCTTATCTATAAATGCCATAAACACTAACAGATCATATGTTTCACAAATTTGAAGTTGAAAAAATAAATACAAATTATTCATACACGAAGATGAATTCCTGGGACAAACTAGAATGATCATCACTAAATTAGAAGTGTTATAATTCCGTAAAATGGGTGTTACCAATGTCCAGGAAAAATGTTAAACATAAAGGTACGTCTATAAATAAATAACACGTTCCAATTGTTAAAGCAGTGTTAATTATCATTAAGATTAGGGTATACAATCAGTATATCAAGAGTATTAATCGTTACGATAATATCGAAAAAACTTGTTACCTCTATGGCCGTTTTACAGTTCTAACCTCTTTGGTTGAAGGGTGTTCAGAGAACGGCTCTACTAATGTCAAAGTGCCGTCAAATTGTATTTCTAAACATGGTTGCGAAGCCAACTGGTTTGGAGCTATTCTGAGGTGTAGTGAATGGCATAACAATCTTCTATGCCATATATTACTTATTCTGGTGGATGGCTTAGGATTATTTAAAAGGATTAAAAATCCTTAGATGTTTTAATCCTTTTAAAAGGATTAATAAATCCTTAGTTATGAAGACCTTCGCGTCGACTTTTTAGGGACTTAAAATCGCGATACCCTGCCGGTGTGGTTTCAGGTACTCACAAAAACTATCCTCATCGCACCTGGATAGGCAAAATTTAGGACTTCTACTGTAGCATAGTCCGAATAGCCGTTGGATCATGAGATATATTAAAATAATAAACAACATGCTAACCTAACCTCTATCGTTGTTTTATAGTTCTAATCTCTTTGGTTCACGAGTGTTCAGAGAACGCTATCACTAATGTCAAAGTGCTGTCAAATTGTATTTTTGGTGCTTTTCCGTTAGCCGGGCGCAAGCGAAAAATCACCAAATAATGAATAATCTGCGAAATTTCTTACAAACTTAAGAGGAATGTTCGTTTGGGGGCTTGTGATCTATTCTCTGAATTCATTCAAAATAAAGCACCGTTTTCTTTTTTTCTTCAGTCTTAATTTTTGTAAAAAAAAAGACGAAAATTTGGGATTTAGAACTGAAAAAGATGCAATATCTTTTTTCAAGAAAAAGTTTCATTGGTAAAGAATGCAACATGCTATCAGAATCATGAAATTAAACAAGTCTTTTTGTGACGGAGTACCTTGGCGGTGCAATCTTTCAACATGTCACACGAAGAAGAGCACTCGCAATGGTAGATGATTCGAATCATCCAGATTGAGTTTTCTAATATCTTTGAGATTTATTTACGGCTGGAGCGAAGAAGTGATATCAGCCATAAGGTGTAATAAATAACTGGATAAGAATCATAATACAGTTGTAGATTGGAACAGCTACTTAAGAGAAGTTTGTGTAGAGTATCAGCGGAACATAAGCAAAAAAAAAAAAGTTGACCTGAAAAAATAGTTGAGATAGATGAGAGCTTATTATTACAAAACGAAAGAACAACACCAGCCGAATACTTTCACAAAATATGCGCCAGGCTAACTGAAAAGTACCGTATTTTTAATGATATTTTCGAACCCCCACTGTTTATTTAGAGCTGTTAAATGAACAAACAACAAACCCCACTGTTGTGAAATGGTTGTGAAATGGCAAACTTTAACCAAAACAGCAATCAAAAATTATCTATAGTCATCTTCTTTGTTTATATAACGTCACTTTAATGCAGCTATGGCTAATTGGACGATGCTGCAGTGGGTGTCCTAAATTTTTCATATCCAGGTTTAATTAGGATAGGGATCTTTAATAAGTACCTGACAACACAAAGGCTCGGGATCCCATTTTACGTCACCTCCCAAGGAAAGCATCGCTAAGGATCTTTTACTACGTTTGAAAAATCCTATAACCTCTTGCAGGGTAGCGAACGCGCGATATTGGGCATAGAAGCTTGTTATACGGGTCTTTTCTAGAAGATCCCCACCAGTTACTTTTATTGAGCGGGTTCGTAGCCCGGCAGATGGCCCTAGGATTTTTTAAGGGAGTAAAAAATCCTTAGTTACGCCGTCCTTCGGAAGGGACGTTAAACGGGGGTCCCGAGCCTGTATGATGTCAGGTACTCGTTAAAAATCCCTATCCTAATTAAACCTGGATAGGCAAAATTTAGAGCTCCCACTGTAGCATCGTCCGATTAGCCATAGCAGCATAAAGTGACGTTAAATGAACTAACAAACTTTTATTGATAACTGTTATAACCTAATAGAAATAAAATAACATATGTTGAAGAAATTGGTCTGGGTAGAGGTCACTGAATGAAATTCTCAAGTAATTTCAGAAGATCTTTATTGATAGCCAACGTTTCGACCTACGCTGTAGGTCTTCTTCAGGGCTATATACAAAATACAGACAATTTAAAAAAACGGTACGAATAATTAAAACATTTTCAATATAGATAAACTAAAAGAAGGTGAATACAGGCAAAAAAAAATTGATAAAGATGTACATTAAGGTAATTATGAAGGTTAAAATGTAGAAAATAATAATAAAACATGAAGAAAATAATAATGAAACAGAAAGTGTTGACACTTAAAAAATTAAGGTATTACAGATAAAAAATAAAAACTGAATATACAATAGGAATGTGAAATGATATGGGTAAATTAGAAAGTGATAAGACGCACTAAAAATTATAGGTAATAAAAAAAAAAAGAGGAAATAAAAATTGTAAAATTATAAAAGTCTAGAAACGAATTATATAAAATAAAATAAAAATGAAAATAAAAAATATTTTAGAAAATACAGTATTAATATTGATAGGTAGAAAATACTTTATACTAGTGTAAAGAATATTAATTGCATAAGAGAATGTAAGAAGAGAGTTTTCAACAATTATCATCAATATAAAATAACATATGTTTGTATTTATGTATAATTTAAAACACAACAAATAACCAAGACAATTAAATATATATACTTTCAATTTGGATGACAAAAATCCACAATATTAATTCAGGATCTACTTCTTCCTCCTTCTCCAAATATATTCACACAGGTACGAATCCATCATCGTCCGGTGGGTACCGCATTGTCTCTTGTTCCTTCTCTTGAGAGATGACCATCGAGATTCGATTCTTTGAGTATGAGATCCACAAAGTCTTTGAGTGAGATATTTTGTACATCCACAAAATTTTTAGAATGATTGACAGTAAAATGCCTCAGGTTCATACCTTCAATGGATTGAATACTATTGTATGCTTTCGAGCAATCGGATTAAATAGTAGTTCCAGGACGTATAGAGTATTTAATCCACTCTATCAAAGTTTCTGTAGTTATATCAGGAACTGCTTAGAGAAAACATTCCCGATTGTTCCTACATACTCCTCCAAATACCCATTGTTGGGGGTATATTCTCCCCTTGTTATACTTCTTCCGTGTGAAGCATGTTTCGTCTATTTCGACGCACATTCCCTCGCCTCCTGTAATTTTTGGATGAACCAATAGGTCATTAGCACAAACTTCCCTCAGGAAATTTTTCCAGTCAGTAATTGTACTATTGGAGATATTTAATTCACGTTTGTAGAATTTTGTAGAAGTGTATTCATAACACAAAGAGTATATAAATAAAATAGATGATGTTATAGCAAGTTTACTCCACTCAAACCAAGTTCCTGCTCTCATGCCCTTCTCATCTACTGCATTTCCATCTTGAATAACTATTTTCGCTAATATTGAGGTTCATTTCATCTCCCTTGGAACAGAGTCTTTTTTGATGTATATAATCCTTATCTTGAGCATATTTTATGCTTGATTCTTGATTTTTAACTTTGTTCGCCAATTCTATGAAATTCATTTTAATGACTGACTAATCATATGTACTTTAAGTAAACTGCATGATTTTATCTTTCTTTACATTTGTATTTTTATTAGGTTATAACAGCTATCAATAAAAGTAACTGGTGGGGGTATTCTAGAAAAGATTCTGTTTATACTAACACATCACAGGTGATCCTTAAACTGTCAACGTGTTCCATCGATTGAAGGATTCTTCATGACCTAACATCGTATCAAGACCCATTTTATTTATAGGCAATGATAAATTTTATATTAAAAATTACTCTGACAACAACCAACAGAACCATAAATTTTATCTTTCAAATATATTTATTTTATTTAATTATAAGGTTGATTAAAAAAAAAAACTCCTAACATAATAAGTAGTTTAATACGAAAGGATGCCATGATAAAAAGCTATAGCATTATAAAATTGAAAATAAATTGGATGATATTTTCTCATCTCCGTTCTTTTATCTTCCCATTTTATGTCCCTCATACAAAAAAAGGTTAATCGAGCAAAATATATTTTTTTAAAGTTAGTGGCCATTATATAAAAAAATGTAATTGAAAAAGTTGCTTGCCTTTGATGATGTACCCTAGTTGATAAATATAATAAGTGTCTGATATAATATAAACTGCATCGTAATTATCCAGCTAATTACACATTTACACATCCAGTTAATAACATAATTAACACGAAATATAAAGGGCACATAAGTTACTATTAAATAGAAATATAATACACTCCTCTTGTTCCAAGGTGAATAATTAGCCAAGATGAAATCGATCCAGATAATAGAGTTTAATTAAATAATAATGTACCTGAAATATTGAAAAAAAAAATGTAAAGATATACATTAAATTCAAATTAAAAATTTTTACGAAAAGAAACGTTTCAAAACACTCAATACTTTTTTTTTTATTTAATACCTTAAGCCAGAAAAATATTATTCAAAGAAGGAGAAGAAATTAGTGGACTGGAACTTCTAATGTAAGGATAGAGATAGTTGGGGGGTGCAGTCAAATGAAACACCAAATAAGTGAATACTTATTTATTAAGTGTGACGACGTTTCGGCCTACTTTGTTGCTCATCTTCAGTGGAGATATAAAAGTATGGAAAACCTAGTTTAGTACAGATAAAATATAACATGTATTATAATAGACTCCTAGAGAGTTAACATAAGTAAACTGAAAGAAATTTGTAACAAAATATGATGCCTTATATTTCCTTTAATAATCCCGCCCTTTTTATGTTTATACTTCTTTCATTTTGTACTTTCTTTTTTTCTCTTTGTATTTAGTTTGCATTATCACCTTTCTATACATTTACTCTGTGATAATTTTTATTCATATAATTCTTTCACTATTTTGTTCAATTTTTATGTTACTCTACGTATATTATTATATTCTTGGTACTGTAATGTAATGTATTTTTATAGTTATTTTGTTTTGTCCGTTTTCTCTCATAGCCCTGAAGATGACCTACGAAGTAGGTCGAAACGTCGGCACACTTAATAAATAAGTATTCACTTGTTTGGTGTTTCATTTGACTGCAACCCCGACTACCTCTATCCTTACGTTATTCAAAGTACTCATACGTAAATGGTTGATTGGATATGACTTATAAGAGAGTAAAAGGATCAGATGCAGTCAATAAATGACACAAAATAAGTTGGACTTATTTTATTGGTACCTACGTTTCGACCTAATTTGCAGGCCATCTTCAATTCAGGTGAGGTGAAGAGTCAAATTGCGACTCACCAAAAACTAGAGTGTTAGAGTAATACTCAAAGTAATTTCTAAGGTATTGCAACATAAAACTAATTTTTTTTTATTTTAATTTTAATTTTAACTTTATTCGTTTCTTAGACAGTTTACAGAAAAAATCTATTTGAAAATTTGAAAAATGGAAGATGTCCTTCAAAAACACAAAAACGAAGTGAAACACATCAGTTACTTTATGAAAAGAAAGGAGAAATTACAAGATACTCGGAATTGAAAAAGATAATAGCATGTTTTGGTAAGGTAGGTGTCCTGATAAGTTGTATATAAACGGTTTTAATGTGGTAAAGAAATGCGCATTTAAAAAAAAAATAATTCACTCACTTACAGACTGTTGGACGCTACAGTCCTTGCAGGACATTGGCCTCTGCCACCATTCTTCTCCATTCCTCGCGGTCTCCAGCGAAGCTCCTCCGATTTCTTTTCCTGATATTTCTTAAATGATTCTCTAAGTCAGCGGTTCTCAACCAATGGGCTGTGGGCTCCATAAGGCCGCGCATGTAAGATGAAAACATTGAGTGAAAACAATTTGAGTCACTCAGTTGCTACAATAATAATTTCTGGTTCTATAGTAATGCAATCAATGTTATAAAAAACTAAGTCCCGTTCTGGATTACTGTTCGGCGAGAATGTCCAGCTATTGCTAGAATTGCACTGAGACATACGATGTGGTTTCCAACATCCTTATATGTGAACGAGTCATCTCAACATTACTTTTTATTCAAAAAAACTTCAGTTGTTTCTTCTGGTTTAGACCGTGTCGGTGAATTTTCTGCCAACGTTTCGCCAGGCATGCTGCTGACTTCTTCAAGGCTTTATTGGGACTGAAGATGTTCAGCTGATCCTCGGCTTTATATAGGACCCGAGTGTGTACCTTTTTCTTCGAGATGTGATTCACATAACCCTTTTTTGTTTTTGTGTCTTGATAGTGCCTGAATAGGCGAAAAGTCGACTGGTAAGTGGGTTTGAAAGATAAGGCTTTGCATTGTGGTTTTTCCCAATTGCATTATAATAAATAATATTTTTATTTTTTAAAGAGAAAAGATAGGCCCTCGACCGGGATTTGAACCCGGAACCTTTGTCTCACCGTGACATCGCTCTGCCAATTGAGCTATCCAAGGCCCCTCCCGGTCGAGAAGGCCCCTCTCGGGACCTTGGATAGCTCAATTGGCAGAGCGATGTCACGGTGAGACAAAGGTTCCGGGTTCAAATCCCGGTCGAGGGCCTATCTTTTCTCTTTAAAAAATAAAAATATTTATAACTCATAAAAAATGACCAATAATTATAAAAAATTATAAATAATAATATGACGTAAGTCAATAAGATCCTAAATTAAAATTAATGTTCAAAGAACTTCATCCTTGCGTATTCATCGCTAAAATGGCGGGAGCACGCTGGGGCTATAGGATCTAAAAGAGAGAAGGTTTGTTCTCGACCGGGAGGGGCCTTGGATAGCTCAATTGGCAGAGCGATATCACGGTGAGACAAAGGTTCCGGGTTCAAATCCCGGTGGAGGGCATATCTTTTCTCTTTAAAAAATAAAAATATTTATAACTCATAAAAAATGACCAATAATTATAAAAAATAATAAATAATAGTGTTTCTTTTTGAGTTTTTGCCTCTATTTTATTGAACTGAAGCTTTTTGTATAGATAATGGCCGTGGAAACTTGAAAGAGTATTACTTTTTATTTTTAAAAAATACCGAAATAAATTGAATGTCAAAAGTGATCTGAGATTGAAACTCTTCAGGTTTGACCCATTTATCGACGTACTTGTTTGGGACGAACAAAAAAAAACATCCTTTGAATGAGTTTTATCACCAGTAAAAAAAATATTTCATTTTCTGCAGATTTTTTTTATGTGCCTACATTAAAAAATTTCAGTATGAAATTCGAAAATGTAATATTCGAACATTTTCGTCAAATTCGTCTTTACATCTATTTATTATACATCTATATTTATTTAGTAGGCCTCGAAGTTTCCTTTCAAAATTAGTGGCCCGCACAAAAAACAGGTTCGGGGACCGCTGCTTTAAGTCATCCATCCTCTGAAACTTAGTTCCATTTTTCTGGTTCACCATTTTAGGCAGCCTGTAAGGTTCCATTCTTAATATGTGACTCAACCATCTTATTCTGATCTTCCTTACAGCACAGAGGATATCAGGCTCCCCGTACAGTTCGATTAGTTGGGCATTGCTTCTGATCCTCCACATATATTCTTCATTGATGGACCCAAAGATATTTCTCAGGAATCTTCTCTCCCAAACCTGAAGAGCACGTCTGATCCATTATAGTCATACATTACCACCGGATTATGGTTTAATAAAACAAAAGCCTGATTTTCTGCAAAGACTTTTGTATCACAGAGCTTTTAATTATCAATTGGTATTTGTTTCAGGAAAAACAATGCTTACCAACAGGAAAGAATCGTTTAGATATTTCATTGGAAAAAATTATCGAAGCATTAAGGAATTGCAATTACAACAATTCAAAACGAGCTAAAATAAAATTAAAACTAGACAAAATCATGGACATTTTTTACTCTTCACACATTCCACCTACTATCAAATGTAAAAAGAATGTTATCGTAGTAATTGAGAATGAAAATTCCAAAAAGTTGAAAAAAGAAAAAGTCGCATGCCCGGATTGTTTAAAGGAAGAAATACTGAAGGATTTGAAACGAAAAATAGCAGATAATTTCAAAGACATGGTTGTACTAATCAGGAAAAAATTACTCAAAGGATTAAACAAGAAAAAGGATTTAATCACCGAGGAGAGTCCGAAACCAGCATTTTTAATAATGGACGATTTGGTCGCTCCTTTTCCCGAAATGGAATCTAGTCCGACTCCTGTCTTCAGTTTCGCCGAAGACAAGCAACAGGACAGGAGGAAGTGCAAAACGGAGAAAAATCAAGCTTCCAACAAGAATAATCCTTCTCAAGACATGTTTTACCGATGGAGTAAGGAAACATTGCTGAAAACGGAAAAAGCAGAAAATTCTCCGGATCAGGAAAGATGTGCGCATCCAGAAGAACCGATACGACCTCCTACTCTTTGTCCTGAGGATTGTTTACAAAACGTAGAATCCTATCTTCAGGAAGGAAACAGGGAATCCAGTCCTGAAATAAACTATAATAAAGACTCTATAGAAGTCGTACCGAGAAAAGGTCAGAATAGGGAAAACAAACTAAACAAGCGAAAAAGTAACCAAATGACATCTGAAAATAATTTAAACCACAGAAGCCAAAATGTCAATCATACAAATATATTAAATACTCCACAAGTGACCAGCATTATAGAAAATGTCTCTCTCGCTAACCTAGACATGTCTAATCCAAACGTCGTCGTCATTCCAATTCTGAAACCGAAAGAGAAAGGGAGTCAAAAGAACATAATTATAAAATTGCAAAACGTACCGGATTGTATCGACGTTATAAAAATAAGATCCCTCATGTCTAATATTTACAAAGCATGCGCAGTAAAAAAATATTCAGATTACTTCGCTAAAAATCAGTCGAAAACACAGCCGTTCTCGAATAATAAAAAAATAGACCCGGGTAAAAACAATCGACGAAAAATCCGAACTATGAACTACAATATGACTTGCCCAAATAAGAACAGGTCTTCGTCGAAAATTGTTTTTCCAACTCCTTACATGCCGGAATCGAACGCTTTCGACGATCGGAATCCGAATCGCAGGATGTCCGAACGAACAAAAAGAAATTTTAACCTGAGGTGTTATAAAAAAAACGACTATTTTTATGATGAATAATGTCTTCAGTATTTTCTTAATGTCATGTAACAAAAACAGTAATCAACGTTTATTAAACATTAAACTTTTTACAAAAAGTTCTTGTTTTTTTCAATAATTAATATTATATCTAATTTTAAAAAAACCTACACCGAGTTTAAAAATAAACCAGAACGGCTATAACTGCTAAGTATGATCGGTAGCCTTCCTGAAAAATGTTGTATGCTTACAACATTTTATATAACTATGTTATTTATAAATAGCATTTATAAAGTATGCAGTACCATCATAAAAAAAAAAACTGGCTATAATATTATAAAAAAAAAATGTAGCACTACAACCCGTAAGGTCGGGGATTCATTACAAGGTAGAGACTAACCTGTTTCTTAGACAAAGGTTGTGCAGAGAATTGATTTGTCCTAGATCACGCTCAACCGCCAGATCCCCCCCTTATATTGGGTACTCGATTTACAAAGGCTGGGTGAGCCCCATGAGGGTTTTAGATTACATTCTTCTCCGGCTGCTAAGAGATTAAATAAAAGTCTTGGCAGCAACGAGATTTGAACCCAGGGCCTTCAGCATTGCAATTCAGCAATATCAATATCTATACTAATATTATAAATGCGAAAGTAATTCTGTCTGTCTGTCACAGACGTTAATCATGGCCAAACCGCAGGGCCGATTGTGATGAAATTTGTTACAGGGATAGTCTAGAGCCTGAAGAACGACATAGGCTACTTTTTAATGCGAAAAAAGAGTTGTAAGGGGCTGGAATAGGGGATGATATAATATAATTTGAAATAAATAATAAACATATGTTTTAATGCTTTTACACCATGTGCGTGGGCCAACCTCTTTCGGAGATCTCAAAAAGCTCAATAATCAAGAATTTTCAACATTTCGAGAGGCATATGAGGCAAGTGGTTTATTAGACAATGATAATCATTGGGATAAAACTCTGGAAGAGGCTGCACATTGCAAATCTGCGCCCAAGGGGAGAGAGCTGTTCGCTATATTAATAGCGGCATGTGGACTTTCAAACCCTCAAGAATTGTGGAAAAAGTATACAAGTGACATGGCGGATGATATTTTGCACAGATTACAAAAACAGAATCCGAATGCTTCATTCATGATTTAATTTACAATGACGCGCAAAACAAAGGTTGAAGAACAAGTGATTACTATTACTGAAAGAATGTTACAGTAGTGTAAGCTGTTGGTTTGGGATGAATATACGATGTCCCATTAAAAAACAATAAAAGCACTAGATCGCACAATGAAAGACATCAAAGGCAACCAGGGTATCATCGGAGGAATGGTGGTACTTTTAGCTGATGACTTTAGAGTCTACGGGTTGTTACTAGGATGAAGTAATGCCTGTTTTAAGGCATTTGTATTATGGGTAAGAAAATTTGTTTCACTACAAATATGCGAGTAAAACTTCACAATGATTCTCAAGCAGTGCAATGTGCTTCTGTTCTTCTAAAAATTGGAGAAGATTGTATGCCAACAGGCAGTAACGACATGATTACACTGAGATGTGAGTTCTGTCAAATTGTCGATAATACAGATGATCTAAAAAATAATGTCTATTCTGATCTTCAAATAAATATAGGCAACCGAAAATGGCTATGTGAAAGGGCAATTTCGGCTCCGACTAATGAGATAGGTAACCAAATAAACGAACAAATCATGTCGGACGTGGAGGGGATGTTGTCTAATACCTCTCAATAGACAATGTTATGCGTACTGAACAAGTCACATCATACCCTAAAGAGTTTCTCAACTCTTTAGAATTACCAGAAATGCCTTCCCATAAGTTGAGGCTGAAAGTTGGTGTTCCAGTCCTATTAATGAGAAATCTTGAGGCGCCAAATTACACACCTGGGACCACAACATTATAAAAGCTACAATCATAACTGAAATGGCAAAAGGAGACATTTTTTTTTATTTTGGTATTTTATTTTTTTTAAATTAGCCTAAAAAATTAAAAATGCTGCTCAAAGTCACTATTCCAAGCAGACGAAGTCGCGGGCACAGCTAGTAATCCTATAATTTAAAAACCGACCTTTTATAAAAGCGAAAGTTATGTAGTGAGTTTTATGAGGAATGTCATGTTTATATGTTATGTACAATAGCAGCGCTAGTATTGATCCCTGAGGCACACCGGCTAAGATCGGTCTTCTTGAAGATAGCTTTGAGCCCTTGGCATGTAAGTTGAAACGTACATTTCTAGATGCAATAATTACCAAAATCTACTCATTACCTACAATTATATTCTCTTTTCCACACTAAAACTCATGATAACTTGTATTTTTGGAAAATATTAAAAGAGGAACCAATGAAAAGTTAAAACTTGTTGTTACTCAACTCATTTGCGGAATAATTACCTAATAAAGACTTCAATATCAATGAATACTAATGGTAAAGTTGAATACAATGCGAGTAGTCCACGTTAATTCCTCTAAACAGCACTAGTGGTAGGGTAGCTCTTTTGGACTAGTTTTGACTATCATGTTGGGAGCTAATCGATGTTGGAACGGATAAGCTGATTTGCGCGTGCGCACAGCTTCAGCTGTTTGTGAGTAATCATTGTAGTTGACATAAGAGAGTAAATATTCCATCTTGATCAGTTTCAAGACATTTTAATTATATTCAGCAATTACCGTGACAATATTAAAGAAATATTTTACAGATATCGTTTAGTTGTCTTTATTTTTTTGTTTTTATGGAAAAGTTATGGTTGATCAATTTTAAGGATAATTATTTTCATAAAAGTTTCTTTGAATAGTATGCCAAAGCAAACGCATCATGGAAAACATAAAAAGAATTGTGATGAACATGAAATCGACTATATCCTTGGAGCGATTACCAAGAGGGGAGTTACTGACAGGCAACTCGCTGCCTACTTTCAAGCAAACTATACTTACCAAGATATTGCGAATGTAAGTACATTTAAGTATAATATTTTAGTAACATTAACTTTATTAAAGTATTTAGCATCGAATCTTAAAATTTTATATTGATGCCCAAGTTCACAAATGTGTTAAGGGCAAATTTTTCAAAAATGGGTTTTGTTATATAAATAATATTGTAAAGTACTGATCAGGAATTCATAGATCATCTGTTGATATAAAATTAATAGAGAAGCTGCGAAGGTTACAAAAATATATTGTGTGTGTAAACTTGAACTATATTTCTTGTGTTAAATTATTATCAAATTTGACTACTGTAAAATCTTGTTTTCGGCACTTAACACATATGTGAACTAAGGCATCTATATGTAGGTTGATCATACATTTATACATTCATGGGTTAGTTTTGTGGATTGGAAAACTTTACTTCGGCTTAATATTTTATTAGTGCAATCAGAAGCCTAATGTCTTGCAGGTTCTGCTCAGTTGCCCTTGTATAATACCATATGCATAAACTACTGGCATCAAGTATTAAGATGCTTTTTGATAGTGTGTTGATATAGATCATTCAGATAATTTTTTCAACAGTACCTACAGTACCTATATTTTTATTTTTATCATGTGAGAGAAATGAGAAAAAGGCAAATGAAAAATCTAATCAAAACTAAAACCAAGTAACTGACTAAAAATCATTTCTACCAATCGAGGGCAGATCCAGGATTTTTTTCTGGAGGGTATAATGGGCAGACTGGCAAAAAAAAAATCAGCAATAACTTAAAATAGAAAGATTTCAAAGGTTTATTGAAATATCAAAACAATATAAAAATTACAGATTTAATAATGATAGTTTTCTTTGGTTTTCTGCTAAAGGTGTCCAGCACTTCATTAGCGTTCATTTTTCTTGCAACGTCTTGATGGATATGCGTTATGGCCAGTTCATTCAAATGCTCTAATATCATCCTGCTACAAAGATATGACTTTGATTGGCGTAAGGTGGAGTAAGATCGCTTGGCAGTGCTTAGCTATATAAGAGTTTCACTGATGTTATTTTATTCATATATTTTAACAACTATGATCATGTGATTTGCCTATAAGTATGTTATGCATATAAGTTGTAGTTTAACTTGCAAATGGAAACCTTAAGCTGTTATATTGTTTACATAACGATGCAATGAGGCTTTAACCCATATTTTAGTCTTTTTACATTGTGGAAATATTTCAAGTAATATGCCAAAAATATTTGTATGTAGTCAGGAGAAACAAGCAGTTGTGGTGGTTAGAATATTAATAATCAGTCAGAATATCTATAACCGTTTGCCTTAAAAAATAACCTGTAGGTACCACTTCGAACCATGAAGGGTCTTGGGCTCAGTACCTGGTAGAGACTGTACTATTTCCAAGTCGAAAGTTCCGCAGGATGGCGATTTGGCTGAGATCAACCTAAACCATCTAGTTTTATCACAGTTAAGGATACCCGCATTATTTTCCACAGCCTCTATAAAAGTCTGGCTATTCCACAAATAATTGCCAGGTCGGTCACCAGATATCACAGGGTCGTTCCATTGATAACAGAATAAGTAATTTACTTCTCACAGTCAGGTGCTGAGCTATCCTGCCTTTAAGATATCTCAATTATAGATTCAATTATTAAAAAGTTTCCATCCATTTTAATTAAATTTTATTTATTAATTAAATTAAATTAAAATAATAAATGCAAAAGTTAAGTTAGAATTATTCCTTTGTCGGTTGCTTAAAGTTATTTTTTGAAGCTTGTGTTTGTATAATTATATGATATTTAAAAAAGTTCTATTACATTATTCCAGTTACATGATTCCCTGGGACGGACCGCACTTCACATGGCAGCAACATGTGGTCGCGCCGAGCTTTGTGAATGGCTGATTCTTGTCGCTGGAGCCAATGTTAATGCCAAAGACTGGGAATCTGGTTATACTCCGCTCCAGAGAGCTATATTTTATGGTCATATAAGTACAGCTGTCAGGTTGATGAAGGTAAATTGTTTTGCCGTTTGTCTAATTGTTAAAGCTAAGCATTTTACATATGATATTATAATAATACAAAAATATTACTTAATATAACATAATAAACTTTTAGTGGATATTACAGCCTTTTCCATAAATAACTGCCTTACACTCTCAAGGTATAGTGTTTTTTTTTTCATATCTTCTCTTAGATAGTTATTGTTGGATTAGTTCCTCTAAAATATCTTTAGGAAGATTATTTTTTAATTTGATATAGATGTGTATATATTATATATATATATATATATATATATATAAATTAAGATCCGGGGAACACTAATACACGCTTTAATCCTACACGATGATAATGTAAATAAACAGAATGTAGTGGGGATCAGAGCTCAATAAAGGTAAGTCTTAGTTCAGATATCGTTTGTTTCACTCCTTGCCCTTTTATTCTTTTTGTGCTATGTATCTGTGAAATGCCAAGTGGTGCAACCCGGGAAACGTTGCAACGAAACACTGTTAAAAGAGGAACGTGTGACATATGTGAAGGAGCGACGCTATCCCCAGGCACTTAGGAGTCATATTAGAGAGGAAATTGAGTCTTAGAAAGCAGGCTATAATTGTAGATAGTATGTCACCATACAATAGTCCCCTGTGGACAGGGAGACACAAAAGCGCGCAAGGTGTGGAGAAGTACAGGGTGGTGGTGGATTATCGGAAATTAAACGAAAATACCGTTGACAAGAAGTACCTGATCCCGAGATTTGATGATATTCTGGACAGACTGAATGGAGCGACAGTGCTTAGCACCCTAGACTTGAAGGCGGGATATCACCAAATCAGAATGCACCCTAAAGACCAAGCAAAAACTGCATTCCCTTTTGAGAGAGATCACTACGAGTTCACGGATGCCCTTCGGACTGAAAAATGCCCCCATTACATTCCAAAAGTTAATGGATGAATTTTTTGCGTGGCATCGATGAAGACATGTTTCAGATTTATATGGAAGACTTGCTCGTGTTCAGGAAAACATAAGATCAACATGTCGACCATTTAGAGTGTGTTCGAACGGGTGAAGGTTTTGGTCGAACATTCGGTTTAAGGCTGTCAGCCAAAAAATCTATGTTGGGTAAGGGAGAGATCAGCTTTCTGGGACACGTTATTACAAAGGAAGGAATTAAGCCGGATAGAAGTAAGGTGGAGATTCCGCGTGATATCAAAAGTATAAGGCGGATGCTAGGATCATTAAATTACTACCGGCAATTTGTCCCTGAGATGTCAGAGTTCATGGTGCCTCTAAATAGCCTGTTAAAGAAGGGGCGGAAAACTGTTATCACCCTTGAAATGGAGAACATTATTAGGAGATGTATGGTGCGGTTACAGGAAGAACCTGTACTGGCATTTCCAGATTTTGAGAGAAATTTCACAATTACAACTGATGCCAGCGAATACGCTTTAGGGGCGGTTTTGTCGCAAGATGGAGAAAAGGGGGATCGTCCGGTCTCGTATGCTAGTAGGCGCCTCATGGTAACGGAGATGAGGTACAGCGCACTGGAAAAAGGACTACTGGATATCGTTTGGGCGACAAACCACTTCAGACCATACATATTCGGGAGTAAATACACAGTACATACGGATCACAGACCTCTACAGTGGGTAGGGAATCTTAAGGAATTGTCCGCTAGAGTCACGAGGCGGAAGGATTTTCGTTACTTGTCCAATATAGTGGCGCTATTATACTGGTAACACTGACTAGTTTAGGGACTGTCAAACAAGAATCAAAGCTCGGCCGAGATCGTCTCCCTTCGGATTCCCGAACCCCTATAAACATTATTTTATATCCCTCAAATAACTAATAATAACACAATAATATAATAGTAATGACAATAAAAGGATCATTTTATTATTAATAATAATAATAAGAAATATTTAATAAAAACAAAATTTAATAGTAATCAAAATAAAAGGACCGAATAACCTAGTCATATTGAACAAAATAATAATTTACATATCTACAGGCCAGTTGAATGATATAATATTTAATATTGATGATAATTGTTGACCTATGATAATTTCTTCAACATATAATATTTAATATTTTATTAAATATTTTCTTTTTTTTTCTATTCCTTTCTCGGAACATGAACTCGATCAAATACGATTCCAAATATTCTCTCTTTCTTCCTCTTTCTTTTTTGTTCCTCCACTTTGCACTGCCCCACATTCTTTCTATACTTTGAGTATGAACACCGTTTTCAGGGTTTATAAAATTATAAGAGTGGTTAACTGTATAGTGATCAAAGCCAAGTTTCTTTTACTCCTCCGTCTTGTACAATTTCTAGCAACCAGTATAAATTGTAGTGCATTTAACACATTTTCAAATTTATGAATGTTCCTTTTGACATTTTAAGTTCTTCACGGCAAAATTTGACGGACGTCATTTCTTTACTCCAGAAATGAATAAAGCGAATGGCGGGACTTTTGTTGATTCAAACCACACTTCTGCAACTTCTAAGGTTGCATCTCCAAATCATTTTATTTCTATACAATTTCATACTCTGGCCCTTCTCACAATGCTTCTTTCGAGGCAATATCAACTTTTCTTGGAAAAATTCATCTGCTTCGATCTCAGTTTTTGGGAGATCCCTTATTTTTATCATATTAAATCACTAGAAATAAAAAAAAACGGTAAAGTGTAATGCTATTTTGCGGAAAGATTAGAAAAAGTATAGCCTCCTGGGAGGTTTCATTGAAGACGCTGCCTGATTCTTGTTTGACATTCCCTAGACTAGTCAGTGTTACCAGTATAATGGTGCCCCTATATTGGACAAGAACCGGAATTTCTCAGCCAATATAACATTGAAATTAAATATAAACCCGGCAAAGAGAATGTTGCAGACTGGTTGCCTCGTGCTATAATGATCAAATGCGGTAGAGGAACATGGGGAAGGCTCGTCCGAGGATATCCGCCAGTTTTTGCAAGAATGGATGCTGGGGGAAGGCATAACCCGATGAATAAGGTGATAAACCGCAAGAAGAAGACAGGTTGGTGGAGATGGAATAGCTAGAAGAAGTTATAAATAACAAAAACGTCAGGTTATGTGGAAAACCAGGACCTCAGGTTCGCTGAAAATGGATTTTTCCAAGTATGGTAAGAGCGACATTATCACTATCTGGTCGCAACCCAGAGTTAGTGAAGAATATATTTGCCGGGCTCTTAATGTAATGCATTTTGACAATGTCATTCATTTTGGTTTTAGGTAAAGCTGTGAAAGAGCGATGGCGAAAACTGCGAGAGTGCCATCGAGAAGCGATGTGAAGGCAAAACAAAACAAAAGTGGAGATGCGAGAAACAAACCATCGACATACCAATCCCAAATGAAGTTCTTGCTTCCCTACGTGAAGAAAAGACCGACTCAGTCAAATTTGCAGAACTTGTCCGAAAGCGGCACTCCTCCTATAATCGATGACGACACCGACAACGCAGCTGGAGAAGAAATTCCGCCTTCCCCCTCGAAAGAAGAAAGCTGTCTTAAATGGAGTGAGTCTGTTGGAAAAGAGGTTCCACCAAAAAAGAGAAAAAATAGAGGTTAGCAGTTATTACTCCAACAGTTTATACAATCCTCTGAAAGACGAAGTAAACATCCTGACGAACTCAGGCAACAGATATTTGACAAGGAACTACAATGTCAGCAACACCAAAATGACGCATTGTATAATTTCTTTGTTTCCATGTACGCCACAACTAAAGGGCTTTCGCCTCGATACCAACGGCAAGTCCGAAATAAAGTATTCGAAGTTGTTACTCAAGCAGAAGAACAGTACGGATACGAGACATTCCAAGATGCCGTTTCACTTTCAACCTCGTCAACCATTTCAGCAAATTCGAAAAACGTCCATCATGACTTGTCTCAAGAGTTTCCTGAGTTTTTCCGGCCACAACCTTCACAAGATCCTGCTGAAAATTCATCAAATGAGACATCATGTCAATCTCTATGAATTCTTTGGCAATTCAGTGAATACATACTTTACATGTGAAATATATTTAATAAATGGATCCATTAACATACCTCAGGCATACTACTAACTTTTCTTTACTCCCAATTGGTTTCTGGATATTATATTCCTTTCCAGTTATGTCAATCTTAATGAGTTCATGTAATTCACTAAACTGCTCCCGGCTGACCCGAAAACTATTTTTAACAACACTATCAGGAACTTCCTGAAACAGTTTGAACTCTCGGTATGTTTTCCTCCCAGCTAAATAAATATTTTTACTTCTCCTCCTGTTCACTATAGTACAACCATTTCTTCATGTTCTGACGCTGACATCACGAAACCTGGGTGACAACAACTGGGTTCAATATGCCGTACTCGAACCATCCCATGGTCTGGGTTGTGCGTGGGCTGGGTCCAATGTGCGCCGGATATGGCCATAGACAAAGCGATCGCCGCATATAACCACTCGGTTCATTCACTCGGTTACAGGATTCTCCCCCTTTGAAATCCTATTCGGGCTATGTTTAGTGGCCGGATATGTTTTCTTTTCCAGTGAAGTGTATTTTGTACTTGTAGTGTAATGTAGCAAGTGTTGTTTATTTTTCTCTCTTTATCCTATTATGTATTGATTATTTTTTTCTCTTTTTGTTACAAACCTAAGTAACCATTATGTCAAATCTTTCAGTTGTTTTTGTTAACTCTTATCGTTTTCCGGATCTTTAACCTTACCTATCCTCCATCTTTGAGTTTCCAAAATATTCGTAAACTTGTAGGGAAGAGTTAAGATCCGGGGAACGATAAGCGTTAACAAAAACAACTGAAAGATTTGAAATAATGCTTACTTAGGTTTGTAACAAAAAGAGAAAAAAACAATCAATACATAATAAGATAAAGAGAGAAAAATAAACAACACTTGCTACATTACAATACCGGCTTTAATCCTGCACTGCAAGAATGTGAACAAATAGAAAGTGTGGGGATCAGAGCTCAATAAAGATCAGTCTTTATTCAGATATCGTGTGTTTCACTCCTTGCCCTTTTGTTCTTTTTATATGTAAGATTGTTTCAACGTGATTTTATTCTCTATTGATTAAAAAATTGAATTACGCATCCTTTCAAACTAGTAATTAAACACTTTTTTGTAACAAAATGAATTTAACTAACCAAACTTTAGCACTATATATCTCACATGTGTCTTATCAAAAGTCTAACACACATTGAAGGTTTTTAAAGGGTTGTTATCACATGTAGCACACACACACACACACACAATTATTTTTAATTTTTCACTTCTTGCAGTAGCCCTATGTGAAGGATGTTGCATGTTCCGTACATTTATAATATATTAAATACAATTGTACTTTCATGTTTTGTTTTTTTTCTAATGTTTACATTTTTTGTTTTATTTTTATACTAGCGACCCGCCCCGACCATTGCACGAGTAGTAAGGCATGTTATGACTACAAGTTTTGTCAGTCTAATGTATTTTATTATGTGTATATTATAAACATTAAAACAAAACAAAATATTTCTTTATATATGAATTTATTTTCTTGCGCGTTAAGTTTTTGCGATAACCCATAAAATACTTATTTAAATTATATGGTATAAAATATTTTAATAATGCGCATGGAATGCTTAAGGTAATTAAAGTATTTAAGTTGATAAGGATTAATACTATACTTGTCTAAATAGCTTTCCAAATACCGCATTGTACGTTATCAATTTCTTAGAAGATAAAATGGGTATAGTAAGCTTTCCTTAAAATATAAATATATGATAACACTGACTTTTTTGTAGATATATAAAAGAGAAATAATCCACCCTGCATTGTTTCGTTATATGACAAAGCCATTAGACAGTGGCATCGATGAAAGCTCCCTGGAGGGGATATTTTTTCCTATACTTCCAACCATTATCATTATATTCCATCGAATTTACACAAAACTGTGACAAATTATATGCCTAATCCTTCCTCGTGAAGTCATAGATAAGAGATATTAGGCAGCGTCTTCAATGAAACCTCCCAGGAAGCAATACTTTTTCAATCATTTCCGCAAAATATTGTTATATTCCAACCTATTTACACAAAACCTCGACAAAGTATATACCTAAACCTTCCTGGTGAATCAGTAATCATTGATTTAACCGCGAACAAACGAGGCCAAGGACTTTGTTTTATAATATTCTAGCTTATACCAGCAGCTTCGCTCCTGTGGAATTTGGCCTGCCACATAAAGTTTCGTGAAAGATCATTTTAAATAAATAATTTAATTATTTTTTTAAATATAAGTTACTCGTACATCAAAAATTTCAGATGTCTAACTTCAAAACTGACGGATTCTACACAACCTTTAAACCCCTATTATATTAAAGAGGAAACCCTTGGGGTGGAATTATCCAAATTTCTTTCTTTAACTATACAAAGAACCTATCTACAAATTTCAAGATGCTAAGTTCCTGATTTACCTTTAATTATGTACTACAAAGGAGGGCCAACATGCCCCCGTGCCCCCACATAAATCTGCCCTTGCTGTAACCTATGATGTATAACCTATTTTACTCGATAAGTTTCATACAAATCCGTTCAGTAATTTTTGCGTGAATGAGTAACAAACATTCGCATTTATAATATTAGTAGGATATCAAACCAAATAGTTTCACTCATGTTCTTTCTGTTATTTTAACTAATATTATCAAATGATTTACCTTTAATTATGTCCTATAATGGATTCTCCACAATTCCTAAAAAACAGTCGGGGCGGGGCACGTGCCCTCCCCCTAAATCCACGCTTGCTATTGCCTATGTGTTATTCTGATGTATAACCTATATTACTGTAAAGTTTCATCCAAATCCATTCAGTAGTTTTTGCGTGAAAGAGAGACAAACATACAAACTTTCACATTTATAATATTAGTAAGATTGGTAGGATATCAAAACAAATAGTTTCACTCCTGTCCTTTCTGTTATTTTAACAACTATTATCATGTGATTTGCCTTTAATTAAGTACTATAATGGATTCTCTTCAGTACCTAAAAAACTGTCGGGAGGAGCACTTGCCCTCGTGCGCCCCTCCCCCCAAATTCCTCGCTTGTTATAGCCTTATAGCCTATGTGTTATTGTGATGTATAACCTATATTACTGTAAAGTTTCATCCAAATCCATTCAGTAGTTTTTGCGTGAAAGAGAGACAAACATACAAACTTTCACATTTATAATATTAGTAAGATTAGTAAGATATAGATTAAACTTAACTCTAAATTGAAAATACGACATTAAAACAAAACTTAAACAACAAAATATTGAACACAGTAGATATTAAATCAGTTGAAAAAAAACACATGTTAAATAGCAAATAAGAAAGATAAATAAAAAAAAGTAAACGAGCACAAAATTATTACAAAGTAAATGAAAGAAAATCTAAGCCAAAAATTCTTTTTCATCTATAATACTGATTAGGTGTGGTAATGATTAACCACACTGCTTATGGTTATAAATATCTCCATATCCCAATACAGATCATGGGCTATATGGATAATGTGGTGATATCAGCAGCAACAATCTCTCCATTGGCCAGAGCTTTAGAAGAATTTGATCCAACAGCAAGAGAAACTAACTTCTTGATGACCTCAATAAATGAAAGGATAGAGGCCAAGGTAGTGAAAACAGGCAGTTATACATTCCCCAATTGCACTGAAACCAAAATTTAGAAGGGGATTATTACAAATGAAAACACTATGGCAGATTTGCATGTAAAAATTGCTGCAGGAAATAAATGTTATCGTGCCCGGCATAAAACCCTTAGGTCGAAGTGCATTTCCAAGAAAGCAAAAATAACTCTAAAGAGGACAGTGGATCAGACCAAACGTTTCTTTTTAGAGTGAAACAGGGGCACTCATGCAGGAAACAGAGACCAAGGTCAGCATATGTGAAAAAAATGTATTTGGTCAAATACAGAAGAAGGGACAATGGAGGATAAGGAAGAACATAGTACTCAAGAATGTCTAACAGGTACCTGACATTTTGGGTATATTAAAACAGGGAATGCTGAGATGGTTTTGGCCTGTAGAGGGCTTGGATTCAAGTAGATTACCCAAGAAAATGTGTTATGGAAGACCATGTCTATGGTTGACTGATTGAGGTGGAGCAGGATCTAAAAAACATGGACCAGTGTAGGTGGAGAGAGAAGGCGACAGACCGAGAGGTGTGGAGGAAGCTCGTCAGGTAGGTCTAAGTCCTGCAAGGACTGTTGTGTCGAGCAGTTAGTTAGCTATATTGTCATGTTGTTTTATTTTATTCCATACTTATATCAATTTACCATACTATATGTTGTAGATTGGAGCAGATTTGATGTCAGTAGATAATGGAGGATTGGATGCAATTTATGGTTTGATAAAAGACAGGCCACTTCATGTCCAGATTTGCTCATATCTTCCAGGCCAGGTTTTCATCTGGGGCTCAAATGACAACTACACATTAGGAATCGGAACTAATAATACAAGGAAAACGCCGGAGCTAATGAACAATTTCAAAAGACGCAATGTTGATATACGTCTAGTAAGCTTATGTCACTTATAACTTTTGAATATGCTATTATATCTTCTGTAAAGGTGATAGTTGGGGGGTGCAGTCAGAAAGAACACTGAATAAGTAATAAACTTATAATTATGTGCCGACGTTTCGACCTACAGTGTAGGTCATCTTCAGGGCTATTTTGGAGAGAGAAGCCTGCTGACGCGGCCGAAACGTCGGCACATAATTATAAGTTTATTACTTATTCAGTGTTCTTTCTGACTGCACCCCCCAACTATCACCTTTACATTAGATCATCCAGTCAACTATTTTCATCTCATATTATATCTTTTGATTATATTATATAATATTAAACAATTTTTAAAGTTACTATAAATTTAAATCATCCTCAATCTTCCCCTTGATTATTATATTATAAGCTTATTGAGTCATGTATTTTAAAAAAATGTAATATAATATCGATGATAGATTGAATTGGTGAGGGGGTGCAGTCAAAGATAACACAAAATAAGCTAAACTTATTTTTTTAATAATGGCAACGCTTCGGCTGACGATATAGGCCATCTTCAGGGCGAATATGCCTGGTAGTTGGATGCCTGGTTTGCGGTGACTTGTCAAACTTACAACTGAGTGTCAAACATGAGCACAATTAAAAAATAAGTTTCACTTATTTTGTTTTATGAGATTAAAGTAGTTGACTGGATGATCTAATGTAAAGGAGATAGTTGGGGGGTGCAGTCAATAAGAACACAGAATAAGTGATGAACTTATATTATGTGCCGACGTTTCGACCTACAGTGTAGGTCATCTTCAGGGCGATTTTGGAGAGCGAGGGCGTTAGATTTAACGGCTGCTACATAATATAAGTTCATCACTTATTCTGTGTTCTTATTGACTGCACCCCCCAACTATCTCCTTTACATATTTTGTTTTATCATTGACTGCACCCCCTCACCAATTCAATCCATCATTAAAATTATCCAGTCAACTATTTTGTACTCAAACAAAAATAATGTCAATCATTATATAAAAATTGTTTTTAAAAAAATATAAAATTAATTCAGAAGACTACTCAAATATTAATAAAGAACCAAGGAATAATGCTCATTGAGACTGATTATAGGAAAAGTTTGGGAGGGAGATAGGTGCAGACTTTAAGTATGAAGTCATATAAGATAACTTATTTAAAAATGGATTGAATTGGTCGAGGGATACAGTCAAAGGTAACACAAAATAAGCAAAACTTATTTTTCTATTGTGCCAACGTTTCGGCCTAATATGTAGGCAATCTTCAGGGCTAGGAATAAACAGAAAATAACTGTTACTAAAACTTATATAATTGTGTGCCCACCTTTCAACCTTAGTCATTTATTTTATTTTTCAAAGAAAAACAAATTGATGACAATGACAGATGAGAATAATAATAAACTGTGTCAAGATTTGTCAGTATTGAAAATATATCAAAACAATTATCATAAAAACAATAATTGAACCAACAATTTTTTTGAAATATTCAACTTCCTTACCTGTATCGTTTAATAACATCCCACTGATTCCTGTAGAACAGGTCCGACACAAATGACTACACCTTGACAAACACTTAACTCAAAATCCTCATACTAGACTGAAATGACAAGAAGCAGCTTGCCATTTCAGGCTACTTCAACATTTACTTGACAAACGATCTAAGTTCCCAATTAATTACAAAAGATTTAAATGCATGACAAACGTTAGACCCATCTTGACCTTACGCAGTAGAGCTTTGAAGCACCACTAATTCAATCCTTTGTAAAAATCCTCGATGCCCTTAGTTACGAACAAAGTAATCCACAATGATTTTAATATCCCATTTGTTGCTGATTTGGCCCGAATCGGATATCAATCTTTTCATGACAAACTTTATTCCCACTTAAACCCACTAGTTTCAAACCTAGCAACCTCCTCAATTCCTGATAATACTTGTTAATTGAGTACTATCACTGGGTAGTTTCTCTACTTGTCTTTATTCATGTACCACCAATATGTACCATCCTTTCTATTTACTTGTAATAGAATCATACAGTTGTCAATTTCATTGAATAAATTTTAAAAAACAATAATAATATTACGATAATTTTTAAATACTCACCAATAATTTGCAGAGTTTACATTTACTTAACAAGAATTTAGGAGATCTTCTTCTGCAAAATGTGTAAAAATAAAATTGTGACAATGAAAAAAAGTTTGCTTGCAACAAGATTTTTAGGTTGGTGAATAAATGAGCTAAGTTATAGAATTTAACTGATATCTCTCTATTATTAAAAAAAAATTACTGACGTGTAATAAATTTTTAACTATTGGAGTTAGTAGCAATGGGTCAATCCCATTCTTTTTTCTATAAGCCCACTATAGTTCTTGCAGTACAGGTCTTGGACCTCAGTCACCAAACTGCCCAATTCATTGCTGTCTCCAGTGAGGCTCCTCCATTTTCGTATCCATATTTTTCTAATTCGTCCATCCACTGACGGCTGGGCCTGTCCCTTTTTATTTTCCTCCTGCTGCACTATTTAACGTCATATTATGCAGCCTGTAGGGCTCCATTCGTTCTATCTGCCCTAGTCAACTTAGCTTGCTCTTATTAATAGCAGTTTTTCTATAAAACCAATGCTTATTTTTATGTATTTTTACATACGTTATTTTTTGTTCTATATGTTTAAAATATTTAAAGCGTAAACAAAGTTATTATTATAATTTTATTGGTTTATGATATTTAGCTAATATTATATAAATATGTATATATTTGCTGTTCGCACAAGCCAAATCATGTCATAGAGTATAATATCCTTATGAGAATTGGTATTTAATCTGTAATATATTGCTTCTCTTGGATGAGGCTCGAATATTGCAACAACAAATTTTTGTGGAAACCCCTCAGTTTAGTAACAGTAGTAAAAGTAATAAACAATTGTAAACATTGTAAGCTAATTTAGTTTTTAAAAACATCCTCTTTTTTTCCAGGTAAAGATTAATGAATTTCATAGCCTATTTTACAGTAGATGTGACAGGATTTGGGCTTGCGGCAACCCTCAGGGCGGAAGACTTGGAATTTCTGCTAAAAACCATTGCCTAACTCCTACATTGCTTGGTACTAACATGGTTTGCAAGGACATTGCGATCTCTCTCAATCACACTTTGATTCTTCTTTGGAAAACTAATGTAAGTTTTTATGTTTTTCTAAAAAAAAAAATGTATTTTGTTTTATTCTTTGAAATTTTACTTAGTTAACAGCAGATTAAAAATGATTTTGTATAATTTTATTTCCCTGAACAGGTTAGGAGAATGTTTCATGCTACAAAAAATCCTCCATGGGGATATTTCCCCAAAACTTGCTCATGCTTTCGTTTTCACTATTTCAATTTGTTATTACTTCAGAAACCTGTTAATAGGTTTAGTGGTAGTTCGAATGTGGTAAGTGCGATTTGAAATATTCATGACAGGCCCAGAAAATTAATCTTAACCTTTCAACTCTTGTTAAAATAGGTTGATAACATGAAGGAATAATCCATCCCATTTAAAATGAGTCAATTTGAACCTTTTAAATATTTACTAACATTCTAACGAGAAAACCTTTGGTGAACAAAGATACCGTGAATCGATAGTTGCTCATCAGATAAAATCCTGGCTGAAGGTTATTGCAATATGTAATATGTACTGAAAATTCACTGCATAATTTTATATTTTGCATATTACTTTTGAAGTTAAACTCTCATTTTATTTGAATAAAATTAGTTGACCTTATGTTTATATGGTTACCCTAACCACTAGTGGTAACCCCTTGCCCATCAACTAGCCCTGAAGAAGGCCTTCAATGTGGGTCGAAACGTTGGTTTACCATTAAAAAGTTCTCCCTATATAAGAGAATTTTCCTGACCTTCACCTGGACCATTTTCTTTCTCATCTCATTTTATTTGTTATAAAATTATAACATTTTAGTCAGGTTTGTAGTGATTCTCATAAGGAAGCAGTGTATAATTCCATGAATTCAATTCAATTTAATGAATTTTACTTTTGGAAAGTTTCATTGCTTTACAATATTAATACTTGGTATTGATCTGTATTTTTTTTTTTTAAGGTTTTAGCTTGCGGTCAGAATGATTATTACCAACTTGGGATTTCTCCATATTTAAAGGAAACTGGAAAACTTACACCGGTATCTATTAACATAAACTCTTCCATGCCAGATGAAATCATAGGTGTTGGTGCTGGAAAATATCATAGTGTTTTTTACAGTAAAATATCTGTGTATGTGTGTGGACTGAATGGCGGTCAGCTCGGCCTATCCAATACTCCAGATAACATTCCTTATGTTAAAGTTCCTACTATGGTAATATAATTTACTCAATAGCAATTATTAATATTCTTAATGCTTGATGCTCGATAACTCAATTTTAAATTACTCAAAGTTTGTTTATTTATTTGTCACCTTATGCTACTAAGGCTAATTGGACAATGCACGAATAATTAGGATCTTTAATGACTACCTGACATCTTACAGGCTCGGCAAAGTTTTTAATTATTTTAGCTCACACCTAAATACTTATTATTATCGAGAATTTTTTTTTTTGGGAGGGGAATTTGAGTTGTCGAAAGTCAAGTACATATGAGGCGTGGAGATGCTAAAATGGGTAAATCCAAATTTGAAAATTTTTTAGGAAACAAAAAATATGCATAATTCAGGTTACTTATTTGAGACAATTATTTTTAGAAAAATTAAATTGGATTTAGCATATTATGAATGGTAACCATGTACCACCGTATGGAGGACCGTAAATTTGTGAGAAAACATTAAAAAAATTAAATATGATAAAATATGGATGTACCGCTTTTTGCATCTCTATGCCTCATATAATATATCTACATAATTCCATTTCATTTACTTTTTAGGTTCCAATAAATTTGAAATCGGACAGTACAATTACATCATTTTCATCGAGTAGTACTTGTATTGCTTTCTCGGTTAGTTCATATGCTTTCTACATACTTTATCAATTCATGTTCAAGAAAATAGCTCTACCTAAGTAAGTGTCTATGTACAAAATTTGTTGAATTTTAAACTGCTTTGAACTAATCCATTGTCTCCAATTACATGTTTTTGGTTCTTCTATTATAAAAATTGTATGCTGTATTTCTCTTGTTTATTTTCTTAAAAGTTTAAATTAAGTTAATTAAGATTACAAAATATTTTGATTTGTTTCTATTCAATTAAGTCAAAGGAGGGAAAAGGAGATAGAACAAATAGCAACATCTGGTGGTTCTATTTCTAATAACTTAGTGACTGAGAACTGTGGTCCTCTGAAAGTGGCCGTCCTAACGAGTAAAGGTAGTATCTTTATTTGGCAGGAGTCATTTCCAGAGTTGAAAAGGTAGCTAAACAATAAATTAGTTGTGAATATTATTCATTACTGTTTAACCTATTTAATTTTTTAAAACTTATTTATTGTATTATTCGTAGGTGTATGTTTGGCTTAAGCAGGGTTATCAAGGTAACTTATATTTTCCTAAATGAAAGGCAAATTTTATTTACATCACATGACGGAGAAGCTTTTACTGGAACGATTGGGCAGATTGAAAAACAGAGTGGTAACTAGATCTTTTTAACATGCACTAATTGTTAAAAGTTACTTACTTAAAAATTCCAAGTTCTTACTAATCAGATTCTTATTATAGCTTTAATGAAAGTGATGGAAAGCCTGGAAGGTTTCAAAATTCTGACAGTAGTTGCAGATATACAGAAATATCTTTATAAATATGATCATTTATATTTCATTTAAATATATAATATACTCTCTCTTGAGTCTTTCATTTTAACATTTTGAACACAATAACTAACCTTAATCTTTTTTTTTATATCCATTTTGGAAGGTTTATAATTTTGAATATTTACTTTATAGCAAAATATTGAGTGAAAAAAAAATGTTCATATTCGTTTATATGAATAACAATATGAAAAATATCTTTATAAAACAAATATGAAAAATACCCTGTTGTATATTTTAAAGCTGTTACAATATGCTGTCTATTCTATTTTTAATTTTTTCTAGTTAATATTTCAAAAGAAACAGAAAGTGGATTTCAAAAATTTCTTGCCAAAAATGAATCTTACGACTTACAAGCAAAGCGTATTCCTAACATTCATCGAGCCACGTCAATTACCAGCGATCCAAAAGGAAAAAACTTTGCTGTTAGACAAGTAATTTTCATAAAAATCATTACAAATTCTCTTTAATGTTTTTAATAAAGAATTGATGTTTCATTTTATGTTTTTTAGATTGACCCCACTATTGCCCCGGAAACATGTTACGATAATCACACTTATTATAATGCCACACTTGCTGCCAGGAGTCAGTATCGTAAGCTTTTAGAGGAAGCTTCGGAAGAGGACCAATTACATGACATTACTTTTAAGGTTAGCTTAAATTTTATATATATATATATATATATATATATATATATATATATATATAAATTATATATATATATATATAAATTATATATATTAATTATATATATAAAAATAAATTATATATATAAAAATAAAATATATATATATTATATTGATAAGATTTTATATTTTCCATATATAATGGATAGTTAATTAAAGGTTGACGTTAATTATATTTTTATCAACTTTAATAATTTAATAATAATATAACTTTAATTATATATCTATCAATTTTTAGGTTACTGTTACAAATTTATTTTATTTAAAGCAGATAGCAAGAACTGTCCGGCCCACGGCAGACTTTAGAAAATCCAAAATGGACCTTGACCAAATGTAATTGATGATCTATAACTGATATATGCCGTCCTGCATCACACACGCCCTCAGTGCTAATGACAAGCCTGTGTGAAACAACTCTCAGTTCAACTGCCTTTAGCAATTATTTATTTTCTATATATTTTGTTTTGTAGTAGTTTTTTTGTTTCGCTATTATTTTTTTAAATGGAACAAACGTACCGAAAATGTGCCGTTTGTTCAGAGAAAAAAATTTGGCGCGATACCAAAATTGAATGTCAACATTGCAATGTTTGTCTTTGTAGAAGACCTATGCTTTGAAGATTTTCATACAAAATTAAGTTATTAAGTAATAAGTTTTAGAATTAAAAATTAAAAAAAAAAAAGTTTTAACTCCGCCAGTGTCGGTCCATAGCCCAAATAAAAATGGAGGATGGAAACAAAGAAATACATTAACAGATATTAGTAAAGGGGCATAATGAAGGATAGAATGCAGGTAAGAAGTATGTAGCACAGGCTGGTAGATGAGTAGCCGCCCCACTTAGCGCTGTGATAGGCATAAAGCTCATCACTCGCAGGAGTTAAAGAGTTAATGCATAACCTCCATTTAAATGAGTCTCACAATTGTAAATTAATACCTTAAGTTCAAGAAAATTTGAAATGGCGCGGAATAGACCTCGAGTTGTTCTGTTTCGGAATGATCCCACATTATGAGGGCAGTTGTGCGTTCTTTACCAGATTTTTCCTAAAATATCTAGTTAGCTTGGGACATGTCTTTTCTAGCAACGATCACCATTATTTTTCCTTTACTAATCTTGTTTATACTAAAAATAATTATTTGTCTGTAATATTATCAGTATCTGTTCCGCAGGTTATCGCTTCAAGTTGAGTTACAACAATTTTTAATTATTATCATTGATAACACCAGCTTCTAGTGAATTCATTTATTCTTTTAAACAATGACGTTTCGGCAATTAAATGTCATTTTCAATATTTTAAAAAGCATCAACATCCTATATAACTTTAAAAAAGTTACAAGTCAAAATTCTGCAAAAAACAACAATCACAAATCAGTTACACAAATCTAAAAACAAAACATAAAAAACTTGTCCTAAACATTTAGCAAAAACCAAGCATAGATACCTCATAAAAATGTATTGTAATAATTTAATTTTTTTTTTCATTTTCTTGGGGATCAACTATCCTCCATGGTCAATAATCTACAAATGGTTTAAACATTGATCTGTAAAGAAAAAAGTGAGTATAATATGATTATGTTATTTATATTTTACTGTTATTAAAATTCTTTATGTATTAAATATATAAAACAAAAAAAAAATTTTTTGAATAATTTATTATATTTTATATTATTATATTATATTACATCAAGTAAATCTGCTGTATGAACAAAGGACATGAAAAAAAAACACTTGTTGAGAAGTTGTATTGATAGCACTCCAATAAAGTTCTAGAGTAGGTCTCGAGGCCATCTTCTTTTCAGTCGTCTCAGAGGGTTATCAGGAATATTATGAGAAGCAAGTTGAGAGACTAGCGGATTCAAGTGTGTATGGAGCTTTTCATGGAAGAATAGGTATCTAGTTTGGGCTAAATCAGCAACATGGGACATTAAGATCATGATGGATGAGTTTGTTTGTGACATAGTAAGGAGCATTGAGGATTTTACGAAGGATTTTGGATTGTAAGGATTGGATACGAGATGAATTGGATGGTTTAGTAGAGCCCCAAAGCTCAACTCCGTATGTCCAAATAGGTCTAAGCAGTTACTTGTCTTTTCAATCTTGTATGAGGATTCCAAGTGAGACGTTAATTAATAAATAAAAATAAATACTTCTTTTATTTTTTATTTAATCATAATATGATATTTACAAAATATTATATGGAAACAGTTAAGATATGAGAATACTATTGGTAGGTTATTGGGTCAGGTTATAAGTATTCCTACTGGCCTTGCTTTCAAGTTAAACTCCTTTAACTAATGTATTATTGCTTTTTAACTTTAAAACGACGTATGAATATAGTTTGCTTATTTCTCCTGCTTCTTTTCTTTCATTTACTATATTATTTATGTACAGTGCCTCTAAATATTTTCTCTTAACTGCGATTTTTCCCTATGCAAGATTTTTTGATTTATTAAAATTGAAAGTATGTAATTCCTTTTTACAGTGGGTTGACAGTGCCGTTATAGTTTTAGATGTGGGTTTTAAATTATTTTTGTGATGATAAATTCTGGTTTTTAGATTACTAGTATGTCCAATATAATGTTTGTTGCAGTTATTACAGCTGAGGTCATATACTACGTCGTTTTATATATTTAAAAATAATTTAATATATAAAGAATTTTAATAACAGTAAAATATAAATAACATAATCATATAAAAGTCACTTTTTACTTTACAGATCAACGTTTAAACCATTTGTAGATTATTGACCATGGAGGATAGTTGATCCCCAAGAAAATGAAAAAAAATTTAAATTATTACAATACATTTTTATGAGGTACCTATCTATGTTTGGTTTTTGCTAAATGTTTAGGACAAGCTTTTTATGTTTTGTTATTAGATTTGTGTAACTGATTTGTGATTGTTGTTTTTTGCAGAATTTTGACTTGTATCTTTTTTAAAGTTATATAGGATGTTGATGCTTTTTAAAATATTGAAAATCACATTTAATTGCCAAAACGTCATTGTTTAAAAGAATAAGTGAATTGACTGGAAGCTGGTTTTTTCAATGATAATAATTACATAGTATTGCAGTCCAGTTTATTAGATAAGAATCAAAATGAACAATTTTTAACTGTTTATTCGTTTCATTTTTAATTTTTTCCAAAAATAGAACTTATTGTGAGCTTTAGAATGGAAAAGAGAATTATGGGAAATTAGTAGATTTTGGTAACCTTTTCAACAAGAAATAAAATTTTCCAACTAGCATTTCAAAGATGATATATGTTTGTTGAAACGTTTATTTCTAGATGAAATGATTATCGAAGTTAACACATTTCCTTGGTTACAGTCAATCTTCCAAACTAAAAATATCATGATAGCTTGTATTTTTGGAAAATATTAAAAGGGAAATGAATAAACAGTTAAAACTTTTTTTGACTCAACTCGAAGCGACAACCTGAAGAATAATTGCCATATTATCTAGTTGGGGAAAATATATGAGGAAAAGTTAATTATTTAGAGCAACTTTTATTTACTTTTTTATGTTATTTTATTACTTATTTTTATTCCAGGTTCAAAATACCCTTTTTCCTGCTCATAAGTTCATAGTTTCAAATGCCAATTCTACGCTATTGAATTTTCCCATAAAGGACGGATTAATAATTATTGATGGTATATTACCTGTGATATTTAATGAAATTTTGCTGTTTATATATACAGGCTCATCGGATTTATTGAAAGAAGGGCCTGTTGATTCAAAGTAAGCTTTTATTTCTATTTATTTATTGTAAATGAATATTTATTATATATTTTTAATGTGAATATATATTTTTTGGTATATAACTTATATTTTTCTGTTTTATGAATTAAAGATTTTCCAACTGTCCAGAAGATCCTCTGGAGTTGTTTTATAATGCCTCGAGAAAGTACAAATTAGAATCATTGTCTAAAGAAGTTTTGAACTTTGAGTAAGTCTTAAAATTAATTTCTTAACCTCATTTTGACCCATATTTTACTCTGCAGATTTAGTTGTAATCTGGTTCCAGTCTGTCGAGTCTAAAAACAATTGAACTACTTATGCTCATTTTTTTTTTTTTTTAATTTCTGTATACGATGAAGCAAAAACAAAAATCACATGGACGCATTGTACGATTTCACTTATCTCCCTACTTGAAATTAAAAAAAAAAATTTTGTTTTATTTTTTAAAGAGAAAAGATAGGCTCTCGACCGGGATTTGAACTCGGAACCTTTGTCTCACCGTGACATCGCTCTGCCAATTGAGCTATCCAAGGCCCCTGCCTGCTATCCAACCGGTCGAGGACAGACCTTTTCTCTCATAGATCCTAAAGCACCAGTGCCCCCGCCATTTTTGTGATGAATACACTAGAACAAAGTTCTTTGAACATTAATTTTAATTTAGGATCTTATTGACTTACGTCATATTATTATTTATAATTTTTTATAATTATTGGTCATTTTTTATGAGTTATAAATATTTTTATTTTTTAAAGAGAAATAATAAAAAATAAAAATATTTATAACTCATAAAAAATGACCAATAATTATAAAAAATTATAAAAAAAAAAAACTTGTGCCGCAACTGCCCATAGAGGGTCTTGGGCTCGATACGTGGTAAAGACCGTACTGCTTCTTGGACGGTACTGCTGTGCAAGGAGGTGATGTGTCCTAGATTACGGACAACCATCAGATGTTTTTCCTATATTTTGGGTACACACTTTAAAAAGGCTGAGTAAGCCCAAGAATGGTCCTAAATCTCGTTGGATTCATCTACAGCTGCTAACAGATTAAATAAAAGTCTGCCACCGAATGGGATTTGAACCCATGTCCTTTAGCAGAGCAACCAATGATTCATTCCGCTTCTCTGCTTGAAATAATATGTTGAATATTATATATTTACAGCAAATAAATATATACATTGAATATTTTTTTTTTTAATTTTGTATTGACCATGTTCAATTGCATTACAAGGAATCTTTCACTATTATTTAATAAAATTTAACTTAACCGTAGATTTACTCTTAAAACCACACCTTACTCTTACTGTGTACAACTTTTTTAAATTTTTTTAGGTATGATGTAGGTTACTACAAGTTTAATGAAGGTTCCTACAGTTTTAGTGATGGTTACATTAAACTAAGCGGCATGGCAAATCCATTAGTTGATGTTCCCAGATTCAATAGGGAATCTCATCCAGAGCTTTACGACATAGCATTAAAATCAAATGATGGAAACATTATAAAAGCCCATAAATGTATTTTAGTCGCTCGAATGGAATACTTTCATCTCATGCTGATGGGAGGATGGGCTGAGGTGGCTATTTTATTTATATTGCGCTCCTGAACATTTTTATTTTAAAAGTCCTGGAAAGATTTTTTTTATTATTATTTTTTGTTAAATATAATATTAAATTACAATTTTTTTAAAAATAACATTTATTTTTCCTCAGAGCTCTACAACAGAGGTATATATGGACTTTCCATTGAAATATTTGGAATCGTTATTGGATCATCTTTACAAAGGCAAGGCTTCATTTGAGAAACATACTGAGAGTTTTGAATATATTGGAAGGTATGTTACTTAATTATCTTTACTTCTTTTTTATTTCTTACCATAGGCTCTCACCGATACTTTTGAATGTAGCGGCTGGCAAACTACTGTTTTGAGGGGATTGAATGGCAGATTTCATCAGGAGTGTTTTACTGTCAAGGTATTATGATAGCATCCACTTACTCCCTTGTCTAAACTGCTAAGATCTGCAGGATACAGATCCTATGTTATCAGGTCAAAACAGAGTGTTAATGATAACCATCACAATTTGTGTGGTTTGAATTTCTTAGTTTTTTATCTTTTACAGTTTTACTTATTTCTTTCTTAGATTTTTGTGATTTTTAGATTTAGTGATTTTTTAAAGTGATGACAAAAAGTCATCATTGAAGACAAACTTAAAAGAAACTATAAATAGTCAATTTTATACGATTAACTTAACAAATACAGTCTGCCCAGAAGTCAACTCGGGTCGGCTGGACATAGAAAAGCCATACCCTTTCCCCACAACCTAGCTCGCTTGACTAGCTATTTGCCCTGACTGTAATATCTTTATATTCTCTTGAAGTTATTATTTTTTTCGTTGGACCTGCCTACCCTTGGACTTCATTTTCCTGTGTCATCAGGACTTCATTTCCTGCTATTTGTTATTGTGCTATGGGCAATCAAAACAAAGAAAACGGCTTTCTTTGGGCTCTATTTTGGCTTTTTAGTTTGTTTTTTTTACCCTGAAATAGTTCTAGTAAAGCTGTACACAAACTCCAGTCTGTCAATAGCAATTTTATAAATGGTCCTTTTTTAAATTGTCAAATCATATATCATTACGATTTATATCGCACTTTGGATTTTTATCCAAATAAATATTAGCACCTGTGGAATCACAAGTCACAGTCAGTAATAAGCGATTTCAAGCAAAATAATTTATTTTGCTTTAAAATTTAAAGCAAAAGAACCTTCAATATGACATGTTACCACTACCGCAAGCAAGTCAAATAAAGATGTTTTATCATTAAAATTGATTTCTTTCATGCAAACTTTTATTCTAACCTTGTCATTTCTTTATATTCTAGATTGCTTATAATTTCTGACCAGTTGATTTGTGAAACTCTTAAAAAAGAGTGTGAATATGGACTAGTTAATTCTATCACTTTGAAAAACGCTGTTTCTCTGTTACAAAAGTGCAAGTTGTATAATGCTGATATTTTGAAATTACATGTGATGGATTTTATATCTCACAATATGGATGCCCTTTTTGAAAGCAGGTGAATTTACATTTAGATCATTTTTTCTCTTATAAATACCATGGTTAGCTTTTATAGTTAACATGTTGATATATAATTTATTACACAAACTTTATTTTTAAGGTGCCTCGAAATTCTTGATGATGATATTTTATTGGAACTGGAAGAGTGTTACAAGAAATGTAGTAGTAACATATTTCGCAATAGAATTATAACTCCCTATAGTGAATACACAATTTCTGATGAAAAAATTTTATCTTCCCCAGAAATCCCTTGGCCACGTAAGTGTGTAATTTTTTGTTTTGTTGGTTAATTGTAAATGCCAAGAGAAAATTTATTTTTTTGATTGGCTTAGTTTTTTTTTAAATTAAAGATTAGTCTGATGATATTATTGTGGGATCACTGAGAAAAAATGTATAATGTTAAAAAAAATGATTGTTAATGTTTTAATATGATATAGATTTTTTTCTCTATACTTTCTTATCTTTTTTGTCCTGTTCTGCCTCTAGTAGCTAACTGATCGATAAAAATTTACTACCTTGTTATTAAAAGATATTTGCCAAGGTTTTTCTCTGAAGTATTATAACTTTATTTAGTAATCTCCTGGTGAAATTCCCATTAAAGGTAAAGCTAGTAGAGAAGGGGAATAATATATACTTTCATAAATATTTTTTTTTTCAGTTTTAATTTGATTAATTATTATTTTGCAGCTGCATTGACAGAAAATAATGGTGAAACGCCTGGGATAAAAAATAAAGAGCCGAAAGAAAGGGAACAGAAACCTACCACAGTAACACCAAAAGAAAAGGCCACTCCTCCGAAGAAAACAACAGTTACAGAAATTACAGACACAACCGTTTCTGCAAGCTCCCCACCGGATTATGACACAGTTCTGAATGAGTCTGATTTCCCATGGTTAGATTGTTCGATCGCACGACCTACTGGATCCAATTATAAACCACGCATCCCAAACAGGTTATTACTTTGCATGTTATTTTATATATTTTTATTATATCTGTCATAGTGGTAAGTTAATTTATGTTTTAATGGTCATAATTTGAGTAAATAAACTTTAAAATAGACGGAGGTTATCAAACAAGAAGAAAATTTAGCTATTCTATAAATGACTCTACATCCCACGTGGGGACTTGGCCTCCTGCAAACCAATCAACCGTCAGTCATCGGAAATTGAACCTTCGAATTCTCTAATGCCATGGTATTGTTTAATCAAAGAGTTTCTTTGTGACTTTATTTGCTCCTATACATGCAATGCCCATCGAAGTCTTAGCGCTTTTATTAGCCTAATAATATTGATGTCATTATATAGGTTCATAATTTCTAAATTCAATATTTTCTTCCACAAGTCACTGTGAAGTACTGCTCCAAATATTATCCTCAATATTCTTTGTTCAAACCTCATTAGGGAGAGTTCCTGTGCTTTTTTGAGGATCCAACATTCTGAAGTGAATGTCAGAACCGTATAAGGATCGTATTAGGGTTTTATATATTCTTATTTTTGTGGTACGGAATAGGGTACCATGGTTTAGGGAGGTGCTTTAGCAACCTGAAGAAACATCCATTTGCCGTTTTTCTTTCTTCTTAGTATTTCTGATTGCATTTCATTGTTGGCATTTATCTGAGTAACAACATATACAAATTCGTTCATGTTCTGGAAGGTTTTATTTCCTACTTTAATAGTTGCTATCTTGTGTCTTACTCATTTCTTTGCATTTTACACATTGATAATGAGTTCTATTTCAGCGGCTGGATTAGTTAGACCCAGAATCCCATCCCTCACAGCATCAAAGCTTCTCTCAATAATGTCAATATCATCGACATACTCAAGACATTGCACCATCTTAGTGCCTTCTACTTGTACTACCAACCTTCTGACCGTACCCTCCAAGGCTAAACATAAGGTAAGTCAGGTAGTCTCCTTGTCTGAGGCCTTTATTTGTTTTAAAACCTTCGGAGATGTCACCTTGTAATCTGACATTGCAATGCACTTGATTCATTGTCACCTTCATCAGTCACACTAGTTTTGTTGGGATGCCTATTTCCAATAGTTCTTTAGAACAGATCAGTGCAAATTCTAAGCTTTAGCTCAAAACTCTCGACAGTACTTTGTTATGCAAGTACCAAGTTTATAAAAAAAAAAAATTTATAATTTTTTAAATGTTTTGATTTTTAACTATTTTTATTTTAAAGAAAAATCCCAAATCCCGGCTTTTCTCTTTATTATAAAAATAAAAAAATTATTGCCACATTTTTTTTTTATTATTTTCTTATTTCTAATTACACTTTTATATTTCTTATGATGCATTAGAATTATCCTACCAACAACTTTGGTAGGATAAGATATTATGACCTCAATAAGTTAAAAATTATAATAATATTGTTCTTTTTTTTTTTTTTTCAGCTCACAGATAAGAAAAGTTTTTCCACCGAGAATGTCACAAAAGAAAAGGTCAAGACGTTCAATGGTTCCATGGGATCTTTTTTCAGATTCAAGCTCCCCAGAGGAAGAAGAAGAAACCCCTGAATATAAATTCAAAGGGTGGAGTCAAATAGTCAAAATGTAATTCACTTTATTTTGTTATTTAGGTTTTAATTTTAATTTTCACCTACATATATAATGCTGTACTCCCCTATACATATTTTCCTAACCTCTAGAAATTATCCGTCGTAAAAATGATAGCTAAATCTAAAAAAAACCAACCAAAGTACCTTTTTTCTAACCTTCCTATCTCACTTTTACCACGCATGGGTAGAATCCTGGAAAAGCTCATCCTGAAACTATTGTATCTCATCCTGGATGCAAACCACATTATCCCAGATCACCAGTTAAGATTCAGAACATCCACTATCCAGCACTGTCATCGCCGTTTCAGGCTACTTCAATATTTACCAGACAAATGATCTAAGCTCCCAATTAATTACAAAAGACTCATATACATGACAATCATTATTAGACCCATCTGGACTTACCGGAGTAGAGCCATCTAATTCCTCTCTTTTTCAATCCTTCGTAAAATACTCAATGCCTCTTCCTTTGTTATGAACAGTGATGACCTTAATGTCCATGTCCCATTTGTTGCTGATTTGACCCGAATCTGACATCTTTTCATGACAAACTTTATTTCCATTCAAACCCACTAGTTTCAAACCTAGCAACCTCTTCAATTCCTTAAAACCCTCCAAGGCTTCTGAAAAGAAGATGGCCTCGTGACCTTCTAAGTTGAACTTCTTATTTGAGTACTATCACAGGGTAGTTTCTTTACTTGTCCTTATTCATGCCAATATTACTTGTTGTGTTAGTATAATACAGCTGTAAATTTCATTGAATAATAAAATAAGCATTTTTAATTTATTTACTTATTTCTCAATTAATAAATTAACCAGTTTATTTATTTATTTTTTTTTTTCTATCTCGGCACTAGCCCTCCAATGGTATCCAGCTTTGCCAAAATTATCGAGAATGAACAAAAAGAAAAAGATAATTTTTTCAAGATGAAAACTAAACCGTTTGCACTTACTCAGGTATTGTAGTTTTTAAAAAAATTGCTAGTAACTAACACTATTACTATTAATTAACACTATTACTATTAACTAACACTATTACTATTAATTAACACTATTACTATTAACTAACACTATTACTATTAACTAGGGTATGAATGGAAGATTTTAAACACAATGAACTTGCCAATCAACATTTTGCAGTACACATAATTACATACTATGGAGTCTAGATAATGAAAATTCTTTTTTTTTTTCTATTCTCTCAGGATCCCTTTAAAAAAATAAAACTTTGTAATGCCAAGAAGTAAAATATGTCATAATTACATACTATTATGTGATACATTGGGGATTTTTTTAGTAAAAATCACTGGGAAAATTCTTCAAAAATTTTAAAACCCAGCTGCAGAGAAGAAGAGACAAAGTAACATAGAATAAGATGCTATATTGCACTTGATATTTAACATTGCTCATTTTGGAAATGAACCGTATCTTGTGAATGATGATGGTTAGAAATTATCTGGCGATTATGGTAAGAGGAATCGTCGGTTAGTAAAAGATGATAGAAATAAATAAGTGTCCAAAAATGAAATCAACGCGCAGACATTATTTATTTTAAGAAATGTAATATGTCCGCAACTGCAAAATAAGTGGCCTTGCATGAGCAGAGGAAAATAGAAGATTATTTTCATATATAAGGTTTGAAATTGATCTACGTACTTCAAAATTATCTGTTTTGATTATATGCTGCTTTTTGTACATGATAAATTCATAAAGAAAATAGTGAGGTTTATGATTTTGATTCACTATTAATATTTTACTTTCATTTGATGGTTTTATGAAATGAATGAAAATAATTTATTTGAATTAGTCAATCATTCATGTGAGTAAATTAAAACCTTTTTCCAGTCATATATTATTTTTCTTTATTTTAAAAACGTTTCAACAATTCCATGTCATTCTCAATTTACATTATTTTTAAGTCCTTTAACATTATTTAATTTTAAAAATTTTTTATAAATTTTTACATTTTCAACCTAAAAATAAAAGACAAATCAAATAAATACATAATTTTACATACAAACATGTCCCAAAAATACTGAATAAAAAATAAATGAATAAATTGACTAAGAAAGATGTACTCCAGTTACAAAAACAAGATAATTGAAATTTATTTGAATTTTAAAATAGTAATATTTTTATATAAAAATATATATAGTATAATATTACAGATATATTGCTTTTCGACAAGGCAGTAAAGAAAGCTCAAATCTTTGATATAGGAGATCCTGTTGATGATATTGTGCATAAAGCAGTAAACGAAAAATGTTCGGAAACATCAAGAACTTAAACATCTATATAACCCTCCTAATACCGGGTTGGGTCGCCAACGACCCCAAGCTAGTATTTTTGACTTTCCCTAAGTCAAAAACAAAGTTATGCTCACGAAGGTCTAGGGCATTTATCCTTAAACTATATGTAACGCGAAGAGTAGAGTCGTAACAGATTTCATGCACAAAATAAATCACTGTGGATTATTTTTTTCCAAAAAACGAGGATGGGGTCCTGCAATGATCCCACCTAGTAGTTACTGTTAGCCTTATTCCAGATCGCCGAAGTCACAGACTGTGCCTTTGTTGTTCACTAAAATGAGCTATTTTCAAAATAAATAAAATTATGCATTCTGATAGTTCAAAAATGATTGTTATTACATTTCTAAAGTCCCATTCTATTAGAATTATAAGCAATGAATCTCAGATGGATATCGTCGTAACTGATGACAGAAAAAGATGGGGTCCTCCAGCGACCTCACCTGGTATTATGTGTTACTTTTTTCAGCCGATATTAGGAGGGCTAATATAGGCTGGTAGAAATAAAAGTTCTACAAATCATAATGTCTAACCTTAATCTTAATTCCAGAGGAAAAATTGTTGAAGATCTTTGAACTTGACGATGAAGTTAAAGTACTGCAGAAAACAGTATTACTAGGAACTTGTGAGGAAGGTTTTAAATTTTGGGAAAAACAAACAAATGAGGTTAACTTTGACAGTGTTTGAAATCTTCCAATTATACATAGCTTTGATACTAATATAGAATATTTAATTTTATTTATTCTGATATATAATAATATTTTAATATATATTTATTCTAATATTATTATATATTTATTGCTATTTTTTCAAGCTTGAAGACAAAGCTATAGAGGAACTAAATAAATTTTATAATGCTTCCAATGTTTTCGATGAACGAATCACTGTACAACGCGTGTTACCAGTCAACATCGCCAAGCCCACCTGGATAAAATCACATAAAAAAATTTTCCACTAATAGTCTATCTGTGATCAAGATACCTACCTAGTTAAATTATTAATTTATTTATATAAAATTTTATTTGTATATAAATTTGAGTTTGTTCTTATGTAAATAAAAATTTTTTTTGGTTTTCAAACTTTATTAATAATAGTAATAGTGCTAAGTAGCTATACAATCATTCCATAAAAACCGAACAAAATATAAAATAAATAAATGTAATAAAAATATATACATGCAGTAATAAAAACAAACTAAATGCGAAAATGATAATAAAATTAAAGTCTAAAAATAAAATAATTGCTCGCATTCATACCATAAGTACAATATTTACAATTTGCCTGGAGTCCCCGAACAAAGCTTCTTCTCCAGGAATGAGGGCAAAACAAGAGTCCAGGAGGCCCCCGGACCCCAGCTTTGTCACTGGCATTAAACGCCAATGGAAGCTGGTTAAGGGCACATGGCATCTCATATAAAAATAAATATTTGTTTGTAAGTGTTGATATCTCTTCAAGAATTAAACATTCCTTTGGATAAAAAAGTTAGCAATCATTTTTTTTTTTTTTTGGTACTGATTAGTTGACAGGTGCGCATAGTAGTTGGAAAATAGACACATTGCTGGTTAAATATTGAATAAGAATAAACAATCTACAAAATACATCCCCCCATGATCAAAACAAAGTATTTTTGACTACATTAGCCTTTCTGTACAACAATCATCTCCTTAAGGGACTAACTGATTATATTGTAAACTTAAATGAATTTTATTGTTAACTTTAATTCATATTCAAATAATATCAGAACCAAGCATTATCTGCTCATTTTATCATCATAAATAAATTAAATTCGCCCGCTAGATCAACCTAAAATATATCTATTTAATTAAATTCTCTCTTTAAAACGAAACAATATCATTTGTTAACTATAACAAAAAGCAGAATTTCATACTGAAAACTCTTTACATCATAAATGATACATAAAATACTATATACCTAACTGTCAAGAAAACCATATTTAATCAAATATATCATAGTACATCCATTGTACAATTACAACTACATGCAGTAATACACATATGCAGAACTTAATTACTAGATAGGTAAGTAGTTCATATTTTATTTAATTCAGAAACTTAAAATGTTTATAAGCCAACCACTACCCTGTTTCTTGTTCCCTCTAAAGCATTCCTCAGTAGATACTTCAAAGGTTATTAAGAACATACAAGATTGTTCATATAGAAATCAATATACACCATGCCTTACTATTTAAACTGAAAGCTATACCATTTCAATGGCTAGTTCATGTCAAAGAGGACCTGAAACGGCTGGGTGTACAAAACTGGAAGAGGATAGCACAGGATCGTCGAGTTTGGTCGGCTGTGGTGTTGGAGACCCGGGTTCTTGCAGGACTGTAGAGCCAAAATAATAACAATACCATTTCAAAACTAAAATATTGTTTCTAATTTTAAAAAAGTTGACTACTTACCATTAAAGGCTAATGACTACTTACCCTTGCAAACAGGTTAACTGAAGTTCAAATCAGGATTTTATGGACCCCTCTCAAACAGACATCTCAAAAACACCAATATTCCTAATCACATTATGGAGCAGAGAACAGGACAGGAATTAAACAAGCTGCAGCTTAATACCTGTAAAGATTTGATGAAACTAATTATTTACAGTACACAAATATGACACATCTCTATTATGGGCAAATCATACACTATGTTTACAGTACACAAATATGACATATCTGTATTACGGACAAATCTTACACTATGTACCTATGTAAAATGCCAATGTGGTTTGAAAACGACTACAACCTGTGAAGATTAAATTAACTGTTGATTCTTAATTTCATATTGAACAAGTAACATGGGCGACTATAAATTTATGAAGTACTTGCCGTAAAAAGATTATGATAAAACTAATCGCAGGCCGATCAATATTCTTAGATGCATTGATGAATACTGAACAGGACTAGTGCTAAACAACTCCTCAGCGTAATACCTGTAAAGATTAGAGTTAATGAACAATGCTAATTATTCTACAAGTTGTCGCTTCGAGTTGAGTCACAAGAGGTTTTAAATTTTCATTTGTTCGCCTTTACATATTTTCCAAAAATATAATTTATCTATGTAATTATGGGAAATGTGTATACTTGGGGATTCATTTTATCTAGAAATGAATATTTCTACATATATCCTCTTTCCTTCTGCTGAACAAAGAAGTGGCTCAGGGTTCTAGTATTTCCCCAATCCTTTTCAACTGTTACATTAATGACCTTACTAAATCAATACTACAATACATTTAAATGGTGCTAAAACTAAGGCCATTCTAATTGGTTCCAACACCCTCCTTAAATCCATCAACTCTCTTCCCCAACTAATCTTAAATGATCACCCTATTACTTTCAGTTCCTCTGTTAAAAATCTCAGTATCATTTTCGACCAAATCCTTTCCTGGAAACCCCACATTGCCCAAATTTCCCATCGCTCAATAAGCTCCATGATGCCCATCTTTTAACACTACCTATCCTTAAGTTCCTCATCACTTCTTTCATCTTTCCACACTTTGACTATGGCTGTGATTTGATATGGTGGGCTCTCGAACAAACTTGAGGAAAAACTGAGACGAATTATGAACAGCTCACTTCGGTTTGTCTTCGACACTCCGAGGAAATCTCATGTGTCCCACCTCTATGATGAGTTAAAGTGGCTTCTCCCGCCTATTTGTAGACTCTATTTCCCAGGTTCTTTCTTATACCAAGCCATCAACTTACAACATCCATGTTATGTCTTAAATCTTTATCCACATACAAATCCAAACTATTCCTAAATCCCCTTAATTCCTAAACAGATGCTCTCTAACCAATAAAATAAATAAGCTATATACAACACAATAGATTGAGTAAATACTGTAAATATTCCACACTCATTATGATACTATTATTCATATTATTAGATGTTCTAATTTACTTTTGTATTTTTCCATTAGCCAATTTCAGTTTATTGTAAATTTATATCCTATTATTTTTTTTTTTTTTTAATATTTTATTTGAAAAGAAAATATATGGCCAAGATTGGGACTCGAGTCCCGATCATGGCCGTATCTTTTCTTTTCAAATAAAATATTTGAAAAAAATAATACTATATAACAATTAAATAAATTATAATTATTTTATTTTTTGTTTGTTTAATATATTTTTATTTCTCTATCAGTATATTTACTTTATTTCTAATATGTTAATGTTTTTATGTATGTATGTGTATGTGTGGAAATTGTCACACTCATTATGATACTATTATTCATATTATTAGATGTTCTTATCTACTTATTTATTTTTCCATTAGCCAATCTCTGTTTATTGTAATGTTTTATTCTATTTTTTTTTTTGTTAGTTTTATGGATATATATTTTTTTTTTCCTCTATGAGGACATATGTTTTAGTTCATATTTAATTCTATTCCAATAATGTACCCTTTTTGCCAGAAATATTTCTATTAATTTCTGTACAATATTGTTATTCTTAACGGGCCTGGTCCCAGAATAAAATTATTTTTATATTCTATATCACATATTCCTCAAAACGTTTGTTGTAACTTTTATTTCTTGATGAAATGATTACCAAAATCTACTCATTACCCATAATTACATTCTCTTTTCTATCTACTAAAGCTAATGATATGTATTTTTGGAAAATATTGAAAACTAAATGAATAAACAGTTAAACTTGTAAGTTCATTCAAACTTCGACAACCTGTGGAACAGATACCTCAATAGAGAACCAAGATAGTTGGGGTGCAGTCAAAAATCAACTATCTCCATTCTCCATTTTATCATCCAGTCAACTATTTTCCTCTCATAGATACCTTAATAGTTTGTAATAATCTAATGCTATATTAGTATCATAGACATAAACACTATATCTCTATGTTAAATTCCAACTTACCTTGAAAACTACAATTGATATGTTACGATTGTTATCCACGAAGATTAAATTAACTGTAAATACTTATTTTCAAATTAACTATAAATCCAAAATTGTTAACACTAAGTGTAATTGGGAACTTCAAAATGGCCACTGGAACGGAAATGATTTGTATTCGAATTCCTCGATAATCGATTTCGAAAAATCACCAATGAGTCTTTCAATTAACAATAGATCGAAAAGTCACTTTCTAAAACTTAGATTCATTTCTGTTGATAGCACGCATTTATTGTTATTGGTGAAATTTCACATTTTAACAGTACCACTATGGTGTTGCTTTGATACTTAAAAGTGATGGATCCAAAACGTTTATACAACTGTTGATGCGATTTTGGAATACACATAAAAACAAACTGGCAATTAACCACATCTTTAGGGTTCGAAGTCAAAAGATTTTCTATTTGCGGTTGGGTGGACATTCAGATTCACATCGAGTATCTTAAATCAACTCGACCACTGATTATAAATCTTGCCATTGTTCCTCCATCGTTCTTCAAGAGGTGAAGTTACTAAAAAAGTACCAATATATTACATATTTACACCACTTCTCATGAATCCCAAATATTTCAGCAGGGGGTATGGCTTTGATAAGTTGTTCTCGATTGTATTACTTTGAACAATATCCCACCAAGAATACACCGCAATTTTTGTCCCTTTACTAAAATATTGCAGCGTTCTTGATCTGCGTAATATAGCAATTTAAATTTAGTATAATTAACCCTATTGGATCTTCCATGAAGGAGTCTCCAATGAAACCGATAAATGTGAGTCCTCGACGTCAGGTGCATGAGAAAAATAACTTGAAATAATATAATCTACAAATATATCGTACTATTATAATTACATACATGATTATATATTATACTCTATTTATTGGCGTCCCAAATTAGGACTTGGCCTGCTCCAGCATCGACCGCCAGTTTTCCTGAACAATTGTTGCGGGTACTATGCAGAATCCTGGCATCAGTAGCTACGGAATGTTCTCATCTAAGTTTCGGACGGCCAACTCTCAGAGTTCCTTACACTGGCTCACTTACTATCTTCCATAGAATTTCTTCAGTGTTCATCCTCTAACGTGACCGACCCATCGTAATTAGGCTAGATTAATGGGCCTTTGATGTGTCCTTCCTCACATATTTGTTGAATACTTATTTATGCGAAACTTAATTGTGATTTATAAAATTCTATCGTCGTTTTTATTCAGTTGCAAATATAATATTTTAAATTATATTGTAGACTTTAACCGAAATTTAACTCGAGAGAAACCATAGTTTACTTATTAAAGATGCTGGAAATAAAAAAAAAAGATTATTACTTCATCATTTGGAAATAATGGATATAAAGTACTTTAATTTTTATGGAACTAAAATTTGAACTAGAACTTCTAGAACTGTATAAAAGAATTGATTATTCATAAGCTTAGCCTTGTCTGGTGTAATAAAAAACAATTATCTCTCTATCCCAAAATTAGGTCAGATATAGTTATATAGCTATATCAATAGATAGTTATAGTAAGCATATCGAAAATATAGTAAAATAACATTGTCTTATTGAATTGAAAATGTATACATTATATTTGCACTTTAACATTGTCTAATTCAATTTTATTACGTAGAGACTTGGCAATAAAACTAATATTATGTTTAAAACTCCTTGAAAAAAGCTTATCTCGAAAAACATAAAAACGAGATTCATAAATTAAATAAAATTACGAATCCACGAGTGCGTACTTATATAAATGTAAATTTGAGTTTCCTCTTTCTCTTTTTCGTCATTGCCTGAGCACATCACTTGGTAAGTGAACTGAAAGCCGACAATATTCATACAAATTTTATCAATCTCGAAAGAAAAAGAATACTCTATTCTATCTATTTTTAAAATATTACTGTTATTACTTTATACCTTTCAAGTTAACTTTCAGAAATAATTTTTTTTAACATTTTAAAATTATGTTATGATTAAAGCGATCTCTTGTATCGTCGTTCCAATGCCAAAATGACGTATTTAAAAATTGGGGAGAAGAGAAAGTTAATTTTGAATATAGGTAGATGATTTCTTAATTAAAATTGCCGTATTTTGCATATCATAATCAGAGATTTCATATATAAAATAAAGTGTTTTTAGCATTGAGAAGGAAATAGAAAACTAATCTTTAAAATGCAGCATAAATCTCCTATGTTTTTCTAACAGAATAAATATCAAGATGTGTTTGGTTTTTTAAGTCGGACAGTAGTTGAGGGCTAAAAACTAATAGGATTCCAAAAAAAAAGTAATAAAGAATTTATTATTTTAATCTCTACAGTAAAGGCATTATGCTTATATCCAATGTTTTTCACCTCCGTGGAAACGTGGCAGGAAATCGGAATACCAGAACTGTGTACTCGGAAAAGAGTTCAATCAATAACTAACATAAAAGTTTGTGTAGAATGGGCATTTACTAAAGAAACCTTGTACCACAACAAATGAAGGTTCTAGGGCCCAATACATTGTAGAGACTGCCAAGGGTGGATCCAGGATTTTTTTCTGGGAGGGCACAACGGGCAGACGGTCAAAAAAATCAACAATAACTTAGAAATAAACTTGTAGTATTTATAGAAAGATTTCGAAGATTTATTAAAATATGAAAACAATAGTTTCACTTTGTTTGCCTATAAGTATGTACTGTAATGGATTCTCCACAGTACACAAAAAACCGTCTGGAGGGCACGTGTCCCCTCCCCCTGGATCCGCCTATGGTGACTGCACTTTTTTGGTGTGCAGGGATTTGTTCGAGATGACGCTCAACATCAGGTTATTCCTGCAATCAAGGGTATCCACTTTATAGCCTTTGGGTGACACCTTGGAAGCTCTGCAGATCCCATGGGGTCTATCTGTGGTTATTAACAGGTTAAATAATGTATCTGCAACAGCTAGATTTGTGCTCGGAAACTTCAGAACAGTGAATCCACGCCCTACAAACTGAGCTAGCCCGCTCCACAATGATCGAGACTGTTTGCACAACGTGTGTGCAATTGATTTCCGAGGCTATAAGACGCCCTGCACACCGTGTGTGAAATTATCAGTTATTCGAGTAACTATTCGTTGAAATAAGATTTTTCGGTACTTTTCCAATCTAACGACGACCTACCCCAGCACGCTCCTCTGGCACTTACCTCAACTATTTGCAGCCTGTCAGGTTATGATGCCTGAAATATATTTGAAATAGTAAACAGACAAGAGGGTTGTTAGGAAATGAAACAGGAGATGATATACAGCTAAAATATGATTTTTTTTGTATTTCTTTTATTTTTAGCTATTTTTCTTTTAAAGAGAAACGATTTGTCCGGGAAAATCGTTTCTCTTTAAAAGAAAAATAGCTGAAAATAAAAGAAATACAAAAAAAAAATCATATTTTAGCTGTATATCATATTTTCTCTTTAAATTTAAAATATATAAACTACTGAATAAATAGGAAGATAAAAAATAACATTTATTATAAACAAAATTCATTAAAAATAACAATATCACATAAAAACGGTGTCGTATATACAGAACAATCAAAACAATTAACCAAAAAACATCACATTGTAGTTAAATATAATTATTTATGTTTAAAATTTAAATATTTAAAATAGAAAATAAATAATAAAATATAATAAAACATTTATTATAAATAATATTGATTAAACACAATATGACGTTCCGCTCCTGTAGAAATACCACAGCTGACTTTTCATCAATCACCTCGCGAAAAATCTTCATCAAATTCCAACTCATATTGTATAATTAACATGAAAACAAATAAACGTCCACTAGACACAAACAATAACAAAGGACTAAGGAAGGTTTCGCTAACAGTAGCAGGTAGTTAACGAAAGTGACACTTGGGGCGCTTGAGTAGGTCGTCGTTAGATTGGAAAAGTACCGATTTTTCTTGAACTAATGAAATCTGTAAAGAACAGGAAAACAAAATTAGGCATTATTTTTTTTAACTTTTTAAAAATTTCCTTTGCATTATATTATGTTCTTTATTATTGAAAGTAAAATAACGATTTTATCTTATCTAACTAATTTGGAAATAAATGTTTATACATTTTCTAATGATGTATTTTCATTTTACCTCACATTGCACAACGGGTGTTCAATCCGGTCCTCGCAATAAAATTTTTTCGAGGAGCAAGCTGCACACCCTGTGTGCAATGATCTTATTTATTTCAATTCACTTAAGAACTGGATGGTTTCCATATTAAACATGTTTTTTTTCTTTTTATTAAAAATGAACAATATAAAAAAAATAAAAATTTCCCTCCTGGGAACCGTGTTCGAAAAAAATTGTTGTCTGGAATGGGTTAAGTGAATTACTTTGATATAGAAATCCATTATTAAATGTTTGATAATACTGCTTATGACAATCGATTTCTTGATCTACATTAAATTTTTCGTCGAGTGAGTACCACAAGTTTTATTCAGTTATGTTACATGGTCAAAAACGACGAAGAAATGATGGAGATTTGTTTTAACTTTTTCAAAAACTTGAAGGCTCAACTGAGATTATATATCGTCGGCTAAGAGTGTAAACCTGCTAACTCCACTTTTGGTCCAAAATTACATTTTTATATCATCTGTAAGAGAAAAATTGGCCACATAGAGTGTAAAACTTGCTAAACTCACTCTAAACGTCAAATCGGCAAAAAAAGTGTGATGCGTAAAACTGTCAAATCCATTTTATTCAAATCGCGCGGCTAACTCCATGATTGACGTCACTTTTATTTTATAACTTATTAACGATCAAATTTTAGTATTTTATTAGTTTCTAATAATGTAGAATATCCAATAATACACCAACTGTATTTTTGGTTTTAACCTAAAACTGTTTTTTTAAAATTATTTATTGATATTTACAACTTTTCAATAATACAACAAGTAAATAGGATACATGATACATAATGACATGAGAATGACAAGTAGAGAAACTACCCACTGGTAGTACTCAAAACCTAAAACTGTAAAATTCAAATTAAGTTTTATTTATTTCATGAAAATTGTGTCAAAGTGAGTTAGTAGGTTTACACACTGAGGGATCTAGGAGAATTTTAAGGGGGGCCATGGGTCAATGTGAATTTTTTTTCAATGTATACGATCCATATATGAATAAAGATACATAAATATCAAATTTTAATTTAAGACAACTGAGGTCAGAAAACAATAAAATGGGTAAAATAAGCTCCTTGATCAAAGCTATCTATATGTGAATGAAAAACATAAAAGGGTTCGGAAACGCCGATTTTGGATGCACCCATTGAGAAAACATTTGATACTGAATAATTTTGAAGTGTAAAACGTGTTTTATTGTTGAGAACTCTAGGGGAGGGGCATGCCCCCCCTCAAATCCGCCAATGGGTTTACACACGTAGCCGGCGATATGTTATGCTTTACCTCGTAAGTATAAAAATCGTATAACGCCTACACCTTAAAGGAAAAAGTCTGCAATAAATATGATAAAGACAGTTTTTAAAAGAGTTGCAAGAGAGACTAAAAACAGAGGTTGCTGATAAGAGATATGAATCTCTCATACAACGTACACCCTCATACGATCAACCCAGAAGGAATGCACTGTATTATAACACTCCCAGGAATTGATGGCAACTTGCAGGCTCGCTTGAAATGCTGTTTTCTTCACTGTCCAAATAATGATCTCAAGGAAAGTTTAGATCGTGTGATCTGAATCGTCATGATCATCATAATCTTTCCCTTTTCTACCGCTAAGCAGTTACCGCTGGTTTAACCTGTTAATCGGCCAGGACTTATAAATACGTCAAACGTATTTTACGTCAACAATATGTATAAATGAATTTCATATTATTATTATTTTTCTATTTATCCCTAAAATAAATGAAAAGACAATGAAATATATACGATTGCGTTTCGCGTGGAATTTGGTTTACACAAAAAACTATCTGGCACGTGCCCCCGTGCCCTCCCTAAATCTTTCGCATATATAATATTAGTAGGAAAAGTAGATTATATTTGCCTTTAATTATCTACTATACTGGATTCTCCACAGAACGGAAAAAACTTTCTGGGGGCGTATTTAGAGGGGCGGTACGTGCCACCGTGCTCCTCCTAAATATCTCCTTGCTATATATTTGCTATAGCCTATGTGTTATTCTGATGTATAACCTATATTATTGTAAAGTTTTATCCAAATCCGTTTTGTAGTTTTTGCGTGAAAGAGAGACAAACATACAAACTTTCGCATTTATAATATTAGAAGTATTAGTAGGATATCAAAACAATAGGATCACTCATGTTCTTTCTATTATTTTAACAACTATTATCATATGATTTGCCTTTAATTATGTACTATAATGGATTCTCCACAGTACCTAAAAAAATGTCTGGGGGCGTATTTAGGGGGAGCAGTACGTGCCATCGTGCTCCCCTAAATACGCCCTTGTGCTGTATTCTATGTGCTATTTTGATGTATAACCTATATTACTGTAAAGTTTCATCCAAATCCATTCAGTAGTTTTTGCGTGAAAGGGAGACAAACATACAAACTTTCGCATTTATAATATTAGTAGGATAGGATATATAAAGGAAGTCTCGGTCACAGGGTTACAGCTAGTAAGACAAGGTCGTCAAGCGGTGAAGGTTTCTGTGTCCTAGCTGAAATTTTCTCATCGTCAGCTTTGTGCTAGCCTTCTTAGTGCTAAGTCCAAAACCATCATGAAGAGCAACGGACTTAGGCTACAGCGCTGGCGGGTACCTAATGTTGTCTCAAATTCTTTTGAAATATGGTTTCTAGTTTTGATCACATTCCTCATCTTTTTATAGAGACTCGCTAAAGCCAAGGTTGTTCCACGGTCTACACCTCTCTCAGACAGTGCCCGCTCTATGTCTTCTTTCCTTACTCTGTCAAAAGCCTTCTGGAGGTCCACGAAGCAGATAGAGGGCTCTTTATCTTTTTCAACAGTCTTTCCAATTGGTCCTCCCCCCTCCCGTTTAGGCCCCCCTTAACTGTAAGCGTGCCCAGAGCGGATCTAGGGGGGACACGGGGGCACGTGTAATTTGTTCATTCACGGACTTCTATGCCTTTTCCAGCCTCTCTATCATTCTTTTCTACACCTGGAAGTAAAATCGTGTAGTCCTCGATTTTGAGTTCTCCCATTCCTTCCTCCTTATTCTCGGTAATCCCAAGCAGATCAACCTTGGCCTTCCTGGCCTTCTTAAGGAGCTCGCACCCTTTTCCTGACAGGTCTCGAATGTTTCAAATGGCAATTCTAAAGAACCATTTTCTGAGCCGTGCCATATTCCGCAAAAACAAACCAGCTTTATCCTTTCTCATTTTTGTAATATTTGAGGTTTTAAGGAGAAGCAAGGTATCAGTCCACTTCACCCGAGTCAGGTGGAGGGGCTGCCTCCTCAGAGCATACTGACTTACTCTTCCATCCGGGGCTGCAACTTAGGGAAGGTGATCCTAGGTTGTGTACAAAGTTACCTTATGCTAGTATATGTGAATTGTGTACTGCTATGAGTGCGTTGGTGCTGTGTAATGAACTCAGGAACGGGGGGGAGTGTTAATCCCCACTAGCCTTGAACTGAGCTAGCCCCTGAAGTTATATGGTTGGTGATCTGAATAATAATATGGGATGCCACCCTGAGATCGTATATACTATGATACAGTAATCCTATATAATTATTGATTACAAAAATTCTCTTCTCTTTTCCAAACCAATATGTGTTTAATTGACCGGAAATTGCTTAGTAAAAAAAGATCCTTTTACATGAGATAGGATAACATTACTTTTATTATATGGTGATCATGGTTACAAAAATATATATCTATTTACAAAAAGGAAGCCCTTTTACAATATGTAAGTGCTTAAGTCTTAAGCCTAGGTCTACCATTGTGCCATTTCTCCCTTCTCAGAAGAACACACCCTGTGAGGCTTATTGAGACAGACATAGCTGAAGACATCTGCTTGGTAACTCTCGGTACCCTATAGGTTTATTTCAATATTCCTGACATTTGAAGCAATGCCACATATAGCAAACTAGACCGGGCTAAAGGACAGTAAGATCTGCCAACTCTGTAAAAGTGATGGCATGTATAGAGACCACTTAGGCACGGGTCTTGGCCTGTCACAGAATTAAAAGTAAAAAAAAAACATGAAAATCCTAGAACATGATCTTAGAACCTGAGACTTGGGCACTATAGAAGAACAATTCATAGTTAGTGCGTAGATTTGAATGACACATCCTAAAGCTAGTCCAAAAAACAGAATATGGCGAAGAAGAGAAAATAGAGAATTTTATAAGATCTATGGTTAACAATTGTCTGGTTTTTAAGATAAATATTGAACTAGCAAGAACGGATGAAGGATCTTTTTTTATAATTATCTCAAGACTTCAAATGAGAACTTAAATTCAGACTATTCAGAATCTCTGGGCCTACATCCAGTGTCAAATGTTTCTAGGCTACAGGGAGAGGTACTGTTAGGTCTAACTCCTTTATTTGGCTATCCCTAGGCACTTCTCCCTCTAATCTGTAACTGAAATGAGTTATGTTTACCGTCGGTATTCATAGCTACCGCACTATCCCAATAAGGTATCCCCAGTTCTCATCACAATAAATCGATAAAAAAATTAAATTTACAGTATTTATTATTGAATCTATTAAACATTATTTAATCATTAATTATGGTTGATATTTAATTGAACTTGAAATATATCAATCATGATAATGTTGGTTTGAAGTGATGGATGGCCAGCAAGCAAGGGACGCTCAAAATTTTCAACTCTTCTCTGCTCTTCTGACGGCAGCCATAACTTTGTATGATTATCCCAATATAGACCCAAACTTGAGGCCAATCAATGTACCATCATCTCAGCTTTTACCAGAATATGATTTTATAGTAATCGGAGGAGGCTCAGCAGGTACTTTTCATAAATCAAGTTTTAAAAATTTGTACATTACTTTACTAATAATTTCAATATTGCAGAACTTTCTATAGGTATGGTATTTCCATATTTTTAGGAAATGTTGTGGTAAATAGACTTACTGAAGTATCAAATTGGACAGTGTTACTTCTCGAGGCAGGTGGAGATGAAACAGTTATTTCTGATACACCGATTTTGAATTATAATCTATGGTTTTCTGATTATGACTGGAATTATACAACAGTCGCTCAAGAAAATGCTTGCGGATGTGAGTTATATTTAGTTCTATGATAAATGATAAATAACGCTTTAAAACATCCAATAAATTAGAGAGGAAAATAGTTGACTAGATGATCTAATGAGGATGGAAATAGTTGGTGCAGTCAAAAAAACACCAAATAAATCAAGACTTATTTTTTATTTGTGCCGACGTTTCGACCTACTTTGTAGGCCATCTTTAGGGCCAACAGGAGAGGCGGCTGGGTGAACCGTATAACTCCTTTTTTTGACTGCACCCCCCAACTATTTCAATCATCATCAAATAATTCAATTTACTTTCAGTAAATATTGTATTAATGTGGAAATGATTGACTGTATATATCTTATATATATATGTGTGTGTGTGTTTGTGTAGTTGTTTGTGTATATATATATATATATATATATATATATATATATATATATATATATATATATATATATATATATATATATATATATATTTATATAAGTGTAGTATCAATTTTTTTAGTGTGAAAAATTTATTGATTTTTAATTGCATATGAGTTGAATGGGTCCTATGAATTATGGAATGAGATGGTTGGTTATTATTATATATTTAAAAATAAAAATTATTTATATTTTAATCAAACAAACAAATATTATAAATATTTTGGTTTTAGACAAAAACAATACCATAATTTCCTTAGTATTTTTCCAATTCTGTGGTAATTTTTTAAAAGCTTATACCTGTGGCTTTTTTTTTTTACATAAGCATTATTTACATATTTAATTATATTATCTTTATATTTTAGCCAATGGTGGTATTTGTACTTGGCCCAGAGGACATGGACTCGGTGGTTCAAGCACTTTGAACGATTTTGTTTACATCAGAGGAAATCCCCAAGACTATGACAATTGGTCCAACATGGGGAATCCAGGATGGAACTTCCAGGAAGTGTTTCCTTATTTCTTAAAATCGGAAGACAATCAAGATCCAACAGTCGCCGGTTCTCCTTATCATGCTCAAGGAGGTTATCAAACCGTCAATAGACCAAATTTCTTGAGTCCAATGACAAATGTATACCTCCAAGCAGGGGAGGAAATGGGCTACCCACTAGTCGATGCCAATGGTCCAACACAGCTTGGCTTCATGTTGACTGAAGGAGTTACTAGAAACGGAAGCAGATGCAGCACAGCTAAAGCATTCCTTCGACCGATAAGAAACAGAAGTAATCTACATGTGGCTCTCAGGTCAAGAGTGACTAAAATTATAATAGATCCGGAGACCAAGACTGCAATGGGTGTCCAGTTCTTAAGAAATGGCCAAAACATAACAATCATGGCTTCAAAGGAGGTCATTCTCTCAGCTGGGGTTGCCAATAGCCCTCAACTTCTTATGCTGTCAGGTGTCGGTCCTCAAGAGCATTTAGCTGAACTAGGAATACCAGTGATACAAAACCTAAGGGTCGGAGATAATCTCCATGATCATGTTGGTGTTCCAATAGTCTTCACTGCTCCCCCTAACTTTACAATAAACTGGAGATCGTCTTACAACAATTTCTCATCTATATTAGATTACGCACAAAATGGTCATGGTCCTTTGACTACACTTCTTGGAGTGGAGTGTACAGCTTTCGTAAATGCAGATCCTACAAGAAATAGCCCAGTTCCAGATACCGAGATACTATTTACGTCATACATCCCATTTAATGAAGACCAGCAGGTATGGGCAGCCATAACGTTCAACATTCACCCGACTAGTAGAGGAATGTTGAGGCTCCGAGACTCAAACCCACTAAGTCCTCCTCTCATGGACCCACAGTACTTAGCGAACCCAACAGATGTAGAAGCAAGTGCAAGAACAATTAAATTTGTTGCACAGCTCCTCCAAACTAATGTTATGCAAAGAATTGGCGCCCAACTGATTACCAGTGCTTATCCTCTTTGCTCCAACTACACAGTTATGTCTGATGAATATGTATTGTGCCTGCTTCAACAATACTCTTTAACCATCTATCACGCTGTAGGAACTTGTAAAATGGGTCCTGACAACGATCCAGGAGCAGTCGTTGACTCACGATTACGTGTGTATGGTATAAAGAATTTGAGAGTTATCGATGCTTCTATCATACCAGTTGTGACAAGTGGCAACACCAATGCTCCAACGATAATGATCGGCGAGAGAGCTTCAGATTTCATCAAACAAGACCACGGCCTAAGCATTTCACCACAATGATTTTATTTAAAATAAGTGCAACTTAATAATAAATAATTATGTAAAAATAAATAATTTAAATAAAAATTTTATTCTGGTAATTCAAGTCAAAAATTTTGATTTCTGTGTGCCACCTTCTTTCGTCACTAATTCTTGATGTTTTTTAATTTCACTATCATTTATTTGAAATTCATAAGTCTGTCACTGTAATCACTATCAATTCAATATCAAAAGCCTTTCGTTCTAAATCAGCTCAAAATCAGACGTTACTTAATAACTAGTATATCAGCATAATCATTATTTGTTTGTTACAATGTTACACATGCTAGTAACTCTAAAAGTCTGAGGCTCAGTAGGTGATAGAGAGTGTACTACTTCTAGGACAATGGTAGTGCAGGAAGCTGATTAGCCTAAGATCTTGATCAACCACCAGGCTTTGCCCCTGATTAAGGGTTTGATTTGATTTTTAAAGAGGATTTTCCATTTATCATCAGTGATAAATGGTATCAGTAGAGTGACTGTATGTACTTGCCAGTCATTTTAACCTGCTGTATTATTTTCTTTGAAGCTCCCAGGTTCTCAAGACACTCGTACATTTTTCTCTTTTTACTGAATCATATGCTTGCCGAAAGTCCACTAACAGATGGTAAAGAGTAACATTGGTTTCATATGTCTTCTCCAGCATTTGTCTCACTGAAACACTCTCAGTGGTGGACCTTGCCGGTCTAAATTCACACTGGTATTCACCCAGAACAGTTTCTGACCAGTTTGTCAATCTTCTACTAATTGCTCTCGACAAAACCTTAAATACTGAATTCAGCAATGAAATATCCCTATAAATGTCGCATTCTGTTCTATCACTCTTTTTGTATATTGGGCAAATTAAGGATTCGGACCATTCTTCAGGAATTTTCTTATACCTCTATACATCAAAAATTATATTATAGATATCTTCTTATATCTCTTCCTCGACATTATTGATCATTTCGTTTTGGATACCATCTATCTATGGCTATCTGCCTCATTTCATCTGATAAAAAGCATAACAAATATTTGAAAAATACAAATTACATATCAGAGAAAGAGAAAGGAGTAAAAAGAATAATTAAATTAATTCAGTATTTATATATTATATTTTATACAAGATTTCAACATCTATAAATTATCATAATGTGTCATGTTAACAATCCTAGATTGTGCTCAGATCTCAATCAATACATAATGTAGCGATTCATTACATTTTTTATTACATTAACAAACATTTCAATTATTATAAATTTCAATCAGCTCAAAAGAACCTATTGTACACACTTGTGTTTACGTACATACAATACAATGGTGATAAAGTTATTTTGATACTTCTGTGATATAATACTTTCAATTAAACCTAGTTAGCTCAACTATAACCACAGATAATACATTTGTACAATATGTCATAAAAACATTTTTATTTATATCATAAATTAAATACATAACATAAATACAATACTAGATTTTCATGACAAAAAAAGAAACAAATGAAATAAAAAAATAAAACTAATTTAAACAAAATATATATGTATATATATAAATCTATATATTTTTTACATCAATATTTTCATAATTAACACAGATAAGGGTCTTTATATAAACTAATATCATTGTTTGTTTAATAAATTTAAAAATGAGAACATTCAATATTTTTACATACTAAATTAGATGTACATGCTTATACGTAGAAGATATATAAACTTAATTGTTATAGTAATCAATTAATTCAATCAGATTTGTACCAATTACTTTTCTATCAATCCTAATAGATACAAGGCGTTATGGAGAGCTAACATTTTCAACACTCGAAAAATTAAAGAAAAATCGCTCAGTTCAATAACCTTATATTTCCAAACGATTACACATTACTCAAGTCCATAAATTAATACATAAATAAAAATATTTCTAAAATAAATGCAATTTTAATAAGGAGAAATAAAATTAATTATCACAAACAAGTTACAAAATAAATATAGAAAATTAATACAAATGCAATAATACCTTTTTTCAAATACTTTTATCGTTGACTGTCCCGATACAATTTACTTTCAGATAGACAATTAACTGATGATTTGTAAAAAAAAAGTATAATAATACTTTTGCAGAAGAAAGTAAAATATGATTTACTAGAAAATAATTTCACTCATAACAATATTTTTTAGCAATGTTTAGCCATTAGCTACATAAATAATTATATATATAATTCTGTATAACTAAAATGTATACCCACCCATTAGCTATATACATTAGTATGTATAACTATGAAGTATAGCCATTATCTATCTTACACAGGATGACTAAGTAAAAACTTATGTATATTTTTTTCAAATATAAAACTGTAGGAAATATACTTTTTTTTTTTCATGAGGTTAATTTCAGAAAATTTTAGCATTGAAAAAAAAACACTGTACTGGCAATAAAAATATAAATTAAAAAAATTCTTTCTCATCATATAATTTAAAATTCTCAAATTTAGAAGTTCAGAAGTAATATAATGTATGTTCTTGTAATTAATGTATGACATATATATATATATACTTGAAATAGTTAATGTTAATTAAACATGAAATTAATAAAATAAAAAACTAAAATCAGTCTTGAAATCATAGTTACTGTAATGTTTATGTGTTGAGTTATACATTTTTGAATTGTAAATTTTGGGACTATTTTTTTTACTCTTAACATGTTGACTGCAATTTTCAGAAATCTGGCCTAAAATGACAATTTGATTTAATCACATTTTATTATTAAAAACTCTAATTCGAGTGCATAGTTACCACCAAAAAGCATAAAAAATGTGTTTTTTCTAAAAAAAAAAAAAAAGTCTTACGAATTATCTCATAGTTGGCTTCTGTAATAGAAATCTGCAAGCCAGCATTGATTTTCTGTTCTTTTCCCAGAAGTCATCTATCGATAATAGCACTGATATATTTCCAGTTTAATCTTAGCTGCACAAAAATGGCAAGTAAACACAGGACAAGATAACTCGTAGTTGGCGTCCTAAAAAAGAACGCAATCTACGAGTTATCTCATAGTTGGCAGTCAACGTGTCAAAGTTAATTTTTTTTTCCTCCCTGTGTATGAAAATTCATACGTGTATAAAGTATTTTATATGTTTTGTTATACAGTCATTAGAGAGGCAATATCATGCTTTTTAAGTGGAGAATAAGTGAATAACTATTGGATGATAAAAGTAGACTGCTTTAATTAATTTATTTTGAACCTAAAGATTTTGGAAATTACCGAAAAAGTTTAAAAAAATCTTCCATAAAATAATTTAATAAATCTAAAAAAAATTAATGTTTTTTTAAAATTAGAACTTTTTAGAGAGATATGCATAATTTTTATTGCTAAGGACGAGCTCAGTTTCTAATTTTCTTGATCATACCATGGTCAAAAGTTAAAAAAAAATTAAGGTGACTGGACTGAGATAAATAATAAAATTATTTTGAATAACAAATGGAAAAGTATTTTATACCACAGAAAATTGTCTACTACTCATGAAAAACCTCCAAAAACACATTCCGTTTCATTTATTATATATAAATTTATTTTATATTATCTAATAATTTCAATCATCTTCTTTTTAAAATTTACAATTAAACAATAAAATGTTTTTACAAATATATATACAAAGTTCCCATTTTATGGGAGTAAAAGTAAGTCTGTAATGTCATTATAGTACCACTCATTAAATTATCAAAATAAGACAAAAAAATAAATATAAAAAACAAATGCATGTGTTTATATAACAATAAAGTCCATTAAAAGAGTATTTATCAATTCCACATAAAAGCTATTAAGAGTCTAAAGGAAAAAAATAATTAAACAACTTATCCAAAATGTTAAAAAAGAAAATATTGAGGAAAACAAAACATGCACTAACGGTGACAAGTACTTAACATAATTAATCAGACTAATTCCATGGCAATTTAGAAAATATGAAAGACAATTAAAAATCATAATACAATTTTAAAAAAAAAACACATACTAGACTCATGATTAGGCCCCTTACGAGCCTAGTTAGGTTTGGTTAACCAAATTTAGTTTTGGATAACCAAATTTAGTTTCCGTTAACCAAATTTAGTTTTGGTGTTTTGTATATGCCTGCTGGTGAGAACAATCCCTGTAGACAATAAGATTGAATTCTATAAAGTCAGTTCCGAGCCCTGTGCTGTCCCAATTACAGACATCCTAGAAGAGTAAATAGTGGATAAAACATTTTACAAATTCAGTTAATCTTAATATAAACAAATTAAGAATAAGAGGCATTTATAATAAAAATAATCTGTCCACCAATGCAAAATTAAGACAATGCTATAGAAAGGCCAGTGATTTTGTATGACATAAAAAAAAGCAAATCTCTCAAGTTTGGGAAAGCTCTTGAAGATCAAAAGTCGGATAATGATAAGAATTTATGGACGAAGAACATTACAAGGGAATTAGAAACAACTATTAAGAAACAAAGACTTAAGTTTTGAAGCGGAGCTAATAACGTTAAGAGTTTAAATAACCAAAATTACCTACCTGACCATATGCTCAATGTAAATAGTGTCTCAAGATATAATTAATTTGTATGCTACAAGTTATTGAAGAACTAAAACTACATGTGTGAAGTTTTATAACTGTATTTAATGAAGAGTCAAATTGTAAATTTAACTCAAAACATCACAAGGGAATTAGAAACAACTATGAAGAAACAAAGACTTAAGTTTTGTAGCGATGCTAATAACGTTAAGAGTTTAAATAACAACAATTACCTACCTGACCATATGTTCAATGTAAATAGTGTCTCAAGATATAATATATTTGTATACTACAAGTTATTGAAGAACATGTGTGAAGTTTGAACTTTATATTATAACTGTATTTAATGAAGAGTCAAATTGTAAATTTATAATAAAAATGTATATACCAAAAATAATTGACATTATTTTGACTGACGAATTAACGTTTTCCACGGGCACATGATCAGGATGGATCCCACAAGCACACTAAATGAATTACTATCTTACCAAAAATGAATTTAAAAATTACTATCTTACCAACCCTAAACAAGTTAAAATACAAAATTTAGTAATTATTATATTAATAATAATTTTAATAGAATTATTATATTATATTAATTTTATTAAAATACAGTAAAACCTCTATTATCCGTCACTCTATTTACCGTCACTCTCTGTTAACCGTCACCTAAGTTTGAGAAAAATAAAAGATGTATATATATTGTTTGGTTGCTAAAGTCATAGACACCAGCTAAGAATCAATCGTGTCTTGACAACTTCGTTTCCTAGACTCTGTTGTTTACTCAAAACCTTGGCTTCTCGCACACATTACTTAGAAATTAATTATCTCCTCATCTCTACCTAATGTAGTTTCCGCAGTTGAACTACCTTCAGTCTTCATTCTTGCCTTACGGGTACTTGTCGTTTTCTTAAAAGCAGGGATAATAATGTAAGAAAAAAAGATAAAGGAAGAGTTTAGATCTCATTAATAAGTTTGAAATTGTAAAACGTTTACGAAAAAGTGAAAATGCTTCAATCTTAGCAAAAATCTATGATATTCCTCGGACGACAGTTAATGATATAAAACGTGTGGGGGACCCCCAGAGTATATCCCTTCTATATAATCATTTAATGATTATTAAGAAAGGGCCTACTACGTTTGTGCACGAGGAAAGAGCTAAACTCCACCTTTAATGTGATATTAATTTATCAAGAGGGAAAAATTGGATGTACATAATTATTATAATTTAAAAAAAAATATTTTTACTACATATGTATGCCTTATTAGTACGTAAATAAGTTACGAGTACAGATATAATGTCGAATGTTTGAAATATATTGTTAAATTTATTTCTATATATATATATATATATATATATATATATGAGACATATGACTCACTCCCATATCCCTCTATTTCCCAAATCCGTCACCATCTTGGTCCCATACCCTGACGGAAAATCAAGGTTCTACTGTACTAATAATATTTTTTTTCCTTGGCCACCTACGGAGCACGCTATTTCAACTGTCTCTACCTTTCCCTCCCTTTTGCCTGGGCTTTAACTTTTGCCCAGTATTCCCACATTCGCTTCCTATATTGTTCCTTTCTAGCTTCTGCACACACCTTGCCAGTTTTTAGCTTTGGCTTTTGTTGGAAACTATGTTGTTCTTGAAATTTCTTCTTAAGCGAAACACGAACACCCACTTCTCCTAGATCGTTTTCAACCTCTATAAACCATGCTTACTTGCATTTCTTGCTAAGGAAGTAGCTATAAATCCGCTTGCTCAATCTCGCCGGATTCATACGAGCAATGTGTCTGGAGAAAACAATTCTCCTCTTTCGAATGGTGTCCGTGATCTTCTCTACATTTTTGTAGAGTTCATGGTTGAGTCATAATATACTACTAATAATAATAATTAATACTAACCGTACTATCAGAAGAAGCTAGCCTATAAACAATAACTGCCTGGCTAAGATGTGCTATGTTCAGATGAAATACAGAACTCTGTTGCATTTCTTTATCGGCAGAACAGCTGTCCAAATATTGGCGACATCTGACCACACTTTCGTCACCCATACCTTCCAGCCTTTTTAGACAAATAAATGAATTACTCTTCAAATAATAAGTTATTTAATTTTGACACTTAATTATACTTATTCACTTACCTAAAATGGAACTTCAATATCGAGTCATGTAGGTATCTGCTTAGAGGTATGTGGTAAGTATAGTTAGTCGCGGTAAACTGAGTACACTGAACAAATTGAGGGTACAATGGGTCACAATTTCTTGGGCCGAGTGTGATATTGAAATCTGTACCCTCTATAATTAGCTTGGAAGTTATCACTAAAGAAAAAAAAATAAAGAAAAAGTTAATTAAATATAAACTGAAATACAATACAAAAAAGTTCTATAATAGTACACCGACAACTGTTTAATTCTTTTGAGTAAATTTAATAGAATTTAGATATTAGCAAATATTGAGTACATCAAGCAGAATTTTTATGGAAAAAGAAACCTTTAGATCATTTGATCTACTGCTAAATTTATCTTTCAAAAATACTGACAAATTCTATCAGAAGAGTTAGATAATTTCTTACTAAAGTTTAAAGTTTTTTAACATGTGTTATTTATTCTTATACATTTTTATCAAATCTAATCAATTTTTAATTTATTTTTATTTTGTTATTTGATGGTGTTATTTTTGTTTTGAAGAGAAAAGATTTGTCCCAGCCGGAATTCGAACCCGGGTCGTCATCCCGACCAGGACAAATCTTTTCTCTTCAAAACAAAAATATTTAAAAATAATCACAATCGATTAGATTTGATAAAAATGTATACCAAAATATTTAAAACTAATCAATTTTTATTTATTTATTTTATTATTATTGGGATGATATTCCATAATGTAGTTTTCTATTCCGTTGGCAAGGCTAATTATATCAAATTGAATACGTGATAAAAAAAAAATTATGGATCCAATATAGTATAAATTTAATACAAGAACATTCGAAAATGTTGACTCAATAAAACAAATAAAAAATTAAAAGACATTTGTGACTCTTCAGAAAAAGAAACATAATATCAATCTGATCGGAAGACAATTGTTTTTATCGTCGATACAAATGCAATCGTGATTATCAAATTTGAAAAAAACACTTTGTTCGTTTTTTATCTAAATCAACTACTCTTAGGATTGATGTTAAATTCAATCGTCTATAGGGCGCGGAACTATGTATTAATCATTCAGTCATCTATAGGGCGCAGAACTATGTATTATGATATAGGTAAACTTTGTTCGACGATATGCACTGATTTTGAATGAATCTTGAAACAGTTTTTCATTTTCCTGTAAAAAAGTGGTGTTTCTCACCTTCAATAAATGAAAAACACCACTTTAAACCAATCAATTTGTATCGATGGTATGGTATACTTATAAAAAAAAAGGTCAGATCGAATTAAGATGGCTGGTTAAATGAAGGGTATGACAGTCATTATTATGGTCATAACATGCATTGATTACAAATTTTATAATAAAACAATTATTACCTGAGTGACGAGTAATCCTTGGTTTCAATTTTCCAATCGACTGAATTCCTGAAGATTCATACCTCTATCCCAATAAAAAAAATTAAGTAAGTATGAAAATATTTTTTTAATTTCAAATCTAATTACATTTCTAAAGATTCAATTAAACTATACCTGATGATCAGATGGTAAATCAGGATCTTCAAGGAAATTGTTACCTACATTAAGCAAAAAAAATAATACACATTATTGACAAATATATACGTAAATAGGAGTATAAAAGATAGATGAACAACAGATCAATAAAATGGCGTCTTAAAAATAGGGGGGAGTACCCTGGAGTTAAAAAATGTTATTTGAAAATATGTAAAGCCAGAACTCTATTCCACACCAGGAGATATGGAATGCTTTGGGGAATAAAAACGTCCCAGGGGATCTTACCAATGCTATAAAAGCAATTTACAAAAATGCAAAAGGGGTAGTGCGGATCAATGGGAGAGAGACCGATACATTCCACATGGATAAAGGAAATAGGCAGGGTGATAGCCTTAGGCCCCTACTATTCATAGTTTTTATGGATGAGATCCATAAATATGCAAGAGGAGAACATCACCAACTCTATTCGTTCAATGGAATATGAGTCCTGTCACCGTCCAGAGCCTTCTCCACGGTGATGACATCATTCTTCTTGCGGACTCAGAGGAGAAGCGGCAGCAAGCCCTTTATGGAATGGAAAAAGGAGCTCCAATGTAAGAGATTGACAATAAATATTGCCAAAAGCAAAGTGCCTGTCATATCTAGGCATGAATAGGAAGACGTGCATTTGTTATGCAATGGTGAGGCTCTCGAAGTTGATGACCACTTTCCCTACTTAGGAACAATCACTAGAAGGTCTGGTAAAGTAGATGAAGAAGTAGGCAATAGAATAAATAAAGCAAATCGGATATATTACCAGATCTGTAACAGCAAAGTTAGCCGCCGAAATGCAGGGAAAGCGAGAAACTTCACATATTGAAAGCAGTAAACTTCCCAATACTAACATACGGGAGTGAAAGTTGGGTCATGCTTGACAAGCATATCAGCCAGACAACAGGAGCCGAAATGAAATACCTTCGCAGAGTGGTTGGTAAAACAAGGAGGGACCGAGTGCGAGATCAGCTGCAGGTGACCGAACTTAAGACCTCCATTGAAAAAGGACAGCTCAAGTGGTTCGGCCATGTCTGTCGCATGGACGAAGAATGGCTTCCTATAAAGGTTATAGGTTATTTAAGCCCGACCAATAGGCAGAAGACCCCTTGGTCGCCCGAGAATCCTCTATGAGGATTATATCCAAAAAACAAGAGGTAAACGAGGAAAAACCCTGGCTCAAATGAAGAGGAGTTGTCAGGACCGGGAAGAATGGCTTTGATGGATTGAGGCCCCTCTACACTAAACGGCACAAAAGACGTAGTGAAAGAAGAAAAAGAAGTAAATCCAGAACACTATCTTATAATAAAGATTTAAGAAACAATAGTTCTAGTTAGTATTAATAATAATAAAGTAACATTTATAATTAATTTCATTAAAGATCGGAATTATATTTTATGAATAAAATAAAAAAGTGGTTACCTAAATCAATGTCATGAAATGGATGGTTTTTCGACGATTCTGGATCACAACAAAAAACCTACGAAATATAACATTTCAATCGCACAAATTTATTTTAAAAAACCCATGTACTATATAAACTAAGCACAATATAGATTTTTATTGTTTATTTAATTTAAATAAATATAAAAATAAAATTTTGTTATTATTATTAACTATATACATTCAATTTTTTGTTTATTATTTTCTTTATACCTGACAATTCCCATGTTGACTCCTACAGTGGGCAGGGTAACCTATTATAGGAGGATTGTTTAGATTCCTGAAACACACAAAAATTGTTTAATTTAAATATTGTTTTTTTTTTTAAATACTCATGTAGATATAAAAAATGAAATGACTTACAGAAGTTTTTCTTTATTCACAGAAATATATGACTGCATGGAAGGTTTAAGCCAAGTTTTTGATCCGTTAGGCAAAGCATTCAAATCAGCTCTTTCAAAGTTTCTTTCTCTGAAAGAAGAAATCAAAATTCATATACAATTTTATTAATTTATTCATTGAAATTTACAACTGAATTATAAAAAAAACAAGTAAATGGCAGGAATGATACATAGAGACCTAGATAAAGACAAGTAGATAAACTACCCAGAGGTAGTACTCAAATGACAATTTCAACTTAGAAGGTCACAATCTAGGTCACCATCTTATTTTCAGACGCCTCGAAGGATATCAGGAATTGAAGAAGTAGCTAAGTTTGAAACGAGTGGGTTTGAGTGGGAATAAAGTTTGTCAGGCCAATACAGCAACATATGGAACATTAAAGTCATTATGGATTACTTTGTAACAAAGTAAGGAGCATTGAGGATTTTATGAGGGATTTTGGATTGTAAAGATTGGATACGAGAGGAATTTCAGGGCTTAGTGGAGCCTCAAAGCTCTACTCCGTAAGTCCAAATAGGTCTCATAATAGTCGTGTATATGAGTCTTTAGTAATTAATTGGGAGCTTGGAGCGTTTCTCTAGTAAGTGTTGGAGTAGCCCATATACTATTTAAATTACTACTTCGTTTCTTGTGAAAATAATTGATATCAGGAGACCAAACTATATTCAAGAAATACTTAGAGAGATTAGGTTTTAATTTAATACTGTGCTGTAATAGAGATCCATTTTAAAAATGGAGTTTTACAAAGTTTTTTAAACTGAAACATACCTGTTTACATGTGATGTCATGGGCCCTCTCCTATGCACTTCCAAAAAGTAAAGAGTCGCAATAGAAATGAGACTGTAAAAAGGAAAAAATCTAGATAATTCTTAAATAATTAATTTTAAAAAATACATAAACAAAAGAGGTACATACCAAAGTGCCATGATGACAATGAGCATATATATAGTTGTTTGAATCATTGTATCAGAACAGACTTCATCGTCGATTTTCTTTTTACCACTTTTCTTCTTCTTCGAACAAACTATTGAAATAGTAATCAAAATAAATTCATTCCTGTATTTAGAACTTTTCTAAATAATTAGAAGTAAATAAAATTGAACTGACCATTGTACTGGGTCACCCTTTCAAGTTCTTGTAGCCTCGCTTGAAGATTTCTGGTAACTTTTGCCAATTCTTTAACAGCACCAATGTTCTCCATGAAAACTCTCTCCTTCAAGCAATAACATAAACATTTAGAACATAGAAACATTAATATAGTTAGCATATTTTATTTATATTCCACAAGCTAGGCAATGAATGCGATTGTTAAGGGAACGGAAAAATCTAACACGTCATATTTGCATATTACTCCACGATAGCCACAGATGAATGTTCATTGAGATAATGTATGTATATACAGCCATAGTGAATAATTGGTGAAGTCAAATTTTTTCCATAATGAGTTTCTTGTAGTTAAAGAGGAATCGTGTTATTCTCCTAGTGTATTAGTGTATAAGTGCCTGAGTCAGACATCGGCTTAAAATGGAGTTATTGTTGATAATACGACTTCATTTCAATCCAAAGCAACAAAATGAAATGATTCAATTAACTTCTCTGTACAAAGTTCGACTTAAACACTTATTCACCAGGGCTGCAGATATAACCTTTTGATTTATTTATTGCCATAAAAGATAAAACATACTGTCTCTTAATTTTTTTTTTTTAATACAGAGACAATATTTGAAATGGAGTCAGAAAAATTTATTTTTCATGATCGTTTTTCCCAAAAACCATCATTTCCATTCCTTCATCTTGAAGAAAATTACATTGGCTTTCAAAAGTAAACGATACCATTTATAACAGTGTGAAGCATTACCTTGTCTATGACGAGGAAATCATTGATTGTATTTCCTGAAGGTAGTTTCATGTCGCCCGAGTTGCTCACAGCATCAGGTAAAACAGAAACTAATTCCTGTGCAATGAGGCCGGTGTGTAAGCTAGCGTCCATGTCAAAGTCTGGTTTGTACCTGAAAGTTTAAGTTTATTAAATTTTCATGCATCATCATTCAGTAGTTTTCATAATAGTCATTTAAATGAATACAGCTAAAGTATTCTCTTAAAAATCTTAAACTGAAAACATTAAGCCTGAGGTTCATAAATGTATATAGTAAACAGATCCCCTGTTAAAAAAAACTTTTTTTGCCGACCCCATTCCAATCCTGATATATTACATTATTTTTAAGCCTCAATTTCTAGCCCAAACAGGCAACAAACGATTTAGACTCTCAGCTACTTGATAAGAATGATACTAATAATAAGGCTTAGCAAACCCGAAGGCTTGATGCCGATACCCCCAATCTCTGCTTACAAACTTCCATCTACGGACCAGTGCCCAAACCCAAATCCACCAGATCACTCTTAGTAGATATTATCGATAATGAGAAAATTTATAATTATAATTTATCAGACAATGGGCTTAGAAGAATTTCTGAAAATAATATTTACCTGTACTTGACGACCCGCAACCTCGCTAGGTTATTAAGCTGCTGCTTACTATCTACCTGTAAATAAAAATTAAATTTATAATCTTATATTTTTACTCAATATGAGACTCATGTAAATATAATTTATTAAGTAGAATAATATTATATTAAAATTAAGCCTATACAAACCTCTTGAATGAAGGCCTTAGCTCGAATATCGGAAGGTTGGACAATATGGCCAGTCAGTTTGATGTTACCGTGAACCACAAGCGCTTCATCAGGCCTCTCAGTGTTGATACCGACTCGCCCACAGTGAAAAACCGAGTCCCCAGTCATACCTCGCTGCCACACAGCTTCGCCATCACTTTCAAACTGGCCTGGATTCGAAGCCTGGAATGTATAAACAAGCATTGAGACACTTTTTTTTATTTAAATACTCTTTTGTTCTAGTGTGAAAATAAATAATTTTTTTTTTTTATCTTTACAGCTGTATGATTAGATTAGATTAGATTTTTTTGGGCGATCAACATCTAGGTTATTACGCCCTTACAACTGTATGTCAGCTGTATAAACTGTATAAAGGATTGGGCATAGGATAAATAAATAATAAAATAGAAAACAGATGAAAAAGGATCTTACCCGAACAATGATTCTTTCCGAAGCATGAGAAGTTATAGGGTAATGAGACGAGTCAGTACAATGTGCATGAAGGCCGACAACAAGATAGAAATACCTCTGGTCTGGATTTGGTTTACCTTTCTTTCTCATATTATTTGAAGTTGTTTCACTGAAATGTAACCTACCAACTGTTACTTTAGAAACTTCTTCTCCCTTGAATTCAAGTCTAAAATAAATTATAAACAAAAAATTAGTAAAGTAAAAAGACAAACTATACACTATAATATTTACATAGTATTGTACGTTTTATTATAAATATGACTCGATTTAGCTTGCAATAAATTTGAAATAACATTATTTGCTTCTTGTACAATATTTGGTGGATCCATAACTTACACAACCTGAACACAAACGAACTTCTGTTTATCAGTTTTGGTGTTTTGAAACAACAGCTGATTTTAATGGCCGGTGTGACAGGTGTTCCAACCTAACCCTGAACTTTTTCAGTTCAAAACCTACATTATTTAGATGAATCAGGTCATCTTTTTACTTTATTCCCTAGGGAATAAAGTTAACTTTTTCACTCAATTTCTAATGAACAGGGAGAAAAGACGTACTTCAGTCCTAATTAATTGAGCCAAAAACACATGTTTTTGTACCAGCTGGAGATAAATAATATATTACATAACTTTATTATTTAATATAGTTTAAATATATTACATGATATATATTATACTTACAGAACAGGATGAAATGCTTTTTTACTCCTGTCGCTTTGGGATTGTTCTACTTTGATTGTTTGGGAAGGAGATTCCACTTTCACTCCGTAAAAGTGAAGGTAGAAATTTTCAATCTTCCGCAGACCTTCAGGGGTTTTGACAAAATGGGGTTCTCCTATAAGTTGAGTATGACAGGTGATCTGGAAAAAAATAAATAATTTTATTTTTTTGTCTACCGATTCGAATTATACAATATTACATCTATAACTACTATTTTTTTATACAGTAGTTGAATCTTGTTATACAAAATTTCTTATTGTAGTCTTGTGCCTAATGAAACTAATTTTGCCACCAATTTGAAAGCTAGGATATTATTTGTTCATTGAAAAAAAATATATCTGTTCCGTAGGTTGTTGCTTCCGGTTGAGTTACTAGTTTTAACTTTTAATATTTTCCAAAAATACAAGTTATCGTGAGCTTTAGGTTAGAAAATAAAATGTAATTATGGGGAATGTGAATACTTCAGTAATCATTTCATCTAGAAATGAACGTTTCAACAAACATATTATCTATACTTCAAAATGATAGTTAAAACTTTTATTTATTGATGAAATTATTACCGAAATCTACTCATTACCCATAATTACACTATATTTTCCATACTAAAGCTCATGATAACTTATATTTTCGGAAAATATTAAAAATGAAATGAATAAACAATTAACACTAGTTGTAACTCAACTCAAAGCAATGACCTGTGAAATAATTACAAAACAAATTAGGGTTACAAACAATTACTTTAAAAACAAGATAAAAATTAAACGCTAATTGCAAACGATCTCATAAACTTTTTCATTGCTTTCAAAATGCACCCATCTGTGAATCTTTCAAAGTTGTAAGTTTATAATAACAATTCAGTCCAGATAATTAAAGAAAAAAGTGTAATTTTATAAATACATCTCTGTTTTAACTAACAAACTGACAGGGAGTAACCTCCTAGTTTAAAGAAAACTCTTGCGTTACTTATTGCAACTGTTGCGGCATCATATATATATATATATATATATATATATATATATATATATATATACATATATAATAAATGTATAGAGTGTTAATAAATAATAAATAGTAAAGAGGATACTTCATGGTTTCTTAAAATTTATCCTTAGTCAAAGTGTTGTCATGTAAGTGTAACATAGGTAAATATATATGACATACTGTCAAGGGCACCACAGAAAGAATATCAAAATACTAAAAAAGTTTAAAATAAAAGCAATTTTCACCACAGACAGAAAAATTTGTCAGGTTCTGCCGAATGCAAAAGATAAATTGGGACACAAGATACCAGGGATATACAGCATTCCATGCTCCTGTGACAATCAATATATTGGGCAAACAGGTAGGCTAATATCCACAAGACGAAATCCAATCAACCAGAACAACCAAAAACAAGCCAATCACGTTCATGGAAAAGTAGACTCCGTCCCAGGTCACTAAGGGACCTGATCAACTAACAATGTGACCTGATTATTTACGAGCGGGCCCGAGCATTTATAAGACCGAAGGCGAGCGGAACGTCTTCATTCTGTTTTCTGCCCTGAAGAAGTCAGCAGTATGTCTGGCTAAATGTTGGCGAAAAATTTAGCGACATGGTCTAAACCAGAAGATACTACTGAAGTCTTTTGTATAAATAGTGGCCGTGGAAACCTAAACTAGTATTTAATATGACATATTTAAGAATCGGAAAGAGATGCTGTTCCCTCATGAAGAATTAATTGGAATTAAACCTCTACCACCCTATTTATCAACAAGAAATAATATAAATGTTAAAATGACCAGCATAATATATAACAAAAATTCAACATATCAAATAATTGGCTCCTTACCTGAAAATGATTTTTCTTTTGACAGACAAAGGCATCATCAGTATTCGAAAAATTAAAGCCTTTATCAGCATCCACACGATAATGTGGTGTTGGTCTGAAAAGAGAAAATAAACAAAATTAACAATAAAACTAACTCATAGAATTATTTATTACCAATAACCATCAATTATGCTCACAGCTCTTTGAGGTTATGATCGCAGAGGGTGTGCCAAGCGGTCTGTTGAAACGAGGAAAATCTAATGCATTGAAAATTACTCGAATCGAGATACATTCCATTGTCGGCTGAACCATCTTGATAGGAGACATCGTCTTCAATTATGAGTTCTGTAAAGATAAAAATACGAACTTAATATTTTAGACAAGCAAAATAAAGCTTTGTAATAATTGTTCAACCCCTCAGTTTAAATATCGTTATGAAACAAAGTCTGGAATACAGGAAGTTTATAAATTCTAACTGGTGCCATATTATAAAAATTGAAAGCAAGCTTTTGAGTTGAATTAATGAAATATTCCCATAAATAATGAATCGCAGAATTTTTAAATAATTCTAAGCATTTCTTTCCAATTGGCAAATATGCAGATTATGAATAAAAGTGATTTACCATCTATATCATTTTTATTTATTTGTTTAGATAAGTCAGAAAATATTATGTTATTTGCACCTATTTTATATTTTATGATAATTAAAATAAAGAATTTTACAGAACTTCTCAAAATTACTGGCTTCTTCCTACTTTACGGATCTGAAAAGGGGCCGCTTACAATGGTATCGTTGCATAGAGTATTCAGTCCAAAAAAAGGTGCGATCACTGGAGAATTTAGTAGATTACACAATGAGGAATTGTGAAGCATGCAACCATGCATGTGGAGGGTTATCCTATCTTATAGGGTTATCATAATCACAGCTATTAACAGATTAAATAATTTATCTTCCACAGCCAGATTTGAACCTGGAACTTTCGGTTTAGCAGCTCTTCCTACTGTTCGCTCCATAAACAATGAAAGAAACTAAAATTTGAAAAATAGTTTTAAAGTTTGTTCTTATCAACTTTCAGAACTTTGTCCTTAAATGGAAATATTGACTGCTGAAACAATAATATTTTCTAGGCTCGCACAACACACTAAATAAAACTGTTTTTTTTATCAACTCACCACTGCTTATTAGATTGCTAGGTTCTGTTTTGACAGAACTGGAATTATCTTGGCTCAACTTCCTCTTCTTTAAGGCACTGTAAACAGCTGAGATCGGAGATTCGTCACTGGCAGGGCCAGTAGCGATTAATGTGCCACCTTGATATTAAAAAAATAAATCATATTTAGTTACCACAATAATATAATAAATTATTAAGAGGTAAAATAATAATAATAAATACTAACCAGAGAGTGGGGAAAGAGGCTGATCGTGCAAAGGTGTATGAGCAAGAACGGCGGGGTGCAAATCACCTGGTGTAAGTAATTTACTATAAACACCTCCGGGGCTCAACAACAGTTCTTCGACACCAACCTTTGCTTCTGCAGGCAGGTAAATGAAAAAAAATAATATATAATTTTAAGATAGCTTTTTAAGTTTTTGTTAAAACATATTATTTATGTTTAAAAGTTTATCCAGTTGATGTATGATAAACTTAAGTTACACAGACAGTACAACAAGCAAAATTAAATAATTGAGAGAGAGCAAGAAAAAATAAAAAATAAAAAAAATGAACTAAATATATTACACATATGATTGCAGGTAAGGCCTGTGATGTAGTGGTTAGCAGAACAACCTACCAGGCTCGGGACCACCTTTTCGCATACCCTCTCCCTTTAAAAAATCCCAAGGCCACCTACTGGGCAACAAACATGTTGTTATGCTAACCACTAGACCACAGTTCACGCCAAAAATAGTGAATTTCTGACAACCTGAGATTTTTCTGGGCAAAATCTCTATACAAAATAATTATTAGCTTTTATGTGCTCTTTCAGGATGGCCCATGGGAACCTGATGTTTTTTGAATGGGTAGGACTCGGCAGGTAGGTGGAATGGGGCCATCGGAAGGGTCTTGTTGGAAATGTGGAGATGTGCCATTTAGTGTGCATCATGACTGAGTGGGGTGTGATCCATCGCATGCTTGTGCTCGAAGCTTTTATCAAAAATGGTGAATCAGTGGTGGCATTGCAGAGACTATTTCGACGCGAATTTAATATTGGCTGTCATGGAACTGTCCCAAGTCGTAACCAAGATTCTGAAGTGGGTCAATGACAAATGGAAATGTGATGAAAGAACGTTAGGCGAGCTGAAGAAAGCGATAGACCTTACTGGAGCGCGTTCACCAAGGGTTTTTGAACAGACTTGTAACATGTTACGAGCAAGACAGTCACCACTTGACAGATGTTATTTTTAAGGTTTGATTTCTTGAATGGCATGGCACTGGCTATAAGAATATGAAAAAATAAATTTTTTAAGTTGAAAAACAAATGTGTACTACTCATTTAAAAACCGTCTTTCAATACTATCTTTAGAATTGAAAATAAATAAATGACAACACAAATTATTTAAGAACTAAAAACTAATAAATAATAGACATAAATAAAATAATAAATACTCACGATTTCTGGGTGAATGAGGTTTCGCTTCTTGAGGTGAATAAGGAGGCTCTGAACCTGAATCTGGTGGGCTCTCTGGTAAATTATGCCTGTAAAAATAAATTCATTAAAACTCCAAAAGTGATCATATAGTGTCTAAAACCTTTTAACCTTAAAGGTTATAATAGATTCTCATAAAAAATTAGATTAAAATAAAGCTTCTCCTATTTGAATAGAATACTTACATTTTAGTAATAATAATATTATAGATTTTGGTCAAAATAAGCAAACTGACATTGCTTTTTTGTCAAATTTTTTTAACAGAAGAGAAACTTTTAGTTAACATATTGTATAAATGGTATCACTGATTTCACTTACGGCTGAGTGTAATGCTGAGTATCGATTGATGTGTTTGAAGGAAGGTGGCTAACGACTGTCAATGTTCTTGTACCTCGGTCAGTGCAAAGCGATTCACCGAAATACCTGTAATAACAACTTTATAAATAAATAAAATTCATATAAATAAATATCTCTGATAATTATATAAATATTGGTATTGGGACAACCTATTGAAGGAGGCAATTACTGGTGAAGACAAGTAAACTTAAAAGTAGTAATTAAAAAAATGTAGACACCAACAAGTACCATTTAATAATAAATCAATTTTTAATTAACCAGACATTTGAATTCTAATAGCTCTTTTCCTTTTGATAAAAATTTCACAAAATCATATTTAAAAAGTTAGATATTAAAAAATATAAACATTAATGCCAAAATTTATCAAGTATAAGACAATGCATACTAATTTTTTTCATTTCATTACCCTATTAGTCAAGGAATATCAATTTTAGAAGAAAATAATTGAAAAACAAAACCTGTACCACTATAGCCCACAAAGGGAATAATAAATAATAATAATAATAATATCTTTTCACTTTAAAAAATAAAAATATTTATAACTCATAAAAAATGACCAATAATTATAAAAAATTATAAATAATAATAATAATAATAATAATAATAAATGATTTTGACCTTTTATTATTTATGTTCAAGGGTACTGGCTCTAATTATATATTTTACTTGGGGCGTAGAAAACCTTCAGTCCAAAAATCATTGTATTTCATCAATTTGTTAAACATTTTGACCTGCATGGTCATTTTCAATATACACTGATATCATCAGTCAACACGGTATACAACTTTTTCTTTATAGAAAATAATAGAATAATATTTTAATAGCATAATAAAATAATAAACATTTTAATAGAATAATAAAATAATAGCTTATTAGGTGTCTTGACTATGGGATAAGATACACCCAACATATTTTTAAATAATGACAATGGAACTATTATTTTCCATAAAGAAAAAGTTTATACCTTGTTGACTAATGATATTAGTGCATATTGAAAATGACCATGCAGGTCGAAACGAATTTTGGACTGAAGGTTTTCTAGTAAAATAATAAATAATTGTATGCTGCACTAATAACTCATGAAGGGTCTTGGATTCAGTACATGGTAGAGACTGTTCTACTGCTTCTAATCAAGTGGGTGTGTGGGGAGGTTATTTGGTCGAGATCATGCTCAACTGCTAGGTTTTTCCCTCAATTAAGGGTACCATTTTATCTTTAAAGGCCGTGTAGTCGGCTCACATTTGTTAACAGAACAAATAATTTATCTGCCAGAGCCTGTTTTGGCTTCAGGGCCTACAACACCACAATAGTACAATACACTGAACTACACTCATTCCATTTCATTGAAATTTCATTCATCAATTTTACAAAAACTATGATTGCGCTAATAATTGTTTAATAAAAATGTTATATTAACACTCCTAATACCGGGTGGGGTCGCTGACAACACCACAGCTCATATTTTTGACCTTCCCTAAGTCAAAAACAAAGTTATGCTCACTAGGGTCTAGGAAATTTATCCTTAGACAATTTGTAACAGGAAGAGTGGAGTCCTAACGAATTTCATGCGCAAAATAAATTGCTGTAGATTAATGTTTTCCAAAAAAGATTGATGGGGTCCCAGAACGACCCCACATAGTAGTTTTTGTTTAGCCTTATTTCAGATAGCCGAATTCATAGACTGTACCTTTTCAGGCTTTTTATATAATTTTCTAGAGGAATATTTCAGTTACAGTGTTAGTTTCAGTGTCAGTTGCCGGCATGGATTCCTCGACCGTCGACAGCCATGTAAATATTTTCTGGAAGATGTTCAAGCTTTGTCTTTATGTTCTTTCGTTGAAATTCTCTCTGATTCTCTCTTTCTCTTTGCTTAGAAGCTATAAATTCTTTGATATGTATCAGCCCCTAGATATTTCTCTGATGAATTAGTTACCTAATAAACGAAATAGAGAAAGGGTGGGGGGGCTAGATTTTTCAGAACTCTACTTGTAGATTTTCTGTCATTTGCTTATAATCACTTTCAAAAACATCCTTGAAAATGGTATTGAGAAAAAGCCTGAAATCATTGTCCATTACAATGACACAGAATGAGGTGTGCACAATCTTGACAGATTGGTAAGTTAGTATACCTGTCGGTGGCAACCTAAAATGGGGTCGTACGCACTTTTTATGACTCTGATAGATATTGCTGTAGTAAATGTTTTCGTCCTTTGGATTGATCTGCATCTGGAATTGAAAAAGACTTATCACCAACGTCGACGATTTTTTTACTTGAATTAGAAAAAAAAATTGGCTGCACCCATGATTCAGAAAAGGTTACACGAGAAGAGGGCAAGGTGTTACTTATGCCCAAGAAAAAATGACACTAAAGTAAACCTTGTTTGTAATGTTTGCAATAAATATATTTGTAAAGAGCACAGAACCACAACATATTCATGCATTCATTGTAAGTAGGTAACTTAGTTTCTATTGGAACGTGTTTGTTGTTCACATAAGTGAGTTATTTTCAAAATAAATACAGTTAGACATTTTAAAAGTACAAAAAGTATTCCTATTGCTTTTCTACAGTCCCTTTCTACCAGCATCATAAATTATGACTCTTTAATGGATGATATAATCGTAGCTGATGGCAGAAAAAGATGAAAAAAAAACTTTAAACGTAAAAACTTTATTAAACTTTAAAAGATGAAAAAAAAGAACTTTTTTCACCCGGTATTAGGAGGGTTAATCTAAACATCTATTAATGATTATTTCTTCCAGTTCCTCCTTCCATGCTTATTATGATTCACAATTATTTGTGAAAGATACCTTCATGCCTTCATGACCATCGGTATAATACTTAATTCAACTCTAAAAATCTGAGTGGAGTATTTTCCGGAATCATATAACTGTAAATGAAATAACAGGCTAAGAATCCATGTTAAATGTTAAGTTTTACTATTTACAGTCCAAATTGGGACCGATTACTTATTTAATGGCAAGTGAATATAGCTAAAGGAGATTATATTTTTTTTAATTTCGAAGTACTTACGAATTAGATTGGTCTGTTTCATCGTTGATGAAATCTTCTAATTGGCTAAAATCTATGGCTTCATTATCAATGGCACCAAAATCTGATCGTCCTGAAACAATAATAAAAAACTTATTACTATAAAATTGTTATTTTTGTATCAAGAAAATAAGAAATATAGCAGTAAATAAAACCTATAATCCACAAAGAGAATTGGATCCAGTACTTTCTAAAGACTGTATTTTTTCTAAGCTTAGAGGAGTTGATTTGGCTGAGATCACACTCAACCGCCAGATTATTCTCTCAATTAATAGTAACCAATATAAGGTTGGGTGATCCCTAGGAGGAACTGCAGGCTTGTGAGAGTCGATCCACGCCTGAACGAATAGATTTAGAGACAAAAAAATTATTTTGTTTTGTCAAAAGAAATTTGCATGTCTGTTGTTTGTTTATTTAAAGTCACTTTATGCTGCAATGGCTAATCGGATGATGCTACATTGGGAGCTCCAAATTTTGCCTATCCAGGTTTAATTAGGACAGGGATTTTTAAGCAGTACCTGGTCAGGCCAGGTACACTTGGAAATAATAATGGCACCTTGGAAGGTGCGTAAAATGGGGGGGCCCTGAGCGCTTGGGAAGTCAGGAACTTCTTCAAGTTAACTGGATAGGTAAAATTTAGGAACTCCACTGGAGCATCGTCCGATTAGTAAAAGGAACATAAAGTGACGTTAGACAAATAAAAAAAAACTCTCTTTTAACTCAAATAAGTCGAATATGAAGGTAAAGACAGCATACTAAAATAGTCAGCTGATAAATCTTAGTATAATTAAATAATCAGCTGATAGAACGGTTTATGAATTTTATCGATTCTGATTCGCCTAAATCTTATATCATAAATAAATTTTCTTATTTCTTCTTCTGCTTGATAAATGATACATAAAATATACATTTAATCGAATCAAACAACATTTTTACTTCAATTTAATTCTTTTAATAATTGAATAATTTTACCACAATTTAATTCTGGTTTTCCCAGGTGGAGATTTCAATCAACAAGAGAAAGAATGCAATGAATGTAATGTCACGATCGTGCCTCAATGACGTTCATCATCTTGAGAATTTTCACGGCTAAAATAACAAGCGATTTTCGCGAGTTTTCGACCATTTCAGATCAGTTCATATACAATATATATATATATATATGTAGAAATAATTAAAATTAAAACAAATAATAAAAATAAGAATTAACTAACCCGAAGGTGCGATGCCAGTATCACTAATTTCTGCTTACAAATTTTCGTGCACGGACCACTATCAAAATCCAAGTACGCCAAATCACTCTTCACGCAATCCTCCCGCTTACGCCTGAGTATTTAACTCATATGTTTTTTTATTATCTTGAAAAAACTATGAAACAACACGCCCATGGTATCTACAGGGAAAACCGTATTATTTAGTCAATGGACTATCTCGAAGTTTGTGATCTAAATTTTAACATCGCCAAATAAATCCGCATATATGAAAATAGGGCAATGATTTCAGGTTTTAACTCATAACTTTCTGACGGAATAAAACAGAAATACTATTGTATACATTAATTAGCATAAAATGGTTCTATATTTTAAAAAAACCTGTACCATTACAACCAATAAAAGATCTTGGGTACATTACATGATAAAGTCTGTACTATTTCTAGAGCAACGGTTGTGCAGGGAGGAGATTTGACCAAGATCTAGCTCAGCCGTCAGATATATCGCCCAATTAAAGGTCCTTACTTCATAGAAGCTAGGTGACCCCCAGGAGGATCTGCAGAACCCAAAGGATCCTATTCGTTTGGAATGGTTAAATAATTCATCACCCATAACTGGATTTGAACTTCAGCAGAGCAACTCAGCGCACTACAAACTGAGTTACCCCAAATCTCTTATACGAATTACCATACGCAAGGCCCTATATTATTACATATAACTCAATATATAAGGTTGTTCAATTATAATTGGCTGCTTGGTTCATATCACCTTATCTTCAGATACCCATCTTCCACATTCACACGCAATCTGATTTCGCGCACAATTCATGAAAAGTAAATAACCTTGTGCACTGTGAATTTTATTAAAAAAAAAAAAACGGTAATTATTCGGCAGGTTGTCGCTTGGAGTTGAGTCACAAGTTTTAACTTTTCATTCGTTCCCTTCTAACATTTTACAAAAATACAAGTTTCCACGAGCTTTAGTATGGAAAAGAGAATGTAATTATGGGATATATACTTTGTTAATCATTTCATCTGTAAAAAAAAAAAACGTTTCAATAAACATATACCATCTATACTTCGAAATGTTAGCTAAAATGTTTATTTCTAGATGAAATTATTACCAAAATTTAGATTTAGATTCACCTGCGGAACAGATACCCAATATACTCTTAAGTTCTTAAGTTTTTTTATACGGAAACGATTTCCTTCTTAGGTTGGGCCATACATACAGTCCCTGGCCATATTAATGTGACCACCAAGAAAGATTATTTTCTTTTTGTTTTTTCCTATTTTTTTTTTTAATATATTTTCGCGTGTCTTGATAAATTGCTGTTTTAAGTAATGGCAACACTGCAAGTTTTTTAAAGTATTTTTTTTTTAGTAATGGCAGCATTGGTTTTAGTACAGCCATTTCGTTTTACGAGTGACGTCGTGCATAATTTGTGTTTGAAATTTTTGGGTATTTATTGTTTCTTTTTCATTAAATACAAGTCGGTAAGTTTACTATTGATTTATTATTTGTATCGTATATTTTAACTATTTTGATAGTTTTTTTCATCAATATGTAAAATAGGGTGTAAATAGGGTGACATTATTATTAAAAAAAAAATAAAGATTTATTTTCGAAACTATTTTTTTCGATTTCATATTATTATCAGATAACTAACTTACCCATAAAACTAATATTTAAACTCGATTTATAATATATTATATTATATTATATTACGCATACAAAAAGATAATGCAAACATGCAAAACAAGAACGAATCTATCCAGTGGTCAGATTAATATGGCCAGGGACTGTATATTCTTCTAAGGTTTTTTTCTCTCCCAAGAATACAACAATATATTCCAGGATATATTCATGTATCATCTATCTACCAGCACCTGTGAAGGCGGATTTAGTCCGGAGAGAGTTAACTGATTTCATATAACTGGAATCGTACCATTCTCGTAGCTTTTGGCTTGAAATGGAGTTTTAATATAAGCAATAACTCCTTTTCAAGCCAATGCCTTACTTAGCCACTTATTCACTACGAAAATAATTCGCTTCCACTTCCTTAAGTACAAGAAACTCATTTTGGAGAAAACCAGACTCAACCACTTCTTCTCCAATGTAGACATATGATATATATTCAATGATATTCCATGATTAATAAATATAGGGTTTTATGAATCTATATTCATTCTCTACAAGAAAATCGTCTTTAATTTTCCTTTAAAAACGAAATTACTTTTTAATTACTACAACTTTTTTATGTAATTATTTGTGTAGAGTTGTGTAGAACTCAAATTTGATAAACTATAATACGTTGAAACAATTACAATTCTTGTAAATTTTGCCTGACTCATGTCATTATATTGACTGATGATGATGATGATGATACGTAGACTAATAGCACAATTTTAGGATGATTCTTCACTAAAACATCGTAAATTAAGCGACGTTCCCTCTTCTTCCTTGCGTGATCCAAGTTATTATCCATTTCTATGAATTTCCAGCTAGAATCGTTCCTCTGATACGTAAAGCCTAAGAACTATTAAATCAAAAAGCAATTAGTACACATTGTGCAGCCCGGTAGGCAGCCAGAGGATTTTTAAAATGGAGTAAAAAATCCTTAGTTAAGACGTCCTTCAGAGAAGAGGCGTAAAATAATGGTCCTAGAGCCTGTACAGTGGAATTTAGAATTCCCATTGTAGCATCGTCTGATTAGCCATAGCGGCATAAAGTGACGTGAAATAAATAAACGAACAATAATCTCAATTTATTCAAACAAGTCGAATATAGTTTTAAAGACAGATGACGTACAATAAAATATTCAGCTGATAAATCGATGTGTACTCGAATAGTCAGCTGATTAATAAGAATTTTATCGATTATTCTTCGCCGAACGATTTTAGAAGAATTTTATCGAACCCGAAGACTCGATGCCGATACCACCAATCTCTTACAAACTTCCGTCCACAGAAAACCATCCAAACCCAAACCTGCCAGATCATTCTAAACGCAATCCTCCCACCTACGCTTCACTACTACCCCTCAGACGCTCCCCAGTCGGTACAGCGCCTATTAACATCTTAGGTATTCGTTCCTTACTAAGCCCAGCAGCTTTACAGGCCCATCTTAGTATTCGCGACGTCATCACCTGAATAATATTTACCAGATGCAGGCTTCGCAATTCCGCGTTATGTAATCTCCTATATTCCCCAGTGGTCTATCCTTTTTTTGGCCCCGAGGTGAACTCGTTCGAATTTCAAGTGTTACAAACTAAAACAGTTACATATTTCGGAATATGATTTACATGTTTAAACTGTTCCATATTATGGAATCAGTTATACACCAAAAAAGATTCATACTTCTAAATAAGTTATACATGTTAAAACCATTTCATATTTTGGATTCAGTTGTACATATAAAAGCTATTAACACGTTGCCGCAAGTGAACTTCCGATCTTATTGCCTTTTTATGCGCTCTCTCGTGCTTTACCGCTTCGAAACATTTGGACATATAGAGACAAATGACGGCTATAACAGTCGTTCACGGCGGCGATAACGTTCTGGCAGTCATAAACAATTGAAAAAAAAATGTGTTTCTGAAGACGATCGGCAAATAAAAAGTGTGCGGCAACGTCTTAAATATTATAGAATCAGTTAAACATACTCAAACTGTTATATACGAGTACTTTGGTATCGAAAATACATACTAAAACTGTTCTATATTTCGGTATTGTAAGTAAATACATTATAAAACTGTTATAAATTTCGGTATCGCAAATACAAACAAAAACTATCGAGAATACATTACATTACATACTTATAGGCAAATCATGTGATGATAGTTGTTAAAATATATGAATAAAATAACAGAAATAACATGAGTGAAACTGTTGTTTAGATATTTTAATAAACCTTCCTATAAATACTACAAGTTTATTTCTAAGTTATTGTTGATTTTTTTGCCCATCTGCCCGTTGTGCCCCCCCCCCAGAAAAAAATCCTGGATCCGCCCTTGTTTCAAAGCAGTTATTGTTATTAAAACTTTTTCGTATTTTGGAATTACGAAAGTATTCAGTTATACAATACTTTCGAATGAATTATTCATACTATAATTTTTCATACTTTTGAATCAATTATGTATTAAAACTGTATTAAATAAAACTCTTCTGTATTTCAGTCTTCTGTATTACCGATATAAAACTCTTCTGTATTTCAGATTTAGATGTACAAACTAATAGAATCAATTATAGACTGTTCCATATTTCGGAATCAGTTATAAATATTAAAACCGTTCCATATTTCGGAACCAGTTACATACAATGTACTAGTATATTTCCATATTTTGGAATCGGTTATGCATATTAAAACTCTTCTGTATTTCGGATATAGATGTACATTCCCTCATTATGGAATCAGTTTTTCATACTAAAACTTTCCCATAATATGGAAACGGTTACAAATACTAAGCAGTTCCATATTTAGGAACCAGTTACATAAAACATACTAAAACCGTTCCGTATTGAACGTGACAGCGGCGGCTAACTACGAGGCGACAACAGAAAGACAGCTAAGGCCAGGAAGTCTTAATTCCGGCGGTTAGGCTAGCACTGTCAATAGTAGCTCTATCGGCCGGGGCTACTAGCACCGCTATCATTGTCATTATGTGTATAAATATATATATATATATATATATATATATATATATATATATATATACATATATATAATATACTGTTCATGATCGTCAAATATTGCTTCATTAAAGATTATCCCGTATCATCGTCTACGCTTTGGTCGACCCTTCATACGCTTATCTATCAATTCAGCTTGAGTTATTTTTATTATTGTAATATAACGCCAACTTCACAATCTTAATAATATTTACCGAGCGTAGATAAAGCAATGCGGAGTCCTTTCTTCAGTCTAAAAACCTCTGGAATAGCTTATTTTTAAATACCTTAAAGCAGTGGTTCCCAACCTGGGGGGGGGGTGAAGACAAATCAGGGGGAGAGGGCGCAAGACCAGTTGAATATAGATTAAAAAAATCTCCGTTTTGGTTGTTTTTCTCTTACCAGAACTTGTATATCTTAAGTTGAAAGCTATAATGTAGTATCTTGTGACAGTAAAAGTAAATGTTATGTTTTCAAACTAATACTTTTTTTTTTTCATATGCCTATACAATTTATTGAGCAAGGAGGCGTGGTTAAAAAAAGGTTGGCAACCACTGTCTTAAAATGATGGTTCCTGCAATATTGTAAGCGGTTACAGCTCATGTACTTTTTTTTTGCAATTTTTTTCCCAACGCCGTTAAATTCAAGTTAAAATATTCAAATATTTTAGTCGGAACTTGTGTATTAGCCAGTCTGCAGGAATCGTTATCTGTTATTGTTTATTACAACGGAGCGGAGTGGCTCAGTGGTAGAGCACTGATGCCGGTAATCATGGTTCAAATATCGCTGTAGGCTTTTATTTAGTCTGTTTGCGGCAGGAGATGGATCATATAGGATCTAGGACCCTCCTGGAGCTCACCCAGCCTCTATAAAGTATTATGAAATTATGGTACCCAAAAATAAGGGGGGAAATCTGGCGGTTAAGCGTGACCTAGTACAAATCACCTCCTTGCAGAACCGTTGTCCATGAAAGAGTACAATCTCTACCATGTACTGAACCCCAGACCCGTTCACAGGATGTAGTGGTACAGGTTTTTATTGTTTGTAATATGAACAATGATAATAACTCTGATACTGATAACACGTACCTTTGAAATTATACCGAATTTCTTAGAAGTAATTCTTTAAGCTTCTTCTTTTAAATACGGCCATTATTAAGTGTTATTCATTAGAAATAGGTAATAACGCACACAGAAATAATTGAAATGAGACAAGTGATAAGAAGAGGCTACACGATGTAAGGAGGTAGGTTTCATGCAGACCGGCTAATACTAAAGAACATTTTATTTCACCAAAATGGTCTGCATGTCATGATGATTAACGCTACCATGTTCACACGTCCATATTAAAATTACGGAATGTCTGCTTTCACATCAGTTTAATAATTTTCAATACGATAGGAAATAGCTTTAGCTAATCTAACCTTGTAATAGGTTTACACCTTAGATAATGTACTCACGATACACACCAACAGCCACAAGGTTTCAACGCACCGTTAATCATCGAAAGGACGAAGCGCTAAACACGGATGACGGAGTCGAACCATTGGCCCAAACTAATTTCACGCCATCCGGTTGATAATGATACTGGCCGCCCAACACGTGGCAATTTTATCACACGTCGGGTATTTTTTTTTTCATATACACCGTTATTTTTCAGAAAGAAGAAAACAAAAATATTTTACTAAATAAGATATTGTCTATATAAAATGTCATTAAGTGCAAACTCAAGATTACATTTATATAATTAAATAACAATTTCTAATCTAAAGTACGTGGACAACAATAAGCCTGATGCTCGAAAATTGTGTAAAGCAGATGATTGAAATTATGGTTTATTGCTCAATAAAGAATGGTTTCAAATCCCGCTGCTGGCAGACTTTCGTTTAATCTGTCAGCAGCCGGAGATGGATCCTACGGTACCTAGGACCTTCCTGGGGCTCACCCAACCTCTATAATAGGGTGGAGCGTGATCTAGGACACGTAACCCCCCCCCCCTAGCACAACTATTATCCAAGAAACAGTTAAAGTCTCTACCATGTAGTGAACTCAAGACCCTTCGTGAATCGTTGTGGAACAGATTGATTATTACTAACAAATAATACAAAAATTACTAACTAAACAAAAATGATCAAAACAGATTCAGAGTAATGAAACCCTTATCATTATAAAATTTTATTTTTTATAAATATTTTTATTTTGAAGAGAAAAGATTTTTCCTTCCGGGATTCGAACCCGGGTCTTCCGCATCTCTAGTGCTCTTCCAACTGAGCTACCAGGGCTCGTAACCAGGCCTTTCTCTTCACCGATCCAATATCCCCAGTTCTCGCATTTTTTGCGATGTATATATGGGGATGACTGTTCATTGAACATTTTTTTTTTTTTTATAATTAGGATCTCGCAATTTTTTATATTTATAAATTATATTTTTTTTATTTTTTATAGTTTTTTTAAAATTAATTTTACGGCACGAAATCATTAATTAATTATAAACAATAAATAAACTAACAGGAAATAATGTAGAGATCCGCCTCCTGTTTTAGGAACCAGATTGAGGCAGATCAAACAGCAAACTGTAAAAAAAGTCTTCTTGCAGTGTGCTACATTTCAACTCTTAGCTTCTTCAATCTATTTAATATATTTCATAGCTAAATATTGTAAAAATAATATCACATATTACATACTACATAACATACTATTTCTATGTAAAATTAATAAACTAATGTTCTTTTGGCTATTATTAAATAATTCCAAGATAATATTCTAAACAAACTGTTCATTACTATTTATAATAAAGAAGAAAATGGTTGACTGGAAGATCGTAATGAAGGATACAATTTGTCTGGGGGTACAGTCATTAATAACACTAAATAAGTTTAACTTATCTATTAAAGTGCCGACGTTTCGGCCTACAATGTAGGCCATCTTCAGGGCTAAGAAGGAAAAACAGAAAAATAACTATAAGAACTTTATATTATAGATATATAAGGATAACAAAATGACAAAACGTGTGAACAGAAAGGTGATAAAGTAAAGAAATATAAAAAGTAAGATAATTGAGAGAGTAAAAATTATCTTACTTTATACTATTTCTGTAAAGTATACTGTAATGTTCTTATAGTTGTTTTTCTGTGTTTCCTTCTCAGCCCCGAAGATGGCCTACATTGTAGGCCGAAACGTCGGCGCTTATAGTAAACAAGTTAACCTTATTTAGTGTTATTAATGACTGCACCCCCAGACAAAGTGTATCCTTCATTACTATTTATAATCTGTTTGTTTTTAAATTCATTTAACCTCATATTTTACTACAGTGACAAATCGGACGATGTTACATTGGGAGATATATTATTTTGTAATTAGGTCTTTACAAACCCATCTAAATCTTCGTGACGCTGCCACTTCAAATATATTCAAACGGTTGCAAGCTCTGCGATTCAGCGTTTTCTAATCTCCTAAATTCTCAAGTTGTCCACTTTCGGACCGAATATTATACGCAACACTTTATTTTCAAACACCTTTAAACAACATTCATATTTCAACATCAATGACCACGATATACGACAAGTAGAAAAAAAAATCAGAGGAGACAAGTCGTAGTCAAGTTCAGGGAATCGGATACCGGTGATTCAATGAATTTGAATACTGCAAGCTGATTGCAATATTTTTCTTTATTTATAGTTTAAATGCGAAACGCAATGCAGAAAATTTCAAAGCTTAAACTTATAGAAACTAAGAAAATAAAAAAAAATGCATATTCCCTGGTTAAAGGTCAGAAAATAATTATAATGATTTAAAATAAATGTGTACTTGAGAATTTATTTTACAGAGTTCGTGACCGTCTCCTCTCATATATTTACCACCATTTGGTCTTGTTTGTTTTTTAACAATTCATTATTTATCTTCTTTTTTTTTTTTGGTCACGTGGTATTTAATCAACTATTGCTACATTCATAGTTTCGCTTAGCATTCGATAGTTTCTTATTGCTAGCAGATTGTTTGTTCTAGCAGTATTTGGCTTGAAACGGAGTTATAATATAAGCAATAACTACATTCCAAGCTATGGCCTGACTTAGCCACTTAGCCACGAGAATTCTTCTCTCCGCTTCTCTAAGAACAATCAACTCATATTGGACAAAATTTAACTTAACCCAAAAAAAAATAAAAATGTAAAGGAGATAGTTGGGGGGGGGGGTGCAGTCAATAAGAATAAGTAATAAACTTATATTATGCGCCGACGTTTCGACCTACAGTGTAAGTCATCTTCAGGGCTAACAGAGAAACAAACAGAACAAAAAATATAAAAAATGTACAGTAACAATAATATGGTGACAAGTAATGTAGACAAATAAAATAGTGGCAGATATGAAGATAGAAGATAACGAATGTTAAAAAAGTGCGAGATTATAATAAAATAAAGATATAGACAGATTTAAAAAGATTAATGATAATGAAAAGGAATTAAAATAGTGACAGATATAATAAAATTAAGATAAAGACAAATATAACAAAATTATTGAAATAGTGACAGATATAATAATTGAAATAGTGACAGATATAATAAAATTAAGATAAAGACAGATATAACAAAAATATTGATAATGAAAAGAAACTGAAAATAATGACAGATATAATAAAGTAAGACAGATTTAATAAAATTAAAGAAAATGAGCAGAAATGATAAATTATAAATAACGCATATAAAAATTAAAAAATATAATAATTTATAAAAAATAAAAATGGAATAATTCCAAAGCTTTGAACTCATCTGTCTTTTTTTAAAAATCCGTATTTATCGTAAGTATTAAAACTACTGCTGTTTTAACAGTTTGAGAGTCACCTGTGGTCTAGTGGTTAGCATAACAACATACAAGGACCAAGACCTCGGGTTCGCAGTCCTTCGGAAGGGACATATTATGGGGGTCCTCAGCTATTGTAGTGTAAAATAATCGTTTAAGATATATTTATATACCATATCCATATTATACCTGGATATGCAAAATTTAGAGCTCCCATTGTAGCATCGTCCGAGTAGCCATAGCAGCATATAGTGACGTTAAAATAGTTTAAAAAACAGTTCACTGTCACAAATTCTGGTTGGCTGAAAAAGCAGCGGTTTGTTTTTCACAGTATTGCAATAATATATTTAAAAAATCGCGCATGTTTATATATATTTCTCGAAAAAATACCGTGCAAGGTGATTCGTCCAATATCATGATCAATCGCCAAGTATTTTTTTTTCGACTTAGGGTACCCAATTAATAGAGGCTGAATGAGCCCCTGGAGATTCTGCAGATCACACAGTCCATCTGTGGTTGTTAACAGATAATATTATCTTTCTACCACATCCGGATATGAACCCGGAGCCTCCGGCATAGCAATTCAGCGCTCTACAGACTGAGCTACCGAGCTCTAGGTAATATTTTTAACTATTGTTAAACTATTTCGCAGCCCATTTTTTTTCCTTTTCAGAGGTATTTTAGATCTGACAAATAACCATACAACAAACTATACGACGTTATAACAAACGATGGATATAGAATAGCTGAGACCTTTTGTAAAAGATGAGACTTTCATTTACAATGAGAGCCAATCTGCATATTTCAAGGCCTTTTGAAGCCGCTGCCTTCGTGTATCTTCTCCCTCATCAGATCGATTTATTTAAGGTAAGTATCGATATAAACAATAAATAATTAACAAATATACGGAATTTAAATGATAAACATACGAGAGTATGTTGGAAAGCGTTAAGTCAGCAAGTGCAGGCGGCCATGTCCCGAAGATCGCGGTTAATTAGCCAATAGATAGATTGCTAGGTGTTGATACAACCATAGATTAAATACAAAAATAGGGAAGCATATGTAGTAAAATATTTTTATTTTTTTTAGAATAATTTATTGATATTTACAACTATAATAATATTACAACAAATAAATTTGATAATATGAACAAATGAGATGAAAACAAAAAACACTTGTGGAGAAACTACCTATCGGTGGCACTCCAATAAAGTTCTATAGGTAGTAGAAGGTCTCGAGGCCATCTTCTTTTCAGACGCCTCGGAGGGTTATCAGGAATATTATGGGAAGCAAGTTGAGAGACTAGCAGAGCTTGTCATGGAAGGATAGGTATCTAGTTTGGGCCAAATCAGCAACATATAGGATATTAAGATCATGGTGGATGAGTAAAATCAATTTTAAAAAATAACAAATTATAATAATTGAAATGTGAAATATATATTGAAATATTGATATACTTCAATCAAATACTGAAATATACTTGATTTATGAACTATTTAAGGCTTTAATTGAATTAGGATATTATTTTTATTGGATGCTTTGATAGAATTCATATACTAATTTTTTAATTGTTCTTATTAATGTATATATATATATATATATATATTTGTATTTATTTATTAACTTATATTTTAGAGATAAGAAAAATAAATGAGATTGTTAACACAGACCTCGACGGACGGATGACCCGTTATCTAGTGTTCTAGATAATTTTTTACTGTATGTATATTTCTTTGTATTTTTTCAAAATAAACACGTTAAATCAATAAACATACCAGGGTGTCTGTTTAGCGGGTTTTCAACAGGCAGCAGTGGGATTATTAAAGGATACTGAAGGGCAGGAAGTCACTGGTTTACGACGTAAGGTAAAAGTGATTTGATGCGATATGTGAGAATTTATTTTAATTCTCCAGTTTTGACACCATTCTTCAAGATCAGTGATATGGGATTGGAGGCTTTGGGATGCAATAACTGGATTGGTGTTGACTGATAATACACATGTATCATCAGCATAAACTGTATAAAGGATTGGGCCAAGGATACACTACCTTGAGGTTTGTTTATTTAAAGTCGCTTTTATACTAATATGGTTAATCGGACGATGATACGATGATTTTGCATAACCAGGTGTAATTAGGATAGGGATTTTTAAGAAGTACCTAACATTGTACAGGCTCGCCCCCCCCCCCTATAACGTTCCTTCTGAAATATGGCACAACCAATTTTCACTCCTTTTAAAAAATTCTGGGGCCACCTGCCGTGTTACGGACCCGTGATCTTGGGCTTAGTAGGTTGTTATGCTAACCACTAGACCACAGGTGACACCACCGTTATTCGTTTCATTTTTAGTATTTTCCAAAAAATACAAGTGACACTCGACTAAAGGCGACAGCATGGGGAATAATTACCAATACAAGTAATAAACCAAAACGTAAATGGGAGGACTAAGTATTTTAGCGAGCCTTAGATCTACATCCACAACCTTTGTGTGGATCACGGTGATCACGATTTACCTCCCACTACACCGCGGTTCTAGTCGGAGGTAAACCCTTTCACTGAACACAAAGATAATGGAAGAAGTTCTCAGAGATGCAACATTCTAATACAAAGGGATTTTACACAACACTAATAAAAAACAGTTCAAAAATAAATATACTGTACCACTACAACCCGTGAAGTGCATTGGGTTCAGTACCTGATTAAACCAATGGTTGTACAGGGAAGTAATTCAGTCCAGACAATCATCAAGAGTAAACCTTATAGAGGCTGGATGAGTACCAGAAGGGTCTCTAGATTCACAGCTGATAATAGAATAAATAATTTATTGAAAATAGGACCTAACGATTAGTAGTCAGTATCCTGAAGACTCATCTCTATCTGTCAAATAAATTAAGTAGCAAATCAAAATTAGCATAATCATCAATTAAGTGAATCCTTTATTGTTATATTTGGTTTGCCTTTCAATAAATAGAACAATATGGGCCATCATTATATTTTTACAACTTATTACTTAGCAAAAAGTAATGTTTACAACATTATACACCTTTTAAATTGTATTATGAAATCTAATATACAGTACCTGGCCATCTTAATGTGACCACTGGATAGATTCGTTCTTGTTACATGTTTGCATAATCTTTTTGTATGAGTAATGATGTAAATCGAGTTTAAATATTAGTTTTATGAGTAAGTTAGTTATCTGATAAAAATATGAAATTGAAAAAAATAGTTTCGAAAATAAATCTTTATTTTTTTTAAATATTTTGTGGTGTCACCCTATTTACACCTTATTTTAAATATTGATGAAAAAAACTATCAAAATAGTTTAAATATATGATACGAATAATAAATCAATAATAAACTTATCCGAATCCGACTTGTATTTAATGAAAAAGAAACAATCCACAGAAATTTCGAACACGAATTATGCACGCTGTCACTCGTAAAACAAAATGAATGTACTAAAACCAACGCTGCCATTACTAAAAAAAAATATTTTAAAAAAGAAATAACAGTGTTGCCATTACTTAAAACAGCAATTTATTAAGACACGCGAAAGTATATAAAAAAAATAGGAAAAAAAAAAAAAAAATCTTTCTTGGTGGTCACATTAATATGGCCAGAGACTGTATAAAATTGTCGTGTCACAGTGTTTGTAACTGAATTCCTCCGAAACGACTCGACCGATTTTTATGAAATTTTGTGTCTATATTCAGTAGGACTGAGAATAGGATGTAAACTATTTTTCATACCCCTAAGTAATATGTGTCGGTCATTATTATTGATGATGCGTCGATCGTAGCAGTAACGCTTGATGATGCTGCAGTTTTGATATGTTGTAAGAGCATATGTGAATAGTGTAAATCCAATTTCGCAACCGAAAAAATGGACTAGAATACGTTTGGTAGCCGAAAAACTTCGACAATTTCAGAGTTATTTCACTTTTCGGTCTATATCTCCTGATTGGTATGTTTTAGGGAAAACACATAAATAACAATTATTAAAGAAGATTAAATTTGCTCCAATTTGAGTCGAAATTCAGCTCTGTAGGTCTACCGAATCCTGAGTTAAATTCCAATCATATAATAAGTAACCGAAATATTAGCTCTAATATATAAAATTGTCGTGTCACAGTGTTTGTATAAAATATAAATTAAAAATCAACCATGATATACCTCGTTCATAAATCTAATGTTTATATTTTATCACTTATCAGTTCATACAATTTTGTATATTATTTATTTATTATATATTGTGCTTAGATATAAGATGAATAAAATGTTCACAAAAATCTATTTAATTCATTTTTTCCATACATTCATTGTTTCTCTAAAATTCAAATTTTAACGTAATATATTTTAAAAACTATTACAACAGCCACAGCACCGCGAGGCCGAGTCAGCTAGTATAATCATAAAAATTATTCAAAATAAGATCCGAAAAGACTTATTGGGAATATAACTTTCAATTAAACAGCTAATTTAGTCAAAGTTACTACCACTACAACCCATGAAGGGTCGTAGGTTCAGTACACGATAGAGAGTACACTATTTCTAAACCAACGGGTTTTGATCACAAGCAGGTGATCAAGCGGATATAACACTCAATCGCCAGATTTTTCCCCGCAATAAAGGGTATCCACTTTTCAGAGCAGGGACAGCCAGATTAGGATCTGCACGTCCAATAGAGTCAACAGAGTTAGTCAATAGCAGTTAAGAGATTAAATAAATTATTTACCACAGCCGGATTCAAGCCTGAAAACTTCGCCAAAGCAGCGCAACCCTCTACACACTGAGTTAGTTACCTCGCTGTCTTAAGGAAAGTTGTTGATTCATTTAAAGCTACCTGATGCTACTATGGCTATATGGCTAATGGGAGTCCTAAATTTCGTTTATACAGGAATAATTAGGATAGGGATTATTAGAAACCTGGTGGTTATCGAATAGTATATACATATATATATATATAGTTTCCCACCTGGTTTGCCCAATTACGCACTACTTCCACAACCCACCTTCTGCTTTGACAAACCTCACCTCCATGCCTCCCAGCTGTTTCCTCATCCTGGAGAAGTCCGGATAGGAACGGCAGAGCGAACCGAAGGACCGAAACGGATAATACAGTTTATCGGACATTAATATATTAGCAGCTGACACGGCGCTAACAAAGCGACACGCGTGTACAAGTGCTGCACTCTATTACACGGACCATTACCTCCAGCAGGTGAGGCGCGTGTTCACCGCACGCACTAAAACGGTTACGAGCAGTGAACGGAAAATTGTCTGTACTGGTTAATCCCGATTGTATAAATCGATTTTATCCGATATTCGTGTACATTGATATTACCTGTTTTAGAGTTTTATATTCTACCCGTTCTATGAATTGGTTATTAATTTTTTAATCTTGCTCCAGAACTCATTCATGTGAAACATTGCCGCTAACACTGAATGACGAAAAACGTATACAGGTATTCAAAAATAAGGTGTTGCGTAGAATATTCGGTACAAAAAAATATGAGACCACTGATGAATATAGGAGACTACATGACGCGGAATTGCCAAGCATGCATCCGGTAAATATAATTAAATTGATAGCGTCTTGACGATAAAAATTAAATTCGCTGGGCATAGTAACAAACGAATTCCTTAGATATTAATAAGCACTGTGCCAACTAGGAAGCTTCTGAGGAGTAGACGGAAGTGTTGGTGAGAGGATTGTGTTTAGAGAGATCTGGCGCATTTGGGTTTGGGTAGTGATCCGTACACAAAAAGGCAAAGCCTCAATTCTCGAAAATACTGGAAAAACAAATCACTATCAAGTATCATCAGGACACACGACAAAGACAAACTATGTGCAGCACATCTCACATCAACAGTCCAAACGGACTTAGTAAATAGATACAGCAACCTCTTCGAATATTGTAACATTATAACTGTTGTTTATGGAACGCCTTGGAGCAAGGTATAGTAGCTATCGAGTCTCAATTTGCTGAGCCTGTTTGGACTTCCGGCCTGAGATGAGCTCAACTTGGTCTTCTTTGATGTGAATTTAATTTTAGGTGTATGATACTTAAGTCCTGATGATGCTTGAATGGCGAAATGTCCAGTATTATAAAGACTTGAGGTCTAGCTTCTAGGATTTTTTTTTCTTTCTTATATTTATAATTCTTTCTTATATTATATCCCTGAGTTAGATTCGAAAAAATATAGTAGAAAAGAGGTTACACAAGAAATGAATGAATCTGCGGGATAATTTGGAAGTATTGAAGCGACAGAGATATGAAAGAGTGGGATTCCTTTATGTTGAAAATAGAATTAGAAAAGAACTCGTTGATAGCTGCGAATAGATCAAGTGTTGTGCATGAGAACAGGTCGGATCTGGAAGCCGAGGACGGATGGATAAGGACAAACAATTAAAGGAGGTCCGAGATGTAAGATGGATGATTTGGCAAATAAACTATATATAAAGAAAAAATATTTAAAAACAAATTATAAGATTTATTTTAAATAAACAAGGATAATCGAATTATACTGAATGTTCAAGGAGCTTACAAGAAATATTAAGGTAAGACTCACGTCTGATACAATGTATTTAAAAATAAAATAAGCTTAATTAAACATAAAATGTAAATAATTCATATCATATAATATAATATATACAACTTATATAAATAGGAGAGCGGACTGGCTCAGTGGTATAGAGCACTGAGTTGCCATACCGAAAATCCTGGTTCAAATCCCGCAGTAGGCAAGACTTTTATTTAGTCTGTTTGCAGTCAGAGTTGAATCATATAGGATCTAGGACACTCCCGGGGCTCACTCAGCCTCTAAAAGTGGGTACACAAACTAAGGGGGAAAATCTTGCGGTTGAGCGTGATCCAGGACAAATCACCTCCCTGCACAACCGTTGTCTATGGAACAGTGCTGTCTCTACCGGGTACTGAATCCCCTGACCCTTCACGGGTTGCAGTGGTTTTGGTAGTGGTGTAGGTTTTTTTTTTTAATAAATATTTATAATAATACTTTTTTACCAATACAGTCAATTTTCAATTCAGTATATACTAAATGAATTGCAATGAACTATCACAAACAAGTTTACAACCATCTAACATAAAACTTACTGCCATTATTCAAAGAATTTACCAAATGGATTTTTTATCTAACAGTAGTTCTGATTAGATTCTAAATGCTTGTTAACAGAACTATCTGAGAGATAACAGCTGAAACCTGCTGTCAAAACGCAAAAGCGGAATGTTGCAGATAACAATAATACAGACTAATAAACATTTACGTCATAAATACATGTGGAAGTTTTGAAAAATACAAAAGAAAAGATAAATATGTATCAATTGACGTAATGGGAAAAATAGCATATCGTTTTATCATACTGTGACGTCAATATTTAAACGAAAACGCACATCAAAAAAAGAAAAAGAAAACAGTTCCGTCAGTAAGTTCGATTTCAAATTATCTTTAATATATATATAAACAACTAACTTTTGCCCGCGGCTTCGCTCGCGTTGAATTTGGTCTGTGAAAGAAATCTGAAAAAGAAATTTGGATAATTCCACCCCAAGGGTTTCCTCTTTAATATAATAGTGGTTCAAAGGTTGTATAAAATCCGTCAGATTTGAAGTTAGACATCTGAAATTTTGGATGTACGAGTAACTTATATTTTTAAAAAATAATTAAATTATTTTAAATGATCTATCACGAAACTTTATGTGGCAGACCAAATGCCACGCGAACGAAGCCGCGGGCATGAGCTAGTATAATATAAAGGGAAAGAAACATGAGAAGGTAAACAGAAAGATACAAAATGAAAAGATTAAAACATAAAAAAAGGTGGGATATAAAATGTATGACAATAGATTCCTAGAGGTAACATAAGTAAAATGTATGAAAAATAATACAAAATATGATACCAAAGAATAATAAAGAAGTTTATTATTATATATCAAATTGTTATTTATTATATTTATGTACCATTATTAATAATTGATTGCCTGACGTCTCTAAATAGGTATCATTATATAATATTTTGCCCTCATGGACTCTGACCCCGGCTGATGATAGCAAAATTATAGAAAAGGAGACAGAGAAGATATATATATATTGAGCAAGGCCAGTCTGCCTGATAGCGGTACGCTACACCAGCCGGCACTACCCAATACTATATCGTCAATAACAAAAACAGACAAAGTATAATTGCTCATATCATATAAATTTCAAAATTAAAAATAAACTATCATCAGACCTATAATTTTGCGATTTAAGTTACAGGAATTTAAAAATACAGAAAAGTAGGCTGTAAACATTGAATTGAACAAAACAACTCTGTACAACTACAGCCCACGAAGGGTCTTGGGTTCAGCACATGGTAGAGACTGTAGAGTTTCTGCGGGGTGATTAGTTCGATATTACTCTCAACCGCCAGATTTTCCCCCTATTAATATCAAGGGTATCCACTTGATAAAGGATTAGTGAACAGTAGGAGGGTCTGTAGACCTGTTAGGTCTAAACAAAGTCTTGAGTCCTATTGCGGTAACTAACTAACTGAATAAAATACTTCCAGTTGTTCACTGAGATTAATTTTACTAGCTCCAGATCTGTTTACTCCTCTGAATCATAAAAAATAAAAAAAACAAGATAACAATTCCAACGATATAAAAATAATAAATAATAATAATAAAATCGTTAAAACCAACAATCGTGGCTTACAAACTTCCGCCCATTGATTACCACACAAACCTTAATCTGTAAGATCACCCTTAACCAATCCTCCCACATACGTCTCGGCATAGCTCTCTAAGCATTACCAGTCAGCACAAATCGACAAAGTCACTGTTCATGGCTTCTTAAAAGCGTTACACAAAATATAGCACTGATTTTTAATTTATTAAGAAAATGGAATACCCTCCTAATCATGTTATTCTTATTTTAACTATAAAATCTTAATTCGATTTTAGGTCATTTCAAACTTATTGACATCACTTATACTTTTCTTATAAACTATAAATGATATTTTACATTTAAAATTTTGTTTTTTATACTTTTGATTTATTTATTATTGATAAATAACTTATTTATTGAGCCATTATAAGTATGACACAAACTGATAAAAAAAATTCTAATAAAAAAATTTTAACTTTAAGGAGCGTTTTCACAAGATTATTAAATGCGTCAGAGGCGACCCTTGCCTTCCCAACAAATACATTACATTCTTTACTGGAAATTTATTCAAATGTAATTACAATCTAGACATGTCAAAAAAAACATTTTTGAAAACTTTTTTAAATTTAATAGTTGATCTTTATAGACTTTTATAAGCTGAATCTAAATCTGGTCTTAGTTTTTTTGTATCACCCATAGTTTCCCAGCAATATGGTTTGTATTATATAGAATAAACCCCTATACGGTATACGGGGGAATTAATGAAATATATGTTACACCATAAGCATGATTTGTATTTACAGTGGCTACTTAAAACAGTGCTAATACATGTTTCACTTGTCAACTGGAATTGGTCTATACTTTCTTTCTCTTTTTTCTTTGAAGCTTATTGTGTAGCTTTTTCTACGATGAGTAGCTTGTTGAACTTCTCGGTGAAGTGACCAACAGTAGTCCCCTAGATAAACCTTTTTGACAAAGTCTGTAATGTTTCTTTGGTGTTTTTTAATCACAAACTCACCACAAATATAACAAAACTGTCAGCAGAGTTTTTATAACCGCGATTAGACATGTACTAAGCACATGTACAGGAAACGTGAAAGTGAGGTTAGGTTGACAGTAAACAAAACATCAGCTGTTAACAGAAAAAAGAATCAACCATTTTTTGGCCAGCAAATGTGTTTCAGCAGTGCTACCAACTTCATCCACACCAATAGACCTGTTTTTTCAGTTATTTATTTCAAATATTAAAGCTGTTCAATTCTTAAAAATCGCTTAATTTAATAAATTAAACTATAAAATGTGAAGAAATTGTGGGTGATTCCTTTTTTTTTAATATTATATTTGGATTCAGCACCCTAAAAACCCTAATAGTACAAAAGTTTTTTCTTCGTTGGCCTGTGTTATAAAACATAAAACTTCTTTCAAACTCAACAGCATTGAAATCACGAACGATTAATTCAGATTTTATATAAGAAACAGTGGATTTCCCGAAGTAATATTGCAGTCATTTGTGAATAATTGCATAATATAATAGCAGAAGAGGATTTCAATCTAACTACTCCGGGATCTTCATCTTCGAGATTAATCCGACTGCGGAGAGATAAAGATGCTATAAATCATAGCATCCCGGTCCTGGAAATTAAAAAATAAAACAAAATGCCACCACGCTAGAGACATGGCCGAGCTCCTTTCTGGTTGAATGGATACGTGAACAAGCAAGATTGCCGTATTTGGTGAGAAGAGCAGCCAGAAGCATCGTAAGAACTGCCAATGCATCCCGAAAAATGCACTGTTTGGTGTGGATTATGGGCTGGTGGCATCATTGGACCGTACTTTTTCAAAGACGACGAAGGCATGAACGTTACTGAATACTACTCAACTGGAGTTGCGTTTGAGCCTTGGAGGTGGTGGGATGTGTCTTGGGTGCATTATTCATGTTTGGTTTTGCTGTTATTCTCTTTCTCCCCTGAGGATGCCTGAATAGGCGAAATATTGGACAGATAATTTCTGTTTTAGTTTGAAGACTTACGGGCTTTTTGTTGGAATTTTCCACGGTCTTAACATTTATGTAAGGTCTCTTTTTACCTTTCCCTCTTCAATATTTGTGTGTGTATATATATATATATATATATATATATATATATATATATATATATATATATATATATATATATATACTTATGTATATATAGTCTAAGTGAAGATAAGGTCCAGAGCGTGTATTGAGGGAAGTGAAATCGAGTCATTCTCGCAGTTTTCCGTAAAATGGTGTAATGGAGTTCTTTCTTATATTACAACTCCAAGCTAATGCCTGACTTAAACCTTATTCACTACGAAAATAAAAAGATTCCGCTTCTTTGAGTACTGCAAACTCATTTTGGAGAAAATTCGAGTTATTCACCGGGGCTGTAGAAATATGATATGTAAGAGCCATGAGGTTACCTAACTTAGCTTCTGCGCCCGCTCAGTTGCCTCCAGTAATTGCACAATTAACTCTTTGCGATTCTATCGAAATTGGTCTTTATTTTTGCAATATACCAATAGCCTCCTGTAGGATTGGACCAGAAATGGTTTGCTTAAGGGGGGGAATATAGGTCCTCGTGTACCTACTGAACTCGATTTGCCATAACCCATGGATCTAGACCGATTCGACACTACCCTTACTTCAGATTCGGTAGGAAAGAAACTGTTCATGTAACTACGTGCTTCCTGTAACTAAATCATGGAAACCATGGTTTTTTGCAGCACGATGCTGGATGACCTTTTACATGCTGTATGTTCTCCAGCAAGTAATGTTTTATTCAATAATATAATTTATTTTTCGTTAAATTATTTATAATATAATTTGTAATTACAAAGACTCCGTTTGAGTGGTTTTTGTCCATTGTATATATCTCTTAAGGCGCAGTAGCCTCAAGATAAATAAAGATTAATATTTCCTGTTTATTAACATTATTTTAATTGATTTCGAACACTACTTCTTGACCGGGTATTGACAATATTATTATCATTATTTTTATTTTTCCAGCATCGAAAAAAAAATGTGATTTTCGAACAAAATCATTGATTTAACATTTTAAACGCTCTAACCATACATCCTAGATGATGTTTAAACTGGGAATATTTAAAGCTCCCTCCTCAAGATTCCAACAGTAATTTATATCCTATCGTTAGATATAGACCACTTTAGGAACTGACATTTGAAAGCAATCTTCCTGGAACAAAGCCATCTTGAACACGCGGCCACAAAGCTATATTATTTGTTTACATTATTGGTCGACTGCGGTTCGCGTGATCGGGGGCCGAAGCAGAGGAGGTAGGAGGGGCCTCTCGCCTGATTGGTCCGCACTACGCGCCGGTCCGTCTTCTTCGATCGGCATTGGCTGTTCACCAACCCTCCCCTTCTCCAATGAGAATATCATATCGGCTAACTGCACAATATGTAACCACATTCAATAGCGTCAATCCACCCGTCAGCAGAGTTAAAAAATATCTCTCGTATTCAATATTAAGTTTTACAGAGTTATTATCAATCTGGAACGGGCGAGCTCAGTGGTAGAGCGCTGAGTTGGCATGCCGAAGATCTCGATTCAAATCCGATTCTGTCAGACAATTTATTTAATATACTAACAGCCGGGGATGGACCATGTGGGATCTGACGACAATCCTAGGACTTAGCCAGCCTTTCTAAAGTGGGAATTCTTAATTGGGGGAAAAGCTAGCGGTTGAATGTAATTCAGGACAAATCACTTCTCTGCACAACAGTTGTCGGAGAAACAGTGCTGTACTTGCTACGTACTCAATCCAAGACCCTTCATGGGTTCTAGTGGTCTAGGTTTTTCTTATAAATCTTCTTTTTTTTTTTTTAAGAATAATTTATTAATATTTACAACTGTAATTATATTACATCAAGTAAATCTGCTGTATGGACAAAGGACATGAAAAAAAAACACTTATGGAGAAACTACCCATTGATATCACTCCAATAAAATTCTATAGTAGAAGGTCTCGATGCCATCAGACGCCTCGGAGGATTATCAGGAATATTATGGAGAGCAAGTTCAGAGACTAGCGGATTCAAGCGTGTATGGAGCTTGTCATGGAAGGATAGGTATCTAGTTTGGGCCAAATCAGCAACATATGGGATATTTATTAATCTTCTAGAACTAAAACCTCGATTAAAGCAAGAAACCATCAACAAAATTTCACATAATCAACCTTACGCTTAAACGATGTGGGCGATTATAGGCCCAACTTATTTTACTGAGCGCTGCACTAAACTAGACTACGGATGGTAGCCATCCCCATTGCCTCAGGTTGCTCAAACAGGAGTGACCTCTGCGACCTGGTCCTCTCGTCTTCAATCTTGTGCTGTATGATTAACTGCAGAAATACAGTACTTATCATATCGTATCAGATGATCAAAGTATGGGTTTTGAGTATGCTTCATTTCCGACATGGTGCACCAAGGATTACCCGAGCATACGCCGATACCACCTATCGAAGGTTTGTAATAGTTTAGTTTAAACGAATGTAAGTGTCCATACCTCTGATCCATAACACTGAGACACAGAGAGAATTGATGTATCCCCAAGCTAAAGATTTATCAAAGACACTCTGTCTATGTAATAATTATTGACTGAAGCAGAATTAGCAATGAGTTACAGAAGCGTGAATGCATAGTCAGTGTAGTAGAACCAATGGCTCAGGTTCATAGAAGAAGGCCACTACTTGGACAATTGGATTAAAGTTATCTATCTTTTATACTGAAGGGGAAGAACGAAAAAAACTCATTTTTTCCTTAATGTTCAGAGAAGCAAATTAAACTTGGAATCAGTATCATTATTTTTATTAAAATATATGCGGATTGCTGGTCCTGTCAATCTGACTATGATGATGACCTTTGAGGGGTGCAGATCCCAACTCGTGGAAGTCACCTTACCTCGTTATGTGGCTGCGGACGCTCGGACTATCTTACACAACTGTAACTGGAGAGCAGCAGCAACGAAAGGGATGACTGTCGGTTGATATTGCGGGCGGCCTTGTCCCCACGTGGGATGTAGAGCCATCCAGGTATGTATGTAGCCATAACCAAGATTGAAACCAGAACATTCAACATAGCAACTCACTACACACTGAGCTTCCCAACTGTCTAAAAAATATTATTTTGAAGTAAAATCGTCAAGTAATCAGCCGCGTAATAGTTTTCAGTTTTCTGCCAGCCTAATCGAACTCTTTTCATCGAAAAACTAACATGCTTGATAAGAAACAATAAGAGAGTAGTTTCTTTATAATGGTTCTAAAAAATCTAATTTTAGAGAAAATACTCTCCAAATTCATTGTCTAGGAATTACAATGTTATCTTTGTATCTTTCCCGCGAAAACATTTCGGATAACAGAACTAATGGATATATGTATTTCTTTGACGGTCTACAGAAATAGATTTTAAAGAAACTGTAGAGCTGTTTACATCAGCTACTTTTTCACCTGTATCTATTGTGTTTAAACTATTATTATTATTGAATTTTCATTTGCACCTGCGCAATTGCGCATCCAGCAAATTTGATCCAGGTGTTTTCTCTTTGCTATTGTACAGGAACATCGAGTTTTGGAATGAAATATCAATATTTGAGTAGGTCTCTTGGCCAATGTCTTTTTAATCTTTTTTTATCAAGTCCAGGTAACAGGGAGTAGGAAAGCGAAAGAGCGAGTGGATATTGTGTCGATGAGTGGACTGTTATGTATTTGTTATGAATATATGATTTTATAGTGGGAGTGTTCATGTCGTTGTGTTTAGTGTGATTCGAAATATACCATGGCGCATTAATAATTTTTCTGAGAATTTTGGACTGTGTTGTTTGTGTATGTTGTATCTTGTGTATGTGAACTTTTTTTGCTGAACCCCAAAGTTCTGCTCCATATGTCCAAATAGGTTTTAGTATACTATTATAGATAAGTCGTTTGTTCCTCAAGTCAAGTGAAGATCTTTACTCCAGAAGATGTGATAGTTGTTTGTACCGTCTAGTCAGTTCTTGTCTTTTTAATTTTGTATGTACGTTCCATGTAAGTCTTTTGTCCAAGTATAGTCCGAGATAACGTACATAATTTTTGTAAGGTACTTCGTCGTTGTTAAAACTTTGTTTAAACTAAAAATACATTTTTATGAATCTTGCCTTAAACCACCCTTTCGTGATTCAGTAATTAAAATATATTTTATGTTGATTAATTATTTGTCGGTCTTGTAAATATGAAGAAGAAAAATTCCGGTCAGAGGTATAAAAAATAATATATTTCCGTTTTATTATTTTAGTTTTAAATATTTTTTTACTACAAGGTGGTCTGAGTATAATGTCATAAAAAAGGTAGAGCTAGCCCAAAAAGCTACTAGAATGCTACATCCGGTCCAATGGAATACAGTGATTTCTACAGAAAATAAGCGCCATATTTTCACAACCATAGTCGAATCTATCCTGACTTATTCTTCGGAATCCTGGAATATGAGTTCCCGTCTGTACTCTAAGGAGCAGGCGATTGAAATGGGTTTCTGGAGGTGTCTCCTCATATCAGTTCCTGATAAACAATTAATTAATATTTAAATATTTTTGATTAACTCCACTTTGACTATTTTCTCCATCAAAAACTATTTTAATAATTATTAATATTATTTATACTATAAATAATAATTTTAATAAATAATTCTGAACTATGTTTAATTGATTTGAATATATTAATAGTTAAAACTTCCAACAGTATTTCAGTTTAATTTCTAGACACGATTCTGACCTCGAAGCAGTAAATTGATTGTGGCAATGTTGTTGGTTAGCAGCAATTACCTCTGAGATTACAGCAATTATCTACGTTCAGGTGAAATATGGCTTCTGTATCCATCCGCGGAGCGAATTAAATACTTTTATAACACTATAGTATCTTCTATTATTTTAGAATAATTTTAAACAGATCAGAGAAGTTCGTAATTGAAAAATACGAGTAGAGCATCGATTATCTGAACTAACTTTGTACGATGTGGTTCGTATAATCGAAACTTCTTTCACAAAAGAAGAACAACACCAATCAACACAAAAAATAAATAAACACCAAGTTTGCATAAAAAAAAATCTTTATTTTATTGTTCAGTACCTAAGTTAAAAAAATACAACGGCATAGTTAAAAAAATAAAGACAATTATATTATGAACGTACATACCAAGGTTGTAATATTATTTTCATTCAAAGTTGAGTTCATCATAACAGTCTTTAATTATTCAAAGTATAATGCAAAACTAAGTAAATACCAGGTAATAAAAAAAAAAAAACCTAAACCTTTACAATCCATGAAAGGTCTAAGGTTCACTTGGTAAGCTGTACTGTTTTTAATTTTATGACCCTCAACCGCAAGACTTCGGGGCGACCTGTGGTCTAATGATTAGCATAGCAAACTACTAAACCCAAGATCGCGGGTCCCAAGATACCGACAGGTGGCACTAGGATTTTTTAAAGGGAGTAAAACATCCTTAATTATGTCATCCTTCGGAATGGACGTTAAACGGAGGTCCCGAGCTTGTGCGATGTCAGGTACTCGTAAAAAATCCCTATTCTAATTAAACCTGGATAGGCAAAATTTAGAGCTCCCAATGCAGCATCGTCCGATTAGCCATAGCAGCATAAAGTGACGTTAAATGAACAAACAAACAAACTATAATAAATATCCCTTATCTGCAAACAACAAAGGTCTTCGTAAATAAGGCATGGGATTTAATAATTTGCTCCCCCCCCCAAAAAAAAAGAACTAATCCACTGCAGTCTTTAGGAGGTTACACAACGCAGAATTATGGAGAAAACACCCGATTAATATAATTGATGTGGTAGCGTTCCGATGGTGATGATGGGCTTTCAGAGTTTTTGGGTTAAATAACAAACAAAATCCTAAAAAGTTAAAAAGCCTTGAGCCAGCTGGTAAACGTCCGAAGTGTAGAATGATACGACGGTGGAAGGATTGCATTAAAAATGTTGATTGTACTGTTTCATGGACAACGGTTCTGCAAGGAGGTGGCTTGTCCTAGACCACGCTCAACCGTCAGGTTTTCCCCCCTTATTTTGGTTGCCCTATTTTTATAATATTTTATAGAGGCTGGGTGAGCCCCAGGAGGGTCCTAGATCCTATATGATCCATCTCCCGCAGCAAACAGAATAAATAAAAGTAACTGCCTGCAGCGGGATTTGAACCAGGATTTCCGGCATGGTTCTACCACTGAGCTACTCCGCTCCTACATATATATATATATATATATATATATATATATATATATATATATATATTTATATATATATATACGATGGCAGGTACTCGCTAAAAATCCCTATCATAATTAAACCTGGATAGGCAAAATTTAGGGCTCACAAAGCAGCATAAAGTGACGTTAAATGAACAAACAGCCGTAAGGATTCCTCCCTATTAAGAGTATCCACATTATAAAGGCTGCTTTAAGAGGGGCTCCAAATACCACAGGGTACATCCACGGTTGTTATCAAATTAAAAAAATTACCTACCGCTGCCGGATTTGAACCCAGGATTCTCGGCACGGCAACTCAACGCTCTTCCAATGAGCTACCCCGATCCCGATAATAGTTGTAGCAAATCAAATTTCAAAGATAAAATGCTCTTCAAAGTTATTTTTAAGCTCCTTGTACCACCTCCTTGAATCTTTTCCGCATGTCCAGTTCAGATAATTGAAGAAGGAAAAGGCAAATCACCACATTTATACTTCAAAAACTCTTTATTTCATTGTGCTGTTAAAGTTTAAAAAAATATACGTCAAAAAAGTATGTATGTACATAACAAGATTTATCAAGGTTGTAACACAAAAAAAGTTGGAAAATTAATAACCTCCCATTTTGACGTCTTTTATAGCGGTCTACAATTTTTTAATTATAATAATAATAATAGTAAGTATTAAGTAATAATGGGATGTATAAAAAAAATGACCGCTTTTAACCCAATATTTGTATTATTATTTCTTTGACATAAAATAACATATCTTTCGACACTAGGACTCCGTCAGGGCAAACGTCTCACTTGGAATCCTCATACAAGACTGAAAAGACAAGAAACTGCTGTTTTCGGCCACTTCGTCATTTACCAAACCAACGCTCCAAGCTCCCAATTAATTACAAAAGACTCAATTACATGACAGTTATCAGACCTATTTGGACATATGGAGTTGAGCTTTGGGGCTCCACTAAACCATCCAATTGATCTCGTATCCAATTCTCGTAAACAATCCAAAATCCTTCGTAAAATCCTCAATGCTCCTTATTATGTCACAAACAAACTCATTCATCATGATCTTAATATCTCATATGTTGCTGATTTGGACCAAACTAGATACCTATCCTTCCTTGAAATACACATATGAATCCGCTAGTCCCTCAACTTGCTTCCCATAATATTCCTGATAACCCTCCGAGGCGTCTGAAAAGAAAATGGCCTCGAGACCTTCTACTATAGAACTTTATTGGAGTGCTATCAATGGATAGTTTCTCCACAAGTGTTTTTTTTTTTTTCATGTCCTTTGTTCATATAGCAGATTTACTTGATGTAATATAATTACAGTTCTAAATATCAATAAATTATTCTATTCTAAAAAAAAATCTTTCGACACACTACACTCCCTGGCGAGTTCGTGATTACCTGTGGACGGATTTGACTTAACACCTTCCTTCAGAACCTCGTCAATATCCATTAATGGTCGCCTGGAGCCCTTCTTCCTTTCCAACGTCGTATCTTCTCTGCTAAATTTTTCAAACCAACGCCGCGCAGTGCGCTGGTCAAGGACACCTTCCCCCTCCATATTTAATAATTTCACGAGTTTCTTGAGCGGCTGTTAAATTTTTTTTCCAGAAATGTCTTAAAATTACGAGAATTTCGTAGGACACTGTCATGTTTCTTCTTTGAAATGACTAAACTGTTTTTTTTTTAAGAAGTCCAGTGTTAGTAAACAAGCTTAGGGAATGCTCTAAAGGGATTATTAAGAGTTGGTAAATTATATATAGCATTCAAATATTTACAGACTTTTGAACTCTGGAATTTGATAAAACTTTTTTTTTTTTTTTTTTTAATACACCCTATTAATTAGAGGTAATCAAAATTTAGAGAAAATACTCCGCGAACTTTTTTTATTTCTCCTTCCACTTCTTCTGATCCCTCCTCTGAGTTATCATGAATTATTAATATTGAAAAGAAAATATAATTATGGGAATTGTCTCGATTTCGGTAATCATTTCATCAAGTAATAAAGGTTTCATCAAGCAAGTATCACCTATACTTCGAAATGTTAGCTGAAACTTTATTTCTTGATGAAATGATTACCGAAATCTAGACATTACCCATAATTACATTATCTTTTCCATTCTAAAGCACACGATGACCTGTATTTTTGAAAATATTAAATATTAAACGAATAAGCAGTTAAAACTCGTTGTAATTCAACTCTAAGCGACAATCTGTGGAAGAAATGCCATCTCATTATTATACAATAGATGATCTTCGAATTCCTTAGAGTTACATCTTGAAGCTCCTAGCTCTTCACACGACTATATTACATGACTATAAATGTGATACCGGAGAATCACAATTTCGCTGATTAGAAATTCGATTTGATTAAGATATTTTGTATAAAAACATAATTTTTTAAACCAAGATCTTTGTTATAATATACAGTTATATAGTTCATTTTATTTATATACTTCTTTTAGAATCATACTGCATCAGAAATTTCAAGAAATAGAACAGAAATTTAAAAATTTCCAGTCAGCTATTTCTGTTTCACAACAGAAAATAGTACAAAAACGTAGAAACTATCAGCCTGTAATTTCTATCATTTGAAACAAACCACCTTCCAGTCATAAAATCTTTTATTCTTTTAACATCACGTTTCGGCATTCAAATGCCATTTTCAAATTTGATTATACAACTACTAAAAAATATAACTTTTAAAAAAGTCAAAAGTCAAATCTGTAAAAAAAAAAAGCAATCACAAATAAGCCATACATACAATCCAAAAATAAAAACAAAAAAACTTGTCCCTAAACAGTTAGCAAAACCAAGAATAGTTACTATAATGCAATTGGGAAAAATCACAATGCAAAGCCTTATGTTTCAAAAAATACACCTACTTACCAGTCGACGTTTCTTTTTATATAATAGTGTTTCTTTTTGAGTTTTTGGCTCTATTTTAGTCAAGAATAGTTACCTTATGAAATTGTAAAAAATTATTATAACTATCATTTTCGTAGGGATACTTTATCCTCCCATGGTCCCAAAAAAAAAAAACAATATATCAGGCTGTGTCCAAACGTGCCTTAATGAAGAGACGCAATATTACCTTGACTGTGACCTCAAGATGCAGCGAGAAGAAAAACGTGAATGGACTAAATTTACAGTTACAATCAGCGCATAAAAAATATCGATATTATCATAATATTAATATCACAAATATATATTTATATTTATGTGTGGGTAAAATGGAAAAGTGCTAGAACGATTTATTCGGAGGAGATGGAGCAATGAAGAAACTTTTTTAAAAGTGGAAAAAATTCCACCAAAAAGCCTTTAAGTCTCTAAACTAAAACAGGAAACAAAAAAATTATCTGAAATAAAGTTTTTACCATTATATTGTTATTACTTTTGTTTATTGGAAAGGCTCCTCATTTAAGAGAATAATTGTTTCCTAGTATATATACATATTTTTTTTATTTATTTTTTTTACGCGAAAAGCCATGATAGACTACGCGACTATCATGCAGGGTTTTTTTCTTTTTTGTTATTCAGTCTCTTCTCGGCCCATCTTTTCCTCATGGTATCACTAAAGGCCTTTTTTCCTTCTTCTGTCCAGGTCTCAGATGGAATTTTTTTTCTTTCTGCCACTAGAACCGCATTTAATCCTGGTTCAAATCCTGCTGCAGGCATTTACTTTTATTTATTCTGTTAGCTGCGGGAGACAGATCATATAGGATATATATGGGGTCTAGGACCCTCCTGGGGCTCACCCAGCCTCTATAAAATATTATAAAAATAGGGCACATAAAATAAGGGGGAAAAAAACCTGACGTTTGAGCGTGACCAAGGACAAGCCACTTCCTTGAAGAACCGTTGTCCATGAAACAATCCGCAAGAACATTTTTAATGCAATCCTCCCACCGTCGTATCGTTCTACACTTCGGACGTTTACCAGCTGGCTCAAGGCTTTTTAAGTTTTTAGGAATTCGTTCGTTATTATACCGAACCAAAATTAAACCAATTATATTAATTCAGTGTTTTCTCTATAATTTTGCGTTGTGTAACCTCCTAAAGACTGCAGTGGATTAGTTCTTTTTTTTGGGGGGGGAGGGGGGGTAAATTATTACATCCCATACCTTAACACATTATTATTAGCAGATAACGGATACTTATTATAGTTTGTTTGTTTGTTCACTTAACATCACTTTATGCTGCTATGGCTAATCGGACGATGAAACTGTGGGAGCTTAAAAGTTTCCAGGTTTAATTAGGATAGGGATTTTTAACGAATAGCCTGACATCGTACAGGCTCGAGACCCCCGTTTAACGCCCCTTTCGAAGGACGGCGTGATTAAGGATTTTTTACTCGCTTTAAAAAATCCTTATTTATTTTATACATATTATTATTACTTATTTACTATAATGCTTATTATAGTTTAAGGTTAATAGTGAATGAATTTAGACATTAAATTTTTTAATGTCGAGACAAATTAACTGATGAATATAACAATCATTTCCTCAATCATCAAATGTAATAACAATCCTTTATTTCCTCTTTAATAATCCTTTATTTCCCCTTCCCGCGCCTTTATTTCCACTAGGGATATATTGTTTGTTTGTTCATTTAACGTCACTTCATGCTGCTATGGCTAATCGGACGATGCTGCATTGGGAGCTCAAAATTTTACCTATCCAGGTTTAATTAGGATAGGGATTTTTAACGAGTACCTGACATCGTACAGGCTCGTGACCCCCGTTTAACGTCCCTTCCGAAGGGCCACCTGCCGGGCTACGAACCCGAGATCTTGGGCTTAGTAGTTTGTTACGCTAACCACTAGACCACAGGTGACCTTTACTAGGAATATATATAAACATATATATATAAAAAAAAAACCTGTACCACTAATCCGTGAAGGGTCTTGGGTTCAGTACATATTACATAATAAATAAATTAAATAATTGCCTCAGCCGGATCTGAATCCAAATCGTTAGCATAGCAACTCAGTGCTTTACCACTGAGCAACCCCACTCCCTACTATCAAATATAACGAATTAAAAATTATTATTTTACCTATAAGTAATTCTTTTTTAAAAAACTCAAAAATATACACGGTTTTTCACTTATCCTAAAAGCTGTATTGTTATGGTGACCAAGGAAAAACAAAAAATGATTCTACGACAAAAGAATTATGTACTATTTAGAAAGGAAAATATAAACAATTCCTAAAGTCAATTACACGCCAACCCGAGGTAATGCCATGGGAAACTCAAACTAAACATGTGCAAGCGAAGGAAGCGTGTAGTTTTGACAACTGTAATCTGATTTCTTGCGTAATGTGGTCAGAAATAACTACATACGACTGACAGTGTCAAATATTTTTCGGATTTTTAGAGAAGGTTAAAATAATTTTCCTTATGGGGGCGGCCTGTGGTCTAGTGGTAAGCGTAACAAAACACTAAACCCAAGATCGCAGGTTCGTAGCTCGGCAGATGGCCGTAGGATTTCTTTAAAGGAGTAAAGAATCCTTAGTTATACCGTTCTTCGGAAGGGACGTTAAACGGGGCCCGAGCATGTAAAGTGTCAGGTATTCTTTAAAAATCTCTATCCTAATTAAACCTGGATAGGCAAAATTTAGAACTCCCAATTTAGCATCATAAATTAGCCATAGCAGCATAAAGTTACGTTAAACAAACAAACAATCTGTGCCGAGATTCGAACCCGGGTTTGTCTGGCCGTGTTAGGAGCCAGGTTATCTCAGTTGGTTAGAGCACCTCGTTAGAGTTCCGTGGGCGACCCGGGTTCGAATCCCGGAAAAATAAATTAATTTTTCTTTAGTCTATTCTTTATTCTAATTATAAATAATTTTAAAAATTGGTAAATCAAAACCGCAATAACTTTTTTAAGCTTGAACCATGGACTGCATCGATTTAAAAATTAAAACATGCTAATCGTAATAAAACCATTTGAAATTGAAAAATATAATGCAGTGAAATAAGATGAAGACATTTTTTTAATCTTAAATAAACCTAAAAAAAACATTAAAATAAAAATATTTAAAAATAATCAACATCAAAAGAACAATAAATAAAAAATCATAATTGGATTTAGTACTCAATAACTAAAACAATAATAATAGCGTACTCGTATTTTAATAACCTCACTAAGGAGGTACACAATAAGTACCTAACTGTTATTCAAGTTCTAACATGATATCGGGGTATCTAAACTAAAACGTTTTGTAAAGTCAAAGAAAATTCGGACGTAAACAGAAAAATGGACAATAAAATATAACATTATAAATGAAAAATAAAAGTTATTATTAAGCTACCTTAATACATAACTTTTTTCACTTTTTAGCAAAGTCATGAACTTGTATGATCATGGTTATGATTTTGTTTCAAAAAAACAATCTTGATATTTCTACTAAACCCAAGATCGCGGGTTGGTAGCCCGGCAGGTGGCCCTAGGATTTTTTTAAGGGAGTAAAAAATCTTAGTTACGCCGTCCTTCGGAAGGGACGTTAAACGGGGGTCCCGAGCCTGTACGATGTCAGGCACTCGTTAAAAATCCCTATCCTAATTAAACCTGGATAGGCAAAATTTAGAGCTCCCACTGTAGCATCGTCCGATTAGCCATAGCAGCATAAAGTGACCTTAAATGAACAAACAACAACAATCTTGATATATTTTACAAAAGATATTTGTAATTATTCCTCCATATGTAGGATTGAAATATGGAAAAGAAACAAACAAATTTTTATTAATAAATTTAAAAAAATTACTACCACTAATTTAACATTTCAGATGAAAACTATCTAAAAATTTGTAAAGAAAATAAAAAAAAATATTACCAACTTTTAAAACCTTTAAAAAAATTTGTAAAAGTAGTCAATTTATAAAAAAAAATAATCAAAAATTCATAAACCTGTACCACTACAACCCGTGAACGGGTCTGAGGTTCAGTACATGGTAGAGACTGAACTGTGTCATGGACAACGGTTTCTGCAAGGAGATGACTTGTCTAGGCTCAACCGCCAAATTTCTTCCCTTTCTTAGAGACTGGGTGAGCCCCAAGAGGGTCCTAGATCCTATATGATCCATCTCCGGCTGCAAACAGACTAAATAAGTCTTGCCTGCAGCGGGGTTTGAACCAGGGTTTTCAGCATGGCAACTCAGTGCTCTACCACTGAGCCACTCCGCTCCCTAGTAAATTCTATAAAAAACTAAAGAAGAGGAAAAAGGTATTTTTATGATTACTTTTACACAGAAATAAACAAATATATTAGTTTTTAGCGAAGCAACGCATTGCTGTGATGCGGTACAGTATATCCAAAGCGCCCGACATTGGCAAGAAAAGTATTTTTTTGTTTATCTGTTTTAAACTCACTTTACCCTGTTATGGTGATCGGACGATGCTACAATGGTAGTCCTAAATTTTACCTATCCAGGTTTAATTAGGATACGGATCCTAAGGCCACCTGCCGGCCAGGCCTCGAACTCCCACCTGTCATAAAAGAAACTGCAGATGAACACACCAACAGTTTATTTAATATCATTCATATTGTCCTGAATCATGTCAGTCAAATATTAAAGAATAAAGATCCTTAATTCAAAATGTCTAGACAGAATATTGCTACGAAATTGCGATATCCATTTTGCGGATAAACATACATTGCTATTATTTTAATAAAATTTAACACGATGCTCATAGTAAGGGGGAATTTGGGTGGGTCGACGGATGTGCATGGAGGTGATTTGCCCGAGATTATACTAAACTGCCAGGTTTTTTCTCGATTAAGGTTACCAACTTTATAAAGACATATAACATGTGATAAGACTCACATGAGAGTCTCTAGATGCAATAAATCCTCTAGGGCCCATCCACATCTGTTAACGGAATGAATTTTTTTTTTTTTTTTTTAAATTTATTTATTGATATTTACAACTGTATTACAATTATACAACAAGTAAATAGAATGCGTGTTACATAATGACATGAGAATGACAAGTAGAGAAACTACCCACTGGTAGTACTCAAATCAAAGTTCAAATAAGAAGGTCACATAGCCATCTTCTTTTCAGACGCCTCAGAGGATTATCGGGAATTGAAGAGGAAGCTAGGTATGAAACTAGAGGATTTGAGTGGGAATGAAGTTTGCTATGAAAGGATAGATACCGGGTTCGGGCCAAATCAGCAACAAAAGGGACATTAAGGACCGAAACCGACCCGATCTCGCTAAGCAGCTTGATTTCCCCCCTCTATTTTGGGTACTCAATTTATAGTGGCTGAGTGAGCCCCGGAAGTTTCCTAGATCCCATAGGATCCATCCCCGGCTGCCAATAAATTAAATAAAAGTCTGCCATAGCAGCAGTATTTGAACCAAGAACCTTCGGCATGGCGACACAGTGCTCTACCATTGAACCACACCGCTTATTTCTTTTTAGGATTCCTTAAAATTGTTTATCCTGTTCGTTTCATTTGAGGTCACTGTATGTTGCTATGGCTAAACAACGGGAGTCCTATATAACAACTGTTATTAATTAAACAAATGACCCCTAATTACCTTGATGATGATGGCCGTGCTGAGAGTTGGCCTGGGTCTGCTCTTCGATGCTCCACGTGTACTCCATGAGATCGGGGTGGAGCGGGTCCTGCCTCTTACATCTGACGGGGGTTCGAGATCGTAGAACTCGAGGAACTGGCTGTGGATACCCTCGTAATTCGTGGTCTACTGTATCGGCCGTTCGATGGGGCGGAGGGAGGGGTTGCTCTGCCGGCCAATCAGGAAGCGGGCTTAAACCAAAATGGCGGCAGCCCTTATAGGACGGCCATTCCGAAGAATGGACCTTCGCGATTCCCCTTTTAGATCCGGTCGATATACTTGGAAAGAGGGTTGAAGGAAAGGTTAGCCGTTGTTTAACACAGCCATTACTTTAGCAACTAGCGCTCAAGACATTGGGCCGTTAAGTGAGAGATTTATTTGAGAAGATAAAATAGTTCAACAACTTCGTACCATGATAGGTCCAAGTTAGTCAACCCAATATTATGATTCTTCCTAATCAATAAAGTCTTGTTACAAAACATTCGTCAATTGAAATTCAAAATATATTACAACATTTAGTATTGGATCGTTTCAGATGAAATATCCGTTTTTATTATTTATAAAATACAAAGTGGTATTAGTGGATTCTGTTTTTATTTACAGAATGTTATGAGCTGTTATTAATCCTATATTTTTTGATAATATTTGCTACCACTACAATTGAACGAATATTGTTTCGATTCCATCGTATATTTTTTTCCATGAGTTTAAACTTGGACACTCCGCAGCTCTAGCTGCAAGAAACATTACCACCGCGTTCGGGGAAGGCACCATTCAACGTTGGTTTGGGAAGTGTTTGCTAAAAATTATTAGTTTTAATAAAATAGAGCCAAAAACTCAAAAAGAAACACTATTATTTATTATAATGCAATTGGGAAAAACCACAATGCAAATCCTTATGTTTAAAATTTCTCCAGTAATACACCCACTTACCGGTCGACGTTTCGCCTATTCAGGCATTATCAAGACACAAAAATAAAAACAGGTTATGTGAATCACATCTCGAAAAAAAGGTGCAATATATCCCAACGATCAACAGCCCAAACATGAGACAGCACCCCACCACCAAGGCGTTCAACATACAACTCATGTATGAGTACAAGGTATGTACAACATGAGTTGTATGTTGAACGTCTTGGTGGTGGGGTGCTGTCTCATGTTTGGAGCCTGTTTGGGCTGTTGATCGTTGTGATATATTGAACATTCTCTTCGAGATGTGATTCACATAACCTTTTTTTGTTTTTGTGTCTTGATAATGCCTGAATAGGCGAAACGTCGACCGGTAATTGGATGTATTACTGGAGAAATTTGAAACATAAGGCTTTGTGGTTTTTCCCAATTGCATTATAATTATTAGTTTTAGTGTATTGGCCAATGGCAGGAAAAATTCAATGCTCCTTTCTGCCCAAAGGTGAAACCATCACATCGTTCAGGAGGGATATTGACAAAATGCAACAAAAACTTATCAAAAAGCAATCTGCATTTGTTAATCGAAAGGAATTTATACCATTACACGACAACGCCAGGCCTCATATTTCTCGAAAAAAGTGAAGAATCTAAGAAAGCTGGGTTATGAAGTCCTCACACAACCGCCTAATTTACCACACTTATCTCCAACAGATTTCCATCTGTTCAGAACTTTGGACAACTTCCTTAAGGGTAAAACTATTGAAAATGTCAAAAACGAATTTTCTGATTTCGTTTCATCACAAAACCCTGAATTTTTAAGTTCTGGGAATGAAAATTTGATAATACGTTTGGAAAAATGATTAGAAGTTGAGGGTAAATATTATATAAAAATGCTTATATTTCTTATGTTGTTTTACTAAATATTCTTTCCTTTGAAAATTTACATTTCGTATGAATCGATCCAATAGTAACCAATGATATAAATTAACCACCAACACCACTAGATGATGAACACAGTAGTTAGTATTGCACCTACCAAACTTAAGCACCTAACAACGGGTGACAGAAGGAAAAATACGGATTTCCGTCAGTTAAAACTGAATGATTTTAACTGCTTAAAAATAATTTTTAAAGGGAGTAAATATTCTTAGTTATGCCGGCCTTCGAACGGGACGTGAAATGGATGTCCTGAGCCTGTGCGATGTCAGGTACTTGCAAAAATTCCTATGCAAATTATGCTTGGATAGGTAAAATTTAGGACTACCAATGTAGCATCGTCCGATTAGCTATAGCAGCATATAGTGACATCAAATGAAAAAGACATTTGAAAAATATTGTACAAATATCAGGAACCACAAAAGAAAAGTTTATTTTAAATAATCATACAAATAAAGTCAAATATTTATCTTTTAAAATACGTTGTAGTTACTATAAAAACAACTATTTATATATATATTTATTTTTATCATAATTATCTATTTTACAGCTTCATTACGTCACTTGTTTTCATTCCAAGAAAGGCGCAATATGCTTCACATTTTACACTCCGAATTTATAGCAAGTGTAAAAAGCGATAGCATGTAATAACAATAATAATACAGCTTAATTATAACGAGACATATGAAATTATAAAACGTATTATGCGTATAATACTACTATATTATAAATGTATTATGCGAACTAATGTCGTCGGATTTGGTTTGGATAATTCGCCGATTCAGGCTACTTCAACACTTACTAGACAAACGCTCTAAGCTCCCAATTAATTACAAAAGACTCATATACGTGACTATTATAAGACCTGTTAGGATTTAGGGAATAGAGCTTTGGGGCTCCACTAAGCCATTAAATTCCGTTCTCATTTTCAATCCTTACAATCCAATATCCTTCGTAAAATCCTTAATACTCCTTACTTTATTACTAATAAAATCACCCAAAACGATCTTTATGTCCCATTAGTTACTGATTTGGCCTTAACATAATATCAATCCTTTTATGATAAGCTTTATTCCCACTCAAAACCAAACGTATCTTCTTCTTAAATTTTCGATAATTTTTCATGGGATCTTAAAAGAAGATGGCTTCGTGATCTTTTAACTTCAATCTGTTATGTGAGTACTACCAGTGGGTAGTTTCTATACTTGATTTTCTTTAAAATCAGCATCCCCACTAGTTTCATCTATCAGTTATAAATATAATCCGTATAATGTTTACTTCTTATGTTGAAAAGCTATAGATGTCTTTTTATATCAACCTAAACCAGTACCACTACAACTCAAGAAGAGACATGAGTACGTGGCAGAGACTGTACGGTTTCTTGCGCAACTGTTCAGCAGGGAAGTAATTTTTCAACCGCCAGCCTTTCCCCCTACTTCGGGTACACAAATTATAGAAGTTAAGTTAGCCCAGGGGAGGTCCCAGATCCCAAAGGATCCATCTCTAGTTGTAAGCAGATGAAATCATATCTGCCAAAGCCGGATTTGAACCCTGGGGAAGGCAAGTCTACGATTATTACATTAATGTGATAACAAAAGTTTAACGGATGATGTGAGATGTGCTATCTGCAACTCCTTCGACATCGAGTGACCAACCCCAGAACTCCTCCGGGACCATCTGTTGAGGGCTGACAGGAGGAAGAGGCGATGCAGGTACCTGGCACGGGAGCTCTGCCGATCAATAACGAGCCAGTCTAAATCACAGTCCTCGCCCGGCCATAAAGCCCAATAAATTACCCGTCACGGAAACCGATCGTATTGCCCTCTAGGTCCGTTTCACTTCTTAAAACATTACTGCGCTGCAACATGGCCGACCTTATCGCCAAGTGGAATATTTAAATATAGTCCAATCCTTTGCCTTATATCATCTGCTAAGGAAATAAGAAAATCCTTGTATTAATTATTAGAAACTGCGGTTGAGGAATTTTCCGAATCTCTAGTCATAGTTGCAAGGACAGGTGCAAGGAATCGATTCATCAATACCACATTGAAAAGATACAAAACATGAATTCGGACAATAATAAAGCATTATTGGCTATACCTCGACGACTTACAACATCGCCACAGCATTACAACTGAATTTTGCTCCGCTGGATTTATCAGTTAAACAATTTATCTTCATAGACTTAAAAAAATCTGCAGATTTTAATTTGTTCCTTCATTGAACCTAACTTTAACCTGCTATGGCTATCCGGACGATGCTACGGTTGAAGTCCTAAATTTTGCTTATCCAGGTTTAATTAGGATAGGGATTTTTAACGAGTACTCAAAACCGTTCAGGCTCGGCACTTCTCTATTTTATGCCCCTTCCGAAGGACGGCATGACCAAGGATTTTTTACTCCTTTTTTAAGGGGTAACCTGCCGTACTGTGAACCTGCGATATTGGGCATATTAGGCTGTTGAATCGAAAGACCACTAGACCACAGGTGACCCCTAAAACCATTCTTGAAATATGTTCCTCTCCCATCTAAAAATAATGACGTCATCGTCACCATAATACACCTGGCTTCTGTTCCACTTAATTTATCAGATAAACGGTTTACCTTCATGAACTATATAAATTGGCCTGGTATTAACTGTGCTGTCATTATTATCATAGAAAGATGGAATAAAATCAGGATGTAATCAGCTTAATAAAATGTTTAAAGCCTTAATCCGACTATTGTTTACAGTGACTAAACTATGACCAGAAACTAAATACATCCACATACCTACCTAAATCAATATAGGCTCATAGTTACTCAAAAAAAGGTAACAACCCCCTTTTTATAACAATATTTTCAATACATATTTTTAAAAATAGTATTAATATGAGCGCGAAAGACCAGAAAGTGAAAAGAATCTAAGCGGAAGAGAAGGATGACATTCCTCGGAAATCTATACAGAATGAACAAGCAGATATTCAACCAATTCTTGAAGAAGAAGGCCACTAGAACGTGGACTAAACAAGCCAGGAATGATTTTAAAAAGCTGAACATCTTGGAGTTTGACATGTTAGAAGGAAGTGAATTTGGGAACAAAGTGAAAAACCTGGAAGGGTTTCATCATGAAGAAAGGACAGAGAAGGATGAACGAAGATGGGCAGAAGATCAAAGGAAACATGCCAGTGAAGGCATGAAGGGATATTGGATACATAGAAAACTCAAGCAGAGGAAATGGAAGAAATGAAGATCAAGACTCCCACTACAGTATCGTCCGATCAGAACTAGCAGCATAAAGTGACATTAAATGAATAGACAAACTAAATGTAATTCACAAATCTACTTAAAACATAATATTAAATACTTATATATAGGTTTACGATTCAACCACAAAAAAAAATATGCACTTATATGTATAGCAATATTTTCATTCCATAATTGACACTGAGCTTGACAAACTAATTGAGATCATTTTTAGTCAGTCGAATCGAATGTATACAGTGAAGATTACTTAAACAGACACAGCGCAATAGTAAAATAAACAAGACGAACACGATATCGGCTTCTATGTTAACCGACATGCAAACACATGAAACCTATTTAGTCAAGTAGCCGGAACTATATACATAACGACAAATGTTTACCCTTCAAGGTGTAAATATTTGTATACAGCAAACAGAACACAACTAGCCTGCCCTACACCTGTTGCTTCATTCACCAGGTCTTTGTCAACTTATTAGTGATTAGTTAATCAACCCTAAAACAAAATAGCGTATGTTCTCGTACCGTTAGTAACGTTTAGCTTACCAAAAAGGAAAGCGATTGGTCGGTTCCGGGCAAGCAAATCAGCTGTTAATAGTATTTTGTTATATTATTGGCACAATAACTTTATGTTTCCATGGTAACGACAATGAATTGTTTCTAATCTGATGATTTATTACGTACTTCAAAAAATGTAGCAGTATTACAAATTGTATTTTATATTTATAATTTTTTATAATTATTGGTCAATTTTTTATGTTTAAATATTTTTATTTTTAAAGAGGAAAGATAGGCCCTCGGCCGGGATTCGAACCCGGAACCTTTGTCTTTCCGTGACAGCGCTCTACCATTTGAGACACCCAGGCCGCCTCCCGGCAGAGGACAAATCTTTTCTCTTATCCGATCCCATGTCCTCGTGCTCTCGCAATTTTTGCGATGAATACACTAGAACGAAGTTCTTTGAACATTAATTTAATTTTAGGATCTTATTGACTTACTTCATATTACTATTTATAATTTTTTATAATTATTGGTCAATTTTTTATGTTTAAATCAATAAGATCCTAAAATTAAATTAATGTTCAAAGAACTTCGTTCCAGTGTATTCATTGTAAAAATTGTGAGAACACGAGGACCCCGGCCGAGGGCCTATCCTATCTCGTTAAAAATAAAAATATTTATTTTAAATTGTTTCAATTTAAAGAATTTTCATGATTAGCTTTGCTTAACATTTGAATACGTTAAGTATGTATGGGCATATCATGAAACGTTAGGTGTAATAGTAAATCAGGAGTAATTTATAGTTTTTTACGATTAAATAAATATAAAATAAAGGAGATAATTCTTCTTATTATAAATTAGATTTAATAATAATAAAAGACTCAACAAATCCAAATATTTGAAAACAATACTGTCCATATCTATCTAAAAACAGATGTGTTAACTAAAATCTATACATATTATAAAACAAAGTCCTCGGCCGCGTTTGTTCGCGGCAAACTTAATAACTACTGCACGGATTTTCATGCGGTTTTCACCAATAGATAGAGTGATTCACCAAGAAGGTTTAGGTATATAATTTGTCCAGGTTTTGTGTAAATGGGTTGGAATATCGATGGGTTTCACCGAACACGCTGCAAATGCAAAACAGGCAAGATAATAAATTCGTATATAAAAAAATATTTGGTTTTATTTTTATAATTTCTATATATTAAAGTACATTAGCTGAGATGGGAAGAAAGAAAATCAAGATTACCAAAGAAGCCTAACCAATGATATTCGCCGGTCCTTAGTGGCCGGTATGTGATAAAAAAAAAACATTACACAGACAAATTATGTAGGCATAATAGGCCATAATAAGCCAAGCTTGGGTGGGTCGCTAGTGTATTATTAAATGTTTTAACTTGTTATACAAATTTTTAAGGAGTCATTAAAAAATAAAATAAAAATTATCCCTTATCCTCTATTTAACACTATTTTCATAAAATCCCTTACGGCTTAACGTATTAAAATGTAAAGTACGGCAAATAACAAAAAATAAATAAAATTCGGAATACTGTTAAAAAGATTCATTATTTAAAGCCTGTAATAAGAAAATGTGATGATACTAACAGATATAATATTCGATTATCAGACTAGATATCTAGAATCCGCAATGTAATACAGAAAAATCAAATTGGGAGAGAACTCCATAATCAAGATTATATATAGTTGTCGCCATGGAAACTTAGAATACTGCCAGTAATATAACAAAATAATAAAAACAGCTGATTTGCTTGCCTGTTACCGGCCGAGCGCTTCGCTGAAATTTTCGTAGGCAGCGATCTACGGATTCACTGAATCTTTTAATATTTAAACACTTCTTATTATGTTTATATTTAATATATACATATTATAAAATTATATGTTTGGTGTAAGAAGGACCTGAGACTATACTATCAACATTTAGAAGGCTGTGTGAACTATATCAGGTGGCAAAAGTAGGAAAGGGGAGATCACTTGTCCGGAAAATAGCCCGGTAACATCTGTCCCGGTAAAACCAATTACCGGAAATCTATTGCCTAAACTGTCCATGCCCATTTATATCATGAATTTAAAAGTAATGGATGGTAAACAAATGCTTAACACGACTGTCCCTCTTGAAAAAAAAAAGAGAAACGCCTGAGTTATTCCACATGCTGTATACCTTTCAACATCTTGACATGCAATCGAACGCTTTATATCGATATACTGTTTATGTGTGAATTGCATTAGACCGGAAATAACAAACTATACTCCTGGGTTCAGGTGGTATATCTAAGCCAACGGTTGAACAGAGAAGTGATTTGGTGGAGAACATACTCAACTGGCATGCATTTCTCCCAATCCATCACACAGAGTCGAACCACAGTTAATATTTCAATAAAAGTGCAGGTCTCAAGTCGGTACCAAGAGATCAGTAATTCTGATTATACTGATCAGGAACTAAGTTACCCAGTTACTTAAACTGTTTGTAAACTAGAATCAATGAAGAGTCTTGAATTCTGTACATGGTGAAGATTGTACTGTTTGTAACAACCATTTTATATCCCTTCTCAAGGAAGTTATAACCAAGATTTTTTTAATCCCTTTTAAAAAATCCTAGGGCCACTAGCCGCGCTGCGAATCCAAGACCTGGATTGATATGATAACAACTACACTGCAGGAGACCCTTTTAGTCTTAATGAAAAAAAAAATTAAATGGGCAGTCATGAGGGCTGTCAAGTCAAACCACAAAAAAATTGGAATAACTGTTCTTTTTTAAATTTATAAAATCAATTAAATTCAAAATTTAAAGGTCATAATGTGTAAATTGAAATTATTAACATCAGTCTGGTTTTCACATATCGTCCCTGCCATTGCAAAGTATCGAATGTGAAAAAAACACAATTTTCATTTCAACTTATAGCAGTTGCTTTATGATTGATAATTGATATAAAATTCATATAGAGAGATCTATCGGTCACAAAAACAATGTAAAACGAATGCCATTGGTTTGACTATAGGCACTCGTTTTTATTGAACTGTTTTTTTTTTAATTCTCCTCAAAAGTACCGATTTCTGGCATTCTAAGCAAAAATAATGTACACTTTCAAGTCGTTTATTTCTTAATCAAAACAAATGATAGGCTGCAAAAGCTTGATACAAAAAATAGATAGAAATTAATTGACACTCGTATAATAATTAGCATTATAATTAGCATTAAACTATTTTATTTATTTATTTTTTCCACGAATCGGGCAGCAAGGACCACTCGAATATTACTTAATTATCTTCTTCACACTCTCCGCCTTCCTTCTACTCCAATACTCTCTCATCTTCCTGGACTGTTCCTCTCGCTCTTCCTTAGTCCATTTTCTCCTTCGTCTCTCCTTCCTTCTTACAAGAAACCCCCACTTCTTTTAGTATATTCCCTAAAAGCTCTCTATCCAAGCAGTACTTATCCTTGATTTTTAGCCTACCGTCTCCTCACTTATTTGTTTCAATATCCACTTATACTCTTATCGCTTAAGACTTTGTCGAAAATGTTTTTGTGAGCCTCTTATTGTTCATTCTGACCATGTGGCCGTAAAACCTCAGTTTCCTGGTCCTGATGACTGTTTCAAGGTGGTATACAATTATGTTATTTATATAATCCAAATTTTTGGGTATTTGCATCTATTAGCAACTTAAAACGAGACATTTAACTATGATAAATAAAATCATTTTGAGGAAACTAAAACTTTAACTATTTATTGATGTTTTAAGTTATTATTACTTTGATTTTTATAACTAATAAACAATATTTTATTTCAAAAGACTTTGTTAATTTCTTCTGGTTTAGACCGTATAGATAAATTTTCCGCCAACGTTTCGCTAATCATGCTGCTGACTTGAATGAGAGAATAGCTCTCATTCTCATCTCACCCCTGAGGAAGTCAGCTGCATGATTGGCGAAACGTTGGCGGAAAATTTATCTACACGGTCTAAACCAGAAGAAATTAACAAAGTCTTTTGTAATAATAGTGGCCGTGGAAATCTAAAAGAATATTTTATTTATTATTCTATTTTTAAGAGAAAACATTTTGTCCAGGGCCGGGATTCGAACCCGGGTATCCCAAGTATTCGTCGTGGTGCTTTGCTGCGGTTTTTCTCTTCAAAATAAAAATATTTAAAAATCATTACAATTAATAAAAAAATAAGATAAAATAGATATTTTAGTTAATTACACAGGTCTGTGATGAAAAAATTATAGCATATTTAACTAGTGGGTTTAACAGTATTTTTTGTGTTGATTACGGAAAAAATAGTAAAAAAAATTCATCACCCCTAGATAAGTCACAAATTTCACCTAAAAATTTCTTATTTGATTCATCAAAAAGGAGTTTGAAAGCTGTACTTCTTCACAATGGCAACCGATATGCTTCTGTGCCTGTTGAACACTCAGTCTATTTGAAAGGATGCAATTAAAATCTTAAGTTTGTTCTTAATAAGCTCGGCTACTCTAACAAAAAATGGACCATTTGTGGGGATTTGAAAGTTATTTCCATGTTACTAGGTCAACAAAGTGGTTACACAAAGTTTCTATGTTTCCTCTGTGAATGGGATAGCCGTTACAGGAAACAACATTATGTCAAGCAGACATTCATTATCAGAAAGGCTCTTATTCCTGGAGTTGAAAATGTTGAAAGACAAAGTTTAGTGGATCCTAAAAAGATCTTACTTCCACCATTGCATATCAAATTAGGGCTAATGAAACAGTTTGTGAAAGCATTACCCAAAGAAGGAGAGTGTTTCAAGTATCTTTGTGAACAGTTTCCTAGTATATCCGATGCTAAGCTGAAAGAGGGAGTCTTTGCTGGACCTGACATCAGAAAACTATTTAGATGAAAGCTTTGTCACTAAAATGGGAATTGAAGAAAGAAATGCCTGGAATTCATTTAAACTTTCTTAGAAACAAAAAAGACCCAAATCACAAAACTTTAGTTGCTGAATTGTTACTAAGTATAAAATGTTGGGCTGCAACATGAGTGTCTAAGTTCATTTCCTTCACTCACAAATGGATTACTTACAGGAAAATCTTGTTCAAAAAAAGGAGAACGTTTCCATTAAGGTATTAAAGAAATGGAGCGCAGATACCAAGGTCGATGGAATGTCAGCATGATGGCAGAATACTGTTGGATGTTAAAAAAGAAAAATTCACAAGAAATCAGCCGAAAAAGTACCAAAAGAAGCTTTGATGGAAAAAGAAAACTTTTTTACAAAGACTTATGACTTTAAAACACATGCGCATCACTTTTATGCTCGTTTTAGCTAGCTATCTTTTGTTTTTTTTTGTTTTTTTGCTTTTACTTCATGTTAAAATAATAAAAAATAATCCAAAATTTCCGGTTTTTTGTACTTTTTCCAAAAACTTCAACTTTGTAGGCAAACCTTACGTGATAGAAAAAAAAACAATGTAATTTTTGAAATCAGCGCAAAAAAACTACATAAAGATCAGTTAACTAAATCAAAAAAGTTTTTTTGCAGGCCTGTGTTATTCTTATGTGATTCGGATTCTAATCTTTAAATCCATAAGTTTTTCCCAAACCAAAAATCGCTCAATGCAGCTAAGAAGTACTTACTCCAAAAATACAAAACATATTGAGGTGACATTACACAAAACTATTAGCTCTGGAGTCGGTATAAATTATACACGAATTATCGCCAATTCTATTTATACAACTACAAGTGGTATATTATAAAAGTGTTATTAACAATAAGCGTGCAATATTTTGCTATTGGCCAAGTTTCAGCAACAACAAGCAACAGAAAACAAGTCCAATGCGTGACTCAGTGTTAAAGACAATTGAATGCAATTGGTAATTTCGTTCCTGTAAATGGTCTCAATATCCTTTTGTCAATTCGAGAGTTGACAGGAGTGTTTGCTGTTTCCTAATTAACTTTGATGTAAAGTTACAAAGGCTCACTAAAGGGAGAAACAGGGGAATAGAGTAAGGTACAAGGATAATAAAAGATGGACAACATTAGGTACTTGTGTATTAGCCGGTCTGCAGGGACTGTTATTCGCCATTCTTTATAACCTGATCCCTGATAATTTAGACATTGATAACACATACCTTCTTATTCATATTGATGGAAATTAAAATAAACAGAATGTATTAATAAAATGCTGATTCTAGACCCATCTATCCACATGCCTATCCTTTTATAAATGGTTCCCTACACTTTCCAAAAAAAAAACTCCATTTATGTCCTTGATAAAATGCATAATTACATTATGCCTAATTATTCCGAACTTCTGGATGTATTTCACAGCTTCTTTTTTTGAAGACGACTATTCTTAAAGTACAATTATTTTGATTTTAAATAGACGATAACAAAAGGAATAAGACAAACACAATGCAGAAAACAATTTAATAACGCACACACAAATTAATCAAATGAGACTAGTGATAAGAAGAGATTACACGAGATAAGGAGGTTTAATGCGGACCGGGTAATACACGAGTACCCAACATTCCACCACAGTCCAGTATAACCTCAACTTCGGTTATACATTTTTTTTTTTAAATTTAATTTATTGATATTTACAACTATAATAATATTACAATAAGTAAATCTGCTATATGTACAATACGACTTGAAAAACACTTGTGAAGAAACTACCCATCGGTAGCACTCCAAAAAAGTTCTATAGTAGATGGTCTCGAGGCCATCTTCTTTTCAGACGCCTCGGAGGGTTATCAGGAATAGTATGAGAAGCAAGTTGAGAGACTAGCGGATTCAAGTGTGTATGGAGTTTGTCATGGAAGGATAGGTATCTGGTTTGGGCCAAATCAGCAACTAATGGGATATTAAGATCATGATGGATGAGTTTGTTTGTGACATGATAAGGAGCATTGAGGATTTTACGAGGGATTTTGGATTGCAAGGATTGGATACGAGATGAATTGGATGGTTTAGTAGAGCCCCAAAGCTCAACTCCGTATGTCCAAATAGGCCTGATAACTGTCATGTAAATGAGTCTTTTGTAATTAATTGGGAGCTTAGAGCGTTTGTCGAGTAAATGTTGAAGTAGGCGAAAACGGCGAGCAGTTTCTTGTCTTTTCAGTCTTGTATGAGGATTCCAAGTGAGACGTTTGTCCAGATGGAGTCCTAGGTAACGTACCTGTTCGACAGGGTTCAGAGGAATATTATTAAAGGATACAGTAGGGCAGGAAGTTGTAGGTTTACGACGAAGGGTGAAGGTAATTTGATGGGATTTGTTAGGATTAATTTTAATTCTCCAAATTTTGACACCATTCTTGAAGGTTTGAGATATGGTATTGGTATATGGCACACATGTGTCATCAGCATACGTAGTGAGGACAGTGCTTGGATGGGTTGGGATGTCAACTTCGGTTTTAAGTTCACAATCAAAATTTTAACAACAAACATACATACGCCAAACTTTTCCTTGATTTTAAGCATTATATCTATTATATAGACAAATTTTTAGTGACGTGACTATCGGTGTTGCCTAGCAACGTATCTAGCAACTATTTTTCCTTTAATCTTTGGCTTGCTCGATCAGTAAGAATTATAAATATTTTTTTAAAAATCACAAAGCCACTGTTACTGACTTCTTAAGTCGATATCAAAATATACCACTGTTTTTGAAAACATGTTTAGTTAAATAAAACAAATTTGTGCCATCTTATTATAGGTAGCGCCACTGTATTTAGCGAGATACGATAGTACTTCCACAAGACCGCTCATAATCGTTAACTGAGCATTACACAGTATACAGCTTGCCGAACAAGATAGTGATAAGAAGTATTACTTTCACAACAGTAAATTATTCGGTATCTGTTCCGCAGGTTGTCGCTTCAACTTGAATCACAACAAGTTTTAACTATTTATTCGTTTCATTTTTAATATTTTCCAAAAATATAGGTTATATTGTGCTTTAGAATGTAAAAGAGGATGTAATTATGGGTAATGAGTAGATTTCGGTAATCATTTCATCAAGAAATAAAAGTTTCAACTAGCATTTCGAATTATAGCTGATATATATTTTTTGAATTTCTAGATGAAATGATTACAAAAGTATACACATTTCCCATAATTACATTATCTTTCTCATACAAAAGCTCATGATAACTTTTTTGAAAATATTAAAAGGGAAACGATTGAAAAGTTAAAACTTAATGTGATTCAACTCGAAGCAACAACCTGCGGAATAATCACCAATTATTCTTATAGAAAGGAGACAGAAAATCTAATATTACAAATTTTTCATATCAATTTATGAATGTTATAAAAAAAATGGAAGAATGAAAAACGCGCTCCATTTTATGTTCTATGTTTCGGACAAAACGAATATGAACCTGGTTATTCAATGATGTTTGAACTTGGTTTTCAAGAGAAATATTTGTTTAAACACATTTTCGCAATGAGGATTATTATATCCATACACTATCCATACACATCTATATCGGACACCATATCCTTAGATTACTTTTATATATTTTTAAAGTCCTACCTCTATTATATAATAGTTATTTATGCACCTAGGGACTAAAGAAGATCATTATTCCCTCAGCTGTAAGTACCCGAGCGAATACGAGGGTGCAATTCGAGTTTGTTCCTGACCGAATGCGAGGTAACAATCAGGTTTATTCCCGAGCGAATGCGAGGGAAAACTTATCTTTACTCAGAGCGAACTTATCTTTACCCGAGGCCAAGCTGAAGGGTACACAAGATTTTACCTCCAGATGGGATGTAAAAAGACAAACTATACGCTATAATATTTTATATTATGTTATGTTTTACAATAAATTCAAAAACTGAAATTAAAACTGCAATTATTACAATTTTGAATTTTTTGAAGTCATCGTAAGTTTTATTATAAATTTGACTTGATTCAGCTGGCAATAAATTTCAAATAACATTATTTGCATCTTGCACAATATGTGGTGGATCCATAACTTACACAAACTGAACACAAATGACTTCTGTTTATCAGTTTTGGTGTTTTGAAACAACAGCTGATTTTAATGGTCGGTGTGACAGGTGTCACACCTAACCCTGAACTTTTTCAGTACAAAACCTACATTATTTAGACGAATTAGGTTGTCATCTTTTTACTTTATTCTCTAGGCAATAAAGTTAAAGTTTTCACTCAATTTCTAATGCACAGGGAGAAAAGTCGTATTTTAGTCCTAATTAATTGAGCCAAAAACACATGTTTTTATACCAGCTGGAGATAAAAAAGTTTATAGTGATGTAATATTTTATCGGTGTTGCCTAGCAACGGATTGAAGAACTATTTCGTTTTACTTTTTTGCCGTGAAGGATCAGTTAAATTCTTAATGTATAAAAAATTGGCGAATCACAAGGCACTGTTCCTGAATTCTTCAAGCCGTTACACAAAATATAGCAATGGTTTTTATTTAAAATATGAAATTAAATAATATTTCGAAATATATATGATATATGTATACAGAAACGTTCATTTCTAGATGAAATGATTACCGAAGTATTTCACATTTACCATAATTACACTCTTATTTCCATACTAAATTTCACGATTATCTGTATTTTTTTAAAATATTAACAAGGAAACGAATGCTAAAGTTAAAACTCGTGACTCAACTCGAAGACAAACCTGCAGAGCTTAATACCTAAACCTTTCTGGTGAAAATAGATTCACATCGGAGTACCTAAATTAAAATTTTAAGTAGCTACAGTAGTAAAATGAAATGAAAGGTTGTATAATTTAAAAAAAAACAATTGAAATAAAATCAACCATACAAAACAAAATGGAAGCGGAGTTGCAGTGACAAAGGTCCTGGGTTAAAATCCTGCTCGCTGGCAGAATTTATTTAATCTGTTAGCGGCCGGAGATAGATCCTATGGGATGTAGGACCATCCTGGGGCTCACCCAGCCTCTATAAAGTGGATCAAAATAAGGTGGGAAATCTGACGGTTGAGCATTTTCTATGGCAAATCAACTCCCTGCCCAACCGTTGTCCAAGAAACAGTTCAGTCTCTACCGTGTATTGAACCCCACGGGTTGTAGCGGTGCAGGTTTCATAATAAAAAATGATATTTTAATCGACTAATATTGCCGAGAATCGGCTTCGGATTCAATTTATTCAATTAATGTAATAAAATTTATAATTTCCTTTTCCAACTGATTTCCTTAACTAATTAAAAAACGCGTTTAAATAATTGTACAGCTTAGAAGGCATATGCGGTTTTCCTGTACAAGTTTTAACCTTAGCAAAAACAAAAAGAGAATTTACTTTAGTCCGTTTAATGATAATGTATGCCTCAACGACACCCCCTACTTTCGATGCCATTTTCCTGAAGACCTTGAAACACTTCGTGATTTTAAGTTACGTGAGTACGATATGCCCATATGTGGCTGAAAACTACTAAATCTTACAACCATTAATTGAACCCAGAAAATAAAATTATTTATAGTTATATTGGGTGAATCTTTAAGTCTTGTTCAAGTAAAGAGTCATAAAAACTAAATAATTAATAATAAGAAAACCTCTATCTAGATTAGTTTAATAAAAAACCAAATTTCAATTAATTTACTATCATTCTTATCTTTATAACAGCTTGGGGAGGTACGGAATAACAGTAATAACTTAATATTTTTTTAATTATAATTAATATTTATTTGATAAACCATCTAGTTTGATGTAAATGTCATTTGGCACATTAACTTTACAGTTATTTTTAAATGTTAATACTGAAAGAAAGCTTTAATTAAAATAATAATCAGCTGATCATTAAAAAATATAGTATTTTTTAATTACAGTGTTGTATTAAGATTTATATAATGGAGTATGATATAATTTTTGTATTATTTTGTATCAAATTTCTGAAGTTTTTTCAACACTAGAAATTGGAAAATATATAGAATAAACAAATCATGCATTTACTAATTTAAAGAAATAAAAAATTCAAACTTTCCCTCTTGAATTGAATATTTAAATAATAAAAATATGAAATTATATTTGTAAATACCTACTGATAAATTATCAATAAGTTATGCATAACTTTTTTATAAAAAAAAACAACTCTTTTTAGTAAACAAACTAATTATGACTTTTTTTTATTTAAAATAAATAAATTTAATGTTAACAAAATAAACTAAATAAATGAGTGTATTACTAAAATGAAAGAAAGAAAGAAATGGCATCGAAACACAAATTATTACTAACAAGGTCACAATACATAAACTGGATATTGTATATTGCGATAATCAAAACAAAATGCAAATAAGTGATACATATATCAAAATAGAGACATGTTAATATTAAATTTTTTTAAAAACACCAGATGAAAACAATTGTTGTTGTAATAAGTCAAATATATTTTAAAGCAGAATAACACATTTACAACAATCTGATTAAACTTTGATTGTTTTCCTGTAATACTTATGAAGATTTACTTTACTGAATTATGACTTGCAATAAATATTATAAAAATAATGCTTACTCATGAACTTCAAATTGTGTATGTATATGTATATATATAAACTAAATAATAGTTTATATTATTTTATAATAAATTAGTATATATAAGCAAATTATATTTTCATATAATATTAAAGCCAATAACTGTTGAAATTACACAAATTATAACATGAATCTGTTAATTTTATCAAAAAAATAGATATGAGAAATATAAAAGAAATACCTGAAATTGGACAACTATAAGAGTAATAAATAATAAACACTGGAGAAATAAAAAAACACTTTAGAGGAGATTCAGGAACTTTACTAAAACTAATACTCCCCCAAACACTATAATTCACCATTTTTTACAATAACATAAAATTCAGTTACCACTTGTTTTATAATTTGGAGCATCAAATAAATTATTAAAATTAAAAAATTCAATATAGAAACTCTGAAATATATAAACTTGGTTATCAATTATTTCTTGGTAATCTGTCAATTCATATGACAAGCTGATAACTGAAACCAAACTCAGAGAAATCACATCTTTTAACAAGGAAAAAACACTGAAATGATTTTGTCAAAATCTTATGTAATCTTCTAGTATAATTTTTATTTAAATTTGTCAATGGGTGGAAAAATACTTGATCAAAATATAAGTATACCAGTTCTTTCATAACCACCTGAGTATGGAAATTAATTTCTATCAACTGTAAATATTCAAAATTGAATTTAAATTCTTTTAAAAGTAAATATCAAAATCAAAAAGTTGTTCATCCTTCTCTAAGGAGGCAAGAGTCATCCACCATAAATGTCAAACCGATTGACGTCTTAGAAAAAACTAAATATTGTCTATTTCCGACTCACCTAAAACTTCTTGTAATGTCTTTTCATCAAGGAAAACATCCATTTCTGTCTTCAATAAAAACTACATGGTAGAAAAAGTCCGTACGCCGTGAAACTAAAACACCAAAATGACAACACCAATGTAACAGCCACCAGAAGGTAACTGGCTCTGAAATATGGCGTTCACATGCAACAGGTTATAAAAGCAACTCCTCACCTTACCCACATTAAAGTTACATTCTTGTAATGAGAGGAAACTCTATATTCATCATATTTTTTTTTAAATATAATATATTTTATTTATATTTTTAAGAGCATTAAAAACAAAAACATTAATGAAACATGATGCATGTAAAAAAAACTCTTTAAAATGCACTATTATGAAGTTTTTCAAACTATTTATATATTTAAGAAATAAAAAATATCTTGATACCAAGACATATTTTGTAAATGTATCTTGAAAAATATTTCATATTATAAGTCAATAATACCCCAAATTATTCAGTTAACTAGTGAATTGTAAGCCTGAAATTGCTCATGGCTAATCTTAAAAATGCTTGAGAGTAAATTATATTTTATAAGAAAGAATTTTAAAAAAAATATAAGTTTCTGTTATAAAAAAACTGTCCACATTTTAATCGAGTGGTGTGAAATGAAACAAAAACATAAATTAATTTAACATAAATATATCTCATATTAACTATGCCAATATATTTTAATTATTTCTGCTATAATTCACCTTTTTCATATTTTTATGAGCATTAAAAACAAAAACTTTAATGAAAAATGTGACCTTAAAAAAACTGTTTTAAAATTTACATTTTCATTAAGTACTTATAAGTATTTATATATTTCCAAAATAAAAATAATCTCCATACCAAAATAAATATTTAAAATATATTTTCATAAATATTTGATAATATAAGTTGATATATTATCACCAATTATTCAGATAATTAGTTAAATGTCAGCCTAAAATTGTCCATTGCCAATCTTAAAAACTCTTACATGTAGATTGTACTTCAAAATAAACAATTTTAAAACAAATAAACATACTGCACTTGATCAAGTAATGTGAAATGAACCCAAAACAAATTTAATTTAAACAAAACATATCTCACATTTACCATGTCAATATATTTTAATTTTTCATATACTAGTTCATTTATCGAGAGTAACAAATATGAGTTAAAAATATACGAGGAGAGTTTTTAACATATGCTTTACTCAGCACAATGATACATTTGTCAACTTATATATCACAAATTTTAGAGATAGAAAATATTATTACATTAAAAAACAACTCTCTATAATTCTGTATCCACACATTATTCAAAAACTTTCTAAGGAAACTTCCAGTAAAATAGAACAAATTTATACAGATTATAACAATGGGAGGTATGCCCCAGTTACACTAAAAAAGCAGAAAAGAGCTGGCTTCAGGATCTCATGGAGTGAAACTTTATTAAATTTCAGTTAAGCAGAAGAGATTAATCTCTCCCATATCTGATATGGATGTTACTTTGTATTCAAAGATCCATCAGCTTAATGTTGGAAAATGAATGACAGGTATTTATTCCTTTAAAAAGTAACAGAAATTAATTGTATTTAGTTTGTAAGTTTTTTAATAGGTAGCAGCACTGAAAGGGTTTATCAGTGTCATCCATTAGAAAAATACAAAACAATGGAATCATACTTACAAAATAATGTTGGACAAAGTAATGAGGTATACGAAGAGATAATCCAAATTATAACAATTCTTTAGCATGGCTCTAAGGTAATGTTTAACTAAAACAACAAAAATAGAATGAATAAGTTTAAAATGCCAATACTGCCTGGTTAGGAACAATAATGTACTTAAACAGTGTAGGGCTTTTGCAGGAAATATTTGGCAAAGGAATGAAGATTGGATTGTGGGAATGTAATAAAATAAAATGTCATACAAAGTATATTACATCAGTGTATATAACAAAATGATTGGGTATTTATACAGCAGGATGTCACTTTAAGTTGAGTTACAACAAGTTTTATTTGTTTATACGTTTCATTTTTAATATTTTCCAAAAATAGAGTAGATTTCGGTAATCATTTCATCATTAAATAAAAGTTTCATCTAACATTTCGAAGTATGTCCAATATATATTTGTTGAAAAGTTCACTTCTGGATGAAATGATTACTGAAGTATACAAATTTCCCATAATTATATTCTATTTTCGATACCAAAGCTCATGATGACTTGTATTTTTGGAAAATATTAACTGGAAAATAAATGAAAAGTTAAAACTTGTGTCTCAATTCAAAGCAACAGCCTGCAGTAATAGTATAATTACCCTTAACCCTGATGATGGCCTGAAAATTAGGTCAGAACATTGGCACAAATAAAATAAATTGTACTTATTTATGTAAACTTTATTGACTGCAATCCCTTGAATCTAAACTAGTTGAGTGATTATTCTTGCATAGACCGTAGAAATGAGAAATTGACTGGTTCATAAACGATTGAAATAATGACCTTTGGCGATTACAAGATTGAAAATGAATATGGTAGTAGCCTATGTTATATTGTAAACAAGTCATATATACTGATTCAAACAAACAATTATATGTATTCCAATAAAGAGAGGCTCATCACTAAAATATTATTCATAGTTTTTTTTCTAAATAATATTATTTGACCTTATATAAACTGGCAAGAATGATGCATTCTATGAAATATTTTTAGTTACTGCGACTAATGAACTTAACTTCTGATTTACTAAATAACAATCTATAACAAATATAGTCTGTATATGTTCTTTAATACATTTTTTAAAATTTAAATTACAGGTACAATAAACTAAAAGACCAGATCAAACCGGCCATATTCCTAAAAAATTATTATTCTTCGTTGTAATTTATAGCAGATCAAACACTTGTGGAATAGTAGGCTTTTTTAATGACAGATCATTAATAGTTTCTTAGACATTAAAACAAACATTTTTTTATAATTTATTTAACAGTTGTGGCTTGGAGTTGAGTTATAACAAGTTGTAACTGATTATTCGTTTCATTTATAATATTTTTCAAAAAAGAAAAGTTATCCTCAGCTTTAGTATGTAAAGGATAATGTTATTACGGGTTATGAGCAGATTTATGTAATCATTTGATCTAGAAATGAATGTTTCAGCAAACATTTCATCTGTACTTCGAAATGTTAGTTGAAACTTTTATTTCTTGTTGAAGAGATTACCGAAATGTACTCATTACATATAATTATATTCTCTTTTCCAAACTAAAGAAGCTCAGGATAACTTATATTTATGGAAAAATTTAAAGGGAAACGAATGAAAAGTTAAAACCTGTGACTTAACTCGAAGCGACCTGAGGAATAATTACCTTTTTTTGTTTTTTTAATATCAAACAACAGTTTTATACCTTTACATATCGGATTTATAACTTTAATCCAATTCTTTCACCATCTTGCGATTGAAAGTAGAATTGAGCGGTAACGGATAGTATGAACGATACTATCGATAGCTACTTCAATAGTCCCAGTATCGATAGTGAGTATCACGCCTAATAAAGAATTAATTCCAAAATAGGGGGTGGTGCCCTCTGACCGGCATACGGCAGACCAACACTAATTTTACAAATGTTCATTTAATTGTACTATAGTAGGTATTAACGTTTCAGTAAAGGTAACTCGATATTATTCTAGAAATTTAAGTTCAGTTTAGTGTACATAGTACTTATTTTATACCCCTCCCCAGGAATTGAAGAGGTTGCGAAATTTGAAACTAGTGGGTTTGAGTGGAAATGAAGTTTGCCATAAAAAGATTGATATCGAATTCGGACCAAATAAACGGGACATTAAGGTCATTATGGATTACTTTGTTCGTAACAAAGTAAGGAGCATTGAGGATTTTACGAAGGATTTTGGATTGTAAGGATTGAATACGAGAGGAATTCGATGGTTTAGTGGAGCCCCAAAGCTCTATTCCGTAAGTCCAGATGGGTCTAATGATTGTCATGTATATGAGTCTTTTGTAATTAATTGGAAGCTTAGAGCGTTTGTCTAGTAAATGTTGAAGTAGCCTGAAACGACGAGCTGTTTCAGTCTAGCATGAGGATTCCAAGTTAAGCGTTTCCAGTCTATAGTGTAGTCTTAAGTACCGGACCTGTTCTACAGGAATCAGTGGGATGTTATTAAACGATACAGGAGTGCAGGAAGTATTTTACGACGGAGGACCTTCCATATAAATTTTAAAAACAGTGCTATATTTTGCGTAACGGCTCAAAGAACTCAGAAACAGTGGCTTTGTGGTATCACCATTGTCTTTCGCATAAAAAGAGACGTTAGACAGAGGTGCATTCTGTTACCCAAATTATTTAATGCCTAATTAGAAAAATTCTTCCAGAAGACTCTAAATGAATCTGAAAATGGGATACCTATAAACAGCGAAAGAATAAATAACCTGGTCTTCAGTGTCTCTAAATAAAATACTGGTAGCATGCAATAACTATGAAATGAAAATGGGTCATAAGAAAAACGCAAACAATGATTATCAGTAAAAAGCAACATATTGGTACCAAATTCCATAGAACAACATATCTGGAATGTAACATAACTGATAACTGAAATCACTTAAATTAAATCAGTCCTTTATAGAGAGGGGAAGAAATGTCTTTAAACAACCCAGAAAGGTGCTATGCAACAAGAAACAGTTCGCTGTTTCATCATAACATCTGATTCGAGTAGCCTGAAACGGCGAGCTGTTTCTTGTCGTTTCAGTCTAGTATGAGGATCCCAAGTTAAGACAAGAAACAGCTCGCCGTTTCAGGCTACTCGAATCAAATGTTATGTGTTCTCATAGGGACATGGATCAGGACATTCACTGATGCTTCAAGTAAACATTCTCTTTAAGCATTCAAGATGTGGTGTTATTAGTGTATGCTTTAAGTTTCTGGGGTGCACTATGTCCGAAACAAAATCATACTACAAGGTATACAGATGCTCCTCGAGATATTGGACAGCATCAAAGATATAAATTGGCATTCTTTGATCTTATAATGCAAAACGAAAAGTCTCCTACTACCATCGAACAGGGCAAGATTGAAGGAAAAAGAGGTCCAGGTCTGAGGGAAATTGACAGGATTAACATACATGTTTCATGAAGCAGTCAGTAAAATAAGAGGAGCCATTTTAATCGGCAATATCCAAAGAAGATAGGACTTTTAGATGATCATCTAATAGTGACTTCCTCACCCATTCTGCAGTAGCACCATAGGGACTTTTGATTAAAAAAAACTCCTATAAGTACATTTATATTGTTTTGTTATTTAAATGTTGTTGGGCTGAGTAACGGGCAAATTCCTAAAAAGTTAATAAGTGCTGTGCCGACTGGGAAGCGTCTGAGACCTAGGTGGAAAGATTGTGTTAAGATTTATCTGTCGGATTTGGGTTTGGGTAGTGGTCGATGGTCAGAGATTTATAAGCAGTGGTATTGGTATCCAGCCTTTGGGTTTGCTAAGCCTTTTTATTTATTATTTAAATGTTTTTTCTTCAAAAACAATTCTAGTACTCTCATAAGAAATGCACTATTTATCTTTTGATTTTCCTTTGGTTTGTGAAACAAACTCTCCCTACATTTATGAAAATAGCTTGAAAGATATGTCTTAAATTTATTATCCATCAAGTTTTTCTTTTTTAACTTCCCCAAGCGTCATTGGCATTAAAATAGTTATTCTGGTCCTCATTTTTTAACGACTTTTTAATCTTAAAACAAGTAAATTGTATTAATGTTTAACTAAATAAGTATACTCAGCATTGATATAATAGAAAGGATTAGGGATACATTACCTACCAAAATATATAAAAAATGTAATTTTCATATTCAACATATTGTATTTTAAGATCACTGTCTATAAAAATGGACAGATTTTTAATACATAAATTTAAAATACAGTTTGGGAACTGATGAGATCCCAAATAAACTGCTTAATGAGCGTCTACACGGAACACGGTCGAGAGGCCGCCCTACCTAAGCTGCGATGGTTAGATGGTGTTGAAGAAGATGCAAGGACCCTGCTCGGAGTACGGAATTGGAGAGCAGCTGCACTTGACCGGTTAAGCTGGCGGAAGCTGCTTGAGGAGGCCAGGACCCAGTAATGGGTTGTTGCGCCGATTGAGAGAGAGAGAGAGAAAATACAGTTAGTCCCTGATCTAAGGTGAAAAAATCAATTGTAACTTGGTTTATCTGTTGAAAAAAAAAACCTCATAACACTGCAACCCATGAAGGATAAGTTGAGTACATAGTAGAGATGATTTGTTTGAAATCATGCTCAACTGCCAGGTTTTCCCCCAATTTAGGTTACCTAATTAGGGTATAGAAGCTGGGTAAGCTTTAAGAGGATATGTAGATCCCACAGGGTCCGTCCCCGGCCGCTAACAGATTAAATAATTCATCTGCCACAGCCCGATTTGAACCCTGAACCTTCAACATAGTGAGCTACCCCTCTCGACAGGTTTATCCATTGAGTCAGCAATCGTCGACACTTGGGAAAGAAAAATTAAGGTATTCTTATTTTCAATAATCAACATTTCATAAAGGATTATTTAGACTCAGAAAAACAAAACCAATAAATTGATAATCTCGTAATTTCTTTGTATATCACATGTTAGTTAAAACAGAGCTAACCCTGACAGAAATCGAAAGAAAAAACAAACATTTTTATTATTTTACATTTAAGTCAAATAAATTATTGCAATTTTTCACAATATTGAAACAGAATATTCAATAAAAATTAATTGTATAATAATTTCATAAATTTATCAATCAACAGTGATAATAATAAAATTATTAATAAGAGAAGTGTTTAATTATAAATTAAACTATTTTAAAAATGCTATAAAGTGGAATAAGAAACGCTACAGCAAATAATCGACAAATTTAATTCTTATCAATTAAGAGCCTGACATTAAAGGCAGAATCACAGTTGTTTAAATATATATTCTATATTTTTTTTTATAATTTTTTTTTTTACAAAATTCATTATTTTTTAACTATATATATTTTAAATATATATATATATATATATATATATATATATTTAAAATATATATATATATATATATATATATATATATATATATATATATATATATATATATATATATATATATATATATATATATATATATATATATATATATATATATATATATATATATATATATATATATATATATATATATATACTTCTCTAAAAATAAAAATATAAAATTATATAGACATTTGTTCTTATGTTTGACATAAAGAACAAAATTGATAATAAAATGCTTGAACTGAAGTGAAATACTCTGAAGAAGTTGGAAAATTTCAAAGGCCATTTTAAATTTTAGGCTAAAGAAGGTATATGCATATGCGATGCGGTGAAAATATTTTATGAGATTTCAGCTGCATTTCCTAGATTATACAAGTAACACTTATCACTGGTAATAAAACTTTATTTAGTGTTCCTTGGTGAAATAGTGGCCATACTGAATTTTGGCAAGCTAAGGCCAAATTTGGTTTCGATCCCAGTTAAAATTGGTATCGCTGCCTGGTACCTAAAACAAATAATTTTAGCATTAATATTTTAATTATGTACAATAAAATGTTAAAATATAAAGGGATTCACAAATTAATTTGTAAGGTGTTTTATTCATTACTATGAATTATCAACTAACTTTTCTTCTGAATAAGTTAAGAATAGACACTCTTAAAGAATAGGAATCGTTAAGAAACTATAAAAGTAACTTTTTGAAGAATATTCAAAAACAGCTATACCACCGGAATCATCGATTTCCCTTTAAAGACAATGATCTATAGGTTCACCTGTAGTTTGGAGGTTAATATAACATCCTGCAGGTTCGCAGCCCGGCAGGTGGCCCTAGGATTTTTTAAAGGGAGTAAAACATCTTTGATTATATTGTTCTTTGTCTCTCCTTTCTTCCTGCTAGAACCCCAACTTCTTTTAGTTTTTTTTCCGAAAAGCTTTCTATCCAAGCAGTCCTTATCCTTGATTTTTAGCCTAACCAGCTCCTCTTTTGTTTGTTTCACATATCCACCTATACTCATATAGCTTAAGATTTTGTCAACAATATTTCTGTTCTTCTTATTGTTCATTCTGACCATGTGGCCAGAATGAAAAATAAGAGGTAGAACCTCAGTCTCCTGGTCCAGACTGTTTCAAGATCTTCCAAATTTTTGTATATTTCGTGTTGGATTTTCTCCTATACCCTCTTGTGTTACTTCGGGTCCATGAATCCTCCTCAGAATTTTTCTCTTAATCTTCAGGACTTTCTCCAGACACGGAAGGCTGACTGTTTACATTCCATACAGTATTGCTGGTCTTATTACTGTACAGTAGTGCCTTATTTTTGCATTGGTGGACAAATTTTTCTTAATGTACGTGTTCCTAGTGGCAAAGTTCGGTCTTTCCAGATTGGCTATTATTTCTTCTACGAATGCCCTACCTGTTCCGTTGTTACATATTATCTCCCTTAGGTATTTAAACTTTTTTGTGACTTTTATGTGCGAAAATTTTTTGTTATATAATAGAGGAATATTTTAATTTTATATTTGTTTACTACAATAAAAAGAGAATCCGTGTATTTTTTTGGTCACAAAATTACTAATAAAACTGAGTAAAAACTTTTATCCTTAAATGGGCACTAAGGATAATAGGGACCTATCTGTTAACTGATACATATTTTATAAGTAAATATTTTGTTATGCACCATAGATAAGCAATTGAAACAATTTTATTGTTGGGGCAAAAGTAAGTTATGTCTTATAAAGGGCTAGAGCAAATATTGTTTTACAAACTACAATTATTTATTTTGGGTTGCCTCGAAACATTACACTTCAATCCGAACCTGTCTTTAGGAAATTTTAGACTTAATAACTTATGGGATTGCTAAAATCACTAATAAAAATTCTTATATTATAAAATTTTATCTCTAAGTTGAGTTTTTAACACAATTTGAATGAAGCAATATTAAATAACAAATACCCTCCAATATGTTCAGGATTAGGTAAGCTCTTTTTGGGTACAGTTGCAGGAGATGAAACATTGACTTCCGAACCTGCGGGCCTCCTGTATATTTAAAAAAAATATACATAAATATGCATCATATAAATAACATATGTTCACAATTTAAAAAATAAATTAGATAAGCAAATCTCAAAGTATAGTTTAATACAACATTAATGATAAACCATAGTTTAGCACAACTTAATAGGATGTTATGAAATAGGAGATGGTATGGGTGGTAAAGAATAAAATAACAGCAACTACCTATAAAATGCCAACATTTCTCTTAAGCACATAAAGTCTTCATCAGGCCAAAATGAATGGTACAAAGAAGAAATACTGAAGGAGTATAAAAATTAAGTAAATTTCAATAAATAATTTTAATATTTTATTTAAAACTATTAATATAGTAAATTTTAATTAAAAATAACTATCAATGTCCATTACAAAGGAATATTAATTTCAATACGTTCAGATTGATACATTTAACCTGTTAACTGAGCAAGACATATAAATATGTCAAACGTAAACAATAGCGTGTACGGGTAGGACATATGAATATATGTCTTTTCTATTTGTTCTTCATTTTGTATTTTACTTTGTGCTAAATATATAAATAAACGAAAACGTATATATTTCATAGTCTTTTCATTTATTTTAAACATAAATAAAAAAAAATTATATTCCGGGATGGAATAGGATGCAAGGATGGAAACTAGTGGGTTTGGATGGGCCTGTAGTTTATTATGGAATGAGAGGTATCTGGAAAGGGCTAAATGGGTTACATATGGAAAGTTAAGGTCATTATGGATGGTTTTATTTGTGACAAAATAAGGAGCGTTTAGGATTTTGGATTGCAAGGATTGGATACGAGAGTAGTTTGATGGTTTGGTGGAGCCCCATAGTTCAATTCCATAAGTCCATATAGGTCTTATAACAGTCACATAAATAAGTCTTTAGTAATTGATCTGAAGCTTTGAGCATTTGTATAGTATATGTTGAAGCAGTCGGAAGCGTCTAGCTGTTTTTTGTCTTTTCATTCTTGTGTGAGGGTTCCAAGTAAGACGTTTGTCTTACTAGTCCCAGAAGACCAAATTCCATGCGAGCGAAGACGCGGGCATAAGCTATATTATAAATGTGAAAGTTTGTATGTTTGAATCTCTTTCACGCAAAAACTACTGAACGGATTTGGATGAAACTTTGCAGTAATATAGATTATACATCAGAATAACATATAGGCTACAGCAAGGGAGGATTTATGGGGAGGGGGCATGGGCACACTAGCCCCCAGGTTGTTTTTTGTGTTCTGTGGAGAATATATTATAATACACAATTAAAGGCAAATCAGAAACTTAGCATCTTGAAATTTGCAGATAGGTTCTTTGTATAATTTAAGAAAGAAATTTGGATAATTCCACCACCAAGGGTTCCCCCTTTAATATAATCGGGGTTCAATGATTGCATAGAATTCGTAAGTTTTGAAGTTAGACATCTGAAATTTTGGATGTTTAAGTAACTTATAGTTAAAAAAAAAAAAATTATTTAAAATGATCTTTCACGAAACTATGTGGCTGACCAAATAACACACGAGCGAAGCCGCGGGCAAAAGCTAGTTCTTTATATATTTTATGTTTACTTTGATTCTTAACTCTGATGAAGACCTTGAATGTACATTAAAAACATTGGCATTCAACAAAAATTACTTCTACTTGATATTATTCTTTAACCAGACCATTGCCTTCTGGATTTTTCAGTCAATCATCAATAAATGTAATAATTTACAAAATAAAGCCAATACTAAAATAATTTACATCAAGTCAAAAATATCAATAAATATATAATTTATCAATAAAACAAAAAGATTACTTACGTTCCACCGAAATCAATGTAAAGATACCTTTGAAGTAACTCGTAAGTTATCAACGTGAAACCAAACTGGGGGGAGGATCTCACAACTCTAGCTGCAAGAACATATACTTTTATTATTAAAATATTTTAAATATATAACAATATCAAATTTATATGATTCACATACACAAACTATTTTGCGATACTTGGTTATTTGAATTCAAGAAATGTTAAAATGCGTACTTCCGAATGATTTTTTTTTTTTCAGTTTTAATAATGGTTTCCCTTACTATATATTTCATATGCAAATGAAAGCATTGGTTTTATCTATAACTGTCTACTTCCTAATCATAAAAAAAAAGTGGAGTTTACTGAGTAGATACATTGAATAATAATATAGCATAATATAAAAAGTTTAAAATTTTTCAGATATTATTTTTAAATATTTGAAACATTATGTTAAATATTGAATGGTAAATATTACCTCCTGCACCCTTCCAAAAAGCTCTGAATCCTTCTTCATGATAGATCTTTCTAAAAGCATCCATCATACCATTATATGTTGTCTGTCCTTCCCTTGCGACCACCTAGGGCAAGTATTTCGAATAATATATTTCAATGTCACTAAGTATTATTTAAGGTATCGGTAAATAATTTATTCAAACGAAACACGAAAACAATTTAATACAACAAATTTATATATAATGTATACCTGCAATCTAGTTTTAACTACATCTGCGGGCGTCACGAGTGAAGCAGCAGGAATACCTGCGCAAACTCCAGACAAAAACAAAGTGTACGGTTGATTATATCCATTTTCATCGGCCAAACTTGCTTTTACATGAGCATAAGTCGGGAAGTATATTGCGGAGAAACAGATGTCTCGTAGGAAACATGATCTGGCGCCCTACAAATGAAAGGATCTTTTAACACATGTTTACAATATTCAATCAGAATATCATGAATAAAATAGAACCTCTTCATTCTATTAGAGACATCACCAGATAAGTGAAAAACTAGTTGATATGAATCTGGAGAATATGAAACTCCAATATTAATTTAAAAAATTTAATATCGACTAGCTCAGAACTAAAATAAAAAAAGAAAACAATACTAAACAAATCTGTAAGTGAAGTTACATTTATTCTAACCCTATATCCAAATTTCTAAACATATAACTTAATAAACACATAAACCAAGATCTGTAATTTTAAATTAAAGTAAAAATGATCTAGTTTTAATAGTGGTTATACTAACCATTCCAAACCTTTTAACTTAAATTATAGAGCAAAACATTTTTTCAATTTTTAAGAAATTATTTCACTACTAATACTCTGCACTTCAAGCCACTGTATCATGCAAGTAATAACAGCAAAACATAACAATAATATTTCAGAAAATAATTGTTAATGAATCTAACAATAATTTAATAATTTTTATAATAATAATAATAAGGAAAAATGCTTGACTTAAATAAAGTTCTAAGTACAATTAAAGATATTGAAAAATTGATACTTAATCCTTTTTTTTTTCTTATATTAAGATATTTATTGTTAGTAGTCCTATTATGTATGTTAATGACCTTTTAATATGAATAATTTAATTCTGACAATGTTTTAAATGCTGAGACTGGTCAAATATGTAATAAAAATCTAAAAATCATTCTTTTTACCACCAGTTAAGGGGAGTTTATACTTATGCTATAATAGTTGTTTAACTATTATTAACTGTTGGTAGAGAAAAATAAAAATAATAATTTGACAAGTAAATAATCTAAGCTTAAGGGGAATTGAACGGATACCATTTTGAAGGAACCTTTATTCAATGTCACTAAAGTTGATTGATTAATTATTGCCAGAAAAATTGAAGAGATAGCTAAAAATAAACTAAACTATTTACTACTACTAAAATGTACTATTTACGTCACATACGTACCTTGTACAAACCGAAAAATCCCAATTCTTTAATAACAGCAAGGGCACTGACTTTAGCCTGCGATGCTATTTCACCAGCCACTTGAAGTCTTATCTTTACAATTTCTAACGGATTGGTAAATATAACTTGAGCACACCCACCCTAAAACATAATATATAAATATACATATCATATAAAAATTGGTAATTCATTAAAGTTTTGAGAAAATAATTTTATTCTGGGACCAGGTCCCTTAAGAATATTGTATAGAAATTAATAGAAAATATCTGGCTAAACGACTACATTATTGGAATACTGCAATTAAATATGAACTAAAACGTATGACCTTATAGAGAATAAAAAAAAAAACATATATAAAACAAAAACCAAAATAATAATAATAGAATACAAATTTACAATAAACAGAAATTGGCTAATGGAAAAATAAAAAAGTAGATAGGAACATCTAATAATATGAATAATAGTATCACAATGAGTGGAATATTTACAGTAATTTCTCAATCTATTGTGTTGAATATAGCTATTTATTTTATTGATTAGAGAGCATCTGTTTGGGAATTAAGGAGATGTAGGAATAGTATGGATTTGAATGTGGGTAAAGAAGATGCATGACGGACATCAGGTGGGATTGAGTTCCATAGGGAGGTATGGATTTTTTACTTCTTTTAAAAAATCCTAGGGACCAAGCGAGAAAGAAGCGCTCAAAAGTTTTGGTTCTGTGGGAACGAGAAAAAAGGTCGGAAAGGCGACATCTTGTGCTCTGGGATTGGATAGAGGATTTGAATTGTAGGAAAAACCAAATTTGATGCCATAACCAATTTGATAAAAGCTATGAATCGAGATCAAGTAGGTAACGAAATGAAGGGTGGTATGGTAAAGCATTATTCAATTGTGGGCTATTTAGAATAATATTAAAACAGAAGAAAAGTAAAAATGTTACTACTTCTTACATTTACAGATCATTATTCAAAACAAAAAAAAATTTTACTTACGCAACCGCCTGCAAGTACTTCACCCCAAAGAGGTATTTTGCCATCTTTATCCATAAGATGATCTCTAACAAAATCATTGGCAGTGAGCTTCAAAGCTTTTTCAGGAGCAACTCCCATCATCTGAGGTAAAATACCTCTATAAAGCCCAAGTACACCTTCATGCCTAATGACCTAAAATATAGTCATTAAATGTAAAATATAATTTTGATATGTTTTAAATACTATTACAATAATGGGCAAAGGATATTTTCTTTGTTGTTCATGAATAAAATAATATTTGCTTGAACCTTGAGATGATGAAACTTCGGCATTGGGAAGACGAATATAAAACGTAAACCATTTTTTCTTTAACCATAAATAATCATAATGGCCCCTGAAAAAAATGACTTTTAACCTAAACTTAGTCTAAAAAATGTTAATGAAGATTAATAAAAAAAAGATAATTTTATTAGTAGAACAATTAAATATCAATAACAAGCATAATAATTATTTTAATTACCTTTCGGAAACAATCAAAGCTGTTTTTGTACATTACTTCACCAATAAAAGAACCAATCCTTTGGTTTTGCATTCTAGTTTTCACTAAATCAATAGGATATACAGCAGCAGCTCCAGTTGCTGAGAACAAAGAAATAAATTTAGTACTACTTTTTTTAATAAATTCAGAAATTTTAATATTAAACAAACATACCTTAATTTAAAAAATAAACTAAGGTTTGTTTATTCATTTAACGCCACTTTTTGCTGCTATAGCTAATCGGACAATACTACATTGGGAGCTCTAAATTTTGCCTATTCAGGTTTAAATAGGATAGGGGTCTTTAACGAGTACTTGACATCGTACAGGCTCGGGACCCCCATTTAACGTCCCTTCCGAAGGACAGCGTCCTTTCCTTTAAAAAATCCTAGGGCTACCTGCCGGGCTATGAACCTGCGGTCTTGGGCAACTACTAATAGTTGGTTACGCTAACCACTAAACCATAGGTTGCCCCCAAATAAACTAAGGGATATTCACTATGTTAGGAGGCTAAATGGCTGTGAAAAAAGTGAAAACAGAACTAGTTAGCTCAAAGACTAATCGAGAACTGGTTATATATGTCTATATTTCAGAATAGTTGGGCATGTAATGGAATAAGCTGTAAAAAATTCAAAAAACAAGACAGCGTCTAGGTCTTAATTTATTAACTAACTCTACAAAGGATAAAATTAATAATTAAAAAATATTACCTCCTGCTATGGCGCCCAAACTGAACCTGTAGACATTTTCTAATACTGAAATAAAGACACCTCTATCATCAGGACTCTGAAAAAATGCAAAAACATTTATATGTTTTCCATGTTATTTGTATGTTTTGAAGTTAGATAGATAATACAGAAAGTTATATTTGTCAATTACTTACGGAAACAGCATGTATTTCAGTAATTCTGTTTGGTAATTGTTTATGATACTGTTCAGGAGCAATGGACTGCAGATCGCTATACACTACCCTCCTGCAAGCAATTCAAAAATCTAAACAAGAATTTAGACGATTCTTTGATGAAATTGTTTAATAAATTTAAAAAAAAAAATCGCAATAGCATAAATTATTTTGTAGATATAATGATAAAATTTAAATTAAACTACCCATTCCAATAACAAGTCAGGCTACTGCTGACAGATAATGAAGGGATGGCATGGCCTTAATGTACTTGAACCACATAAGATGTAAATATACTAAACGAGTCCGGAACTGAGAACAGAGCCAGAGAGAAGATGTCAGGTTTAGGATTTTTCGTTTTCTGTCTTGATATAGAGTGAGGGTTAGCCCTGGTTTTAGCAATATAACTAAAGAGCATCAAATTTTCAAAAAGAATGAATGAAATATCCTCTCTTCGGCCTATCATAATACTTATTACATCATCTTTATCATTAATTGCTTTAAAAAGGGCACATTTTTTTAACTCTGAAAAATATTTAAAAAAATAATTGCTGGTAAGAAATCTAATGTTCAATAGAATTTTTTCTCATAAAATGTTTTAAGCTAGAACCACTTTCAAGATATGAATGAAAAACAATAATCTTCATCACCTCTCTCTACTTGTTTCTTTCTTAGTTTCATTCAACGTCACTTTATAGTATTATGGCTCATCGGACGATGCATGATGCACTAAATTTTGCCTATCCAGGTATAGTTATGATAGAGGTCTTTTACAAATACCTGACACTGTATAAGCTCACAACAAACAGTTTACGTTACCTCTGAAGAATGGCATAGCTAAGGATTTACCAAGGCCACATGCCAGGCTAGAAGGTTGTTATACTAATTACTTCACCACATGTGACCCCCTACCTTGTTTTACTTTTACTATTAATTCCAAGTCATTTGAATATTTTTACCACTTAATTAGTACAAAAAACAGGCCTGAAGGAAATTAAGGCTATACCACATCATTAATGCCTACACACCTCTTCCTGTCAATCAAATACTAAACCATATTCTCAAATACTTTGACATTGATACATTTGATACATATTATACTATTATACATAATAGCTTAGTGTTTAAGAGTTTATGATAGTAAACCTCTGATATATTGTTTTAATATAATATAATAAATAAGTAATGCAGTATATGGTAAAAGAAAAAAGAAAATTAGACAACATACCTACCCCAGATGTAATGTTACATCTTCAATGAAAGACCTACCGATAACAAAAAAATGTGTTAGAACTAGTTCACACGTTTAAAGGAAGCTCCCATTTTAACACATTAACGACATGTGTGCACCGGTGTGCACGACCTGAGTACTCGTTTGGGCCGCGTGTTCACATATCCACAGGCAACCTTAATTTTCCGTGTGTGCACCGGTGATCGCGCGGCTCCAGTAAGTAATTTTTAATTAAGGTTGCCTGTGGATATGTGAACACGCGGCCCAAACGAGTACTCAGGTCGTGCGCACCGGTGCCGCACATGTCGTTAATGTGTTAAAATTAAATTCTATTACAAATTACTTCATCTAGAATATTTGTATTAACAATATTCAAGATTTAAAGCTTCAAAACTATAATAGTGTTAATTTAAAAAATTTCAGGGACTAAAGTTGATTTGGTTGGGTTGTACATTTCAAAATGCAGAAAATGAATTATTGAGGAGATGTAGGAATAAATTGGAGAAGAAGTCTAACGAATGGAGATAGGTAAGGAATTGTATAATCTGACTGATGCTAACAGGTGAAAAAGGATTTTCTTAAGGAAGTAGTTCTATTAGAAGGAATATACTCATTTAAGTGATAAAAGAAAGGCCTTTTTTTTTCAACAAGAATACGAGGTGTGGCTATTAAATAACGAGACTGACGTTGCTGCGGAACAAGTACGCATGCGCCCACCGCCATTGACTGACAGCTGTTTAGTGTGAAGCTTTCTCTTTAGTATGCAGTTAGTCTCACTTCTGTAAACAATACCGTTTAGTCAGAGTCTACATTCCCGTTAGTGTTGTCTTTCTGTTTTGCCGGAAACTTAAAATTTACTGAAAGAAGTGTATGGCAGTGAATGTTTATCGCGGGCACGTGTTTTTGAATGGTTTAAGCGTTTTAAAGATGGCTGAGAAGATGTTGAAGATGATTCGCGGCCAGGTCGCCCTTCTACGTCAAAAACGGATGACAATGTTGAAAAAGTCGGTAATTTGATTCCGTCGATTAAGTATTCGTGCAATTGCTGAAGCTGTAGGCATTTATAAAGAATGTGTATGGAAAATTTTACTTGACAATTTTAACATAAAAAAAGTGTGTGCCAAAATTCTCACGTTGGAACAACAAGCAGCTCGCAAAAATCTTTGCACTGGCACTTAGGATCCCATTGAAAATGACCCAAATTTATTGGAAAGGGTGATATAATGTGATGAAACGTGTTTTTTTACTTATGATCCGGAAACAAAATGCCAATCCATGCACTGGAAGACCCCAACTTCACCGAGAGCCAAAAAAGCTAGAATGAGCAAGTCAAAATTTAAAGCAATGATGATTGTTTTTTTCGATATTCATGGGATTGTGTACCTTCACTGGGTTCCTGAAGGTCAAATTATTAATCAATAGTTAATAGCAACTACCTTGAGGTAATTGCAAAAAGGACAAATCATGGATTCTCCACCATGATAATGCGCCAGCTCATCCCGCGTTATCTGTCAAGAGGGTCCTAGCCCAGTACAGCATTATAATGTCAATTATAAAATAAAAATAAATTTTATTGCAACGTCAGTCTCGTTATTTAAAAGCGACACTTTGTATATTGTCATCAGAAAAGATGAAACTACCCGTCGTCTCCTGTGAGAGATACGAGAGCCTCTGGGAATTCTGAAAATGAATCTTAATTAAGAATCTATTAATCTATTTAGTCTCATCTCTTGTAAAACAGATAGTCCTCCACACACTTATGTATTTATTATAAATTTACAGACAGTACTATATAATGATGAAGAACAAAAAATAAAAAATAAACCTCAGTAAATATGGATTTTTATGATGTAATATAATATAAAATAATTTATATACCCTCTTTGATGAATCAAATGGCATAAGTGAAATAGAATGTCAATTTCCAACGGTGTGATTTGTGACATCATTTGAGCTTGATACAGAAATTCATCTGTAAGATAAAATAGAAAATTTCAAAGAAAGAAATTTTTTAAATATGTCTAAGATAAATTACATTATCTTTCAGAGACCAGTAATCGAATCAGATCACATCTGATTTCATTTAGCATAAGGCATTTTATGTTTTTGAAATTTATATTAAAATTTCTGTTTAATAAATGGTTCCATAGTTACATATTTAAAATATATTCTAAAAAAAAACTCATTTTTATAAGTAATTATTGTTACTTTCATTAAATAAGCGAATTTTCTACAGAATCCAAAATAAATTAATAATTTTTGAAGTCATTCAAAAATTGAACCAAAATAATATATTATGAATAAAACGATCTTAATTTATATGACAAGACACTAGAATTAAATAATATTTTGAAAACTGTAAGAAGAAAAGTTTATTTTTATAAAATAATGCAACATTTTTAAAAAATAAAACGAGAAATATTTTGAATTTTGAACAGGTATGTGGACTAAAAAAAAAAACTAAGAAATGTTTTATTAAAAATGGCATTTAAAATAGAAAAAAAATTTATGAAGAAAATTCTGACTTTTAGCTTGCGTAGTTCTGTACAGTATGGTTTTTGATGCATAAAATGACTGATTGAGAATGACTTATAGTTAGAAGCGTCTTAAAGACTTAATAAATGAACAATTTATTGACTGGATAATGGTTTTTTTCCTTCTTAATTTATGACAATTTGAAGTAATTTAGTCCAGTGATATACATCAAATTTTAAAACGAGAAACATTTTAAAATCACTATTGCAAATTAGAATAATACATTTTTCCTTCCCAAATATAACGTGAGAATTACCGAACTATTGGTAATCTTTGTACCTTATTACGATATTTCTTTGTCGAACGATATCATACAAATCAGAACTAACCCTTAGTAACTTCCTGGGTATGGGAACCATTTGTAGCATTAAGGTATACACGCTTTACAAGTTCCATGTTACTAAGAAGAGAATTAAAAGCCATGAAGAATGGAAAACTCACTCTAGATCCACCTTCGCCACTTGCAGCAATCTAGAAACGAAAATTTCAATTTATTAATAACATTATAAAAATATAAAGAAACACTAACAAATAGTAATAAATAATATGCATTAAAATAATTAACATAGATCTAATTGCTTAGTTTATATTGTCTAACAATTATGAAAACGACCTTTTGCAAAATTGGAGGTGGGGCTGGGAAGGTGCGGTAGGAAATTGCCATTGATTACCAGAGTTATAATGTATTATTGGGTATCCAGTTAATATTCCTGTACTAGAGTGCCAATGCCCTCCTCATCGGTTTATAACCTATTATAATATAATTATAGCCACGATTAGTGTAATGGCCTAGCTAGGTAGTGGATGAAAGGGCGTGGCTTCTTTATGCGCAATCTGCCCAAGGAGCTTTCTGTGCAGTTTGTTATAAAAATTGCCAAGTTATATAGAACTTTACAACTTTACTTCATAATTTGAATCCATCGGATGGAAAATAATAGATCTTCAGGTTAACATAATAATTTTGCACAAAAATGTCTGTAATTAAAGAGTTTAAAAAATACCAGTTAAGATGTGAGTGGAAAAAGTCTTAAGACTTAAAAAAGAAAAAGACCAATGCCAATGCCAATTTAGGCATGTTGAGGACAGAAAGAGAATAATAAAAAAGAAAATAAGTGAATAAAGCACCTCAAAATGCAGCTACTAACCAGGGGAAACATCTCACCAAAGCCAAAATTGAATTATTTAAAGAGGCTTTATATTAGGAATTATTTCACTCACTTCGTCACGAGTAATTTACAATAAATAAATTAAAATTATAATAATTTAATTAATTGAGCTAACTTACCCCGACTAAGTTATCTTGAACTTGCTTAGTGAGGAGATGATCCTTTATACTGACCATAATATCTTGAAAATCAAGCACGGAAATAAATCCAGTACCGTCCTTATCAAATCGCTTGAATGCTTGTGTTCCGCATTCTTCATGGAAGTCCTGAAACAGAAACATACTCATAGAATGAACAAATGATTTAAAGGTGTTATTTTTTAGAATATTGATATGATTAATCTTTATTAAATTTAGAACATATAAAATCAAAGCCTTTACAAAGATCAAAATCAATTCCGAAATATGTTGGTCTAAAAAAATAGTTATAATTCACTAACTGGAAAAAAATATACCTTTATTCTTATCAGCTTTAGACTCTTCCTAAGTTTTGTAAGTGTAGAGGAAAATAGTAAGAGCCTTACTTTGATTAATTAAAACAGTGAAATGTAACAACTATCATTGATTAACTGAAGAATATCAATATTAATGTAATAAAAACTTAAATTATGTAATTCATAAAAGTGAATAATTAAAATGCCTATTAAGTAATTGGAATAATATTCTACTTAGTTTGCATATAGTGTAAAGTATATATAATAAGTATTAATTGCAAAAGTGATGGCTGACTGATGCTCAATGAGAAACAAAAAAAGACTTCTCAGTAAGTTATTAAGCTGAATTTACTGAGATTTACAGTACGTCTTGATATTCCAAAACATGGTAAACCTAAATGCTTTTATATGAATCTCTTTATTATATAAAAATTGTTTTGCTTATTGCGAACACCTTACAAATATTTTATTTTATTTCCAAATTATTTCAATTTTTATGGCACAATGTTATTATTCCACCTAAAATGTAAACATTTAATTAATTGGAAAACAATTTTGAATTTTTTTTTTATATTTTCAATTGACAAGAAAATACACAATACACAATATAACAATTATATAGAATCGGGGAAGAGAATAAAATTGTCTGACTGGGATACGACCCCTGGTAGCTCAGTGGTTTAGAGCACTGCTATGGAGAAGCAGACAACCAGGGTTCGAATCCCAGCCAGGGCAAATCTTTTCTCTTTAAAACAAAAATATTTAAAAATAATAACAATTAATAAAAAGTAAAAATTATATATGTAAGTGAATTCCCTTGTACCTAGAGAGAGTACCCCTTGTCTAAAATATATATATATATATATATATATATATATATATATATATATATATATATATATATATATATATAATTGAAGAATATATCTTCATTAAATATACATCTATATTTATTTTAAAACTAAAGTTTCAGTATTCACGCCAAGTGTTTTCGATCAAGGACATGAAATTTCCCTTGAAATTATGGCTCAGGAGAACGATCCCCTCGAAGAGATAGTTTTCCCTTGGATAAAAGAGTACGTTATAGCAGACGGAGTGATAAAACATAGGATCATAGATATTAGCCAAACCAACCTTAACGCATCTGGGAAATACAAGTTGTTCTGCTATTTGGAGAAAACGTTACTCTCTACGTATCAGTACGTTCTATTTTATGCAGTCTGAGTCATTATGAAAGCAATGTACATAGTTACACTAAAAATTTTATGCTTTTGAAAAAAAAAATGTACAAGTTACCTACCTCTATATAAAATAATTTGAATAACACATTAAACGTTTGTTTTTGTCTATTTATAGAATAGATTAGGAAAGTAACTTTATTCCTGGACTAAGTTCCTTCAGAGTCGAATGTTTTGGTCCTTATTAATTTTGCCAAAATTAATCAGTTTCATTCAACTACTGGATACACATTCAATCTACTTGTGCATTTTTAATAATTAAAACAAACAGATTCAACAATGGAACGTTTGTAAATATTTCTTTTTTTTTTTTTTGTTTTATAAATACAAAACCCTTTTAGTCCAAGCAGTCATTAATTTATTTTTTCTTTACATGTAAACGTTTCGACCCATGTGGTCATTCTCAATACATGTTTCCAATCACCATTCAGTCAGTAAATCTCAATCCGCAAAAGACATTTTTTTTTTTTTCGGAGACCAACGCTTAAATAAAAAAAGAAGAAGGCTGGGTGGGGTCCACCCATAGTCAGCCACTATAAATAATAAGTAGAGCTGGGACTTAGTCCAGTCTGGATTATCTGAGTAATTTCTTATTTTAAAAGACAAAAATCATTAGAATTAACTTACATGAAGAAACTGACTGAATTCCGCATAGCTCATTGAACGTTTCTTGTCTTTTCCAAAATAGAGCTTGATGAATTCATTTTCCATATCAAAAGGCAACCTCTGATTGAGCTCAGTGTTCTGTATCACATGTGAAAATTCATCTAAAACAAAAAAATTATTTATTTAAAAAACACTCAATACTAAACCTGTTACAATGAGCAAGCAGCTCATCAAATAAATTAAGGTTAATTTTGACAAAGGAGAAAAATTAGGAAGGACATGTATATATATAAATATATATATTATCACTCAATTTTGAGAAATCGTGTAGTAAATATGGTGTGCCTAGCGAATATGAGTACTCCTATTCCCATGATTAAGAGAGTGGTACAATGGTTTAGCTGCTTTCTTGTTCTGTCATGTAAGCATCAACAAATAGTTCTTACAAATCACACCTCCAGAGACTATCTAAACATAATTTTTCCATATTTTATTTTGATGAAATAAATTTTAACCCCACTTCATCGTACATAAATAAAAATGATATACTACTTTTATATAGAGGTTAGAAAGAATCAGGTTCCCAGATAAGGTACCCTTCCTATGATTATGTAATAATAAATTAGTAAGAAATTCATGATCCATCTTCTTTTTAATAAAATAAGTCAGTTTAAAATTCCAAGAAAAAAGTAAAAACAAAATGACTTGAATTTGAATGTCAATTTTGATGTCTTGTTTTTTCTTTATCTTTCTCTTCAGCATTGAAGAGCCTTCATCTATCGAAGCCATCCTTCCCTGTCACGTTAACATACTTTTTATTTGGACCAGAGTTTTCCATATAGCTCATATTCTTTGAATACGATCTTTATACAAGATTCTTTGGCCTTCCTTGATTCAATTATCTGTTTTTCATGGAGGTCTTTAGTTCGGGCACTAGTAGCTTGTCTCCTTATTGTCGAATTTCTTACACAGCCCATCATTGCTTTTCCAAACACTCTGCGAAGATACTTCAATTCGGTACTAGTAATGTTGTTTATGTGTTCAGTCAAGCATGACCCAACTATCTTTTTCATATGTAAGCATTGGGAGGTATTCTGGTTTGTATATGTAACAAACTGAATAAAGTTAAATTATATAAATTTAATGTTAATTGTTAAGGCTCCCCTCTGTGGTCGAGACATGCTGGCTAAACATATCCTAGGCCCCTTGTCGTAATAAAAACGGATATTCTCAGGACTTTTAGATCAAATAATTGAGTCAATGGAAGAATTGATAATATACATTTTATTCCAAGAATGTCTTGTCAATTTTATCCACAAGGAGCAGCACCTCCTGGACCCGGGGGTAAAAATGTTAATGCTAGCATCGAATGAGCCATTAAATAACCCTTAATTTTCCTAGATAAGTCAGAGTTAACAACTGGTTCTATCAGCAAGCAGGGTCGTGGTCCGACCAGAAGGATGATGAGATGTCCAGGTTGGAGAAGTATCGGGACCTGATCGGAAGCAAGATGGATTTGGAAGGTATGAATTTTCCTTTATACTGTAGTCAGACTAGATTCTGGGTGAAGCCAGATGATAGTTCAGTTGTTGATAGAGCCACTCAATCCTGACAATTAAATATTTTATTTTTCATCATTCGTTCGTTGTGTTTCGATCACAAAACAGATGGGAGATCTTTTATTTAAATTGTAATTATTCTTAGTGCCTATATGATTATTGTTATAGATGAGACCTCATGTTTGGAGCCTGTTTGGGCTGTTGATCGTTGGGATGTATTGCACCTTTTTCTTTGAGGTGCGATTCACATAACCCCCTTTTTGATTTTGGTACCTTGATAATGCCTGAATAGGCGAAACGTCGACTGGTAAGTAGGTGTATTTTTGAAACATAAGGCTTTGCATTGTGGTTTTTCCCAATTGCATTATAATAAATAATAGTGTTTCTTTTTGAGTTTTTGGCTCTATTTTAGTGAAAAAAGAGGCATGTTTTCATGGCCATGCCTGGACACAATAAGCACTTTACTTTTAGAAATCAATTCTTATACACTATACAAACGTCTGCAAATGAACTTTAAAAGTGATAATGACAGCAATCATTTTGAAAGAGAAGTTTAAACTTACTGAATGTTATCACCCCTTTTCCTTTAATGTCAAACAGCTGGAAAGCTGTTCTATACAAAGCGTCTGGAACACATAACAGTCCTTCGAATGCTTGAAATTCAGCAAACGATATAAGACTGTAAACAAAAGAAATAAGATTAGTAACAGATTAATAAAGTTAACAGATAAGTAAAATTTCAAGTTAACTTACCCATCCTTACTCGTGTCGACAATGCCTGCAAGTAGTCGTACAGAGGATTCATTGAAATTTTCATTTGGAAATAGACCCAGAAATCCACGAATGAAATCACTGCCATTCATATACCGTTCACCATTTACATTTATGCTAGCATGCTGGAAATAAAATGATTATATGTTTACTATAGGGTTGGCAACTAAGTCATTGCCGTTTTTGTCGATAGATTCACTCTACACTTTCTTTTGTTTTGTTAACGTGGCCAGAGCATCTAACCTATATATTTTTCTTACTGTATGGACTTCTACGTTTAATTAGTAAAAAAATTTTTTTGATTAGTTCTTTAGTTTTGTTTTTATCCCAATTTAAAAATGGAAGAACAGGACGTGCACTTCCGACACATTTTATTGTATTACTTCCGAAAAGGCAAGAACGCATCGCAAGCACAAAAGAAGTTATGTGCCGTATATGGAGATAAAGCCTTAAAAGAAAGGTAGTGTCGAAATTGGTTTGAAAGATTTCGTTCCGGTGATTTTTCACTGAAAAATGCACAACGATCTGGCCGCCCAGTCGAAGTGGATGAAACCCATATCAAGGCCATTATCGATTCAGATCGTCACAGCACAACACGAGACATTGCAGAGAAGCTCAATGTGTCGCATACATGCATTGAAAAAAAAATAAAAACCCTTGGTTATGTCAAGAAACTTGATTTATGGATCCCTCACCAGCTAAAGGAAATTCATTTGACGCAACGGATTAGCATCTGTGATTCGCTACTGAAACGCAATGAAAATGATCCATTTCTGAAGAACCTAGTTACTGGCGACGAAAAGTGGATAGTTTATAACAATGTTACTCACAAGAGATCGTGGGTGAAGCAAGATCAACCAGCCCAAACAGCATCAAAAGCAGATATTCACCAAAAAAAGATTATGCTGTCAGTCTGGTGGGATCACAAAGGAATTTTGTATTTTGAACTCATGCCGCAGAACCAAACGATAAATTCAAATGTGTATGTTGAACAACTCGACAAACTGAAGGATGCAATTGAAGAAAAGCGGCCGGTATTATCAAATTGGAAGGGTGTTGTTTTCCATCATGATAACGCAAGGCCCCACACATCTTTGGTTACTCGGCAAAAATTATTGGAACTGGGTTGGGATGTTTTGTCACATCCACCATATAGCCCTGACCTTGCGCCTTCGGATTACCATTTGTTTCGTTCCATGAAAAACTCTTTAAATGGTAAAATTTTTAAAAACGCGGATGATGTTAGATCACACCTAATTCAGTTTTTTAATAGCAAAGACCAGACATTTTACGAATGGGGAATTTTTACGCTGCCAGAACGATGGAAAAAGGTCATCGACAAGAACGGGCAATATCTAATTGATAAATTTAAACAAAAATTCTGAATTTGCCTTCTTATTTGAAATCGGCAATGACTTAGTTGCCAATCCTATATAATAATTTTTAAAAAATAGAAAAATATGCAAGTTAATACAATGATATATCTGCAGCCTCGTTAAATAAGTGGTTAAGTTTAATTTTGTCCAGAATGAGTTAATAGTACAAAGGGAATTAGAATCGTGTCATTCTCATAGGGCTCGGCTTGAAATGTTGTTATAATATAAGCAATAACTCCATTTCAAGCCAAAGCCTGACTTAGCCACACTGTGAGAATAACACAATTCCACTACCCTCTGTACAATTAACTCATGCCGGAGAAAATTCAACTTAACCACTTATTCAGTATTCACCGAGGCTGCAGGTATTAAATTAATTAAAGCACAACTTAATACTATTAAAAATCTTAAACTATGCTAAATGCATTTTAGCTACATATAATTAACTATATGCATATAAAATATAGTTAAATAAAAAAGAAAACACAATTCTAACATTGATTGACTAGGTCAATCAAAAACTTAGAAAAAGTTGTTGTTGTTGTTGTTTAATTTAAATATTTTCATCCATCAAAGTATGTCCTTAATGATTTTTATTAGAGAATAGTAAAAGGGCAGTGGGTAATTCCTGGGGTTTGAAACCAAGAATGATCTACTGGCTGTATATATCAGCTATAAGACCCATTGTGACCTAAGCAGCCCTGGTGTGGAGGCGCTGGTAAAAGTGGACCCAAACTCAAGTTGGAGAAGCTACCAAGATTGGCCTGTCTATTATTGACGGGTGCCATGAGGACGGCTCTGACTGATTCAATGGAGATGGTGCTTTATCATTAGAACTTGAGTACTGTGCCATGGTTTCCCTTCACAGGCTGCTTAAACAGAACATAATCCCATCAGTTTCGGCTCACTGCAGCTCATGGGAGTTGTTCACAAAGATGAAGCCGATCTCATTCTATCCATGAGATCGGATTTGCAGTTACGTGACTTAATGTCACCCAAATACAAGGTCAAAATTGACACAGCAAAAAGGCACAGACCTTGCAATGGCATCAACTGTTATACAGATAGCTCTCTTACAGCCACTGGTGCTAGGACAGGGTACTAGAGGAAAGACAAACCTAGGGTAGGTACCTGGATCTCCCTAGGTAGATATACTTCTGTATTTCAATCTGAAGTACTTGCTTTAAATTACTGTGCACGGTCACTACTAGAAGAGCGGAAGTCTTGTAGAAGGATAACTTTCTTCACAGACAGTCAAACTACCATTGGTGCACTAAGTGGGCACAGTACAAATTCACGGATTGTATGGGACTGCTACGCAGCTCTCAACAAACTGGCGGAGAACAACAGAGTTAGCATCGAGTGGGTTCCTGGACACTCCTGGACACTGGCAATGAAGTAGCTGATAGGCTGGCCAGGCTAGGGTCGGACAACATTCCATGCACTCCCTAACCAGTTTGCGGCATTAGCCTCAGCCACGCTAAGCCTAGAATAAAGGGCATCTACCTTAGGAAATCAAACCAATTCCAAACTATTCCTTGACAGTTTCAATGAGAAGACACATAATGCTCTTCTGGATCTGGACAGGGAAGCACTAAAAACAATTATAGCAGTATATATTATACAATGTCATTGCAGACTCAACGCCCACATGTTCAGGCTGGGACTAGCAAGTGTCCCCATATGCCGCTTCTGTCTTACTGAGGACGAAACACCTTATCATGTTATCTGCCCTTATGATAGGTTTGCCGGCGTAAGGTTTGTAACCTTTGGTCAGGATAGAGTCACAAATCCCAGGCAGAACAAATTAATTAACCCAGCGAGTATACTTAAAATTTCTGGGTCTAGCTAAGATGATATTATAATAATCGTATATAATGGGGCGCACAATAGATCAATTAATGGTCACAGTGCAACTTCAAGCCCGCTATAAAAAAATAAATAATAAAAAATGTATGTAGAGGAGTTTGAACTCTAAGGAGAAAATCAGATATTTGGTTGTAAACTTTAGGATATGTAGGATTGGAAATTTGGTTAACAGAATGGTCTATGACTTTCTATAGTACAGGAATTTGGAGGAAAAAATTATATTTATAAAAATTATAATAAATACATACAGTATAAATATTTTCACCTTTAAAAATATTTCATGTAAAGTTTCTGTACTTGCTCTTTTCGGATAAGCACTTGAGCCAGTTGCCTGCAACAATAATTTCAATATAGTATCCAGAAACATAAATAAACTATACAGTTTAAAGTTGAAATAAATAATAAATACACAATGTATCACTTAAATAAACATAAGGATACCTGGGCTAAAGGGAGAAAAAATAATAAAAATATTTCAATTGGAATTTTAAAGGAATCAGCAATGATAATAAAGATCAGTGAAGGTGATTGTTAAATCAATATTTCCACAACTATTTTATCGGCTAGAAAAAGTACTTGTAAAAGAAATCAAACTGTCATTAAACCTATTCAATACTTTTCTTTTATTAAAATTAATTAGCCCTTTTTGAGTCAGTGCATTTTTTAAACCAGTTTTCACGATTTCTGTAGATGATGAATTTACATTTACTCTTTCTCGAGATAATAGATGATGAATTTACATTTACTCTTTCTCGATGGAATGCCTTAAATATCTTAATGATACCTCAATAGATAAAACACTTACTAATGTTTGAGAGACTTAAAGCTTTGTTCTGGAAATTAATGATTAACTAAAAAATGTTTGTATTTTTGTCATTCTTTTCCTCAAAATAATATACTTTTTCATTGAATATTGTAAGTCATCAAAGGGGGAAGGATTAGGGTGATTTTTTTGGAAAAGATCTCAGCCATATTTTTAAATTAAATGGGAATCTAATAGTATTTGACTCTACAACTAACGACTCTATAAAGTAAAAAATATTGAACCAAAAAAATATGACTGCAACATATCCTAGAACTGATTGGGATGATAGCATAATAGTTTACTTAAAGAAATGGATTCAAATTGAGATCATTGGGTTGGAGAGAAAGAAGTAAGTTATTATTATTGCAGAGAAATGTTGAAACGGTGAGAATAAAACAAAACAGAATATTAATTATTATTGTTATAATGTTGTTGTTTTTTACTCTCATCCCTGATAATTGGCATAAAATATATAATAAAAAATATATATATAAAATAAAATTTGTGTGAAATTTATTGACTGCACTGCCCAGCCATTTTCAACAATTCTTAATATACATTCAGTCAACCATTTCCTCAAACATATTATTATTATTATAGAATGGTTTTACAAATCCCCAACCGACATACTTTTCAGTAAACCAAAAACATTTTTAAATGATTTAATATATGATAGCATCATCTCATTCAAAAGATTCAACAACACATTTAAAGAATAAAAATTTTTACAAAAAACTTCTGTTGTTTCTTCTGGTCTAGACCGTGTCGGTGAATTTTCTGCCAACGTTTCGCCAGGCATGCTGCTGACTTCCTCAAGGCTTAATTGAGACTGAAGATGTTCAGCCAACCCATGGCTTTATACAGGAGCTACTCGGGTCAACTCGTGATTCATCGGGTCCTTTCTTTTAGTCGATCGGGTTTTTTCGTGTCCGTGGCAGGAGTCTGCTCTTCCTGACTGTGATTGGCTGGTTTTTGATTGCTCGGGCTCTAATTGGCTGGAATTCAGCTTGATTGTTGCAGCTAGGTTGATTTGTTGTTCCTTCTTTTGTGCTATGTTAGGGAGCCATAGTTTACTTAATTTGTACCCGTCCTCCCTGTTGAAGTTTTCCTAGCGTTTAACTATTTCTATTGCTTCGAATATTTTCCTTTCTGTGGTCTTGCTACATTTCTTAACTACTTTGATTTTGTCAAATTCTATAGCGTGCTTCATAGTAGTGAAATGTTCCGCCAAAGCCGATGTTTTGCTGTCCATTTTCTTCACACTTTTTATGTGGCCTGTAAGCCTTGTGATTTGCTCAATGTATTCCTAACCACAGGAGCATGGAATACTATACATACCAGGTGCCCTAAGCTGTCATTTTACTATTGAAAATTCACCGACACGGTCTAAATCAGAAGAAACAAAGTTTATTGTATGACTGTGGCCGTGGAAACTTGAAAGAGAATACAAATTTTATTGGAATTTTTACTAAGATTCATAAATTAAGAATAAAAAACAAAACAGTTTCCAGGATTGACATTTTGAAAATTTTAGTTTAAAAATATAAAGTTATAACATGGTCTTATAATTTTACTATTGACTATTTGACTAAACTGAAATAATTTTGAAATTCAATAAAAAAGCTTTATTAACATGACAACATACAAACACAAAAGAATAAAAACCCAAGCAATTGTGTGAATTTACAAAGGAAATTTTAATAGTATATTAAAACGATGTGGCCTCACCTCACCCATCTCCTCTTTTTTTCAAAGCTATAACAGCAAAATGAAATAGTGATCGAAAAATATAAAAATCAACACTTTACACTAATACCGGTAAAATAAAACACAATGCCCAAGGAAAAAAATTTTGCAATAAGGTACTTCAGAAATCAGTGAAAATTAATCAAGATATCACTATCTGATTTTAAGATTGCAACTAAACTGGCAGGATAAGAATTATAAAATAAACAAAATGATTACAATCAGTAAATACTTGATTGGTGCTGTACTCGTTGCACGGACCTAATTTATATTCGGTTAAGTGTTTAATATTATGACCATGATAAAAGTGATTGAAAATCAAAATTTTAAGGCAAAAAATTAGATTCACGCTATAATGTAGGTAAAGTTATATTAATCATAGACACCAGGCATAATTCACTTTATCTATTAATAATGCCATAAAGGTAAAAGTGCATGCAAGTAATATTTGATTATATATAATTACTATTTAATTTAAATTATAATTTAATTTATAAAAGAGAGAATTCAAAAATCAGTTTTTATGGCTTGATTAAACTTAAGTCCTTATTACTAGAACATCGAATTCATATAATATTGGTAATTACCCCACTTCGAGTCATCTTATAATATGTTTTTGCACTTTAATAGCACATTAAACTATAATTAAACATATACTAAAATACAATAGCACTCTAAATAAAAACATAACTATTAATAATTAACAAACGACATGATTGTATAATACAAGAGATAATCAAAAAAACTCACGCTTACATCACATGCCTTCTAATCTTTATCTTATCATCACTTGAAAAATAACTGTATTTCATAATAGTAATGTAAATTGTATGATATCGTGGCGATTTTTTGACGTAGAGACATTCAGGTGATAACATAACAATTCATTAAAAATATATATACGAGGAAATATTTCAGATAGAATGCCTGTAATGATAAATCGTTCAAATAATAAAAAATAAATCAAAACAGTCTAAAAGGTATAAAAAAAAATATATATACATATATATGTTTTTTATAAATAAACTAATTTAAGTAAAACATAAATTATACTTTTTTAAAGTTAATTTAAGTGCAAGTTGGTATAATATAAAACTTTGTTAAATATATCAAGAAATAATCTCCAATCAATTAAAGAGCACATTTAAGAAAATTATAATTCCGTCACAAATAAAAAAAAACAACGACAAAATTTTGGTACAATAGTTTTCAAAGAATAAGCTTGTCGATTCATTTTCCTGATATTTGTGAAAAACAAAACAATTATATAATTGAATAAATTATTTTTTCTCAAGATTACATTACAATACTCAACATTTGAAGTGGTACTCTAGAAAAACCCTGTAATACTGTTTATTTATCTCCTCAGTATTCCTTACTACAAGTGTTTAGAGAGATTAAAATTATTGGCAAGCTTAGATAGATAAGCTTCATTACTTTCCAGTTAATTTTAAAACATTGCAGGTTAATAATTTTGTATTATTATTTTTTGTTTCCGCATTTGTTCAACTGTTCAACTGTTCTCACTACGCCTTATTATTTGCCCAGTGCTCCTTCATACATTGTAGGTGTTGCTGCTTTCTTTGCTTTGTCCATTTCTTCTCCGTCGCCAGCTTTGGTTTCTCTTGAAAACCCTAGTAGGCATTTATTTTCATCCTGAAGTGGTTGCATTCTTGAATATATTTAACATTAATCACCATCTCCTAAAAATCTAACTCTTCAAACCAGACTGGTATGGTCATCTTTTTTTTAAATAGGTAAAAATAATGCCCATTGCTCATATCGGTTTCATTCTTAGCAAGTGGTGATAAAATGCAATTCGCCTTTTCCTTTCCTCGTAACATCTAATATTTTTTTAACATGATCATACAAATCACTATCATGCTGTTACCTGTCCTCACCTTGGTCTTTCATTGGGCCAATACTATCATACTTTTATTTTTTTTTATCCCAGTTTAAGAATATGTTGTTGATCAGATCAAGATAAAATGTGAGTCAGAATGTTGTTTTCCAATTAATGAGCAAGAACATTTGTTTCTCATTACATTGAGGATTTTTTACCTCCACATAGACCATTTCCTTCTCCATATAAGTTATAAGGTCAAACCATTATTAATTAAAATTCAAAACTTCTTGTTCATCAACAATGGAGAAAGTGTTAGCAATTCATAAACAAGCTAAATAAATTAGCAGGGTCATTCCATGTCAAACCAACAAGGCACTCACTCAACTTGACCATTTCAAATTTGGCTGAAACTTGGTTTATTTATACTCTCTGACATCCTGAACTCAAATATAATTTTCAAAAAATTGTATCCCTCGTATATTGTTGTAGTCCATTTAAACATACAGGCCATGACTACCACAAAAAAAAAATTAAGAATTGTGAATATAATATAATTTAAAAATTCTTTTTCTTTTTCTTCTAAGAATTTTTTGATAAACAAAATCAATTTTTATATACATGTACCATCAATATTGTTTCTATACTAAGGTTCAACATTTATAAAAATATTAGAATTAGGCCTACATAACTTAAATTATTCAACATTAATTTGAAATAAAAATTTTTGTGATATTTCAGTGATGTATTTTTAACATATCTCCTGATCCCATCATGGCCCCACTCTGAAATTTTTATGGTGTACTCACAAAATTATAAATAAAAACATACATGAATTTGAAAAAACACCAACTCAAAACCGATTTTTTGAGTTTTACTCACATGTACTCAAGTTGGGCATCACATTAAATCCCATTAAACCCTCTTTAAAATGAGCTATCTCTCAGCTCTCTAGCACTAATAGAACCAAAGTTATTGTAGATTTTAGATTTTATGGACTTGAGATGGATTAGATTTTCCAGGATGTGAGACTGAAAGGAAGACCAAGGAAGACTTGGGAGGGCGCAATCCAGGAGGTGTTTTTATAAATGTTGGACCTTCGTATAGAAACAATATTGATGGTACATGAATATAAAAATTGATTTTGTTTATCAAGCTTGCTTTTGTTGATATGCTGATACTTGAACAGACATGTCCCTTTCATGTCCTAACATGAACAAGTGATGACTGTGTTCCATTGTGCTACTCGTTTCAGTCTGTATGTTGCTTTCAGAGAGTGAACAAGTGTTAAAAAAGTTTAAACTGTTTCAAATTAGTAAGAAAGAATTGTGTTCTTAAGTTTGATGAACTGATATTAAGGTAACTCTTTTTACAATTACACATTAAAAACTGCAGAATATTATAAGTGATAGTAAGTATGTGGTTAGTAATTTTATTTAAGCTGTTGTAAATATAGCATCAGCTGAGGTGGTTTGGCCATGTCTCCAGAATGGCGGAAAACAGAGTGGTGAAGGCCGTATATTAGACAAAGGTGGAGGGTGTGAGACCGAAAGGAAGACTTGGGAGGGTGCAGCAATCCAGGAGGCTTTTGACAGAAGGGGTTTGGAGTGGAGGAGAAGATGATTGGTACAAGAGAGGGATTCATGGATCAGGCTCTATAGAAAGGATCCTAACACCTTTGGCGGTAGAAGAGGAGAAGATTAAATAAATAAAATTGACATGGAATGACCTAGCAATCGTGAGTTGCCCAAATCTTTAACAAGCTCTTATATTTACATTTCCTGTATTGAACTAGTGTAAACTTTCTTTTCTTGATCATCTATCGTCTGAGATTGGAATCTTAAAATCAGAGCAGAGCATAAAAAGTGAGGGTTGGAGATTTGGTGTCGAAGAAAGTTCGACTAGTCGAGCCCAAATTAGGATCTGGTTTTTCACGATTTAGGCATGTTGAAGGTCATCTACGTGGTATAATCAGTTACGATAAATATATGTCCAGAACTTGCTGAAGACGAGATAAGAAAATTGTTTATACCTATGTTGATGGTTGCTGGCGTAGGGCTACAGAGGAAAATTCGTTTTTTTACTTTTAATGATGTTCCCATATTTAAATTCCATATAAAAAAATTTGGTACTAGTAAAAGAACATTAAGAGTTTGTGAATTTGTCTTCAATAAATTTTGAGAGCTCCAACAGTTATAGGATATAATATATTATGAATTATACGATATAATTCCTGATATCTGCAGCCCCAGTGAATAAGTAGTTAAGACATTTTGCTTGAAATGGAGTATATAACTCCATTTCAAGCCAATCTACAAGAATGATACAATAAAAAAAGGTGATCTGGAAAAATCAAAGGTACCCATTTTATAGAGTCTAGGTGAACTCAAGGTCAAGCAGAAGGGTGAGCAGAAGGATCTATTCACACCTGGTAGCCTAATAAATAACTATCCACCACAGCCGGGGATAAGCAGGTAACATCACAATGTCTTACTCATTGATGAACTCTTTTTCTTTAAACACATTTACAAAAGCAAGCACTATAATAATAATATTAGTAGATACATTTATCATCAATGCAGGTCATATAAGATGTTTATACTTAGGATACAATAGTTTCTAATTTTTTTTATTAACAATTAAAAGTAAAAAAAAAAAAAACACCTTCAGTTTGTACCTAACTCCGAAATTAAATATTACAGGAGATGGCATTTTACAGTTCAAATATAATTTAAATATCAAGTAATTTTCTGTAAAGATATATATAAACATAATTAGCACTTAGCAAAGAGAGATGTTTTTAACCCTGTAAACCTTTTAAATTTTATTATGAAATAATAATCAATAAAATAATTTTAAAAAATAAACATATTTTTTTTAATCCAAAGAGACTTATACCAATTTAAAAAATAACATCTGAATTGTAAAAATACATTTTTAAAATATTAAAAAAATAAAACAATATTTTCTTTCAAGTTTAGAGCCAAGCTGAATAGTAAACAAAAAGGGTTTATTTATGCATACCTTAAAAAAAAAAAAAAATCCCATCTCCTGTAATATTTAATTTTGGAGTTAGATATCAACTGAAGGTGTTTTTGTTTTGTTTTTTACTTTTAACTGTGAATATATATAAAAATATATATATATATATATATATATATATATATATATATATATATATCGCAAATATAAAAAAATGGACTTATACTATTTTCAAAAACAACAGCTCAATTGTTTTGATCCTTTTTTTATTCATTTTATTACAAAATCAATTTTGTCCATCCCTAAACAAGGAAGAAATTTTGAATAGAATTGTAACTTTAGAATTCCGTCAGATGTGACACATTGTCAAGATTAGGATTCACTATTATAGTCATACAGACAGAGTTAGGCTATTTCTGCATCAAATCTTCGGTTATATTAACTATCTTTCTAATTTGGAGAGAGATATTAGTGCAATAAAATGGAGATATTTATAACAGATAACGCCAATAATTCTTCCCTTGGTATTGGTATAAATAGATAGGTTATCATGTATAGTGAACATGAAATAAATTATTATTTTAAATATAAATAGTAAAATAAATTTACAAACAAGAAATGATAACAAAAATTTATGAATTAGAATTTAATTTTCATTAATCATCAACTAACTTCTGTGACAGTTGTTAAAATGGTAAAGAGAAGTAATAAGAAATATCAAATTACATTAATGCCAAAGAGATTTTTTTCAGAATTGTGAAAATAAAATTACTATCTAGTAAAAAAAAAACTATGCGTAACAGAATTGTACAGTACAACTCCTATGTAAATTTTCATAACCAATTTAAAGATATAGTTTTAATATGTGCTTAATATATATTTTCTAAAAAATAAAGTTAAATTTTTAAAACAAAAGAATTTAATAGGATGAATTAAAGGCATTCATTCAGACAATTTTGCCTTGAACATTGTAGGAATTATGTTTCTAATTGCATAATAAAAACATAAAATATGTTTAAACAAATAATTATTTAAAAAATGAATCTATTATATAAATAGGTATAAAATAAGCACATGGCTTTTGGATGAAGTATAAAATATCTATTCCTCTTTTCTTTTCTTTTTATCATAATTAAACAAATATAAGCATTTCATAAAAGTAAGAGAACATCAAAGTTTGATAGTTTTGAATCAATTCATTGCAATCTTACCTCCCAATGATCTTTTTCCATCTTTAGAATAGTAGTAACACAACTGTTTTTGTTTTTTTATCAATACAAAAGAAAAAGGGGTACTAATATCGAAAAATATCCTTAAAAAATAAACAATACTTTATCTCAATAAAAGACGATAAAAAAGTAAAGGATTTATTAAATTTCATTGCTCTAAATTTTCACAACTATTAACCTGAAATCAAATTGAAATCACACAAAAAACAAACAAACCGGGTTATTTTTAAACTTAGTAGTAAGCTTCCCTTGCTCTCTTGACTACTATATTATTTCAGCCTACAGAAAAAAAAATTTGCTGACTTGAAAATGATAAAATTCTACATCTTGGCTGTTCTCAGAATAATTTTAATAAATGTGGTTTAAAATTATAAAACAAGAACAAGATTTTGTGAAGCATGTGAGTTCTTAATTTGATACTATATAATACCAATATAAATTATAAATAGGGATGGGATATTTATTAAATATAAATTAACATATTGATGCATGGAATTTTTAAAATTTATGTGTTGTGATCTAAAAAATACTGTTATAAAGATAACAGTAACTAAATTACAAGCAAACATAAAAAGACGACAATTATAATATATAAAAAAAGATAAGGAAGAAATAGTTGGGGGTGCAGTCAATTAAAACACCTTAATAAGTGTAACTTATTTATTGTGTGCCAATAAACAGTACACTTATTAAGGTGTTTTTATTGACTGCACCCCCAACTATTTCTTCCTTATATTAGGAGTTACAATCCACTAATTCTTCTCTAATATGAAAAAAGAGTATGTAATTAAAGGATATTGATTCAATGTCAAGATTGAACGCTTGAATGTCAACACTTATTTGAATAATCAGCATAATAATAACATATATATTTTTAAATATAATTTTCAATATATAAAATTAGAAGCTTTCCTGAATATTTGAAAAAAAAAATTAAATAAACTTTAACACATTAAGTTAATATAGAATAAAGCAGATGAACTATAAATATACTTGCAAAATTAAATTATATTTTGAGAATAGAATATGAAACCTCAATACAAACATTTAAAATTATAAAAATTTAAAGTTCTCAAAAGACTAGTTTTAAATTTAAAAAATAAAATTGTGATTTATTGGAAAATGTAAGTAATAAAAAATTAATGATATATAGATGTTATAATGAAAAACAAAATTGGAATTTCAAAAACAACCTTCATTTGTTATTTATTGAAAGGAAACAACAACAAAATAAGTTACATCATTATTATTCAAATTTTTCCAAAAGCAAAATAAAAGAATGTCCCAAAACAGAATATGATTATATAACAGCATATTTGAAAAACGAAATTCAAAAATATTAATAATTTTAAGATAATAAATAATTAAATGAATATGACAAAATAGTTAATTGATTATTATTATCACACAATTATGTACATTATTTTAATTTGGTTATCAGTAAACTAATCAACAACAAATCTTTAATTCTACAAAGTCTTAGGCCAATAATTTATTGATTGAAATAAAAACTAATAAATGTAGTTCACTGAATTTATTTTTATATTTATATTACTATTTGATAGAGCATGCAGTATGCTCATACCTTCTTCAATTACACTAATATAATATTGGTATATAAGATTAATAAAGTGGGTGACAGTACAATCTATTAAACCATTAACATTATTTTTATAAGTTTACTGTTAATAAGCATATCCTTTTAAAAAACACTGTATGTAGTGTAAACTATAAATGTATTAAAAAATAAGAATTGTCATAATTGTTTAAATAAAATCATTTAAAAAAAAGAAGTTTAGTATAGATTATTCTATTTTCAAATTACTCAACAGGAAATATTTGATTGAATAACAAGTGGCAATCAATGAACAATTCCGTCATCATAACATTTAACCAACTAACATTATGGACATATTGACAAAAAAATTGTTAACTATTAAACAAAAATAAATAGTTACATAATTACTTAAAATAAATAAACAAACGTAACAAATGCAATTAGAACAGATGTCCATTTTTTAAAGTAACTATTAAAATCATAATGTCACAATATTCAGTAAATTATAGGTCAGGACTAAAACTTCTATATATTTTTTGATTTGAGATTCGTTAATTCAGAATGCAATTGGAAATAAACAAAAATGATAGGTATGAGCAATAAAACGAAAATTTTTACATGATAACCAGATACAAACCTACTTTAAAACGTTGAAATCTGACAATTAAAATGCATCAGAGGTGAATGCAACAGAATAATGTAGCTGTAATTAGTCAATAAGGAAATATGAAGCCACTTAATGAAACCCCACCCTGAACTTTTTAAGCCAACAGACAATCAAATTCATAAATATTAATGACAAATCAATAGAAAACAAATAAGAAACGAAACAAAAAACAATTGAATTCCAATCAAACAGATGTAATCTAACAGGTGATAAGTATCTTATTGATAGTGTATCACAAGCTGTTATTAGGAAAAAGGTACCAAGCAGCCACGACTTGGGAATAATACACCAAATGGTTTAGATTTAATTTTTGTTTTTAAGGAATATCAAAATCTTTACCTCAAAACATGATGCCTTCTCAAGGAAAAGATTTTTCAACAGGTCGTTAACCATTCCTAGAGACCCAATAAACTTCTAAATATACAAAATAAAAATAAAGGATTCTATTAAAAAGAGAATTTTGATTTTTATTATTATTTTTATTTATTTTACATTTGAAAATTACCAAAACCACGTTCCCACGATCGATAGCTTGCTTCAACCCTGAGAGGTAACTGCCGCAATCCTTACTATCGATTATAGTTATCAATAACCCAGAGAAGATGGGTGGGGAGTATGGCATAATAATTCATCCATAATAAAAGCATTTGATTTATTTATTATCTTTATTGGAAAGCCTAAAATATTTTCTAGATGATTTACTTATAGTCTGGGCAGATTTCATTTTCTCAGACTATCTTTAATATCATTATTTATCTCTTTTATAAACCTAATTCAATTTAACTATCTTCGTTTATTCATAAATCTGCTTTAATAATTCATTATTGGTAGTTAGTTAGTAATAAATGGGCGACCATTAAATACAGGTTATAACCAGAAATCGCAAACTGTAACCTACCACTACTGAGAAGGACGCATTGAGGTAATACCGATCTTGAGAAAAGGAAGTGGATAATCATCAACCAACTAACGAACTGGCTATATTAGTTTAGATAATAAACAACAAGCTCTAATAAATACTTTACAAAAAGATTTCCCAACTTCGTAAAAACAAAACCTCAAACTTAAGCAGTTAATACCTAAGGCATGTTATGATAGGAGAATTACATTACACATACTTAAAGTGACCATACGTCCCGTTTTGAACGGGGCAGTCTGTCCCTTTTCTCGGTCACCTGTCCCGTTGTCCCCAAACAAAACTCCGGGACGCAAAATTGTCCCGTTTTTCCAAACCTAACGGAAATTTAAAATTATGGGTATTGCCAGGCATTAGCTTTAAAGACAATATAAAAAAAATGCCAAGAACTTTATTCTTATTTAAAATATCACCAACTTTATTAAACCATTTTTTTTTTCTCTTAAAAATATGAATATAATTTTTAAAAAACATGTCGCTAGCAATTAAACGATAATATATAATATAAATAATTATATTGATTTGAATATAATTACAGAGGACAATGATTGTATTAAGTTATAATTTTTCTAAATGAAAAACATTAAAATGTGTTTATTTTCACTGTTAACCTGCTGTCATTATATAAACACGTCCCGTTTTGAGGTAAAAAATAAATGGCCAGTTTACACGTACTGCAATTAATATTGAACGGGGAATATTGACGAGTACGAAATTCATGCGATTTGTTCAGTTGCAATAAATACATGCTACGAATACGGATAAGGAAAAAGAGGAATTAAACTATAAAATAATTACTATAAAAACAATTGGAAAATCCAAATAATAAGCGATAAATCTAAAAACAAAAAAGAAAACCAATCCATAATTCCCCAGATCAGACGTCACCAGGACAAAGGGAGAACAATTAATAAATAATGGGAAAATGAGAATAAAATATAAACTCATAGCCCAAAAGTGCAACCAGACTCCGAAGAATAGAAAATATAAATATTACACCAAAATTTTAAAATAAGTATATCTGAGATGCAAACTAAATATACATACACTGATTAAAACATATAGACGCATTATATACAATACTTACACTATATACACGGCGATTCAACAAATATATACTGATATATCACAACAAAAGTTCAATATGAAACATTAAAATGGTCAGGACATAAAGAAAAGAGAATCCAGAATATGCCGCTTCATTGGTTTAAGGCGCTGCACTATTGCTATCTACCGGAATTTTTTAGTGACCACTAAATTCAAAATTATTACTGCTTCAATTACCAACTAACCCGTTACACCATGAGACCCTTAAAAAGGTTTGTATAGAAGTGCTGGTCTGGTGGTAAAAAGAAAGTACGTAAATATACCATTTCAAGTTCACAAAAGGTCTACTTTTTCGTTGGGCAGTACATATTCACCACTGTCATCTCCGGCTATGGCATGGATCAGGTAACACATAACAGTGTCATGTGCTATAAGTAATGCTTGTCTACAACTCAGCTACAGGAGCCCCTCAGTAAAAGATGAAAGATGAAATAAAACGAATAAACATTAAAATCTTGTAATTCAACTCGAAACGACAACATGCGCAACTGATACAGCTTTCTTTGACAGTGGAGCTCACCAAACCAGCGAAAACTTGAAAACATATACGATACGTCTTAACATGATACTAATTGTCAAAACAATAATTCGTAAAATTTACGGTGGTTGGTAAATTCAATGATGAGATCTGTGCCTCTCTTCATTCACTGATGGCATTTCGAAGTTATCGATTTGCTTGATGAACATTTGGATTTTCACTTATTAAGACTTTATAGTAAAGACCCCTGAGTTGCCAAATCGACCTACACTAGCGTACCAAAGGTAAAAACCAAATAACTGAAACCGGGAGAACTAGGCAACATTGTTGTCAAATATTGGCAGTTTTGAGTAAAACCACGCCCACATTCTCGTTACAAGCGGCAACGCCGCATTTTCTTTGAGCCGCCTAATTTCATGTCGTCGACTATAGTTTGAATCATATAAGTTGTCTCTAAGCTCAATAAGCATTGCTGTCCAAAGGAATTATTCAATACATTGATGAAATGATAGAATTAATGCTGAGCCAATTTTAATCCAAGAAGCCAGAAGGTTAATTAAAAATTACAAAGCTTTCAAGGTTATATAACCAGAAATAAAGCACCCAGTTTGATGGGCACAAACACTTTACCATAAAAAATTAGGTTAATTATTCCGCAGGTTGTCGTTTCGAGTTGAATCACAACTAATTTTAACTTTTCATTCGTTTCCTTTGTAATATTTTCCAAAAATTACATTTTGTCATTAACTTTAGTATGGAAACGAGAATGCAATTATCGGAAATATGTATGCATCGGTCAACATTTCATCTAATTTTGTTTGTTCATTTAACGTCACTTTATGCTGCTCTTATGGCTAATCGGACGATGCTACAGTGGGAGCTCTAAATTGTGCCTATTCAAGTTTAATTAGGATAGGAATTTTTAACGAGTACCTGACATCGTACATGCTCGGGATCCCCGTTAAACGTCCCTTCCGAAGGACGGCGTAACTAAGGATTTTTTACTCCCTTTAAAAAAATCCTAGGGCCGCCTGCCGGGCTACGAACCCGCTATCTTGGGGTTAGAAGTTTGTTACGCTCACCACTAGACCACAGGTCGCCCCTGTTCATCTAATATGAACGTTTCAACAAACTTATCAATGTTAGTTCCTGCCTTTATTACTTGATGAAATGATTACAGAAATCAGTTCATTACCCATAATCACATACTAAAGTTCACGATAACTTGTATTTTTGGAAAATGTTAAAAATAAAACGAATAAACATTAAAATCTTGTAATTCAACTCGAAACGACAACATGCGTAACTGATACAGCTTTCTTTGACAGTGGAGCTCATCAAACCAGCGAAAACTTGAAAACATATGATAGGCAAGTATGATACTTCTTTGTACCAATCATTATCAATTCCGGGTTAACCTTACTTAGAAGTGAATAAGGTGCTCAAAACGATGTTGTACCAGGTTAAATATAAGCAATAACCATAGAATAGACAACGCAAAGTTTGGTTTAGGGTTGAATGAAACAGATACAAACAAATTAACAGATGAGTGATGTCCATTTGATTGCACCTTAAGATGTTGAAAGGAAGCAGTCACGAACTATCGGAACTTCAAATAAATTGCTAAATAACAATCACAACGCCGATTTAATATGTATTTCTTATTAAGAATACAGTATTCACTTACCTTCCAATAAAAACATGACGCCTTCTGAAGGAAGAGATTTTGCAACAGCTCTATAATCATTCCTAGATATGAAATCTACTCCATAATCAAAAGAAAGGTTGTTTAATTACACAGAGAATTTTTATTTATTTATTTTTATTTAATTTTAACATTTTACACATGAACTTGAAAACTATGAAACGCCATGTTCCCCGAATCGATACCGATAGAAACAAGGACTGTTATTACTATCGATTATACTTATCAGCGACGAATGCAATACGAAAATTCCCCTCCAAAAAAATCCCTAATTTTTCTAAAATATTGGAAAATAACTAATCCGTCAAAAGTTTTACCAATTCAGACAGCATCAGGAAATAAACCAAAAAAAATTTACATCAAGGAGGATCAAATGTGGTACTTATCACATCAACAGTCCGAACAGGCCAATAAATCAAATACTCTTAGTTAATAAAATTAAACTTAATGATGGTCTTTGCTGATTGATCATTTATGCAAAAGTGAAACTTATAAGAGTTTGATGGCTCACAAAGCTTGAATAACAAAAATAAACAAGAACTAATATAACTCCATAACAAATACAAGACAATATTCTTATGAAGACTAAAATAATGCAGGTGGAAACCAATTTGTTCATTTATAAAATAAAGCTGAATATAATTTTTTTTTAATCTTTTATTATTTATTGAAATTTACAACAGGTAAATATAAAGAATTTAAGTCGGTAGGGTTTTAGAATTGAGTTGGCTGTAGATCCGGAGTATGGGATGAATAATTTATGAACAGGAGGGTTGCTGTGGGTTCAACCTGTGAATCTTTCAATAATTGTTCATCTAAGGGATTCATTTTACAGTTCTGATATGATGGGACAGAAGTTGGATACGGCTGTAATTCGACTTTTAAAGGTAGATGATAGTAGGAATTCACTGACGTGAAGGTAGAGATTTAGGGTTGGATGTCTGCGACTTGAGTTGGGAAGTTTGAGGCACCCGACTTCGAGGCTGCTGCTGATTGTTTGAGGATCTCTAAGTTCTGTTGTATAGAAGGTGATCTATGGCACTTGCGGTGGAAGCCTGTTGTACCATGAGTGAAAAATAGCCGTGTTATCGACTTCATGTTTCTGAATTGTATTCTTCTCTAGACTTCTAACTAGAATATTTCAGCTGGTTGAAGTTTACTGCGAGTTTTAGGTAGCTCTGTAACTATATCTTCCAGAGTGAGTGGCTTTTTTAAATTTGTCGATTTGTTGTTTTTATTGAGTGAATGCCTGCCAAGCCAGGGGCAGACTTTCTCTGTTGTTTTTGGAGTGTTTGTCTTTTTAGTTATTTTGCCTCAGTGATTTCAGAGAAGGGAGTTTCTTCTTTTAAAACTTCACTATACAAATTATTGTCCACATCCATGATAAAATATAATGATTAACTGACTAATTAAAATAAAATAAAAGATAATTAGACAATTATTCATAAATTTAAATCATAAACCTTAACTATTTACAAAAATATTAATATTTACAAACATATTTAAAGAACGAAACAATATAATAAATTTGTTAACAATGACTATTGGGCTACAGGTTGAAATATAATATAAAATGAATCTCCTTTGTAAATACAGTAAAACCTCTATTATCCCTCACTCTATTTACCGTCACCTCAGCTTGAGAAAAAAAGAAGAAGATGTATAAATATTGTTTGGTTGCTAAAGTCATAGACGCCGGCTAAGAATCAATCATTGTGTCTTGACAACTTCGTTTTCTAGAATCTATTGTTTACTCAAAACCTAGGCATCCTTGCACACATTTATCAGAAATTAACTATCTTCTCATCTCTACCTAATGTAGCTTCTGGAGTTGAACTACCTTCAGTCTTCATTCTTGTCTTACGGGTACTTGTAGTTTTCTTAAAAGTACGTACAATAATGTCGGGAAAAAAGACAAAGGCAGAGATTAGATCTCGCTACTAAATTTGAAATTGTAAAACGTTTACGAAAAGGTGAAAGTGCTTTAATCTTAGCAAAAATCTAAGAAAATCCTCAGACAACAGTTCATGATATAAAACGTGTGGGGGACCGCTAGAGTATGTCCCTTCTATATAATCATTTAATGATTATTAAGGGGCATACTATGCTTGTGCATGAGGAAAGAGCTAAGCTCCACCTTTAAATTGATATTAATTACTCAAGAGGGAAAAATTGGACATACAATGATAGTGCTTTTAGCCATCGATGTACGTAATTATTACTACTTTTTAAAAACATTTTTACTACATATATACACCTTATTAGTAGGTAAATAAGTTATGAGTACATATATAATGTCGAATGTTTGAAATATATTGTTCAATTTATGTGGGTATATACATATGAGACATATGATTCACTCCCATATCTATCTATTTCCCAAATCCGTCACCTTCTTGTCCCATACACTGACGGATAATCGAGGTTCTACTGTATTAGGAAATACATATGAAATAATAAATAGACTAGAATCAAAATAAAATTTATGAGCATTTTCTCAATTATAAAATATGGTATTAAAAAATAATAATTCCTTGACCACTTTTTTTCTTTTAATGGCACATCAATTTTTTCTTGTCTATCTTATATCTCAAAAAACTTTGTTTCTATAAACTATAGCTCATATGAAAAATGTTTTCTTATTTATTTAACACTATTTTATGTTGCTATGGCTAATTGGAGGACCTTATAGTGGGAGTCCTAAATTTGACTCGTCCATGTATAACTAGAAAAGGGATCTTTAATGAGTACTCGACACCAGTCAGTACAGGACCACAATTTTACTTCCCATCTGAAGGATGACACAACTAAGGATTCTTTACTCCCTTTAAAAAATCCTTAGGCCATCAATCGGGCTGCTAACCGGCGATCTTGGTCAGGTTGTTAAGCTAACCACTAAACCACAGGAGACAATAATTTAAAAATAACATTTGTTCCTTTTTATTCTATCTAATAAACAAATATGTAAAAATACTGCAAGATAGCATATTCTTATAATGTATGAACTTATTTGCAAATAAATAAAGAGGAAAATGATAAAAAAAAAATGTAGACAATATGTTAATAGTTACGTAGTTTCAAATTAGTACCGCGTGAGTCATCCTCAGTGTCCTGTTAAATTATGAGCAAGAAGTAGCAAATATTAACAAAATAAATTATTTTTCTCCCATTTATACATTTTCATTTAAAAGCGATGAGGATACATCGATTATCAACTTCTACAACCGTAGATTTTTATATTCCTGAAATACAATTTCAAAAATAATTGTTAAGTTATATCAATTAAGTACTCAACTAAATAATATTTCATATACTTACCAAAAGAGCATTTGCATTTTTCATTTGAATGTGCCGATGATTGCGCTGTTGCTGCTTTTTTATTTTTCAAAATGAAGTAATTCAAGTTCATTAGCATATTTTGTGAACAGATGCAAAAAATTCCACATTTCTTAAAATCAAATTCAAATTATAAGTTTCAGCATAACACTGAAATATCTTAATAATAAATAAATATCCACTGTAGTATGAATTAGGATTTTTTTAGTTGTTTCTTAATTGTTCAAAAACTGGCAGCTGGGCTTTAGCTATTTAAAAAAAATCGAAACTTATAAACAAACAGCATCTTCAAGCACTATAATGTGCTGTAAAAGTTTTAATTATTATTGAATCTTCTATACAAATATATTTGTACATAAGGCAGAATATAATCCTGCTCACTAAAACTAAGCTAACAATAAAATGGTGGTGTGGAAGTTTGGGTTCTGACTATTATGGTGACTTTAGAACTATTTTGGCAATGTTAAAGTTTTCAATAAGGATTTATTTCTATAATGTTATTTTATATTAGAAATTATTATTTTCTGATTATATGCTTAGATATTGTCCGACAATTTAGAATGCGTGGAATTGAGGTGATGTGGTGGGGAGTTGCCATTGGTTACCAGCGTTATAAGGTATCGCTTATCTATAGGTCACATTCCTGTATCAAGAAGTGGGATGCTAAAATACCCTATTCATCCGGTGCCAATTTATGTAAGTATCAGTATAGCCTTATAATATTATAATATAAGCCAAATTATAACATAATCAAAGCCACAAATGGAGAGTGAAGAGAGCTAGGTAGTGGGGGAAAGGGTGTGGCTTCCATATGTGGTGCCGGCCTGAGGTGACTTCTGTTATTGTCGGACTATAACCACTTTACTCACTTCTCTTCACTTTATTGCTCATCTTGAAAACCATAAATAGATGAAAGTAATTTAAAGAACAAACCTGTAATTATCCTGTTGAATGTTTGAATCTCATATGCTCCTTCAAATTTTTATTACTTTTGTAGGACTTCCGACATAATGAGCAACAATATGGCCGCATGTTCGAATGGGTTTTCATATGACTGACAAAATGACTATTTCTAATGAATAATTTCCCACAAATATCACAAATAAAACTGAAAAATAAAAAAAAAAAAAGGTTGTCATTTGTAAATAATTGAATTTTATAATTAGATGATTGGAAAATTATCAAAGGAAAAAAATGATTACACATTTTTATTTGGAGGAAGAACATTTGAAACTTTCTATCCAAAGTCAACATTTCCATTTTCGTTTGCGACTTCCTGCCCTTCAGTATCCTTTAATAATATCCCACTGGTGCCTGTAGAACAGATCCGATACTTAGGATTGCACCTCGACAAACGATTAACCTGGAATCCTCATATAAGACTGAAAAGACAAGAAACCGCTCGACGTTTCAGGCTACTTCAACACTTACTACACAAACGCTCTAAGCTCCCAATTAACTACAAAAGACTCATCTACATGAACATCATACGACCTATTCGGACTTATGGAGTAGAGCTTTGGAGCTCCACTAAGCCATCGAATTCCTCTCGTATCCAGTCCTTACAATCCAAAATCCTTAGTAAAATCTTCAATGCTCCTTTATTTTGTTAAGAATGAAGTCATCCATAACGACCTTAATGTCCCTTTTGTAGCTGATTTGGCCCGAGCCCGGTTCTATCCTTGACCTTCTTAGTTGAACTTTGATTTGATTATTACCAGTGGGTAGTTTCTCTACTTGTCGTTCTCATGTCATTATGTATCACTTATCCTATTTACTTGTTGTATTATTGCAATACAGTTGTAGATATCAATTAATAAATTTTTAAAAAAATTTTGTTTGCAAGTTATGGTAAAAATTAATTTTTTACTATTCCATGCTTCTTTTTTGCCCTATGAAGCAAACTTTCCATTTAATACTCAATGATAAAAGTAAGATATAGATTTTACAATTAATTAATTATAATTTTTCAATTGAACAATACAATAAACACATCTCTGCAAACAAAAACAGTACCACTGCAACCCATGAAGGATCTTGGGTTCAGTAGAGGGTAGAGATTACAGTTTCTATGACAACGGTTGTCCAGGGAGGTGATTTGTCCGAGATCAAGCTCAATCACCAGGTTTATCCCCCAATCAAAGATTCCTACTTTATAGAGGCTGGGTGAGCACCATGAGGGTCTGTAGATCCCTCTGTTAACAGATTAAATTATTTATCTGTCACAGTCGGATTTGATCCCGGAAACTTCAGCCTACCAACCTAGCATTTCTACCTAAACTTGTACAAAATTTCTACAAAAGTATTGAGAAAATTATGAAATATTAATAATTATCAGTAAACTGTTGGAAATTTCAAAACTTCGTTAATTATGAAATGTAAATTTAGTTCACTATCAGTTAGAAAGAAATTTTTTTTGTTGCCTTATATTTAATATAACACATTATCATTATTACTATATTTAACAATTTATTCTTTATAAGGTGTTGGTAATGAGCACAGCTAAATTTCATGCAGTAAAAAAAACAAAAAAACAACATGCAATACAACATCAAAACGTGCAAAACTGTGTAACAAAAAATAAAATCCTGCTATTTATTTCTGATGTGATGGGCATTTAATAAAGTTTTCTGCAAGTTCACAAACATTTATTTTGGAATTTTTCGCATTTATTAATTTATATTCATCAAAAATCATTAGTTGTCATATTTTTTAAAAAGAAAAAGTGTACCTATAAAACCATAACTCTGTCTATTGTAAATTGACAATTGAACTAGGGGATAAAAGGGAATTAAAGGAAGAGAAGGAATGGATTCATTGGCTTCCCACATATTTAAAGAGAGACAAACTAAGTTGAAAATTTTTTTAGAATCTCCCAAATATTTTAGTTTACTATAATTATATTATTCTCATTATTATTACTAGTGAGGTGCCCCCCATATCGCTATCAATTATTCAAGTAACTTGAACTCCAAATGCTTAAAATTGTTTTATTGTATATTTACTGTGACTTTACTTGTAAGGTTTTCGCTCCAAGGTCCAAATTGATTAAATAAAAAGTCCAAAAAAGTTGGTTGTATTCATAATAAAGTTTGTAACATAATCATTACATCAAGCAGTAACACCAACTGACATTACAAGCATGAACATGTAACGAAACAGCAAAAACATGTAAAGTGCAATCTACAAAAAAACAGTAAAAAATGTGTATTTTTGTTCAAAATAAAACTTACATATGTTATTCAGGATGCTTTAATTTTTATAAATAATTTGTCTCCGAAGAATTTCAAGCCACCAAATTAAAAGTGCAATTGCACGAGAATCCGGGTTCTAGTAACAACAAATGTTTATTACGCATATATTTATCTATATCAGAGAGGAATATAGTTGACTGGAAGATGTAATGGAGGATGGAGATAGTTGGGGGGGTGCAGTAAAAAAAAAATCACCAATTAAGTCAAGACTTATTTGGTGGTTTTTTTACTGCACCCTCCCCTCCCAACTATCCCCATCCTCCATTTATCTATATCATATTGGCGAATTTAACATCACTCCAAAAACAGTAACATCAATAAATATTATCTATAATATTGAAGAATGCTGTAATGCTCAATAAACCTTATCAACGTAAACCCAAGAGACTGCTTATTATAACACTAAACATGTTATATAATAGATAATAGAAAATAATCACAAATTTAGTCATTGTTTTCATGTTACCAACCAAAAGAAATAGAAAATGTTATACATAAAAAAAATCACAAGATTCAATTTATAAGTCATAGGAAGACAACACGGGCATTGCTATATTATCTGACAAATAAATAGAAATATGTTTTGAAGAGAAAAGATTTACATCTGGCATAAGGTGAAGGCCTACACAAATTAACAAGCAAAAAATTGTATATAGTATCTGTAGTAAAATTATTTTAATTTTTATTATTTTAATAATTCCTGTTAATTTTTTGTAATAAAGGCTTTATTCATTCATTATTCATAGTTTGATAAAATTATACTTACTTATAAAAGCCTTTATGAGCTTTTTTATGATATTCTAATCCTTGTAAACTTTTAAATTGTTTATTACATTCTGAGCAGGATAATTCAGTCGAACTTGAAGAATCTTCGCTATGCCTTTCTTGTATCGTTACATTTGAAAATGTTTGATCTTTAGACTAAAATAAAAAAAAAATTTAAGATGGGAATACTAATTATAAACAATCTATCAAATGTATAATATATTGTAATTACCTTATCTGAGGTAATAATTCTGTCGTTTACAGTTTCACAAGTGATCTCATTTTGATCTGAATCCCTACAATAATAAAATGAAATATTTACTAAGACTTTTGATTCAAGCCGAACATTATCTCAAAAGTTTACATCATTGGTTAAAAGACAAAATGGCAAATCTTTAGCAAAATTGAGGTATTTAGAATAATAGGTTTGAATTATAGTTGCAGAAGAATGACTACTAATTACAAGGTAAAATTTGCCAAATCTTGGATTCTTAGCGGAGTTTGGCTAGTAACTAGACCTTAAAATACAACAATCCTAAAAATTTGCAGGTACATAACAATTGCTTTCAAATAATAATAAATATTCTTATATTATATTCTTGGTACTGTAATGTAATAGTTATTTTGTTTTGTCTGTTTTTCTTTCATAGCCCTGAAGATGACCTATAAAGTAGGTCGAAACGTCGGCACAAATAATAAATAAGTATTCACTTATTTGGTGTTTAATTTGACTACACCCCCAACTACTTCCATCCTTACATGACAATAAATAAAATATATGATATTCTGGAATTATAACCGAAAATGTGCTAATGTAAGACAGCTGTGTGGGCTGTATATTGTAGTGCTTATTATTGGCAACTGGAATGTCAGGACAATCCGGGCCCAACTAATGATATTGACTGATGACGTCCTAGTAGCGGATACTAAAGAGAGCTTACAGCAAAGTGTAATAGAATAGGAAGTTGAGCTGGAAAGATAAGAAATTAATGGAACTTAATGTCGGGAAATATAAAGTAATGCACATTGGATAGAAACAGGAATCTGTTGAAATATATTTCAAAGGTGAAGCAAGAGAAATGGTGGATAACGACACTTACCACAGAAATGTGTTCAGCAGGAATGGAAAGGTTGACCAGGAGATATGTAATGGGATAAAAACAGCAAACTCAATCTACTACAAACCTCAGCAACACAGTTATAGGAAAAATGGAAGTGAAGAATAACGTCAAGCTACGGTCACCTGTGGTCTAGTGGTTAGCGTAACAAACTACTAAACCCAAGATCGCGGGTTCGTAGCCCGGCAGGTGGCCCTAGGATTTTTTGAAGGGAGTAAAAAATCCTTAGTTACGCCGTCCTTCGGAAGGGACGTTAAACGGGGGTCCCGAGCCTGTACGATGTCAGGTACTCGTTAAAAATCCTTATCCTAATTAAACCTGAATAGGCAAAATTTAGAGCTCCCACTGTAGCATCGTCCGATTAGCCATAGCAGCAAAAGTGACGTTAAATGAACAAACGACAAACATAACGTCAAGCTACAAATCTTCAAAGCTGTCTATCTACCTGCCCTTCAGAGGTGAAAGCTGGGTACCATTACATATGCATCTAAGCAAAATAATTGCAGCTGAAATGAATACCTCTGGAAAGTAGTGGGCCAAACTTTTTTAGTTTTGTTATTGTTATCATAAAATATCAATTTTATTTATTAAATTATCCTTTACAATTTTTTTTAACTATAAAATTTTCATATCTTTTATTTAATGTTTCCAATACTTGATGCTATATTATAGAAAATTTTCTTGTGGATGGAAACAGAGAAATGATTGGAACGGCTAAAAGATTGCATTAACCAGAGCGAAAAAAAATTCTTTTAAACATAATAAGTTTAAGTTTTTTTCACTCACAGTGTATACAAAGTATTCATGATGAAACCAGAAAGCTTTAACTTTTTTAAATAGTTTTACCTTCATATGATAAAATAACATTTATTACCTGCTTGAACAATGAGTTCTTGAAATGTGCTTCTTTAACAGAGTTTTATTATTGAATGATATTTCAGAGCATTGAGGCATCGCACAAAAGAATTTGATGGCTTCTTCCTGCTCTAGGTTAAAACAGCTAGAAGTCTACAAATACATAATATAAAATGAAAAATAAGACATACATGAAAAACATTATTTTGAGTGTTCTAAAACAATTTTTTATTGTTAACCCCTTTACGCTTGGGTTTTTTATTCACAAAAATGTAACTAAAAATATCGAGTTTTTTTATATTGTACTTAAAAAGTTTATATATTTTTTTTTATTTGTTATTTTTGATTTATACTTTTTTAATTTGTCATATTTAATACGAACATGTCGAAACCTACAAGCAGCACTCGGGTTGATGCGTTAGAGTATGCTGACCGCATGCGAGCGCTGCTCGTTTCAAATCATAAACCGGTTAATTTATATGAAAATTAATCAAAAGAAATCAGTATTGCCGCCGTAAGTGAGTTAAGAAATAAACATATTCTAAAAGAAGTTTTCAAACCACTTACCACATCAGTTACATGGCAGTTAAAGTTAAAAGATTTCACAGCTTGATCTGTCCGAATATGTTCCAAGTTCAAATCAACATCCCTCGGTTTACTTAATGAATCTGAACAAATACCTAGAAAAAGAATATGAAAATGTTAATGGAACTATGAAATATTAGTCTTTGCAGTGTGTAATAAGTCATATGTACAATGTGATTATGATTAAGACCCATAATCATTGTGGTGATAACAATTACAATAATGTAAATCATAATTATTTATTATAATTAAGTCAATTATGGTGTAGCAAATGTGCTATGATCTTCCGACTACCTGCAATTTCCTTATTTTACTTAATGTATCAAATCATTACTTACAGAACAACCAACACATCATCCCTGCCATTCCCAACTATCAAATATGAAAAAAAAAGAAGCAGTTTCAAGGTTCACTAAAAATTAGTGCCTATAGTCAAACTAATGACATTCGTTTTACAGTGTTTTTGTGACTGATAGATGCCTCTTTATGAATTTTATATCCATTATCAATCCTAAAGCAACTGCTATAAGTCAAAAACGAAAACTGTGTTTTTTTTACATTCGATACTTTGCGATGGCCGGGACGACATAATACAGTAAAACCTCTACTAACGGACACCCCTAAATAGCGGTCACTCCCCATTACCGGACGATTTTTTTTGCACCAACATTTTAATACAATTTTTAAGGCATTTTAACCTCTATTTAACGAAACCTCTCATTAACGGTCACGGACAGGCTGTGTTGGTTAGAAATCGATTAAAAAAACCTCTAAAAAACGGACAGTATGACTTCATCCCTTTCCCGTTTCTCGGAAACAATTAGTTGTTTCCGGTCTAAGGAAACAGGGACAGTTGTGTTTACTTTTGAGTAAAGGTTTTCCACATAAATACTTTTTTTTTATTCTCGAACTTGCTTTATTGAAATTTAGTTCTGTTCTAACCCTCGTGGCAGGCGGCTGAAAATGTCTCCCTCACGTAAGAGACTCACTTTAGAACAAAAAATAAATGTAATCGACTTTTATGACCTTGAAAAGTTAAGGGTACGTGTGCTAGCGGAAAGACTCAATATCGGTAGGACACAAGTTTCGGAAACACCCAAAAACCGTGCGATGTTTTTTTTTATTCTACTTACCTTTTATACACATGGGAAATTGAATAAGAGAGAATTAATTTGTACAAGTACATATTTATAAAAAAATAAAATCTCCCTTTAAAGGACACCTCTAAATAATGGACAAAAATATTTGCACCAGGGCTGTCCGTTAATTCAAGGGTTTACGGTATAAACATTAAATCTGTCTTACATATATGTAATGTACATATATGTCATACATATATGTCTTACATGTACATTTATTAAATCTGTCTTACTTTATTATATCTGCCATTATTTTCATTTTCTTTTCATTATCAATATCTTTGTTATATCTGTCTTTATCTTAATTTTATTATATTCTATCACATTTTCTATAATTATATCTGTCACTATTTCAATAATTTTGTTATATTTGTCTTTATCTGATTTTTATTATATCTGCCACTAGTTTTATGCCTTTTCATTATCAGTAATTTTTAAATCTGTCTATATCTTTATTTTATTATAATCTGACTCCTTTTTAATATTCTTTATCTTCTATTTTCATATCTGCCACTTTGTATTTTTCTACATTATTTGTCACTAGTATTGTTACTGTACAACTTTGATGTTTTTACATTTTTGTTCTGTTTGTTTCTCTGTTAGCCCTGAAGATGACCTACACTGTAGGTCGAAACGTCGGCACATAATATAAGTACTTCACTTATTCGGTGTTCTTATTGACTGCACCCCCCAACTATCTCCTTTACATAAGATCATCCAGTCAACCATTTTCATCTCATACATATTTAAGATACCCATTGTTCAGGATACTAAATAATACTACCAAGGGTACTAATTAAGCCAACTAAGGGTTAACGTCTTTAGCTAAGTAATCGCTGCTTACTTCTGGGCTCGCAATGAGTTTAGCTCTCACTGACCAAATAGAATTATTTATATTAATAATAATAAAAAAAAGAAGAAGATAGAAGGACTTAACAGAAGATTCTTAGTAATAATGTTTTTTTCGCCATTCTGACATAAAAATGTATCTAAAATATTGCCATTTTTAAGAAATGAATGGAATAGTTAGTTATTTATGAATGAAAACGAAAAACTTATATCCAGGTAACACTGACATAAGGTAACATTGAGACCCTAAAATAGAACATCAAAAATAGTGTTATATACCACAGCCACACGTATCTCAAAATGTCAATTTTGTAGAAACATTTTAATGTTACTAAGGCGACAATTCATTGCATAAACAAGGTAGCCATTGGTAATGATGCCAAATGATTATAAATAGCATTTGTTTATTTAATATTTAATTTCTTCCTTAAGTTTATATTTATGTATATTATAAATACCTCTTTTCTTCTCCATGTGTTGTTTACATTTATAGGCACTAAGGAACTTTTTACCACAGTTTGAGCACGAGTACTTGTAATCTCCTGAAAGCAATATTAAAGCAAAGTTAGAACATGCTAAAAGTGTTATAAATTAATAAGGCTATCAAATGTTATTATGCAGTTTAACAAAGTTTCTAAAAAATAATAAGTTGTTTACGAATATAACCTATTACAATGAAACATAATTACATAAATTCACAGTCTAAAATAAAAAATTCACTATTACCAGTATGTGTAGCAACATGTAAGTCCCTCGTAACCTTTTGTCGAAAATGTCGATTGCAGATATGACAACTAAATGGTTTTTGTTTTAAATGAATCAGATAATGCGTGTCAAATGCACACTTTCTAAAAAATTGTTTGCCGCAAATATCTGCAGAACAAAACATAAAAATTAAATTGAAGTATTAAAAGTTTATATAAAACAATGTTTTTATGCTTCACTAATAATTGAGCACACTTCTAACAACTATAATCACAATGAATCAACTGATAATAGTGGGAACAAGTGTACCTGAATACATCAGGTAAAAAACTGTAACATATGCTGAATATTTTAAGGCAGGAAGAATTATTTAATAAACCATGCAACAAACAAAGAGAATTTTAATAAGCAAACAAATTTACCACATGATTTCATAGAGTCTACGTTGATATCATGTATTCTTAAGAGATGAGCGATTAGATTTTGTTTAGTAGAATAAAGAGCTCCACAGTACTCACAGCAAAATGATTTGATACCTAGAAGATTAATTATAAAAGGTGAAGTAATTTTAATAAATACAAATTTTACAAATCTATCGCTGCTACCATATTTAAGTAACTAATAAATTTGAATAGAAATACTTTTCAGAGGACAACTGTACGTTTTACTTTTAACTTTAAGGATTTTAATGTTTCCCAATCCAATAATGTAAACATATATATGTTGTTATAACATTTTATTTTGCTATTATACTTGAGTTAAATCAATGAATTAGAGGATTAAAAATAATATCTATATTTTCCATATTTGTTCCTTAAACAGGGTGGGAACAATGTTTGGTAAAAATATTATAAACAGTAGATTCTAAATGTATAAGTTCAATGAAAAATATAAATATTAAAATTAGCTAACCTGAATGTATCTTAAGGTGAGCGGTAAGTGCTACAGAAGAGGATAATTTTTTTCCACAGACAGAACAAGAATAAGTCCTTTGAATCTATGAAAACAAAAAATCAAGGAATTAATGTTTCCTCCACTGTACTAAGGAAATATATATATATATGTATAAATATTAACAAGGAATTATTACACAAATAGTCATTATATGAGATATTAAACAAGATTATGTCATGCAGTAATTCACGATAAAGACGCTTGAGATTATTTTTATTCTATTAGAGCTAGAAAGCTTTAATAGAATTATTGGTGTAACTACAGAATACTAACATATTATCAGTGCACTGCATAAGTGCTGCCTTGTGAAATTCGGGGTAACTAACTACTTTGCATTTAATTGTTTAATTCCTATTTGTTGAAATTATCAAAATTATTATTTCTTCAATTTGATATTAATATTTTAAAACAAAAACCTGTACCATTATAGCCCGTCAAAGGTCATTAATAATGTAGTATAACTGGTACATACAACACCCTTAAACTCAACATGATATCCTATTTCCTAATAATAAAATTGTAATTCATGTTAGAGAAAAATTGGTTGACTGTAACTTCTAACATAACGAAGAAATAGTTGGGGGTGCAGTCAATAAAAACACCTTAATAAGTGTAACTTATTTATTGTGTGCCGACGTTTCGGCCTACAATGTAGGCCATCTTCAGGGCTAAGAGAGAGAAACAAACAGAAAAACATATAAAAAACGTTGCAGTAACAAGAATATGGTGACAAGTAATGTAGTAATGTGGTACAAGTGTGGAAATTAAAATAGTGATTAGATATGATGAAATAGTGAATAGATATGATAATTAAAGATAATGAATATAAAAGTAGTTACAGAATATAATAAAATTATAGATGATGAACAGAAATTAAAATAGTGACAGATATAATAATTAAAGAATACAAATATAAACTACAGAAAATAAATGTGCAGAAAGGATAAAATGTAAACATAATATAATGGGAAAGAAAAATGAGGAGGTAAACGGAAAGATACAAAATGAGAAGATTAAAATATAGAAAAAGGGGGTGGAATATGAACGATTTAGAAAAAACTAGTTTAATTATAGATATAAATGGATTTGATACCAGACTTCTAGAGGTTACATAAGTAAAATGTAATAATACAAGCATATGTAGAAAGAAAAGATTGATAAATTATAAAAATTAAAAATTGAAAATAGTGTTTATAAATATGAACTCTAAAGTATGAAAAGAAAATAGAAAATATAAGAAAGGGAAGTTAATATATAACTGTATGCAGTTAGAAAGAAGTAATATTATTATAAAATAAGATTATGTCATATTCACTGTATACAGTTATAATATTAACTTCCCTTACTTATATTTTATATTTTCTTTTCATACTTTAGAGTTCATATTTATAAACCCTATTTTCAATTTTTAATTTTTTAAATTTATCAATCTTTTCTTTCTACATATGCTTGTATTATTACATTTTACTTATGTAACCTCTAGAAGTCTGGTATCAAATCCATTTATATCTATAATTAAACTAGTTTTTTCTAAATCCTTCATATTCCGCCCCCTTTTTCTATATTTTAATCTTCTCATTTTGTATCTTTCCGTTTACCTCCTCATTTTTCTTTCCCTTTATATTATGTTTACATTTTATCCTTTCTGCACATTTATTTTCTGTAGTTTATATTCGTATTCTTTAATTATTATATCTGTCACTATTTTAATTTCTGTTCATCATCTATAATTTTATTATTATCTGTCACTATTTTAATTTTATTATATTCTGTAACCACTTTTATATTCATTATCTTTAATTATCATACCTATTCACTATTTCATCATATCTAGTCACTATTTTAATTTCCACACTTGTACCACATTACTACATTACTTGTCACCATATTCTTGTTACTGCAACGTTTTTTATATGTTTTTCTGTTTGTTTCTTTCTCTTAGCCCTGAAGATGGCCTACATTATAGGCCGAAACGTCGGCACACAATAAATAAGTTACACTTATTAAGGTGTTTTTATTGACTGCACACTCAACTATTTCTTCCTTATAATAAAATTGTAAGAGTACTAACAAGGTAATTTACAAACTTAATTTTACATTACTCAACCTTATAATTGATCCAGGATATTAATTATCTACATTCCTTCTAGATATCAAAATATGTAATCCAACTTAATATCAAATCCATTGTTGAGATATAGAAAAGTAATGATATTCCCAAGTTATACACCTAGTTTTTACATCATGAATCATTCACCATATTGCTATTACTACTAGTATTTCTAAAGTGACACAACTCAAAAACCTACATTTATAGAAAAAAAGGAAAATTATTAGTGCTCTTGGAATATCATTATGACACTAAGAGTGACACAAGTGTCTTCTGGCAGACAAGCTCTGAAGATAGGTCGATACAGTTTTGATAAAGTAATAAAGAGATATTTACCCATTTCTTTCATGTTCGTAACTCACTATTGAAAAAACACCAATTTCTAATTTGCCCCACTTAAGAAATACTAGTGTGATATATCCTTCCCCTTAAGATAACAAACACTTTTACTAATAAGAAATAAGTTATATATTTCTCATATTAAAAATATAAAATTAATTGTATAAATTCATATTTTGTTACCTTATTTTTTGGCGTCATTCCTATTTAATGATTGAATGTTTTAAACACATAAACAGTGTGAACTATTGATAGTAATTATAATGTACTTATGACATTATTCATATTAGGAATAAACTCCAGCTCAGAAACATTTCAGAACGAAAATAACTTTCACTACAAAGCAAAAAAAGATACATCACTTAAAAATGTTCTTTCGATTTCAAAACAACCTTAAAAATGTCCGAGATTAGTTTAATCTCATAAAAAATAAGTTACAATCTTTAATCGATGCAAAATTTTTAGATTTGTAGGGAAAAAAATTAAATAGAAACAGAACCTGTTGCACATAAATGAAACAAAATTGAACCTTCAAACATTGAGTAGACTAAAGGCGGGATGACAGGTATGCGATGTTGCCAAATGAAAATGTATAAAACGAAACATATTTTTAGTGTTTTACAGTGTTTTTAACAGTTATAGATTATTATGGTAATTATGGAGAAAGATAAAACGTTTTTTTAAATAAGATTTTACGAATGGAAAAATTACTTTCGAAGAATTTTTTCACCTCTATTAAGACATCTGAATATATTTTTTATTAGTCCAGAATAAAGGGCGTGGCTCGAGCTTTTTATCAGGGCGGTAAAGCCAAAAGGTTGATTTGATTTTTTTTTTTTAATTCCAAAGATTTATTTCGAAGAATTAAAGTTACGTACTCTTTGTTAAATGAAGTATTTCTTTCAATAGCAGCTAAGTATTGTGATGTCCTATAAACAATTTTTGAGCTAAGTATTTCAATCCCAAGGGGGGGGGGTGCTTTCCACTTATCACGCCCATGTCCAGGGCAGTGTCAAATAACCCAGCTCAAATGTCAAATAAACTGCATACAAGATTTAATTGTACAAAAGAGCCTATTGAATGAGTAGTAGTTTATCGATTTATTATAAATCGAGAGGAATAATATAAATATTTGTTTATTCCGTAACTAATAATCTTAATCTTTTATGATGAATAATTCAATTTGGAGAGTATGATGGTTCATATTTCTAAACTATTCTGACCATCAATTCGGTTTAGGATTTGACATTACCAGTAGCAATTTCTAATATCGCCTTTACATATAGACAGACTAGGCATTTTCCTGGTACATCAATATTTGGGGACCCACGGAATTTCAGTGAAATTATGTATTTAGATTCAAATAAGCAGTGGGAGTGAGTGACATTATCCGCCATACCTCCGGGAAAACAGAAGTAAAAGTAACCAGAATATTACTGGATATCGCCTGAGGATGTCCCATGGTTTAGCATTGAGGCCTTCTCTTATCACAGTACTATCGTATTTACTCGATGTTTCATTCTTCGATCATTTCTGATGACTGACTGATGAGACTTCAATCAGATTGAAGTCCATCACTTACCAATCCGTAGTGTGCTAGTCGTAGTCGAAACCCAGATAGAACGAACGCTGCTCCCTGCAAACAGGACGAAATTTGTTGCAGGGAGCAGTGTTTCTGTGATCGTCAGCGATATGGAACTACAAGGAGCATTTATACAATTACTGTTGCAATCCTGATATGACTCACTTTCGAAAGAATAGTGCAAAATGTAGGTTTGTTATTCTCGCATGACATCACCTGTGCTATAATCTACACCATGAGAGTTGCTGTGTCATTATTGCTTACATAAAGTAAACTGTCATCATGTAGCTAATTACACATAAATCTTCGTTTGCGATCCAGTACAAATATTCCTTTATGAGTGATTTACTACAGTGATTGCTTCGTAGATCCTTCGGTACAATGTTTGGGGTTCCATTGGATGAATTGGCATTATTTGCTTCACTCTATGCAAGAATAAGATCAAAATAGAGAGAGACTATGAAGATTGGACCGGATATAGAAAGTTCCTGAGAAAGAGCCCACTTGTTAATACCTCCTCCTCCTTGCATCCTAGCGACTTAAAAACATTAAATGCTTTGTTCACGTTTTTAAATTCACAACAATCAATCAAAATTCTATTACATCAATAAAATAAACCCCGCAGTTCATGTAATAGAACTAAATTATCACATAAATTTTGATTCCTCATATGTAAGGGGTGCCTCTTCTCACTACTTTACAAATAATTTTTATGCTCATGTAACAAATATAAGTTAGATGATATCTAATTATATCTTTGATAGTTATGATAGGAGATAATTGTAACTTTGTTTATTGTACTTTTTTAAAAATTTATTTGGAACTGATTTTATTATACACTGATTTACTTCCTCCCGCCAGTCTCCGCCAACTAGTGTTAAGCCAACGGTGGCTAATTTTTCGGATTTTGCTTTTATTTGCTTTTTGTGTCCTCTTTAATATTAAATTCAGTGTTTGTGATTAGTGCATATGGTAATTTAGTGTTTGTGATTAGTGCATATGGTAATTTAGTGTTTGTGATAGTGTCCTGTGCTTAAGGTGTACATATTGGGATTAAGTGTTGGTTATTCAACTTATCTCTGAAGTACTACATATTCTATTATTGATTGTTATAACCAATTGATTTAATGTTTGTAGGTAATCAAGAAAAGAAGATTCGAGACCCTGGTTCATCAGAGGAGTGAAACGTTAACCCATCAGGTCAGTTGTCGAATCGCATTTAAACTGTTACATGTATCTAATCTTACAGTGAGTATACTCATTTAAATTAACTCTATACTTGATAATTAAGTATCATAAACTATATCCACTGGTTTCACAAATTTATGTTTATGTCCTTCCATATAAATGTCGGTTTTGTAAGTGATGGGTTTGACCGAGCTATTGATGAGGTTTTTATCTTGTACGCTCTTACCTTTATAAGCTTGGGATAGTATAAAAGTAAATTTTGATTTGTATAGAACTTGCTAAGATATTAAGTATCAGGTAAGTTTCAATTTCAGTTCATATTCGAGATATGAAACTGATATTCGAGTTCTGTAAGTTGGCAATCATAAAGTCAATTCTAATGTTGGACACGGCTGATCTAATTGATTGATTTGTAGAGCAATTTGATCAATCTATCTTGTTTTAAAGCTAAAAGTGCCTTCTTTCAGGTGCACTCATTTCCCCCCTCATTTATGAGTTATGTATTGATATTGTTCTCTTCTCATGATTTTTGCACATAATGCATTTTTTATCTTCTTTATGGTTAGTAGAACTTCCCTCATTTTCTATTAATTTGTGTTAATATTGTAATATCTGTGGTTTGCCCATCTATGATATTTTTCCCATGCAACTGCACGCTATTAACATATCCTAACAACCTCTCTCCTCATTGTCCATAATGTCCTCTCCATATTATAGAAGAGAACTGGGAGTAAGGAGATAATAAATCATGAGTCAGCTTTTGAGGTATTTGCAGTTCAATGCCTTCTTCATTTACATCTTTATTTTTATTGAGCTATCAATATTCTCATTTATACAGGTGCTTGGATAGTTACGTTTACTGACTCTTTCAACGATTTAATTGTGAATGTACAAGTTGTTGATCATCCGTTTTAATTTTTATATCAGCATGCATTTAGTTTACTTTCTCTTTGTATTTTGTTTTCATTATTATCTTTGTGTACATTTATTCTGTAATATTTTTTTATTCATATAATTTCTTCACTATCTCGTTCAACTTTTCTATTACTCTACATAATATTATTATATCCTTGGTACTGTAATGTATTTTTATAGTTATTTTTGTGTTGTCTGTTTTTCTTTCATAGCCCTGAAGATGGCCTACAAAGTAGGTCTAAACGTCGGCACCAATAAAAAATAAGTATTCACTTATTTGGTGTTTAATTTGACTGCACCCCTAACTATATCCATCCTTCCAGATCTTCCAGTCAACTAATTTCCTCTCTAAGTTCGTACTTAGTTTGACTTGTCGCTAATTTTATATGGTTTACAAATAGTCAATGACGATTAGACTGTTCCTTGTTTTATACTCTGTATTTCAAATTTAAATGGTAATTAAAGTACAAAAATACAAGTTATCATGAGCTTTATGTATTTAGGAAGCTAGAAACATTCATTTATCACATGAAATCATTAGTATTTCACTATTTTTAAAAAAAATAATAAGAAAAGTACTTTTATTAAAAATGTTTATTGAAACATTCCCATAGCAAGAAGTAACACCTTTACTTCTATGGTTCGTTTGGTTTTTCTTTAATTTTTGAAATTGGTATTATGTTGAATATTGGTAAACTGATTCCGAATTGGGTTTCAATCCCAGTTATCATTGGTGTTGCTTCCTCAAATCTAAGTTATAATAAAAATTAAATTATTTTATAATGAGTAAATTTGTTAATTACAAACTTTTAAATAAGTAAAAATATGTCAACAGAATATACTCATATACCGCTGAAAGGTTTTTGCTATTTTCTGGAGTTAATGAAGTACAATATGTATATTTAATATAAAATGGTAATTATTCCTCGTGTTGTCACTTTGAGTTCAGTAACAATATGTTTTATCTTTTCATTCATTTCCCTTTTAATGTTTTCTAAAAAAAAACATGTTATCGTGAGCTTTCATTAAAGTATTAGAGCTCACTATTGTACTATTGGCTTGTACTTTTGGGAAATATTAAATATTAAACGAATAAACAGTTAAGCATGCTCTAAGTGACAACCTGCGGAACCGATATCCATACAATATTGTTTCAATTTAGATTAATTGAAAATGTAGAGAAGACATAAGGTTCTTTCTTTAATTAGTGGGTTATTACTTGTTAAGCTACTAGCTGCTTATTACTTTATACTAATTTAGCTGCAAAATGCATTAATGTTCCTGATATATTTATGATTGACTGGGGCATATCGGCTACTTATCAAAGGGTTGGAGAATACTTCATGTGAACAGATCATAGGCAACTTTATCTCTGTAAATTTTTTGTCTCGCTCATTTTTTTATTCTTTTCCCTTGATATAGAGACGGTTATTTATGGGAATGCTTTTTAATTTGTTTAGAAAAAAAAAATCTTTACCTCTGCAAAGCATGATGGGCACTAGGTTTGGTACATCGTACACTCGTTACATACTGTATTTTTATTTCTAAGACAGTGGTTGTATTGGGAGATAATTTGGTGAAGATCATGCTCAACTCACATATTTTCCCCCCAGTTAAGAATATCCATTTTATTGGAAGCTATTTCTGGGGTCTCCAGATGCCACAAAGTTGATTTATGGCTTTTAACAGAATTACTTTATAACTGATTAGTAATCTTTGATGTATATTGTTCGATAATGCCTTTTATAATTAGAAATATTAAACTGACTTTACACTGATTAATCTTTTTATCTAATAGTAATTACTAAATCAAACATTTGAAATAAATGCACTGAATAATTCTCATTGCTTTAAATAGTTACTAACAGGTTTAATAAAATAATCCAGTTATTTCTGTCGGGAAGGAAAAGCAGTTGTTGTCGATTTAAGTTAGAAAGTCATGTGGTAATCTTCTTTTCAGACGCCTCGGAAGATTATCTGGAATTGAAGATGTTGCTAGGTTTAAAACTAGTGGGTTTGAGTGGGAATAAAGTTTTTCATGAAAGGATTTATATCGGGTTTGGGTCAAATCAGCAACAAATGGGACATTAAGGGCAACGTAGATGATTTTATACGTAACAAAGTAAGGAGCATTGAGGTTTTAAGAATGTAAGGGTTGGTCCAATTAAAAGTCCTAATCGGTCTTAAAATATATCATATCATGTATGTGAATGAGTCTTTAGTAATTAATTGGTAGCTTAAGAGTTTTTGCCTAGTAAGTGTTAATGTAGCTCGAAACTAATTGTAAGTTAAATCCTTAATAGGAAAATAAAACCCTAAAATGATTAAAAATAAGCCTAGCTAGTTGCTTACCCTCCGATATAATCTGGATTATAAGAGACTTTTTTTGGTGAAGAAGCCTTTTTTTCTGAGCCTTCTGGTCTTCTATTTAATAAATAAATAAAAAATATTTATTAGTTTAAATATATAAAAATAAATTAATATATAAATAAATTAATTATTATTAGTTTTAATTATTATTGTTATTATCTCTATTAAATAAACTTGTAAATAAGTATGATTTTATTTATGAAGATGAATCTCTAATAACAGTTATTTGAAATCTGAAAGTATTGAAATGTAACTCAAACAGCATCTTGTTTAAATGAACAACTCTTCTTACAACTAAATAGAAAAGTGATAAACTTTTTATTTCTATTCAATTCTAAAAACTTTTCCAAGTCATTAATTCCTAACCATTCAAATAATCTATATAGTTAATTTTCAATTATAGCATCATTCTCTACATTAAACAAAATTACTCACCTTCCACCAAAATCGAAATAAAGAAGTCTTTGAAGTAACTCGTATGTAACTAGTGTGACACCAAATTGAGGCGAAGACCTACATACTCTTGCTATATAAACAAATACCATGGTTGAAAGATCATATCTTTCAGTTAATTATCTATACGTATATATAAAATTTATTCATGGAAAATTACATGTAACTATACAACAAGTAAATATAATGACATGGACACAGGCAAGTAGAGAAACTACTCTACGGTAGTACTTGAATAACTAATTCAACTTAAAAGGTCATGAGGCCATCTTCTGGCAATTCATATTTTAAAATATTAAAATTTTATAATATAATTTTTCCAATCACAGAAAATATGAATATTTTTTTTATCAATGAGGATATATATACTTGAAACATTTTAATTGAGTATATATCTCTATAATAACTACACACTCAATATACACTGTAAAATTATTTCTCATGTAATTTTATTATCTTTTTAGGTTTCATTTCTCTCTAGTTATTTTTTAATTTCTCAACAATTATTTTATAATTTAACCTTTTGTTTTTAATATTTCATTTCATTCTATAAAACTGTTATCTTTTGTTTGGTACTGCGCTGTTAATATTGGTTTAAAATAAAATTAGTTTTACTTATCTGTGCAAAATTCATTTACTGCATGTGAATGTAATAAATTTGTTTGGGAGTTTGTGGATTTATTGTGCCCGACAGTTTTTTGCTTTAGTTATTCGACCAATTCTGATCCAATCTACCAAATATTCATAATAATTGTTCTTTTTTTATTTGGTAACAGAGGAATCAGTGTTGTATCCTTGCCTGCGCCCAACTATGCTAATCTCTAACATCTTCAATAAACTAGATTAGCTTGCCATGTATTGATGGGTGTAACCATTCCTCTATCGGTTGTTCATTATTCAGTATTGTTGTTCAATCTGTCTTTGAATCCTTTTGCATCTTTTTTATTCTGCACGTTTTTGTAATTTATTGGTAATAAATTATATAAACTTGTTACAACACAAGAAGCATTATACATACGTAAATACATAATTATGACATCAAAGTTGAAATTTATGATTACCTCCTGCTCCTTTCCAGAAAGCAGTCCAACCTTCTTCCTTCCAAACTTTTTTGACAACATCTCTAAAACCTTTGTAAGTTGTCTGACCCTCTCTTGGTTTCACCTGTACACGTATAAAACAATTAAAACAGCCGAAACAATTAAAATATTTTACCCCAAAGTATGTTCAGTAATTAAATCCTGTATAAGTCATATAGCTCAGTTATATTTCATTTGGGTATCTGTTCCGTAGGTTGTCGCATTGAGTTAAGTATGTATCATCATAATCATTTTATCCCTGTTTACCGCTGTGCAGTGTGGGGTCACAATTTGTAAAGTCTGGATCAGATGTCTCTTTCGCGGGCCAACTCTCTTCTACTCCAGTCCATATCTGCCTCCTGCGAGTTGAGTTACAAATTTTATTTGTTTACTCGTCTCAGTCTTAATATTTTCTAAAAATACAAGCTAACACAAGCTTTAGTATTGAAAAGAGAATGTAATTATTGAAAATTTGTATACTTTGGTAATCATTTCATCAAGAAATAAAAGTTTCAACATTTCGAACATTTCAACATATATACATGATGTATGTTTGTTGAAATACTCATTTCTCATGCTCATAATAAATAACTTGTATTTTTGGAAAATATTAAAAGGGAAAAGAATGAGGAATTAAAACTTGTTAGACTCAATTCGAAGCGACAACCTATGGAATAATTACCTCCATTTGTATATGGAAGCAGAAATTACTGTTTTAATTCAACCTATAGATGGCCATTGTTTTAATTTTGCTACTATACATAATTACGCCATTATTTAGTTATTTAAAAAGGATAAAATGTCAGTTAATATTTAGGAATTTATAAATCCTTGATACTTCATCTATTTTATTTGCTATTTTCCTTTTATTTTATAGTTCATTCTCTCTCCATACTATTCCTTTTTATCAATATTATTGACAGTTGTTTTAAATTTCATTTATAAAATGAAGTTGAAGAATTTAATTAGTGTAACTTTAATAATGTTCAGTGAATAAAGACCTAATAAATATAAATAGCTTTTTAAATTTCTCTGTTATACTGCTTAAAATAATTAATCACCTGGATGTCCTACCTCTAATCTTTCCATTTCGACTGAAACTTTAAAATGTTAGAATCTTTGTTGACATTTTAATATCTACTTAAATCAATCAGTATATCAATAAAAGAGCACATCTCTAGAATACAACTGCTTTATCAGTTTATATTTCTGTACCAGTGCTAACAAGAGGAATCCATCGTAATAAACTGCTTTAGTTTAGTTATAGTTTTATAGGCGTTTCAACACGGGTGGCCTCAACTTGTCAGAGCAGAGCTCCATCCCTCTCGATTAACTGCTTTACATTATTTTAATACTATTGTATTCATTGGAGTAATTAAGGTTAATACTAATTTAATTGGATATTGCTATTTCCTTCCTTTATGATTGCTCAAGACAGAAACAAAACACCACAGGGTCCTTATAAGTTGGGTTCATTCCCCAACCATAATTAAAGTTATTACTGCTATAGGTATAATTTCAATTATCCACCACCACAGAATATTATTATTTATTATAAAAATACAATCATTCAAGCATTAATACGATTTTAAAGAAATTGGTATTCCAAGGGACAAAATCATGAACAGGGATTAATTTTAAAAAATAGAGAAAAACTATGAGTGTTTTGGGTTGAAAGAAGAACTCAAAAAACAAAGGGGGCTCAATACTGGCAGGGCATCAAAAATGGTTGAACAAGATCCAGAAACGTAAAGTAGTATTGCTTCTTAATTCACAGTTCATAGTGGCTCAGTATGAATGTAAAAAAGATACCTTTTATTAAATAGAGTAATATTTCATGGACAACGGTTGTGCAGGGAGATGATTTGTCCTAGATCCCACTTAACTGCCAAATTTTTCCCTTTTATTTTGGGTACTTGATAGAGGCTGGGTGAGCCCCAGGAGGGTCCTAGATCCCATATGATTCATCTCCGACTGTCGGAGTCTTAAGTCTTGCCAGCACCGGTATTTGAACCAGGATTTTTCGGCATGGCAACTCAGTCTGAAGAAGTCAATTTTTGAAATTTGGAGTTATCTGCTTTTGATTCTGAATGCTTTGTATATAATATTCAATGTGTTCTATATGTATTTAAAATGTTTTACTGTGTTTTAAGGTGATATTACCTCATCGGGCAAAATAATGTCGATTGTTTTAGTAAATAAACTTTTATTATAAGTTTACAACTTCAATTTTCTGTTAACACACTTATAACATAATTTGGTTCTTCAAAATGCCTAGTTATAATTCTTTTTATAACCTCCACTCATACATAACATAACATTACATCTATTTTACCTCGAGCATATGGTCAGGTAAGTAATCACTGTTATTTCATCCCTTACCATTCTTAGCATCGCTACAGAGATATTAAAAATTGTATAAAAAAAAAATTGAAATATGTATTTTCAACATACCAACATCAACAAGAAGTAAATGATCATTTTTAAAATTGTGTATGTTATATAAAATATACCTGTATTCTAGTTTTGATAACATCGAAAGGCGTGGCAAAAGTCGCTGCTGGAACCCCTGCTGCGAGACCAGACAGAAACAGAGTATAAGGCTGGTTATATCCTCCTTCATCGATCATCAATTTTTTCACGTTAGAATAAGTTGGGAAGTAAATACCTGCAAAGGTCATATCTCGACAGAAACATGCAGAAGCTCCCTATAAAGTAGTTTTAAAAATTAAATTTTGTTATATCCTGGACTAAAAAGTGTATAATAGTTAGTTATAAGATATATATATATATATATATATATATATATATATATATATATATATATATATATATATGTATATCTATATGTATATGTATGTATGTATTTATATGTTTATAAACTTATGAACAAAGTTTTGGCTCAGTACCACTTTATACTGAACTCAGAACCTTAAGTACAGCAACTCAGCACTCTACAAACTTGGGAATATAACTGAAAAAATGTTCTTATGGACATGGGTCAGCAAATTTAGTCTAAACCCGTTTTAAGGAAAAAAATATGCCAACAATACGTATTTGCAGTTGATTTCATAAAATTTCAATCGATCAAACACAGAAATCAATTATTAAACAGTGAAGTTGACATTTGTTTTGCAATAAAATTGGTAATTCTACATTATTATTATTATAATGCAATTGGGAAAACCACAATGCAAAGCCTTATGTTTCAAATCCAGTAATACACCCACTTACCAGTCGACGTTTTGCCTATTCAGGCATTATCAAGACACAAAAAAAAAAAAAGGTTATGTGAATCACATCTCGAAGAAAAAGGTGCAATACACCCCAACGATCAGCAGCCCAAACAGTGCTTTCCCCAATCAACAAGACGTTTCCCCCTGGTGGAACGTCTTGGTGGTGGGGTGCTGTCTCATGTTTGGAGCCTGTTTAGGCTGTTGATCGTTGGGATGTATTGCACCTTTTTCTTCAAGATGTGATTTACGTAACCCTTTTTTTTTTTGTTGATAATGCCTGAATAATAATAATGAGGAAAAGGTGCAATACATCCCAACGATCAACAGCCCTAACAGGCTCCAAACAAGAGACAGCGCCCCACCTCCAAGACGTTCCACCGGAGGGAAACGTCTTGTTGATTGGGGAAAGCACTGTTTGGGCTGTTGATCGTTGGGATGTATTGCACCTTTTTCTTCGAGATGTGATTCACATAACCCTTTTTTTTTGTTTTTGTGTCTTGATAATGCCTGAACAGGCGAAACGTCGACTTGTAAGTGGGTGTATTACTGGATTTGAAACATAAGGATCTGCATTGTGGTTTTTCCCAATTGCATTATAATAAATAATAGTGTTTCTTTTTGAGTCTTTGGCTCTATTTTATTGATTATGATTATTTAAATACTTTTTCAATGCCGTAAAGTTAATTTTTCCAGAAACTAATCAAAAACTATATTTTATGTTTCCAATCCCCTACAATGGCAAATACCTTCAATTTTAAAGTTCACTGCCTTTAGATCGTTGATAGATGATTTGGTTTTTATCATCGAATTCCACTAAATGTATTAGCTTAAAGCTATTAAGTCAATTTCTATTATTTTTTTTACAAATTATTTAAAACTGATAGCTTACCTTGTAAAGTCCAAAAAAGAATTTTTCTTTAAAAACTGCAAGAGCACTTGGCCTGGGCACTCCTGGTACTTCACCAGCAACTTGGAGTTGTATTTTTATAATTTCCAGCGGATTACTAAATGTCACTTGAGAAAAACCGCCCTAAAACATAAGTTTATTTATTTTACCTCATCTCATAATCTATACTCCTTTACTGCCTAAGCAATGTGTTATTTTTTGAGTTATTTTCCTTGTAATGTTAAGATTTTTGGATGTGCAGGGAATTGACCTATCTCATCCTGGTTCAGTCGGAGGCTTCTTTCCTTAAGGGAAACTGAACATTACCTTTATAATATTTACCCTAGAGCAGAAAGTTCACTTAAGGAAGGTAGTCTTGAATTGTGTGCTGTTCACAAGATTCAACTTCATAAGTTTCAAATTAAGATAAGGGAGTATTGAGAGAATAACATTAAAAACTTAGTGAGAATTTTTTTTTATTTTCAACTGGTCTCATGCCCCCTCCTGACTTGTCTTCACATCCTGTCAAGGGATAACTTTGTTCTTTGTTATTTATCATAATCGGCAGATAGTTGATTTTCTTGTTAGTGTAATCAACATGCACAGACTTGATATATTTTTTTTTCATTTTGAGCTTAATCCCAGTATACAGGCTGTTGCTTTTAATTTACAGATAGAAATTTTGTATCCTTGCCGAAGGTAGATACAGACTTTTTTCAGTTTCTTTTAGCAGTACAGCAGAGAACATATTACCCTGCTGATACTGATGTGACTTTTTACTAGAGTACTTATCAGATTAGTGGGATCTTTAGAGCAGATCATATTATAATGTTTAAGAAGGATTTTAGTATATTTATAGATAATTATCTGATTATAATCACTTGATGCCAAACTGAACACTCATACTACGTTCAGAAAGAAGAAGGAGTAAACTTTTCCTTCTTTAATTGCATTTTTAATTTTATGAGTAATTAAATAGATCAATTAATGAACAAATATTAGCCTTCTTTCTACATTAGAGCTCTTGTGATTAATAATAATGCTCAAAGGCGTTAAGATTTTTTATTTATAATTAGGAATTGTTGTTTGTTCATTTAACGTCACTTTATGCTGCTATGGCTAATCGGACGATGCTACAGTGGGAGCTCTAAATTTTGCCTATCCAGGTTTAATTAGGATAGGGATTTTTAACGAGTACCTGACATTGTACAGGCTCGGGCCCCCGTTTAACTTTCCTTCAGAAGGACGGTGTAACTATGGATTTTATACTCCCTTTAAAAAATCCTAGGGCCGCCTGCCGGGCTACGAACCCGCGATCTTGGGTTTTATTTATAATTAGTGCTTTATGTCTATAAACAAATATTTTGACTTACACAAGCACCTGCTAAAATTTCAGCCCAGAGAGGTATGTATCCATCTGGATGTTTAAGTTGGTCTCGAATAAAATCATTAACAGTCAGTTTAGTAGCTTTTTCCGGTGAAACTCCTAATATTTGAGGTAAAAGACCTCTATAAAGCCCTCGTACACCCTCATATCTAATTACCTGTACATTAAGTCATATTTTAGTTGTGTAGCAATTTAATTATAGTTATAACTATATTAATAGTGTATTTTTATAAATTATTCTTTTGAGGGTGATTATTTTTAAATATTTTTATTTTGAAGAGAAAAGATTTGTCTCGGCCAGGATTCGAACCCGGTTCTTCCGCATCTCTAGCGCGGTGCTCTAACCATCTGAACTAACAGGCTCGTAACCAGGCCAGACAAATCCATTCTCTTCAATGATCCTATATCCCCGTGTTCTCACAATTTTGCGATGTATACATGGGGAAGAATGTTCATTGAACATTACTTTAAATAAATAAAAATATTTAAAAATAATCACTATCAAAAGAATAATAAATAAAAATAAATTATAAATATAAAATTGACGTAAGTCAACGAGATCCTAATTAAAGTAATGTCCATTGAACATTCTTCCGCTTGTATGCATCGCAAAATTGTGGGAACATAGGATCAGTGAAGAGAATGGATTTGTCTGGCCTGGTTGCTCAGATGGTTAGAGCTAGATATGCGGAAGACCCGGTTTCGAATCCCGGCCAGGACCTAATATTGATTAAATATTAATAATATTAGTAATCTTTTTTTACCTTATAAAAACAGTCAAAACTGTTTTTATACATTAGGTCACCCTTTTGAGGAAGTATTCTTTGATTTTGCATTCTTGTCTTCACTAAATCGATTGGGTACACAGCAGCAGCTCCAGTTGCTTAGGAAAGAAAACTGTATAAAGTTACTAAGTCAGAATATAATATTACTATTACTTAATAATGAAGTTTTAATATTTCAAGAGATAAATATTGTTAGGGAGTTTATGTTTGAATTGAAAACGCTGATTTCAGTTACTACCAGTCCGACATAAAAAAAACATTTTTTGCTTAAGAAAGACTTTAGGTCCCCTAGCAACAAAGCCATAATTGCCACTGCCAATATTTTTAATCCATTCATCTGGTGTTTCTTCTGGTTTCGACCGTGTTGTCAAATTCTTTGCCGATGTTTTGCTAATCATGCTCTAAGCTTCCTCAGGGCTTAATCTGAGACTGGAAATGTTTTTCTGATGCTTCGGTATTCATAGCTTCTGGGTCCATGTGTGGAGCCGATTCCTCTAATGATCTGGTTGGCTGGGTTCCATAAAACCAGAAGAACACCTGATCAATGGAATAAATCATAAGTAAACTTCTAAGTGGAAAAGTGTCAAATTTATACACATGTTGTTTTCCTGAAGACATGACCATTTGGAAGCAAGTTGATGATAACAAACCTTTTTTGATTAAAAAAATTATTAATGACGGATTGAATTGGTCAGGGGGTGCAGTCAATGGTAACACCAAAATAAGCGGAACTTATTTTTTAATGTACCAATGTTACAGTGTTGGCCATCTTCAGGGCTAAGGAAGAAATATGTAGTTATTTTCAGTTTCTTTCTTAGATCTGAAGATGGGCTATACCGTAGGCGAAAACGTTAGTACAATTAAAAAATAAGTTCTGCTTATTTTTGTATTATCATTGACTGCACCCCCTGACCAATTCAATCCATCATTAGAATTATCCAATTTTTATTAAAATATCCAATATTTTCCACTCAAATAAAAAATTACTGTTTGAAGATGTTATTTTTCAAATAAAATAGGAAGGCGAGCGGGAAAAAATGTGAAAACATGCTATTTCATAAAAAATTATTGTTGTTTTGACCATGTTTTTTGAAAAGGTCTGCAAAAAATGAAACTGTGATGAGCTATTCCAAATTTGATGTGGGTGAAAATCATGGGAATGTAAAAAAAATGTATATTAATTAAACAATATTGATTTGTTTATCACATAAATTAATTAATATAATTAAAAGAGGTGGACCCAAAATGGTCTTTTGAAGCTGACGAAATCACCATAAAGGCAGAAAATTATCAATTTTCCAAGTGCATCATCCCTGTGGGCTAGAAATGGGTTTTCTACAACGATGCTAAAAAGAGATCATTAATTTTAAAAAATAATTGCCTTAAAGCACTTTGAAAGCCATGTTTCCAAAATAATAGCTGAAAATTATATCACAGAATGAACAATTTAAAATTACCTCCAGCCATGAATCCCAAAGTTAATCTATAGAAACTTTCTAATATTGACATTTTATAGCTTCTTTGTTGAAGTTGGTCCTAGACAAAATAATAAATTAAAAAATTAGGAAACAAAATTTGCTGAGTATATATTTTTAATTAATGTTGAATAATATTAGTTGACCTTAAATTTATATATATATTTGGAAATGGTCTTTGTGGAGGTAAAAAAATTCTGTTATAATGGGAGAATTGTTTATTGGAAAGCTGACATTTCGACCCACATTGCCGATCTTCTTCAGGGCTAAATATGCTTTAATAGTTTTATAACTATATAAACATTTTAAATTAACTATTTGTAATTCCTAATCTTATTTCCCATTATTCATCTGATATTCTTTCTGTTTTAAATAATACCTCTTTGTTATTATATATATATACATACACACATAAATTGAACATTATATTTCAAACATTCGACATTATATTTGTACTCATAACTTATTTACGTACTAATAAGGTATACACATGTAGTAAAAATGTTTTTAAAAAATAATAATAATTACGTACATCGATGGCTTAAAGCACAATCATTGTATGTCCAATTTTTCCCTCTCGAGAAATTAATATCAATTATTTTATTAATGTGGTGAAATCATTTTCCAGTCAAATTTTTAATATCAATTTTAAGGTGGAGTTCAGCTCTTTCCTCGTGCACAAACGTAGTATGCCCCTTCTTAATAATCATTAAATGATTATATAGAAGGGACATACTCTAGGGGCCCTCGCACGTTTTATATTATTTTTCTGTCGTCCGAGGAATTTCATAGATTTTTGATAAGATTGAATCACTTTCACCTTTTCGTAAACGTTTTACAATTTCAAACTTAGTAGCGAGATCTAAACTCTTCCTTTGTCTTTTTTTCTGACATTATTGTACGTACTTTTAAGAAAACGACAAGTACCCTTAAGACAAGAATGAAGACTGAAGGTAGTTCAGTGCTTTTTATTGCTGCCCAGAAACTACATTAGATAGAGATGAGAGGATAAATCTGAGAAATGTGTGCGAGGATGCCTAGGTTTTTAGTAAACAAAGTTGTCAAGACACAATGATTGATTCTTAGCCGGCATCTATGACTTTAGCAACCAAGCAATATATATATACATCTTTTTTTTTTTTCTCAAACTGAGGTGACGGTTAACAGAGAGTGAAGGATAATAGAGGTTTTTCCGTATCAGTATTTTTTTATGAAAAACTACATTTTATTTTATTGAATTTTAATAGAAGCAAATTATTATTCATATGTTAATGTAAACATTTTTATGAATACTTACTGAGTCCTTTGATGAAAGTTCGAACATCTTCTTGTTACTTAATTGAACTGGCCGAAGAGTGCTCTCTGGTTCATCTGGAGCAATAGACTGGGAGTCACTGTATGTCAGGTTCCTGCATTTATTATTAAAGTGGTGTAATAGTTCGTTGTTATTCTAATATATATTTTGGCAAATTTAAAAATTAATTAAAATGTAATCATAACACAGCATAAACAGATATTGAGATTGTTTGGTCATGTCTTAAGGATGGAATTCATGGAAAGAACTGAAACTAATTATAAAATGTGTATCAGTTGTAACAACTTAAATTATATGTAAAAAAACAACAACAATGAATTGTAAAAGTACTAAAAGTAAAATTAATGATAGAAAGTAAAGAAAATCAGCTGTATGAGATAAAGGCAAGTAGAGAAACTCCCTCCTGGTAGTACTCCCATAACAAATACAACTCAGGTCACATAGCCATCTTCTTTTCAAATGTCTCGGAGAATTTCAGGAATTCAAGAGGTAGCTAGGTTTGAAACTAGTGGGTTTGAGTGGGAATATTGTTTGTCTTGAAAGGATCGGTATCAAGTTCAGCCCAAATCAGCATTAAATAGAACATAAAGGTCATTGAGAATATGTTGTAAAGAATATTGAACATCATTTGTAGTGCTATTGAGGATGATATCTAGGCTGTTAGGAGAATGTAATGGAAATCTAGAGGGTAATCGTAAATATAAAATTTTAAAAATCTTACCCTCGCTCCTTTCCTAATTGATTTAATTTAAATAAAATATCAACTTCTATCGGTGTGATTGATGGCATCGTGAGGGCTCGATACTTTAATTCATCTGAAAGGTAAAGTACTGAATAATAAATTTTCTACTTTACATATTATAGTAATAAGTTGTCTCCTATTTTTGCTTAGTTAAAGAGTTCATCTATTATAAATGGCCAAAATGAATTTGAAATGTTTTGAATTAATTTTTTTTTTCTTAAATGTATTTATTGAAATTTACTACTGTATACTGAATACATCAAGTAAGGAGCATTGAGGATCGAATTAAAAATAAATTAAAATTCTGTCCGATCCTATTTTGTAAAAGAATTTAAGATCAGTAGCTCATACAATAACAAAGTTATAATTAAAACAACTAAAAGACTCATTTAAACAATAATTGTTGTTATTTTTTCTTACTCATCGTCATCTTTCTTTCTTGTTTGGAATCAAATAGCTGAAAAACTGTTCTGTAAACAGTATCTGGTATACACAATTCCTCAAACTCTTGAAATTCCGAGAATGATATAACTCTGTAAAAAAGAGCATTCAATTTTTAATACAAATTATTCCAATAACAGTCATATTTTAATTTTGAACTCTGGAGGATAAAGGCACTATGTCAACTTGGTTGCCATTTTTACAACTTTTAAATTAATTAAGTTGTATTATTATATTTGTGTCTAGACTTAAGTTGAGAGATTGCAAGTACAAGGCTCTTTGATTTTCATTTTTATTGAACTGAAAAAATTCAGTGAATGTTAGTTGATTAGTGGAAGAAAGTGGTCCGGGTAGAGGTCAAAGAAATTTCTTTCCATACATAGTATCAAGGTCAACAATTGTCTTTCAGTTAGTTGATTAGATTTGGTCTGAGGGTTCCGAGGGTTGTGTATCATCTTTGGTAAAGTTTATGTCTTGAAATTTCATCATCATCATCATCATCATCATATTCTGTCCTCTTGAACCTCACCAGATCTGCCAGTCATCCACCAATAGTGCTCTTCTGTTCCATTGGAGTCCTCTTTTCTCAAAATCCTTCCTCACCTCCTACTAGGTTGTCCTCATTCTCGTTTCCGTTTTCCCTCCACTTGGCTTAGCAGGTTTTGCTGGCAAATCTGTTTGGATCCATCCAAAAGAGGTGTCCAAGCCAGATCAGTCCGTTGAAATTTCATTTAGTTCATAAACTGGCTATGTGATATTTGTTCACGTAGGCTTTCACGGTCTGCGGTATTGTCCATATGTTCTTTTTCCGGGATGGACCGTGTGGTGTTGGTTTTGTTTGCCAAGCTTTTGCTCATCGTGTTGTGAGCTTCCTCAGGGCTAGTCAGTAAATGAAGAGCGGATGGTGGAGTCAGGGTGTATATACCTTGATGTGATATTTTTCTTCTCTATTAATTTTACTTTTATCTTGAAGTAATTTTATCTATTATTTTTCACAATATACACTAGTAACTACCATTTAAAAACAGTAATAATTTGTGTTAAATTTGAAGGATATAATGTACAATAATTGTACATATCTGGCAATGATAAATTGGATTTATTTTAAATATTTGTTGTATTTTAAAATTAAAATTTGGTCTGACACCTTTGGTGGCTGAAATATGATTCATGATAAAATGAATTATAACAGATTTTGACTACTTTAAAACTGATTTACTGATACAGTTAGCCTCTAAGGTCCAGAATTTAACTTACCCATCCTTACTTGTGTCGGAATTACCCGAAAGGAGTTCATCAGACTGTTCGTTGACATTTTCATTTTCAAGTCTCAAAAATTGATTTACGAAATCATTATTGCTTATGAATGTTACATCATTTTTTTTAACGCTTGAATCCTAAAAGTTTGAGAGCTACATGAGATAAAAGCTTTTTATATTGAATGATTGAATTCAAAATCAACTTAAAACATAGAATTTTAATGAAATACAAAATAATTAAAACATATATAGTTAATAATAATAATAATAATAATAACAAAGAAATAATTCAAATAATATATTTTAATACCATATTCGTTTATAACTATTGCTCTTTTTAATATAGCTGGTTGTAATCTAGAACAGTATGTATGCACTGTAAACAATTCAATATATGTACTCTTTACATATATTTGTGTGAGTAGTTCAGTAGATAGGTGATTGATCTACTGATCTCAAGGTTTGCATTTAAAACTGGCTTTGGCACATAAATTATTTTAATTCTGTTAAAAGCTCTAGACTCTCCTAGGGCTCGGGTAGCCTTTATTAAATATGCACACTTAAATTGAGCAGGCGAGCCTGACCTCGGCCAAATCACCTCCCTGCCAAACTTTTAAAACTACTGTCCCTATCATGTACTGAACCCAATATCCTTTCATGTATTGTAGTGGTACTGTTTCTATATATTTATGTTGATGCATGTAATATTCCAAAAATTCATCATGTTTTTAGAGTAAAAATACTATTTGTATCAAATAAACTACTATTGCTAAATAAATGACTTTTTTTTTTAAATTTGTATATTAAGTATACCAATAAATAATAATCAATTTCATTAAATCTTTTTGATCTGCTATTTCATATAAGGATTTAAACTTTTTGGACTCTAGAAACAAAATTAATTTGTATTGATGATAATTGTTGACCTATGATAATTTATGTTGAAGAAATTGGTCCGGGTAGAGGTCACTGAATGAAATTCTCAAGTAATTTCAGAAGATCTTTATTGATAGCCAACGTTTCGACCTACACTGTAGGTCTTCTTCAGGGCTGTGGGTCCTCTCTGGCTATGAAACACTGACTGATCTTGACACTGACACTGACATCAGTCAGTGTTTCATAGCCAGAGAGGACCCACAGCCCTGAAGAAGACCTACAGTGTAGGTCGAAACGTTGGCTATCAATAAAGATCTTCTGAAATTACTTGAGAATTTCATTCAGTGACCTCTACCCGGACCAATTTCTTCAACAAAAATTAATTTGTTATTGAAGCCAATAAAAATTAATTGACCCAATAGTTAATATGAGAGTGAAACAGATAAAATGTAATAATTAAAGCCATTTTAATTTATTTCCAATTTTTTTCTAGGAAATAATATACCAGGTCTGCAAGTTTAAAATGTCGTTTTAATTCCAATAGAATGCGCTCTTAGCCTATTGAAGGATTTGCTTATCTCTAAACGCTATTTTGTTTGTTAGTCATTTGTTTACAAAAGTCAGTTGTTTTTAAGTCGTTTACATGGACGTATCATACCTTTCTTTGGTGTTAAAAATGTCTAATTTTAAGCCAAATAAAGAGCATTTGCGGCATGTCATGATTTTCTTATTCAATCAAAAGAAAAAGGCATCTGAATGTCATCGGATTCTTGTTGAGACTTATGGCGATCTTGCTCCAACCGTCAAGACATGTGAACGTTGGTTTCAAAGTTTCAAACGTGGTGATTTTGATGTTACTGATAAAAAACGAGAAAATCGACCAAAAAAGTTTGAGGACGTCGAATTGCAATCTTTATTAGACGAAGACACTACCCAAACTCAACAAATGATGGCAGAACAGTTGAATGTCACTAGACAAGCCATTTCCGATCGCCTGAGAGCTATGAGAAAAATTCAAAAGGTTGGAAAATGGGTTCCACATGAATTGGACGAACGACAGATGGAAAAACGAAAAATTGTGTGCGAAATGCTGCTTTTACGCCACGAAAGAAAGGGTTTTTTGCATCGAGTTGTAACTGTCGATGAAAAATGGATTTATTTTCAGAATCCCAAACGAATAAAATCATGGGTAACGCCAGGACAACCATCCACATCGAGTGCAAGACCGGATCGTTTTGGGAAGAAGACAATGCTGTGTGTGTGGTGGGATCAGAAGGGAGTAGTCTACTACGAGCTTCTCAAACCCGGCGAAACAGTCAATACCGACCGCTACCGACAACAAATGATCAATTTGAGTCACGCATTGATCGAAAAACGCCCAGAATGGGCTCACAGGCACGCCAAAGTCATTCTTCAGCATGATAACGCTCCTGCACATTCAGCCAGATTGACTAAGGAAACGATTTCTTCGCTTGGTTGGGAACTCCTACCCCACCCGCCGTATTCACCTGACCTGGCGCCTTCTGATTATCACCTATTCTCATCGATGGGACACTCATTGGCTGAGCAACACTTTAACAATTTGGAGGATGTAAGAAAATGGCTCGATGAATGGATTTCAAATAAAGATGAAGCATTCTTTTGGAATGGTATCCATAAATTGCCCGAGAGATGGACAAAATGTGTAGAAAGCGAGGGCCAGTACTTTGAATAAAATATATTATACTTTTTTTTTTAAATTAAATTATATTTTAAGAAATAAACGACATTTTAAACTTGCAGACCTGGTAGTAATAAAATAGTTCTTAAATCGTTTTAATTCAACAATATTTTTTTAATAAATAAATAAGAACATACTTAAGGATTTTTATCTTATCAATTCCTGTTTTTAAGGCCCATAATTATTTTTAGAAATTTGGTAGAGTGATGATAATAGAAGTAAGGAGATATAATGAAGGTGGGATTTTCCGTGAGTTAGATTTTTTCGAGATATTGCTGTCTATTATTTGAACATATGTTTATAGACGATATATATTTTATATAGAGAATACATACAATATTTTTTATGTAGGAATTGTGGATGAATTTTATTTGCAGAGCTCGGTAAAGTGGATAGAAAGAATTACAAAGTAAAGAGGATAAAGTGCGCATAAAATGAATTAATAAAATCTTAAATACTCTTTCAGGTTTCCACGGCCATTATTTATACACAAAACTTCAGTGGTTTCTGGTTTAGACCATGTTGTTAAATTTTTCTTCGCCAACGTTTCGCCAGACATACTGCTAGCTTTTTCAATGAAATAGAAAAAATGAATCATTCTCGATCCAGCCTTGAAAAAGCTAGCAGTATGTCTGGCGAAACGTTGGCGAAGAAAAATTCAACAACATGGTCCAAACCAGAAACCACTGAAGTTTCGTGTATAATAATACTATTAATTTCAACCTTCCCCTTCAAAATCTACTATTGAAAAATCTATTCCTCCCCTCAGAAAAAAAAATCTGAGGTTTTGGATTTTAAAATACATAAAATCCTAGTACGGAATAAATAATAATAATTTAAAAAAAATAAAAAAACCCGCCCAACCATAGCTTTTCTCCGAGACTACTGAATCAATTTTCCTTGATACTTGGCACTAAAGTTAGGGACCATCCCACCACTTTTCTCGGGAATCCCCATTACTATCTGTCTTTTATTTCAAAATGGGAGATGATAAGATATTTAATACTTCGTGACTGGACCATTTATTAATAGAGTTGAACCTCGATTATCCTTCAGGGTATGGAACCAAGATGGTGACGGATTTGGGAAATAGACGGATATGGGAGTGAGTCACATGTCTCATATATATACATAAATTGAACAATATAATTCAAACATTCGACATTATATATTTACTCGTAACTTATTTACATACTAATAAGGTACATATGTAGTAAAAATGTTTTTAAAAAATAATAATAATTACGTACATCGATGGCTAAAAGCACAATCATTGCATGTCCAATTTTTCCCTCTTGAGAAATTAATATCAATTTAAAGGTGGAGGTTAGCTCTCCTCGTGCACAAACGTAGTATACCCCTTCTTAATAATCATTAAATGATTATATAGAAGGGACATACTCTAGGGGCCCCCTCTCGTTTTATATCATTAACTGTCGTCCGATAGATTTCATAGATTTTCCTAAGATTGAAGCAATTTCACACTTAGTAGCGAGATATAAACTCTTACTTTGTCTTTTTTTTCCGTTTTTATTGTACGTACATTTAAGAAAACTACAAGTACCCGTAAGACAAAATGAAGACTGAAGGTAGTTCAACTCCGGAAGCTATAATAGGTAGAGATGAGGAGATAATTGATTTCTGAGAAATGTGTGCGAGAATGGCTGGGTTTTGAGTAAACAACAGATTCTAGAAAACGAAGTTGTTAACAAACAACGATTGATTCTTAGCCGGCGTCTATGACTTTAGCAACCAAACAATATATAAACATCTTTTTTTTTTTTTTTTTTCTCAAACTGAGGTGACGGTAAACAGAGAGTGACGGATAAAAGAGGTTTTACTGTATATAAGAAAAAATTGTTTTAGTCTTCGCTCACTCCCTAATCTTTAAATAATTTCTTGTATTTTCAGAAAATATGTGTTTCTATTATTTTATTTAATCATCTCCCAGCCTTACAGTTGTCCTACCCACTATGCCCAAGATCGCGGGCTCGTTGCCCGGCAGGTGGCCTAAGAGTTTCTAAAGGGAGTAAGAAATCTTTGGTTATACAGTCCTTCGGAAGGGACGTACCACTACATGGTACAGGTTTAGGTTATTGAATAATCGCCCCATTCAGGTAATTTATGCTTGAAAAGATTTTTATTGAAGAATTTATGTATCTCAAAAATGGGAACTGGCGAACTTGACTGATTAATGATCTTAAACACGTATTTAAAACCAATTTTTTCTTCTATTTTTTTGCTTTTTCAAATAATCTACTATAAATGTTATATATACATTACAGGTTCTTTAAGTTTATGAGTGTAAATAATTATGTGGATATTTGATTGAACATCTTGCAGTTAGTTTGCTGTCTGATTGATGAGTCGGTTTGGATCTTGATGTGTGTTTTGGAGTATGTCCTGCTGATGCCTGAATTGATTGCCTAAAATTTAAGGCTGCCACTGTAGCATACAGTGACTTATAATGAACAAACAACAACAGTTGCCCTAGAAACAGTACATACAGTCTCTACCAATGATCTGTACCCAAGACCCTGCACTGGCTACAGTCGTGCAGATATTTTTTATTCTTTCATTTATCGATAGTCATGTCTAATGCCTAATGAATTTGTTTTAAAATGAAATTTACTTAATTTATTATAATATAAACCGCCCAAATACAAAATTTTATGATTTTTATTTACTTTAAAATGAAACCAACTTATTACAGGTATTACCCAACGTTGTAACCAAGAAGCGCAATTTCATTCTTAATTGAATTCATTGACTGATAAGAATTGATTAGACTGTTTAATACTGTTTTAGTATGACCACTTTATAAACATTTATGAAAATACAGATCATATGTTTGTTATGAACACGATATCGGATAATTGTTTCTTATTATTTGAATTAATACTTTTAATTAGTTTTAAAAAATCTGTTGGAATTTCATTATTACTGTTGCTTTCATTACTAAAAAGTTTAATCGGTCTCTCGAAAGCAGTAGTCAGCTGTTGTAACAGAAGTTCCAGCACCAGCTTCTGCCAGCCTCTCCAGAGTAAAAATATAAATAATAATTACTATTCGAAATTTATTAAGCTGATGGGTCGTCTCCTTCATACTCCGGAAAAACTTTGGCACAGAGACCATGTTCAATCGAAATCTTGTTCAGGATCTACTGAGTCATGTTGTGCAATTATATATTGCTCATATTGCCCAGTATCATAATGTAATTATTAAAAAATCATAAACATATATGTCAGACTTACCTCTAGACATGATGACCTCTGTTTGAACAGATCTTTCAACAATTCCAAAACCATTCCGTGTCAACTTTTTACTGATTAAATAGTCAATTTATTTAAATTAAATACATTGTAAAATAAATATTTCAATATACAATTTTATTTTAATTAATAATTACAATACTTGTATGATATTCTTGTTAAAAACACCTGTGCCATTTTTTATTACATGTTCCTTGCTTATTTAAGGAAAAATACTATTTTATATGTAACTATTTTAAGGCTGATTGGTTACAATAATATAATTATTGTCGTTACATCTTTCACAGAAAGTATTACCTTCCCGTCAACTGTTCTTCGTGGTCCCAAGGATTCTAACCTGTATGTTTATAGTCCGTCTTGTTTCAACAAATATTCTTGAAACTTACCTCGAATTATCCGTTATGCCAGTTTACATTGCCTTGCTTTTAAGTTAACATAAATCTTATTCATAAATTTCTGAAGTGCTGGAGATGCTCAGCTTATCGTGTATTCAAATTTTTATAGCAAATCTTTTATGAAGATGTAAATATTGTCTTTAGATATATTTTTGGTTATTGTTTTTTTTATTTAATATCATCCGCAGCTTCTATAAATATCGGTCGATGCTACAGAGGGATTCCTAAACTTTAGGTAGGGATCTGCCTCTTGGACGCAAACCTTCGAAGGACGGCTTTAACAAGAACTTTCCATCAAGCGACGTGCTGGGCTGCGAACCTACGACTTGCATCCCAAATACTCTATTTGGCATAGAGAATGTTATACTAACCATTACACCTCAGGTGATTCAGATATGTTTTTAGCCTTGTTAATTACAACTTCTTAGTTCGTTAATGTATTACTCCGAACTAGCTTTTTAGGAAATCATTTAATCCTCTATTGAAACAGTAATAGTGTTAATGGGAAACAATTATTTTAGGAAATTATAATTAAGTTATGAACCTTTTTTGTCATGCAATGCAAAGGAGCTCGCCATATCGTCTTCATTTAAAACATGCTTTTTCTTCTTGGCTTATTCTCTGAATGTATTCTTCATATAGAAGCCTCAGAGCTTCCTGCCCAGCGGGTTCCTTTACCTGTCCTGTATAGTAGGTTACCATTCCTCGTCCAAGCGGCAGACATGCCCGAACCGCTTCCATCTCCTCTCAATGGAGAACTTATTTTACCGACCACTCTGCGAAGTAGCTTCATTTATGAGAGGAAAATAGTTGACTGGATGATAAAATCTAGAACGGAGATAGTTGGGGGGTGCAGTAAAAAACACTGAATAAGTACTAGACTTATATTTATGTGCCGACGTTTCGACCTATATTTTTGTTCTGTTTGTTTCTCTCTCATAGCCCTGAAGATGACCTACACTGTAGGTCGAAACGTCGGCACATAAATATAAGTCTAGTACTTATTCAGTGTTTTTTTACTGCACCCCCCAACTATCTCCGTTCTACATAGCTTCATTTATGTTTTTGTTACGTGTTTGGCAAGCAAGATCCAACTTTTATTCCTATATGTAAGCATAAAGAAGAAGAATTCTTTCACGCGTCACATATAAAGTTTAAAAAAATATTTTTTAATTTCAAACCAGTGCCTGTTTTTTAGCTAATAATTATATGCATTGCTGCAAAGTAAGTGAAAAAAACAAAACTTTTCAGAAAAACGAATAAACTGTTTTAAGTTTGAGTGGAAAATAGTTGGTTGGATAATTCTAATGATGGATTGAATTGGTCAGGCAGGCAATGATAACACAAAAATAAGCAGAAATTATTTTCTAAGGTTCACTAAATTAAAACTGTAAACTGTTTCAAGGTTCATTGAAAATAGTGCGTGTCATCAAACATAGATATAATACCTATGGTATTGTCGATGATGTTGTGGCCTATATATTACTTTATATGATTTTTTATCAATTATCTATTCTAAAATAAATCACTCTAGATCGAAGACGAAAACCGTTTTTCACATTCGATACATTGCATTTGTATCGACAAAATCATTCCTTACATAATAATTTGTTTTATCATATTCAACAAGCTATGCTTTAGACTGTAGGGAATTGATATATTTTATATTAATTTATCTTGTATGATGAATGTAATCCAGTAGGTTAATACGATTCCAGTTAGACAGTGACAGGTAGGGAAGAGGGGTTGTTTCTCGGTGGCCATGACGACGGGGCGCGCGCAGCCGAGCAGTGGTGGCCTCTAGCGGCGGGAGGAGGCGGCTCTCAGTCACCGGCCGGCCGCCGCCGCTATCAGTCCATCATTTCTCTCTCTCACTCTATCTCTATCTCTCTCTCCTCTATCTGCCTCTATCTCTCTTTATCCCTCCCCCTACCCCACACCCTCCCTTCCCGCCAGTCATTCTTCCGTCCGCCCGCACCACGCACCTCCCCACCGCACGGTCGCAGCCTTCTAAATCAGGCCTAACCAAAACAAAAGAACGTCCAAGCGTGTGTTTTATATGAATAACGAAAAATAAAAATATATACAGAATATATAGTAAAATATTTTTTATATCCGATTTTTATACTGAATAGATTTTTTTATTAGTATATTTGTTACTAAAGAGTTTTCTAAATTTGAGCCCGCATTAAGTGGCCGAAACTAATTTTCTACACAACTTTGATAATCGGAAAAAGAAGCCTTCCTTGTGATAAGTGACGTTTTTCTTTTTCTTCTTCTTCTTGGATATGAGCCTTGCGATTTAATGGGATGGCGACGACTGAGTTCTCTACAGGTAGCGGTAGGAGGAAACAAGCGAAGCCCCAACGAAAGAATGGTAAGTCCTTGATAAATTATATAAGGGTTCCTGAGGGCTCCGAGGGATCCTGAGGGTTACAATCCCTTCCCTAGCAGTCTGGCGTGTCTGCATTTGAATCGTCTCCATAGTAACCCCCAACGCTTCACTTACTCAATGAACTTAAAACTCTCTAGTAAACGTCTTACGTTCACAATAATTATCAATCAATCATGAATCAAACTTATCAATTGTCTCTTTGATATGATATTAGTATTTTAGTTGTGCAAGTACATCATTATAGCAATATAAGTTTATGCTATACCGATAAAGGCATAATTTTATTTATGTTAATAAATAAAGTAAATATTTTGAAAGATGACAACTTTATTATTTAATCAGATAATTACAATATTTTTTGTTCGATTACGTTATTATTTCATTGTAATGTACCATAATCTACGAAATGAGAATTATTATAAAAATAATATTTTTATTTTATACCGTTGTTTATTCATACCTTCGCAATAATTAATCAAATTTATTAATTTCATCTTTAATATGATCAATACTATTTTATTTTTCTAATTTTATTTCAACATTATTATAAAAACAAGATGGCAACCTTCATAATAAATTATATAATAATAAAATATTATTTATTCGATTATGCATTATGTAATTATTGGTTGTTACATTATCATGTCATTCATACCGTTTTTCTTTATATATTCGCAATAACTATCATTCTATTTTGAATTAAATTTATTAATTCTCTATTGAATATTATTAAAACTATTGTAGTTTTATAATTTTATTTCATTGTTATCATTATCATTGTAATAAAAAAGTCCATCTTATAACTATAAAAACATTAATTTTATTTGATGAAAAGTAAATATATTGAAAGTTGACAGCTCTATAATAAATCAGATAATAATATAATATTTATTCCGTTAGAATATTAATTCATCTTAGAAAGTCGTAAATCTGCTCAATTAGAATTAATATTAAAATTATATGACAATTAATTTATTTATTTTTCTTTTAATTATTTGTTGTTTGATCGTAAACGGTATTTCTTTAGACGCGGGTGAATGATAACAATTTTGCATAAAAGATCTAGGCTGCATCAATAATAATTCTTATTTATTGTACAATGGTTTATATTGAATGCTAGTAATTTTTTTTTCATTTTATTTTTGTATTCTTATACCAAATATAGTATTGGTTCAGTTGGTGATAATTATCTAATTTAAACTCTGTAATTAATTGTTTTCATTCATCTATTATTTAACAATAAATTCTCATTTTAGTTATTTTTAAAATTTATTTTTCCTTGTATTTAAATAATAAGGAAAAATATTAACCCTTTTTCTTCTTTTGAACTGCATAAACATTTTTTATTAATTTAAACATATTTTGTATACAAATTTTTTGCAGAATAAAACTGTCTTAAAATTTTCGTTCTGTTTGAAAATAATTTTTCGTGTATCACACTTTTTTTTAATGTTTAATTGGCCTATTAATTATTCTAAACTATTGTTCATTAAGATTAAATCGAATAGAACTGATATCACTAAGTGACATGTTTTGATAAGAATTATTTATGATAAGTGGTTACTGAATTCTGTTTCTGAACTCGTTTCGTTAAGTTTTCATTAGATTTGTAATATAATAGTTTTAATTATTAATTAATTGCTTATTATTAATTAATCAAATTTTGTTTAAAATAAAGTGAAATGTTTTAATATGTATACATTCTGATAATAAGCAATGTAAATTTATGTTCATTTATTGATCTCGATTAGTATTTTTGAAAAATTATTTATTTGCGAATAAACAAGATATTATAATTCCGTTGTAAAAGTTTGGCCAGAAAGACATGATATACATATATTTGAAAATTTAATATCGAATCGGAAGAATAGAAAATTAATAAATGAATGAAATAAGAAATAACCTTAATAATTTTTAGACTGAATGCTTGTTTTATGGATGTATAATTCTGTATTAATCGTTTTTATTGTACAGATAAATACTAAATATAGCATCGATCGTATGACATGAAATTTTCTTTATAACACTGTTATTCATTTCTTATTCAGAAGTTTCCAAAGTTCTAAATCTGATGTCCATTACGGAGGATCTTTTATTTTGGCTTTATCATTTTTTTTATAAATTCCATATAGGCTAAAAATATTTTTGTATAGATTGACGACAACATTTATTACTTTTTTTTTTAAAAGAATTTATGGTCAAATTGCACTAAAATAAGAAATGAAGGAGATCGCTGTATATTATTTCAATTCATTATTAGCGAAAATTCAATCATTTATTAGATATATTTTGAACAGTGAAATTTTATTCAGTGTTCAATGAAATTGCCTTTAATATTTGGATTTTTTATCACTTTAATAATAAACGGTTAAATTGTTATTATTTTTATTTCGAAAATATATGTGTATGTATATATTCACGATGTTGTATTATTCGCAGTATTGTTTTGTTGGCGTGGGATTTGATAAGAACAAGGCGCGTTATCATTTATGACGACAATCGCCTGTAATCGCCGAAAACGATAAGTAGTCTTTTATAATAAAATTACAAGTAACGAAAAACTAATCAATTGAATTTATTCTATATAAATAAAAATGAATCGCCAAATGTGTTGCTAAGAACAAAATTCGAGAACGGCTCGACCAATTCGGCTAAAAATGTTTTCCTTATTTTTGTTAAGACCCAAAGAAGGTTCTTATGGAGAGAAAAAAACGTAAAAATTACGAGCGAATTAATAAAAACAACACTTTTCTTGATCCCTTAGTAAAAAATAACAGTTCAGTTAGGAGGTCTATTGTATAACAATTACAAATTTTGTTTCATCAACACAATCAATTGAATACAATGTGTAAAACTGCACTGGATCTTATGCCATCTGGTAATCATAAATTTGTAATCAGAGCTGGTAAAACGTCTGTAGGAGAACATGTGAGATGTTTCAATTCACCGACAATTGATGAAGTTGCCATTGTAATGGTTGGAGAAAATTTGGAAGCCTTTAGTTTTAGGGAAATAGCGCAGAACGTCTGCCGGGATGACTAGTAATTAATTTATTTAATAATGGGCGAGTAAATATTTTTATGTAAATTATTATAACTATAGATACGGTTTATTAATTAGTATGAAGCTGATTCCAAGCTATTAGAGCCGTTTATTCTATAACTATCAAAACCCTAATATACATATTTTATCTTGTTTATTATACCCAAGCTAATTAGGATCTAGAAGGATAAGCTCTCGTTAATATTATAATTTCTTTAATAGTTATGTTATTTTAATGTTTAAATTAAATCTCCAAAATGAATGTTTCTTTCTTTTCCATATCAGAATAATTGATTTAAAAAATAAAATCAGTACCTGAGGATTCTTTCTCTACTTCCCTTTATCGCATGTCATTATCTATCATTCACTGTATTTACATGTTGTATTGTTAAAATACAGTTGTAAATTTCAATATTTTTTTTTAAAATAAATAAAAAACCTGCTGAACAAATTATTCTTGATTAGTGGATGGTAGTAGTGGCAAAAAAAATTTTTTTTCAAATAATTTGTTTGTTTTTAAAGATTCTATGGTGTCCTTACTCAAGTTACGTACGTTTTGTGTATGGTAAATTCATGCGACGTATTCGTGAAACGTAATAAAATGGATTATTCCTCATATTGCATATTTATATTCAATTCATTTATGATTTAATTATATTGAATAGTTATTAGTCGGCCATATAGCTATGAATGAGAAATTGTTCCGGATGAACGTGAAAAAATAATGCCGTCACTAAAAACTGTTTATTAGAAACCCACGTTGCTGCAGGTCATCTTCAAAGCTTCCTGTTTACAAGTACGGTAGTAAAGAGAAATGATTATATAAAAAATTATCTATTTGATAATGAATAAATATATAATTTTTTACAATTTACAATAGACTGACTATTATAACCATAAAATCTTATTATAACCTAACCATAGATACATTTATAAAATTACTCATAAATTAGTATTTGTTGTATATCGAATTTGTACTCGATTTTAATTAATATTTATGTGTATTTTATCCTATATTTAGAATGACCGTTCCTTATAGTTTGAGTAGTTTTAATATTAGGTATCAATCCCGCAGGTTGTCGCTTTCAGTTGAGTGAAATGTTTTAACTTTTCATTCGTTTCCTTTTAAATATTCTACAAAAATATAAATAATCAAGAGATTCAGTATGGAAAAAATGAGTGTAATTATTGGAAATGTGTATACTTCGATAATCATTTCATCAAGAAACATATATCACCTACAACTTCGAAATGATTGTTGAAACGTTTATTTCTTTATGAAATGAGTTCCGAAACATTTCCCATAACTACACTTTTTTATTGTCGAGAATATTAAAAAGTAAAGGAATGACTAATTGCAACTTGTGATTCCACTCGAAGCGACAACCTGTGGGAATAATACCTAATATTATATTAATGTTAATGTTTTTATTATAAACGTTTCAAATTAACACTTTATAACATTCCTTCGGAATAGCATAAGTTATCTCTTAAACTTCTTTTCTGCCATCGAATCCAGACTTCCTCAAGACATGACAGGGTGGTCTCAAGAAGCCATTTAAGGTAATTCGGTTGTAGCGATAGGCACACCTGAGGAGAGGAGTGGGGGGAGAGGCCATTTTGTTCCCTACCTCGGTGGCAATATTCCCCTATCGATTCTTCCTCTTAGTGGCCACCTGTGGCCGGAGAGATCCTGATGACCACTTCCGGTCTTCTTGATTGGTCGAAAAAGGTGCCTTGCTGTCGGTGCCTTCGGTTGTCCGGACATTGTTGGGTTCACTGTTACAAATAGATAGTTATTACTGTAACGGTTACATTATATCTAACATGTTTTTAAAATTAATTCAACTCTTGACGAACACATACGAACATACTATGAAAGAAAAACCATATGGACCCCCAAACCCGTTGATGGGCCCCCCAAACCACGACTCACATGCCTGAAGATAGGATGAGACTAACAAGAACGTGGATGAGAGATCTGCTCTCATAAGAATATTAAATCAAGCTACTAGAGAGGTACCGCTAGCTACTGTTCTCCATGCCTCTTATGTCATTTCGTTTTATTTTTTTTGACAGCCCATCTACTGATTTTCAATTGTTTGTATTAGTCTTCTGTTTTTTTTATTTGTTGTACTTCTGATAAATAACTACTGATAAACTAAACTAAAAGATTGTTGCACTTCATCTACAAACAACCGTACATTTTAATAAAACCTATATCAAACAATGATGTTTTTGGTTCAACAGATGGTCAAAACTATATTGATTCCTAACCAACGGTTATGCAGAATGGTTTCTTAACCAAAATCTTTCTCAACAGGCCAGATAAGTGTTCTCACATTATATAGCCCAAATTGTAAATAGGGTGTGAATGTGTACATTATATATTTATATTTATTTATTTTTACTTTATTATTTATCATGTTTTTATTAATTTCTTTCTATTACCATATATATATATATATATATATATATATATATATATATATATATATATATTTATAGATTTTTTTATTTTATTATGTTTATATCATTGTTTTGTTATGGAATGATTGTAAGCTACATAGCACCATTACTTATTGCCCACAAGTGGCAGATTGTAATGTTTTGAAAAAAAAAAAAATATATATATATATATATATATATATATATATATATACAGCACAAGTGAGCTCCCGTCATCACATCATTTTTCTTATTAGTCTCCTATTGGAACATATATTTTATTAATTTTGGTTATTTGACTTGCATTAAAAATATCTTAAAATACATACCTACAGTGAAAACTATAATAAATGTTTTTATAAATAGATCTATTGGATTATTACTATTGGAGGCCTCACGTGACTGGTTATGATTTCTTAATTTATTTAACCTATTAAATGTCATACAGGAGTTATATTTGAATTTCACCTGTTGTGTTGAGGTTAGTTTAGTTTAACCTTCTACACTAAATATCACGGACTTGCAGTCCGGTAGGCGGGCGGCCTTAAGATTTTTAGAGGGAGTAAAAAATCCTTGGTTATGTTTTGAAATTAAATGGCAGTCCGGAACCTGTGCGGTTCCAGCTCCTTGTAGGGTCACTATCCTAATTAAACCTGCATAGGCACAATTTAGGACTTTAATTTTAGGACCACTGTAGCATCATCCGATTAGCCATAGCAGCTTAATGAGACTTTAAATAAACAAATAATGTGATATATACTCATTTTAAGACCGTGGAAAAATTCCAACGAAAAGCCCTTAAGCCTCCAAACTAAAACAGAAATTGGAAATATCTGTCCAATATTTCGCATATTCAGGCATCCTCAAAAAAGTTTGGAAACTTAAGGGCTTTTCATTGGAATTTTTCCATGGTCTTAACATTTATGTAAGGTCTCTTTTTTTTTCCTTTCCCTGTTCAATATTACATAATATATTTTGTGTTATAGCCATAAGTCCACTGGTTTCTTGATAATGTTCTTTTTTTTTCTTGCACTTTCATTTTCATTGTTTCATATGGTCTTTTGTCTCATGTTTTTGTTTTGCCTACTATTATTTTTTTTTTCCTGTTGTGCTTTTTGATGTTTGGTGAGTGTATATTAAATTTTCAAATTCTGGAGTATTTATCAGCTGTTTTTATCTCACTTTATCCAGCCGGGGTCGAGTAACCTTCCTTATGATTCATTAGTTGCAATTTGAGCCTTGGAGGTGGTGGGATGTTTCTTGGGTGCATTATTCATGTTTTGTTTTGTTGTTATTCTCTTTCTACTCTGAGTAAGCCTGAATAGGCGAAATGTTGGACAGATATTTTCAATTTCTGTTTTAGTTTGGATACTTTAGCGCTTTTCGTTGGAATTTTTCCACGGTCTTAACATTTATGTAAGGTCTATTTTCACCTTTCCCTTTTCAGTAGTGATATATACTCTTTATCTTATTGTGTAATAGATAAAGGATTTTGAATAAAGTGAAGATGGATTGAAAAACAGGAGCGATTGTTAGCTTCCAGGAGCTTATTGACCTGAATTTATCTTGTCAGTTCAAAATTATCAGAACTCCAATCCAAGTGTTATCAGTGTTATTTTCCTTCCCCCATCTTTGTTATGTTTTTTATGTTCCTAGCGCGGTGAAATGTAATCTATCGGTATGTTCGAGACTAATAAAAAAAAAGAAGCCTTTAATTAGAACGAACGAGGCTAGATTTTTAATGGTCATTGTGTTTTTTTCCCTCGTGGTCCCAGGTTCGTCCCTTATCATTCCTTATCAGGGGTCACTCAGTCGTCAACAACACGTGGGGGTTATCTTCTTTATTAATAACGGTTGTGCAACACCAGTCAGGTCTGTGTCAGTGCCCGTGGCTTATCTCGGTCTACTACGTCAAAGGTGTCCGTTGTCCATACATTCCAGGTATGGAAAATTCCAGATGCCTAGATCATGACTCTGATCAATATTGGATACAAAATTACAAATCTCAAACCCCGTTTCAAGCTGATCCGAATCACTAGCTGAAAAAGTTAATAAAAAGAAAAAAATATTAAGGAAATTATTGAAAGCAAGTCACAATTAATTCAATCACAATAAACAAATGGTTTAATAATTAAACAAACAAAATACTAAATAAATGAAACACCTTAATTATAAATAAATAAATAAATCTTTATAAAAAATATCATAAAAGGTAATGATTTAAATATTTCTCTATATGCTACTATTTGAGAAAATCCGGATAATTAACAATTTCTTTTGGTTGAATGAAAAAAAAAAAAAAAATCAAAGCCTTTTTATAAGTAACAATTTTAAATATATTAATTAGTGAATCTAAAATTCCAAATAAAGAAAAATATTAATGTTCAATATTAATCACCTGCAGGTGTATTGCGAAAATAACGATGTCTTGTACCTCGTCAACAAATCCAGCTGGTGGAGTCGAAATCAACGATGTGATCGATGCGGGCGATAATTGATGTGTGATCGTTGTGGCGAAAATCGATGGGTGATCGATGTGGCGATAATCGATAGACGATCGATGTGACAACAATCGATAGGTGGTCGGTGTGGCGATAATCTATAGGTGATATCGAGAGGCGTACAAACATCCAGCTTGACTAACTATCTTTAACTAACTGACTGATGCTCACAGCGCGTACTTCAGTTGTTCACTGTAGGCAACAGGCACTTTTTTGTCCACTTACACCATATGTTATTTACACAAATAATATTCTGCTAGGCTTAACTGATAATTATCTTTTGAAATAAATACAATACCTTTTTGCTTTCAATAATTAATATACGAAATAAACAAAAGAAAGAAAAAACTTTACTTCAAGAATGGTTAATTAAATCGTAATGAAAAACAAAACAAGGAAATTTAATTAAACTTAAAAATAACTAATATTTTAATGTTAAGGGCCTTAACAATATCCATAAGTCATGCTTTCGAAGTTTCTGGTTTATATGCCATTTATGTATATACAGATCATAGTTTTTTTCTGTCCTGGTGAAATATAAATTGACTTTGACCCTAATATTTGTTAGTGTTCAGGATCCTAATTCAAAGCAGTGTCTGTTTTTTTATAATTTGAACTATTTTATTATATCAAGGAGACAAATTTATATGGATAAAAAGATTTCTCATTCTTTCTTGCATTCGTTAGTAACTATGAATTGGTAACTATTACTATAACTAAAACGAATAAAATATATTAATAAGGTTACTAGCTAGAGCAATCACATACTCTCTTGCATGGGAGTACAATATAATCTGAAGTATATACTATACTAGCTTATGCCCGCGGCTTCGCACGCGTGGAATTTGGTCTGCCACGTAAAGTTTCGTGAAAGATCATTTTAAATAAATAATTTAATTATTTTTTTTATATATAAGTTACTCGAACATCCGAAATTTCAGATGTCTAACTTCAAAACTGACGGATTCTATACAACCTTTGAACCCCTATTATATTAAAGGGGAAACCCTTGGAGTGGAATTATCCGAATTTCTTTCTTAAACTATACACAGAACCTAACTACAAATTTCAAGATGCTAAGTTCCTGATTTACCTTTAATTATGTACTATAACGGGGGTGGGCACATGCCCCCGTGCCCCCACATAGATCATGTGATTTGCCTTTATTTATGTACAATAATGGATTCTCCACACTACCTAAAATACTGTCGGGGGGGGGGCACGTGCCCCCTTGCACCCTCCCATAAATCCGCGCTTGCTATAGCCTATGTGTTATTCTGATGTATAACCTATATAACTATAAAGTTTCATCCAAATTTCTCCATTAGTTTATGCGTGAAAGAGAGACAAACATACAAACATTCACATTTATAATATTAGTAAGATATAAAACATTTATATTACAAGGAAGGAAAAATATAAAATTATCTTCCATTATTGTCATTATTTCTGTAGGGGATAATAATGAGTGGGAGATGCAAATTTCCTACTACCCAACAGTTGTGCAGAGAGGTGATTTGGCCGATTATTAGCTGCTAAGTACCCCCCTAATTAAGGGAACCAGTTTTTAGGGGATAGCTGAGTCCACGGTGATCCCACGTGGTTGATGCTGCACCTACATATTTGGATACTCCTCTTTCCTATACTTTTTAAACAACTTAAAACTTTAGAACTATATGTTTAAATTAACTAAATTGTATCTTCTAATAAATTTATCAAAAAATTACTTCAACATTATTTTTTTTAAAATTAAGTTTATACATATACTTTGTAATTTTAATGTTTCTAGAGTAGAACCTTCTATAAATTGATTAATCTTATTGTTAATCCGGGCATGGGGTAATGATTAGGATATAAAATAAATGAAGTAAAGATATATAGAAGTTATAAACATTTGGTTAAATATTTCTTACAAACTTCATAATTTTATGTTGAAATATTTGAGCCGTTTATTTTGAAAGTGGCCTAACTCCGTTTTTCAAATTTTTGCCGGTTACCGTAGTTAAATGTACAACTTCATATTAGATATCAGTGAAGCATTTCAGGCCAAAATATATTTCGAGCAAATACGATGAGTTTTTGACACATAAGTTTTCAGAATTAGTTCAATAACTGAACCGTGTAGTTTGAAAGTGGCCTAACTCCATTTATTTTATACTTACATCAAGATATTTATTATTGATAATGTATATTGCGATATATACCACCGGAACATCATGTTCTTCGAATCCCTTTCAAACGCGCAAAATGTAGATGAATAGTAAATTGTAATAAATTTATATTTGTAATTTTATATGTTCTGAAATTAAAAAAATGTTTTGAATAGTATAAATTGTGTTTCCAAAGTGTTTTAAAGATATGTAAAATAAATTGAGTATTGTTTTTTTTTCAATTTGGAGCATCTTAAATTATGTTTAAGTGGACTTGGGTACCTTCAAATTTTATAATGAATCTGGTCGTTAATTTTGAAAGTTGCCTAACTCCATTCTTGATAAGAAAACGCACATTATTCACTTAATAATTGTTACCATTTTAATAGGAACCATAAATTTAGCAGCCTTAGATACACTTAAGCAGTATGACTCATTAACATACTATGCGTATATTTTTAAATACATTGAAACGCAAACCCTTAAATATCTCGATTTGAAGATAAATGGAGGTAGGCCACTTTCAAAATAAACGGCTCATTTATCTAATGGAGTTTTATTTTCCGCATCAATATTTCCACAAATAGAAATATAATGCCTATTGTTGTTTATTCATTTAACGTCACTTTTTGCTGCTATGGCTAATCGGACGATGCTACAGTAGGAACTCTAAATTTTGCCTATCCAGGTTATATTAGGATAGGAATTTAGCCAGACACTAAACATGCTTCGAATCTCTATTTTACGTCCCTCACGAAGGACAGCCTAACCAAGGATTTTTCACTCCTGTTAATAAATCCCTGGAACAACTGCAGAGCTGCGAAAAATATATAAACCTAGTGTCTTATGAGCATTACGTCAGTAGATACGGAATTATTGTGCTGTTCCGAAAATTTTAACGCTATTTTACTAAAAATAATGTATATATTGTGTATACGTAGATATGCAATACGTCTTCAGAAGAATTTTTTTAAAAATAAGTATTAATTTCTGAGAGGAAAATAGTTGACTGGATGATAAAATGTAGAACGGAGATAGTTGGGGGTGCAGTAAAAAGAAACACTAAATACGTAAACACGTAAGTACTAGACTTATATTTATGTGCCGACGTTTCGACCTACAGTGTAGGTCATCTTCAGGGCGATTTGGAGAGAGAAGAAGCCGTTGGGTGCACCGGCTAACTAACAATGTTGTCTGCAAATCGCCCTGAAGATGACCTACACTGTAGGTCGAAACGTCGGCACATTAATATAAGTCTAGTACTTATTTAGTGTTTCTTTTGACTGCACCCTCCAACTATCTCCGTTCTACAAGTATTAATTTCGTTCAATTTTTATTTCTACAATAGTTTTATCTTACTTTCGTAATGCTCGTTTTGAAAATTTATGTGATTACTTGCAAGCATTTTCAAACGAAAAAGTTGTATTGTTTTTGTTTTATCTGATATATTTTTCCTTTTTTTTTACTATTGTTATTTACATACTTTGTTGTATGACAGGATATGGAATAATTTACTGTAATACAATTGTTTACCACGGTATTTTAGGAAGGCCGTATCCTGTGGTTTTCTTAGCCGTTCCTTTGTTGTGAAACTCGATGTAAGGCTCACTAAAATAATTCCGATCCCTTTCTCCTTAGCTATTAATAAGCTCGGAACAGGCTTGAAATAGCTTGGTGTAGGGACGTTGTGGAATCGACTCACCTGTGGACGAGTGTCCCTAGGGAGGAAGGTGTCGAGCCAAGAAGTGGGGGAGAACCCCACCTGGATCCCCCCAGGATAAAAACCATAATCCGTCAATTTATTTTAGATCGGGCCCCCTCCCCTCAATCTTCGCATTGCCTCTGCTCGCTCAGGCGTTAGTACACCTCACACCAGCTATTTCCATCGTACTGCTATAGCTCTTAAGGTTATTTTATTCCAGAGAAAGTGTTTTTGTATAAATCTCTTTATTTATTGTTTGTTTTATTTTATTTAGTATTCGTCTACTATTAAATAGCATGTTGAATTAATCCTGCGACCTCGACAAGTAAGTGGAGAAGTCGAATTTTGTCCAGAGTGAGTTAACTGAACTAGGAAAGCGGAGACATATCATTCTCATTGTGTTTTGCTTGAAATGGAGTTGCAATATAAGCAATAACACTCCCTTAGATAATAGCACGATTTCGCTTCCTAAGTACAAGAAACTTATTTTGTAGAAATTCGACTTATTAACAAAGAAATATTATTACTTATTAACTTATTAATTAATTAACTTACTAACCGCTTATTTACAAAGAAATATATGCATACACATTTATTGTTAATAGTCAAAATAAATATTAAATAAATTCGCGTGTAGAATACAACCTCTCAACAATAAAAATGCCGTTTCTACAACTCATCAGAAAAAAATATTTTTAAAATTAAATAATGATTTCATGAAATGTAAATACTAACCGTAGTTTTATTGTTTTTGTTATTATATATTAAATAAACAAATAGGCTCATCATGTTTTCTTACTTACTTATATTATTTATTATATTAACTAATTACATAATTATATGTTAATGTTTAATTTAATTTTCCGTTAAAAGTCTTTTTAATTCACTTGGAAATCTTAATATATTATTAATTCAATTATTTTGGGGAAAAAACTGGCGATTGAGCGTGATCTCAGACAAATTACCTCCTTGCACAACCGTTGTTCTAGAAATAGTACCGTCTCTACTATGTACTGAACCTCTAAAACCTTCACGGATTGTAGTGGTACAATTTTTTTAAATAAATATTCTTTCGTTATGTGGATTATGACAAAACAAAAATTGATTCTCATACTAGGTACAGGATATTTTCACTTGATGGCGAAATGTCTTTTTACTTAATTCTAGGGAAGAAGTTGTATTATTATTGTTAATATTATTTTTTTAAACAAATAAATATAGAACAGTGAAATTATTTATTTACTAATTATTTAATTAATAAACGAAGATCCATATATATAGTTCCCGGTACAGGGACTGAGTGATAAGATATCTTAACCGAACGAGGTCATCCTGTAAATCTTACAAAGGATGATAAAAATAGTTGTAATCAGTCTTGACGTCGGCAATAACCAAACTTAATCACGACCAAATGTACCAAATCTAGTTCTTAAATTAATTATAAGTTTGTTTTGAAATACTCTCATAGATATTTTTTATCTTTTATTTGTAGGGAAATTTAATTATATTTCTAGCAAAACAGAGCTGTAATAACTTAAATATTCTTATTTGAAACTGGAAAGATTTGTCAAGGCCGGGATTCGAACCCGGGTCTCCCATGTTTCCGTCATGGTGCTCTGCCACCTGAGCTATCCTGGTTCGTACCTCGGTCAGACACATCCTTTCTCTTCACTGATCCCATATCCCAGTGTTCTCGCAATTTGCGATGTATACAAGGGGAAGAATGTTCATTGAACATTACTTTTATTAGAATCATGTTGACTTACGCCATTATATATTATTATATATTTTTTTATCAGTTGTTATATTTTTTAAATATTTTTATTTAAAAAGAAAATATATGTCCAGTGCAGGGATTCGACCCTGGGTCTATACCTCGGTCAGGCACATCCTTTCTCTTCACATATCCCGTATATTCATTGAACATTACTTTTCTTTTCAAATAAAAATATTTAAAAATTATAACAATTAATAAAAAAATAAAATAAATAATATATAGTAACTTAACTTTTGCTGTAATATTTTAAAGATTAAGTATGTAGAAGGAATGGGCGCATGGATATTTGAGGAGTCTTGGATCAAAAGGAATTAACTCCAAAATTTCCTTATTCACATCTTTCGATAGTTTAGTCAAACGAAACTTTAGGTTCAGTATTTGACTAAAATGATTTTTTTTAAATAGTGTCTTGTTTGACAAATTTAGCGTAAATGTCTATTTTTAAAATTCCGTAGATTCCGCGTAATGTTAGAGTAATCTATATTTTATGTTTATCATAATCAATCACCGTTTCTGTAGTCTTGATAATTATGATGAATTAATGCTATCGACTTGTTCAATAATAGTTTTTTTCAAGATTCAGTTTATTCGAAGATTAGATGACATACAAGATAGCAAATCTTGTACGATTTAAAGAAAAATATGGGATTTAAAACGTTTTTTTGTCTTTACAATACAGTAGTCGTTTAATCACAAACATTTTCAGACTTTAGATTTTGACTGTATTTTCGGATAAATCCTGGAGGTTATAGATTCCTCCTGGGGCTCACCCAGCCTCCACAAACTGGATTCCCTTATTTGACGGAAAAACCTTAGCGGTAGAGCGTGATTTCGAACTAATCAGAACCATTGTCCTAGAAATAATACAGTCTCTATCATGTACTTGTGACCCTCTGTAGTTTTTTTTTGTTATTTTTAAGATTATATATACATTGCACATATAGTTTTAAAAATTATCATTCCTACACTCAAAACAGTTAAATATTAGCTATTCTGCTAATTCTTTTTACTTTTTTTGACGTCTACACGAACATTCAGGCTGTCTTAAATATTGTAAGATATAATTGTGCACCTTTCTTCCACTTTTTACTACTAAATATAATCTCACAAGACTGAAAAGACAAGAAACCGCACGACGTTTCAGGCTACTTCAACACTTACTAGACAAACGCTCTAAGCTCCCAATTAACTACAAAAGACTCATCTACATGACCATCATACGACCTATTTGGACTTACGGAGTAGAGCTTTGGGGCTCCACTAAGCCATCGAATTCCTCTCGTATCCAATCCTTACAGTCCAAAATCCTTCGTAAAATCCTCAATGCTCCTTATTTTGTCAAGAATAAACTCATCCATTACGACCTTAATGTCCCTTTTGTTGCTGATTTGGCCCGAACCCGGTATCTATCCTTTCATAACAAACTTCATTACCACTCAAACCCTCTAGTTTCAAACCTAGCTTCCTCTTCAATTCCCGATAATCCTCCGAGGCGTCTGAAAAGAAGATGGCCACGTGACCTCCTTACTTGAACTTTGATTTGAGTACTACCAGTGGGTAGTTTCTCTACATTTCATTATCATGTCATGATATATCACTTAGCCTATTTACTTGTTGTATTATTGTAATACAGTTGTAGATATCAATAAATAAATTTAAAAAAAAAATATATAATCTCATATAACACATATTACTTTTAAATTAAATATTGCTTTACAATTCCTTAAACAATTCCGATTGATACCTTTCTTGGAATTTATTTCACCATTTTATTTGTTTAAAACTAGAAAAAAAAGTACTTATTAGGTATCCAATGAGTATAAGAACCATCCCTCAATATTGTTTAGCCGCTGTAGGATTTCCTTCTGGTTCAGATTTGTGTAATCCATTTGTAATGAATGGCTTTTCTCTTTATTTTTTTTATATATTTAACTTTTTCCTTGCATTAAGTATCTATTAGAAACAAGCCACTTATACCCTTCGAAATCCAGTGCCTCCAGAATTATTTAGGATCCCCGATGTCTTCCATTCCAGATGAGAAATGACTTGATGTACTCACCATGGCTAAGATAGCCATGGCATGCCGTACCGTGAAATGGATTGTCACTAATCGTAGAGTGACAGTGGCGTGCTATAAGCTACTGTTTATACGCGACAGTGGCAGTAGCTGGGGTGCTAGGTGACGGAGCTATTGTGTTCTGGTGTGATCTCCGCCACATCTGCCTCTCTGCAGCTGTCGTATCCCCTTTGTCGCTAAATCGTCGCGTTTTGTCGCCACACCTCGTCTAGCAGGAGGGGAAGCCTGGATGCTCGCTCTTCCACGGTGGTATAGAACCGGATTCACAACTCATTGGAAGAAACCCGGCCTTGCTTTTAACTAGAGGTTAAATTAAAAATATAATAAAATGCATACATAATGCTGTTAACAATAACACAACCGTTAAATCCAACGTTGTCCATCCAATCAATGTTTACTTTGTATCTTTCCGTTTACCTCCTCATTTTCTTTCCCTGTATATTATGTTTATATTTTATTCTTTCTGTACATTTATTTTCTGTATTTTATATTCGTATTCTTTAATTATTATATCTGTCACTATTTCAATTTCTGTCCATCACCTATAATTTTATTATTATCTGTCACTATTTTAATTTTATTATTTTCTGTAACCACTTTTATATTCATTATCTTTAATTATCATATCTATTCACTATTTCATCATGTTTAGTCACTATTTTAATTTCCACACTTGTACCACATTACTACATTACTTGTCACCATATTCTTGTTACTGCAACGTTTTTTATATGTTTTTCTTTTTGTTTCTCTCTCTTAGCCCTGAAGATGGCCTACATTGTAGGCCGAAACGTCGACACACATTAAATAAGTTACACTTATTAAGGTATTTTTATTGACTGCACCCCCAACTATTTCTTCCTTATATTATATACTATGTTTACTTCGTCTAATCCTCAAATTTCTGATTATTTAAACTGTCTAGATGAGGTAATTTGTGTTTTAAAAAGTTCATACAATGATATCCTTGAAACATTACTGGAAACAAAATTAAAGCTCTAAGGCAGCCGAAGTAATTTTTATCACCCTTTTATTAGCTTCTCTCGTACGATCGTATGTGTGTAACAGAATCTTTGAACTGGATTTTTGGGCATTTCAAAATGTTTCATTAAATTGAAACCTATCACACATTTCCGAAAAGCTGAAGTGCTTTGGGCCAAGTACTGAGGCAGACATTGCTTAAGCGTTGTTACTACCAGCAGGATTAACTGAGCTAGTCGAAATAAAATGTAATAGTTAAAAAAACTAAAAATACGTTTTTGTATCGCTACCTAGTAGAAAATGAATAGTAGTTTAAAAAATTAAAAACACTGTTTCTTTCAAGGTTATCTATTCTAGTTAGAGAAGAATAATTCTTATAAGAATAATTATTGGTTGACTGTAATACAAGGAAGAAATAGTTGGGGGTGCAGTCAATAAAAACACCTTAATAAGTGTAACTTATTTATTGTGTGCCGATGTTTCGGCCTACAATGTAGGCCATCTTCAGGACTAAGAGAGAGAAACAAACAGAAAAACATATAAAAAACGTTGCAGTAACAAGAATATGGTGACAAGTAATGTAGTAATATGGTACAAGTGTGGAAATTAAAATAGTGACTAGATATGATGAAATAGTGAATAGATATGATAATTAAAGACAATGAATATAAAAGTGGTTGCAGAATATAATAAAATTAAAATAGTGACAGATAATAATAAAATTATAGGTGATGGACAGAAATTGAAATAGTGACAGATATAATAATTAAAGAATACGAATTATGTTATCTATTCTAGATCACGCTAGACCGTCATGTTTTTCTTCCTATTGTTGGTAACCAGTTTATAGTGGTTGGGTGAGCCCCAGAGGACTACTTCTGATCTCACAGGGTCCAACCACGCGGTTTATAGATTAAATAATTTATTAAAATTATTCTGGCCAAAGCCAAATTTGAACCCGAAACATTCTGCACAGAAACCTAGCGCTCCACCCTTTGAGCAACCCCGTTCCCGATTAGAAATTTAGCCTTAAAAATAATACATTGGATAGAATAGGACTTAAATATTGAGAGCAAGTATATTTCATCTCTAGCCTGCCCACTGTTTTTAGTTTTCGTTAATTATGCTATCCCAGAACAATTCATAATTGCAAAATAACCATTGGTAAGGTGCCAGGTAGCTCTTCACAAATGTGTTTACATTTCTCGGCCATTGAACAGGCAACTAGGTGGCGCGGGGCCCCTTTGAGAAGGGAAATATAAATAATATGAATTTCTCCCGAGAGACATGTTTATTTTTCAATGGAATAGAGATTTAGTATTGGGGAGGGGGGGGGGGGGGTAAAACGGACAGTGAGCTATGGCTCCTCTCACATTTAATTAAAAAGGTCTAAAAACGAGCCTCCTCAGCTGGACCCGCTCCAGGGCAGAGGCGCTAATTCCCCGGTGCTCCGGCAGGTGGCGACACTGTCACTCACCCTACTCGTCTTGGCACTCCTCTTCACTATCTCTCTCTATCTATCTTCACTTCGCATCATGTCTCTTAAGAGAATTAAGTTCTTGTTTCCTATGTTATCATAGCTTTGGTTACAATAAAGAAAAAAAATGATATGATAGCACTAGCGGGATAGCTGAGTGTCTATAGTCCTATTGAGAGGAAAATAGTTGACTGGATGATCTAATGTAAAGGAGATAGTTGGGGGGTGCAGTAAAAAAAAAGCACTGAATAAGTACTAGACTTATAATTATGTGCCGACGTTTCGACCTACAGTGTAGGTCATCTTCAGGGCGATTTGGAGAGAGAAGTCGTTGGGTGCAACGGCTGGCTAACGTTTGATGACATACACTGTAGGTCGAAACGTCGGCACATAATTATAAGTCTTGTACTTATTCAGTGTTTTTTTTTTTACTGCACCCCCCAACTATCTCCTTTACGTCTATAGTCCTACTATGAATTTGTTGTAGAGAGTTCCTATCAACATCTCATTCATATAGTTTTATTTTTCTCTTGTCTTTTCGAAAACATCGATGATTACTATTCTGAAATTGTTGATTTTTATAATTAACTCCCTCTTGAACCGCCTATGCAGTTTGAGGAGGAATTCTGTACGGACTCTCGAGGTCTGCCGGTCTTCCAAACTTCCTCACTTCTTCTTCTTCTTAAGACGTCCTCCTTTTCCATCCACTTGGCTCGGTAGGTTGGTTTTCCTTTATTACCTCGTTGGCTGGCTTAACACTTAGGTTCGACCTGATAGTGGTGTTCCGGACTCCGTATCTTCTTGTTTTGCTCCAATTTTCCTGAGAAATCTCTTTGCTCACTCTATTCTGGATTGATGCTTCTTTTTCAGCATCCATGATTCTGAAGGGTACGTGAGGACTGGGAGGAATGTTGACTTTAGGCAGTATTTTTAGTCAATAGAAGCAGATACTTGTCTCGGGAGCGGAGTAGTTCGAAGGTTGATTTGCCGTTCCGAAAATCCCTGGCTAAAATCCGGCTGTGGCAGATAATTTATTCCAGCCTCTATAAAGGGGGTGTCCTTAAGTTGGAGATAAACCTGCTGGTTGATCTCGGAAAAATCACCTTTCTGCACAACTGTTGTCTTTGAAACAGTACATACAGTCTCTATACATGTACTGAACCGTTCATATATATTTTTTTTATCAATTATTCTGAAATAGTCGAATTTAATAGTCATATATATATATATATATATATACATATATATACACACACATACATACACACAGACGATACTGAATGGTGATGTTAAGAGTGAGCAAGCCTATCCTGTAGAGGATGGTAAGGGCTGACGTGACGTCATTAGAGACCACTTGTCCCTTGATTGATTCGACCTGACCTCTGCATCGCCGCTCCGCTCTCTTCCCTTCTGTACGCTCTTCCGGCATCCTCTTCGTCAGGATCTGTCGGCGGTCTCCCCAAGGGTAATCGAAATGTCAATGATTGATATGGAAAGGTTATTAACAATAAGAGATATAGAGCTTATTTTTTTCTTTTATACCAATAATAATAAGGCTTAGAGGACCAGAAGGTTCGATGCCGATACCACCAATCTCAGCTTACAAACTTCCGCCCACGGATCACTTCCCCCCCCCCAAATAACGCAATCTTCCTAAAAACGCCTCGGTCTACCTTAGTCATAATCTTATCTAATGGAAATTTAAGAGCTTCTAAATAAATAGGGCAAGGGCCATTGAACAGGTAGCTTACCTGTATCCTGTACAGATCGGCGGCAAGAAGCGGGTAACACAACACCTAGGACTGTTACATATAGCGTAATAGTACCTTTAACCTTTCGTAAGTAGATTTATCTTTTATCTTGCAGCTAAGATCAGCGCACAATAAATATAATTATAATGCAATTGGGAAAAACCACAATGCAAAGCCTTATGTTTCAAAAATATACCTACTTACCAGTCGACGTTTCGCCTATTCAGGCATTATCAAGACACCAAAATCAAAAAGGGGTTATGTGAATCGCATCTCGAATAAAAAGGTGCAATACATCCCAACGATCAACAGCCCAAACAGGCTCCAAACATGAGACAGCACCCCACCACCAAGACGTTCAACATACTACCTGAATAGGGGAAACGTCGACTGGTAAGTAGGTTTATTTTTGAAACATAAGGCTTTGCATTGTGGTTTTTCCCAATTGCATTATAATTATATTTATATAGTGCTTCTTTTTGAATTTTTGGCTCTATTTAGTAATAAATATAATGTTATTTAATGAAATAAAAAAGGATCTTTATTTAATAACCAATTCCTGGTCAGTCAACCTTTGGAGAAGACAGAGATATGTCTCTTATTCATTAATGATGTAGAATTACTATATACCAAGTAAAACGATCTCAATGTCACACCCTATTTTATTATTTAAATATTATTCAGATCGAAGGATCTGACTTTTCCTCGAGATAATTGCTTCGGTAGTGAAGCAAATATAGTAGTACTAAATAATGATAATAAAATAAAATGTTGATTTAATAGTTTAATATTGTCTTTAAGTATGTCCAAACAAGTTTTAACTTACAAACTGCGGTAATTATTCCACAGAATGCCGCTTCGAGTTAAGTCACAACAAGGTTTAACTTTTTATTCGTTTGCCTTTTAACATTTTCCTAAATACTCATGATAACTTGAGCTTTGTAGAAAAGAGAATGTTAATATGTATGGGAAATGTGTATACTTCAGTAATAATTTCATTTAGAAATGAACGTTTCAACAAACATATATCATCTGTACTTCGAAATGTTAGTTGAAATTATTATTTCTTGATGAACTGATTACATTAATCTACTCATTACCCATAATTAAATTCTCTTTTCCAAACTAATACTCACGATAACTTGTATTTTTAGAAAATATTTAAAATGAAAGAAATAAACAGTAAAAACCTGTTGTAACTCAACTCAAATTACAAGTAGGAATGTTGTAACAATGTTGGTAGGAATACATCACAATATTACTACCTATTATTACTCGCATATAAATCGATCTGATATTTTTTTTTTTAATAAATTTTAATATTATATTATATGTTTATATTTAAATTTAAATATTGGAACACGAAAGCGACTTTTCTGTATACATATAATAATAGTTCAAATACTGCCGTAGATATACCAACAGATTTCACTCGGATGGAAAATGAACTTAAAAGATATACACAGATGTATTAATATAATAAAAATATATATTGTATATTCTGGTGTGTGTATGTATATAATAAAGTAATTGACTGTGAACTTCAATTAGATGACTAAGCCCTTAGCCTGGAGATGACGCTGAGGCTAAACTGTAAAGGGTTGGGGTAGGATCTGCTACGGTTCTGGTCGATATATTTCTGCCTTCTGTATGGCCCTTCTGGTCTCTTCTCATCTGATCTCCTGAGGGAGTATTTTGGCATCTTCTGCAAGCAGGAGGAGGAGAAGAATGATCATCAGCTTTATATAATGCCAATCTTATAAATAATTTAGAGAATAGAATAATTTATTGATATTTACAACTGTAATTATATTACATGAAGTAAATCTGCTGTATGAACAAAGGACATGAAACTTGTGGAGAAACTATCCATTGATAGCACTCCAATAAAGTTCTATAGTGTATAACTTCTATAGAACCCATCTTATTTTTCATCTTCTTTACAGACGCCTGGGAGGGTTGTCAGGAATATTATGGGAAGCAAGTTGAGAGACTAGCAGATTCAAGTGTGTATGGAGCTTTTCATGGAAGGATATGTATCTAGTTTGGGCCAAATCAGCAACATATGGGGATATTAAGATCATGATGGATCAGTTTGTTTGTGACATAATAAGGAGTATTGAGGATTTTACCAAGGATTTTGGATTGTAAGGATTGGATACGAACGAGATGAATTGGATGGTTTAGTAGAGCCCCAAAGCTCAACTCCGTATGTCCAAATAGGTCTGATAACTGTCATGTAAATGAGTCTTTTGTAATTAATTTGGAGCTTTGAACGTTTGTCCAGTAAATGTTGAAGTAGGCGAAAACGTGGAGCAGTTTCTTGTCTTTTCAGTCTTGTATGAGGATTCCAAGTGAGACTTTTGTCCAGATTGAGTCCTAGGTAACGTACATGTTCGACAGGGATCAGTGGAATGTTATTAAAGGATACAATAGGGCAGGAATTCACCACTTCGTCATCAATAAATAATGACCACAGTTCAAGTAAGTGACCTATTCCCTTTTGCCCTGCCTCTAGGCCCGGGAAGGTGGATTATGATATTTCTCCCCGGGATTCTTGAAAACATCGAGTGCAGTGATCCCTCCGTCTAAATAGTCATGTTATCCTTTCCAAAACAAAATTCCGCTCATGACTACTTCTTCCTGTTCCATATATTCACAAGAGTCTGCTCTACATCACTATTATTTGAAATTTCATCCTCCACTTCCGAACCAGTCACCACTTGTCTCTCCATTTGACTCCTCTTCTTGGCGTCTATATTCCTTCCAGAACTCTTCAGAAGTCATAAAAATATTAAGTAATCCAATTTAAATTAGAGATATTACCATTAATGTGAATTTTGCCAGCTATGTTTAAAATCTGGTGGGCTCCATTGAAAATTGGATAGCAAATCTATAACTAGAGATAAATATGACTTACAGCGTATGTGCGCTGGCATAGAGATGTTCTGCCTGTGGTTTCGTTACCCATTTTTTATAGTGGATGGTTCGCCTCACTAAATCCAGTAGCAGGAATGGCTCCCTGCTAATAAATCAGTGTAGCCCTATGAACCACTGGAATACAGTCCCTCTCAAGTCTTCAATCAGTTTTTATATTCAATTAACTGGTAATATTGTCTCGCCGTCAAAGGGAGAGGTACCGCTGGGTACTGTTCTTCTTCATGACATTGTACTTTACCTTACTGTCAGCCAATCTGCTGATTGTCATTGGTTTTTTTGACAGGTGTGTAGGCGTGTATGTGTGTAGGGTTGACTAAAAGAGAGGTTCCTGGATGTTAACTGTACGCTGTATCTGGCCAGACTGAGTGTATTGAGTGCCATACGTATTTTTATTTACTGTACATATTCAATATTATATCTTGGAGCACATAGGCTTGTTATTTAAATGTTCTATTTTAATTAATAACTTTAAATATTCTGTTACCAAGGGGAATACCTAATAAACTTGTTACCTCGTCGGGCAAAATAAGTTCAATTATTTCAATTAAACACTTTTATTAAGTTTACAACTCTATTCCTTTTTAATTACACTAACAATTACATAGGTAATACACAGAAGCGTTCCACACTAGTACACTATCAACCGTACCTCACTATAACCTTCCAACATACCGTTCATATCGATATTGCATATCGATAATTATCGGTTATTTAATTTATTGATCAATCTTGATAGCATCGCTACAAACTTAACATAATCAATGATACAACATTCAAGGTACATTCATGGATGGCATTTGCACAGTTACAGTTATAGTTATATTTCGTGTTTCAGTGAAGTGAGATGAGAAATTTCGAAGTCAATTACTGACTTATAAATTATAAGTTATAACTTACTCTCATACGAACTTAGTTATCTTTCCTTTTCTTTACTTAGTTATTTAGTTTCTTTCCTCTCTGTCCTACCTTTTTTTTTTCATTATTCCTATCTGCTCCAGTAATATAACATTCCAAAATGAAATTTTACCATCAGGTATTATCAGATAAGTCAGATAAAAAAGGAAATACAAAGAGAAGTCGATCCCTAGAATCAAGTACGAGAAATAGCCCTTCTAAACCTAAACCTAATAGAGGGCGTAAAGTCGACACACCTCCCACTACTCCGAATGATAATAAGGAACCCATGGCAGGGCCGTCCAATGAAAATACCCAACCAGGGTCATCTACTCAGTTCACTGAAGATTCTCCCTTCTACTCACCCAACAGATTTCAGCCCCTAACAAATCTACCTAGTGAAGCAATGGAGACCACATCGGCCCCTAAAGTGCACAGGCCTCCAACTAAACAAAGACTGTGCAATGTCGTAACTGCCAAGCATACGGGCGCACTAAGCACTACTGTCATCATACTCCAAGGTGCGTCAAATGCGGAGAATCGCATACAACTAAAGAGTGTGTCTAGCCGAGAGAAACACCAGATGTCTGCGCACTATGTCTTTAAGGCCATCCAGCCAATTATAATGGTTGCCAAACCTACAAAAATATAAAATCACATGTTCTGGCAGTCCGTCGGTCCAGCGACGAAGTGAGGACCTCAAGAAGACAGCCTTCTAAAATATTAGATAGAGCTGCCTCCTACGCCGAAATATCAGGTGGTCAGCAAACAAATAGAATCGGGTTCACGCTACAACCCGAACACCCAAAACACCTCTCTAAACCACAGATCAATCCTTTAAAACCACAAAAGCAGCCCCAGCAACCAATATATTCCATGAATCAAAACCTAAATACCCCGCATCAACTCCCTCATATCCCCCTTCCTTCAAATGCTACTGATCTCGCTGACACATCATTCCTCTATGAGTTCAAATCCATGGTCACACCACTGATATCTCTCCTAAAAAATCTTGTTTCCCATCTCTTTCCTGTCCAACAGAATCCTTTAATGGCATCCACCTTATCTATTCTCCTTTGGAATGCGAATGGTATTCGAAACCACACTGACGAACTAACCTCTTTACTGTATAAAAAAAAATAATGTAGCCTTCATGACAGAAACTGGAAAAGCTCACGGTGGTACTGCTGTCATAATCCATCAATCCCTCTCCCACCACTCATTTCCACTCCCATCAAACGATATCCTTCAGGCTACAGCTGTTACAATCAAAATCTTTCCCTTTTCTATCACATTAGCATCGTTGTACTGCTCACAAGAAAAGCCCCTCACATGAAAGTTTTTACACACAATAAGGCTTGAAGGGATGGTTGCCATGGGTACACAAATTATCCAACAAAAGATGCTCTCAAAGGTGTAGCAGAAGACATTCTTGGCACAGCACCGAAAAGACAAAGAAATGATTGGTTTGATGAGGACTGCATAAAAGCCATAAAGGAAAGAAACAGTGCCTGGCAGAAAATGATCCAACGAAGGACCCAAACTACAGCGGAACACTATAGGACCAAAAGAAGGGAAGCAAAAGGAATATGCAAGCAAAAGAAAAGGCTGCAGGAAACAAAAAAGCTAGATAAGCTTCAAGAAGACTTTTCAGCCAAACAGACCAGGAAGTTCTATAAAAGCACCAGAGAATTCCGAAATGGATATATACCAAGGCTGGAATTCATTAAAGATAGAGAGGGGAACCTGATTGGAGATAGAGGATCTGTCTTGGAAAGAGGAAGCAGTTCTTCATAGAATTATTAAATCCTAACAAAGGTAATAATTTTGCCGCTAATAACGCTTAACCGCCATTTACTCCAAATTGATAGAAGCTGGGTGAGCTCTGAGAGGGTTTCCAGTCCTCACAGTGTCCATCTGTTAACGGATTAAATTATTTATCTGGCACTACTAGATTTGAGCCTAGAACATTTATTCAGCACATCGACTAAGAGCTCTACACACTGATCTATGCCACCCACAACAATATATATATATATATATATATATATATATATATATATATATATATATATATATATATATATATATATATATATATATATATATACATGCCGAAATAACGTCCAGCCTAGGGTTTCTCTCAAATTAAGGAAACTCAAAAAAAAAAAAGGAGCCATCGAATTCCTCTCGTATCCAATCCTTACAATCAAAAATCCTTAATGCTTCTTATTTTGTTACTAAATTTTATTCACACTCAAACCTAGCTATTTCTGCAATTCCCTGATAAGTGTGAAAAGAAGATGGCCTCGTGAATAAAAAATTAAATTTCTAAGTTGAATTTGTGAAAAGAAGACGGCCTCGTGATTAAAAAACGAAACCCGTTCTGTAACAACCCCATTGATTAATTACAATATTTAATTTCTATCCTCTTTACTGTTATTATTCCCTATAGGTAACTTCATTTAATATGACCTTTATATATTTGGAATGCGAGATGATTGTTATTGAGATGATTGTGCTTGTTACGTTTTTGTGATTAGTAACGCACTAATTCTTTAAAAGTTGATATGTGATAAATAGTTGCTCCATAGGCCACACCGATGAAATATTACGTCACTAGAAACTTTTTCATATAAATACTCTCTTTTTCCCGCGGCTTCGCTCGCGTAGAATTTGGTCTGCCACATCAAGTTTCGTGACAGATCATTTTAAATAAATAATTTAATTTTTTTTTACTATAAGTTACTCGTACATCCTAAATTTCAGATGTCTTACTTCAAAACTGACGGATTCCATACAATTTTTGAACCCCTATTATATTAAAGGGATAACCCTTGAGGGTAGAATTATCCAAATTTCTATCTTAAATTATACAAAGAACCTATCTGCAAATTTAAAAATGCTAAGTTCCTGAATTGCCTTTAATTGTGTACTATAATGGATTCTCCACAGAACACAAAAAACTATCTGGCACGTGCCCCCGTGCTCCCCCCTAAATCTTTCGCATATATAATATTAGTAGGAAAAGTAGATTAGATTTGCCTTTAATTATATAAACTGTCTGGGGGGCCCTTGCCCCCGTACCCCCCCCCCTCCATAAATCCGCCCTTGCTGTAGCCTATGTGGTATTCTGATGTATAACCTATGGTATATTACTGTAAAATTTCATCCAAATCCGTTCAGTAGTTTTTGCCTGAAAGAGAGCCAATTTACAAACTTTCGCATTTATAATATTAGTAGGATATCAAAACAATAGTTTTTTCACCCATGTTCTTTTTGTTATTTTAACAACTATTATCATGTGATTTGCCTTTAATTATGCACTCTAATGGATTCTCCACAGAACACAAAAAACTGTCTGGGGGGCCCTTGCTCCCGTGCCCCTCCATAAATCCGCCCTTGCTGTAGCCTATGTGTTATTCTGATGTATAACCTATATCACTGTAAAGTTTCATCCAAATCCGTTTAGTAGTTTTTGCGTGAAAGAGAGCCAATTTACAAATTTCGCATTTATAATATTAGTAGGATATCAAAACAATAGTTTCACTCATGTTCTTTTTGTTATTTTAACAACTATTATCATGTGATTTGCCTTTAATTATGTACTCTAATGGATTCTCCACAGAACACAAAAAACTGTCTGGGGGGCCCTTGCTCCCGTGCCCCTCCATAAATCCGCCCTTGCTGTAGCCTATGTGGTATTCTGATGTATAACCTATATCACTGTAAAGTTTCATCCAAATCCGTTCAGTAGTTTTTGCCTGAAAGAGAGCCAATTTACAAACTTTCGCATTTATAATATTAGTAGGATATCAAAACAATAGTTTCACTCATGTTCTTTTTGTTATTTTAACAACTATTATCATGTGATTTGCCTTTAATTATGTACTATAATGGATTCTCCACAGAACACAAAAAACTGTCTGGGGGGCCCTTGCTCCCGTGCCCCTCCATAAATCCGCCCTTGCTGTAGCCTATGTGGTATTCTGATGTATAACCTATATCACTGTAAAGTTTCATCCAAATCCGTTTAGTAGTTTTTGCGTGAAAGAGAGCCAATTTACAAACTTTCGCATTTATAATATTAGTAGGATATCAAAACAATAGTTTCACTCATGTTCTTTTTGTTATTTTAACAACTATTAGCATGTGATTTGCCTTTACTTATGATGGATTCTCAATAGTATCTAAAAAACTGTCGGGGGCCCTCGCCCCCGTGCCCCCCTCCCATAAATCCACCCACCGCGACCAAATTCCCTTACTACCACCTGGAGACCAAGGGGATATTTACCACCTCAAAGGGAAGTTGATTGGGGTTGGTGGTTATAGAGAAAACTGTGTCTTCACGTACGAACAAAGCATTTTATAATATACAGGGTGTCCCGAATGTAATGGCAAAACTTCAGGAACTAATAGGGGACCGAAAAACTGAGACAAAAAGTCCTTCAGAGATTTCCTCGTTTTTGCTTAGTTTTAGAGAAAATCGCAAAAAAAGAAACAAAACAAAAATGTTACAGGTAGCGATTATCACCTTTCAAAGTTCGTCAGGCTAGCCAGTGAGATATGTAAACACTTAATGTTATCATTTACATTCTTTTGTTTGTTTACATTTTGGCTTCCTTCTAGGATATTAATTCATAAATCAGTCTTCAGTCAGTTCCTCAGATATTTTTGTGTGAATAGCATCAGCCACAATGCCGCATACATATTCTAATGTTGAATACGCTGATATGATTTTTTGGTTTCTGTAACAGTAATGCTTTAGAAGCGGTGCGGTAGTATGCGCGCCGATTTCCAAAAAGAAGAGTGTCTAATCGACGAGTCTTTTCGTTAACTTTTAATAGACTACGAGAGACTGGGTCATTCTTAATACGCAATGAAGGCGACCAATTCCAGGCAGCAGTAAGAGCATATTATCGGAGAAGAAATTGTGTCCAACGCCACTTCTATAACAATTCTGAGACTAGCATCCGAAGAGCATCTGATGCATTAGCAATATCGCGGCAAGCAATATGGCGAACTTTGAAAGGTGATAAGCGCTACCCATTCCATCTTCAAAAAGTTCAGAATTTATTACCTCAAGATTATGTCAAGAGATTGAATTTTAGTATCTGGTTTCTTGAAAAAATTCGCGATGATAATTTATTTCCATTAAAAATTATTATATGGACCGATGAAGCTACCTTTACAAGAGGAGGAATTGTTAATCAAAGAAATTATCATGTATGGATGGGCTCTTGAAAATCCCAGAGCTATTAGAGAGAATAGGTTTCAGCATGAATTTGCTATTAACGTTAGGCTTGGAATTTGGAACGGATTACTGGTGGGACCAAATTTTTTACCTGGAAGATTGAATGGTATCACATTTACACATTTTTTGGAGAACGACTTTTCTAATTATTTAGATGACATTCCCTTACAACAGCGGATTGAAATGTGGTTCCAACTCGATGGATGTCCAGCTCATTATAGCAGAGTTGCTCGAGCTTGGCTGGATATAAATTATCCACAACGATGGATTGGACGTGGAGGAGTAGTCCTTGGCCACCCAGATCACCTGATATGACACCCATGGATTTCTTCGTATGGGGAACCTTGAAGCAGAAAGTTTATTCGGTGTCAATCAACTCAAGAGAGCAATTAAGAGACCGATTCATAGATACAGTGCACCAAATATCATCAGAACAATGTTTAGCTGCAATTTATCAAGCGAGTACTAGATGTAATGCTTGCATTGGTGCAAGAGGACAACATTTTGAGCAATATTTACATTAAAAAGAACATAACATAAATATAAATGTAAATAAATAAGTATAAAAATGAAAACTTGTTTTGTTTCTTTTTTTGCGATTTTCTCTAAAACTAAGCAAAAACGAGCAAATCTCTAAAAGGACTTTTTGTCTTAGTTTTTCGGTCCCCTATAAGTTCCTGAAGTTTTGACATTTAAATTCGGGACACCCTGTATATTAGATTGAGAGATAAATTCATTGAAATTTACAACTATTTTTTAACAATACAAAAATTAAATGGCAGATAAACTAATGTAATATATAAGATATTTCCAGGAATAAGTTAAGCTACATTTTTTTCCTTATTTCTAAGAACGTTACAGAACGGGTTTCGTTCAAATAATATATACTCGTCAAAGAAATTAACTTAATTAATCTAAATAATATATACTCGTCAAAGAAATTAACTTAATCTTGATAAGAATCATGTTTTTTTAATTTACTGGTACTCTTGGTACCTGCGGCTCGTAAGGTATTCTTGAACAAATTTTTAAATATTTTTATATTCAATTAACTGCTGAGTATGTTTTCCCCGTCATTCTGATAATCCTGGAAACAATTTTTTTAATATTTTTATATTCAACTAACGGTCAAATATGGCTTATTTTTATCCTCTGCTAATTTTTGTAAGTTTTTAAATATTTTTATTTTGAAGAGAAAGGATTTGCCCCGGCCGGGGTTCGAACCCGGGTCGTACGTCTTTCCATGAGTGTTACTAGAGTGCGGTAACAACACTCCGTGAGTGATGGTAGAGTGCGGTAACAACACTCCGTGAGTGATGGTAGAGTGCGGTAACAACACTCCGTGAGTGATGGTAGAGTGCGGTAACAACACTCCGTGAGTATTAGTAGAGTGTGGTAACAACACTCCGTGAGTGATGGTAGAGTGCTGTCACGCAGACGGGCGACCCTAAATTTTATTCACACTCAAACCTAGCTATTTCTTAAATTCCTGATAAGTGTGAAAAGCAGACGGCCTCGTGAATAAAAAATTAAACTTCTAAGTTGAATTTTTTATTCGAGTACTATCACTGGGTAGTTCCTATACTTGTCTTTATCCATGTCAATATGTGTCATTCCTGCCATTTAATTGTTGTATTGTTAAAATATAGTTGTAAATTTCAATGAATTTAGCTCTCAATATTCATATATATATTTTTTTTTCGTGCGTTACTAATCACAAGAACGCAACAAACACAAATCATCTCGCAGCTGTTATCACTTCATTATATTATGCAGGTGAAATAGTTTCTATTAATTATGAATTCATTAGTTAAAAAATTTAAAACCTACGAGAGTGTTTTACTTAAACAAAGGAAAATTTATCGGCGTTGCCTAGCAACTAGGAACTACTTTTTGTTAAGTATTTTGTCATACTCGATCAGTTAATTATAGAAATTTTTAAAAATTGGCCAATCACAAAGTCATTGTTCCTGAGTTCTTTAAGCCGTTACACAAGATATAGCACTGTTTTTAAATTTAAATCCATAAATTTCACCCAAAGCATTCCATCCTTCAGAAATATCCAACATTATTCACACATTATCTTCCCGCAAAGCTCCTGGGCTCGACCACATCACAATTCATATCTTAAAACACCTTCTATTCCATAACCATTCTATTCCTTACCTATATATATATATATATATATATATATATATATATATATATATATATATATCTTATAATGCTGCTGTATTCCCCTCCACATATTTTCATGACATGAAAATTATCCATTGTAAAAATGATACCCAAACCTAAAAAAAAAACCCAGAATACCCATCCTTTTATCATCCTATCTCTCTTTTACCTTGCATGGGTAAAATCCTAGAAAAACTCATCCTCAAACGATTGTATCCCATCCTTGATGCAAATCATATAATACCAGATCACCAGTTTGGATTCCGATCACCCCTCTGCATTAGAACGTGGATCATATTGTTCGGCATTGACGTGGAACAGGCTTTTGACCGAGTCTGGCATCCGGGCTTGCTCTACAAACTCCGGTAAAGAGATGGTTGGTTTTGAAAGGAACGAGTAGGCTGGGAATTCGACCTCCCCTCTGGGAACCCAGACCCTGAATTATTAATTCTCTTAACGCGAACTTAACAACCTCCCGTTTTTTTTTTTTTAGGGCTTGAGTAATTAAATTTATATTAATATAGTCCGTTTGTAAGCTTCCGTGTGGGGCCAAAATATTAATATTTAATTTATTTTAAGCTTGGATCGTTATTGCTCAGGCTTTTTTTTGGTAATGGTTATTACACTTTTTTTTCAATATTCAATGCGTTTAGATAAAAGTGTGAATTTATTATTTTTTAAAAGAGGGGGGGCTCAGCTGCGCTGCAGGTTCTTGGTATGATCCGGTTGTTAGATAATTTTATAATATGTTAACTGCCTTAGATCGAACATATTGGACCTGCAGGAACTTCTGTGGCTCACCCAGCCTAATGTGTATGAAGAGTTTCCTTAATTTTAGAGAAACCTTGGGCTTAGTATAAGCCATATTATATATTTATGTGTGGAATTCAATCCCTCCTTTCATTCGCCATTCCTCTTCACTAGCTTCATTTAAATCCCTGCTTTTCCATCATCTCTTGGCATCTCAAAAAGTCGCTTTCCAAGCAGGTCAAACGTCCGCTTGAATATATCAGTATTGTAAACTCGATCCCGCTATCCTTTTGTTTTGTTTATTTTCCAACAAAAAAGATGATACCGACTTTTTAAATATATTATCGCATGCTATGCTAATCAATTATTTTAGTTAGCAATTTCGTCATTAACTACTGTATTAATATTATTAATCATTATTTTGTTAATATAAATATATTTATTTTCGACAATTAGTTAAAAAGCAGTCAAGTTCTTCGTACTTTATTTATTTATTTTTTTATCTATTTCTATTTTTACAATGTTTTGTCACACTTGATTTTCATGATTTGTGTTATTATGTAGCCTTCTGGCCAGATGAATTTTATGTTTTTTTTATTTGTTCATTATTGTTATTCTAAAGGAACTTGGTCCCAGAATAAAGTTTATTTTCTATTCTATTCTACATATATATATATATATATATATATATATATATATATATATATATATATATATATATATATATATATATATATATATATGTATATATATAGAATAGAATAATTTAATCCGTTAACAGATGGACACTGTGGGGACTGGAAACCCTCTCAGGGCTCACCCAGCTTCTATCAATTTGGAGGAAATGGCGGTTAAGCGTTATCTCGGCAAAATTATTACCTTTTAAAAACTTTTGTTGATCTGTCTCGATCGTGTACTGAACCCAAGACCTTTCTAGGGCTATGGCAATACATTATTTATTAATTTTTTTTATGCTTAATAATGAAGTAATTTTGATAAGATTCAAATGTGTCGGAAAGAAATAGTTATTTAGTCTAATAAAAATAATTTTGAGCATATTAGCAGCCATGAATCGGCTCTTTACGATCTGCAAATCCTCCTGGAGCTCACCGAGCCTCTCTAAAATGAGTAAAGGATATTCTTTATTTTGGATACGTAAATAAAATATCGGATGTTATCTCGGACGATCAGTTCACTGCACGTCAGGCCTAGCAAGAGAACAGTCATAATAGTCCAGGATCCCTGGTACATTTTTGCACTTGATTACTATCAAGCTGAATCTTCATGAATAGCTTTGTTTTGATGAGACACCCAACAATTTCCTGTGCGAAAATTCACGATTGTGGTAGCTAACAGAGTTAGCAAGGATAAAATATGTCGATTTGATGATTCTCCAAAGTTTAAGGATAACGTACCACACAATTTCTAGGACAATATGACTGTTAAATTATATAAATATTAGCTTTTGCCCGCGGCTTCGCTCGCATAGAATTTGGACTACCACATAAAGTTTCTTGACAGTGCTTTTTAACAATAATTTAAAATAATAAATAATTTAACATTTTTCATTATAGGTTTTCTCGTACAAAATTTCAGATGTCTTACTTCAAAACTGACAGATTCCATATAACCTTTGAACCCGTATTATCCAAATTTCTTTCTTAAATTATACAAAGGACCTATCTGCAAATTTCAAGATGCTAAATTCCTGATCTGCCTTTAATTATGTACTATAATGGATTCTCCACAGTTCCTATAAAACTGTCGGGGGGGGGGGCACCTGCCCCCGTGCGCCCCCCTAAATCCGCGCTTGCTATAGCCCGTGTGTTATTCTGATGTATAACCTATATTACTGTAAACTTTCATCCAAATCCATTCAGCAGTTTTTGCGTGAAAGAGAGACAAACATACAAACAATCACATTTATAATATTAGTAAGATTAGTAGTATATCAAAACAAATAGTTTCACTCTTGTTCTTTCTGATATTTTAACAACTATGATCATGTTATTTTCCTTTAATTATGTACTATAATGGATTCTCTGGTAAAAAAAAAAAAATCAGCTGGTTAGTAATTATTTTTTATGACCTCGTTATACATGTTGGAAGGAGGGGACTCTTTGATCAAAACATACATTTTGTAAAAAAAAAATATTTTTTCAAATCATTTAGATAATTATCTTGAGATTTAAAAAAAAAAACAACAACCCAGTTAATAATATTTTTTTATAGAATCACCAAATCGACATATTATATCCTTCTTACCTCTGTTAGCTACCACAATCGAGAATTTTCTCAAAGGAAATTGTTGTGCGTCTCATCAAAACGAAGCTATTCACGAAGATTCAGCTTGATAGTAATCAAGTGCAAAAATGTACTAGGGATCCTGGACTATAAGTACTACTACCAATTTGGATGTTTCGTATTATTTATTTATTTTTAATGGCAACTTTCTTTTACTATCTTATAAGAATATTGCATTTTTTAAATTAATGGTTAGAATTTTGCATAAAACCAAATGAGTAGTTTCCGTATGATTTCTATGGGAATATCTAATTTCATTACAACAATTGAGGCGTTGAGATGCAAAAAGGATTAAATATTTTTAAGGAATCACAAACATATGCATAATTTAGGTTATTATGAAATGACTAGCTTATGCCCGCGGCTTAGCACGTGTGGAATTTGGTCTGCCATGTAAAGTTTCGTGAAAGATCATTTTAAATAAATAATTTAATTATTTTTTTTTTTAAATATAAGTTACTCGAACATCCGAAATTTCAGATGTCTAACTTCAAAACTGACGGATTCTATACAACCTTTGAACCCCTATTATATTAAAGGAGAAACCCTTGGAGTGGAATTATCCGACTTTCTTTCTTAAACTGTACAAAGAACCTAACTACAAATTTCAAGATGCTAAGTTCCTGATTTACCTTTAATTATGTACTATAACGGGAGAGGCACATGCCCCCGTGCCCCCACATAGATCATGGATAGGGTATCAAAACAAATAGTTTCACTCATGTTCTTTCTGTTATTTTAACAACTATTATCATGTGATTTGCCTTTATTTATGTACAATAATGGATTCTCCACAGTACTTAAAATACTGCAGGGGGGACGTGCCCCATTGCATCCCCCCCATAAAACCGCGTTTGCTATAGCCTGTTATTCTGATGTATAACCTATATTACTGTAAAGTTTCATCCAAATCCGTCCAGTAGTTTTTGCGTGAAAGAGAGACAAACATACAAACATTCACATTTATAATATTAGTAAGATTTTTTATTTGAGACAATTATTTTTAGAAAAATTAGATTGGCTTTGACCTCTTTTGAAAAAAAAAAAAAAAAAAAAATTAAAAATTATAAAATATAGATTTATCCCTTTTTGCATATTTACGCCTCAATTGTAAACTCATTTCATTGTTTTATTGACAACTAAATCAACAAGTAAAAAAAATTTCATAATATTATAAAAGTTATAAATATTGTATCTGTAGTAAAAACTATTTTAATTTTTATTATTTTAATAATTCCTGTTAATGTTTTGTAATAAAATGCTTTTATTCATTCATTCATTCATTCATTGGCAACTAGTTGGCCAATTTCTTATTTACCTAAATTCTATTGACCTAAAATCTTCGTTTTTATTAAACCTTAAGACTTTATTTATATCCTGATTGAAATATGTTTATCTGAAAGTAACTGTTATTTATTTGTAAAGCTTAGCTTCATAATTCGCTGAGAGGTCCTTCTCCTACTGTCGGGTGGGTACGGCTATGACACAGTGAGGAGTGCGGAATAGCCAGGCTCCTAGGAATAGAGCCGATAAACAAACCCCCCCCCCCTCCCCCCCCCCCACACCTCGCACGGAAATAAACAGAAGAGGGTCCTAAACATGTTCCTAGGCTGGATTTAAGGTAGGTCCCTTCTAGTCGTTTAATAACCACAACTCTCCCGATGGGATCGCCTCTCGGGTCTGCCAGGGGGCAACGTTTAAAATAACAGAAAAAAAGAAATAAGTAAAAAAAAAAGAAGGTATTGGAGGAAAAGAAAAAAAGACCTACTTTAATATATATATAGTACATATATCGGCAACCCAATTCTCCAGAATTGCCGCCTGTCTCTCTGTGTTTAGAAGAGCTTTTTATTTTGTTTAAGATTGTGCCACGGGAATCGTGAGTGGATTTCCAAAATAGACGTGATCTGTTTTACTTCTTAATGTCTCTCTCGGGTAAGAACTAACAGAACACCTTAGTTGCGTTTCTACTCGGGCAAGGTTTCATTCCATGATAGGGAGTATTGTATATTAACCTCTTAACTTGCACGCTCGAGTTAATTCGAGCGCGCTAAACAGGCCAAACTGTGCACACTCGAGATAATTCGAGCGGCGTTGTATTTGAAAGCTAAGAAAAAGAATCGTGTTATTGATATTTATCATTTACATAGGATTGTAAGCTATAATACCTTCATAATACCTTGCATTCTTGCATTTCTGTACCCGTGACGACTGTCTGCGATCCGTCGTAGTATTTTCGTGAATTTATATAAAGGCCATTGTATCTTTTATTTTACTATTTAGACGTGAAATATCAAACACTTGTTTCTGTTGTTTTATAGTTTAGTTCAATAGTTACCTAAACGTGTGTTGTAAACTTACAAAGATAAGTGTATCTTTATAGACAGTCAGTTATTTTGTGATTACAGAAAATAAAATTGGGTATATTGGATATTTATACAATTGGTATGTTTTTTTCATTTTCAAATTATTATTATTATTATATTTTATTTTATATTATATTTTAGTAAAATATATATTGAAAAATGAGTGATTCAGAATCTGAATATGAATACGCAAATTTGTCGGAAAGCGGCTCAGAAGAAAGTGATAATTACAGTAGTGATTCTGAAGATATAGCCGTTGATTAGAAGGAGATAAGCAATGTCCAACCAAATCCATCTCCTCAAAGATTTCCATTTGTTATCACTCCTGGTTCAACTTTTCTTTTGCTGGACAATTCTGATATACTAGCATATTTCAAATTATTTTTTGATAATTCGGTGTTGGATATATTAGTTTTAGAAACAAATAGATATGCGGAACAACAACCGAGTAAATCTGACAGTCAATGAAAACACGTTGATAAAAATGAAATAATGATATTTCTAGCTATAAATATACTTCATAAATGTTTTTCACGAAATAGTAATTCGAAACGAAAAATAAAAAAGTCGATGGACGTGTAAAATTGCAATATTCGGCTCTTTTCTGCAATGTGGATCAAAATCCAAAATTAAACTAAAAATTTTGATTAATTTTGAATTTTTTTTATTTTTTTGCCAAAACAATGTTCTAAAGTTTGTTTTTTTACATTAAAAAAAATTGATTTTTTTTGGCCGGTTTTTTTTTTTCAAAAAAACTGTGCGTTAAGGGGTTAATTATATATGTAAGGTATAAAATATGTATCTTACAAAATATCTTTCTTAAATACTTAAAATTCCAAATTTCTGATCTTTACAATGGTTAAATGATAAGGACCAGATAAGGACCCTACTAATAAGGACCAGGCCGTCGTAACTAATTACATGATTCCTCATGTAATATACATCATGCCTGACATTTTACTTATCCTGAAGGAAGAAAAATGTACTGATATTGAAATGGAGTGCCTGCAGAAGATAATCCGCACTAGGTAGTTTAGTCTCTGTAAGGTTTAGCTTTCCGGTCGTTTCCCTTTTAATATTTTTCAAGCAATAAGTTATAATTTCAGCACATTTCAGCTGTCGCCTCCGGCGTTCGGGTCGATCCGCTATCAAGGTCTGTCTATACTATTTATCTCCCATGGAAAAGAAGCAGGCTGCAAGATCATGAGTTCTCCGCGAAAAATAATCTTACTAATATTATAAATGCGAAAGTTTGTATGTTTGTCTCTCTTTCACGCAAAAACTACTGGACGGATTTGGATGAAACATGACAGTAATATAGGTTATACATCAGAATAACACATAGGCTATAGCAAGGATTTAAGGGGGGCGCACTGGGGCACGTGTCCCCCCTGACAGTTTTTTAGGTACTGTGGAGAATCCATTGTAGGACATAATTAGAGGCAAATCACATGATAATAAGTGTTAAAATAACAGAAAGAACATGAGTGAAACTATTTGTTTTGATACCCTACTAATCCTACTAATATTATAAATGTGAAAGTTTGTTTCTCTTTCACGCAAAAACTACTGAACGGATTTGGATGAAACTTTGCAGTAATATAGGTTATACATCAGAATAACACTTAGGCTACAGCAAGGGCGGATTTATGGGGGGGAGCACGGGCACACGAGCTCCCCCCCCAGGCAGTTTTTTGCGTTCTATGGAGAATCCTTCTGGAACTTAGCATCTTGAAATTTGCAGATAAGTTCTTTCTATAATTTTAGAAAGAAATTTGGATAATTCCACCACCAAGGGTTTCCCTTTTACTAGAATAGGGGTTCAATGATTGTATAGAATCCGTCAGTTTTGAAGTTAGACATCTGAAATTTTAGATGTTTGAGTAACTTATAGTTAAAAAAAAAAATTATTTATTTAAAATCATCTTTCACGAAAATATGTGGCAGACCAAATTCCACGCGAGCGAAGCCGCGGGCAAAATCTAGTTGATCTTATAAGTAAACAATCCAAAATAAAGTAATTATTGCGCAGGCTGTCGCTTCGAGTTGAGTTGCATGTTTCACTGTTCATTCGTTTCCCTTATAATTTTTTACAATCATACAAGTTATGCTTTAGTTTGGAAAAGTGAATGCAATTATGGCAAGTGTGTATGCATGGAGTTTTCTACTTTTTGAATTGTAATAATTATTTTCTTTCACGGCGGATGATTTTTAATTTGATATTTGTAATCTAAATTATCTATAAAAAATTCATATATAAAATTATTTAAAAAAAAAATTCCCATGTATATTTATATATAGGATAGTCCTTTTGATTCGTGGAATTTATGAAATAGTGTTTGTGAAATAGTATTTCAGGCGTGCCCCCGTGCCCCCTCCCCCCCCCCCCCATGGATCCGCCTATGATAGCTCTTAGCAACAGAGTAATGTATCTTAATTTCAAGGAATCCTTATAATCAGTAAAAAATATTATAGTATCGAAGAATAATAGTATATAGTAATTAAGAATAATAGTATATAGTATATGTAGTAATATCGAAAAATAGTATCGAAAAATCGATTACTATATGAAACACTTTAGCATGATTTGTGCTAATTTACTGGAACCGAAAGAGGCTTATACATAATTACTCTTGATGTTAAATTTCTATATTTTAAAACTTTTTTATTATTATTCGATTTTTTTTCGATAACTTTTTTAAGCTCTTCTGGTAGGTTAAGTTATTTTTAACCAAAATATAATTTAACGAGTATACGACTGATATATATATATATATATATATATATATATATATATATATATATATATATATATGTGCGTGTGTGTATTTGATTCATTTTATTACAGCATACAGACGAGAATCCTGAGACAGAACGATTGAATGCGATGCAAGCGGCCTAAGCATGACGATACTAATTAGAGGAGCTAATAGAACTGGTCTATTAAAACAGGGTTCATTATACTGACTAATTTAACCAATGTTCCACTATAACTTCCTTACTAACTTACATTATTTATAACATATATCACTTTTTACCCAATAATATAAAAATATTTATTAATAATGTAATTTAATATTGAAAGTTATTACACTGGTTAACACAATTGTACTCAGTTATTCAGTTTCTCTCCCAGGTGCTGATATACATATATATATATATATATATATATATATATATATATATATATATATATATATATACTAGCTTGGCTCGCGAGAAATTTGGACTGCCGCATGAAGTTTCATAACAGATCATTTTATAAATAATTTAATATTTTTTTTAACTATAAGTTACTCGTACATCCAAAATTTCAGATGTCTAACTTCAAAACTGACGGATTCCATACAATATTTGAACCCCTATTATATTAAGGGGAAACCCTTGAGGGTGGAATTATCCAAATTTCTTTCTTAAATTATACAAAGAACCTATCTGCAAATTCCAAAATGCTATGTTCCTGATTACCCTTTAGTCATGTATGTACTATAATAGATTCCTCACAGAACACAAAAAACTATCTGGCACGTGCCCCCGTGCCCCCTCTAAATGTTTTGCATATATAATATTATTAGGAAAAGTAGATTAGATTTGCCTTTAATTACGTACTATACTGAATTCTCCACAATGCCTAAAAAACTGTCTGGAGAGCGTATTTAGGGGGACACGTGCCCCTGTGCACCCCTAAATACACCCTTGCTGTAGCCTATGTGTTATTTTGATGTATAACTGTATATTACTGTAAAATTTCATCCAAATCCGTTCTGTAATTTTTGCGTGAAAAAGAGACAAACATACAAACTTTCACATTTATAATATTAGTAAGATATATATATTTTTTGTTTTCGGGTGTATGTTCCTACAAGTTTTAACTGTTAATTCGTTACATTTTTAATATTTTCCAAAAATACAAGTTATCGTGAGCTTTAGTATGGAAAAGAGGATCTAATTATGGGTAATTATGTTATTAATATTAATTATGTTATTATGGTAATTATGAAAAAAATAATACTGGAAAAAATAGTTAAAAACTGAACAGTTAGTTTTTCTTCCGAGCATTTATGAGACGTAATGCTTTGTCTTTTGGAGTTTTCAAATTGAATTCTAGTAATTATATTAAACTGTATAGATACAGTATTGTGTTAACCTAAGGCTGGCCGAGACAGCGTACTGGCAGACATTTAATTATCCCTTCAAGACGGAACTCCTGGGAGATCGGAAGGGGAGCGAACAGGAGAGCTGCTCTCCAGGACCTTCCGGAGCCTGCTGGCCGAAGATAAGGAAGTCATCGATTGCACTTACCGTGGTTTACGGTGGACCAGGTGCGCGCCCCCAAACAAAAATTACCGACATAAACTTGGAGACGGGCATGTGCCCCACACACACCGTACCCTATCTCCCCTTCCTACCGATTCTTTTAAAGGGCCCACCTTCGTATATATGGCTTTTCAATAACGCTCTTTCATCCAGCAGATTTTCTTTCAACGATAGTTTGGTCTAGCATCTTATATCTACATGAAGTTTTATCATAGAATTTGTTTTTAATCACCTAATAGGTATCTGTTCCGCAGGTTGTCGCTTAGAGTTTAGTTACAAGTTTTATCGGTTTATTCGTTTCATTTTTAATATTTTCAAAAATACTAGCCATCGTGAGATTTAGTATGGAAAAGAGAATGTAATTATGGGTGATGAGTAGATTTCGGTAGTCATGTCATCAAGAAATAAGAGTTAAAATTATCATTTCGAAGTATAGATGACATATATATTAATTAACTGAAATTAATGTTATGTGAGTAGTTATTGACGTGACCACATCGCCCCCCCCCCATTTGACATACCTGCATTGTGGGTTGAAACGATGGCTCTTTGACATACATTTGTCCCTCCTCCCTTGTGTTTGAAATATTAGACCTCCTCCTAGACCATTTTCTTCCCCATAGATGATATATGTTTATTGAAACTTTCATTTCTAGTTAAAACCATTTTCTATATCTACTCATTACCCACAATTACATTCTCTCTTCCATATTTAAGCCTATGATAACTTGTATATATATCTTACTAATATTATAAATGTGAAAGTTTGTATGTTTGTCTCTCTTTCACGCAAAAACTACTGAACGGATTTGGATGAAACTTTACAGTAATATAGGTTATACATCAGAATAACACATGGGCTATAGCAAGCGGGGATTTATGGGAGAGGTACGAGGGCACGTGCCCCCCCCCTCCCGACAGTTTTTTAGGTACTGTGGAGAATCCATTATAGTACATAAATAAAGGAAAATCACATGATAATTGTGGTTAAAATAACAGAAAGAACAGGAGTGAAACTATTTGTTTTGATATCCTACGAATATTATAATTGCGAATGTTTGTTACTCATTCACGCAAAAACTACTAAACGGATTTGGATGAAACTTATTGAATAAAATAGGTTATAAATCATAGGCGACATCAAGAGCAGATTTATGTGGGGTCACGTGGGCATGCCCCCCCGTAATAGTACATAATTAAAGACAAATCAGGAACATAGCCTCTTGAAATTTGTAGATAGGTTCTTTCTATAGTTTAAGAAAGAAATTTGGATAATTCCACCCCAAGGGTTTCCTTTTTAATATAATGGGGGTTCAAAGGTTGTAGAGAATCAGTCAGTTTTGAAGTTAGACATCTGAAATTATGGATGTACGAGCAACGTATATTTAAAAAAAATAATTAAATTATTTATTTAAAATGATCTTTCACGAAACTTTATGTGGCAGGCCGAATTCCACGCGAGCGAAGCCGCGGGCATAAGCTAGTATATATATATATATATATATATATATATATATATATATATATATATATATATATATAATATTAAAATGGAAACGAATGAACAGTTAAATCTTGTAACTCAACTTGAAGCGACAACCTGCGTAATAATTACCTTATTTTGGATTGTTTACTTAGAAGATCCATTATTTTTCGCGGAGTACTCATGATCTCGCAGCCTGCTTCTTTTCCATGGGAGATAAATAGTATAGACAGACCTTGATAGCGGATCGACCCGAACGACGGAGGCGACAGCTGAAATGTGACTGCTCAGCGCTGGCCAAGTCTTCTTGGAACTCGACTTCCTCTCACCTGACCCAACACCTTGTTTCTTCTCTAAAGCCTAATATTTTCAAATATCAATCTACCTATAACCAAAACTTAAATATATATATATATATATATATATATATATATATATATATATATATATATATAACGGTACGAATATAGATAAATAGTAATATGTACTGCGTTTATACATTTTTTAAATTTTTAATAATTGTCATAGAAAATGGCTAATGATACGCATATTTACGCGTTAGGTTTAAAGATGTGAAAAACATAAACACACTTTCTTTTGTTTTTTCTATTATTACAATACTGTTAAATTCGATAAAAAAAATAACTGCTAATGTTGGTAATATTGAAGTATGTTATTCATCTTTGTTGTCTGTTCCTTAATCTACATATTGCCCATAATTACGATGCTCGCGATAACTTGTAGTTTTGAAAAGTATAAAAAATAAAACAATAAACAGTTAAAACTTGTAACTCAACTCGAAGTGACAACCTGCGGAAGAGATACCCAAAATACTTGTGAACATTAATAATTGTATGAATTTTGATCGGCATAATAAATAGTGTAATAAAATCGGCATTTTTATGTATATCTTTTTGGCAGCCTTACCTAAACACACTCATATATATGTAAATAAAACATGACATAGTAATGTTTTAATATAATTTATGATCTAAATAAAGTAGATGATAGGGTACAGAATTTTATTAATTTATTTTTAATTAGTCCAGCATTTCAGAAACATTTAGTCATTTTCGAGATTATAGAAATGTCATGTTGGCTTTCTATTTATAACACAGGCCAACAAAAAAAACCTTTTTGAAAACTTTTTTAATTTTAATAGCTGATCTTGATAGATTTTTATGTGCTGAATCCAAATCTGCTCGTAGTTTTTATGTATCACCCTTAGTTTCCAAGCAAAATGTATTTTATTATATAGTCTAATACCCATTTACAGTATATAGGGAAATCAATGAAACACTGTAGAATCGTAAAAATGGTTTGTATTTACAGTAAAATACTTGGAATAGTAATTTTATGTGATGATACAAGGTTCACTTGTCAACTGGAATTGGTTTATATTTTCTTTCCCTTTTTTCCTTGAAGCTTCTTGTGTAGCTTTTCCTGCGATGAATAGCTTGCTGAACTTCCCGGTGAAGTGACCAACAGTAATCCCCCATCATGTTGGTATTCCAGCGGCCCTGGTAACGTTTTTCCATCACTTTAACGTCCTGGTGAAAACGCTCACCTTGCTCCTCACTAACATCTCCTAAATTTTCCGGGAAGTAATCGAGGTGGCTGCTCAAAAAGTGAACTTTCAGGCTCATCAAACATCCTAACTGTTCAAATTTTTTTAACATGTTAGCAACAATAGCCTTATATTCTGGGTCTTTTTCATTTCCCAAAAACTTGGTGACAACTTGCTTGAATGAAACCCATGCTTCCTTTTCATTTGAGGTCATTGTGGATTCAAAGTTAACGTCAAACATCATTTTTCTAATATCAGGCCCGGTAAAGACGCCTTCTTTCAGTTTAGCTTCTGAAAGGTGTGGAAACTTCTGACAGAGATATTTGAAACAAAGCCCATCTTTAGGCAAAGCCTTTACAAACTGTTTCATGAGACCTAACTTAATATGTAGTGGTGGTAGGAGCACGTTTTTTGGATCTACAAGGTTTTTGCGTAAAATGTTCTTCTCGCCAGGCTTTAAAGACTCCCTAGCAGGCCAGTTCTTTCTGCACCAATGTTGATTCCGAGCTCTACTGTCCCATTCACACAAGAAACATGGAAATTTGGTAAAACCCCCTTGCTGACCAAGGAGCATGCACGTAACTTTCAAATCACCACATATCATCCAACCGTGTGCAGAATAACCTATTTTATTTAACACTATTTCTAGATTTTCGTAACTCTCTTTCATATGTACAGAATGACCGACAGGTACAGAGGCATACATGTTACCGTTGTGTGCTAAAACTGCCTTCAAACTATTTTTGGATGAATCAATAAACAACCTCCAATCTTCTGTTTTGTATTCAATTCCAAACTCATTCATTAAACCATGAATGTCTGAGCAGTACACCAAATCACCCTCTTGTTCAAAATACTTCGAAAATTGTTGTTCTCTCTTCCTATACACATGAATGCTGGTTCCAGCCGCCAGCAAGTTCTTTTCTTTTAGCCTAGAGCCAAGCAGTTCAGCTTTTTCTTTTGTTAAGCCCAGATCCCTAACTAAGTCATTAAGCTCGACCTGAGTGAACAATTTAGGCTCTACATTTTCTGTAACACATTGGAATTCTTCATCGTGTTCATCTAACTCCGACTGTACATCAGAAAATACTTCTGTTTCAATAGAATTTAAGTCCTCTGGTGGTTCCGGGATTGGCAAATCTACACCGTGCCCTACTGGTCGGATGGCGGACGGAAGGTTAGGGTAGCTTATTACCTTCTTGTTCTTAGAGTTATGACCAGTAATATCTACACTGCAAAAGTAACAGTCATCGGAATGATTTTTTGGTTCCCTCCATATCATGGGAACAGCAAATTTAAAGTGTTTTTTCTCTTTTTTTGACCATTTCCTGAGGTCTTCAACACATACATAACATACCTTATGCGGTGCCCAAGGTTTATCCTGGTCTCCAAGTTTGGTTCCAAAGTATGCTAGATAAACCTTTTTCACAAAGTCTGTAATGTTTCTTTGGTGCTTTTTAATAACAAACTCACCACAAATATAACAAAAACTGTCAGCAGAGTTTTTACAGCCGCGATGAGACATTGCACTGAGCACATGTACAGGAAACGTAAAAGTGAGGTTATGTTGAAAATAAACAAAACATCAGCTGTTTAGCATGTGTTTCAGCAGTGCTGCCAACATCATCTTTGTTCATTAGACCTATTTTTTCATGTTATCTTAACTATGAAAAAGCTGTTAAATTCTAAAAATATTTCTTTATTTCATGAATTTAACTATAAAATGTGAATAAATGGTGGGTGATACAACTTTTTAAGCATCATATTTGGATTCAGCAACCTAAACAACATAAGAATAAGGTATTTTCATTAAAAAAGTTTTTTCATCGTTGGCCTGTGTAATCAATTTTATATCTACAACCCCAGTCAATAACACAGGCCAACGATGAAAAAACTTTTTTAATGAAAATACCTTATTCTTATGTTGTTTAGGTTGCTGAATCCAAATATGATGCTTAAAAAGTTGTATCACCCACCATTTATTCACATTTTATAGTTAAATTCATGAAATAAAGAAATATTTTTAGAATTTAACAGCTTTTTCATAGTTAAGATAACATGAAAAAATAGGTCTAATGAACAAAGATGATGTTGGCAGCACTGCTGAAACACATGCTAAACAGCTGATGTTTTGTTTATTTTCAACATAACCTCACTTTTACGTTTCCTGTACATGTGCTCAGTGCAATGTCTCATCGCGGCTGTAAAAACTCTGCTGACAGTTTTTGTTATATTTGTGGTGAGTTTGTTATTAAAAAGCACCAAAGAAACATTACAGACTTTGTGAAAAAGGTTTATCTAGCATACTTTGGAACCAAACTTGGAGACCAGGATAAACCTTGGGCACCGCATAAGGTATGTTATGTATGTGTTGAAGACCTCAGGAAATGGTCAAAAAAAGAGAAAAAACACTTTAAATTTGCTGTTCCCATGATATGGAGGGAACCAAAAAATCATTCCGATGACTGTTACTCTTGCTGGCGGCTGGAACCAGCATTCATGTGTATAGGAAGAGAGAACAACAATTTTCGAAGTATTTTGAACAAGAGGGTGATTTGGTGTACTGCTCAGACATTCATGGTTTAATGAATGAGTTTGGAATTGAATACAAAACAGAAGATTGGAGGTTGTTTATTGATTCATCCAAAAATAGTTTGAAGGCAGTTTTAGCACACAACGGTAACATGTATGCCTCTGTACCTGTCGGTCATTCTGTACATATGAAAGAGAGTTACGAAAATCTAGAAATAGTGTTAAATAAAATAGGTTATTCTGCACACGGTTGGATGATATGTGGTGATTTGAAAGTTACGTGCATGCTCCTTGGTCAGCAAGGGGGTTTTACCAAATTTCCATGTTTCTTGTGTGAATGGGACAGTAGAGCTCGGAATCAACATTGGTGCAGAAAGAACTGGCCTGCTAGGGAGTCTTTAAAGCCTGGCGAGAAGAACATTTTACGCAAAAACCTTGTAGATCCAAAAAACGTGCTCCTACCACCACTACATATTAAGTTAGGTCTCATGAAACAGTTTGTAAAGGCTTTGCCTAAAGATGGGCTTTGTTTCAAATATCTCTGTCAGAAGTTTCCACACCTTTCAGAAGCTAAACTGAAAGAAGGCGTCTTTACCGGGCCTGATATTAGAAAAATGATGTTTGACGTTAACTTTGAATCCACAATGACCTCAAATGAAAAGGAAGCATGGGTTTCATTCAAGCAAGTTGTCACCAAGTTTTTGGGAAATGAAAAAGACCCAGAATATAAGGCTATTGTTGCTAACATGTTAAAAAAATTTGAACAGTTAGGATGTTTGATGAGCCTGAAAGTTCACTTTTTGAGCAGCCACCTCGATTACTTCCCGGAAAATTTAGGAGATGTTAGTGAGGAGCAAGGTGAGCGTTTTCACCAGGACGTTAAAGTGATGGAAAAACGTTACCAGGGCCGCTGGAATACCAACATGATGGGGGATTACTGTTGGTCACTTCACCGGGAAGTTCAGCAAGCTATTCATCGCAGGAAAAGCTACACAAGAAGCTTCAAGGAAAAAAGGGAAAGAAAATATAAACCAATTCCAGTTGACAAGTGAACCTTGTATCATCACATAAAATTACTATTCCAAGTATTTTACTGTAAATACAAACCATTTTTACGATTCTACAGTGTTTCATTGATTTCCCTATATACTGTAAATGGGTATTAGACTATATAATAAAATACATTTTGCTTGGAAACTAAGGGTGATACATAAAAACTACGAGCAGATTTGGATTCAGCACATAAAAATCTATCAAGATCAGCTATTAAAATTAAAAAAGTTTTCAAAAAGGTTTTTTTTGTTGGCCTGTGTAATAATTTATGTCGAATTTTCTACAAAAGGGAACGGAACGGCCCAGTGGTAGAGCACTTAGTTGCTATACCGGAAATCCTGGATCAAATCCCGGCATCAAAATTATAAAAATAGGGTACCCAAAATAAGGAGGGGAAACCTGGCTGAGTGTGACCTAGGACAAGTCACCTCCTTGCAGAATTATTTTCCATGAAACAGTACAGTTTCTACCATGTACTGAACCCCAGACCCGTTCACCGGTTGTAGTTGTGCGGTTTTTTTTTTCTACAAAATGAGTTTCTTGTTCTTAGGTGAGCGGACTCGTGTTATTTTCGTAGCGAATAAAGCGTTATGTCATACATTGGCTTGAAAAGTAGTTATTGCTTATATTACAACTCCATTCAAAGCCCAGAACTACGAGAATGGCACGGTACAATTCTCTCATTAAAATTAACTCGCTCTGGACAATATTCGACTTAACAAATTTAGCAGTGCTGCAGATGTATAAATATCTCTACTGTATCATATATGTAAATATACTTAAGTATGAATACAAATCATTTTCTATTGGCCAATTATATGTTTACGTTTATTGAACCAGAGGTTTTCTTCTAAAGTTATATCTCGATTAACATTTTGAACTGTCCTAATTATAGCCTTGGCTTATAAACAGTGCAATCTTCCTTAACCTGTTCCCCAAATGATAAGCAATGAAAAAAATACCGTTATTTTTTTTCATTCCTTATCATTTGGGGTTATTCGACTCGCTACTAAATTGTTTAAAATGTGATTTAATTTCTTTAAAACCTATAAATTAAATATTTTTCTTTTGAAGATAAATGATTTGTTCTGGTCGGGATTTAAACTCTGGTTGACTGCTTCACCATAGCAGTGCTCTAAAGCCCTGAGCTTCTAGGGTCGTATCCCAGTCAGACAAATCCATTCTATACCACCGTGTTATCGCAATTTTTGCGATGTATACACGGGGAAGAATCCCGGTCAAGGCAAATCTTTTCTCTTCAAAACAAAAATATTTAAAAATAATAAAAATTATAAATTACATGATTAAAATTGACCATATACCAACTTGTAGTAATGTTTTTATTGTTGTTTTTTTATTTTTTATATAAGTCCTTTTGATTCACGGGGCTTCTGATGAAGCATTTTAGTGGTGAGATCACATGTGGTGTAGTGGCTTGTATAAAGACCGCCAGGTGACATTAGAATTTTTTAAAGGGAGTAAAAAAACCTTGGTTATGTTTTCCTTCAGAAGGGACCGAAAATGGAGGTTCCAAGCCTGTACGATGTCAGGTACTCGTTTTAGATCCGTCTGATTAGTCAAAGCTACTTAAAGCTATGTTAAATGAATAAAAAACAAATAGTATTGAACTACAACGTATCATAATCATAAAAAATACTGCTATAATAAATAAATGCAATACTAAGACCTCTGTGTATGCTATTGTTCCATTATACGATAAAGGAGGATACGATACAGGCACTGGTAGAGGAAGGCCTCTGAAGAACGCTGGCAAATGGTGCATAAAGAAGAAGCTTCCGGTAATAAAAATGGTTGGGGAGGACTTTACTGCATTCCGATAAAGGGATTCACCAGTTCTTTTGATTTACGAAAATTGTATTTAAATAAGTCGATGCATAAATATGAAATAGCACTGGGGAGACTCCAGCCTCTAACCTAACCCCTACTTCTACCTCCATCCTGGTACCACCTGCAGCTTCTATTTCCAGTTCGTGGGGGGGGGGGGAATCTTCAAGATGAGGTTTATGGTTTCCTTATGCTCAGTCTTACCTTTTTCTTCTGGGTGTAAGGTTGGATACTGAAACATCATGGATGGAAACAATCTGGCCGTCTCTTTATTAACCAATTAAATCACTGTTACCATTGAATGTTTTGTTCTATGCACATATAGACGTCTTGCATTTTTATTCATTATTAGTATGATTCGTAAATTTTGGCTATCCAGGTATACTTAGGATCATTGGCGTAACGAGGGGGGTTATTGGGGATGTAACCTCCCCCATAGCTTAGAAGAAATTTTCAAAAAAAATTGTAAGTAACAATTTAAAAGAAACAAAAATTTGAAGGATTTTACTTTTTCAAAGTTATTATTGTGGGATTACAGAAGTAAGGATCAATAATGTCAAAAACACAACAAAGCAAGTGCAAACACAGTTATTTTAATGAATAAAAGGTACACTAAAATGACAAACCAAAACGTAATACTGTTTATTTACAATTAATTATATTATTATAGCGGCAGTAGTGGCATCTAGCGGCAAAAATAAGATCGCAAATGTGAGAAGACCAGTTAAGACAATTCTTAGAATCTAGAAGTAAAGTCTCGATAGGTCTAGAAAGTTCCCTATGCAATTAACTATAGTAAGTTATTGTAACCAATAAATAAGGTTACTTGTATTTAAAAGCTATTTCTTGAATGCCCTTCCAAAAATAACATTTATAATGAAAATAACATAACTTCCAAAATAGCATTTATAAAAAATTATAATTTGAAGCTACATGATTATAGTACCTATAATATATATTATACCTATATTACGAGGCATCTTTTTTGAAGGGAGTAATATGTTGGAGTGGTTGACTGGTGGGGGTTAACCCCCCCAGGAGTCAACTCTAGTTACGTTAATGCTTAGGATAGAGATCTTTAAGGAGACATCGTACAAGCTCGAGACCCACCCCCCATTTTACGTTCCCCCCAAAGGTTGCCATAACCAAGGATGGTTTGTTCCCTTTAAAAAACCTTGGGTAATTTGGCGGTTTACGAACCTGGAAATAGGTTTTTACGCTAGCCACTGCCCCACTGATGACCAATGACGTAATAGCGTCGTTACAAAGTCCTTGTTATTTTAGTTTTTAATATCAACAAATACAGAATAAATAACTTATTGTTGCATTAGACTGTCAACAAAAAATGTTTGCTTTTGTTGTATTTTAGTAATTTTTTAAAATTTTAGTTTGTTGTAATAACCTTCCGTTTGAATCTAATAATCTTTCTCTAATCTGAACTCACGTAGCTATCTATGCTCAGATTACTTGAATCCATCGTGGAATCCAATCGATGTAAGTTATTTTTCAATATTCTCTGCACGGACCTAAATTTTTATTTTATTTTTATATTTGTAGGCTCAGATTATTCCTTGGGTTTACAAATAAAATTAAGTCAAAATTATTCATTGTACCCTTTTGAATAAAAAAGATTTACAAGTTGATTTACAATAAACGACATATAAGTTATTATCAAATCAAGTGTTTGGTGTCCCCAATGTTGGTCGATCGTAAGCTGCTTATTAATTAAATGCCTTATTAATTAATAAATTCATATTTAATATATAATAATTAATTTAATATAGGGAAGAAATAGTTGGGGGTGCAGTCAATAAAAACACCTTAATAAGTGTAACTTATTTATTGTGTGCCGACGTTTCGGCCTACTATGTAGGCCATCTTCAGGGCTAAGAGAGAGAAACAAACAGAAATATATAAAAAACGTTGCAGTAACAAGAATATAGTGACATGTAATGTAGTAATAATAATAATTAATTGACTATTATGAATTAATTAACTAGCGGAAAATGTGAAAAAGTCAATTTTTGAAATTTTGAGCTATCCAATATTGATCCTGGACACCTCAAATAGAATATGCTGAGCCAGGAAAATACCATCGAACCCGTGTTTGCGTTTTTTTTCTTTCTTTTTTTTCAATCAGTAATTTAGGGAGTTAACGACTATTGTATTGTGTTCCGATGCCTGGTGAAAAGCATTTATCAGAACTCAATAACTCATACCGCCTCTCCTGTCCTAGCCATCTTCCATATATTTCTTCGGGGATTTTTATTTTTCGTCCTAATAGGTTCGTTCGCCTCATTTATCAATGTTCATGTTGTTCCACTGCGTTGAGTACCATTGTGGTTTTAGCTGTTTGGTTGGATTGAACCCAGTTTTGCACTTATGTTTGAGATTTGTTAGTAAAAATACCTAAGAAATGTTTTATCTGCTGCCTCGGTGAAAAAGTGGTTAAGTCGTGTCATAATCATTATTATATAAGTAATAACTCCTTATCAAGCCAATGCCTGCTGACTTAGTCCCTTACCACCTAAGGAAATAACTTGGAATTCCGCTTTCCTAAGTACAAGAAACTCATTTCAGAGAGAATAAGACTGAACCATTTATTTACTGAGGCTTTAGATTTAGAAAGTAAATATTTGTTTTATAAGGAAATGGTTGACCTTATTAACCTTGAGCGATTTTGAAAATTTTCAGGAATTGTGGTAAAATATACTTAATTTATTTAAATGGTATTAGGATCAATACATGTTAAGGACAGCAGTGTTTTTAAATCAACAGTGGTGAGGGGGATTTTTTTTAATATTTGACTATCATGTACTACTGATCACAAATGACATACCTTATTTTATGAAATCCTCCCCCGAAAGATCATCGAGGACAGCTGAACAGTTCATTAGAAATCAATTGTTGATATTGTGATTTATAAGTCTATATTTAAATAATATCGGCCGCCAATAACCGAATAATAGATCGTAAAATTGTTGATATATGGCTCATTAAAATAAAACAATTTGTTTACAATCCATCTTGAATTAGTAGAATACTCCTACTTAAAATATAGACCTGAATATCGATGATATTACCAAAGTTAAAATAAATCTATCTATATCGTCGGTACAAATGCAAAATCGAATTTGAAAAACACTACTTTTCAGGAGATTAAAAAAAAAATGTTTTAAGATTTATTAACAAGTGCTTATCGTCAAATGTATTTTGTCTATGTGATTATATGTGTTTTTTGTGGTTCCTCTACATAGATTTTATACAAATTATCAATTCTAGAGCAATAACTATTTTCGATGAATTTTTATGATATTATATATGTATATAGGTGATGATATATATAATTGTTAGTGATAGATTATATGTTCGATATTATTGAATATTTCCTGGGGCCAGGTAGAGGAGATAGGATATGCTGGCCCTGAATAGAGTTCTCAGAACTCTATGTAGGCATTTCTCTATCTCTCAGTTCTACCTTAGTTCTCATCTGCTGATTGGGTTCTTTACGTTTTGTCTTCTTAGTCTATCGTCCTCCTCTCATCTGTTATGTGTCTCTCCTTCTATGGTCTATCGATGGATTCTATCCGTAATATATACATTACAGGTGAGCTCAGAGTATATCAAGGTCTTAACAGTATGTATATGTTTAATTGTATATCTTTCTTGATGTATAGTGTCAGGATTCCTTCAAAATCTTATCTCCAGATTGATTTTTAAAACAATGTCTATTATAGAAAAAAATGAATATATTTATCCAAAAGGAAATACTAATATAGAAATACCTTATGTAGATCGAATATTTTAATGTAAAACATTTAAAAATTTAATCTAAGTACATATTTTTATATATAATTAGTTATTTTTTAATTATTTTTAAATTTAAATTATGGTTGACGTTATATTACCAATTTTAAATTTTTAAAATCTTTTAAAGAAGTTCTATCCAATTAAAATTAGGGATTATCGGAATTTATAATATTGAAAAAAAAGTTTAAACAAATAGGTAATTAATATATATTTAATATATAAAGTAAATAAGCCTCTATTAAATAATTACACTAGCGACCCACCCCAGGTTTGCTCGGGTAATAAGGCATTTTATGCCTACATAATTTGTCTAGGTAATGTTTTTTTTTTTTGTTATATACATATATACGTAGCGGCCACTAAGGACCACGTGAATCACGTGAATATCTTTGGTTAGGCTTCTTTGAGGGTCTTGATTTTCTTTCTTCCCATCTCAGCTAATGTACTTTATTATATAGAAATTATAAAAATGAATATTTTTTTTTCTTTCTTAAGCCCTTGGCTTTTATTAATTTTTGACAATAACATATTAATATAACACATAGTATTTCTTTTACTGCAATCATTGGTTAGGCTTCTTTGAGGGTCTTGATTTTTCTTTCTTCCCATCTCAGCTAATGTACTTGATTATATAGAAATTATAAAAATAAACATTTTTTTTCTTTCTTAGACCCTTGGCTTTTATTAATTTTTGACAATAGCATATTAATATAACACATAGTATTTCTTTTACTGCAATCATTGGTTAGGCTTCTTTGAGGGTCTTGATTTTTCTTTCTTCCCATCTCAGCTAATGTACTTTATTATATAGAAATTATAAAAATAAACATTTTTTTTCTTTCTTACACCCTTGGCTTTTATTAATTTTTGACAATAGCATATTAATATAACACATAGTATTTCTTTTACTGCACCAGGTGAATTTTAAGAGAGGAATGTGTATAGGATATTATGGATTACAATCGGATGGTACGTAGTGATGGGGCTCACTAGTTCTTTCTGATTGGAGAAACAAAATTTTTCTTTATATCCGAATTTATTATCTTGCACGTTAGATAATTGCACGGGATTAGGCAGCGTCTTCGGTGAACCCCATCGATATTCCAACCCATTTGCACCAAACCTCGAATCATGTACCTAAAAACCTTCCTGGTGAATCACTCGAGTTATTGGTGAAAACCGCTTGAAAATCCGTGCGGTGGTTATTGAGCTAACATATCTTTTTTATATACATACGTACATAAAATAATTAATGCTTTAGCTGTAGACATAATTTGCCTTATTACCCGAGCAAAGCTGGGGTGGATCGCTGGTTGTTAATAAAATATTGATTCAATTCAGACTGATTGTTTATAAATTCAGGTTATCAGAAAAAGCATGGTCAACAATAACATTCAACCTGTTTCGATCGTAGCGCTATCATTCTATAAATCCAACGGTCTGTTGATGAACTGATATTCAATCTTTAATTTTGGTATATTATCATAAATTTTAAACTGAAGTTAACTTATAGAAAGATGAATGGTTATATTTAGTATTTTTCCTTATTATATTATAGTATTTTCTTTAATGTACAATTTTTAATGAAAAGTTTGTGAAATGTATGGTACAATGGATTTACAGGAGACAGAACGTATTGTTTAACACAGAAATTACACTTTGACACATGATATAGCCTTGATAACGATTTTGTTTACAGCAGATTGGAAACTATTTGAAGACAAGATGCTTTTCTGTAGTAACCTGTATTTCAGTTTTGTTGCTTTGTTTTGAACTCATTAATAAAAAATATATATATTTTCTGTTGTGGAACAGAAACGGCACTTAGTGGTTAATAAAATCAACAGAATCACCTAAAACATCTTACAAAGAAAGATGATAATCATTAAACCTATCTGGAGTTACGGAGTAAACCTTTGGGACTCCACTAAGCCATCGAATTCCCCTCGTATGCAATCCTTACACTCCAAAATCCTTCCTTATTTTGTTACGAACAAAGTAATCCATATTGACCTCAATGTTCTATTTCTTGCCAATTTAGCTCGAATCCGATGTCAATCTTTTCATGGCAAACTTTATTCCAACTCAAACCGGCAAGTTTCAAAACTGGCAACCTCTTCGATTCCTGATAATCATCTGAGGCGTCTGAAAATAAGATGGCTTTATGACTTTCTAAGTTGAATTTCTAATTCGAGTATTACCATTGGGTAGTTCCTCTACTTGGCTTTATTTCGGGACATTATGTATCTTTTATTATATTTACTTGATGTATTCAAATATATAGTAAATTTCAATAAATACATTTTTTTTTAAAAAGAGAAAAAAACTTAGGCAAGTGGACTAGTTGCCTTTCTGCAGTTAGCAATTCATTTATTCCCTTTATTATAATATTATTTTACATTTTAATTAGATATGTTAATCTACTTATCTGTATTTTTTAACGTTGTATTTTTGTTTCTATGTTTCAGGTATGTAGCGTAGCATATGATGTGTATAAGGACTGGGAAAGGGTAATCTATGTGAGGCTTGTGTTCTTGCAACCCTTGTACTACGTTCCCCCTCAACCACTTCACACACCCCTCTGATGCAGGTAATGCAACGTCTGCAGAAACCAGTACTCAACTTCACTCTGCGCTTCTAACACTGTTTATTCTCAGGTATCAATTTACAACAGCTCTTCCCTTCTGTCAGGTTTCGAGGATAAATTTCATCAGATTATATACATAATATTCGTGTCCGAAATAGACATTTAGTTAATTAATTTGGGCATACAATATAATGGCATTTCTCCCTTTGCAGATATCTCGGGTGTATTTTCATGAGTATAGTTTAAAAAAGATAATTTTATTCTGTACCGATCTCAAATTAATCGTTTTCTCGTGTGGAAGAAAATGGCCCGGGTGGTTGTCAATATTTCTCTTAGAGAAATGTTATTAAGTAGGCAACGTTTCGACCTACATTGCAGGACGTCTTCAGGGCTAAATATACAAAATACAGACAATTGAAAATTACAATATTGTTAAAAATTAATAAATATTGTAAAAATTATAATTATAATGTGTAAGCAATAAGATTACTCACTAGTAATAAGACAACAAAAAAAAAAAACAAGCTAATCCTTCATAAAACAGTAATCCGCTCAGTGCTGACCTATGCCTCACCTGTCTGAAGTTCAACCTGCGCTACAAATTATAGAAAGTTTGAAAGGGTACAAACCTATGCATGAGAATTATTAATAATTATCCCCGCTACACGAAAATATCGACTATGCTCAGAGATCTTGAACTTCCCACTGTAAAACAATATGTTTCAGCCCAAACAAAAGCATACTTCGAAAAAACCTCAGCTTCCGAAAACCCATTAATCCGAGAAATCGGTAACTATGATACACGTACACTACGACGGTACACGCACAAAAGAACAAAACATACTTCTCACTTAACAAATCACTATTCTCAGATAATCTAGTTATCTGTATTTAATTTATAGTTATATTTAATTGTGTATTTATTTTCTATTTAATTATTATTATTATTATATTTACTTACTTTATTAGTATTATTTTTATGTATTTATAAATTACAATTATTATTATGGTTCATTTTTCTTTTTTTTTTTTTTTAAAGCGGGTTTTTTCTACATTTTTCCTGCTATTGTAAAACTTACTTATAAAAGACAACTTTCATTAATTAAAATCATTGTTGTTTAAACATGTAAAGGAAGTCAGGAACATGTATTTACACTTATTGCTGCTTGTATATGTAAAACTGTAAATAAAGTTGTTGTTTTTTGGGTTTTTTTTTTTAGTAATAAGAGTTACACATTTTAACTTAATTTTTTACTATGTTTATTCATTTTTAACAATTTTGTAATTTTCAATTATCTGTATTTTGCATATTTAGCCCTGAAGAAGACCTGCAATTTAGGTCGAAACGTTGGCTAATTAATAAACATTTCTCCATTTCTAAGAAATTTATTGACCTCCGTCAGGACCACTTTCTTCCACATATATAATCAAGGTCAACTATTATCATTCAAGATAATCCTTTTCTCGTTTAATTTTTTTATAAATAATATTAATGTATAGCAAAGTAGTGGTTGGGCACAATGGATTCAGTACATGATAGAGAATGTTCTGTTTCTAGGACAATGGTTGTGTAGGGAACTTAGCACTCTTCTCACTGAGCTGCCCCACTCTTTATCGACATGCATAGATTGTGAAATTTTTTTTCCATTTTGAGATCTTTCCCTACATACTCGATGTTGCTGTTAATTTTATTAAAACTGATAATAGATTATATAATTTATCTGTTACAGTCTGAACTCGTAATCTTCAGCTTAGCATCAGAGCTCTACATCTGAGCTTCGTCCTTCCGTTATTATGAGCAAAGTAATCACGTTTTTGTCAACGAAAAAAAAAACTTTTTTTTTTGTTGACAAAAACGTGATTACGTCGAGAGCTAGTCAACGCAAAGAGCGCTATTAACAAGAACTTATAAACTTTGTTCCTGTTAAAGAGAAATATCAGAATTGTAGTATACTAACATGCTAAATAGAAGAACATAATTCTAGTAAATTATCTTCCCGTCAAAACCAATCGTTAAAGTAAATAGACAAGTAATTGTTAGTTGTTAGTTCATTTAACGTCACTTTATGCTGCTATGGCTAATCGGACGATGCTACAGTGGGAGCTCTAAATTTTGCCTATCCAGGTTTAATTAGGATAGGGATTTTTAACGATTACCTGACATCGTACAGGCTCGGGACCCCCGTTTAACGTCCCTTCCGAAGGACGGCGTAACTAAGGACTTTTTACTCCCTTAAAAAAATCCTAGGGCCACCTGCCGGGCTACGAACCCGCGATCTTGGGCTTAGTAATAGACAAGTAATTAATAGTATAGGATAAAATAATAAAAATAAATAAAATAATAAAATAGTAATAATTAGTATAGAATAATAGGATAGAATAAATCACTAGGACTCAGCCCATTGCAACGCCTTAAAATAACGAAAGGTAACAGAAGGCTTCGGTTTATATAGAAGCATTTTCAGGAATTTCTGTAAATTTGTATCATATTGTGAATGAAATTTTTGGAGGATGAAAAAAAAAGAGAATTAAATTTCCTTAAATTCATAGGAACTTGAATTTTTGAAAAAGCGCCTAGAATCAAAGAGAAGAATTTAAAAAAATAGAGCCCCCGCAAAGAAGGCGATGAGAAAACTTATAACGACAACCCAGAGAAGTTTAAATATAGCAAGTTCCTTATAAAAGAAAAAAATGATTTTTTTATTATATTTTTTTTGTTCCTAACGAATACACATTCAAATTTCAAGTTAATCAAGTGTTTAATGATTATGGTGGTAATGAAGCTTAATTTTTTATTGATTGTGAATGGTTTTTCTTTTTCGAATACTAAAAACAAATTATAACATTCAAGAAAAGTCGATACCAATAGTTAGGCTTAGCGAACCCCGAATTCCGATACCATCAAAGGAGGTTTTGACTGCTGGTATGGGATGTACTTTCTTTTTGCGCAGTCTGGCCTATCTTTTTCCGTCTTGAAGAGGAGAAATTATAATTGCTTATTGAGAACGTTCAATTACATAATAAAAGAAAACATATATAATTTCAAACGAAACTATTGGCTACTGTATACTATGACAGTTTGAAATCCCTTTATCAAGGTATATAGCGAATAGGAAGAGGTAAAAGACAATCCTCCACGTGAGCCAGGTAGCCTACCGCCGCCCATTACATCGAGGGTCCTTCCTATATAGCGGCACTTGAAGCAAACTGTCTTACCCATTGCCATCTCTTAGCCTATCTCCTAACCACCGAGGGAAAACACGTGTTTTTACCATAACCTTTTTTGCATCGTTTCTGTAAATAAATATATATATTTATATATATTTTTATTCTCCGTTTTCCCAATCAATAAGTTAGCAACTTCTTCAATATCATTCCTAATTTCTTCCCACAATTTGTCTATATCGTAATGATGTCATATTCGTATAATGTCCCTAAAGCTTCAAACCTATTCTTGACCTCTAAAGCGAGTTGAGTTTTTCAATTCATCTAAATCAAAATTTTCCGAACGAAAACGGTTTTCTATTCATTTCTTCTTATAAACTTCTTTTAATTTTAATTTTATATATATGTATATGTATATATATATATACTAATGCGAGAAGTGAGACAGTAGACTGAAGGAAGATAAGAATGGAGCAATCTATCGCCTAGGCCACTTGGCCTGCTCCCACGACAGTTGTGAGGATGACCATGGGTGGCTATGTACTGAGGCGCAGTTATGTATCTTAAAAATCTGCGATTATTTATTTAATTTATATCATCATATTTATATATATTATTATATTGATGAATCATCTTAATTATTGCTCGGTATTTAAATTATTTTTCTTTTTATATAAAGTAATGTTCTCGGATTTGACTAAAAAGGCAAAAACTTTATCGCCGATTTGATTGGAAACATTTAACACTAATCTGGCCGGATTAATTTTACATCAATATCTCAATTACTGATATAATTGATTTTTGTACACTTAATTATTGTATTATATTTTATAGTTATGAGCCTTCTTAATACGGAACACATCACTGATTTAAAATAATAGATCTTGGTCTGTGATGTGATAGTTTGTCTATTAACACCATTTTATATAGTATTATGAAATAGGTTAATCAGACGATTCTACAGAGCTAGTCTTAAATTATGCGTATCCGGGTATAATTAGGATTAAAAAAAACAAAACCTGTACCAGTACAACCCGTGAGCAGGTCTGGGGTTTAGTACATGGTAGAGACTGCTGTTTCATGGACAACAGTTTTGCAAGATGACTTGTCCTGGGTCACGCTCAACTGCCAGATTTTCCCCTCTAATTTTGGGTACCCTATTTTTATAATATTTTTTGGAGGCTGGGTGAGCCCCAGGAGGGTCCTAGATCCCGAATGATTCATCTCCCGCTGCAAACAGACTAAATAAAAGTGACTGCCCGCAGCGGGATTTGAACCAGGATTTCCGGCATGGTAACTCAATGCTATATCACTGAGCCACTCCGCTCCCATAATTAGGAAAGAAACCTTTAACGAGTATAAATAAAACAAAATAAATAAAACGAGAAATCTTTACATGATTTGTCTGTCTAATGTATTGTATTATATAGAAATTATAAAAATATTTCTTTATATATGAATTTATTTTCATGCTCATTAGATGGAATTAGGCAGTGTCGTTTTTCCAACATTTCCGCAAAATATCATTATATTCCAACCCCTTTACATAACACCTCGACAAATTATATACATACCTAAACCTTCCTGGTGAATCACTCTATCTATTGGTGAAAACCGCATGAAAATCCGTGCAGTAGTTATTGAGTTTACCGCGAACAAACGTGGATGAGGACTTTGTTTTATAATATGTAGAGATTATTACAGTTGCCTCAATAGATTTACCTGTGTAAGAAAGAAAACAATTAATTGATATGTTTACAGTATTCTATTGGTTTTTTTCTTTTTGTATCACTGTTATCTGAAATGTTGAAACTTTATTTGTTTACAGTTAGTTGTGTAACTGTGTTACTGATTGCTCTCACGTTTTCGCATAGGTTCTTCGAGTAAAATAGCATTTCTCATTTTATTGTATATATTTTTTAATTTCTTTATTAGGTAGTCATATTTTTTTATATTAGATTTTTATTGATAAAAGAAATGGTGTAAAGATGTTAATGTATTAAGAATGGTAGAACTAGGAGGTAGAAGACAGTAGGCAGGTAGTGGAGGGGACGCGGTATCCTAGCAACCAGGTGTGGGGAACCCAACACCACTCACCTGCTATGGCCGCGATGTTACGCTGTATTAGCTAGCCTTTATTACCTCCACAACTAATTTATTTTGTGTTTATTTTATCTGTTGTCATTATTATTTTGTCTTGTTGTTGTAATTGTAATTATAACATAAAAAATAATGACTTTTACAATACTTTAATATATATATATATATATATATATATATATATATATATATATATATATATATATACATACATACATATAATTAGTCAATATATACTTCATTAATGAATATACAGTCAGTGTAAAAAGTATTGGGACACCTGGAAAGGTGATTGAAAAAACGGTACTACTATAATTGTATGCATTTATTTAATTATAAATAATCAACGTAATTAAAAATATATTCAAAATATAAATATAAGGGTTTATATAGATTAACAATGCGATAACATACATATTTTTAAAATAAATTGATTGAAAATGACTGATGAATAACTGAACAATAAATATTGGGACACATGAAAAAACATTAGATACACATTGAATAGTTCTCTTTTTTTAAAACATTAATATTTTGTCGGATACCCTTTAGCATCTATAACACTCTGAAGTCGCCTTGGCATTGATTCTATTAATTTTAAAGTAAATGAAGGATCAATTTTTTCCCACTCTTCCTTAATTACATGTTTTAGGTCTGTTTTATTAGTGATCGGTCTTGTTCTAATTTTTTGTTCCAAAAAATCCCACAAATGCTCAATGGGATTGAGATCGGGTGACTGGGGTGGAGTTTCTAGGCATTTTGGTGTGTTATGCAGTAGCCAGAGCCGAGAATCTAGGGCTTTATGCTTTGGGTCATTGTCCTGATAAAAGGCAAATGACTCGGAAATTCCCAATTTTTCTACTGATGGTTTTAAATTTTTTTGTAGAATTTGTACATATTGCCTGTGGTCCATATTTCCTTCGACAAATTCTAATCTTCCAACACCGGCAGCACTCATACACCCCCAGACCATCACTGACCCACCTCCATGTTTCACGGTTGGAAACAAATTTTTTTTCTCCAGTTCACAATTCTTCTTTCTCCAAATTTTTCCTTTCCCATCCGAACCGAAAACATTAAATTTACTTTCATCTGTGAAAAGGATGCTGTTCCAAAACGTTTGAGGTTTATTTTTAAATTCATTTGCAAATTTTAATCTTTTTGCCCTATTTTGTTCACTGACAAAAAATTTTTTCCTTGCTACACGACCATGAAAATTTGCATTTTTCAAAATATTTCTGACAGAGCTCACAGATATTGGTTTTTCACTGTTAAGATTATATTCTGTGGCTAATTTCGGAGCAGAATAACGTGGGTTTTTAGCCACTTTCCTAACAATTGACCTTCTATCCTGCTCAGAAAATACTTTTGGCCTTCCACTTCTTTGTTTATTTTTATAGCTTTTGGTTATTCCATACCTGTCTATTATATTCCACATAGTCATTCTTGGAATCCCAACTAGTTTAGATATTTCTCTTACTGTTTTGCATTGGTTGTGGAAACGGATTACAATTTTTCTTTCTTCTACACTAGTTTCTTTTGATTTCCGTCCCATTTCGAACACTATTGTTAGGTTTATAACAAATTACTGAAATAATCTTCAATATAAACATTAGAAAGACGATATAGAATAAGAAAAAGGGATTAGTGACGTAAATAAATATAATAGAATTATAGATCAACCTTTTGTCCCAATACTTTTTGTTTGTTATTGTTTATGTACTATTCCATTGAACATTTTTCGGTCAGTGTCTTTTTCGATACTTCAAAACGCAAATGATAAAATTTGATCATAAAATTATGCACACAGAAAATATGCTGTTGGAATTTTCGGAAAAAATTATTTTCAATACATTCCATTTATTTATTTATTTATTTTTTTTAAATTGGACTAGGTGTCCCAATACTTTTTACACTCACTGTATTCAGTCGATGTATATTTCAGGGATGTCTTCATTTTTTTAAAATTTCAACTGGACTCAATCATATAATATATTCTTTAAATAGGAGAACAAAAAACCTATTTCCAGTAAAAAAAATTTTTATTCCTTATTTTCGAGATACGTTTCGGCCTAGGCCATTCTCAATCTTCTATTCTAATTGTTTCATTTTTTTACTTATTATATGGTTAACAATTTGACCATAAGTCATTCATCTGTAAAAACATGCATAAATTCTATAATTATAACAATATAAATAATTCAATAAATAAAACTGTATTTCAGGGATGTTAAAAATTGGCAATAACGGTGAAGGATGATCAACGTCTTAAGGTGTTAACAACGTATTCGAAAATAAGATGTTGCGTAGAATATCCGGTCCAAAAAAGGATGAGATCATTGGAGTATTGGAGATTTTATTAATTTTTAAATAAATGAATTATTTAATATAGTGCAATTTGAAAAATCCCTATGCAAAGCCTTCTGTTTCAAAATTCTCCAGTAAAACACACACTTACCGGTCGACGTTTCGCCTATTCAGGCATTATCAAGACACAAAAAAAGGTTATATAAATCATATCTCGAAGAAGGTACACTACATCCCACAATCAACAGTCCAAACAGGCTCCAGACCTGAGACAGCAACCCACCACCAAGACGTTCAACATACAACTCAATTATTATTTATAATAATAGTTTGGTTGTTTATTATTTAATTACTTAGTTATAATTTATTTATATGAATCCTCTGTTATTATTGAAGTTTACTTATCCAAGGCTTTCTGTGTTTGTTTACTACTAAATAAATATGGGCCAGCCCTAGAAATTCTAGATATGTAGTGAAAATAGTAACAAGGCTTAGCAAACCACCCGCAGACCAGCAATCAAAACCAAATACCGCAAAACGCCCTTAATTCTCCATATGACGCCTCGGTTTATTCCTGTGCCGTTTTCCTGTTATCTCAACACTCATTGCATATATAATTTGATATACATGTACATAAGTATCTGAATATACACAGTTTTTTATTTACAATAAGTTGTAATATATACCATTTAAGGAATATAAAAGAAATTTTGGCGCCCAAACTTGATTCATATTTTGCTCGGTGTATTTGTGTATGCAGTTGAGAGAGGTTTCTTATCTTCGTGTTATCTCTTGTTATTCAATCCCCATTATCATCCCACCACCACCTCCACCATTTCTAAGTCACTTAGTAGAAGAAGCCTCACCGAAGATGGAGGCGAAGACTAAGAGACAATGACAGTTGGTAGAACCTTTGGCGCCTAAACCCGGCTCAGCTAAGCCCCCGCTGAGTTATGACTCCTTAGTTACTTCTGTAGCAATTAGATCTCCGCTAAGTCTGATTTGTAATGTTCTATCTCTTCTGTCTTCTTCCTCCTCTTCGTCTTTTAATTGGTTCTCTTCATTTCAAGGTTAGCTATTGTGTCTTGCGCATTATAATAGTTTTTAGTTATATTATAACTTCGTTATCAGTTTAGATAACATTCTAGCTTCTGTTTAATTATAAAGTTTCTACAAAATAATGAAGATTTTATCTAATTTCTCTGAACTTTATTTTAAGCTCTTGTTCTTATTGCATTTATATTTTTGCTATGTATGAGGTTATTAATTTTTTTGTAAATATTTGACGAAATTTACAAATATATTAAATAGTACAGGAAGTAAATATCTGAATGATACATAACGACAAATAAGTAAGTCAAGGCTACTCACTAGTAGTACTCAATAAAAAATATTTAAAATTTATTTTTATATTTAAGGTAATTATTTTTAAATATTTTTGTTTTGAAGAGAAAAGATTTATCCTGACCGGTATTCGGACTCGGGCCTCTGCATCTCCGATGCAGTGCTCTAAAATGAATTTCGGAAGTAATTTTTTGAACGGAGTTTTATTGTTCACTTTTTTTCACCCATGTTTATTTTCAATTTTGAATATTTGAAAGATTTTTAAGAGAAGGCTTTGAGAACAAAAACATTTTGAATGGAAATGCAATTTTTTTAGGTTATAATGAACTCTGCTTGTGTTTTAGAGCATTCGGGCTCAGATAGGGAAATATAAATAAATTTATATATTTAAGGTAGTTTATTTCTGTATAGAACAGTCATTTGTTATTGTACAATACATTATTCTTATCGCGAAAATCAATTTTAATTATGTTGTTATACTCTTGTAAATATTAATTTCTGCCTAATATGTATTATTTAATGGAAACTAAATCTTTACATGAATACTTTCAGTTGTTTAAAACTTATTTGAGCTGAAATATATTTATAATCATAGTATGGAAATTACTGAAATTCGTACACTGCAACAATTGTGTAGATAATTGCAAACTCAATAATTTATTTAGGTCGATTAATTAAAATATTATAAAATATAAGTGTAAAAATATCCCCAATGTTGTTATAACAAAAATGTATTTTTTGTTTTATACTATATTCCGATTCTCGTTCATGAATTTCTTTGACAAACATGTCAGAAATATAACTTGCACCATTAATTATTTTCACTACCTGTACCTGCACCTGCAGCTGGAGCTGTTGGTATAATGAATTATTCCTCAACAAAGTTGATTTAATTAATACTTAAAAGTGGAGCTAATTTGTAACGTGTATGTTAACACGAGCTGCCAAGATTAACTCGAGTCACCCGCCCTAAACCTACTGCCTTAACTTTAGTCTGATTTATGTTTGTAACTCAGTCTATTATAATAAGTAAGAAGGAAATTTAAAACTCCAAAACAAGTTTATAATTTTTTACTTGATTTACAACATAATATTTTTTTTTAAATTTATTTATTTATTTCTGATTTTTACATTTGTCCAATACAGAGTTTGGTTAGACAACCACAAAATTAAAGTACATATGAAAAAGTAAATATACAGGAAACAACTTAGATAGTTATAAAACTGAATTTAGCGATGAATATAATACATATAAAAAGAGAAAATAGAATCAGGAGATGTTATATACAGAAAAAAATTGGAAACAAGAAAGAAATGTGGATGTCTGTGGTGGAAAATTAAAGAAACCGTGGATAAAGTAGACAGAGGAAAGAAAAATAATACATAGAGACACAATGAAGAAAGTATGGAAGAAACTGTTTTAAGAATAATAATTTAACACAAGTAACCAAGTTTAAGTTTAAGCAAACTATTTTTTTAACCTCTCGCAATTTCTTTATTTATTTTATATCAACATATGATCTTTAAATACCTGATCACAACATGAAATATTATTTATATCACAGAAACAACGTCAGAATGCTTTGTGTGATCCACCTGCGTCCATTTGCTAAAAATAAATAATATATAATATTTAGATATATAAGACGTTCGCCAAACGTTTTTAATACCGTTACTATGGTGACAGCTGTGAAACAAAAACCGGAGAGGTTATTTTTAATTTTTTTATTTTATTGAACACAACTCAGAATTATTATTGTTATTAAAATTCTAATTTAAATAAGAGATTGTGGCGTATAAGAGGCTGAAAAGAAGATGGCCTCGAGACCATCTACTATAGAACTTTTTTGGAGTGCTACCGATGGGTAGTTTCTCCACAAGTGTTTTTCAAGTCGTATTGTACATATAGCAGATTTACTTATTGTAATATTATTATAGTTGTAAATATAAATAAATTTAATTTAAAAAAAATAAGAGGATTTCGTAATTAGTGTGTGCAGTATTAGTTTTAAATGTCGTTTCTTATTTTACAAAGAAATTCAATTTAGTTTCTATTTGGATATACTAAATTTATTGTTTGAATCTATCAGCATTTTATAAACATTTTTATTTGATATTTTTTATGTAAATTTTAAAATTTTTTATATATAACTAAACGTTAGATCTATTTAAGCCCACTTTACACTTGTGTCCTAATTATTTACTGATTCAGATTTAGCTACCCACCTCATTTAGTTATCAAAGCTAAGGCGCAGTAACTTTCCTGATAACCTTTTGATCAGCACGTCCAGTTAATTTTTTTGCGTGCTAGCCTCGCTATCTGCGTTGAATTCTGATGTATCACCTTAAATGGGAAGATAACAGTATTTCAGCAAATATTTAAAAAAAATATATATATAGAAGAACATATTTGCTTTCCGAAGGTCTTAAGTAAGATCTTTCTTCTGGGTGTACTGTTGTAATCTTATGGGGGTAGCTTGGTGTGTAGTATGCTGATTCGTTGTGCTTATGCTAACTTGTTCTAAAATCGTGGCAATTTAATGTTTTAATAGCCATAGAGGAGATCCTGATCCTCCTGTCCAATCTGTACTTAATTATCTCGGCCAAAATACATCCCTGCACAAACGTTAGCTTTAAAATAGTATAGCCTCTAGCATGTAATCAATGACCCTTCATGCATTGTAGCGATAGATGTTTTTATGTTTTTTTTTTTTTTGTTTTTTTTTATTAACACTTTATTGAAATATTACAATCTGCCACTTATGGGCAATAAGTAATAGTGCTGTGTAGCTTACAGTCAAAGTTTTTATGTTAGTTTTTAAATGTATATTTTTGGTTTAATGCCACTATTTTTAGCTTTTTTTATTTTCCAATTCCTTTATTTTTTTTACTGACCTAATATTTTAAGTTTTTTTATTTTAAAAAAATGTACAGTGCTAAACTTTAGTACATTTATTACATAAAGTAATAACTTCATTAACGTTGCAGTTATCTAGTAAGGAATTAAGTTTGCTTGATCGGGATAGTTTCCAAGTCTCTGAAACAAGGTCCAAATAGCTTTAAGTGAATAATTGTATGTTGCGATTCTCAGTTTTAAACTATTAATACGACATATGTATATTTATTCAGGTTGAGACCACCTGGGAAACACTCTTGCACAATTTAGATGGTTTCCTTTTCCCAGAATATTTCCATTCTGACTCTTTAATTTATTTTATACTGTACCGGATTGAATTATTTTTATTTTTTGGATTCTATCCTAATTATACATGGATATGCAAAATTTATCACTCCCACTGTAAAAAAAAACTTGTGCCACTACAATAGGTCTGAGGTTCAGTGCATGGTAGAGACTGTACTGTTTCATGGACAACGGTTCTATAAGGAGGTGGCTTGTCCCAGGTCCCGCTCGACTGCTAGATCCCCCCTTATTTTGGGTACCCTGTTTTGATAATATTTTATAGAGGCTGGGTGGACCCCAGGAGGGTCCTAGATCCTATATGATCCATCTCCCGCTGCAGACTAATTAAAAGTCATGGCCTGCAGCGGGATTTGAACTAGGATTTCCGGCATGGCAGCTCAGTGCTCTACCACTGAGCCAATCCGCTCCCTCACTCCCATTCTAGCATCGTCCGATTTGCCATTTCAGCAAGTGGCGTAAACAAAGTGGCGTAAAATGAGCAATCAACCCATTTTGTAAATATGATCGAAAACCTCATCTCGTTTTGTTTTTATTGTTTCTGCTACTTTCTTTAAATGCGCTCATAAATCTTCTTGGTACTTATAAGTTTCGATTGCTGACCATATCTGATTATTGGTATATTTTCCTATTTCTTAACTAATTGAATGCTAAAACAAATACGATTATCTTATCGACTGCCATGCTCTAGTTAATAAAGATAACATCAAGAACAAAACTACTTTATATTAATTGAATACATTTTGAGGCGAATATTAAAGCAGATGACCTTCTATATGGGCGATGATAAATATGTTTACCTGAGAAAAGTTCTTGAGCTTAGCGCTCTGCCCCAGGTGTTCCGGAGAACACCTGACAGCCCTGCAAATGACGGCATTAGGAAAACATAGTTTGTGTGATACTTTGTCCGAAGGCGATACTAAATTAAGCAAGGACGAAGCCAAGAGATGGGAAATTTGTCCGGGGGGGGGGCTCCCAAATTGAGCAAGCACAGGTAACCAAGAGAAGGGAAATTTGTCCAGTGGGGGGGGCTCCAAATCCGAGTATGATAGTTAGTTAATCTTGAGGAGGGGGCGCATAAATCTTGTGGGGCCCGTGTCACAGGTGTGCCCTAACCCCTAGCTTATAATTGTTATACCTTCCTTGTCCCGGGCCGATTCTACATGTGTCATATCCAGTTCTGGGGATGTTAGGAAACGCCTAAGGATAAATATTATTACAATATTAAAGGATATTGGATAATCGAGCCATTGTTACTAAAATAATTAATATAGAAGAGCATAAGCTCAAAAAACCTGTTCAACTACAACCCATGAAAGGTCTGGGGTTCATTACGTCTTAGAGACCATACTGGTTTCTTGATTACGATTTTGCAGGGAATGATTTGTCCTTGATGTCCTCCTATTTTGGGCGATTCTCATTTTTTGGATTAACAAACAAAAAAGTTATAGCTTAATTTTTCTTAAAAACGGTTATAAGAGACAAAGAAAACTGTTATCAGTTATAACTGGTTATTGACATGCCTAACGCCTATTAGAGCACTCTATTGGATCAAGAGAAAGCTTCTTATCGGAACAAAAGACGGCAACAACTGAGCAACGTCATTTGTCTGTACAACACTCCATAAGATTTATCGATGCATCATTTGCATTTTTGTAATAATTTTCTCTTGTTTTGTACCAAAAGAATCTTTTTTCAATTACAATGTTGTATCGAATCTTGCGATTCCTTATAAAATTGTCATTGTAGGAAGAGGGTAATATTGTAGGAAACACATGTTTTCAATAAAATTACTGCTCTTAACTGTTTTTTAATTAAAAATTCTTGAGTCATTTGAATTACCTACCTATTATGGCTTCTTTTCTCATAATTTAAATGAATTCGAAAAAATATCATCTTTCTGAAATTTTATCTATTCATTGAGTGTTGAATAGATATTATTTCAGTGAAGTGAAAAGGTTCTTCAGTATGGTGTAATATTAGAACTAGATGTATAAATTACTCTTGAAAAAACAAACCATCCAAAATAGTAGAATTTTTTCTGCTGCATTGTAAATGGACTAATTTAAAATTCACGTTTTTTTTTAGTTATAAAAACTGCAGTATTGTTCTTTAAAGGGGGATTTATTATAATTTTTTTCAGTATAATATAATCTAGTTATAATACTACTTTTATGTAACAAAACGTGATTATCGTTACTAAATTTGGAATTTTATTCCCTTAGGATTTGCCTCTCAAATCTTTTATCAACATACTTGTATTTTTGTAGTTTTTTTTTTTTTTTTTTTTTTTTGTGTGTGTGGTTGTAGTTGAGGTTGAGAATAATCGTGGTTTAAGGAGGATGAAAATACTAACTTATTTTGTGACCAAGTCCAGTTTAAAAGTGTATATTTGAATCCTCATACTAGTCTGAAACGACAAGAAACTGCTCGCCGTTTCAGGCTACTTCAACACTTATAGAGAAACGCTCTAAGCTCCCAAATAATTACAAAAGACTCATATACATGACCAATATAAAACCTATCCGGAATTACGGAGTAGAGCTTTGGGCCTCTGCTGAGCCATCGATTTGCTCTCGTATCCAATCCTTACAATGCAAAATTCTTTGGAAAAACATAAATTTTCCTTTCTTCTTACGAATAAAGTCATACATAATGATCTTAATGCTCCATTTGTTGCTGATTTGGCCCAAACCCGATATCGAACCTTTCATGAAAAATTGTATTCCCACTCAAACCCACTAGTTTGAAACCTAGCTATTTCTTCAATTCCTGATGATTCTCCGAGGCGTCTAAAAAGAAGATGTCCTACCGAAGAGTACCACCCTAGGCGGATCCAGGGGGAGCACGGGGGTACTTGCCCCCTCAGACGTTTTTTTGTGTACTATGGAGAATCCATTACAGTACATACTTATAGGCAAATCATGTGATGATGTGATCATGTATTAAATGTATTAATAAAATAACAGAAATAGCACGAGTGAAACTATTGTTTAGATATTTTAATAAACCTCTGAAACCTTTCTATAAATGCTACAAGTTATTGTTGCTTTTTTTGCCCGTTGTACCCCCCCAGAAAAAAAAATCCTGGATCCGCCCTTGACTACCATTGGGTAGTTTCTCTACATATCCTTACCCATGCATGCTACAATGTATAGTTGCTCTCGTTTACTTGATGTATTATAATACAGTTGTAAAATTCAAGAATGAATTAATAAAAAAACAAATATGTTACGTAGAAGTTATTTTTATATAGAATGGTTGTACGGATGCTTGAACATGTAAAATAAAATGGTTTCTGAAAAATATTTTGAACTTAAGCGTTACTTTATTTATATTTTTTTTAGTTAGGTTTGAACTTTTTTAATTTTGAATCTTTCTATTGAGAGACTGTGTATACATACACTAGCTTATGTCCGCGGCTTCGCTCGCATGGAATTTGGGCTGCCACATAACGTTTCGTGAAAGATCATTTAAAATAAATAATTTAATTATTTTTTTTTAAATATAAGTTATTCGTACATCCGAAATTTCAGATGTCTAACTTCAACCTTTGAACCCCTATTATATTAAAGGGGAAACCCTTGAGGTGCAATTATCCAAATTTCTTTCTTAAACTATACAAAGAACCTATCAACAAATTTCAAGATGCTAAGTTCCTGATTTGCCTTTAATTATGTATTGCAAGAGGGGGGCACATGACCTCGTGCTCCCACATAAATCTGCCCTTGCTGTAGTCTATGATATATAACCTATTTTACTCAATAATTGTTATCCAAATTCGTCCAGTAGCTTTTGCGTGAAAGAGAGACAAACATACAAACTTTCACATTTATAAAATTAGTAAGATTAGTAGGATATCAAAACAAATAGTTTCACCCATGTTCTTTCTGTTATTTTAACAACTATTATCATGTGATTTCCCTTTATTTATGTCCTATAATGGATTGTCCACAGTACCTAAAAAACTGTAGGGGGGCACGTGTCCCCGTGCACCCCCCCCCATAAATCCGTGCTTGCTATAGCCTATGTGTTATTCTGATGTATAAACTATATCACTGTAAAGTTTCATCCAAATCCGTTCAGTAGCTTTTGCGTGAAAGAGAGACAAACATACAAACTTTCACATTTATAATATTAGTAAGATTGAGAAAATGGGTTGGTAATTATATGATTTGAACCTGAACGTTGCTTTTCGTTTTTGTTTTTTTTTTATCTAGTTTTTAATCCTCTTATTTATTCTTTATCTCTATTTTTAGTTTATTTATTATTACTTCATTCATTAAATGTTTAAAATCCATGAATAAAGAGTGAAACCATTCACCAGCTAGGCATCGGCTATTTGTTTGCTAACGATCTGAGCCGGATGCTGAATCACCATTAATTAACCGTTTGAACACCTGCCGTTTGAGCCGCTCATGTTTTGGCAGCCTCGTTTGAAAATAAATAAATAAAATTCCAACTGCTTTCTGGAAAGCGTTCCTTGTTTTCGCAGGCTTCAAAGCAGTGTGCGGCTCTCGTATACATTTCGCCTGTTAGTGATAAAACGTTAGCCGACATTGCAAATAATATTATTCCCTTCTGTCATGAATGCTTTTCATTTCGAAAAATGTTTACATATGCACATACATCAGTGTTTTATCAAAATCATTTCAGAACGTACGGTGGTGTTTGTATGATATGATTGCTCTGTGGTTTTTGCCGAGTGTATTTGGTATATATGTAGATAATACATTTATGCATATCTTTTGACAAGTGTATTTTTTTCAATAGAAATTTATTAAAAATTAATAACTACAATAATAATTAATTAGTATCTTGGCAAACGCTTGACACTTGAAATCCTCATACCAGACTGAAAAGACAAGAAACTGTTCGCCGTTTCAGGCTACTTCAACATTTACTAGACAAACGCTCTAAGTTCCCAATTAATTAAAAAAAAACTCTTATACATGGAAATTATAAGACCAATCTGGGCTTATGGAGTAGCGCTTTAGGGCTCCATTAAGCCATCGAATTCCCCTCGTATCCAATCTTTGCAATCCGAAATCCTTCGTAAAATCCTCAATCCTCCTTACTTTGTTATTCGTAAAGTCATAATGGACCATTTGTTGCTGATTTGGCCCAAACCCGATATCAATCCTTTCATTATAAACTTTAAACCCACTATTTTCAAACTTAGCTACTTCCTCAAATCCTGATAGTTCTCCGAGGCGTCTAAAAAGAAGGTGGCCTCGTGACCTAAGTTGAATTTGTTATTTGAACACTACCACTGGGCAGTTTTTCTGCTTACTTTTATCCATGCCATTATGCATCATTATTGCCGTTGTATTCAGTTGTTGTATTTTTATAATTCAGTTTCAAATTTCGATAAATATATTTTTATACAGGCTACAGAAAGAGTCCTAAATTTTTCCTATCAAAGTGTAATTAGGATCGGGATCATTAACAACCAAGAATTCTTACTGTTTTTTTTTTTAAATCCTAGGGCCGCTTGTCGGGGCACTGGTAACTTAGGACTTTGTAATAATTATTTTAATATTTCATCTCTAACATTATAAAGTCTGAATATACAATAATGTAATTACAGACAATGGTAGTTATGAACAATTTTAACATAAATAGTTATACTATAATAAATCGCCAGTCGCATTGGTTTAATATTTGAATAGATAGGGAAGCGAGAAAGCTTAGAGCTCAGATAAGTCACTGATTCTGTTTACAGCTATGGATGAACCCTGTCGGATCTTGACTTTCCTGGGGCACACTCAGCCTCTGTAAATTGAGTTCCCTTAGCGCGATTTAAGCCAAATATTAAGTATACTGTTAAGTTCACTGAGTGACAGTTAGTTTTTTCATCTTGTTTGTATTTTTATTTAAAATTAATAGTGGGACCTTAATAGTTTTTTAGAAATAGTATGTGTTGGATTTATGAAGACGGTTTTTCTTGAATAAAAATAAATAACTCACCTTTAAAGTCGTTGATCTCTTGTCGGTACAGCTGTACCTATTTGTGGCTTATTTCGAACGAGGACTTCAACAAGTAGGGGGCGAGAAGTAAAATTAGAATCTTCAACGACCTACGACACTCCTTCAGTTAGTCTACAAGAAGGCCAGGTGTGGTTCTTCTGGAAAAAAACAAAAATATTTATTACAAAGCTAAATATTCCGTGTTTAAATCCAGCTGTGGCAGATAAATTAATTAGTAATCTGATAACTGTTCTATAAGGGTATCAGTTCCACAGGCTGTTGCTTCGAGTTGAGTCACAAGTTTTAGCTGTTGATTCTTTATCTTTTGATGTTCTCCAAAAATACAATTAATTGTAATCTTATAATTTTTTTTTCCTTTTTTTAAAATTTGGACATTTATTTATTGTTAAGTTATTTATAGTAATGTAATTATTGTTAATTTATTTATTACAGTTAAAAGATGCAGGTAGAAGAAAAGATTGAGAATGACACCATAGTGTCGAAACGTCTCTAATAGAGTAAAAATTAAGAATAAACAATAACTGGAAAACGGTTTTATTTCTCTTACCCTAAATTAATTGTAATCTTAATTATGAAAAAAATGAAATACATTCTTTCATCATATCATTAGTTGAAACGTTTTTCTTCACTTAATGATTACTGATCTGCCCTTTACCCGTAATTACATCCTATTTTCCATATTAAACCTCATCATAATTTGTATTTTTGGACAATATTAAATAAGAAACTAATATACACTTGTAACGCAACTGGAAGCGACAAAGTGCGGAACTAATACCTATATACGAATCCTGTGGGATCTGCAGACCCTCCTGTGGCTCACTCAGCATCTATAAAGTGCGTACACTTACCTTAATTGGGGGGGGAACCTGACAATTGAGAGTGAATTTGAGCATGAGTTGAAATAACCTTCTTTTGAACTGTCCTAAAAACAGTACAGTATCGACTATGTACTAAATCCTTCACGTATCTAAGACCTTCATGGCTAGCCGTAGTACAGTTTTTTTGTTTTTGTTTTTTTAACGTTATTTAACGGTTAAAAATTGTAGTACTTACCTTGTTCTTTACGCAAGACCATCTAGGCTTGAAACGTCACATTTTTTTATTAATTGTTTTTTGTAATAATCGATAACTAGTATTCTAAAATTGTTGATTTAATAGTTAATAGGCAGAATTTATTAACAATATTAAGGAAATCATTGTCTTAGAAACAGTACAGTCTCTGTCATATACTGAATCCAAGACCCTTCATGGATTTAGCGGTACAGATTTTTTAGTTATACTGAGCAAATAGCATAGTTCTTTCGAAAGACTTTTGTGGCTTGAAACTATTGATTATTTTTTTAATCATTGATAATTGCTATTGAAAAAATTATTGATTTTCTTAGTTAATGGGCTGTATTTATAAACAATATTAATCCTACTGTAGCAGATCATTTATTTAATATGTTAAGGGCCGTGGATGGATCATGCGATACGTTCATAGGGTTCACCCAGCCTCTAAAAGATGGGTATTTTTAATTGGGGAACAACCTGGCGGTTAAGCGTGATCACGGACAAATCACTCCCTTGCACATCCATTGTCCTGGATACACTGCATTCTACCATATATTAAACTCTAGATCCTTTATAGTTTGTAGCCGTTTTTTTTTTCATCCTTAATTCGAAATCGATTTAACTAAAGCATACTCTAAGGTGTTGGTCTGGTCAGTACACCTTATTCACAATTCTATCCGCTACCCTTGTACCTTAGCGACAATACACATTCCGGATATAGAAGACATTAGTAGAGAATGGAAAAGAGCATCTATGATAAGGGTGAATATAAAACGGGGCTATAATACCATGGTATACCAAGGTATTAGGGTACGGAACCCGAGTGTAGGCTAACCCTGATATAGTGGGACCTTTAGCCGACCCGGCAATACCTATAATCAAATGGCCACTTCTTCCATCGACCGAGGAGTTCTAGGATATGCGGCGGTCTTCCTAATATCCTCCTTGTTCGGTATCCCTCCAAGGATCGGAAGGTATCTGTACTAGGAAACGATTTTGGTTGTTTAAACATCTCTGAGATTTGTAGAAAATAAGTGAAGTGAAAATCTTAATTAATTTTAAGATTTATCTTATCTATTATTTTTGTGTAGTGATATTAGGGGAGCGGAGTAGCTCAGTGGTAGAGCGCTGAGTAGCCTTGCAGAAGTAATAATAATAATAATAATAATTAGCTTTATTTTTTTTTCCTCTTTCTTCTATGTACAATTTTTACATGGTTTTTATATTTACAAGGTTTTTAAAATGAAAAGAAGGACCTTCTTTGGGCATAAGCCTCTCCCAATTTACCCCAGCTACGTCTGTTCCAAGCAGAACTCCGATACTCCGATGAAGTTTTGTATGTCGTCCCGCCATTTCGTAGCTGGTCTCTCTCTTCTCCTAGTGTGGTTTATTGGATACCAATCCGTTATTGCCTTAGCCCAATGTGTTGATGCCATTCTTGCAATGTGTCCAGCCCACTGCCATTTAAGATCAGATATTGTCTTGAAGATATCGCGCGTACCAGTCAGCTTCCGTAGTTCTGTCTTCTTTATTTTCTCCCTTCTACTTTTCCTTAACATACTTCGCTCCATTGCACGCTGAGTGATTGCTAGGGATTTAGATACATCATTATTGAGACTCCAAGTTTGGCATCCATAAGTTAAAGAGGGAATGATGCAAGCATCAAAAACTTTTCTCTTGTGATGTATGGCCATGTTGCTTTTAAAAATATTTTTGTGTGACCAAAATTTGGACCATCCTATTTTAATCCTTCTATTCACCTCTTTCTTGGATTTATCAGCAAATGATATGAGTTGCCCTAGGTAGATTGTTTCTTTAACCCATTGGAGTTTGCTGGTACGGAGAAATATTTCTTCTTCTTCGCCATTTGTCATCAAGACCGATTTGTTAAAATTTATCTCCAGCCCAGCTCCATTTCCTACTAGGACCAGTTCTTCTAGCATTTTCTTCAGTTCAGATGGTGAGTGTGAAATGAGAAGTACATCATCAGCGAATCTCAGATTTGACAGTTTGTTACCATTAATGTCTATCCCGAAATTCTCCCAGTGAAGGTTTCTGAAAACATCTTCCAAGACCGCGTTGAATAGATCAGGTGATAAAGGATCGCCCTGGCGAATCCCTTGCAGAAGTACTGGGTTCAAATCCCGCTCACTGGCAGACTTTTTTTTAATCTGTTATCAGACGGAGATGGATCCCATGGGACCTGTGACTCACCTGGGGCTCACTAAGGTCATTATATATATTACTTAACCTTTTTCTTTATATTTTTTAACAAAGTTAGCAGACATGAGAGAAAATGATTTAACCTGCCTCTTTAGTGAAAACTATTATTTCAGCATAAAAAGTTTAACAGAGGTGCCGAGCCCGTGCAGTGTCAACTACTCGTTGTAGATTCCTATCCCAATTATACTTGGGTGGGCAAAATAACTAATCTGTTTCAAGTATGAACCAGTATTTCAGAAGATAAATAAGAACTTTTTTGTGTTGTTTCGTAGATTTAAAAAAAAAAAATCAAAATTTTTTTAGAAATGTCAACTGGACAGAATCATATAATATATTATTTAAATAGGAGAACAAAAAACCTATTTCCAGTAAAAAAAAATTTTTATTCCTTATTTTCGAGATACCTTTCGGCCTAGGCCATTCTCAATCATCTATTCTAATTGTTTCATTTTTTTACTTATTATATGGTTAACAATTTGACCATAAGTCATTCATCTGTAAAAACATGCATAACTTCTATAATTGTAACAATATAAATAATTCAATAAATAAAACTGTACATAATTTTTTTTTATTGTCCAACATATAACGAAAAATAAAGCATAGATACCTCAATTTAAGTTGTTTTATTCCATTTAAATTTTTTTTCAAATTCAGAGGGAACCATATCCTCCATAGTCATTTAATATTAAGTCAACCTTTGATCTTAGTGCATTATGATCTTTCAAATTATAATTAATTTGAGAGTTATTTATGTATAATATTATTTTATTTAAAGAATTTCAAAAATAATATGAAAGATCATAATATACTAAGATCAAAGGTTGACTTATTATTAAATGACTATAGAGGATATGATTCTCTCTGAATTTGAAAAAAATTTTAAATGGAATAAAACAACTAAAATTGAGGTATCTATGCTTTATTTTTGGTTATTTGTTGGACAATAAAAAAATTTATGTACAGTTTTATTTATTGAATTACTTATATTGTTACAATTATAGAATTTATGCATGTTTTTACAGATGAATGACTTATGGTCAAATTGTTAACCATATAATAAGTAAAAAAATGAAACAATTAGAATAGAAGATTGAGAATGGCCTAGGCCGAAACGTATCTCGAAAATAAGGAATAAAATTTTTATTTTACTGGAAATAGGTTTTTTGTTCTCCTATTAAAAAAAAAATCAAGTATTCCTTACTATCATACACAACTTAACTTTTTATATCTTAGAAACCTGATCCAGTACTGAAGGTGGTTATCGGAGAACAGAAAAGACGAACTGTGCCTTGGGGAATCTCCTCTGGGCAATCAGATACACGAGAACTATTCCCTAAGCGTCGTATGAACCAATCAAAAACAAGAATTTATTCACGAATTCGTTAATATATTTATGTATTTCTTTTTTGAACAATGACTTTTTTTATTATAAATCACGAATTATTACAGATAAAATCAGGACAGCAACATATATTTTCAAAAACCGGGCCTTAACAACGACGGTATTAAATCATCTGTTATCGTCATATTTCGCCTAACACAGCAGATATCTGTTAAACTTTTAAATTATATTTCTGATATTGCTGCGGAAGTGAAAATAAACCGAAAATGACGTTACGAATTTTATGAGCCGAAACTGCCGATAAGAGCTAATTGAAAACATAAAAAAAAAAAAAGGAAGCGCTAAACAACCCGGCGGCGAACAATACTGATGATGAAGCAATTAATAGGGCGTAAAAATGTATCGCTGGGTGTAGCGCACTCGACGCCGTTTCACAAGATAACAGGGAGGATTAATATGGAATCGTTTCAATTTTGAAAACTTATTATTTTCAAGGAAACTGTAAGCAGTGGTATAGCGGTGGGATACTGTACTTAAGTTCCCAAGGCCAGGATTCGGCTGATAAATTATTTAACAGTCACGAATGGACGCTATGGAATCTACAGACCCTCATGGTACTTGGTCTCTAGTGGATACTCTGTCGGTTGGTCGAGAGTGGTCTTAGACAGATCATCCCCTTGTACAACCGTTGCCATATAAACAGTAAAGTGTCCTTCTGTATTCATCTCTGTAAAAACAATCCTGGTCTGTTAGTCCCACTTGGTCCATATCATCCTTAAGTTGTTTGAAATATCCTGTTGAATTTTTGTGACTGTGGATTCGTTGAAAATTTTTATGGTTTAGTCTTTCAGGATTCATCCTCGTTATGTGTCCATAGAACCTTAGCCTTTCCACCCTGAAGTGAGTTTCTAAGTCTATTCCTTATAGATTTCTTGATTCGAACAGAACCTGTATCCACATGGTGTTCTCCTAGGTCCGTATATTCTTCTGACAATTCTTTTTTCTATTTTCAGAAGCCTCTCTAGGCTGGGAAGACAAGAAGTTTCTGTTCCAGAAAGAATCACCGGCTTCATGGCTGTGTTATATATAACGTCGTATTCTAGCTTTGATAGATATGTTCTTCTTGTTATAAAAATTACTGGTGGCGAAGCTTAATTTCTCTATTTTGGTGACTTTTTCCTTAAACCTTCTCTCCTCGATATGCTGCATATGATTTCTCCAAGGTATTTAAATCTCTAGTTTATGTTATAACAAGTACAACTTATTTAATAACATGTCTACTCTTACTAGATCAATCTCAGTCTTGTAATACATAATGCATATTACTAATATATTATTATTTCGTCATTCATTAAATTATTATAATATTAGTCAATCATTCAAGTGAGTAAATTAAAACCTTTTTCCAGTCATATATTATTTTTCTTTATTTAAAAACGTTTCAACAATACTATGTCATTCTCAATTTACATTATTTATAAGTCCTTTAACGCTATTTAATTTTATATAATTTAAAATATTTCTTACAAAGCTTAGAGTTACAGTGTACTCCATGGTCAATTTTTTTAAATTGTTTACAATTAAATTTATTTACATTTAGAAAAATTGTTAATGGTGACCATGGAGTACACTGTAACTCTAAGCTTTGTAAGAAATATTTTAAATTATATGACAATCAACCAAAAAGGTTGAAAATGTGTAAATTTATAAAAAAATGTTAGAGAATAATTTTAAAATTAATTAACGTTAAAGGACTTATAAATAATGTAAATTGAGAATGACATAGTATTGTTGAAACGTTTTTAAATAAAGAAAAATAATATATGACTGGAAAAAGGTTTTAATTTACTCACTTGAATGATTGACTAAGAAAGATGTACTCCAGTAACAAAAACAAGATAATTAAAATAAAAAAATATTATAATATATAAAACTACGACTATAATGTAATGAAGGAATTTATCTCGTCATTTTCACATCTAATAGCTTCTGATTTTAGCCCAATCACCTCAAAAAAATCATGTTTGTTTTAAAAAAAATCTTTAATTCACTTTGTAGTACGTAAGTCCTACAAATCCTGATTATTAATTTTTTTAATTTATCGGTTATTTTTCCTTTATAATGTTTCCAGATACAGATTGTTATTCGAAATTGTTGTCACTTCTTTCTGAAAAAAATCTCCATACTATGCCGTCATTTGGTTGTTTGACATATTTTGACTTAAAAGTTCTTAGTAGTCAATACGTCATAAAGATATGATGGAAAATATATGACTCATTTACGAAGCTTAACTTGAAGCTCTTACTAGATTTTGGTTGTAAAACACAGAAACCTTCTTTGTTTCTGATTTCGGTACTTTTGGTAATTATTCCGCAGGCTGTCACTTCGAGTTGAGTCACAAATTTTAACTTTCATTCGTTTCCCTATTATTATTTTCGAAAAGTAGAAGTTATAGAAAAGTGAATGGAATTATGCATAGAAAGTGTGTATACTTCGGTAATTATTTTATCGAGAAATGAACGTTTCAACAAACATATTATCTATACTTCGAAATTTTAGTTTAAACTTTTATTTCTTGATGAAATTATTACCAAAATGTAGTCTTTACCATATACTAAAGCTCTTGATAACTTTTAGCTTTCGAAAGGTATTAAAAACGAAACGAATAAACAGACATCGTATTTTTAAAACCTACTGCGTTATTAGAGTCTTAGATATGTACGTATTAAATTTTTTATACAATGAATATCGATCGCTATTATTATCTTATTATGCTTGTCATAAACTATGTTGAATTTAATATTTAAGAAGAGATAATCTTAATAAAAAACGAAACAAGATGGCCGCCTTGTTTCCTTGACCACTGGAAGACAGAGGACTGACACTTAACCTGAAGAAGGAAGAAATAAGGAAACCTCCCCCCTCTAACCCCCTTACCACCCCCCTACCGGGATGACCCAGAAGAGGACTCGGGGAGGAAGTCCTGACGCCACCGGATGGCACAGACTTCCACCTTTCATTCTTTCAGTTCTTTCTTCTTCGGGATGTTCCGTTTCGGAAGTTCTTGGCGGGGGTAGCCGTTTCGAAAAAATTGCCCTCGATCTCTTCCTACAATCTTGGCTCTTACCAGGTGAACTTCGGTCTATCATTCATTCTCAACAGGAGGATGATATCAAAGTAATAACTAAAATAGTTCTGAACAAATCTATAAATTGTAATTGTTGTCTTGATATACAGTAACATGCACTAGATAAACTGTTCAGAGCGGTGGTTAATAAAAATATATATATATATATATATATATATATATATATATATATATGACCAATGAAAATAGCACTAGAATTATTCCAATGATCAGCAAAGACAAGAACTTTTAACTACAACAATCATGTATTTACTTTTAAAAATGTCTGACATAGACACACTATGACTATTAAACTAAAAATCAAAAATAAAATAAAATTAAAATCTTTGTTCACAGCATTAATTATTATTAAATAATATTTGTTTTCGTTAAATACATGGGGGAGAAAATCGTCCGGGTGGAGGTCAGGAAAATTTCTGAAATGTTTAAATAAATCAATATTTTTTTCTAGACTCAGCACAATCAGTAATCTGGTAATGGACAGAAATAAGAAAAAAATCCGAAATATTAAAATAGACCGAAAAGCTGGAGACAGGTTTTTAATATTTAATGAAAACCATAAAATAAAATAAAAAAATGTTGAAAACACATCTATAAGATAAGGATAAAAAGAAATCTATATCTGTTTCTTTATTGAGCACTCTCGGTGATCTTATAGTGGCAATAAATAAATAAAATTTCGGAATGTTGAAATAAATTTTAACTTGTAGCCGAGATCATTAAATCAGCCTTAATTCATACTTAGATCCATTATATTGTTGTTAGAAGAGAATATAAGCAATATCTCCGAAATATTAAAATTATTCTATACATTAGACTATTTTACAAAACTCTATATTTTTTCATTCTCAGCACTATCGATAATCCCCATTATAATAAATATCCGAGATGTTTAAATTAATCGATGCAGTAGACTAGACTAAAAAATAGATTTTATTTTCTGTATTCAACATCCTCGATAATCTTTTGTATATAAATCTAAGTTCAAGAATATTTTGAAATCTTACTAATATTATAAATGTGAAAGTTTGTATGTTTGTCTCTCTTTCACGCAAAAACTACTGAATGGGTTTGGATGAAACTTTACAGTAGTGTAAGTCATACATCAGAATAACACATAGGCTATAGCAAGCGCGGGTTTAGGTGGGGGTGCACGTGAACACCCCCCCTCCCGACAGTTTTTTTAGTTACTGTGGAGAATCCATTATAGTACATAATTAAAGGCAAATCACATGATCATAGTTGTTAAAATAACAGAAAGAACAAGAGTGAAACTATTTGTTTTGATATCCTACTAATCTTACAAATATTATAAATGTGAAAGTTTGTATGTTTGTCTCTCTTTCACGCAAAAACTACTGAACGGATTTGGATGAAAATTATTGAGTAAAATAGGTTATACATCATAGGCTACAGCAAAGGTAGATTTATGTGGGGGCACGGGGTCATGTGCCCTCCCCCCGTTATAGGACATAATTAAAGGCAAATCAGGAATTTAGCAGCTTGAAATTTATAGGTAGGTTCTTTGTATAGTATAAGAAAGAAATTTGGATAATTCCACTCCAAGGGTTTCCCCTTTAATATAATAGGGGTTCAAAGGTTGTATAGAATCCGTCAGTTTTGAAGTTGGACGTCTGAAATTTTGGATGTACGAGTAACTTATATTAAAAAAAAATAAATTATTAAAATAAATCAATATTTTTTTCGTACTTAGCTCCATCGATAATATAATAAACAGTACAAATAATATTCGAAATATTTAAATTAATCTATTCATTGGACTATATATAAAAATCATCGGTTACTTATGACTTATTAGATCGCCACGAAACCTATCCCCATATCTGGTTTAACAACTTATTTATGAACCTAAACAATTTTTCGTAAATATATAAATTATTAGACATGGTAGACTGGAAATAAAACAATCGATATTATTCCCTGTGCTAAGCTCTGTCGATAAAACAAATGATGGATATACATTTTTTTCATATCCTGATACTGTATATAAAACGCTCGATTACCAGCTAGATATGCCGAATCATATAAAGAGTATAGTCTTATATCTGTGTCTATATTACATGTTTATGTATCCTGATTATATAACCGCTTGGGCATACCTCCCTACCTGGAGCTAGGACAAAACACCTTCCTTAAACCCTCAATTATCGAGAAGCCCCCGGGGACGGTGGAGACGGCAGGAGGGAGTTCTGATGGAGGTGGGGTTCTTTGGGGGCGGCAGTGCATCTTGTATTGATTGTCTCCCCTTTCTTCATCACCTGCACTTCCACCTAACTAGTGCCTCAGGCTGCACTTTACTTCGCGTGGGGAAGGTCTTCTTGTTGTGTATCAAGTCCTCGTAAGAAATCCAGAGTTATGTACCCTAGCTGTAATAACAATATATTTACCATTATAGGAAATGTAAATTTAAAAAAATTAATAATATACCTATTCTTTCTCTATTCAGGAAAAACTCCAAATTATATCCAAGACAAAAATTAAACACGTTAATTACTAAAACCAGTTTTGGCATATGGTTTACAAATTTATGGCATCGCTATAAACTCACAGAAAACTACTACAAACTTTTCAATACTTGGATTATCACAAAAGCACCTTCCTATGCTAATAATAAAACTGCATATGTACTTTAAAATACCAACGAACACATACGGACATACTAATCATTCAGGATTATCAATTTTTTATATCCGAAAACACGATAATATTTTGCCAAGCACTAAAGCATACGCAGCTTCATCTTTGAGACAAGGATATGAATTTGACAATCAGGGATTTTCGTATATTTTGTAACAACAATTAATAACAGTTATAAAAACTAAAATAAACGTTTTAATAAGTTCAAAATAAGAATACGGTTTAAGATATTTCATTTACAGACAGTCAGTCTGGCCAGAGACACCGTCCTGTACACATCGTATTATCTCCTAATTTCTTCTGCTCTTTGTTCCGTGTTTTTGTAGTGTTGTGTTTAGTTTTGTCTCTTTTCTTCTCTCTATATATCTATCGGTTATTATTTATTATTTATTATACTATAAACTTATTCAAAAAAAAGCAGAGAGAAGATTTTCATTCGATAAATTAAGCTAAGTTCGACGACCTTGAAGACGGTGAAGCTTTCGGTCCTAATACCAACAGCATTAGGCATTATCCCGAACATACAAACAATTGTGAGTTATTTATTTACTTACGTAATTATTTTTTCTCTTCTTATTCATTATGGTTCACTGCACTATTTGCAACGGCGTTATTACCCGAGATGACAAAATCAATATAAGTTGCTCTAAATGCAATCTCATATTTCACGGGCGATGCATTAACCTCACTGATAAAGATTTAGAGGCCCTTAAATCTGTCAAAAAAAATCTGTGGTTATGCTCTCAGTGTGACCAGGCGAAAAAGAATACGACGACGGGAGAAAAACTTAAAGCTGAACTCTCTTTATCAGATGTTCTAACGGCCGTGAAACAAATTGACACCAGTATTAAAGATGAGATTAAAAATATCAAAACAGCCATTGATAAACAAGGGGACCTTACCTTTGAGTTTAGTGATAAACTAACCACAATAGAAAAACATCTAGAGGGCCAATCAAGATTCATAGAAGAGATATTGGCGGAAAATAAAGCTTTAAAGGCCCGGGTAGGAGATCTCGAAGTGCGGGTAAACAAAAGTGAGCAGGGCATGTTATCTAACTCCCTGGAGATCCGGGGGATCCCAGTCCGAGCCGGTGAGACCCCTTCCGGCCTATTAACTAGTATCGGTGCGGGCCTAGGCATAAAGTTAAATCTAGAGGATCTGGACACAGTGCAACGACGGAGAGCAAGAAATGATGACCCGCGACCCCCACCTATCATAGCACGCTTCGTGAGGAAATCAGTGAGGGATGACTTGTTACTTAAAAGAAAAGTCAAAAGAGATTTCTCTACGGGAGATTTAGGTTGGCAGGGAAATGACTGCCACCGTATCTATCTGAGCGAGGAGATGACAAAAGGTAACAAGCACCTCTACTGGTTAGCCCGTCAGAAGAAGGCAGCGGGAAAGATAAAGTATGTGTGGTTCTCTGGGGGCAGAGTGCGCTGTAGAAAAGAAGATGGTCACCAGGTGGTCTTCATAGATCAGGCCCAAGATCTAGACGTCTTCGGGTGACTACTAAAGTTTTGTTTCCCCGCTAGCTCTATGACAACCTATGGCGCTCACCACGGAATTTTGGATTTTGCCCACGCCCTCTCTATACAGTTAATTTCTTTTTATTGGTCCATATTTTTAGTTCTTAGGATCTTTTGTTCTATATTTTTAAGCTTGTTCATGTTCAAGCAGCTATATATATTCTATTACTTTGCTTCTCTCATTATTAATTCATTATTTTCTCTTTTTACATATTTTAACAGTATTATCATTTCTATACTATTAATATTCTTATATGTTTTTTGTTTTATCTTGCATGTCTTCAACTATCTGGAACATTTCATAGCTTTTTACCTAATCTACCTGCTAAAATTAATTGCACACAGCATCTTCTCCTCTTATACGGGGATCTTCTCTCCTACCTCACCATCATGTCCAGTATCCTGACATCCTGTCACGTCAACACCCAATCCTTACCTGCCCATTATGACGAATTCCTTCAATATTTTACCCAAAACTTTTATCATACCATTGGAATTTCCGAAACATGGCTAAAACCCCACATCCCCTCCTCTGCAATATCCTTACCAGACTATTCATTCCTTCGCCACGACCGGGTAGACCGGACTGGTGGAGGAGTAGGTCTTTACGTACACAACTCCCTAAAATCACGTATCCTTGATTCCTCACCCGCAACTGGTTATCCTCACACAGAATTCCTTCTGGTTGAAATCTCTTTTAACCCAAACCCTCTCCTTTATGTCGTAGTATATCGCCCTCCTTTGGCCCCTCTTGATTCAATTTTTGAATCTACCCTTTACGACTACATTCCTCTCTATAACCATATCATTATCTCCGGTGATTTTAATGCCAATCTCCTTGTCCAATCCTACGATCAACTATACCTGGAAAATCTCTTTTACTCTCTACACCTTTCCATTGTCCCATTTTCTCCCACCCATCACACCTTTCAATCCGACACATGGTTAGACCTGTTTGTCATTGATTCACGGCAGAACCTCCTTTCTTCCTCTCAATTACCCGTTCCATTTCTGTCCTCTCATGATCTCATCCATATTTCATACAATATCCAAACTCCTGTTATACTACCTAAAACCGTAACCTTTCGCAACTTAGATGCTCTCACCCCAGAGAACATCTCACCCTCTCTTGAAGCCTTGGATTGGAGAGAGATTTATTCTTGTGCCTCTATTGATTCGATGGTTGACATACTTACTTCCAATCTCAAATATATCCTTGACACCCATGCCCCACTGAAAACCTCAACCTTCCGTCACCAGCCTGCTCCCTGGTGGTGTCAAAAAATTAAAGATCTTCAAAGGAAGCGTGATGCGGCCCGAAGACGCTTTAGACGGACAAGGTTAACTGACGACTATCAAGCGTTTAGGGCCCTCCGCAATCTGACACAGTCGGCAATCAGGCAGGCAAAAACCAAATACTTCCACGAAGCCCTTTCATCTGCTCCCGATTCTAAATCCAAATGGCATCTCCTTCGAAAGCTTTCTCTTCTTAATTCATCTTGTTCTAGGCCCTTTCCAGCCTCTCCCAATGAAATAAACTCATATTTTTTGTCCACCTCAGTTAATACTTCTAAATCATCTTCTCCCGTATTTTCCCTACCACCATCTTTCAACCCTGACAACTTTTACTTCGCTGACATTTCACCCAACGACATTATTTCCTCTGTTCTGAAATCCCACTCCATCTCCACAGGCTTCGATGGGATTCCTGTCAAACTGCTAAAATCCTGCCTTATCGATATTATAGCTGTCCTACTCTTTATATACAATTTTTCACTGCAAAACGGAGTATTCCCAGCCTCCTGGAAAAAAGCCATAGTCCATCCTATTAATAAATCCCCTAACCCTGTCTCACTCAAAGACTACCGCCCAATCTCAATCCTCTCAAACCTTTCCAAGCCTCTAGAAAGAATAGTCCAGTCACAAATGTCAAATTTCCTCGAACAGTCCAACCTCCTTGACCCACTTCAATCTGGTTTCCGTCCCGGTTTCTCCACACAATCGGCACTTACCAAAATCATCAATGACATACATACCGCTATGGACGACAAAAAACTAACTGTGCTTATCCTTCTTGATTTTACTAAAGCTTTTGATTCCTTGGACCATTCTATCCTTTTTAGCAAACTCAAATCAATGTCCTTTTCTAACAGTTCCATCCGATGGTTCCAATCCTTCCTCTCTGATAGATCTCAAGCAGTTTCTATACCTAACCATCCCCTTTCCTCTTTCCTCACTCTTTCCTCAGGCGTGGCACAGGGCTCAAGTATCTCTCCTCTTCTTTTCAACTGCTATATCAATGATCTCCCTAAATCTGTTCACCACTGTTCCCATCATCTATATGCTGACGATTTCCAAATATATCTGTCCTTTCCCCCTTCCGAGCTATTTTTTGCGTTCGCTAGTATTCAGGAAGACCTGGATAGGATCTGTGCCTGGGCAAAGCTGAACAAACTGGAATTGAACGCATTGAAAACTCAGGCCATTGTTTTAGGTTCCAATTCCCTCCTTACATCCATCCACACCCTCCCAACATTACTCCTAAACGATAATCCTATCACGTTTACCTCCTCGGTGAAAAACCTAGGCATCACCATCGACCAAAACCTTTCCTGGAAATCCCACATCGCCCAAATATCCCGACGGACAATTAGTTCCCTGAAGTTGTTCCATCGTTCTCGTCATCTCCTTACACAATCTTCCCGTAAGCTTCTCGTATCTTCTCTCATCTTCCCCCACTTTGACTATTGTAGCGTGGTATATGGAGGCCTCTCTAAAATGCTTGAAGACAGATTAAAGAGAATAATGAATTGCTCTCTAAGATTTGTGCTTGGTACTCCGAAGCGATCGCGCGTCTCCCACCTCTATGATGGGTTAAAGTGGCTCTTCCCTCCCTTCCGAAGACAATATTTCCTCTGTTCATTCTTATACCAATCCATTCACTCCCAACACCCTTCATATATCTACAGTCTCCTCCAATTCAAATCATCAGTGCAACACCATAAAACAAGATCCCGCCTTTCTGATCTCTATATACGTTCACACAGAACTAAAGCATTCGAACGTTCCTTTCTCGCCCGCTCCACCACAATGTGGAACTCAATCCCTCCTAATATCCGTCATACTCCCTCTCTATCATTATTCAAATCCTGGCTGTTTCAACATCTATTAGCTTCCCAGAAGGATAGTCTCTAGGTAGGTTAGTCATTTGCTTAGAATACAATGTATATAATAACAAACTGTGTTATCTAGTTCTTTTAATTCTGCTCTTTGAAAAGCTGTACATCATGTAAACAAATTATTGAATGCTAGCTCATGCATCCAATTTCAAAAGCTTTGGATTTATCCATTCTCTGTAATTGCTTAATATCCTGTCAAGATCTGTACTATTTATTTACTTACTATTATTTTTGTTTATATATTTCTTTTGAAATTGTTTTCTGTCATGTTTTCACGCTTTATGATTTGTAACATTTAGCCTTCTGGCCAGATAAATATTATGTTTTCATTCCTGTTCATATCTGTTATTCTAAAGGGACTTTGTCCCAGAATAAAGTTACTTTTCTATTCTATTCTATTCTAAAATGTGTACAATCAACATCGCGCCCCACTGTTTTTTTACAAATTTTTTTTTTTGTTCATCACTGTTCTTATTCTAAACTTATTAAAAATTACTTTCTGCTTTTTATTTTTGTTTTCTATTAGCGTTTGTTTTTAGTTTTTTAAACTATTATTTATTTTCGGAATGAGCTCGTTTCCTATGATCTTACCTTTTGGTTCCGAATCTTTCTTTGTTCTGGTCTGTCTGAAAACCTACAAATTTCTTGACTGCGACTCTCAAATTATTTTTGTTGTCTATGGTCTCCTGTTCAACATCTTCCTCTATAACCACCAAGGCTTGTTTTTAATTTTCCTATTTTGTAAGAATAGTATGAATCTTCTTTGATGATTGAATTCTATTCGTTCTCCCTAGATATCCATGAATGTAATTAATTCGTCTGATTCTGATATCGAAAACAATTATATTAATAAGGAATAAGATAAAAAAGTTTCTTTATTGAGAACAAATTAGATATTAAAATGTTTGGTGCACAGTAATAAATAAGTTCAGCAACACTCGGTAGAGGGCAGTGAACATCGATAAGAATCAAGACAGTAGTGTCGTGTGGAGCGACATCTGGCAGGAAACAGCAATTTAGGATTGCAGTGGTTGGGGAGTGGAGTAGGAAAAGAAGGTGGTCGCAAGGAGAGGTGTTTCATCTTTAATGAAACAGTTGACGGTTAAAGATGGCGAGAAGAGGCGTGGACAGGTGCAATCAATGGCAGGTAACAATATGGCTGTCTACCTGTATTAGTCTTCCTCTGTGTCAGGTACCTTTGTGTACTGTAAGGATGTGTGTCCATCCATCCTCTGGACAGTATGCATTGTGTATTGCCAAGTCTAGGTAGTCTTGTATATATGTATGAAAAATTTAAACCGTTTATGGATAGAGAAGCTATGTAGGAGGAATAATGTAATCTACACGTTCTAGTGGAGTACAAGCTTTATTTAACATATGTTTTATAGTCTTTTGTTTTATTTTTTAAATTGTCACTCCATTAAATTCCAAGAGTCTAAAAAAAGCATCGTTAATTCAGTTTATTAAAGATTATATTATTTAAAATATAAGTATTTATATTTACTTTTAAAGAGAAAAGATAGGCCCTCGGTCGGGATTTGAATCCGGCCTTTGTCTCACCGTGACATCGCTCTTCCAGTTGAGCTACCCAAGGCCGCCTGCCGGCCGAGGACAAACTTTTTCTCTCATAGATCCCATGTCCCGGTGCTCTCGCCATTTTTGCGATGAATACACTAGAAAGAAGTTCTTTGAACATTAATTTAATTTTAGGATCTTATTGACTTACGTCATATTACTATTTATAATTTTTTATAATTATTGGTCATTTTTTTTTTAGTTTTAAATATTTTTATTTTTAAAGAGAAAAGATTTTAAAAAGTATCCTTTATTTTCGAAAAAAAAGTAATTCCAGCGATATTTATTCATTTTTTCGTTTTTGTGTCTAATATTGAAATTATAAAAGTTAAAAATTAAAACATATTTTTTTAATCTGATAAAGCCAGTGATGAACCTGTTAGATCTGGGGCTCACCCAGCCTCTACAAACATGGCGGTTGAGCGTGATCTCGGAAATATCACCTTCCTGCTCAACCGTTGTCCCAGGACAGTACACTCTCCACCACGTACTGAACATATGGGTTGTAGTGCTACTTTTTTTTTATCCCTTCAGCAGGATTCCTTGGAGTCTAGAGGCAATATACAATTCTAATTCCTTATTTTTTCAGTTATTATCACACTCCCTTAAGTACTAAATTACTAGCTAAAGACTTAGGTATGTGGTGGTAGGACTAGATAGTGGAGCTCTATTATAGGACATGACCAGAGAGGTCACTATATTTATATATATATAGTGGTATATAGTACATAGGCCGAGTGGTATATAGGACATAAGAAGTAGGAGCCAGTAGCGCGCGCTATCTATGTTTCCACCTCGGCGACCGGACTTACTCATAATTGCTAGGGTCCTATAATTACGGCGCTATTTTCCTTTTATCTTTCTGTCCACTTCTCCTTCTTGTCTCTTTGTCTTAAACTTTTTAATTTATACTTTCTTACTTACTGGAAAAAAATTATGTTTAATTATTCTCTGCATGTCACTATAATTATTCTATGTATGTATTACTGGAGGAGTGGCTCAGTGCTAGAGCGCAATCCGTCCTGGGCTCTGCTTGACAGACTTCGATTGAATCTATTAGCAGCCGGAGATGTATCTTACGGGGTCTAGAACCCTCCTGGGGCTCACCCAGCTTCTGTGAAGTGTGTATCCAAAAGAAGTGAAAGAATCTGCTGGTTGAGTGTGATCTTGGACAATTCACTTCCTTGCACAACCGATGTCCTAGAAACAGAACAGTTTCTACCACGAACTGAACCCAAGATTAATTCATTAGCATACAGTCAAATCAATAAACAACAAATTATAAATCTACTGTGGAATGGAGTGAGCTTGTTATAAAAAAATAGTTTATTTAATATTATTTTTGGGATTGTTTTAGTTTGCATGTCTGTCAAAAAAGTTGACACCCAGTGAATTTGATTAATTAAAAATTGTTATTTTTGATGAGATTGAGAGTGATAATTTGTGGCGTCTCGTGTTGTATTCATTAGTTAATATAAAAGGTATTTCAACAAATTTAAAAAATAAAATTTATATACTCGACTTAAAATTTGTTGTTTTTGTGTTGTAAATTTTAAGACAAGTAAAATTTTTAAAAAATTCTAGCCATCCTCTATCTGGCATTTCTTCGAGTTTGTAGAGTGGGAAGTGAAGGTCTCGGGTTCGAATCCTGCTGAGGCAGATCATTTATTTAATCTCTTGACAGCCCTGGGTTCTCTCTCAGCATCTATAAAATTAGTGAATTGGTGTAAAAACCAGGCGCTTGAGTGTTATTTCGGCCGAAGTCTACCGTGTGCTCAGCCCAATAATTTTCATAGATTGTTGTGGAACATTTTTTTTTTTTTTTTAAAAGCTTCGTTTATACATTTTGTAAATAATATTATGTTATAGGAAAAACGTATATAGGAAATCCTAATTGAATATAGTGTATACATTCCATTTCTGCTTTTGAAACAATACTAATTACCTTGTCTACTATCGGTGAAAGCTTTTACCTCGTGGTTCGAGTTCTATATCGGACCGTGAAATGATTGAAGTGTAGAGAAGCTAGATGTATAACCGGCGTCAACCCGTGATATATGCACCCTCTTTATAACTCGAAATGATATATTTCGGCTCAATATCTATTCTTAAGTTGAAATTCCTAGTTGGCCCCTTTGCCTCCTCAGTATTAGTCCTTCCCGGCTAATCCATACTCATTTTTCTACCTGCCACGATAATATGTAGGTTTATTTCCGGAATAGAATTGGCGGTAAAGGTGCCACGATTCTCAGCTTAACTATTTCACTTTGGCTGTATTATCACTCAGACAGTTTACTGAGTACCTGAAACTATTTTACGTCCCCTCCTAAATACGGCATAAGCCAGGATTTATTGCTCCCTCAACCAGAAATCCGAAAGCCATCAACCAGGTCGCGATCTCGTTAGTAGATTGTTATGCTGACCTTTACAATAGAGATCACCACAGTAAGGTCCTTATTATATTAGGAAAAAAGCAATTTATATTACAAAAAAATTCACTCGTACTCTGTGTCTTTAAGTGTTTTTAATCTGGGTGTACTTAAATGTCCTTAAATGTAAAGTATTGATTTCGCATTTCAAAAATTTTAAATTTTGTCCAAACATCTCCCGGACATTCTGAGAGGCCGTTATGCGTTGTTGAATATTTTGATCTTATGATTTGCTTAGATTGAAAGGCTTAACTGAGTTGAAAAATAATAATTCAGAATTTTTATTAAGGTAAAAAAACAAACTAACTTCTTATTGACTTGCCATTTTTTTTTGTTTTTATTTTTATGGAGCGCAATGTTGTTCTCGAAGACTATACCTCTGCCTCCAAGTGCCGGGTATTGATCTTATAGGTAGGCTCTGATGAAGCTTAAAGACATTATTGATCGTCACTTCAAGTGTTCCTGGCCAACCCATTCTCTACTTCTATCAAAGGAAAAAAATATTTATATAACTTATAATAAAAAAAAATACAATAATAAAAGGAACAAATAATTATGTAACAAAAAAATAATTCGATAAATCCTGAACAATTTCTATATGTATGAATTTATTATGAAGAGTTATGTTACAGAATGGATCTCTAAAACATATTTTTTTTATTTTTAATTTTAGATATTGACCTGTTAAGAATACGTTGCTACTCTATTTTCGCTTCATTTGATGGATTTTTTTCTGTCTCCAATATTCTTCCATGTGTCCATTGCCTCGTTTCTTCTGATACTCTGCTCAGCTTCGTCCAACCTTCTCTGGCCTTTCTTCATCCTGAAACCCTTGCAGATTTTTACTCTACTTCCAAATTCACTTTCATCTAGCATGTCGGATTTTGTAATTTCAAGTTGTCAAAATCTTTTTTTCTTTTTCCAAAATATTGAAATTTTTGCTTCGTCAATCTATGCTTGTTCATTCTGTACAGATGTACTAGAAATGTATGCTTTCTCTTCTTTAGTATCCAAGATTCTTTCCTTACACTTTCTGGTAGATTTCCCTGTTACTTTTCAATTTCCATCCGTCTTCGTTCTGAACTCTTATTCTTATTTCTAGGACTTCCAGTTTCTTGAGGTTATAGTTTATCGAGAGGCATTCACTGACGAGTAAGCATTCCGTTCCATGCTTTTTTATGTCTTATTTTTTCATTCCAGGAAATGCACTTCTTGCTGTACATATTGTTTCTTAATCCATAAGTCCTTTCCATTTTTATAATTCGAACAGCTGCTTTCTCTAATCCACTATTCTGTATAGTCTAGCGGAAAACTTTGGGCTCGCTAAGTCATTATTATTGATATTGACTACTTCACGTTACAACTGCATTTTTCTTTCTTCTGTTGAATTTTTTTCTATCTCCGAAATTCCTTCATGAATTCTGTTATTCTCCCTTGGTATTTCAATGTTTTATATAGTTATTTTCTGTTTCTTTCCTAGCCCTGAAGATGACCTATACATCTTAGGCCGAAACGTTGATACATTAAAATAAGTTAAGCTTATTTTGTGTTATCTTCGACTGGCACCCCCTGACCTATTCAATCCATTTTTCTTCTTCTTCCCCCCCCCCCTCCGATAAGGCCAGCTGAGGACCACGTGCCAATTTCAATTCTTCCAACTTGGTTGTTTACTCTTCCGTCCCTTCCAATATTCCTTCATCCACTATGGTGCTTCTTTCTCGCTTCAGACCATCTCACCCCAGGTTTCTTTTTCACTCTTCCCTGGAATCCTTCTATACTAAAGAACTTCCTTCTAACAGTCTCTCTGTACATAGTGTCGTCTTCCCTTATATTGTTTCTTTCCAAATCCTTCTTCACCTATCGAATCCAACTAGTTGTTGACTTTTTCTCCCAAAGGTACTTGAATATCCTTTTTGTTAATCTCGAATCACCCACTCTGAAAACATGTCCAAAAAATAATAGTCTCCTGTTTCTTATCGTTTCTGTTATGTTTTCTACTTTCCTGTAAATTTCATCATCAGATCTTAATTTCCATACTTCTGTGGTTTTCACTGGGATTAGTATTTTTGTCATTATTCTTCTTTCAAGTAATTCAGGTTAATCTAATCTATAGCTTAATACTAAACATTCACTCGCATACAGGATTTTTTGATAAACACCCTTTCTTCTATTGCAAATTTTTCTAAACCATTTTCTTGGATGACTTCTCCCAAATATTTGAATTTCTTTACTTTCTCCACTCGACCAATATCTGTTGTCAAATACTTTGGAGCATTCTTGATGTTTGTAATAGATTTTGTTTTATCTACGGAGACCCTCAACCCCGTTTTTCTGTCTATTTCTTCTAAAAGATTGATTTGTATTGTTGCACTTGCAATTCTATCTGATAGTATAGCGAAATAATCTGTAAATGCTAGGCAATTTGCTTCAATACCCTGGTGTTTTCTTCCCAAAGTTAATGGTGAAATGGTCTTTTAATTTTCCAGTCCAAATTCTTACGATTTTCTCCAGGACCCAATTGAATAAAATTGGTGATAGACCATCACTATAATAATTTATTATTATTATTATTATTATTAATATTATTATTAACTATAATAATCCATTATTATTATTATTAATGTTTATATTGTTATTTTTGTATAAACAGGGGTTGTGTTATTTTCGTATTAAGGGAGGCGTTTTCCATCTGTTCTTATTTACGCTATTAAACTCATCCATTAATTTAGTTCTTGCCAACGTTATTTCTTTTTTTTTTTTTAAAGTGCAATATCAACACGCGTTGCAATTACAACTGTGAAGTTATCATCGTGAATATTCCCTCGTGTCTTCTGCCTGTCATATATTTAAGATCGCTCGTATATATCCTGCTGCATCATAGTAAGAAAAGTCAAAAGGACAAATAAAAAAAAGTGGAAATTCAGGTATAATAATTCAGGTAAAAATAAACCTAAGACTATAATTCAGTGTTGTTGTAAAGTGTTGGCTAGCAACCTCGAGACCCGGACCTGATGTTTAATACTCAGCCGATATATACACCTCTTGACTGATTAACGTCACCGTTCCGAATTTCAAAACGAATTTACGTTGTCAGTTCGGCAAATGTATTTATTTTCATTTTTTTTTTTGCCTTCCAACGTATATCTCTTGCCCGAGAAATGTTCTGGAACGTAAGTAAGTTTTTTGCGAACAGTTACCTTGGTTGAAATATGGACAGTTAAAAAAGGTTATGTTGTCGTTAGGTGCTAAATTCGTTAGAATTTGTTGGCACTTTTTGTTTAATTTTGGTTCTGTGACCTTCTTTTAATATTTATTATGATTTTTTTGGGGTCTTACGTATTTAAGACCTCTTTTTTGTTTCGCATATTGTAGCAAACATTAAAATTATTCTTATTATTTTTAAATATTTTTATTTCGAAGAGAAAAGAGAATGGAGAATGGATTGTCTGGTCGTGTTGGGAGCCAGGCCAGCTCAGCTGGTTAGACTCGACGCTAGAGACCTGGGCGACTCGGGTTCGAATCCCGGCCTGGACAAATCTTTTTTCTTCAAAATAAAAATATTTAAAAATTATAACTATTATATTATATTATATATTATAACTGTGGTCTCGTGGATAACTTAGTACAAACTACTAAACCCAAGATCGCGGGTTCGTAGCCCGCCAGGTGGCCCTAGGATTTTTTTAAGGGAGTAAAAGATCCTTAGTTATGCCGTCCTTCGGAAGGGACGTTAAACGGGGGTCCCGAGCCTCTACCATGTCAGGTACTCGTTAAAAATTCCTATCCTAATTAAAGCTGGGTAGGCAAAATTTAGAGCTCCCACTGTAGCATCGTCCGATTAGCCATAGCAGCATAAAGTGACGTCAAATGAACAAACAACAACAATTATAACAATTAATAAAAAAATAAAATAAAATAAATTATTCTTATTGTTCTACGTTTTGATTATTATAAAATATTAGGAAAATATTCTCTCTTTTCTTTTTATTGATAACTAGAGGGATGTACTCCCTATGTTCCTGACAGGGTACCAAATATTTTATTGTACCACCCAGTGATCTTGTTGAAACCTGCGTAATCACTTAATATTGTAATGAGGAGGAGAGCAAGAGTTAACCAAGTACTCTGTAACAGAGTACCTTAAGCACTAACTTGAATTCAAATTCGGGTGTGTCATATAAATTATTTAATCTGTTTACAGTCATTGATGCCCTACAGACTCTACTGGGGCTCACCCAGCCTCTATAGAGTAGGTGTCCTTATTCGGGTGTAGCCTGCTCTAGAACAAATCACCTCCCTGTGTATCCTTCGAAGTGAAGTTTTATCACTAAAATGGAGCCAAAAACTCAAAAAGAAACACTATTATTTATTATAATGCAATTGGGAAAAACCACAATGCAAAACCTTATGTTTCAAATCCAGTAATACACCCACTTACCAGTTAAGACACAAAAACTCCATATTGTATATTGTATGTATGTTGTTGCTGTTTGGGCTGTTGATCGTTGGGATGTATTGCACCTTTTTCTTCGAGATGTGATTCACATAACCCTCCTTTTTTTGTTTTTGTGTCTTGATAATGCCTGAATAGGCGAAACGTCGACTGGTAAGTGGGTGTATTACTGGATTTGAAACATAAGGCTTTGCTTGTGGTTTTTCCCAATTGCATTATAATAGTGAAGTTTTATCCTTTGTTGCTATTAAGAAGAGCCTATAATTGAAAGCGTTTTGTTATTGATGTATCATTAACCAATAGCTTGTTGGGGTTAAAGTTAACTGGTACATACTCCGAAATAAATGTGAATATCGGAATAGGTCAATATGTAGAACGCTGAGTTACTGTGCTAAGGTTCAGGATCAAATCCAGCTGTGACAAAACAGTTAATAAATCTGTTTAAAGTAGGATTGAATAATTTAGATTCTTAAGTAGATAGACCCTATGGGATATCCAGACTCCTCTTACCCAGCTACTATAAAGTACCATAATAACCTCCATGCATAAGCGTTATTTTATAAATAGTGTAATCTCTACAATCTACAGTATTCTAGATCATTTGTGGGTAGTAGTTTTTTTATAATCGTAGAGGAAGCTGTGCCCGTATTGGTAAAATATGACTTTTACATTTTAGTTTATAGTTTCTGTTTTTGTAGTATTGGGTATCGGCAAAGTAACCCTCCTTAGTTGTCAGTTTGTTCTCTACAAATAAGGTAACCCTAGAGGAGGTTCCTAACTGATCCGTGTTTATCTCTCCGGTTAATCTGTTCCCGCTAGGTTAGGCAAACAGTCCGGGGAGTAGCTACTCATGTTTGGCTAGGTATCGGGTTCCCCCAGCCTCTGTCGGATATAAATCGGCTTTAATACTCCGCGTACAAAGGGAACGATGCCGTGTGCCTGATCGGAGGTAGTGGGGGTGGGAAACGAGCTTTTTAGCGAGGAGGGGGCCCGGAGGAAAACAATATACAATAAATTCTTAGAGTAGGGGGGGCCAGGTGGTCGGCCCCATTCAAAATCACGGCCCATTCATAATGGGCAACGATAATAATTATTGTAGGGGGCCATTGTGAGGGCACGCGGCAGAGCACCTGGCCCCCGGATCGGCTTTCACACCTAAGGTCGATCGTCCCGATACTGATATTAAGTTCATAGCTCGTGCCGTTCCCCATCGTAGGGGTAGCTGCGTGGGATGTCGCGGCACCAAAGTCCATAATTGTCCGGTAGTAATATATCTAACCTTTCATATCCAATGCTGGAATTAGTGTTTGTTTAGTAGTCCAGCATTCGACGGATTCTAACGATTTTCTATTTGTTCGTTTAACGTCACTTAATGCTGCTATGGCTCATACTCATAGGACGATGCTACCGTGGGAGCTCTAAATCCAAGAAACAATGAAACATTTATTACAAGCAATGTTCTTTAAAAACAACAATAGCTTCAGGAACTTTAACTAAAAAACACTCTTTTGTTTCTCTACATATTCTTCCAAATATCCACTGCTGAGGCAAAATCCATCCTGTGTTGTTTTTTCTTCTGGTATATAGACTTTCGTCAATTTCTACATACATCCCTGGACCTCCAATAGTTGTTGAACTTCTCTCTAATTTAAAAGCACAAACTTCTCTCATATAATTGGAATAATCAATCACTGTTGAATGAGCCATGTTGAGCTGTTCCTCCTGAAGAAATAGAAGAGCTGACTTTTCATCAGTCACCATGCGAAAAATCTTCATTAAATTCCCACTCATATTGTCAAAATAATATGAAAACACATCCATGTTCACTTGACACATACAATAACAAAGGACTAAGAAAGGGTACGGTAACAGTAGCAGGCAATTAAGAAAAGTGACACTTGGGGCGCTGGGGTCAACGGACATCAAAGCAAACGAGTACCCTGATTTGTGTTTTTAAAATTATTGTTATATTAAATAAAATTAAAAAAAAAAATTGAATGATCGGAGGCCCTGATCATTTCTTGCAAACTGCAACAAAATTAACTTAAACTTCATTCCATATTTGTTAACTAAGAACTGCAAACCTAATTAGGTAATTTCATTTGTTTCTCTGAACCCCTTCCTATTCATTTGGTTGGTAATATGTTGCTCATCTTCAGTTTTAAACCATTTTTTGTGAGGTGTACATCGCATTTGTGATCACTTTTTGTTTTGAAATTGCAGCCTGTCAACAAACAAAAACGAGAGGTTCTTTCATTAAAAGACAAATTGGAATTTCCATTTTTTTTTTTTTATTGAATTTCGATTAACCGAATTTTGGATTATTCCAACCACCCCTGCCAACATTAGCTGGGATAATAGACGCTCCACTCTACTTTTTCTTATTAGAGAAGAAATAGTTGACTGGAACTTCTAATGTAGGGACGAAATAGTTGGGGGTGCAGTCAATGAAAACACCTTAATAAGTGCATACTTATTTATTGTGTGCCGACGTTTCTACCTACAATGTAGGCCATCTTCAGGGCGGCGAGGAAGACCAACTGCCAACCAACTTTACTACTTTGTAATTTTTCTTAATTTATATTTTACTAGTTAGATCAAATTCACATTTGTTTATGACAACTGAATCATTTTTTATAATCACAATAAATATTTACATCATTAAGCGATAGTGTACTGTTAATTGGTTGCTGACATTTAACTTAAACGTCAACACATTTAAATTAAAATAAATAATTGAAGAATGATCTAAATAAATAAACTAACTAATACTAAATAACGATGTATTGTATTTCTGTTTACATGACGGTATTGCTTATCCTGACTAATTGCTCATCAGTCGCTACAATAGCGATATCTATTACTATTCATGCTAAATTAACATCACGTTATGTACATGGCATGTATGATGTTAAACATTCATGAATAATAGTCGATATTATGGTCCCATCGTTGGATAACATCAATTTCAATATCGATTCTTCCGCTTATACAATACCTTTGTTATATAGTTACTGAGTTGTTTTTTTCAACTTCTTTTCGTAATGTTTCTATTTGTTGAGTCTGTTTGGACTGTTGATGTGAGAAGTGCTGAACTTTGTCATCTTTGTGGGATATATATATAGTCTGGGGGTGCAGTCAAAATAACATTTTCGACTAATTTCTTCTGTAGTTATACTTTAACATCATATTTTGTATTTATTTCCATACATATTTACTTATATAACATTCTATTAGTAAATTACCATTTTGCATTTTTTATATTTTTTATTTTTATATATCACCTGTAATTTAACTAGTTTTTCCATACTTTTATATCTCGCCATTTTACATTTGTACCTTTTCTTTGTGTACATTTTGTATCTTACTGTTTATCTTCTTTTTTATCATTGCTTGGCATTACCACCTTTCTGTACTCTTATTCTGTAATATTTTATTCATTTATATCCTTAATGTTATATGCATCGCTAATTTTTTTTATTTTTCAATATGTGATGTTAATGGGGTGTATAATAAAAATGACCGTTTGAGGTGTGAGAAATGGAGAGAAGATGGTGACTAACAGTATCTTCCGACACACTACACTCCCTGGCTAGTTCGCGAGTACTTGTGGACGGATTTGACTCAACAGCTTCCTTCAGAAGCTCATATATATCCATTAATAGTCGCCCGGAGCCCTCCTTCCTTTCCAACGTCGTATCTCCACTGCTAAATTTTTCAAACCAACGCCGCACAGTGCGCTGGTCTAGGACACCCTTCATATTTAATAATTTCACGAGTTGCTTCAGCGGCTGTGAATTTTTTTTCCAATAATGCCTTAAAATTACAAGAATTTCGTAGGACACTCTTGTTTCTTCTTTGAAATAAATAACTAAACTGAGGCTTTTTTTGAAGAAGTCCAGTGTTAGTAATAGAATGCTTATAGAATGCTCTAAAGTGATTAATTGAGTGTTGGTAAATAATAAATAGCATTAAAATATTTACTGACTTTTGAACTCTGGAATTTGATAAAACGGTCTTTTTTTTTTTTAACACACCCTATTATATTCTTTCTCGGTATTGAAATGTTTTTTTATAGTTATTTTGTTTTTGTTCGTTTTTCTCTCATAACCCTGAATATGGCCTACAACGTAGGTCGAAACATCGGCACTTATTTATAAGTTTTTCTTATTTAGTGTTTTTTTTCACTGCACCCCCAGACTATATCCAACATTAGATATTCCAGTCAACTATTTTCCTCTAAATTTTGTTATCTTTGATGTAATTTTTTTTTTTGGTGTAACGTTGACTGGTTAGTTTTTCTAGTATTTTTAGATACTTTTGGAGTTATTTCTCCTTCTAATTTTAATTGCATATATTTATTGTTCTCCACTCATAATATAGCACAGATATTCCAATTTACGTCTGTTAATTCTGTTAACAACGTCCTCTTTCCCTGCCTATAACTTTCGGGGCTTGTGTATTCAAGATTTTACTTACTTAATGATGATACTTAACTATGATTTCGGCTTGGTATTATTTTCTATGATGCCTGGGAAATTTATTTAAACTAAAACATAGGAGTGGTTCAGTGGTACAGTAGAGCGCCAAAGATCTTGGGTTCAAATAACGCTGCTTGACTTTGTTTTAATCTGTAAGCGGCCGGAGATGGATCCTATGTGATCTAGGACCTTCCTGGGGCTCACCCAGTCTCTATAAAGTGGGTACCTAATATAATGAAAATAGTACAGTGTCTACCATTTACTGAACCCAAGACTTTATGGGTTGTAGTGCTAAAGATAATTTTTTTTTTTTTTTTATTGATATTTACAACTGTAATAACATTACATCAAGTAAATTGGCTGTATGAACAAAGGACATGAACAAAAAAATCACTTGTGGAGAAACTATCCATTGATAGCACTACAATGAAGTTTTATAGTAGAAAGTCTCGAGGCCATCTTCTTTTCAGACGCCTCGGAGGGTTATCGGGAATATTATAGGAAGCAAGTCGAGAGACTAGCGGATTCAAGTGTGTATGGAGCTTTTCATGGAAGGATAGGTATCTAGTTTGGGCCAAATCAGCAACATATGGGATATTAAGATCATGATGGATGAGTTTGTTTGTGACATAATAAGGAGCATTGAGGATTTTACGAAGGATTTTGGATTGTAAGGATTGGATACGAGATGAAGTGGATGGTTTAGTAGAGCCCCAAAGCTCAACTCTGTATGTCCAAATAGGTCTGATAACTGTCATGTAAATGAGTTTTGTAATTAATTGGTAGCTTTGAACGTTTGTCCAGTAAATGTTGAAGTAGGCGAAATCGTCGAGCAGTTTCTTGTCTTTTCAGTCTTGTATGAGGATTCCAAGTGAGACGTTTGTCCAGATGTCCTAGGTAACGTATCTGTTAGACAGGGATCAGTGGAATGTTATTAAAGGATACAGTAGGGCTAAAGATAATAAAAATAATAGTAGTAGTACTTTTTTCTGCTTAGGTAATTATTGTAAATTGGTACCGTTTATTTTAATAGCTAAGCTATTATTAAACAATAGAAGCGGCCCTATTGAGAAGCAATGTATTTAATCGAAGGTGGACTGTGGATAGGCCACATGGTGACCCGCGAACCTAATCCACCCCGAGCCTGGCGCGGCCCCTCCTGGGCGATCTCCCCTAGCTAATCCCGGCAAAGCCTTTTATTATGGTTATTTTAGCCCATTGTCGTGTACCCGGGGCCGCCCTAATAGCTCACTCTGCCCTAATCGCCTTCCACATCTGGGCTGTATTCTGCTTCTTATTTAGTCGGTCATTATCGCGAGTAAATAGGTATATAGCGCACCATGTATGAGAATATGGCATTTATTGTGAAAGTAAATAATTTATTTGAACCGTAGGTCCGATGCTGACATCCAAACCAGAATCGGCAAGGTTATGTTTAACATCAGGAGTGTTCACAACTTTATTCGGCATGTTAATGCTTAGTTTGGTGATAATAAGCCAATATGGCCCAATATTATTGCACCTTGTTTATTACAGTGGAGCTATTGTAGGTCAAATTGCATAACAATAAATTATTACCTACGTCATGATGGAAAAATTCCTAAGAAAAAACATTGTGCCCACCACAATATCCCGATTGGTGGTGGTCTCTGGTTTGTTTTCTTTTCGAACTGTGAGGCTGTGATATGCTGTATGCTTTCTAGATTGCAACATCGATTACAAAACCTAATGTGTAAATTAAGGGGACGGGGTAGCGCAGTGTGCAGATCGCTAAGTTGCTATAGCTCAGTTTGTCGAGTGCTGAGTTGCTGAAGCAGGTAAATTGATTATTCTGTTCACTGCCACTTATAGGCCCTGTGTGGTCTGCAGACCTTCCAAAGACTCACCCAGCCTAATAGGAACCCTTATTTGTTGGAAAATTTAGAGTTTGTGCGTAATCTGTATGAAATCATCTCCCTGCACAGTGGTTTCTTAGAAACAGAGCAGTCTCGACCATGTACTGAGGCTAAGACCCTTCATGGGTTTTAGTGGTATAGGATTTTTTTTTTTTTTTAATACTGTCCAGTTCCAAACCAGATACCTTTAGTAACTAGTATCTACTATCTTATATGGATGACTGAAATATCCTTCTTTTCCTAAGCGAAAAAAATTGCAAACTTTTCAAAATAAAATCCTACGAATCGCAGTAAACGCGCCTTGGTTTGTACGAAACAGTCCACTCCACCGAGAGCTAAAACTATAGACGATTGAAGAATTCATTATAAAGCGTTACACCAGATTTAAGACCGGATTACCAGCAGTCAAAGGTAAGGTGCTGTAGCATTCAACATAGGCCAACCTATTTCATCTCCAAGACTAAAACCGAGACTCTTGAAAGATATTCTGATGTGACCTCTATTACCTTTCTCACCAATCGTTATAACAAATTGTAATATATTCCTGTTTTCTTTTAGTTTTCCGTTATATAGTACTATAGTTCTGTTTGTTATTACATTATAATTATTTTATATGAAAAAAAAAACTATTATACATTTATAACTTCTCTTTTAAATAATCTGATAATGTACAGTTAGGGGCGTATCTTGCATGAGACGAAATCCACATTTTTACCTTTTTTTTAAATTTAATTTATTTATTGATATCTACAACTGTATTACAATAATACAAAAAGTACATAGGCTAAGTGATATATAATGACATGATAATGACAAGTAGAGAAACTACCCACTGGTAGTACTCAAATGTACCTTTTGTTAAAGTTTAAAAGTCATTATTTAAACAAAAAAAACATGTAAGGCTAGGGATAGCCGATCTGGAAAAAAGGATATTAAAAAAAAAAAAAATCCTTGTTAACTTATAGCCTCAAATATTCGTCATAATCAGTGTGGTTATCCTTGGAATGAATTTATTTGGAGATTTTTTTTTTGTTGTCTATTGTTTTATTTCAAATCAGTTACCGAATATTAGTAGCAGGTATTTACAGTACAGATACCTAAAGTAACAGATACCTATAATAACAGTTACTTATAAAAACCAAATCCTTACTGTCTTATATCGATTAGTGAAATATCTTTCTTCTTAAATATTCTTAATAACTCGTCATAATAAGTGTGGTTATCCTTTGAATGAATTTATTTGGAGATTTTTTTTGTTGTTGTCTATTGCTTTATTTCAGACCAGTTATCGAATATTTACAGTACAGATACCTGTAGTAACAGTTACCTATAGAAAACAAATGCTTACTATCTTAAATCGATTGGTGAAATCTCTTTCTTCTTAAATATTCTTAATAACTCGTCATAATAAGTGTGTTTATCCTTTGAATGAATTTATTTGGAGATTTTTTTTTGTTGTCTATTGTTTTATTTCAGATCAGTTATCGAATATTAGTAGCAGGTATTTACAGTACAGATACCTAAAGTAACAGATACCTATAATAACAGTTACCTATAGAAAACGAATGCTTACTATCTTATATCGATTAGTGAAATCTCTTTCTTCTTAAATATTCTTAATAACTCGTCATAATAAGTGTGGTTATCCTTTGAATGAATTTATTTGGAGATTTTTTTTTTTTTATTGTCTATTGTTTTATGTTAGATCAGTCACCGAATATTAGTAGCAGGTATTTACAGTACAGATACCTAAAGTAACAGATACCTATAGTAACAGTTACCTACAAAAACCAAATGCTTACTATCTTATATCGATTGGTGAAATATCTTTCTTCTTAAATATTCTTAATAACTCGTCATAATAAGTGTGATTATCCTTTGAATGAATTTATTTGGAGATTTTTTTTTGTTGTCTATTGTTTTATTTCAAATCAGTTACCGATTATTAGTAGCAGGTACTTACAGTACAGACGCCTAAAGTAACAGATACCTATAGTAACAGTTACCTATAGAAAACAAATGCTTACTATCTTAAATCGATTGGTGAAATATCTTTCTTCTTAAATATTCTTAATAACTCGTCATAATAATTGTGGTTATCTTTTCAATGAATTTATTTGAAGGTTAGGGTGGTTTGTTGTGTATTGTTTTATTTTAAATCAGTTACTTACAGTAACAGATACTTTTAGTAACCAGATACTTACCGGGACTGTTTCTTGACTGGCCCGGATACACAAGTTGGAACAAGCAGCCCTAGACGACCTTGGTGGTCCGCCGTTGAACTGCTCTAAGCCCTAATTTATTTTTAGCCAGTGAGGTCTATATACACCTATACCTCTCCCCTACCTTCTCTCTCACAATTTACTTATTTCACTTCTTCAACATTATAACTGCTCCTGTGCAGTTGTAACCGCTATCACCGTTGTAAAAAGTAACTTACTTCCAATATACGACTTAAAAAAAACCGATGTTCGATTATGGGAATTAAGATCCAAAATAATACACTCCAATCACACTTATACAATGAGTATTTTGTATTGCACTTGGTGAATATGGCTTTAGATATAAAGTAAGAACTTATAAAATCCGATAAGGAACGAATCCCTACACATATAATCAGAATCAGTAAACCATTAAGGTTTTATTGTATCTTGTGATATAGTTATACATGTTTAATGTAGGCCAATTTATTTAACGATGTGGCGACTATCTTTGATATAATAATAACATTTTAGTAAATTTTAAAATTATATTTCTGTAATAAAATTATGAAGTGTAGAACCAATAAGTCTATATTGACAGACTTGAGACTGACTAGGAAATCATAACAACAATCAAAACCAAGTTTAATCATAAAGTAAACTGTTCCTCACAAACTTATGATATACTTCATGCTACTTAAACTGATTTGGACTTATGCTGTGTGGCTCTAGTAAAAAATCCCAGGTACATACCATTCCAATCGATTTCCTTCGTTTTCCCTTCTACGTGACTAATGAATAGTCGTACAAAATCTAGAGATAACATCGATGACTGACATAACCAAGAAACACTATAAAATAATTCATGACTCACTTGCTGAACACCCAAACTTACTGGTATAAACATTACAGACACATTACCAAAGAATCCGACAAGGAGACTGAAACGGCGCTGGTGGAGGGATCTAGTACAAAGAGATGAAACACGCTAGCAGTGCCTTCAATGGGACGTTTCTCCAAACACGCTTCCGCGTGAATCCCTTTGGGGAGGTTTTTTGTATGTTACTACATACTGATGATAGACTAATATATTGAACGTAATTATTTATAAATAAGTTGATCGTGAGGTGAAAAAACCTATTACATTACCAGGAATGTTCAAATATAAAACCTAAATTATACCTATTCTTGTCTACTTTAGATTTTCGCACCACTTATATTATTTTTAGTACATCATTCTAGAGTTAATTTCACTGGCGTCCATTTTACTTGTACACGATTACATTAATAAATATTTTTTCTAAGAGAAAATGTTACCTTTTCCTTTAATTTCAATAACCCAATAATCCATAGCATTCAATTAGTAAAATGCCGTCATAATCAGTAAAAATCCTATAATGGAATTTCATTTAAAAAATAAATGATACGTTCCTTAGGAGTCATGAATTAACCCCATCTGTTTCAATTTCGCGATGATGAAGACATGATTCCTGGCTGTAGTCATAACAAGAAGCCATCTTCCCCAACCCTCCTGAGTGATGATGGTAATTCTGCGAGAGAGGGAAGAAGGAATCAAAGCAGAAGTGATTGTGTTTGTTGTGAACTCTCCCAGAGGGCTCTGCCGGCGCTCAGCTGTGCCGTGACGTCAGGGGTCGCTGGCTCGGAGGTAAACAGTCCGTCGTCTTGGCAACCGGCACGCCGCCCCTCCCCCCGCCCTTCTCTTCATTACATTAACTTAATAACTTTATTCTTGTTATCTTCTGTCTCAGCAACTTCTGTTTTCTTTATTCTTTTACATTAATAATTCTGAGTTAATTATTTTGAAGTTTGAAGTGCAGAAATATTTTTTTATTTTATATTTATCGTATCTATGTATACACAACTTAATTCTGTAAATTTATGGATCGTGGTAGCTCAGTTTGTTGAGTGCTGAGTTGCTATATTAAAGATTCCGGATTCAAATCCTGCTGTGGCAGATATTTATTGAATCTGTATACTGCCAAGGGTAGACCCTCTGGGATGTAGAGACCCTACTGAGACTTATCCTGGTTCTATAAAGTGGGTACCGTTCATTTAGGGGAAACAAGCACTTGAGCGTGATCTCAGAATCACATAACAGTGTAACTGAACCGGTCTCTACGATGTACTGAACTAAAAAACGCTTCATGGGCCGTAAAGATCTTTTGTGTTTTAATAGTTTTATATATATGCCATATGTATAAACAAACTCTCCTTTTTTTTTTTTTCTCGTATTGGACTACTAAGTACGTCATTTCAACTTTTTTTTTTCTTGATATTCCCCCAGTGCTCCCTAACCGTCATTATTCCCCGGTGCCTCCTCCCTTCTTTCTTCTGTCCATTTCTTCCCCGTCTTCTACTTTGGTTTTTCTTGAAAACCCACTCGAGTATCCAATTTCATCCTGAGATGGTTGGTTTCCAGAACATCCTCGTAGATAATCCCCATCTCCTGAAATCTTTTTCTACCTTTTTGACTATACTTTTAAATAAGTTAAACTCCGGTTCACTATCACTCTCCTTAATATTTAGTCATATTTAAAGTGATATAATGGAGAAATGTTTACCACCACAACCCATTAAGACTCAAAAAACAACGGTTATGGAAGGAGGTGTTATCCATGGAATCATACTTTACCACCTGGTTTTTCATCTAATTAAGAATAATCTCTTAATAGAGACTTGATTATCCCCAGGGTGTGCTGTACTCATACAAACAATTTAGTTGTCGGTAAAGCTTACTGAACTCACACATATATTGAAGCCACAGAAATATTTTATGATGAATGTTGAATGAAAATATTTCATGTTGAAGTTTCTTTTATTATTTGTATTTAGCAGTTAGGGACTGAAAAATTAAAAATCAATACCATTTTCTATGTTTAGATCTTGTCCCCCTACCGGCTTTGATGCCCTGCCAGTATCTCTAGATCTTCTCACTCAGTGCCTTCTTCCGTTCTTTCGACAGAGGGAGTCTTTTGAGTTCCAGTCCCATCTCAACACCCTTCTACCTTTTCACTATTTGTCAAAATTCATCACTACTCATGATTTTGTCCTTCGATATACCAATGTCTTTAAGATTTTAATAACATTCCTTGAAACATCCCAAAATGTTTGCCTTTTAGCCTCCCTTTTTCTTTCAATTACTCTGGTTATTGGTTCTATCCTTCTTATTTTGAACTAATAGTATATTACGTTGGTTAATATGTTGCTTTAATATATGTTTTCAAGGACTTATTATAGGTGCTACATGACTTTGGTGCTTCTTAATATAGATCCATTGAGGGCTGTTCGAGACCTCAATTAGTGACTCATCGCTTGGACGGTGCGGTTCTCTTCTTAAAGGACAGTGGTCTCACTATAAGATTGTCAAAGTGGTGTCTCACATTAGATATTTTCATTCCTTTTGTCTTAATTTTTTTGAATAATCAATCATAAATCAAACATATCAGAGGGTTCACACGAGAATATACTTGAAGTCCTCAGTTAGAGACCGGGTGTGGCAGGTTATGTATTCTATTATCGGCTGAGAATCGATTTGTGGGATTAGAAGACTGCTATATTGGCTTTACTGCCCAAGCTATGATCTCAGGGAAAAGTCAGATCATTTTATCTGAATATAATTAAATACTAAAATGGGATGCCACCCTGAGATCGTTATACTTAATATGTAATAATTTTATGTTATTAATATTTAAGATACTTATATAGTCTTCTCCAAAGGTTAACATGGTTGACTGACCAGGAGTTGTTTATTAAATAAGAATAATTATAGAAGAACATTATATTTTATTTATGCTGATCATGGTTACAGACTTATAAATCTTAAAAACAACTTACAATGAAAACGGGAAGCTATAGGTGACTTATGATACATGGGGCTTCATTCTCCATCCTCCTTACGTCTTGACTTGGCTGCTGCATACCGACAACTGTCCCCTCTCTTCAAAGTAAAGTCATGAACCCTAAGGATCATTTTACTCTACCTGGCCTAGGCCCCTTATAGTCACCTATAGCAAGACCTTCCTGCGGTTCACATTCTCTTTAAAGTGCTTACCCTGAAAGGAGAAAATCCTGGAGGCTTGAAAACAATATATTATATATCGATGCACTAGTTTTCGATATTATACCAATATCTTAGACTAGAGTAGTGGTTCCTATTCTGGGGGGGGGGGCGTGAAAGTAAGTAAGTTGGGCGAGACCAGTTGAAAAACAAATTCTCACTTAGTTTTTGTTATTTTCTCTTAAAATTACAAAAAAGATTGGGAACCACTAGACTAGAGTTTGGTGAAGGTTGGTAGATACGGGCAGTAGAGAACATACCTAAACTGATATCACTATTTCCTGACGTTTCGGCCTATGATTTAGCTTATAAACTGGACGGACAGGCGTTGAAACATATCTATAAGTTAACTTACGAATAAAGTAACTTTATCGTTACTCATAATTTATCTTAATAACATAATAAATGGATATATTTAAAACCCTATATCTTTCTAATTTACATATTTTAAAACAAGAAAAATGAACAAACATAGCCTAAACTATTGACAATCGTTTAAAACATATTTCTAAAAATCCTTGGTTACAAAATATACTTTTAATGACAATGAGACGAATGCCAGGAGCTGAAGGCTTTCTCTAATTTTGAACGAGCAATAATGAAGTGGACAAATATTGGAGATCCATAGTTAGATCATTCGACGAGCCCGCGTTGTTTAGAACAGGACTAGACAACAATTTTCTCGTTTCCATTCTAAACTACAGTCTTTTTTTTTTTTACAAAAAAAAATCTATTTAAATATATCCTGTAGGATGCGGTACATTCTTATATTAGTGACGAAATGACACCTTGGCACAAAAACCGCTTGGCAGCGACTTGCGAAAACACACTAATATCGATGTTTAGGCCATTCTGATTATCCATCCTAAAACAATCGATTAATAATATATAAAAAAAAAAGAATCACCAATCGTAAAATCATGATGAATCTACTGCTATGAAACAGATGAATAAATATTTAGTTCTAAGGTAATCATTCATGAAAACTTCTTTTCGCTGTGTTTAAAAAAATAGTATAAATCCATAATATTACATTATTTTTTTTTTCTCTCAAAAATTTACTTGGACAGTTCTGGACCACCTTTTACTACACTCGGATTTGTAGTATATTGATAACCATAAGAAATACGAAAGACACTAGTAAACCAAAGAAGAGGTAATGAGCCTTAGACCAAAGAGATACATCACCCCAAAGAGGTCGGTTTTGACTAGAGCCTAGGCAAGTACACTTGAAGGATCCCCCGGGAATCGATCTTACCGCCTTGACGTCACAGGTTTTTTGGCGCCAACTTGACCCACTCCTCCCTACAGTCGCACTTTTTTTTTTTTTTTTCCAACCCAACTGCTAGTAGCTCTAGCTGCCGCGGCACGAACTGGGAATCTTACTCCGTTAATGGCATCATTCCGCTTCGCTTCGTGGACTGTTGTCTCCAGTACTTAAAGAACAGCAGTTCAAATCTACCAGACACTTGAAAAGAGAATTCGTTGGGTAGTTATTTAACCGGCTGACAAATACATATAGCAACTAATTAAATATTCACTAATAAAACTGTCACTGAAAAACTGAACTATAATCTTAAAACTATAACTAAACCTAGAAATATAATAAAATAAATTATATCAGTCAAATAATTTTATTTTTTTTATTAAACAGTTTATTCAGACATTACAATCTGCCACTTTTGGGCAATAAGTAATGGTGCTACGTTGCTACAACCATTCCATAACGAAACAAAAAAGTGCTATAAACAAAATAAGTGAATGTAATAAAATGTATACATACGCAAACATATATACATGCGGTAATAAAAGGAAAATAATGCAAAAGTGATAATAAAATAAAGTCTAGATAAAAATAATAAAAATAAATAAAATAATGTACACATTCAAACCCTATAGTCGAATAATTAGGATTGATGAAGAGTTCGAGCATATTATGATTTTGACACTGACTTTGACAAATAATTATGACATAAATTATTTGTGTTCCATTTTTCCTAAGCACTTTAAGTCAGAAATCTCCTACATCAAGTAATTAAACTAAGAACCCTCCATGGGTTTTAGAGGTTTTGGTATCCACTTATACAATATTGATAGTATGTCTTTGGATGATAAATATCTGATGAGCTATATTTTCCAAAACGTTTTTTTAATTCTCCCTTAATAGTAAATCATAAGAATACTTTGTATCTTTCGCGTCTATAGGCTTTATTATCTGAGCTGAAATTAACCAGACATAACATTTCTCTCAACAGTCTGAAAGTGGAGTCTCATGGTGAAGTAAATCCCTTAGTTTTTTTAAGCAAATTTTCCGGATACAAGTTGGGCTTGAATATGGTCCAGTAAAGCCGTAAAGTTGAAAAACAAAACAAAACTTGGTTGGGGGGTGCAGTCAATAAGAACACAGAATAAGTAATGAACTTATATTATGTGCCGACGTTTCGACCTACAGTGTAGGTCATGTTCAGGGCTAACAGAGAAACAAACAGAACAAAAAATATAAAAAATGTACAGTAACAATAATATGGTGACAAGTAATGTAGAAAAATAAAATAGTGGCAGATATGAAGATAGAAGATAACGAATATTAAAAAAAGAGCCAGATTATAATAAAATAAAGATATAGACAGATTTAAAAAAAATTATGATAATGAAAAGGAATTAAAATAGTGACAGATATAATAAAATTAAGATAAAGACAAATATAACCAAATTATTGAAATAGTGACAGATATAATGAAATTAAGATAAAGACAGATATAACAAAATTATTGATAATGAAAAGCAAATGAAAATAATGACAGATAAAATAAAGTAAGACAGATTTAATAAAATTAAAGAAAATGAGCAGAAATGATAAATTATAAATAACGCATATAAAATAAAAAATAGAAAATAAATGTACAGAATGGATAGTACAGTACAAAATAATAATATAAAGGAAAATCAAAAGGAGGAGTTAAACAAAAGAAACCAAAATGAGGATATTTACATTTATACAGAAAGGTTTATCACTTTGACGTGTATTCTAACCCCGGAATAGATTTAATAATAAGAGAGCATCTTATAGAGAAAGTAGAATTTTTTCTATACCTCCGGCATCTTATTTCTATTAAAGGGCAAATAGAAGAAATAAACAGGCGATGTACTCAAGGATGGATGCACTCTTCAAGTTTAAGGATATATATGGTACCTCTGTGAGCTTGGAAGTCAAGAGGAAACTCTGGATGAGCACTCTCTTCCTGTCATGATCTACGTTTGCGAAACATGGATGATAGACAGGAAGACTAGCCACAAGTTGAGAGTAACAGTCAGAGGTATGGAGTGATACCTCCTCGGAATATCTAGAAGAGATCGAAAACCAAATAAGTGGATTAGATCAAGGACTGACCTCCCAGATATTATGGAAAAGTCCATTTAAGGAAGAGGACCCGGACCGGACACGTCATCAGAAGGAATGCGGTAACATGCAGCTTATGGATTGGTATCCAAGAGATCACGCAAGGAAGAGAGAACGTCCACCGACAGAATGGGGCAGGAAATGAAGAAGAGTTGCGGAGGGCAGCCTGGAAGAGAGTAGTATTGGATAGGAAATAGTGGAAACGGATGGGGCAGGTAAATTATTTAGTCTGTTTGCAAGAGTGATAGCTAGAAACAATCGAACTTAAAACCTCAACTAAAGGTTGGTTTTGTTCATACGTGAATTTGTATAGAAAAGAAATATAAAGTTTTGTATATGTTTATTATGTTTTATGAACTAATAAAGTTATTATTGTTATTACTCTATTTAAAGAATTAATACCGGACCATTTTCTTCCTCATAACTTTTTTTTAGTTTATGTTTACAGTAACATGGCTGAAATGTTTACAGTAACATGGCTGAAATGTTTACAGTAACATGGCTGAAATGTTTGCAGTAACATGGCTGAAATGTTCTACAGTAACATGGCTGAAATGTTCTACAGTAACATGGCTGAAATGTTCTACAGTAACATGGCTGAAATGTTCTGCAGAAAAAGAGATGTGAAGTCAAATAGTTTGTTTTATTCAAGGACGAAACCTTGTCTTGATATTTGAGAGTCTTTAGTTATTGTAACTAGGTTTTGCTATTGGAATTTAAAATTTTTTTATTTAATTTATGAATGTATTATTTATTATTGACACATAATAATTATGTAATATTTACGTGGTAACGTACTCAGATAGAGGATGGCGCCGGAGCGACCACCTCTGGGATATAACCGTGCCAAAAATATACCCGGACTCTCTCGTCAGGAGGACGAATCCTTGGGGACAGGGAGGATATCGTAAGGAATTAAATAAATTAATAGTCCTTTCCGACCGACTACCCGCGCTCCCCCCTTCGAAGTAATTTTATTAATTGGGACTAATTATTGTGGGAGAAAGATCTAGCGGCTCTACGACCTACGTGTACTAAATTAGAAGAGATCAGTCAGAGGGCGCGGAGGTGGGGAATATGGGAGGTAATTAATTAATATAAAAAAGGGCGCGAGTATAAATGGACTTTTGGCGGGAGTCCAGGCGTCAGTTAGCGCGCTAACTAGCTCCTCGTCACCTGGTCCTCGGCGTCAACCTTCTCCGCTTTCGTCTTTCCCTTATCTCCTGTCTCTATCTCTCTCACTTTGTGTGCATATATATATATATATATATATATATATATATATATATATATATATATATATATATATTTATATGTATGTAAAGATAAACCTGGGTTCAGTACATATTGTGATTGCATTGTTTCTTCTGGACATTTACCAGTCAATGACATTAAACAAATTGTTTAATAAAATAATTTTGTAACAAGGAAGTTTCGTCAATGCTTCCGTGCTGTCAGCAATGTAAACTTCCTTGCTCCCCCCCCCCCTATTGTTTTACAAGCTCTAAGATTGGGATAGGAAGAAGAGAGGTAGGGAGTAGAGATGTAGTTGTTAGTTATAGAAAGTAGACTCTATGTCATGTGTAGTCCAAAGTCCATAAGTGATAGTAATGGTAATGATGGATTGAATTGGTCAGGGGGTGCAGTCAATGATGACACAAAAATGTAGCAAAACTTAAATTTTATTAATCGTGCAAACGTTTCGGCCTATGTTGTAGGCCATCTTCAGGGCAAATAATTGAAATAACTGTAATTGAACGTTCAGCTTCAGTGTTATGACAAGTCACCGCACCCGCTATTTCCCCTGAAGATGGCCGAAACGTTGGCACGAATAAATTAAGTTTTGTTTAATTTTTGTATTATCATTGACTGCACCCCCTGATGATACATGTGTATTATCAGTCAACACCAATCCAGTTATTGCATCCCAAAGCCTCCAATCCCATATCACTGATCTTGAAGAATGTTGTCAAAACTGGAGAATTGAAATAAATTCTCAAAAATCGCATCAAATAACTTTTACCTTACGTCGTAAACCAATGACTTCCTTCCCTTCTGTATCCTTTAATAATATCCCTCTGGTGCCTCTAGAACAGATCCGATACTTAGGGTTGCACCTTGACAAACGATTAATCTGGAATCCTCATACAAGACTAAAAAGACAAGAAACCGCACGACGTTTCAGGCTACTACAACATTTACTAGACAAACGCTCTAAGCTCCTAATTAACTACAAAAGACTCATCTACATGACCATCATACGACCTATTTGGACTTACGGAGTAGAGCTTTGGGGCTCCACTAAGCCATCGAATTCCTCTCGTATCCAATCCTTACAGTCCAAAATCCTTCGTAAAATCCTCAATGCTCCTTATTTTGTTAAGAATAAACTCATCCATAACGACCTTAATGTCCCTTTTGTTGCTGATTTGGCCCGAACCCGGTATCTATCCTTTCATAACAAACTTCATTACCACTCAAACTCTCTAGTTTCAAACCTAGCTTCCTCTTCAATTCCCGATAATCCTCCGAGGCGTCTGAAAAGAAGATGGGCACGCGACCTCCTTACTTGAACTTTGATTTGAGTACTACCAGTGGGTAGTTTCTCTACTTGTCATTATCATGTCATTATATATCACTTAGCCTATTTACTTGTTGTATTATTGTAATACAGTTGTAGATATCAATAAATAAATTTAAAAAAAAAAAAAACCTGAACAATTCAATCTATCATTGAGGTTATTTTCCACTCAAATATGGTAATGATAGTCTATAACCTATAAGTCACCTAGTTAGTTCATATCAATGTCTCTTCTATGTCTCTTATATATCTATCTTGTATCTGTTAAGTGTCTCATTGAATATATATTTTTCATACAAGTCATCCATCGTTTTATAAGTCAACGGTTGTACAGTGAGGTTATTTATCTACTAGATTACGGTCAACAGCAAGTTTTTACCACATTTGGGATACCCACATGGTTGTTGGAGGGTGCTACATCCCAAAGATTCCGTCTCTAGCTGTTAACTAATTAAATAAAATTTGCCACAGCTGGATTTGACTCCCTGGTCTTTGGCACCGCAACTCAGCGCCCTAACAATGAGCAACTGCGCTCCAAGAATATAATTAGTTGTATTGCTAACGTTTCGGCCCATAGTGCAAGTCTTCTTCAAGGTTTATAGTGGAGTCAAGGTTTGAAAGCGAAACGGGCCATTTTCTTCCACACTACCTCTGGAAAACAATCCAATCTAAAACAGACACTAAAATAAATCATACGTTTGAATTCTTAGTAAATAATAACAATGTCTTTGTTTATTCTGGGACAAGTCCCTATAGAAAAAAATTGATTGCTACAATTTATGAGGTCGGATCTGTTGAACCAGAACTCCATGCACTATATCCCTCCCTACAGGCTGACAAGCTCACAATTAAAATTTGTTTATTTTATGATTATTTTAATTAATGATTTGTAGGTAATATAGGTCCTTCTAACTTTTGTAGTAACCTCGTTCATCCTTGCCTGGGATTATCGCGAGTCAACAATGCCCGATGGGGTTCAACATTCCTCCGCCATGACCACTAGACCGATCAGATATTTTAATACCTGTTCTACATATGACATCCGGTCAATTTATAACCACCGGTTGATGATTTGAATTTTAAGCAGGGTACAATCGCTCGGAACATCTGGCTTCTATCCCCGCCTGAGTGAGCCCAACTCGGAGGGGACTATGGCACAATGGCCGACTCGTGTCCTGCGATTGTTAACATCGCAGTTAGTTCCCCTCAGCCATTACGGAATATTTTCTGCCATTGTCTCGGATTTTCCCTACCTTCTTGCACTACCCCTGCAGGGACGTTCTAAATCGCTAGCGAGAACTGTGAATCATATATGGAATCATATATATTTGGAAAGATTTACTCAAATATATATATATATATATATATATATATATATATATATATATATATATATATATATATATATATATAAGATATATTATTGAGGATTTTCAAAATAAACCACAAATTGTTTCTCTGAAAATACAAAGTTTTGTTTTATTTAACACGCCTTAACAATATTACAACAATTATCGTTTAACTATGACAATTACACTTTTATCTCACCTGAAAATACAAAGAAACGACATTTAAAGTTCACTAATATCGCCTCCTCAATTATATCCCTTCATTTATCTCTCTACAAGTTTTTATAATAATTATCTTAACAACAAATCATCTGACTATCATCCGCCCTTGAATCCCCGTATCACTCCGACCGCTGTGCCCTCTACCAACTTTCACTGACAACTTATGAACGCGCGAAGCGCGGCAATTTTGAATTAATGAAATGTCATTTCATTACATCTCCCTCCCTAAGAGCGAAAATCCTAAATAATATATTTATACACTGCACCTACAAGTTATCTTCGTATTCGTTTTCCTCTACTTCATCTTCTCTTGTTACGGGTTGTAGTTTTGTTATGTGGAATAAAGTTGATTCTGTTTTTCTGTTGCCAGTGTCAATCTTATAAATGGAGTTTGATAATTTCTCTATTATCTTGAAAGGGCCTATTTTTAATTCGTCTAATTTCTTCCTATTCAGTCTATTTCCGTGTTCTACATATACCCTGTCTCCTATCTCGAACTCTTGCATTTTCCTATTTCTATCAAATATCTTTTTGTTGTACTTGTGGGATTTTATTGTATTCTCCAATGCTAATCTTTGTCTCCTGGTTGTTTTGTGCTAATTTCTTTTAAATACTGATCTAAAAATTGCATATTACCTTCCTCATCTATATATGTTTTCTTAAGATCTTCATTTAATTTTATCCATATTTTTCTACTTTGATGCCTTTTCTTTATGCTACTTTTTATTTTTGAGAAAGTGTTCGTTTTGACAATATCTGTATGATGACTTACCGGTTTCAGCTCATCAGGTAGAACATAACATTTTCCTTCTTCTGTAGATATTGAATTGATAACTAATACATTAGATTTTCCATCATTTGAGGCTGACATCATAAATTCAAATTGCAACCGGTCCATCTTCTTTTAGTTGACAAAAATGTCGTTTTATAAGATATATTATTGAGGATTTTCAAAATAAACCACAAATTGTTTCTCTGAAAATACAAAGTTTTGTTTTATTTAACACGCCTTAACAATATTACAACAATTATCGTTTAACTATGACAATTACACTTTTATCTCACCTGAAAATACAAAGAAACGACATTTAAAGTTCACTAATATCGCCTCCTCAATTATATCCCTTCATTTATCTCTCTACAAGTTTTTATAATAATTATCTTAACAACAAATCATCTGACTATCATCCGCCCTTGAATCCCCGTATCACTCCGACCGCTGTGCCCTCTACCAACTTTCACTGACAACTTATGAACGCGCGAAGCGCGGCAATTTTGAATTAATGAAATGTCATTTCATTACATATATATATATTTCTATGTACAACTTTTCATGTTTCTAGCCTCTTTTCAGGTTTCGGTATAACTTGTTTGAAAGTAGCCTAATATATGTATATAGTAATTAATAAATATTATCGATGGATTTGGGAATAAAATTGAACATATTAAACAATTTATGCACTTAGTACGTTCAATATTGCTTGTTTTTTTTCAGTTTGGATATAACTTGAGGCTTTTTTGTCAGGAAACTTTTTTTTTTTAATTATTTATTGAGTTGTTCAACTGTAATTTATACATCTAGTACAATTGCTATAAGAGTAAATAATACATGATAGGACATGCAGAGACACTACCCACTGGAAGCACTCTAACTGTCAGGAAACTAAAATTAAAATTGACAAAACTCATCATTTCTATTGTTCTGTAAAGATATGAAACGTTGTCTCGATCTTATTTGGAAAGAATGTCGCCTAAAGATCTGTAGGAGTATTATATTTTATTTGTTTTGTTAATTTTTTAATATTAACTTTGCATTTTTATTTTTTATTCGAAAAAAGCGTACGTAAAAAATCTGGTGATTGTACCGCACGAAATTACAGAGCTTGCACCTCAACAGTATAGTTGAATAATTACAAACATAAATTGGTTTGTAAAGCTATTGGGCTTCGTAACGAATGGATTCATTATAAAAATGATAAATGCTAACCGAAAAAAAAATAGGAATGGACCGAAACGTAGATGGGAATTTGGATTTCGGTTTAAATATTTTTCTATAGAGAAAGGACTTCTTATGAGTGATTATTATGGGCATCGTATCTTCGGGTTCGTGAAGCTTTAATTGTTATTATTAAATACTGTTTAACAAGCAACATGAATCATGGTTTGTTAGTTTAATTATTAAGAGTCACTTTATGCTGCTATGGCTGGCTCTAATCGGACGATGCTACATATGGAGTCTGAAATCTTGCCTATCCTTAATATAATATATCGTATAAATAGAATTAAGGGTTCTTTAACTAGTACCTGAGACCTCACTACCATGTTACGTCCCCTTCGAAGGACGGCATACATAAGATTTTTTATTTAATTTAAAAATCCTAAGGCCACTTACTGGGCCGCGAACACAAGATCTTGATCATAGAAGGCAGTAGCTAACCACTATATCACAGGTGACCCATATCAAACTTTGTGTTTTATTTATTTTTTTTCTCCCCTTTCAATTAAAAACCACTTCGAAATCAGTGACCGTAATAATTTCATCGGGGAAAAAAAACTTCAACGATCTCTTTTGAATCCAGGTATAGCGGGAAAATGAAAGAGTAGAATAAAAATGGCACATAACAGATACAAACATGATGATATGATTATAGAGCATGTCGATGACATAGGGCTGCACGAAGAAAAAGGTGTTCGTTAATCCTGATTGCGGGATTTAAATCGGATGAATGGAATGATTAGACCGGTCCAGGATGTCTGACGCCGCTTCTTTTATCTTTTTTTTATAACACTTTATTTTTTGTTCCACCTTTATCAATTTTTTTCTTACCTCTTTACCCTTGTTAAATATTTCACTTACCAGATAACGTTTTCCGAAAAAAAAGATTAGTTTTTGACCTAGTTTCGAGTAAATACTTTCTGAAATATGGCGATTTATTGATAAAGTTGATCAGTACCTTTACTTTGTTTGGTTAAAAAAAATTTACCATGTTATAAAATAAATAAAATAAAGTTTTATTTCTTGAATTTGACAATTTACAATTTTGTAACAATTATTTAATACATGTTGAAGTAAAACAATTTACAGTGCAAGTTGAATAACATAATAAATAAAAGCTGTAATATATTTATAACAGTAGGAAAAAGAAAAAAAAAACTACACAAAATAGAAAAATAAAACAAGATAACAGTAAAATAAATAAATAAAAATAAGTATAAATTTTGGTTGTAAAAATAAACAATTTTAGTACATTTTTTTCTTCTTTTTTTTTATTGCCATGTTATAAATGATATGCTCTGTCCTTTAAGATACCACGTATTTTGGGATGTTATGAGTAATTATTGATGATAATTGCTCAAACTTATGATTTATTATACAATAGAATGGAAAAGTAATTTTATTCTGAAGCTAAGCCCTTTAAAATAACAAACATGAACATAAAAATAAACATAATATATATCTGGGCAGAAGGCTACATCATACAAACCCTGGTGTCCGTGTATTTTTTTTTTTAATCATTTGTAATTCGTATTTGCTCGTCAACCTTTGGTATTTTTAAGTCTATATGCTATTCTTTATTATTGACATACCAAGGTGCTTTTGTGATAAGTCTAAACGTTTTTTATTGAAAAGTTTGTCTAACGCCTTAATAAACGTGGTTAATATAATTGTGCATTTAGGTTGATTTTTTAATTATTTGAATTATAAAATTAATTTTATGTTTGTGTAACTATAGCACAGTATCAAAATATTTTAATGTGTAATTTTTCTTTTGCAGGTAAGAAACTCAAAATTCACATTTTCTCCGAATGCTGTACTGTTGGTAAGCGACTTAATGATATGTTTGAATCATAGATTTATAAACTTTTGAAAATCTGGTAATAGGGTGAAATATATTAATTAAAAAATCGCTGGCTTTCTCATTAAATTTGTTTTATATCTTTATTAGCATAACTTTGAATTTTCTATACAAAGTAAACTTTGCAAATTAAGGATCAAAAAAGGAGTTTTATTTCAATGGGAGTATTGTTGTTAGTTGTATAAAATGTACAAGTAATTGTAACCGATAGGAAGATTGTATTGAAGGGACTACAATAGGCGCATGCTCGCTTTGAATGAGGCTCATTTGATCCTCGAAGATAAGGGCGAAGTGGCTGAGTGAATCGAAGGCCGGCCGAGAAGTGGTTGGGAAGATACAATAGCTCGGCTACCGGTAACGGTGGGGTGCGCTGCTGCCCACATCTGCTCTCTATCCCACGCCACTCGTACTTTTGATCAATTTATTTCGGTTTGAAATTATTAAAGGCTAATTGAACAAATCTCATAGGCTTTATGTTGTTCCCAGTTACCTTTTTGGTAAAGTTAAAAGTACTGATTCTGTTCATCAAAACTTATTATTAATAATTTAATACATACAAATTGTTTAAATCGTTTTTATTCAATTAAAATAAGCAATAAGTTAGTTAGCTCTAACTAATAGTGATTAGTTGGGTAGAAACTAGCAAATATAAGTAAGTCTATATGGGTTATAAATAATGTATTAAAATAATAATAATGTCAATTAAAATGTTATGGCCTCTCGTTAAGAAAGAAATCCATTAGACTGACGAACCGGATTTACCGGAAGGTATTCGAAGAGATAGAAAAAGATTTACAAGAGATGGAGATTATAGAGAGGATTACAGTAGTTAATCGGCGCCAAAACTAGGATTTATTGCGTAGGAAATGTTCATTCGAACAGATTTTTGGTCTAACGTGAGCAAACGCGGCACCCAACGTGCGGACAGCTTTCTCATGTCTAAATTTTGTATTGTAATTTTAAATTGTAACAAACACGTTCCTTTGACGGTCACTTGTGGTCTAGTGGTTAGCGTAACAAACTACTAAACCCAAGATCGAGGGTTCGTAGCCCGGTAGGTGGCCCTGAGATTTTTTTAAGGGAGTAAAAAATCCATAGTTACGCCGTCCTTCGGAAGGGACGTTAAACGGGGGTCCCGAGCCTGTACGATGTCAGGTACTCGTTAAAAATCCCTATCCTAATTAAACCTGGATAGGCAAAATTTAGAGCTCCCACTGTAGCATCCTGCGATTAGCCATAGCAGCATAAAGTGACGTTAAATGAACAAACAAACAAACCAATTTTTTCTTTATTTTTTTTTGCTTTTTCAGATAATCTACTATAACTATTATATATACATTATAGGGTTAAGTTTATGAATATAAATAATTATGTGGGTATTTGACCTCATAATCTTGATGTTCATGTTCGTAATCTCTTGTTCTTCTTCATGTTGACATGTTCTTTTGACATGGTCGGAAAGTTTTCAGATCCCCCTCGTATCGACCCTCCTAGGGCTCTGCCAGTCTTCATACAGTGATTACCCTTAATTGGGAGAAAACCTAGCGGTTGAGCATGATCTCGGCATAATCACCTTTACAACCGTTCTCCTTGTAACAGTATTGTCTCTACCATGTACTGAAACCAATACTGTACTGGTAGTCTTATTTCTTTGTGCACAGATGCGACAACTTTCGCGTTAAAAATGATCTATTTATCACTTCCTCTTACATATGGCATTTTCAAAGTGTTTTAATCGATTTTTGAAGTTTCCGAACCAACGGTTGAGCAGATGTAAACAGATGTTTGCAGTTATTGCAACATACAGTTCATTTAGTATAAACTAAGTACTTTTAACTAAATAAATATGCTGATGATTACAATTGCATTGGTTATATTTTGTTTAAGGGTCCAATTTTAAACCCATCAAATACTTCAAAAGGTCTTGTTATTGTTTTGTATATGTTTATATCTATTCACTTGTCCATTCACAACTCCTTGTCGGCAAGTTTTAAGTGGATACTTAGGAGGACGTGGAGGAACTTAGGTGTCAAATAGCGAGTGTGAGGTGTTGCGTTGGAGAGGCAATTTAAATTCAGTTAACCAGCTCCCGAAGTCGGGGTCGGAATTTCAGATGTACTTCTGCCCAATATACCCTTCATTAGCTTCACACTCTTTCTCCCCCCCTCCTCTCTCCCTCACCCCCTCTCTCTCTCGCTCTCTCTCTCTCGCTTCCCATCCCTCTCTCTCTCTCTCTCTCTCCCTCGCTCCCCTGCATTCTTAGAGTTACTTCTACTTCTTTTCCATTCTAACCCTGTTCCAACTGGTAGCAGCACAGGCAATTACTTTTCAATTATTTGATCCTGTTTGCTTGTTGTTTATTATGAAGTATCATATGTCATGAAATAAAAGTATATAGTATACAATGTATAAATTCGTTAATAGCTGCTGTAAAACAGAATTAATTAAAAGAAATGCAAGAAATGGATGGAAACTTTTCAGTTGTATGTTGAACGTCTTGGTGGTGGGGTGCTGTCTCATGTTTGGAGCCTGTTTGGGCTGATGATCGTTGGGATGTATTGCATCTTTTTCTTCGAGATGTGATTCACATAATACTTTTTTTTTTCTTCTTGATAATGCCTGAATAGGCGAAACGTCGACCGGTAAGTGGGTGTATTACTGGATTTGAAACATAAGGCTTTGCACTGTGTTTTTTTCCCAATTGCATTATAATAAATGAACAGACTTTAGAAACCAATGTAATATATGGTACAAGAACACCATGTTTTAGATAATACTGGTATTCTTATGGGCAGGACTATATCCTGAGCAGAACATATCGCTGCTAGCTACAGAAGAAGAGAGAGAGGCTGCACACATCGGAGGCAGATAAGGACGCCAATACAAGTGGCTTCCTAATTATCGAAGGCTATTTGAGTTGGCCTCTCATCTGCATAACTGAGGCTGTGGCTATCTAGCCTCTCTGCGGACCGCTCTGCTGCGCTCGTTTTTAAGTCGTTAATCAATTTGTGATTTAGGATTCTCTGTATCGGATGAGAAGGGTGTTGCAGAGGAGAGTATTGGAGAGCGAAATTAAAATAATAATCGTCATAATTTATTGTTATATGTTATAATTTTTTAAATATTTTATTTGAAAAGAAAAGATATGACCAGGACCCCGGGACTCGAACTCGGGTCTCCTACGTATACATCGTGGTACTTAGCCACCTCAGCCATCCTGGTTCGCTTCTCGGTCAAATAAACATTTAAAAATATTAAAAAAAAATATATTTATGTTATAACATTAATAATAAAATAAAATAAATAAATTATAATAATATATAATGACGTAAGTCAACAATATCCAAAAATAAAAGTAATGTTTAATTAACATTTTCCCCGTGTATTCATCGCAAATTGCGAGAACACGGAGATATCGGATCTATGATATAGTGAAAAGAAAAGATATGTCTGACCGTGAAACGAACCAGGATGGCTGAGGTGGCTAAGTACCACGACGGGTACGTGGGAGACTCGGGTTCGAGTATAAAATATTTAAAAATAATCGTCATATATTTTTGTGAGGTTTAATTTGACTTTGACGGTTTAATACATTATCTCCGGACCTGCTGATTTGTTTAAAATTAAGATCATTATTCTTCTGTCAGGATACTGTCTATGAATGCCGATTTTGTGATCAGTTCGTATAACTCACAATATGTCACATCCTTTGATGATTGCGACTATGCTTAAATATTAATTTTTTTAAATATTGTAGGTGTGTGTTTTCTAAACGTTTGTTAAGTTTTAACTATATATATATATATATATATATATATATATATATATATATATATATATATATATATGTGTGTGTGTAGAAAGGAGATAGTTGGGGGGTGCAGTAAAAAAAAAAAACGCTGAATAAGTACTAGACTTATAATTATGTGCCGACGTTTCGACCTACAGTGTAGGTCATCTTCAGGGCTATGAGAGAGAAACAAACAGAACAAAAAATATAAAAAAATGTACAGTAACAATAATATGGTGACAAGTAATGTAGAAAATTAAAATAGTGACAGATATGAAAATTAAAGATAACGAATATTAAAAAAGTGACAGAATATAATAAAATTAAGATATAGACAGATTTAATAAAATTAATGATAATGATAAGAAATTAAAATAGTGACAGATATAATAAAATTAAGATAAAGGCAGATTTAATAAAATTAAAGAAAATGAACAGAAATTAAAATAGTGACAGACATAATAATTAAAGATAACGAATATAAAATAAAATACAGAAAATGTACAGAAAGGATAGAAAAGTAAAAGTAATATAAAGGAAAATCAAAAAAGAGGAGGTAAACCAAAGATACAAAATGAGAATATTAACATATACAAAAAAGGTTGGAACATGAAGAATGAAGAAAAACTAGTAAAATAAAGATATAAAATTTATGATAACGGCCTTCTAGAGGTTACAGAAGTAAATGTATGAGACATAATAATATAGGAATATGTAGAAAGAAATGGAAGGTGTCTCGTAGAATGACAGTTAGAAATGTAAAAAAATGGAAAGTATGGAACTGTATGTACAATAACTAATGTGAATAATAGTATTACTATTGTGTACAATAACTGTTTGAAAAATTGTTGATAGGATTAATAAATTTGAAAAATTAAAAAATTAAAAATAGTGCTTAAAAATATGAACTCTTGATTACCAACATATGATGGATGCCAAAATGATAAGGGGGAAATAGGAAAATATGTAGTGTGAAGAATGGAGAAAGGCTAAAGATCTCTAGCGGCCAATTTTATTAAATTAATACAATTTTATTTAATTAATTATTAAATTAATACAAAAAGTATTATCTTTATGTTGTATTTTAATGTAAGTATTGGCTGCCTCAAAAACCTCTGGGATTAATTTGCTGACGATTGCTCGCTATCATAAACTATCACCAGTGGCTAAACATCCTTAAGTCAAGGCAAGCTTATCCTGAGCCGATATAGCAAATAACTCGTGTTTGCCTCTCTCTTTATAAATGTGGCTTGCCAAAAACGAAAAGGTCTTCTGTAATCTTAAGTGAAATAACTCGGACGTCATGTTGTTCCTTCAAAGTACTCCTGAACGCTAGATAATCGGCTGTGTTCGAAAACTAAGTCACCATTAAGAGGGAACGCGGAGCGCCGTTGTTTCAAGAACAAAGTGGATACCCGGTGTAAGACAACGGTTAACAAGGGAGGCGATTTGTCCGAGATAGCAATGTTTCCAATGATTTATTGAGGCTAGAAGATCTGTAGATTTCTAGAGGTTCTGCAAGGTCCTACAGGGACTAGTAGGACTGTTAAATAATTGATCCGTCATTAGAATGCGGAATCTTGATCACAGCTCTTTGCAATGATCTTTGACTACCCTGCTTCAGGTCAGAAATATTTCTTCTAAACATTTCTTTTCTGGAGTTTAGACCAACATCCCATAAATATATTACTATTACTATATCTGTTAAATCTATTACAAAGATTTAATAATAATTATATATAAAGGGAAGAAGCATCCCCATTGACATCTGACAGCGGTATCAGATGCCACACGTCAGATGGTGACCCCAGATTCGCCTAGGGACAGGCAGCTGGCTGACGCAGCTGTGAATGTTTACCTAAATCCTAATCACTGCCTCCTCTTAGCAAATATATAACTTGCAACCTATAGTACTATATGGTATACACTTCCTACGTCTTGTAGTATGTAATAAAAACCATCCTAATCCTTTTAGTTTAGTAGATAGTGCATGCATACCTTCGTATGACTTGTAGAATATAACTTACACTATTGCACTCCTTCGTGCGTCTTTTTTCTAACTGTCTACTGTCTTGTGTTAAGTGATGCACATTAACTTTTGCACACCTTGTAATATATAGTGCATACCTTCTTACATTTCCGCAGTGATGGTGAACATAAAACTGTAATCTGCCAAGTAGCTTTTGGCTTATTTATTGCGTACAAAGAAGTATTGTACTTGCGAATGTTTTAGGTTTTTAGATTTCAACGAAAATAACCATTTGGACTAAAGTCTCTATGCAAGTTCATTCTTGTAAGTCATTGAATCTTATTCCGTAGAAAATTGAAACTTCATGCTGTAGAATATTGAATATCAAATCTTGCGCCTTCGTTTTTTGTTTAACTCTAAGATCAGTGTAAAAAAATTTTTTTGTAGCACATTAAAAAAAATTATTACGTCTACCATAAAAAAAATGAAACAAGATATTTGTATAATTATTTTTTCTTCTTTTTTTTTTATCATTAAACTGTTTAAACTGAAAGACGTTTTTAAAACTTATTATGGGTTTTTATTTGAAATCTATCAAATCCGTATTTTATTATTTATCTGCAGCCCTGGTTAATAAGATGGTAATTTTAATTTTGTACATAATGAGTTAATGGTACTGAGGGAAGCGAAATCTTACCATTCTCGTATTTTTTTTGGCTTGAAATGAAGTAATAAAAGTAATAAATCCATTTCAGGCAAATGCCTGTCTTAACCATTCATACAATTCGAGAATTCATCCTTCCTTACTAGAATTAACTCATTTTGGATAAAAATCGAATTAACCATTTATTTCTGCTCGACTTCAACATTTACTGGATAAACGTTCTAAGCTCCCAATTAATTACAAAAGACTCATTTACATGACAGTTATCAGACCTATTTGGGCACACGGAGTTGAGCTTTGGGGCTCTACTAAACCATCCAATTTATCACGTATCCAATCCTTAAAATTCTAAATCCTTGGTAAAATCCTCAATGCTCCTTATTATGTCACAAACAAACTCATCCATCATGATCTTAATATCCCATATGTTGCTGATTTGGTCCAAACTAGATACCTATCCTTCCATGACAAGCTCCATACACACTTGAAACCGCTAGTCTCTCGACTTGCTTCCCATACTATTCCTGATGACCCTCCGTGGCTCTGAAAAGAAGATGGTCTCAGGACCTTCTGCTATAAGAACTGTATGGGTAGTTTCTCCACAAGTGTTTTTTATTTTCATGCCATTTGTTCATATCAGCAAATTTACTTGATGTAATATTATTACAGTTGTAAATATCTATAAATTAATCTAAAAAAAAACAAAAAACATTTATTCACCGAAACTATTATGTGAATGAATGGCTCTGTGGTCGTTGTCGTGCCGAATGTCATGGGTTCAAATCCCGTTTGCTAGGAGACTTCTATTTAATCTCTTAGCGACCGGTCTCTATAAAGTAGTTGCTCAAATTAAGGGGGGGGGGAGGAATCTGGCGACTTAATGTGACCCAGGACAAACCACTTCTCTTCACAGCCGTTGTCCAAAAAACAGTACAGTCTCCACCAAGGATACAAAAAGGATACAAAAATATCTTTGATGGTCAATTATAGCTGATTATATACATCTAAAGATAGCTATATTCATTATAAAGGAAGACCTGTTATGATTTTTTTTAATTGGATATTTCGTCAGATAAAGACGTAGACAGTACCAGGAATATTGTTAATTAAAGATAAAATAAGGTTATCAACTTCCCGGTATTGCTGCCTGTATTCGTAATCAACATTAATCACATCCGATATAATAGTATATATAAAAATATATAATTTATATATTATATAATGATATATTGATATGGGCAAGTACTAGTGCACACTACCCTCTTTCCTGATCATTAGTCTGGCGTATTAGTGGAGGGCCGAGCCTGCCATCTGTCGTCAGTAGTGTTAATTACATAGTCAACACTTTTCGTCTAGAAGGGCTATATGGTATCGAATTTATTTATAAAAAATGCGAAAATTTGAGTATAATATTTGTTTTTTTGTTCTACGTATAATATTATATTTTCGGTCAAATACACTTAATGTGGTGTCCTTGTATACGAATTTTCTCTTTCATCAGGCTCTTTTGTCTGTCCCTTTTTCCTAACATACAACTATAACAATAAATTTCATATAAAACTCTAAAGTCTCTTCTTATAAATAGATATTATTATTGATAGTACCTTCTTAAAACTCATTTTGTTAGTCAATCATTCAAGTGAGTAAATTAAAACCTTTTTCCAGTCATTTAATTTACTCACTTGAATGATTGACTAAGAAAGGTGCACTCCAGTTACAGAAGCAAGATAATTAAAATAAAAAACTCATTTTGTTTCACAAACGTTGAACGTTACGTTACGTTGAAGGTAGTAATCATTATATTCTGTAACAAAATTTTATTATAAAGTTTCTCTTATGAAATTTTATTATTTTCTTCTAGATTTCTTGCTATCATTATTATTTCTAATCAAGTATTTTATACTTTATCTTTTACCCCTTAATAATTTACCTTTTTGGATCCTTAAAATAAACTTCAGCATAATACAGGATCCATATTTGCTCCGGAAATCATTGTTGAAGGAAATGCCATAAAACGAGTGGATAATTTTAAATATTTGGGCTCTGTAATGGATAAGAATGGAACATAGCAAAATGAGATAAAACAAAAAATAATTGCAACTCCCAAAGCTACTGGTATGCTTAACTCAGTCCTTTGTAGAAATAATATGACGAAAGATAACAAGAAACTCAAGTATAAATCCGTAATTGAAAGTATATTGGTATGGAAAGAAAAAAGCTACTTGATATGGACTATTGGAGGAGAGCTGTCCAGAAAGAAGGACTAATACCGAAATTAGGGACTGGATGGAAACTTAACAAAACGTCCTCCAAAATACGTGTATATAGAGTATGGTCATCTCAGAAGAATGAAGGAAGAATGCTTGCCCAATTTAATTTTCAATTGGAGTGCTGAAGGGAGGAAACGGCGAGGAAGGTCACGAAAAAGATGAATAGAAGGGATTGAGGAAAGGATGCACTGCCATGGTCTGAGGGAGGAAGATATACAAGGTAGAAAAAAAAATGTAAAAATAAACTAATGAATTTACAACTGTAATTATAATACATCAAGTAAATCTGCTGTATGAACAAAGGGCATGAAAAAAAAACACTTGTGGAGAAACTACCCTTTGATAGCACTCCAATAAAGTTCTATCGTAGAAGGTCTCGAGGCCATCTTCTTTTCAGACGCCTTAGAGTGTTATCAGGAATATTATGGGAAGCAAGTTGAGAGACTAGCGGATTCAAGTGTGTATGGAGCTTGTCATGGAAGAATAGGTATCTAGTTTGGGCCAAATCAGCGACATATGCGATATTAAGATCATGATGGATGAGATTGTTTGTGACATTCTCTCTAAAAGGGGTTATCAGGAATATGAGGAAACACATAAACAGGAAAAAAATATCTATTATTCTTTGTATTTCTTTCTTTTCATTGCTATTATTTTTGTTTAAATAACATGTTATATCTTCTTTAGCACTGACCGTTGGAAGATGTTTTGTCCGAAAAACAGGTATCCCCTTAAGAGTGATTTTTTCTTTTAATATTTTAAATCGAGGCAATATACATGTGTACGAAACTAATAGAAGAATATAATAGGTGGGAGATGAAAATGGACTTTGAAGAGGCAGAATATTGTTATATTTTATTCTCAGACCTGACGATGGCTTAAACTTAGTCTGAAACGTAGGCAATCACTCCACGTATCTTTTTTTACTAAGTCGGTTGGGATAATCGATGCTCTAGTAATTTGATATCATTATTATTATTTTAGATGTATTATCCTTATACTATTATTATGATAATTATTATTATTATACTAAGATATTAGGAGCTAAGACGATATCCTCCAAAGACGCCGGCAATGCGGCGGTAAATCAGAGACCCACGTGACACTATTATCAATTGATAAGCGACTATTGGAGCTAATACGCTATGCACCGCTGTAGTGTGAATATGATTGATTAGCGGCGGCTAATCGTGGTTTGATAGCTGTCGTGGTCTGTCATCCGTCAGCACATCCTCGGCATCTGGTCGCTACACGATATAGTGCCATGTGTGGGAAGTCCAATAGCATACTAAATTTTTTTGTTTAGAGCTCGTTATATAGCATTTAATTATGGAGAGAGTCGCGTATGGGTGTGATATATTTGCTGTTGTAGAAGGGAATAAGAAGTACGTATTGTAGTGTCGAAAAATACGTAAGGATACATATATCTGCAGCCCCGGTGAATAAGTGGTTAAGTGTAATTTTTCCAAAATGAGTTTCTTATAGTTATGTAAGCGGAATTGAGTTATTTTCATAGTGAATAAGAGGCTAAGTAAGGCATTGGCTAGAAAAAGAGTTATTGTTTATATTACACCTCCATTTTTTTTGTTTTTATAATTTATTTATTGATATCTACAACTGTATTACAATAATACAACAAGTAAATAGGCTAAGTGATATATAATGACAAGTAGAGAAACTACCCACTGGTAGTACTCAAATCAAAGTTCAAGTAAGGAGGTCACGTGGCCATCTTCTTTTCAGACGCCTCGGAGGATTATCGGGAATTGAAGAGGAAGCTAGGTTTGAAACTAGAGGGTTTGAGTGGTAACGAAGTTTGTTATGAAAGGATAGATACCCGGTTCGGGCCAAATCAGCAACAAAGGGGACATTAGGGTCGTTATGGATGAGTTTATTCTTAACAAAATAAGGAGCATTGAGGATTTTACGAAGGATTTTGGACTGTAAGGATTGGATACGAGAAGAATTCGATGGCTTAGTGGAGCCCCAAAGCTCTACTCCGTAAGTCCAAATAGGTCGTATGATGGTCATGTAGATGAGTCTTTTGTAGTTAATTGGGAACTTAGAGCGTTTGTCTAGTAAGTGTTGAAGTAGCCTGAAACGTCGTGCGGTTTCTTGTCTTTTCAGTCTTGTATGAGGATTCCAGGTTAATCGTTTGTCAAGGTGCAACCCTAAGTATCGGATCTGTTCTACAGGCACCAGAGAGATATTATTAGAGGATACTGTAGGGCAGAAAGTCATTAGTTTACGACGTAAGGTAAAAGTGATTTGATGCGATTTGAAATTTCTTAGATACAGAAAACTAATAAGTTTTGAACATAATAAACTTGTATAACTTAAACCCGTAAAGATTTACTCGTATGTTCAGTAGACGATGGAGATTGTACTGTTTCTTGTATAAAGGTGTAGGAAGGTGATTTGTACTAAGATCGCGCTCAACCTCCAGACTTCCCTTTAATTTAGGGTATTCACGATATAGAGGTTGGTTGATCTAAGGAGCTTCTGTAAAACCCCAGTTGTTCATCTGTGGCTTTTCGCAGATTAAACTATTATATTGCCATGTCTGGATTTGAACCCGGAACTTCAGTTGAAAGTACTACGCATTGAGGTATGTCGCTCTTCAAGTTTTTTTTTTTTCTCTTTATATTTCCATCCACACCTGTCAAATACAAGTAATTGACAATCAGCAGATTGGCTGACTGAAGAAAAAAATACAAAATGACATGGAAGGCATGACGAAGAACAGTACCCAGCGGTACCTCTCCATTGGCTTTCTTTAATTTCCTACTGTAATAGATCCCTCATCCACGTCCTTTTTAGTCTCCTCCTAGTGTTCTCAGGCATAAGAGTAGTAGACATTTGTTGTATCAATGGGTTTGGGTGTCCGTTTTTTCTTGAAAGCGTTTGTAGTACGTTCGTATGTGTTCGTCAATCGTTTTTATTTTGAAGTCAGTATGCAGAGTTTTGTTATTGATTTACCATGGTGCATTAGTGATAAGTCTAAGTACTTTTGACTGAAAAGTTTAGTACATTTGTAAAGCCTATATCCAAATTGGTTTTAGTAAGTAAGTGTACGTATTTAATTTCTGTCTTAAATCTAATTTGGAGTTTTTCCTGAATAGCTAGTATATTAATTTAAGTTTGTGATTTACTGATTGGCGTTTCATCTTAACGTGAGGACCCCATGTCATTCTCGTATTAAATGTGAGTCCTAAGTATTGTACTTTGTCCCTCTGTAAGATGGGTGCGTTATTAAGGAAAATGGGAGGGCATGTTTCGTGTCTAAGAGTAAAAGTGATGTGTTGTGACTTTTCGTGGTTCAGTCTGATTTTCCACAGTTTCTCTAAGTTTTGAGTATAAACTTTCATAAGAACAATACAAGGTTTATAAATTAATCCTTGATTAGTATCATTGGGTGAGTATCATAGGAACTGGAAAAAACTTTTACGACAATCTCAGAGAACGTTTTATTCCCTTCCTTTCCTTTCTACAACGTTTCCAATAACAGAAGACGGCACCCCTAAACCCCCGGGACTGAGGATACTCAACACAATTTGGTGGGGGGGGGGCGTGGAGAGAAGTCGCCATTAATCTTACTCAAACGAGAATTATTTGTTTTGGAGAAGGCGGCAGTGCTCATCAGTCTTGCTGCTCGGCTACCTGGATCTTCCTCAGTCTGAGTTCTTTCATTTCTTTTAATTTTACTTTCTTCTTCTCGCTTAGCTTCGTTTTTAAGTCGAGATAATTTAGCTATCTATCCTTTATATCGAAATCAGAAGTAGAGTGAAAGAGGAAAAAGATTTATAACATTGTGACACATCAATGTAAAGAAACACATAAAGAATTTGTGAATACTACATGGAGGGGAGAGAAAAAAAAAAGCATGGGAGAGGAACAAATATCTATACCTTGCTTTCCTCGATCTCAAATCGGCCTTCGACTTTGTTCCTCGAGAGGAAATTTGGAAGGCATTAATGGTCAAGAAAGTTCCATCATACCTTATCAAGGCAATCAAATCTTGCTACCAAAAACATAAGGAAATAGTGAGAATTAATGGCACTGAATCCAATAGCTTTCCCATGGATTAAGGAGTAAAACAAGGAGACAGTCTCAGCCCATTACTTTTTATAATTTTTATGGATGTAATTATATAGATATGTAAAAAAAGAATTGCGAAAACTACAATTGGGCATTGGAATATGCGGACCATACTAGCACAAGTGGTAGTATATGCTGACGATATAGCCCTGATCTGAGACACTTCTAAAAATCTGCAGCGGACGATAACAGAACTGGAAGCAGAGCTTGCCAGGAAAGGCATGTTCATAAATGTCAATAAATGTAAAATATTGCAAGTGGTAAGAAATCCTGAAGATATACATATTGTATGCATAAGAATGAATGAATGAATACGAATGAATAAGAAATGGAAGTCGTAGAATAAGAGATTTCGAACAGGATTCAAAAAGCAAATAATGTTTACTACCAGATCTGCAACACTATTGTAGGCAAAAGAGAAGTAGAGAAGGAAAGGACTTGAAACTCCATGTATTCAAAAGTGTATATTTGTCACTTCTATTATATGGGGCTGAGAGTTGGATACTCCTGGATAAAGACTGGAGTCGTTTAACAGCTGCCGAAATGAAATTTCTCATACGAGTAACCTCCAGGACAAGAAGAGATAGGATCTGGGACGATACTATTAGAGAGGAGCTACGAATTTCCTCCCTGAAAGACACCCTGGAGAAGCGTCAGCTCAAATGGTTTCGGCATTCCCACAGAATGAGCCAAGACAGGGATCCAAGAAAGTTAATGGAAGCCAAACCCGTGAGCACTAGACCTGGAGGGAGACCAAGACAGACGTACTCCAACTACATTTCCAAGTTGGGACAAGCAAGAGGGAAGAACACGCAGGATCTGAGGATTATGGCGAGAGATAGATGGAGATGCTGGGTTGATGCGGTATCTCGACGCTGAAAGGCACAAGAGGAAGAGAAAGAAGAGAAGAAGTACATGGAGGGGACGGTACTGTTTATTACATGGTTGGGCAGGAAGATGTTTTGTCCGAAAAACAGGTTATCCCCTTAAGAATGATTTTTTTTTTTAATATTTTAAATCAATGCAATATATGTGTACGAAACTAATAGAAGAATAGGTGGGGGATGAAAATAGACTTTGAAGAGACAGAATATTTGGATACGGAGGAGGGCGGACCATTGGAGGTAAATGGCCTACAGATCAAAAATGCACCCAACTTAACATAATTAGGATATGTCCTTCAAAAAGATGGAACATCTGAAGGGGATATAGCCCGAAGAACCAGAGAGGGAAGAAAAGCTATTGCCATGCTCAATTCTGTTCTGTGGAGTAGAACCATCCTAAAAACTTAAAAAAAAAAAAAAAAGATTTTCCATGCTACTATGAAACATGGAAACTGGGCAAGGGAAGCCAAGAGAATCTTCTGGTTGCGGAAATCGATTTCTGGAGAAAGGCAGCCGTAATTTCTATACGTAAGATTTCCAAATTCAGTAGTGCGAGGGGTAATGCGTGCCAGAATACCATACTAGAGAAAATCACAATAAAGCGCTTAGAGTGGTTTGGACACCTCATTAGGATGGATAATAATAGAATAACCAAAATGATAAAGTACCGGTCCCCTGAAGGAAGAAGAAGAGGAGGACCGCGGACTTCTTGGATGGACCAAGTCCAGGAAGACATCACATGATATGGACTTAATGAAGAGGATACATTTGACATGAAGACCTGGAAAAAATGCCACTCTAAAATTTGGTTGTAGAAAACCTTAACTTTAGGAAAACTCTCAATAAAAAATATAAAAAAAAAAAATCGAAGCAATACATTTTTTCATAAATATTTAAAATATTGCTATAATTTGCATCATTAGCTCTGTAGTTTGTAGTTTTTTGAAAATTTTTTTAATTCAACTAATCAAGCATGCAAAAGGCTTACAAAAATTCGTTGCTAGGCAACGCCGATGAAGCATTACATCCCTTGAAATTTTTTAATATTATTTTTGTTATTTGTTTTCATATTCTTATTTCTTAACATAACTATTGCTATAAATTTTATCGGAGTATGAAGATAGTTGGGGGGTGCAGTAAAAAAAACGTATATATTGTATATATGTAGTAGATTGTATATAATAAACTTGAAAACTAAAAATTAAAAAATTATAAATATAAATATTTAATATTACAAAACCTCTAGGAGTCTATTATCATAAGTTTTATATTTTATCTGTAATTAAACTAGGTTTTCCATACTTCTATATCTCACCTTTTTATATTTTAATATTTTTTTCATTTTGTATCTTTCGGTTTACCTTCTCATTTTTCTTTCTCTTTGTAATATGTTTACATTATCATTCTGTAATTTCATATTCTTTATCCTTAATTATATATCTGTCACTATTTTACTTTTCTTCACTCTATATGTTATTATATTCTTGATACTGTATTGTTTTTTATATTTTTCTGTTTTGTTTTGTTTTTTCTCTCACAGCCCTGAAGATGATCTACAAAGTAGGTCTAATAAAAGTCGGCAAAAATAAAAATAAGTCTCGACTTATTTGTTTTTTTTGTTTTTTTACTGCGCCACCAAACTATCTCCATTCTCCATTAAATAATTCAGTCAACTAATTTCCTCTCTAATATAAATTTTATCATTTTATTGATGTCTAGTATCATAGTACGATAAAAGTTGTACTATGAAGCTAAAATCCGAGCAGCTCAGATGGTGGGCTACCTTACTGCATACTGTTTGGTAACTTGATACTCAATCAACAGTGGCTATATTGCCTTCACTCGGTTCTGCTTCACTCTCAGTCTCTCTAATTCTGCTTTTTTATTATTTGATGTTATTAATAAAAAATTGTTTATCTTTTAGTCAAATAATATTAATTTATAAGTTCTTAACGAATTGTAGTCGGACGTTCTGTGTACAAATTTTGAGAAAATCTTTGCCTGTTATTGATGGTTAAAGTGTTAGTGATTACATAACTATAATTATTCTTTATAATTATTGTTGCATTTGAGCCTTGGAGGTGGTGGGATGTTTCTTGGATGCATTATTCATGTTTTGTTTTGTTGTTATTCTCTTTCTACCCTGAGGATGCCTGAATGGGCGAAATATTGGACAGATAATTTCATTTTCTGTTTTAGTTAGGAGACATAAGGGCTTTTCGTTGGAATTTTTCCACGGTCTTAACATTTATGTAAGGTCTCTTTTTACCTTTCCTTTTCAATAAATTAATATATTTTGTGGAATAGCCATAAGTCCACTGGTTTCTTGATAATGTTCTTTTTTTTTCACTTTAAATTCATTTTTTTATATGGTCCTTTGCCTTATGTTTTTGTGTTATTTACTATTATTTATTTTTTCCTGTTGTGCTTTTTAAAGTTTGGTGAATGTATATTGAATTTTCAATTTCTGAAGTATTTATCAGCTGTTTTTATCTAACCTTATCCAGCTGGGGTCCAGTAACCTTCCATAAGTCCACTGGTTTCTTGATAATGTTCTTTTTTTTTTGCACTTTAACTTTCATTTTTTTATATGATCCTTTGTCTTATGTTTTTGTGTCATTTACTATTATTTATTTTTTCCTGTTGTGCTTTTTAAAGTTTGGTGAGTCTATAGTGAATTTTCAATTTCTGAAGTATTTATCAGCTGTTTTTATCTAACCTTATCCAGCTAAGGTTCAGTAACCTTCCATAAGTCCACTGGTTTCTTGATAATGTTCTTTTTTCTTTTTGCAGTTTAACTTTCATTTTTTTATATGATCCTTTGTCTTATGTTTTTGTGTTGTTTACTATTATTTATTTTATTTTTTCCTGTTTTGGTTTTTGAAGTTTGGTGAACGTATATTGAATTTTTAATTTCTGAAGTATTTATCAGCTGTTCTTATGTAACCTTATCCAGCTGGAGTGGAGTAACCTTCCTTATGATTCATTCGTTGCATTTGAGCCTTGGAGGTGGTGGGGTGTTTCTTGGGTGCATTATTCATGTTTTGTTTTGCTGTTATTCTCTTTCTACCCTGAGGATGCCTGAATTAGCGCAATATTGGACAGATAATTTCATTTTCCGTTTTAGTTTGGAGGCTTAAGGACTTTTCGTTGGAATTTTTCCACGGCCTTGACATTTATGTAAGGTCTCTTTTTACCTTTCCCTTTTCAATAAATTAATATAATTATTCTTCAATTAATGGAATTCCAGCCTGTGAACTTAGTCGATTTAAAGAAATTTTATAACGCATGCCCAGGTCGCTAAGTGCCGCCAGTCTCGAGTATGTTACAGCTCTTTTACGCCTACCAAAAGTTGTTGAACTGGTAGTTGACGAAAAACGTATTTTTATTTGTCCCGAACACAATACGTTAATACAACTTATAAGACGTACTTTATTATTATCATTTTATAAATATTATTTATTTCTGCTATAATATTCTAAAAACTTAGCCTCTCTCTTGTAAAGAAGAAGACAACGCAACAGATATGCATATAAAATATTCTCCGTTTAAGAAGGGAGCCTCAACTCAACAGGTTTGGAAGGCAATATTAATAGATCTAGCTTTTTTCATGCCCAGTTTCATCCAAGGAACTAAATCATTGCCTTCTAAGGCATATGTATCCTTGCACTATTTGTAGTAAGTTGTTTCTTAAGAAACTATATTTTAAAATAGCTTTTGTATTTTTTTCTCGATTAGTTCTAGATTCAGTTGCTATATATTAATTTAATTTCTTCATGACAAATTAAAGGGGTCGGTGAGTTTTTGTGCCGATGGAAGAGAACTCGGCCTCAAAGCCGGCTGTGGCGGATAAATTATTTAATCTGTTAACAGCCGGGGATGTGCCCTATGGTTCTGGAGCCCTCCTGGGGCTCACCTAGCCTCTATTAAGTGGGTACCTTTAATTCGGAGAAAAACCTAACCGTTATCCAAAAAACATAATAGATTCTACCATGCATTGAACCCAAGACCCTTCATGAGTTGTAGTGGTACAGGAAAAAAATAAAGTGAAATAAAACATTTTCTTTATTAAATTAACTTATTTTACTGCATAAAGAAATTAACAAAATCAAGTCTTCATAGTTATTTGGTTGATGTTTTGTTAATTACTTATATTGGTACCAATAGGTTACAACGTTGCATGTTTTTGATTAGCATTCATCTAGATGTTTCTTTACATTTGAGTTACCACACAAAGGACAATAACTAGATTATCAAGAGTGATGATTAGGGAAGGATTTATTTTAAATTTTCATACGAGATAAAAGTGCTACTATTTCTGCTCATGAAGATAAAAAAATTATTTTACAGTAATTTATTTTCATCTGGTTGATGTGGAAATGGATTCTGGATTCTAAAACATTAATATTTTATTTAAATCTTTTTTTTCAATTATAAAATTAAAGGAATAAATAAAGTAGCCTGCTCGAAATTTCTGTGCCTTAGCAGTCTGTTAAATTTTGATGCATCCCTAATACAAAAAACAGTTCAAATTTAATTCTAAGCCATGTTGGATCATTGTGGGGCACATACAACTCGAGTAATTAATTTTTAAATCTGACCGAGAGATGCGCACCCCTATCCCACTAGTCAGAACTTGGTGGGAATAAGCTGGCAGACTTATTTGTTTTAAATGAAGATCATGTGTTCTACTATGTGAGGATTGGGAACAGTAACAACTATTAATTTATCATAAATATTTCTTAAGAAATAGATTGAAGTAACAAATGTATTTGGATGGCAGATTAGGTTTATTCTTAACTGATGTGAACTTTCCCACACAAACACAGAAATCTTATCACCTCTGGCGGAAGAAACTATAGTCTCTAAAGTCCGTGAGCTTCGACTCCAGAGGCCTCTTCGACTCTGAAGTTTTGGGACACTCAAATCTTTAATTAAGCAAGTTCTTTATGAAACAACAATATTTAGGTTCAATATTTATTATATTTATATGTTATGTTTTTAACAATATTTTGGTTCTATTGAAGTATAAATTAATCACTGTAGAATTATATTTTTCTTTACCTTCAGGAGAGAAGGAGATAAAAAAGGAAAGGAGAAAAAAAAAATCAACTTTTTATTTTAAATTGTTCCTAAATTTTTTATAAACAAGAATATTATTATGTCTACTGTTGTATTACCAAAACTATGAAGATATTGCTGTTAAGTTAAGGTTACATGTTTTTACAGTTTTTAAATAAACGTTCCTCAGAAACGAAAACTCAACTATTTGATTTTTGAATAATTTCCCTCATTTTTGTCCTAACAAGAATTGTGAAGAAAAAGGTTGTGATGGTTTTATCTTGGCGAGTTCTGAGGCCCTAAATTCGCGCATTCCCCAGTACGGTAAATTTTCGAAACATTTTTAAGAGTGACAATTGAAATGGGTGACAATTGAGTTTTAAAGCGTTACATTTGTTTTAGAAAGGGTTTCAACTCATTTCGAAAGGGTTGCATGTGGCTTGGAAAAGGTAGCATCTGATTTGTAAAAGGTTACAGCTGACTTGGAAAAGTTTCAAATAGACTTGGAAATGCATAATAAAAATAAATGAAATAATGCAAACTGAACTGAACATTATCACATTTAAAAAAAAATTGTTTATTCCTAAGGAGAAAATAAAATAACAGCGTTCGTTTAAAATTAAGTTAACATTTTCAAGGGTGACAATTGAGTCTTAAAACATTACATTTGCTTTGGAAAGGGTTTCAACTCATTTGGAAAGGCTTTTATATATATATATATATATATATACAGAGTGTCCCATTTCAAGTGGATCAAATGTTTTTAACTTTTAAACGAAACAAAATTCAGAAAAACGGTTCAGGCAAAAGTTGTAGTTATTCAGGTCACGTTCGAAGAAATAAAAAAAAAATTTTTTGTTTTTTTTTTCACTTTAAATGATCAATATTGACCTTCAAAAAATTTAGTTTCCTCTTGACCCCGATTTATTTTTATTTTTCTGAAATGTACAATCCAAAACATGGAAAAAATGTATGTAAAATGTTTTCTATCTTTCATGGTTTAAGTGGAAAAAGCATTCAAAGTTGACTACTTTAGTAATTCTCCTTTACGAGGAAACGTAATGTCGCATTAATTTATTTTATTTAAGAGTTTTTAGTCGAAATAACTTACTAAAACCTTCTGTGAAGACAGCATACTAAAGTAGTGAGCTTCAGATACTTCTTGTACTTGACCTACGAAAGATAGAAAAAAATGTTACATACATTTTTCCATGTTTTGTATTGTACAATTCAGAAAAATAAAAATAAACGGGGGTCAAGAGGAAACTACTTTTTTTGAAGGTCGATATTGACCACTTAAAGTAAAAAACCGAAAAATTATTTTTATTTCTTCAAACTAGGCCTGAATAACTACAACTTTTACCTGAATCGTTTTTATGAATTTCATTTTTTTTTTTAAGTTAAAAACGTTTGATCCACTTGAAATGGGACACCCTGTGTGTATATATATATATTTCTCAGTTGACGAAGTGAAGAAGTGGTAGAATTGGGTTGGTTAGGAAAGGGGGGGGGGGGCTATGTAAGATGGAATGCGGGGTATTTGTCAGGCAGGTCTTTAGGTCAGCGTCTCCCGCACTCCCGGGCCAGCATCATTCCATCCGGTTCCTATCCATTCCCACTCCATTATTGTTTTATTAAATAATTATAATCAGGTATTTATTAATAATTATTACTATATAATTGGAAATCATATCAATCAATTAATCATCCATCACACCATATTAAAGAACGTATTTTTGTAATGCGGGATCAATTCGATCTAATACGAAACCATATTCAACTGTCGGGCTGCTCAATGTTTTCCACTCTGCACAAATTTAGAATATAAAAAAACTATGTATATGCTGTTTACGTAATAGCTTCATATAAATAAAAACTAACTGTTTACAATTCTGATGTTAAGGTAACGTGCATGACCGAAATATTATATAATCAGGAGTACCATTAGTTACAAGATTTGCAAAGTTTGTGTTTTGTATTATCGAAAAAAAAATTTTCGAGAAGAAAATGGCCCAGTTGGATATCTCATGAATAATAGGGTGTGTAAAAAAAAAAATTACCGTTTTTCAACCAAATATTTGTATTATTTCTTTGATAAAAAATGCAATTAATACTCAAAATATAGTCCATTGTTATCTAACGTCTTTAACCATCTGCTAGCCAATTTCTCGATCCCATGCTGGTACCATTCCTTCGGATGGCTGTCAAAGAACTCCATTATCAAAATTTTTCCCTTGAAGAAAATGTACCATGGTAGCAAGGAGTACAAAATCTCATATCAGAATGGTTTTTCATTAAATTGTTTGTTTGTTCATTTAACGTCACTTTGTGCTGCTATGGCTAATCGGACGATGCTACAGTGGGAGCTCTAAATTTTGCCTATCCAGGTTTATTTAGGATAGGGATTTTTAAGAGTACCTGACATCGTACAGGCTCGGGACCTCCGTTTAACGTCCCTTCCGAAGGACGGCGTAACTAAGGATTTTTTACTCCCTTTATAAAATCCTAGGGCCACCTGCCGGGCTACGAACCCGCGATCTTGGGTTTAGTAGTTTGTTACGCTAACCACTAGACCACAGGTGACCTTATTTAAATTTCTAAACTTATTGCTGAGGAATAAGTTCGTGAGGGGCCATGTACCAAGCACTGTTTCGCCTTCCCAATGGAGCGTAGATGGCGGCTAACGTTATCTTTCTACACACCACACTCCGAAAGTTTGCGAGTACTTAATGGTGCACTAATTAATGGTTTCCCTTCTTCCTTTCCAACGTTATATTTCAACATTTAAAGTTTTCAAATCAACGCTGCGTTGGCCAAGGGCACCTTCTTGAAAGTGAAATTCCTGAAATGTTTTTTCCAGTAATATCTTAAAATGGCGAGAATTTCGTTGGAAACTCATGTTTCTTTTTTGAAAAAGTCGAATGGTATTCAACAAGCTTAAAGGGAAGGAACTAATAAAGGAATTATTAAGTATTGGTAAGTATTAAATTGGAGTAAAATATTTAAATTCCTTTGAATTTGAAAGAATGGTCATTTTTTTTCAGCCAATTATAAAAATAAAATATATATTTCTTCATGGTTCTAGAGCAGTTAGTTTTTTCGCACTTAAAATCTGATTATAAACTAATCCCTAAAAGTCCTTAAGTATTGTTGAGATTATAAGGGTTGTTTGTTTGTTGTTGTTTAGAGGCGTAAAACCCTAGTGTCATCAACCAATCAATCAATCAATCAAATTGTAATGAATTTCACCGCTTTTTCTATTTGAGATTTGTTGTCTCCAAGTGCTTCTCTAACATCGGGTGGTTGAGCTGATTTAGTATTTTTTTACAGAAGCAGCATTCCTCAAATATATGTCTGATACAAAGATTTTTATTACACCTAGGGCACATTGGAAGTGTTAATCCCTTGTAATGGGATGTGATGTTATTATTATATACATTATAATTTTAGGATGAGACTTAAATGGGATGATTTTGTCTTATTTTGACTATTTTTTTATACATGACTATTTTTATTTATATATACATATTTGATTCTAATGACTGAAACTTAGAAGCAGACTACAAGAGAGACAGATAGACTACAGCCCCCCCACATCCCCCCAGACAACCGCTGAGGTATTGTGAACCAAAATGGAAGACCGTTTGTGCCTGAAGGCTATCGATGTGGCAGGTGACAATCACCTGGAAGGCTTGGCCACCCATTCTTTGCCCCTTCCATTCCAATACAGCTGTCTTAGGTGACTTATAGCCTTGTTCCGTACAACTCCTATTTGTCTGTTTCTTTGTTGTCATCTAGCAGGGAATAATATTATGTATTATGATACTATTACAACCGACAAAAATGTTATAATAGTTTTATTGTTACCAATGACATATGGTACTAACCCTGAAAGGAAAGGCCTTTATCGCTTAGATAAGGTGCCAGTGAACCCTAAAATATCTCCTAATGATCATCACTTTATCTCAACACTAAACTATAGATACCTTATCCGCCCCTCAGGACTATTCGATTTTAATGAAAAATATAGTCAATAGACAGGATAATTCGGGACGTGGTTACTAACCATGATTTTAATCTTGCAGAGCTGCTCAGCGTGTAGCACTGACTAACTGTACTAAACATGGACTAGATTCAATCTACTTAATCTCTGAAGTCGATATCCTTAATTGGTAAAATCCTTGGAAAATCAACACCCAGAAACAGAACTGTCTCTAACATGTACTGAACTCTTAAATTTTCATGGGTTGTAATTTTACGGGTCCTGAGAATTATTACTTTTTTAAGAATTTATTTTTACCTCCATTCTGAACAATTCCTCTTACGAATGTTGCTTTCAGTTATAAAGTTTGATAATATTAGTATAAAATGTGTGTTTTTATTTTTATAATTTTTATTTTCATTTTTATTTTATTTTATATAATGGTTTCTAGATTTTTATAATATTACAATTTTTATTTCTTCTTTTTTTATTACCTTTATCATTTTTTCTTTTACCTGTATTCACCTTCTTTTGGTTTATTTATATTTAAAATGTTTTAATATATTTGTACCATTTTCTTATATTGTCTGTAGTTTGCATTTAGCCCTGAAGAAGACCTACAACGTAGGTCGAAACGTTGGCTACCAATAAAGATTTTCTCAAATTACACGGGCAATTCATTCAGTGACCTCTACCCGGACCAATTTCTTCAACATTCATTATCAAGGTCAACAATTATCATTCAATGTGTATTAAATTTATTTTAAAACTCTGGGAAGCACAAGATATCTATAATTGACAATTGATAAATACTATGTTCATAATAAAATAGTCAATACTAATTACTTTTAATGATTTAAAGAAGAAAAAACAAAGAAGTATTATGGATGCAAATATTTCAGTAGACTTAATAATCCTATTTAAAATTTAATTTTTTGGATGGCCACGTGACCTTCTTATTGAACTTTGATTTGAGTACTACCAGTGGGTAGTTTCTCTACTTATCATTCTCATGTTATTATGTAACACGCATTCTATTTACTTGTTGTATAATTATAATACAGTTGTAAATATCAATAAATAAATTTTAAAAAACAAAAAAAAAATTTAATTTTTAAATTTAAGTTATTATAAGTGTCTAAATCAAAAGGGGTAATATTATTAACAAGTAAGGTATCAATAAGTCATTGGCTATAACGTCCTTCGGAGAGAAAATAAAAAGGAAGTCTCAAGCCTTTAAACATCCATATTCTAATTGTGCCTCTATTGGAGAATAGAAACCCTTCAGTGTAACATCGTCTGATCAGCATTAGCAGCAAAAACTGACACTATATGAATAAACAATAATTTCTGGAATAGATAATTTAAAATATGACTCGTGGATTTTAAAATATATTGATAATTTCTCCTATTTGCTATAAATGGCATGTTAGTTTGAATGACTTGAAGTATACGTCAAAGAAAAAAAAAAGAACAAATGAAAGTGCCAATATCGCGAACATAAAACTAGACTAATAGCCCTGTTGCCATGGCAATAAATAAACTATTACATAGCCATCGATTGAGAGCGGCAGTTAACTAAATTACCCGGCGATAGACATATATTGTTCCGGCAATTCAGCTAAAGTCCCCAAGGGAAAGCTTCCATTGATGGAGCGACTCAAAAGGCTGTCAGATGCGGGCTGTGGCCTCGGGCTGCGAGCCATCTGCGAGGGTCTGGGTTAAGCCGAGCCACGAGAGAGGGTAATTGAAAATATGTAGATCTGGAGAGGGAGGATGATATGAAGCTGGTTGGTTTCACGACAAATAGGTCGCCTATGTGATTCCTGGTGTGAGGATCTGTCTTATTAATTTATAGTTTGCTTGAGCTAAAACTGTTTGAGATAGTTTCACCTGTATTCCCTAATCTGTCGATTGAGAGTGAGTTTGTGAAATATTTTTATTGTTAATATTTATAAATGCCTTTATTATACAGTGTGTCCTCGGATTGAGTTCACAATTGACCAACAATTTTCGAATTGGAATTTCATATTTTGGGATTCCGCCCTGCTTGGTCTGAAACTTATTTTTAGTTTACTTTCGAATTTTTAAAATCAAGTAGGCCATTACAGTTGAGCAAAAACTCTTTTCGTTTCTGGTAAAGTATCTTTTCCGTTCATAGTACGCCAAAGTATCACTAAGAAAAGTTGTTCAGAATGAAAAGTTATTATATGTTGAAGAAATTGGTCCGGGTAGAGATCACTGAATTTCTCAAGTAATTTGAGAAAATCTTTATTGATAGCCAACGTTTCGGCCTACGTTGTAGGTCTTCTTCAGGGCTATATGCAAAATACAGACAATATAAGAAAACGGTACAAATATATTAAAACATTTTAAATATAGATAAACCAAAAGAAGGTGAATACAGGCAAAAAAATGATAAAGATGTACAGTAAGGTAATTATGAAGGTTAAAATGTATGAGTGTATATTATAAACTACTAAGTGCCAAAAGGTAGTAACCCACATCATGAAGAAAATAATAATAAAACAGAAAGTGTTGACAGTTAAAAAAATTAAGGTATTACAGATAAAAAATAAAAACTGATTATAAAATAGGAATGTGAAATGATATGGGTAAATTAGAAAGTGATGAGAATTACGCACTAAAAATTATAGGTAATAAAAAAAAGGAAGAAATAAAAATTGTAAAATTATAAAATTATAAAAATCTAGAAACGAATTATATAAAATTACGTTTTATAGGTTATACATTTGGCATATCCACATATCCTCAGAAATCCCAAGTTCTCTTCTTTTCTGAACTATTTCGGTTTATTTTGTTAATCCTAAGGAAGTCAAATGTTCTTTTCGTTAACCTATTTTCATTCATTCATGGGACATACTCTTTGAAATTAACTCTTCTTTATGATTAATAGTTATTATTACTAGTGTTTATTGTTATTATTTAATAATAATTAATGTTTTTGTTTGATTATGAGGGTACAATTAGTAAGGGCTTCGACTCAAATTTTGAGTGAGTACTTTTTTTGGGAGGTACGAATTTTGTAAAGACTAAAAAGTATTATTATCCTCCAAAAAAAGAGTCATTTTAGTATGAATAGGTTTACGTGAATTCTGTAGTAGACTAAATTTCAACGTATGTATGATTTTTACTATTTTTTTTTTTATAAATTTAGGGTGTAAGGAGAAGGAGACTGTCCATAAAGTTTTTTTTTTATATTAATTTATTGGTATTTACAACTGTAATGATATTACATCAAGTAAATTTGCTGATATGAACAAATGACATGAAAACAAAAAACACTTGTGGAGAAACTACCCATCGGTATCACTCCAATAAAGTTATATAGTAGAAGGTCTCGAGGCCATCTTCTTTTCAGACGCCTCGGAGGGTTATCAGGAATAGTATGGGAAGCAAGTTGAGAGACCAGCGGATTCAAGTGTGCATGGAGCTTGTCATGGAAGGATAGGTATCTAGTTTGGATCAAATCAGCAACATATGGGATATTTAGATCATGATTGATGAGTTTGTTTGTGACATAATAAGGATTTTGGATTGTAAGGATTGGATACGGGATGAATTGGATGGTTTAGTAGAGCCCTAAAGCTCAACTCCAATGTCCAAATAGGTCTGATAACTGTCATGTAAATGAGTCTTTTGTAATTAATTGGGAGCTTAGAACGTTTGTCCAGTAAATGTTGAAGTAGGCGAAAACGTCGAGCAGTTTCTTGTCTTTTCAGTCTTTTATGAGGATTCCAAGTGAGACGTTCGTCCATATGGAGTCCTAGGTTTTTACTATTTAAAGAAGGAAATGTTGTGTTGTCTATTTCAGTGATTTTTTTTTGTAAATTTCATATTGATTACGGATCATGTTTTTCTTTTCTCGTTGGAGTTTTCCCTGTCTTTAATATTCCTTCACTCTGCTAATATCCTCTGCCCAACTTTTTTCCAACCTTCTATCTTCTCGGTCTTTCTTCATTCTGAATTCCTTCCAAATTCACTTACTTCTCGCATGAAAGACTCTGAATTTCATCACTATATTTTCCAAGTGTTTCGTTATTTCTTTCGCCTACGTTGTTATGGTCTTCTTCCAGGAATAGAAAAATATGTCCATGGTAAGTCTATGCTTCTTTGTTATTTTATTTGTATTCTTATAGCCCTAATAAAGTATTTTTTTATTTATTACACTATGTATTCCTATATCATCACATTGAATAGAGCCTAGTGCTAAAGCCACAAGCCCAATGGCCCAGCCTGAAGAAGGTTCTTCCTCCCTTCATAAGTGGCCAGGCCGCGTCCGGAAGTGCATTCTTAAAATATCTCGTCGTATATCTTTCATACCTTCATTTCGCCGAGGTGTCTTCAAAGCCTTCTGGGGTGTCAAGGAAGTTTGTTCTTAGGCAGTTTAATGTTCTTTTTTTATTTCTCTGGAGTTGCCAATTATATTTGTAATAAAGAAAAGCCTAGTAAATTGGGATAATGCTATCAGAAAAATATTGGTAAATGGAGTAACTGGAGTGCTCCTAGCTGTAAACTATTACTAGCAAGAATTAAAAGACAATAAAAAAATTGAACGAATGAGGAAAAAAAAGAATTTTTTGAAGAAGAATTCTCTAATGATTTTAAATATCGGAAATCGGAAATGAGTTGTGTGTTTAATATGTTAAAATATTTAATCACGTTACAAGATATGCCCTATTGAAATCTGAAAAAGTTAAAAAACTTTTATTGTAGTAACAATGAGTGGACAAAAATATATTGTATTGTGTATAATTATTAGTACTTGCTTATTTTTTTTGGATGAGATTCGGCTAGAATATTTCACTTTCGCCATGTCTACGTTATTTCATTATTATGAAATGAACGATTCCGACCTTAGTCAGTTAACATTTATCTGTTAGCCGTACCGAGAAATGAATTTTGCTCTTCTGCTCTTGTTAGTACGCAGCGGTGACGTAAAGATGTACGTCATTGGTTGGCTAGAAGAACCTAAATATGCACTTGCAGTATTATTTCCTTCAGCATATGCGTTTCACTATTTATTTATGTATCATGTTTCTCTTACCAACCTGCTCGTTTTTATTTCAATATTTATGAATATATAAAGTAAATATATATGAAGTAATGGATTACCCTAATCTATTTCTGATTCCCCGGCTCCTGCCTATCCCCAATCCTATTCAATCTGCTTATATCACATCTCCCAAAACACACAAAAGTAACCACATCGCTTTGTACACAGCATCATACGGAATCGATACAATAGTATACCGATTACAACAATCTTTTAAAAATATCCATAAATTCTGTCAAAAGTGGAAACTAAAAATCAATCCAACAAAATCGGCCGCCGTAATCTTTACAAAGCATACATAAATCAGCACATCATCTTAAATTCCGTGCACATCCCCTGGTCTAAATCCGTAACATACCTTGTTTTAATTCTAGTTAGGTCTTTAATATTCACTGAGCACATCAACAGGAAAACCGATAAAGCGAAAAAAACCATCTACAAAATGTTTCCCTATTTTAATAAAAAATCCAGGCTAAGCCCCAAAAAACAAGCTAATCCTTTATAAAACAGTAATCCGCTCATTGATAACCTATGCCTCACCTGTCTGGAGTTCAACGTGCGCCACAAATTATAAAAAGTTTAAAAGGGTACAAAACCTATGCACGAGGATTATTAATAATTATCTCCGCTACACGAAAATATCGGCTATGCTCAGAGATCTTGAACTTCCCACAGTAAAACAATATGTTTCAGCCTAAACAAAAGCATACTTAAAAAAAATCCAGCTTCCGAAAACCCATTAATCCGAGAAATCGGTAACTGTGATAAACATTCGGTACGACGGTACTAGCACAAAAGAACAAAACATATACTTCTCACTTAACAAATCACTATTTGGAGGTATTGGAATATTTATTAATTGTTTATTTCTTTTTTATTTAATTATTATTATTATATTTATTTACTTTATTATTATTATTTTTATTTATTCATTTATTATTATCTTTAGTTTTATTTATTTATTTTTTTAAGCGGGGTTTTTCCACATTTTTCCTGCTATTGTGAATCTTATTTATAAAAGATAATTTTAATTAATTAAAATCGCTGTTCTTTAAACATGTAAAGGAAGTTTGGAACATGTATTTACACTTATGCAGCTTGTATATGCAAAATTGCAAATAAAGCTATTGTTTTTTTCTGATTCCCAGAATGTCCTATAATAAAGATTTTGGGATTGATTTGTAATATTAATACATAGTTAGATATACATACAGTACATTTAGTTCTAAGTATCCTGTCGAGTTGTTTATTTATTTAGCGTCACTCTATACTTCTATGGCTTATCGGACGATCGTACAGTGGGGTCCTTAATTTTGGCTCTCCAGGTTTCATTAGGTTAGAGATTTTCAAAGAGTAATTAACACCATACAGGCCCAGAATGTCCTTTTAACATCCTTTCCGAAGAATTTTTTGCTCCCGTTAAAAATCCTATTCGAAATTAAGGTGTTGCGTAGAATATTTCCAAAAAGCTATGAGAGTACTAGAGAATAAGAAGATTATACAACGGGGAATTGCGAAGCATCCACTTGGTTAATATTATTCAAGTGATAGCTTCACGAAGATTAAGATGGGCTTGTAAAGTTGCTAGGTTTGGTAAAGATTGATTTCCTAAGATGTTAATAAGCGCTGTGCCGACTGGGAAGCGTATGGGGGTAGCCCGAAATGTAGGGGTTTGTATTTCCTTTAAGATTGACCTGGCGGAGTTCGGCTTAGGTTGTGATTCGTGGACAGAAATTTGTAAACAGAGATAGGTGGTTTCGGGTTTGATAAGCCTTATTATTATTTTAAATATCTTAGTCACCAGCAGGGATCTTGGGCATAGTTGGTTGTTATGCTAACCACTACACCACAGGTGACCCCAAGTCATCCTAAGTCGGTATAAGAAGCGCAATGTACATTAGAATTGTAGTGCTCTTGTACTAACGAAGCACCCCGAAGACGTCGCTGCCCCACTGACGCGCCCCCACAGCCACGGAGGACCAGATAGGTGTTGTTTTGGCCGGTCCTGAGGCATTGGAGATGCCCCCCGCTAGTTGTGGCTCCGTTCTGTCTACCTCCTATTGATTCCGTCTCCCGCTTCCACCTTCTTCTCTAATGTCTCTTCCACATCCCATTTACCTCCCTTTCTTATTCTCCCCCCCTCTCTGTATATATCTTTTCCTTTTTTTTCTTTTTTTTTTACTTGTCATTTATTATTATTTTTTATAGTAACTCATGCTTTTTGGACAGATATCGATAAAGTCATTTTTGCTCCGTGGGTGTTTTTTTGTATCTTGACTTATTAATACTCGTATATAAATAAACTGCATATGGCTTCCTATTAGACCACAAATACCTATCAAATTAAAAACTCCGCATACCTTTTCAAATTAATATTAAGTTATCACTTATTAGAGAATTCTACAGAATCTATTTTTAAGATTAGTATTAGGATAAGATTACTAAAGAAGGTTCAAATTCCGCTGGAGGCAAGACTTTTATTCAGTCTGTTTGCAACCAGAGATGGATCATATGGGATCTAGGACCCCCTGGGGCTCACCCAGCCTCTATTGAATGTTATAAAAATAGGGTACCCAAAATAAGGGGGACAAACTCTGTTGGTTGAGCATGATCTAGGAACCGTTGTCCTCGTAACATCACAGTATCTACCATGTACTTTTTTTTTTTTTTACTAAAGAAGACATCTGAAGTGAACATGGTAATATGTACTATGTAAACTACAAAATATATATTTTTTAAAATACGATAGTATCACTAAAATACGACAAAGTGGCTTCTTAGTGAATACTTAAGTATTCCTAAAGTGTATGTTTAATTACATAATTCTATTTCAAAACACATCTAGTATGGTTTAAATATTACAAATATGACTTATTAGGGAATTTTTCAAAATTTATTTTTAAAAATAGGATACATAATGACCTTAATGTCCAATTTGTTGCTGATTTGGCCCGAATTCGATATCAATCTTTTCATGACAAACTTCATTTCTATTCAAACCCACTATTTTGAAAACTCGCAACCTCTTCAATTCCTGATAATCCTCCGAGGTGTCTGAAGAGAAGATGGCCTCGTGATCTTCTAAGTTGAACTTTTTAATTGATTGTTTGTTTGTTCATTTAACGTCACTTTATGCTGCTATGGCTAATCGGACGATGCTACAGTGGGAGCTCTAAATGTTGCCTATCCAGGTTTAATTAGGATAGGGATTTTTAACGAGTACCTGACATCGTACAGGCTCGGGACCCCCGTTTAACGTCCCTTCCGAAGGACGTAAGGACGTAACTAAGGATTTTTTACTCCCTTAAAAAAATCCTAGGGCCACCTGCCGGGCTGCGAACCCGCGATCTTGGGTTTAGTAGTTCGTTACGCTAACCACTAGACCACAGGTGACCGACTTTTTAATTGAGTACTACCACTGGGTAGTTTTTCTATTTACTTTTGTCTCTGGACATGATTTATCTTTCATTATATTTACTTGATGTATCCTGTATACAGTTGTAAATTTCAATAAATACACTTAAAAAAAAATGATATTGAAAATATAGTTATGGTCTTGTCTAAAACATGGACACAATTTGAAAAGATTGTAAATGTGGGAGTGTGGTCAAAGACTAATATGAAGGATGAAGACCCAACAGCTTGCTACAGGGCACGGATATTGCGCCCTCATAACTCTACACTTCAACTTGTTTCAGGCACTTTTTTTATTTAGGATCATCCTTTTCCTTATTGAAGACTAGTATCCTAACGATTGAATATTAAACGACAGATCATTGATGTTTAGATTAACTAGCACATGCTCCAATAAAAATTTGAATTGTAGAGTAGTTAATTGTGTAGAACGCCGAAATGGTTGATCCAGGGTCTAAGAATAAGACAAATAATAAAATAAAAAAGTAATAAATGTTATTATATTAACAGCGAACAGGAAAGCTCAGTGTCTGATTCAAATCAAGCTGTAGCAGATTATTTATTTATTATTTATTTTTGACGTATCTTATCGGACTAAATACTTTAATTATAAAATAAGACAAAAAACCATCATCCATGGGTGATATAGTTAATGACAAAAAAGAGGCAGGAGAGATAGGTAAATTTTATTCATCTATTCTTTTAAAATTAAAAAAAAAACAATAATATAATATGATTCAACTTCAATAACAATTTAATAAAGAGTAATGATAACCTCACCATTGTAACCTACCCACATATTGTATCTCTTCATTAATTTTCATTCAATCTTATTAATATTATAAATGTGAAAGTTTGTATGTTTGTCTCTCTTTCATGGAAAAACTGCTTAACGGATTTGGATGAAGCTTTACAGTAATATAGGTTATACATAAGAATAACACATAGGCTATAGCAAGCGCGGATTTCTGGGGGGTGCCGGGGGCAAGTGCCCCTCCCCCCCCCCCGACAGTTTTTTAGGTACTGTGGATAATCCATTATAGTACATAATTAAAGGCAAATCACATGATAACAGTGGTTAAAATAACAGAAAGAACATGATTGAAACTATTTGTTTTGATATCCTGCTAATCTTACTAATATTACAAATGTGAAAGTTTGTATGCTTGTCTCTCTTTCACGCAAAAACTACTGAATGGATTTGGATGAAACTTTACAGTAATATAGGTTATACATCAGAATAACACAGGCTACAGCAAGAGCGGATTTTTGGGCCCAGGGACACGTCCCTCCCTCCCGCCTTTTAGATTTTAGGTACTGTAAAGAATCCATTATAGTACATAATTAAAGACAAATCACATGATAACAGTGGTTAAACTAACAGAAAGAATATGAGTGAAACTATTGTTTTGATATCCTATTAATATTATAAATGCGAATGTTTGTTTCTCATTCACGCAAAAACTACTGAACGAATTTGGATGAAACTTATTGAGTAAAATAGGTTATACATCATAGGTTACAGCAAGGGCAGATTTATGTGGGGGAACGGGGGCATGTGCCCCCTCTTTATAGTGCATAATTAGGAACTTAGTATCTTGAAATTTGCAGATAGGTTCTTTGTATAATTTAAGAAAGAAATTTGGATAATTCTACCCCAAGGGTTTCCCCATTAATATAGTAGGGGTTCATAGATTGTATAAAATCCGTCAGTTTCGAAGTTAGATATCTGAAATTTTGGAGTAACTTATTGTTAAAAAAAAATTAAATTATTTATTTAATTTTTTTTTAACTATAAGTTACATTATTTATTTAAAATTTTCTTTCACGAATCTTTATGTGGCAGACTAAATTCCACGCGAGCGAAGCCGCGGCAAAAGCTGGTTTTATATAAAATCTTATAATGATAATACAAATTTAAAAAGAATTTAAAGAATTATTCTTGTTAATTTATAAACTTGAAGCATAAAGTTTTCTTCTACAATAGAAAGATCTTATCCATCAAAGCCAAAGTCCGACACTATAACGCCGTGATCAAGCCCGTGATACTCTATGGGACGGAGGCCGTGAACAACATTAATTTCCCCTAAGCCCAGCTAACCTATTTACCAGTCTAATATTACTCCTGATACAAAGTGGATGCACTAGGATGAAGTAATATATATCTGCTTGAAGGTGGCTCCAGTCCAGCTCACGGATTTACTGTTCACATTAGCACAAGGCAGTTGCTGATTGGTCCATCCTCACCTACTTACTAATAATAATAATTCCTTTGTTTTATGTCCAGTTAGTTTGTCCTGTCGGTTCAGTCATTCCTTTCTCTACAAACTTCCATCGATTTGTTTCTCATTTATCGATATTAAAGCTTCAGTCTCCTAACCACTTTCTATCTTTCCGACACCTCCGGAACTATTGAGGGGTGTGCAGAGTTACTAAGTCACTTAAATGGTTCTAGAAAAGAATCATCATATTTAAAAGACAACTTGAAATATATTCGGTCGAAGGAGACCAAACGTCATTACAGATATCTCGACGAACCCATATTAAAATTGTACATAATCATTTTTTTACATTACATTAGATTTTAGGTTTTTTTTTTGTTTCACTAATAGAATACTTTTCAGATTATAAAAATTATTATTGCCTTAGGTAGGCCTTCATTTAAGAATGTTTTTGATACGACTCATACGCATAAGACCTAAACAGTAATCATAAATAAACTGTTAAGAAAATAAGTGGCTGCTATGTCCTATCCCACCATCTTCTCCCAACAGTGCTCACAAATCAGTTGCCTCGTCTTCTGTATGTCTCCCTTCCTTCTGTTCTGGCGTTCATTTGTATTTAAATCACTCCCGACTTGAGGGGTCACACAGCAGATAGTGGAATACATTGCATTTCCATCACCGCATGTCTCCGAACTGTATTGTATTTTCCTGAATTTTACCGTCGCTTTGTTTACAGATAATATATTTTTTTTCTTTTTTGACCTATATTATTTATAAACGATTATTTTGGGTGAAAATTTCAAAAAAGACCAGTTACATTGATGTAATTTTTTCATGAAAATTAAATGCATTTTCATGGAAACTAAATTCGATCCAGAAATATTAAAAGTTTAAATTTAGTTTTTATAATAACTTCAATTGACTTCTATGAAAACAAAAATTGTGTTTTCTTTTTATTTTAAATGTGTGTGTGTACTCGTATTCTCATTTTTTTAATATGTCTTCAAGTCATGTTACTCTAGGATGATCCTGCCTCTATCTGCTCCTTTTCAAAAGTATCGTAATTTTTCAATACTAATTTATTGCAAGTAACATATTATTAGTAATTATTACATGTTCTAGGTTAATTTCTGTTTTATTCTGGTCCAGGTGGATCGTATAATTCCTCCTGTTTCATACCTCTTTTTTCTTTCTTACAAAATTCAAATAATATATTGAATGATAATTGTTGACCTTGATAATATTTGTGGAAGAAAGTGGTCCGGGTAGAGGTCACAATGAATTTCTTCGTAGAATTGGAGAAAAACTTTATTGATTAGCCAACGTTTCGACCAACTTTGTAGGTCTTCTTCAGGGCTATTTGCAAAATACAGACAATTAAGAATAAAATTGTTACAAATATATTAAAACATAGTAAATATAAATAAACAAAAGTAAGGTGAATACAGGCAATAAAAATGATAAAGATGTACAGAAAGGTAAATATGAATGTTAAAATGTATGAGTGTATATTATAAACAACGAATTGCCAAAAAAGGTAGTGAACTACATAATGAAGAATAAAATAATATTAAAACAGAAAGTGTTGAAAAGTAAAAAATAAGGTAATAAAGATAAAAAATAAAAACTGAATATAAAATAGGAATGTAAAAATGATATGGGTAAATGTAGAAAATGATAAGAATTACGAAATAAAAATTGTAAGTAATAAAAAAGTAAAAAATAAAAATTGTAAAATTATAAAAAATCTAGAAACCAAATTATATGAAATAAAATAGCAATAAAAAATATTTTAGAAAATACAGCATTAATATTGATAGGTAAAAAGAGACTTTATATAAGTATAAAGAATATTAATTGCATAAAAGAAAATTTATTATTTAAAACATACTGTATTTTCTTTTATGCAATTAATATTCTTTACACACAATTTTTATTTCGTAATACTTATCATTTTCTACATTTACCCATATCATTTTTACATTCCTATTTTATATTCAGTTTTTATTTTTTATCTATATTACCTTATTTTTTACTTTTCAACACTTTCTGTTTTATTATTATTTTATTCTTCATTTTGTAGTTTACTACCTTTTTGGCACTTCGTTGTTTATAGTATACACTCATACATTTTAAACCTCCATATTTACCATATCATTTTTATTGCATGTATTCACCTTACTTTTGTTACTTATATCTAGTATGTTTTAATATATTTGTAACAATTTTATTCTTAATTGTCTGTATTTTGCATAAAGCCCTGAAGAAGACCTACAAAGTAGGTTGAAACGTTGGCTAATCAATAAAGTTTTTCTCCAATTCTATTGAAATTCATTGTGACCTCTATCCGGACCACTTTCTTCCTTCAAATAATATACATTGAAGTATGTAAGAAATAGACTGTTTTGTTCCCGGTACTTACAGAGTAGTCGCATGAATCTTTCCACTTTAGTTTCTTTTCATCATGATTGAGGGTCTTGAGTTCAATACATGCTAGAAACTTATTGTTTATAAGAAAACGAAAAAACAAGAGAGAAGTTTTGTCGGCGATCAATCTCAACCACCATGTTTCCCCAAGCTAATTAAGGGCGTCCACCTTATAAAGGCTGGACGAGCCTCAGTAGGGTCTGCAGATCCCACAGTCTCCATCCGTTTGGCTGTTTACAGATTAATTCTACCACAGCCGGATTTGAACCCGCCACTTTCAGGATATCTAATCAGCTCTCTACACCAATCCCACTCTCTACATTCAAATAAACAATATATTAAAAAATAAATATTCTCTAACAGATTTTACAGTTCATAAAATAATGGAAAACAAAACCGTAAAATATAGAACGGGCAATATTGCATATTAAATCAAGTTTATGGAGTTTTTATGATGCATTTTATGACGATAGATTCCTATTTTATAGCAATAATATCCGTATTTCGTGCTATGGTTGTGTCCGCTTAATTTTAATTCTTCAATGATGGGTGTTCGAATTTATGTTATGATTAAGTTTGATCGATGAGTTTTAGGTATACATTATGAGTTATAGCAGATGTTTATTTTATTTTTTATTACATTATAAGTTGTGTCAGATATCTGTCATTTTTATCGTAATAAATAAATGAGGATTGTCATCTTATCGGTCTCCTTCTTCATTAAGGACCTAGCTAAAATATATATATATATATATATATATATATATATATATATATATATATATATATATATATATATATATATTATAATGCAATTGGGAAAAACCACAATGCAAAGCCTTATGTTTCAAAAATACACCCACTTACCAGTCGACGTTTCGCCTATTCAGGCATTATCAAGACACCAAAAACAAAAAAGGGGTTATGTGAATCACATCCCGAAGTAAAAGGTGCAATACATGAGAGAGCACCCCACCACCAAGACGTTCAACAACAAATATATATATATATATATATTTTTAACAATAATTGTAGATTTATAGATAATTTTATTTTCCTATTTTGTGTGTGTGTGATTAAATTATTTAATGTCTCCGGTCATCGATTCCCATCTTATTTTAAATTAATTTTTTCGAGAATTTTAGGCTCTAGAAGTTTAACATACAGTTGTATGTTCTTTATATCAAATATGGAATTAAAATTTATTAAAATGAATATAACAACCTTATGTTACGACATGTTAATAGCTAAGTGATATGGTGGCAGCACCAGCCTGCACAGCCGTTGGCTTAAAAAAAAGTACAGTTCTGTCTATTACGGAACCCAATCCCTTTCGTGGGTGATCTTTTAAAAATATTGTTCATTTACGTTGGTGCTTTTGCAATCTTTAGTTGGAACCAAAGTGTATAAAGATGATCTTATTGCACTTCTATCTTGTTTTCCAATTATTATTTAATGACATCATCATCATTTAATCACATATTCAATTTATTTATTATATTACTACTAAGTTTCTTGTAACTGTTCTCTTCTTTCCACGTCCCTTTCATTTGTTCCCTGTGTTTTTGCTTTCTTTCTTTTGTCCAAAGTACACCTATGTTTTTCTTATTGAAATTTCTTCATAGCCCAGAGTACTTTCTTCAAAGCTCGACCTCGAGCTCTTCAAAGTCTTTTTCAGTCTCCTTCATCCATTTTCATTTTTTTTAAATAATTGAATACGCGATTATTCTGCTGAGGTCCATCCTTTTCCAAGTTTCCATATACCTTGATTCTTTGATTTCTTATTTCTTCGTTAGTTGAATTAGTTCAGTTAACTTAAGTTTAAACTTTGCCAGTACATGTTAAGGAGGGTGGACACGTTCTTCTGTTAGGGGACTTACAGACAAGTCAATTAAAAATCTTTTTTTTAAGCAGCTGACTATGAAGTCTGTTCCTAAGTGCGGCTCACGATTATCCCAACTTTTCCTTATCCCATCTATTTATTGCTTTTATGTATCCCTATCTTTTATTTTCGTTTTAGTATTTCTGACTAGTGTTATTTGTTTTATTCTCTTTAAAAATGTTTTCACAATATTGATCTCATCAATAAATAATAACAATTGCTGAATAATTTTGGTAATTATGAAGATTTTTTGTAAAATATTCTATAATGTATAGTTATACAATAATTTAATTTATTATTTATTTATATAAAAAAGTATTTAGATTGATCGACTTCGCAGTCACGTGTGTGTTCAGAGCAGAGTGTTAATTACACTAACAGGTACATCCTGGCTCACCCAGCAGGTCAGGTGTAGGTAGTGTTGTTGCTCAGCAGCTAGGCGATGTAGCCATGTTGTAGGCCAGTAGTGTTGTATCAGAGCCGCAATACATCACCCTCCTCGACCTACACCGATTTAAATGATCGCCCCATAGCGGTTGATTTAGTTAGCGCTGCTGGTGACGTTTCGCAGGTAGTCTCTCCGCTTCGTGTAGCGTGTCACATCGCAAGTTACTAATGTCTCTGTCATGCTAATATCTGCAAGTGTTGGTTAATATTGTGTCTTTTAGTTTAATAAAACTTTGTTATGTAGTTAATTATCTCCACTCCCTATATCTCTTGAAATCGGTTTATTATATTTAAAAATACTCTTATCAAAAAATTTTAGTTATTCACAGAAAAAAAAAAACAATCTACAAACTGTGCAGGCTCTTGAATTTATTAAAAGTGAGGGGCCATATTTTGTTTAAGCTAACAGTTTTGCATAGAGGATATTAGGCTAAAATTACCATCAAGAGATTTTGTCCAGATTTGAAAATATTCTCGTTGTAGAGGCTAGCTGAGAGCTAGGAAGGTTTGCCTGTCTGAAAAGTCCCAGATGGCCAATTTAACAAAATTATTTATCTGTCACAGCAGATTTCTAATCCGGGATCGATAGCTCAGTATTTTTTACTAAGTAATAAGTGATAATATTGTAATACATGATGTTATATACGCAGTTTTAAATTTGATTTAGGACTTTCAAATCACCAAATTTTGTTTAGTAAGTGCACAAGGAAATCTCGAGTTGTCCACATGAGATATTTAATTTTTATATGAGCCCCCATTTTAACGCATATAATTCCGTTATTCGTTAGTTAAATTCTAATTTTTCACGTTTTTATTATTCCTTATATACATTTTTTGGAAAATAAAATATTATTCGATTATCACTAAAAGCTTTGTTTATATAATATGGAGCAAGTTACATTATAAAAATAAGAGTGACTGATTTCCAGGAGCGAGCGGTGTACTACCTAATGTAAGGAAGAAATAGTTGGGGGTGCAGTCAATAAAAACACCTTAATAAGTGTGTACTTATTTATTGTGTGCCGACGTTTCGGCCTACAGTGTAGGCCATCTTCAGGGCAAATATACCAAGCGGCGGAGAGAACGATCAACTGCCAATAGTGTACTACCTAGTTTTGCTCGGAGGTAGTACGCGAATTGCTCATTGCGTGCAAAAAAATCGTGACTGTGTTATATAAAACCATCTTAGATCTTTTGTTTTTAATCCTTTTGCTTTGTTTTAAGTATCTTTAAGTTATTCAAGGAGCTTCGAGGTCAGAATGAGGTAGATAGAAAGATGTGAGATGCAAAAAAGCTGAATGTTTCGGGTTTGAAGAAAAATAATAATGTTGTTGTTTGTTCATTTAACGTCACTTTATGCTGCTATGGCTAATCGGACGATGCTACAGTGGGAGCTCTAAATTTTGCCTATCCGGGTTTAATTAGGATAGGGATTTTTAACGAGTACCTGACATCGTACAGCCTCGGGACCCCGTTTAACGTCCCTTCCGAAGGACGGCGTGAATAAGGATTTTTTACTCCCTTAAAAAAATCCTAGGGCCACCTGCCGGGCTACGAACCCGCGATCTTGGGCTTAGTAGTTGTTACAGGTGACCGTAAAAAAAAAATTATGTATATTGCTGGCAGAAATAATTATAGGAATAAAAAGTATGGCGTGTCTGTTACGGTTCCGCTTTATAACTGCAAAATTAATCATTTCATGATCAATACTAACTTTTCGACACTACTAACCAAAACGAACTAAAGAACCCCATCTTGTTTACCTATTCCTATCTTCCTATAGAATTCCAGCCTATTTCCTTCCTCATGTTTCTTTTACAACGCACCTAGTGCAGTACAAGATATCCTCCCATTCGTCCATTATGATATTAAAAAAAACAAGACTTCAAAGAAAAATGAATCTCCCTCATATAATAAACTTTATATATTGTAGGGATTTTATAATTAGTATTAACGTAAATACTTTATTAAGTATATCATTACATCTAATTAATATTATAAATGTGAAAGTTTGTATGTTTGTCTCTCTTTCACGCAAAAACTACTGAACGGATTTGGATGAAACTTCACAGTAATACAGGTTATATATCAGAATAACACTATAGCAAGCGCTGATTTAGGGGAGGTGCACGGGGGACATGTGCCCCCGACAGTTTTTTAAGTACTGTGGAGAATCCATTATAGTGCATAATTAAAGGCAAATCACATGCTAATAGTGGTTAAAATAACAGAAAGAACATGAGTGAAACTATTGTTTTGATATCCTACTAATATTATAAATGCGAATCTTTGTATTTATGTTTGTTACTCATTCACGCAAAAACTACTGAATGGATTTGGATGAATATTATTGACTAAAATAGATTATATATCATAGGTTACACCAAGGGCAGATTTATGTGGGGGCACGGGAGTGTGTCCCCCTCCGTTATAATACATAATTAAAGGCAATTCAGGAACTTAGCATCTTGAAATTTGAAGATAGGTTCTTTGTATAGTTTAAGAAAGAAATTTGGATAATTCCACCCCAAGGGTTTCCCCTTTAATTGAAGTTAGACATCTGAAATTTTGGATGTACGTGTAACTTATATTTTTTAAAAATAAATAAATTATTTATTTAAAATGATCTTTCACGAAACTTTATGCGGCAGACCAAATTCCATATGTGCGTATATAACATAAACTGAAAGTGTTACTTGTAAACTGCTTATATAAAATATAAACTGCTTCTTATATTTAAAACTTGTTTGTATTGAGGGAAGTACGTGAAACATCCTGAAAATTGTCTATCGATATTCTTCTTTAGTAGTCGTACCTAATATATTATACATATTTTGCTGTTTTCTGAAGTAAGTTCTATCTAGTTATACTTGACGCGGTACACGCTGATTTTAATTTTATTGATGTTCCAATAAACTTGCTGCAGTTCCTTTGCCAGATCTCCTTCGAACTACCTGATTAGATCGCTTCCGATTGCTCTCGACATGATCGGCAGCGGCGCCAGCGAGGCCTGCCCTGGATCCAGAGCCACGCCAGATTTAGATCGCCGCGAGGAGTTACGCTCACCGCCACCTGGCAGCCAGCTCTGTCATTAATAAGCCCATTAGAGGCTACAATGACAGCCTGCTCTTTATTTAGCCAGCATTGTGTCAACACCTAGTCCCACCTGCCTTCTCTGTTGTCCCCGTCGGGAGTGAGGAGGGATAGAGAGTAAGCGGGAGAAAGAGAGATAGACAGTTTTATTTTAATGAGTTCTTTACAATAGTGTAACTTAGATCAGGGGTGGCCAACCTAAATGATCTTACGGGCCACTCTGGAAAAGCATCCTAACTTTACGGACCACACATAAAATTGTTAATACAAATATCAGATTTAGAACCAGTATAGGCATGTTTTTTTCAAATGAAAAATAATTTGATATTAATATTATGTTCACATTTTATATTAAAGTTACTTCAAAATGTACTCACTATGGACAGCGTGGAAAAATTAAACAACATTTTTTTCTATCTTCAGTTTATATGTAAAAATTCGGAATCCGGGCTTTAATTGTGGTTTATATTTATGGTAATACCTTGATTGTAATGTATAGAAGGAATAAGATAAATGTTACAATAAAGTATCAGCGGGTTAGTACCTAAACACTTTAATTCCATTGTATTGTATTTATCTATTTCCTTAGGTATATGCCTTATTTGCGTTATTTGTTTGGAATATTGTTATTCTTTTGTTATAATTGATACTGTACTGTTCTGACTAAAAAATTTTGTTTATTTATTTATTAAACGAGTGTTGATTATTTAATTATTGTAAAATATTTACATATTGTAGATATTATATAACTGTAAATAAAAATAACTGTAATTAAGTGACGATATACTAATTACTAAAAATTAACATTAAGTGGGCCAGACTCAATGGCTACAATGTTATATATTAAAGCAAATAAATAATTTATTATTATTATTTTATATTAAAGTTAAATGTTTCATAGAACTGAAAAAGGATCTAATAGTTCAAAGATCAAGATTTGGTCTTTTAATGTAATATTATTTTATTGACCATGGAGGACTAATCATCTCCCAAGGATTTTTAAAAAATATGATTTTCCAGGTATCTATGCTTATAGTGAGTTATTTTTTTGGACGTTTTATGTTAAATTATGTATAGTAATGTAATTATTGTTAATTTATTTTGCAAACTTTTTTTAGACTTTTGACTATTTAAAAAAAAAAAATTAAAGGAATTTTTTAAAATATGCAGGAAAAAGAAAAGATTGAGAATGACACCATAGTGTCGAAACGTCTCGAATAGAGTGAAAGTCGAGAATATACAATGACTGGAAAATGGTTTTTATTTCTCTTACCCTAAAAAAGAAGAATTAAATCCAGTTTAAAAAAAAAATTATAAGAGTTCACAGTTATTTATATTAAGCATGGAGAATATAATAATAATTGCAATAATGAGTTCATCTTATTTTATCTCATTATTTCGACTGTTAATTTTTGTATATTTAGATGTATAAATCATGATGAACATCGCAGGCCAAATAAATGTTCACGATGGCTCACGGGTTGGCCACCCCTGAAATAGATTTTTTTTTTGTCGTGGTGTCAGTGGTCGTTATGGAAGTGGTGTTTGAATCCTGCCTGGAAGGTTTGAAATTCATTTGTTTTCGTAATCATCAGTATCTATGTCTATCCACTCTAAGAAATTTAAGTAAACTGTAGGAATAACGAGGAAGGAAACAGTCCTGGCAAAGGTCAAGAAAATTCCCTTATATAGGAGAACTATTTATTGGTAAGGCAACATTTCGACCAAAATTGCAGGTCTTCTTCAGGGCTAGAGAGTAGTGATCGTACCCCTTGATCGGCGGGGGTTAGCACTAGTCTAGGGCGTTGAACCCCGCCGATCAAACTAACCCCGAAGAAGACCTGTAATGTGGGTCGAAACGTTGTCTTGCCAATAAAAAATTCTGCCTATATAAGAGTTTTCTTGACCTCCATCCGGACCAGTTTGATCCTCATGTATTCAAGGCCAACTAATATTATTCAGCATATAGGAATAACATTTACTATTTGTTTAAACAGGAGTAGGAATATACACCTCCGTCAACAACCGCTTGATAACGAACAAGACGGTTCTTGCAGTAGGTTTTAAAAACAAAATGAAAAATACAAACTACTAAACCCAAGATCGCGGGTTCGTAGCCCGGCAGGTAGCCCTAGGACTTTTTTATGGTAGTAAAAAATCCTTAGTTACGCCGTCCTTCGTAAGGGACGTTAAACGGGAGTCCCGAGCCTGTACGATGTCAGGTACTCGTTAAAAATCCCTATCCTAATTAAACCTGAATAGGCAAAATTTAGAGCTCCCACTGTAGCATAGTCCGATTAGCCATAGCAGCATAAAGTGACGTTAAATGAACAAACAAACAAAATGAAATTATTGTTAATTTTATGTGTATTGATAACTTTTTTGTCAGGTGACACTCTGAGTATGTTTATATAACTGCTGTATGTAGATATGTGTATTGTATGGATATATATATATTAGGGCGTAGCAGCAGTGATCGTACCCCTATTTTAGGTCCCCTCGGAGGGCTACAGATCCCAAGTAATCTGCCACAGGACGATTAGAATCCTGGATTTTCAGTTCAGGAACTTGGCGCTATATACACTGTCCCACCCCCTCCTTCTTGCATTGATAAAGATATTTTAAAATTATAACCTATCATTTTTTTTTTTGGTGACGACTCATTACTATGCTGCCCTGCAAACCCTCCCAAGAGATACGTGTGTAGTACAAATATAGGGAATGGGGCCACTGCCCTTAGAGCAGATAAAGGACTGGAAATAGAACGTTGTCTAATTAGTTGTGTTAATGGCGGGGCAAATTTATATCGTATTAAATTATTAACAACATCTGTCTTTTTTCTTGGCACTCTCCGCTTCGTGCGATAACTGCTCTTAGTCCGTCTGATCTATCTTTTAGCAACAAATTAATTGTAAGAGTATGTTTGTAACCATTCATAGGGGTTGCTATTACACGCTTAAACGTTTCTAGGATTGATTTACAATATAGAATTCATTATAGAATATATGTGTTGACCTATATTTATTTTTAAGTATTAATATCGTTTTTAGGGAGCACAATGGCTCAGTGGTAGAGCACCGAGTTGCCATGTTAATCCTGGTTCAAATCCCGCTGCAGGCAGTACTTTTATTTAGTCTGCTTACGACCCTCCTGGGGCTCACCCAGCCTCTATAAAATATTATAAAAATAGGGTACCTAAAATAAGGGGGGAAAACCTGGCGGTTGAGTGTCATGTAGGACAAGTCACCTCCTTGCAGAGCCGTACACCATGATACTGAACCCCAGACCTTTCACGGGTTGTAGTGGTAGAGGTTTTTTTTTTTACGTTTCTAAAAGGCGAAATATTTTGTAACGGTATTTCATAATTGAAATTCATAAAGCTGTCTTCTTTCGAAATGTTTTATGAAATTGAAAAGAACCGCAGATGGTTGATGGATATTTGCCCCGAAAAAACACCTTTCACAACACATAGGAGGACTTAGTAGGGTATATGATAGACAAAACATAAAGAAATTCAAAATGAAATGAGGATTGCATAAAGGATAATCTTACTATTCTTTTTTAAAGTCTTTTGGGGTATTTTACTCTAGAAAAAAATCTTTTACTTTAAAGATTAAAAATAATTTTCGATTTATAATTTATTTTATTTTATATTTTTATTAATTGTTATAATTTTTAAATATTTTTGTTTTGAAGAGAAAAATATTTTAAAAATTTCGATTTATTTATTATTATTATTATTTTTAACACGCAGATATGTTTTTAGCTTTTTCTTTCTTATCCTTCATTCTCTCCGAATGTTGCCTTCTCCTCTCTGCCCATCTCGCAGGCCCATGTATCTCTCTTTCACAAGAACTGTAATGTCATTGAGTTTTATTTATAATAAATTTGACTATAAAAACCATTGTTCATCTAATATACCTTTGAAACTGGAAAGTATAAATTCGTTTAATTATTTTTAAGTATCAGTGATTGCTGAAGATGAACCCTATGCGATCTGCGGACCGTCCTGAGACTTACCCAGCCTTTATAAAGAGGATGCTCTTAATTGGGAGGATACAGTCTCTACAAAGTACTAAACCCAATAGCCTTCATGGCTTGGAGTTTTACAGGATTTTATTCTGAAACATAAATAACATTAATCATAAAATTGGTTTTATGACTTTAATATATAGGTGAAATTAGAAATACCACGATTTAACGACAAAAAACTAAAATAAAATCGAAAGATATAACTAATAAAAGATAACCTAGTTGCTATTTTGATCAGATGAGAAGGAGCTATTATTCACTTGACTGGAATAAACAAGACACACCTTTGGTAATTAGCGATGTGAGATTGGCCCCCCGCCAGCCCAGGTAGCCAGGTAACTACGCGCGCCTCAGCCAATGATACACAACATTTGAGACACATTTCTCTCTCAGATCTAATAAGATATATTTTTGCAATTAGTCTCGAAATTACTCTAAAGTAATTCTGATCTCCGTATATCACGTTCAGGTATCCGCCTAATTTATTTTTCGAAATAATTCAACTGGAGTTGAAACAGTATACTACGAGGCTTGTCTCTCCTAGGCTGTTAGATCGCTAATGTCTTTAATTAATTTGTGTTTGTTGTGGGTAATTAATGATAAAAACTTTAATGTAAGAAAGTCAAATTGTTTTTTTTAACATACTGTAATAGCAGTATGATATATTGATAAATGGGTCTTAAGGTTATTTCAGGATGGGAACATGTTTTAGTAAATATGTAGAATCATGTTTATAAATATATATTAAATAAAAAAAATAATCTTGTGATAGTAACAACATTGTAATATGATTAAAAAATATCCATTCTTTCCATGATAAGGTAATTCTGTAATTATTTTTATTAAAACTCATATCAACACCAGCTGAAATTCAAAGTATAGGCTTTCGTACAGAAACGTTTTCTGTTTTAACTGAATATTTTATTATTATAATTCTCCAAAATAAAACCATAATTCTAGATGATTGTTCAGGGATTAAATTTGCCATGCATCGTTCCGGGCGTTATTATCAAAAAAAAAAATTAAGAATTTACAAAGTGAGCAAATGATAGTTACAAGAAGGTAGCTAGACACCTTGGCGAGGGGTTCTAGAGATACGAAAGAGGGGGGGCCCAAGACTTCACTTTTGGAAGAATGCATTCCAGGGGGAGTTCTGGAAGAAGAAGGTCCAAGGAGGAGTCGAATGAAACAAAATTTGAATATGAATTAAAAATAATAATACAAACAAATTACTATAGTGAAAACAAGAAGAAACAAAAAAAAAAAAGATTACTTCGAATAAATCCAATAAATAGAAAAAAATATTATTTATTACCTAATTAAATTGAATTTGTATTAATTTCTAAAATAGCCTAACCAACATATTTTAAAATAATTACCATCAAAATAACTATTAATAAAAATAAATTATAATAAAAAATAAAATATTTCTTTTCAAATCAATCTTTTTTATTAGTCTAACTTTTATAGGTGAATTGTTTTATTTTTTAGTCAATCATTCAAGTGAGTAAATTAAAACCTTTTTCCAGTCATATATTATTTTTCTTTATTTAAAAACGTTTCAACAATACTATGTCATTCTCAATTTACCTTATTTATAAGTACTTTTACGTTATTTAATTTTAAAAATATTCTCTAAAATTTTTTTATATAAATTTGTACATTTTCAACCTAAAATAAAAGACAAATCAAATAAATACATAATTTTACATACAAATATGTCCCAAAAATACTGAATAAATTATATGACAATTAACAAAAAAGGTATCTATACTTTTTATTTTTATTTGGGACATATTTGTAGGTAAAATTATGTATTTATTTGATTTGTCTTTTATTTTAGGTTGAAAATGTACAAATTTATATAAAAAAAATTTAAATAATATTTTTAAAATTAAATAACGTTAAAGGATTTATAAATAATGTAAATTGAGAATGACATATTATTGTTGAAACGTTTTTAAATAAAGAAAAATAATATATGACTGGAAAAAGGTTTTAATTTACTCACTTACTGAATGATTGACTGAGAAAGATGTACTCCAGTAACAAAAACAAGATAATTAAATTAAAAAATTGTTTTATTTTTTAAATTGTGCCTAGCTCATATTAAGAGCATATTATTATGCATAGAATGCTATAGTATAGATACATGATACAGATATATACACCCAGGAACAGATAACAATGAACTTACAGATTTATAAATATAATGAAGGAAAAAAAAATATTTATGTTGGCAGAGAAGAGGTGGGTATTAGCCGGGTTATTAGGAGATGGATGCCATAAATAAGTATGACACCGGTGAGGAAGTAGTTGGACCACGGCCACGCGCACCTGCCGTTACCAATACCCGACTGCTGACCACATCACCTCTCCGGGATCTCCCCTATAGCCTCCGATCTGTCAAATAAATCCTGTCCGAATAATATCAAAGCTCTAGTCTCCGTGTGTCCTTCTCTTGCCGCGTCATAAACCTGATACGTTGAAGCACTGCGTACTAAAATTTATTGCAAGCCAGGATGCTAGGACTCCTGGTCTAGGAGTATGAATGTGTTCTCTCTACATATCGTGGTGCCTATGGTTCGCTATTGTATATTTATCTCATTGTTAGCGTTACTATGGCAAATCGGACGAAGCTACCGTGGAAATCCTGAATATCGCCTATCCAGTTGTTGTCAAGATATAATAAACGCGCACTACAAATGTGAAGGGTCTGGGATTCATTACATGCTTAAGACTGTATTGTTTCTTGTTTTTCTTGGGAGTAATTTGACCTAGATCACTTTCAAACGCCAGATTATTCACCTTATCTTGGGTATCCTCTTTATAGAGACTGGGTGAGCTCCAGGAGGGTTCTAGATCTCATAGGATCCATCTCTGAGGATTTTTTACTGTCTATTTTACATTCATAGGGTTAAAGACGTTTTGACGGTGTTCTTATCGTTAAATGATAGTGCAATATTTTTCAGTGCCCATAAGATCTTTCACACTCCTTTGATTTTTGTGCAAAAAGTAGTTTATTATTAGTTTTCTACAATGTATAATTTAAAATATAATTTTAAACAATAATGTGCTATATTGGCTTTACTGCCCAAGCTCTGATCTCAGGGAAAAGTCAGATCCGTTGATCTGACTATAATTAAATAATAAAATGGGATGCCACCCTGAGATCGTTATACTTAATATGTAATAATTTGATGTTATTAATAAATAAGAGACTTATGTAGTCTTCTCCAAAGGTTAAGGTGGTTGACTGACCAGGAGTTGTTTATTAAATAAGAATAATTATAAAATAGAAGACATTATATTTTATTTGTGCTGATCATGGTTACAGACTTTATAAATCTTAAAAACAACTTACAAGGAAAGGGGGAGCTATAGGTGACTTATGGTTCATTCTGCATCCTCCTCCTTACGTCTTGACTCGACAGCTGCGTACCGACAACTGCCCCCTCTCTTCAAAGTAAAGTAATGAACCCTGAGGATCATTTTACTCTACCTGGCCTAGGCCCCTTATTGTCACCTATAGCATATGAATAGGATAGATACTAATTCTTTAAGTATTTACACAACACCAAGAATTTACGTGAAATTCTTGTTATACTTTTTTAACATTTTGTTTTTTAGTTTTACCCAACATTGAGACACTCGAGATCAATAATTTGAGATTGTTCCGAGATTTTTTTTTTCGCCCAGTGCCGTTTCATCTTCTCTCTCTCTCTCTCTCTCTCTCTCTCTCTCTCTCTCTCTCTCTCTCTCTCTCATCTCATATTCCTATTAACATTTTATTATTCTATTTTTTAATATATAGAATTTATGCGTTATGCACATAATTTGACGGGGTGCAAATCTATTCCTGATATATTTATAAGATCCTTCTGGCTTTTCCTATTCCTCTACAATACTTGAGATACGGCTAAGAGAGATGACTAGGAAACCAATTTGAAGGAATGAATGACTCAGAAATATTCCTGGCGGGCGACCTCCCGCGATACAGCAACAGGTGCATTCTCTTGGGCTTTTACTGTCTCTTTCAACATCTACTGCAATCCTTTACTATTTGTCTCCATATTTTATTTTGTCAGAATAATTGTTTGTATATATATTTCAGTAACTTTATCTATTGATATTACTACAGTAATTTAAAAAAATATTCCGCAATTATCACAATTTTGAAATTTAAAAATTGTACTTATAAAAGATCTAAGACTTTCATTGATACAAGTTGTATCAATTCAATCAGATACAAGAAATAAATTTTCTTAACTCGCTTTCATATACTGTAGACCAATTAATGCAATTTGTAATTTTTAAAAGTCGTTAAAATGTGTAATAGTTAATGAGCCTTTGCCATTAACTATGTCATACATTACCTACATCATATATTAACTATAACATTCCTTGCCAATTTTTATTTCAACGAAAAAAATTACAAATTACAAATTATACGTAAACTCATATTTTTAAAACATCTCGACGTTTTAGGGTACTTCAACACTTCCTAGACAAACGTCCTAATCTCCCGATTAATTACATAAGACTCATTAATATGACTATTACAGGACATTTGCAGTTACGCAGTCGAACTTACGAGCTGCACTAAGCCATCGAATTCTTCTTGTATCTAATCCTTACAATCCTTAGTATAATCTTCAATCCTTACTTTGTTACGAATAAAGTTTCATGACAAACTTTATTCTCACTCAAACCGACTAGTTTCAATCATTGCTACGTTGATCTAATAAAACATTCATCAATTAAATTGAAATAAATCTTGTAATTTCTCAATAAAACTGAGCAAAACCTCATAAAAGAGACTCTTAACAATTATGTCCTAACATAGAATGTTATTGAAAGTTGAAGTTTCTAAAATACTGGGAAAAAATATCGTTTATCATTTCCCCGATTCAAACTTCATTTGACCATGTGCCAATATGTCCTTACCTGCCTTACCCAATATCGCGTATTCGTAGCACGGCCTTGAGATTTTTGAAAGGAAGAACATTTTAAACCTAAAATGGAGGCTGTGCGATGATATGTAAAACAAAAAAATATTACCGTATATACCTAAAAAATAGTACCACTATAATGGAGGATCTTGAGTTCAGTACAGGGTAGAGACAGTACTGTTTCTTGGACAACGGTACTTGAGGGAGTTGATTTATCCTAAATTATGCTCAACCGTTAGATTTTCTCCCTTGTTTTGGGTACCAACTTTACAGAGGCTGGATGCGCCCCAGGAGGACCCTAGACCCCATAGATGCATCTAGGCCACTTCGCCCTCCTTATCATATCTATGTAGGGAATATAGGTATACATTATAGCGAAAATTGAGGACTCTCATTGTAGCATCGTCCTATTAGCCATAGCAGTATGAAGTTAAACGAAACAAACAACACACTAATCAAGCTCCTTGCTTGTTGACGTCATGAATCCTTAGATCGGCGACCTTATTCTTTTCCTTTCTACCTTTCTTCTCCCAGCACAAGGACAAAGACATTAAGACTATATACAATATGACCAGGAGAAGGAACAGCCTTATATAGCCCAGGTGGATGGAGAGGGGGCCCGGACACGGGAACTCACTCGGCCCGATGAAAAATCGCCCCCCCTAACAACCCCCTCCCCTTTCTTATTTGGCCACTTAAAAGCTTTCCCGGGTAGCCTCGGCCTCCCGCCACTCTAATAAATGTTCCCGCGGGCAATTCTTAACTTCCCTCCAAAACACACTTAGGTATCCTCCTCTTTGTGTCTTGCACCAATTAGCTTGCTATTGTCTCGATGCGTCCTGTTGTTGTGATCTTATGACGAACAGTACTAAGCTTTGACATTAGTTTTAAACAATAACAAATAAACCAGATATTCTACGCAATATCTTAAGACATTGTCCATACATCAGCGTTAACGGTACGTTTCAAATCCTCATAGAACTGTAGGAAGCAAGACCGTTGCTGTTTGTTTCTTTTAACGTCACTTTATGCTATTTTGACTAACCAGACGGTGCTACTGTGGGAGTCCTAAAGTTTGTCTATCCAGGTTTAATTAGAATGGGGATCTTTAAAGAGTACTTGACATCGAACAAGCTCGGGATCCTCATTTTCCGTTTCTTCTGAAGGATGGCATAACCAAGTCAAGTCAGTTAACTAAATAGTAATTTTTGAAATTCGATTTATAAGGTATGCACCTTAAGAAGAATCTAAACTTTGGTATAGGTTTCAAATAATAACAAGGTTCAGCGAACCAAAAGGCTCGATGCCGATCCACCAACCTCTGCTTTCAAGTTTCCGTCCACGGTTGCTTACAAAAACACAAATACAAACAATCCAATACAAATCCGTTGGGTCAGTCTTAACAAAATCCTCCCACCTACGCCTCTGTCTACTCCTTCGACGTGTCGACTCTTTTTTTTTTTTAAGGATTCATTCATTGCTTTATCCAACAACTTTACTAAGCCCATCTCAATCTTTCGGACGCTATCTCTTCAAGAATATTAACCGGGTGCATGCTCTACAATTCCTCGTTCTGCAATCTCCTAAATTATTTAGTTTTTCATTTTTCTGGCCAAATATTCTACGCAATATCCTATTTTTTAACTCCTTAAGAATTTGTTCATCTTTTTTTCGTTAAGGGCAACTCTTCACTTCCGGATAAAATATTTGGAAGGGTCTGGTGTTCATTACATGTTTGAGACTGTATTGTTTCTTGTTTTTCTCGGGAGTAATTTGACCTAGATCACTTTCAGACGCCAGATTATTCACCTTATCTTGGGTACCCTCTTTATAGAGACTGGATGAGTTCCAGGAGGGTTCTAGATCTCACAGGATCCATCTCTGAGGATTTTTTTCTTTCTGTTTTACATTCATAGGGTCAGAGTTAAAAAGTTTTGTGAATCGTAATTTTGATGTTTTGAGACCATGTCCATTCCATTGAAGTCTTCTTTTACTTCATCTTCCCATCAAGTTCCGGTCGTCCTCTTCCTCGTTTCTCCTTTAATGTGGATAAGGCCTCGGTCTTCTACTCGGTTCCACTCCTAGAAGGTGTCCTAGCCATCTCAGTCCATTTTCCTTGGACATCATTGACCGGTTTTACCGGATAGCCGAATTACGGGCTCGATCTCAACTTGTTTTCCCTTGATCTTTCGGAGGAATCTCTTTTTTCTCGCTTTCATTCTAGACTGATGTTTCACTGTAAGGGTCCATTATTCCCAATCATATTTAATTATTTATTTACAATACGATTAATTTTTAATTGTGGTATATTTTATAAAATAAATAAAAAGTAAGTTCTGCTTATTATATGTTATCTTTGACTGCACTCTCTTACTAATTCATCCATCGTTTTATATTGTTTGGAGAGGAAAATAGTTGACTGGATGATATAACGGGGGATGGAGATAGTTGGGGGAGTGCAGTCAAAAAAACCCTTTTTTGCCACTTGACTGCCCCCCCCCCACTATCTCCATCCTCCGTTATATATAGATTATATATATATTTAATTATAATCTATACATATGCAATAATAATGTAATTATTCAATAATAACCTTATTAAGCAGGGAAATTATAAGCTATAAACTGATTTTTTTAATCTTGTTTCAGGTGAGTGATCTTTGTACACTTCGCAACTTAATGCTGATTGGGTAAGACTTTTAATTTACTGCTTCACTTTTTCTATTTATTTCTGCGATTTCTTTGATTTTATTGATGCAAGCGCATTGAATGGAACATTGATATTGAGCATTTTCAATTATTCTTATATTTTTTTTTTAAATACGTGATCCCTAGGACTCCATCTGGACAAACGTCTCACTTGGAATCCTCATACAAGACTAAAAAGACAAGGAACTGCTAGACGTTTTCGCCTACTTCAACATTTACTGGACAAACGTTCAAAGCTCCCAATTAATTACAAAAGACTCGTTTACATGACAGTTATCAGGCCTATTTAGACATACGGAGTTGAGCTTTGGGGCTCTACTAAACCATCCAATTCATCTCGTATCCAATCCTTACAATACAAAATCCTTCGTAAAATGCTCGATGCTCCTTATTATATCACAAACAAACTCATCCATCATGATCTTAATATCCCATATGTTGCTGATTTGGCCCAAACTAGATACCTATCCTTCCATGAAAAGCTCACACTTGAATCCGCTAGTATCTCAACTTGCTTCCCAAAACATTCCTTATAACCCTCCGAGGCGTCTGAAAAGAAGATGGCCTCGAGACTTTCTACTATAGAACTTTATTGGAGTACTATCAATGGGTAGTTTCTCCACAGGTGTTTTTTTTTCATGTCCTTTGTTCATACAGCAGGTTAACTTGATGTAATATAATTACAGTTGTAAATATCAATAAATTATTCTAAAAAAAAAAAATCGTGATCCACTCAACAAAGGACCAAGGCAAAGGCAGATTTCATGTTTTTGCTCATTCTCAATTCTTCTCCAATAATCCAACATTCTCTCGTTTGTCCATTTCTCGCTCTCGTCTCTCCAAGAATCCTGATACAAAACCTAAAGTTTACGCTTCGTCTGCTTAACCACATTGGCATTTCATTTTGTATATCTTATTCAATATTAGCTTATTCATGCATTTCGTACCATAGTGTTCCAAAAAAAAAAAAATATTGCAGAATGATTCAATTTTCAAATCCATGTTCTACATCTGTGCGTTTAAGTTTGGTTAGTTCTTTAATTAGACGAGAAGTCAATAATCACTTAATTTAAATGTGTCAATAACCAACAAAACATACTTTTATTACTTTCCTTCAGGCAATTACATTTTTAATTTAATTTTTTTATGAATGTATGTGATTTTTTATTTTTAAACCAATTTCCGTTTTTTTTAAAAGGATTGTAAAAAAATATATTTAAATGAAATTTATAACTGTATACTGAATACATCAAGTAAATATAATGAAAGATAAATCATGTCCCGAGATAAAAGCAAGTAGAGAAACTATCCAGTGGTAGTACCTACTCAAATTAGGATTTAAAAAAAAAACCTGCACCACTACAACCCATGCACGATCTTAGATTTAATACATGGTAGAGACTGTAATGTTTTTCGGACAACGCTTGTGCAGGGAGGTGGCTTGTACTAGATCACGCTCGATCAAAATATTTTTTCCCACTGATTTTCTATACCGAATTGAACTTGCATTCTTCCTTACTTATCTTAATAAATAAATAAATCTTTTGATTTTTTTGTTGGTTTTTATTCATTCATTATCTCTTTAAGCTATAGCTAATTGAACGTTGCTACTGTGGGAATTTTTTGGGAAATTTGTCTGTCCAGAGATAATTAGTATCCGGTTCTTTAATTAGTACCTGATATCGAACAGGCTCGGAAACCCATTTTGCATCCCTTCCGAAAGACGGCATAAATAAGGATTTTTCTTCTTTACTTAACAATGGTTTATAAAAATGAAAATGAGAAATTGTTGCTTAAATTTGGAACTATTGTATACAATTTGTATACCTTCTTGACCTATGGTATTTTCTATTCTGTACCGTTTCTATACTTGAAGAGTCTTGGGTTCAGAGTTGGGTGGTAGAGAGTGTATAGTTTCTTAGATAACGGTCCTAGATAACGCTCAACCGTTTGATTTTCTTTACGATTTTCCTCAAACTAAAAATCTATCTTCGTACACCGGAATCGCATTCCTCTTTAATTAACGGATAATAAAACTTTTAATGCATGTTCCGGTATTTCCTAGATTGCTACCTACTCTTGTTTATAATTACATAGGTTAAATATTTCCCGTTACAGTGGCGTAGTGAGATATCTGGGTCAGTATAGACAGCGAGATGTTGCCCAAACAGAGGCTCTGTTTAGTCTTAGAGCGAAGCCGAGGCAATAAACGACATCTGGCTTTCGTCTTAGGAACCAGGCGCCTTCTCTACTAGCCCATTCATCAGCCATTACCCTCATTCAACAAATTGCTTTTATATCCGACATTATTCCCCCATTCCCTCACACACTACATTCTTAAATATTGCCTGATAAACTATTTGGCTATTTCTTCCCCTTTTTTTTCTTTTACCTTTTTAATTATTCTTACTGTTTGTTTCTTCGGTTGTGAAGTTGCAATATCGCGGAATACAAATGCGCCTCCCCCCCGTACAAGTGGAATTCTTTCGCTCGATTAACTGGCTACATGATGGTCCTGGCAATGGTTCAAGACCCGTGGCCACTGAAATCGCCTTCACGTTTTCCAGGTTGCTGTTTGGAATTCTTAATTACATTTCTGTTTACTTCAACTGTTTCTTCGTAGTCGGTGTTATAACCCTCTTTTAAAGTTACCGGTTAATTTATATTTAAATATTTATTATCATTGAACAAGTTACCGGCTGAAGTAGGACCATTATATACTACTAGAAAACTGTTTTATAAATAAAGCTTCAATACATTTTTTAAGCTACAAGGCTTTCTAATATCTAGAATAGAAAAATAATTTTATTCTGGAACAAGGCCCCAAGAGTAACTAATGTATAATAATATAGTACTAATATAAAATATGATTTTTTTAATAATATTATAGTTTTAGTAGCATTTTCACTGATAATATCCTACATTTAAAGCCCTTTTTTAAGTCAACGGTTGTGGAAGAAGTTGTTTTGGTTGAGATAAATCTCATCCGCTTGATTTTCCCCCAAGTTAGGGTACCCTCTTTGGTGTAGATGGTCCCTTAGGAAGATCTATAGATTTCACAGAGTCGATTCAAATTTAATTACAGAATTAACAATTTATTCGTCTTAGCCGGTCTCAAATTCCAGGATATAAGGATTAAAAACATTTAAAATCTTATTTTTTAAAAATTAAATAAAAAAACCTAAATTTGATAAATTTATTTTAGATTGCATTCACTTTAATAATTTATTAAATTTTTGACAAAAATAGAATTACTCCTCAGAAAAAAAAAATAAAATTTAAAATAGATTTAATTCTGTTTTATTTTTGTTATATAATTAATATATAATTTTATTTTATTTGTTTAAAATAGCTACATTAATTTAAATATTTTATATGTTATTATTGAAATATTGCCTATTAATGTTGTGTATATTCTGCTGATTCACCTGGCTAAGGTAACCTCTACTACCTACTACCTGCCATATCAGGTGTATTATTGGTCAGTCTTCGTCTCCGCCCAATCCCCACCCGCCATTATATATATATATATATATATATATATATATATATATATATATATATACACACAGATAATGGTTATCTATTAATAATATTGTAAAGAATAATATCATAATAAATTTATATTTTATTAATATTATAAATATTTTTATCACATTTCATTTTCATAGCTCTATAGGCTGCTTCTTATAATAATTCTCAGTTTTTCTTTTTTCTTTCATTTACTTCATTTGTTATTTTTTATCTTAAGCTCTTTTTAATTTGTTTTTTCGCCTTATTGACAAACCTCTAGCTTTAATATTAATTTTTATACCGAGGACTCGAATTTTAAGTAAAAAATAATGTAATTTATCTTAGTAATTGAAACTTTTTATAGGAGAGGCCTTAGTATTGTTGACGCTTTAAAAAAAATTAAATTGATTTATTAATATATTTAAAAAAAAGTACATCTTTGAGTTCAATCTATAGTAATTTGTATTTTTAAATTGAATAAATGGGTAATAAATTTTGAAGTGCAAGATACTTGTTATTTTTCCGTTTCAACTTTCTTTAGTTTGTGTAATTCCTACATTAGTACGATCAAGTATATTCTCTAAAAAGTTTACAAACGCTTAGCCGACTGGTCAGTGTTAGAGGTGTAGGCTGAGACGTAAATGGGAGGGTGATCTATAGGTTGAGTAGTAAGGAGATGACAGTATAATATAGACGTATTTATAAGAAAAGATTAATTATCTATTAAAGTAAAACTAGCTTTTGCCCGCGACTTCGTCCGCATTGATTTTAAATAGAAATTTATGCTGAGTTTAAACGGAGAGTGAATTCAGCCAGTCTACCAACGCTTATCCCTTTGTTGATAGATTTTAATAAACATTCCTATAAAATAGTATAATTACAGACCTATCGATAAGTTTTCTACTGAAATCCACCATGTAATATCCAAAACTGCAATATCTGGGGATTTATTTTCAAAATCTTGAACAGAATTTTTATTATATTAAATTGTAAAGCCTGCTTACTTATCTTTACATCTATTACGATTTCCCGCATTTTACACTTTTAGAGGTCGATTTTCAAAAATAAAAAATACTTATTTCTTTATTTTTAATGTAGAAGCAAAATCTAAAATTTCACAGTGCTCGCTTTAAAAATGACGTTTTTTTTTTTTTAAGGGACGAATTTTCAAAAATCCTTTCTTAGTGCGCGTTGGGCTTATAGAATGTACCTACTGTCCAAATTTCAAGTTTGTAGCTTATGGCGTTTTGTCTCTGCGGTGGTCTTTTCAGTCAGGACGAACTCTTTTATATACAGTTCCTGGCCATATTAATGTGACCACCAAGAAAGATTATTTTCTTTTTGTTTTTTTCTTAATTTTTTTTATATACTTTCGCGTGTCCTAATAAATTTCTGTTTTAAATAATTGCAACACTGTTATAAGTTTTTTTTTTTTTAGTAATGGCAGCATTGGTTTTAGTACAGCCATTTTGTTTTACGAGTGACAGCGTGCATAATTTGTGTTAGAAATTTTTTTGGATTTATTGTTTCTTTTTCATTAAATACAAATCGGATTCGGTAAGTTTATTATTGATTTATTATTTGTATCATATATTTTAACTATTTTGATAGTTTTTTTTTTTCATCTATGTATATGTAAAATAGGGTGTAAATAGGGTGGAGACCACAAAATGTTAAAAAAAAATAAAGATTTATTTTCGAAACTATTTTTTTCAATTTCATGTTATTATCAGATAACTAACTTATCCATAAAACTAATATTTAAACTCGATTTACATCATTACGCATACAAAAAGATAATGCAAACATGTAACAAGAACGAATCTACCCAGTGGTCACATTAATATGGCCAGGGACTGTATATATATTTTAATTTTTTTATTTTCTGTTAATTTCTTTATGCATTTCATCTATAAATAGCTAAATGGTTGGTGAATGTACTAGTATACAACAGTTTCTGTATATTCAAATTATATATAAATATATAAAGGTCGGATAGTGAAAGAGACGCGGTAAGGAAAAGCTGTGGAAGGTTGTCTTAGTCCTTAGTCCGCTTCAATAGGCTTAAGTGGCTAGATCCGTCGTGGTAATGTCACATCTGTAGTGGAGCAGGGCTCTGCGCTCCTAACTCCTTAGTCAGCGTTTTCTCAAAATCACGTTTTTGACAGTACATTGCGCTGGCTACCCCACAATTATATATCATATAGTTCTAATTATATAAGTATTCTTAAATTTGTTGTTCCAAATATTTTAAATTAACCTTTAGAGTCAATTCCCTTTTAAAAAAACTGATAGACTTGGGCGAGAACATGATATAGAAATGCAAATTATTCATCAAAAGTGATGGTTTATTATGAAAAAAAAATGAAAGAAAAGAAACAAATAGAAATTATTATTTTAAAAAACAAATAAAAAAAAATATTTATTTATTTAGTTTTTGCATTAAACATACAAAATCATAATTAATTATATCTCAGAAATTTAAATTAGTAAATAAACACTTTATTGGAATATTAAAATCTGCCACTTAAGCAATACTGTTACGGGCTACTGGGTATTAAAATGAATTGAACAATTCCTTAATTAAAGATACTAATATTTATTAACAAAACGATAGAAAGGATACAATTAAACTATTAACAATTAAATTATTAAACTAAAATAAATTTATAATAACAATATTCTAAAGATTAGAATCTAGGTCTAACTCCTATTTAATTATTACAATAATATAAGATATTACTAATTCTAGATATCTTAACTAGTTACAATAGTTTCTATGAATATTATAAAATTACACTACAATTTATAACTAATAGTTAACACTTACAGTTCACTAGTCCACCGACCGCAAGATTCTCCAAGTATGACAAACTGATACACAGTAACAAACAGAAACAGTTTATTACACTCGCGAGACTGTCACAGTTCACTGATACACTTATTACACGCGCCGGTTCAACACTGACTAGTTTATCACACTGACACTCACTTATCACAAATCTTGCGTGGTCTACTCTCAGGCTAAGACTGACTTGCTCGAGGTGAGGGAAGTATTTAAGTAGGCAAGGCCGAACATTCTAGAACACGGAGGGGCCAGAAAATTCTGGAATCTTCTTAATCCTTTTCCGACGAAAGGAGACGATCTAGAACGGTCCTAATCCTATTTTAACTTCTCCCGCCGACGGATTTAAGCCGCTAATCCTTTACTTCCTCTGGCCATAACAATACATATATCTTAGAAATAAAAACAAAGAACACTTTCATTTTAAAATTCAAAAAGGAATTAGTGGACTTATGTTTATAAAGTGTGATGAGCTGTTATTAATCCTACCTTTTTTTAAATTTTATGTTTTAATTTAATATCTCTAAAATTGAACGAACATTTTTAATTATGCCATCAAATGAGACCTAGAAAATCCGCGATTTATGAGTATTTTTTAATAAGTTTGAACTTGGACACTAGGCAGTCCTACAAAAAACATTACCACTTCGTCCGTGAAGGAATTTTCAGCTGGTGATACAAATTAAACCATAAAGATTTTTTTTCTCCTTTCGACCCGAGAGTTGAAACCATCACATCCACATCGTACTTCAGAGATATTGTCATAAAGCCAAAAAACGTATTAAAAAGAACCTGCATTGGTTGATGAGAAAAGACCTTTCCACCAGCAAACGAATAGTTTTTTACGCCAATAAAACAACCCACAGAATTAATACTGAATTTGCCCTCTATGCCTTAATAACTCACGTGACGCTTTAAACCACATACTTTTTGACTGTCCATTTTATACATATCCTAGAAATAAATACATAAGTTCATACGATCACGATAGTTATACAGTATTGAATCCTAAAGACAACAATGACATTATTAGTCTCTGTAACTTCCTGTTACAGGAGCTCTAAGTATTGGAATAGGTCTGACCCAGTGACACACTAATACCTTTGAATTATATAAGTTTTCCTTTTCTTACATACTAGCTTAATTACTAGAATTTTCCATATATTGATGTAGTATTGACTCATAGCCATATTTTTTTATTTTATCTTCACTGCCATGTATGTACTTTTTTTATTGTAGAAAGGACATAGTTGGGGGGTGCAGTAAAAAAAAACACTGAACATACTAGGCTTATAATTATGTGCCGACGTTTCGACCTACAGTGTAGGTCATCTTCAGGGCTATGAGAGAGAAACAAACAGAACAAAAAATATAAAAATGTACAGTAACAAGAATATGGTGACAAGTAATGTAGAAAATTAAAATAGTGGCAGATATGAAAATTAAAGATAACGAATATTAAAAAAACTTTTTTTATTATTTTGTAATTTTCTAACCAAACTCTCTGTATTTTACAAATGTAAAAAGCAGAAATAATTTTTACATATTTAAAAAATATATACGTCAACACCAGACCTTTTTTTTTACGACAGACAATGAAGAAACCACCAGATATCTTCTATAGATTTTCACTTGTTCAGAAATTCGGAAACTTCCTTAAGGGTAAAATTCTTAAGAATCAAAAAACGCATTTTCGGACTTCATTTCATTACTAAACCCAGATTGGAAATTTGATATCACTTTGGGAAAAATGATGGATATTTTGAATAAAAACTTTTTGATTTCATAAAATTGTTTTGCTAAATGACCTTTGTTTTGAAAGCGGACATTTCACATGATACAACCCAATATATAGTAAGTATTGTAGTAAAATATATGGCTTATAGCCACATGTGCAATACATTAAACTGTATCTTATAGCATGGCTGGTGTGGAAATCTGATACATCAGCCGGTACTTAGTAATTTTAGAAACCTCAATAAATTTCTAAAAATAATTTTCTGCCCCCTCTGGCCATCAAACGACTCAAGATATAACGAAAGAGGTCAATATATAAATATATATATATATATTGTTTGTGCCTATTCCTGGACTATCCCTAATTAGGGCCAGGTGCCCTACCTACCTGGCTCTTGCTATAACTATAATTCTTCTAGGGCTAAAAATAATACATATCTTCTAGGCTCTATTTCTGTTCTCAGGTCTAGAGAAGATGCCATATAAATATAAATTTTATGTTTACATATATATTTTTTATATTTTATGTGTAAGTTGGTATTTTATTAGTCTCAAAGGATTAATTAAATTACTCGTTATTAATTGTAATGAGTAAATTATCACAATACATGTTAACTGAATATAAAATTAGTCTTCAAGAAATAAACACTGCTAACTCAATCTTGAGGTGGAGTTTACATATGGTTATGTAATAATTATATAGTTAAATCCATATTCCTTTTTTTTTTTTTATATATATTCACTAAATCCTATAAATGATGATAATATTTTTTTTTTATATTTTATTTATTACTGGTGTGCCGTATTTCGGCAGGTTTTCTTTTAATTTAATTTTTATACTTATTCCTACTTCTTATAATTAGTTTCTAGTAATCTCCGATAGATATCATAGACTTACAGTCAATTTAACTTAGATGCAATTTTTCCTAGTTTTAAACCCCACCTCTTTTAATTGGAACTACTAGCGCCCTTAGTTACTTGTTCTCCTGCACTTTAGGCAGTTGGACTGTTTTAAAAATCGTAGTCTAATTTGAGCGGTGGTTATGATAAGCTCTATCTGAAATACTGTTACTAAGTAAATGAATTTTGCAACCAGCCATCGAGCTTCAGTTACAACTATATTTCAAGTGGTAGCCACATACCTACATTTATCTATTTTGTGTGTATGAAGATTTGTACAGGTATTTTTTATTCCTTTTTGTCCCTTTTACACCATTACCTTTTCTCCTAGATTACTATTAAAAGCCTGCTACTTTTCATCACACACGTGAACCTGTTAGAGAAACCACTCAGTCGGCTACCACAAAATCTACTTATTCAATTTTTTACCATCTACAATTTAGATTATAGAAGATACAGATATTCAGGTGAGCTGATCTTTTTCTTACCCTTTTTCATTTCAGTTTATTACTTTGTAATTAATTTTCAGCCTAAATTTATCTATTTTATTACAACATTACTATGGTCCTCCATTCTATGCGACAAAACTCCATTTAAGTATATTAAATTCAATTGGATACGTAAACTCGACAGAGAAAATTTAAATGATCGTGTTCTTAAATTTCTTTTTTTTTCTCTGACAACTGGTCTCTACAGTCCTTGAAGAAACTTGGCCTCTGCTAATTTCTTCTGTCATTCGCCTCCGTCCACCGCAAGGTGTCTCCACGGGTTTATACCCATTAGCGATGGGCTTAACTGCTACTTTTCAGTAACAGTTCTAAACGTTACTGTTATTTTTCCTACCTGTGATTTCTTAGCTGCTACTAACTGTGATTCGTGATTCTGTCGAAATGCTACCAACAGTGATTGCGCCGGGGTACCTAATTCCACATCTTGAATATAACGATCACAGAATATGCATTATAAGGATAGTAATTGCTTGTAATTAATTACTTATAATTACTTGTTATTATAATTATAATTACTTGTATAATTCACTATAATCCTATAAATATACAATGGAATTATTTTCAATATCCGAAATAACTTAAATTTTGCTCTTATGGTTTAACCCATTCAAACGACAATTTTTTTCAAACAAGGTCCCCAGGTGCGAAAATTTTTGTTATCTTTTTGTTGTTTATTTTTAATAAAAAAACGTTTACTATGGAAATCGCCCAATTCGTAAGTGAATGCACATAAATAACACCGGGTCCTCGGGAAAGTTTTATTAAAATGTTTACCAAGTGTGCAATGCAAGTTAAAATGAAAATACATCATTAAAAAATGTGTAAACATTTATTTCAATAATAGTTGGATTATATAAAATCGCTATTTTGTTTTCAATTACAAAGCGCAGAATATAATGTCAAGACAATTTTTAAAAAGTAGTAAAAAGTTTTTAAAAATATGTTTTTACATTTTTTGGTACACAGTAATGCCAATGCCAAATTTTGTTTTCTTGTACTTTACAGATTTCCTTAGCTCAAGAAAAATCTTATTTCGACGACTAGTTTACTCAGAATAACTGATCTAATAATTTAAATTTATTACTGAGCAGTTAATCTTCTACAATAAAATTAATTGAGTCAAATTAAGGTAGCAGCCTATCAGAGTTTATCACTATAGAAAAAGGTTTTCCAAGGGTGCAATCCCTTACGACGCCCTAACAACAGTAATCACTCATTTAAACTAAATCACAGTATTCACAATAAATTTCGTTCGCCGACGACCAGTTCCCAAAAGCGAAGAACAGTTTAGAACTGTTACTGTAGTCCCAATAACAATCACGCTTCAATTCCGTTCCCCGACGACCAGTTCTCAAATGCGAAGAACAGTTTGGAACTGTTACTGATGAATTTCTAATCACAGGTAGATCTGTGACTTTTGAGTAGCAGTGAAAAAGTAACAGTTCGTGATTTCTGGCCCATCACTAATACCCATCGCCTTCAGTTCACCAACCACTTCTTCCAGCCACCTGAGGCGGGACCTCCCTCTTAATCTTGAACCATCATTCGGTATCTGGTACATCATCCTTCTTGGAGTTCTCGTTGGGTCCATCTTCTCCACATGCCCCAACAAATTATGATGGTAATATAATATGATAATAATGAAGTCTGTAACACTGCAAGCCAAAAAGGGTCTTCGTTCAGTAAACAGCAGGCTGTACTGTTTGTTTCTCCAAATAATCAAAATTACAAATGTCTGTGTTCGTATTCTTTCTTAAAAATTAAATGCTCATAATTGAAAGTAGGAATTTAATTTAGATGTTTGCCTAAAATATCAGATCTTTTTTCAGCTGGCTACTTACAAAATGCTACCATATAGTTTCCATTTTTGACATTTTTTAATTTTTTTTAATGATTATAAAAAATAAAATAAAAATATCTACAGAATTTCATATCACATAGTTATTATCTTAATGAACATGCTTAACTGCTTAAATTTCAACTTTTAAAAATACCGTCTTAAATTGAAAATTAATTTAAATTTTGTTTATTCTGTTATAACAAGTGTTACGTGTTATTACAAATGGACATATCGTAATAAAAAAATTGACAACTGACGCAATCCTGTTTTTTGTTTTTAAGAACTTTTGATATAGCCTACTCAGTTATTATTAACAATATACAGATAAATATTTAAATCATAAAAAAAAAAAACAACCTAAAAGTTCAGTTGAAACGTCCAAAGGCATCAAAGGGAGGCGAGAGGCTTTATTATAGATGAAAAGAATTATAACTCGGTTTATTACCGAAGAGCTGCGAGGGATGGTTGTAAAGGATATGTTGTCATTTAGGTTTACTACCTCCAATCTTTTCTCGTCCATCCATTATTGTTTATTTGTGTATGTATGTGTGTAGGTAAATATATATTGATTGATTGAATATATATTATACACATACACTTAGAACATGGAGGTCTTTGCCGAACGATTAGTTTGCAAAATCTGTTATTTTTGAAAGTAGTATAAGACTATTTTTTTAATTTCGAGATATGTAAGAATTTGCTTTTGGATAAATTTAAAAATATAAGTAAACTTTATATTTTTGTGCTTAACAAAGATTAACTATACACATATTAAATTGTAGTATGAAGTGAAAATCATTATTCAAAAGAATAAACAATTTGGTATCAGTTCAGCTGTTTGCCAATTTACAAGTTTTACCTGTTTATTCGTATGCTTTGTAATATTCTCCAACAAAGTTATAATACATATAAATGAACGTAAAACAAAACTTTATTTCATCGTACTTCGGATTGTTTGTTTTTCGAAACTCGAAGCTACAACACGCGAAACTGTTCCAACGATTTTTTTTTTTTTATCCAAATGGACTTAAAAACTCTTTCAGAAATAATTTTACTAATATTATAAATACGAAAGTTTGTATGTTTGTCCCTCTTTCACGCAAAAACTACTGAACGGATTTGGATGAAACCTACCAGTAATATATTATATGAGATGAAAATAGTTGACTGGATTATATATATCATTTATTATATTTATGTATATATATATATGATTATATAATGATGTAAAGGAGATAGTTGGGGGGTGCAGTCAAAAAGAACACTGAATAAGTAATAAACTTATAATTATGTGCCGACGTTTCGACCTACAGTGTAGGTCATCTTCAGGGCGATTTGGAGAGAGAAGCCGGCTGATTGATGTAACGGCTGACTAATACTGGGGGTTGAGTATGAGCCCTGAAGATGGCCTACACTGTAGGTCGAAACGTCGGCACCTAATTATAAGTTTATTACTTATTCAATGTTCTTTTTGACTGCACCCCCCAACTATCTCCTTTACATACCAGTAATATAGGTTATACATCAGAACAACACGTAGGCCACAACAAGGGCGGATGTAGGGAGGGTACGGGCGCCATTATCCATTATAATACATAATTAAAGGCAAATTACACGATAATAGTTGTTAAAAGAACATGAGTGAAAGAAGTGCTTTGATATCCCACCACCCTACTAAGTAATCCTTTTCAATAAATTCAATATCATTACATAATAATCCTGTACTGCCATGAACAACAGTAAACTTCTGTCCGTCCCGTTTGTTAATCAGTGTTAATGTATGTTTCACGGCTGTGCTGATCCGTCTGTGATAAAATCTGGTATGGATAACCTCAAGCCTGGGGAAGGAAATAAGCTACTTTTTATCAACACCACACAGATGATGTTTATATAAAACTGTAACCTGATTGACTAACACATCCAGCGGTCAACGAACAGCAGAAACCACTGAACTTGGCATCTTAAAATTCGCAGATAGGTTCTTTGTATAGTTTAAATGAGCACTAAGAAAGGAATTCGGACAATTGCACCCCCAAGGGTTTTCCCCTTAATATAATAGGGGTTCAAAGATTGTATGGAATCCGTCATTTTTTAAGTTAGACATCTGAAATTTTAAATGTACGAGTAACTTATAGTCACAAAAAATTTAATTTTTTTTTCTCATCCTCCAAAACTTCTATTTGCAATATGATACAAATTTACAGAAATTCCTGAAAATGCTTCTATTTAAACCAAAGCCTTATGTTACCTTTCGGTATTTTAAGGCGTTACAATGGGCTGAAACCGCTTAAGGCGGTAAAATTATTTATTTAAAATGATCTGTCAAGAAACTTTATGTGGCAGAACAAATTCCACGCGAGCGAAGCCGCGGGCAAAAGTTAGTAGTTCATATATTGCTTATCAGATATGAACTGTAGTATATAATTATTTTGTTAGATTATTATTTAGGAAATGTTTCTTCTTTGAATGAAATGCGTTCCTGTCCAACTTATAGTTGAAATAATTATCGGATAAAAACCAATTACTAAGAACAGAAGATTCTCATTGGTTATAAGGCATTTAGTACTGGTACTGGTACTTGGAAAGGACTATTATTGTTGGAACCAAACTGTTGTGCAGGAAGATGATTTAGCTGAGGTCACCTCTAAGCTCCAGGTTTATCCCGGAATTAAGTATTCATGGCATAAATTATGGGTTGCCCCCCTGGAGGGTCACTATATCCTCCAGAACCGTTGCTCAGCTCAAGAAATAATCTATACCGCTATTAATTCGCCACAGCAAGTAGCTTATAATATTGTTTGTTTCTTAATTTAACCTCACTTTATGCTGACTTATCGGACGATGCTACAGTGGGAATTCCTAAATTTTGACTATCCAGTTATAATTAGGATAAATCATTTTCACGAGTGCCTATCACCGAATTAAACTTAAAATCACTATTTTACATCCCTTCTGAAAGACGGCAAAACCGATTTTTTTACTACTTTCAAAAACTTACAAGGCCTCAGACCGGGATAATAGTCGCGTCCTTGGGCACAGTTGGCTGTTATTAGCGTAGTTAGGTTCTTAATTTCTGAATTAGCGTTAATTATTATCCTCAGCAAAATATATGTTTATATATATTATTTATTAATATTTATATTTACATATTTTTCTTGACTGTTAATAAAATACCGTTTTTTATTTCCGATCTTGAGATTCAGTTGTATACTCGTTAATCCATCTTTTGGTCATATTTCAACACTGTGCAATGTTTATGCAAATGTTTACCATTACTTTTACATTTATTTAAATTATCACATTTATATAAATGTTGAAATCAATAAGATGGATCGGAGTGGCTCAGTGGTAGAGCACGGAATTGCCATGCCAAAAAATCCTGGTTCAAACCCCACCGCTGGCAATAATTTTATTTAGTCTATCAGCAGTCGGAGATGGATCATATGGGGTGTAGGACCATCCTGGGGCTCACCCAGCCTCTATAAAGTGGGCTCTCATAATAAGGTGGGAAATTTGGCGGTTGAGCGTGGTCTAGGACAAATTATCTCCCTGCACAACCGTTGTCCATGAAATAGTACAGTCTCTACCTTGTACTCAACCTCAGACCCGTTCAAAGCTATGTATCGTCGGATTAGTTTTATTTGCGTAACCATTTCCTTTGTTATATTGCAATTATTATTGTATTTATCTTTAGAATAATCATCGTTTTTAAAAATGACCACATTCCATAACATTTTATGATAGTGTAATATGTCATGTAAGGTTTAAGTAAGACAATATACTAAGGAAAGGCTTGTTTCTAAGAACATGTTGGGAACACTTGCGCTCTGCTGGGGTATTACAAAGGAGCCATTGAAATGAAACTGGACAAGAGCGCACTCTACAGGTGGTTTTTGTATCTTCTCCAGCAAAAAATATTGCCTCGACTGGAAAATATCTGAGGAAGCCGAGCGTCTGTGGGGCGTCTCCAGAATCCCTTCTTTCTTCTTTCTTACATCTCAACTCGTATGGAAGTAATGCTCTCTGGAGTAAGATGATGTATAGAAACTTATGTTTGCTTATATACTTGTATGTTACATATTGTCGGGATTGACATTTTAGTTTATTTCTTAATTTAGATCATTTATTATTAATTATTTATGATTATATTCTTAAAAAATGAAATATTAATATCTATTTTTATTTAAATCAAATCCGTTCTTGTAAAAACCGTTGATTATGATAGATATTACAAAATGTGTTGTGTTCATAATGAATGATTTATTTGTGTTTATTCATTTAACGTCACTTTAACCTTCTATGGCTAATCGATTGATCCTACAGCGGGGAGGTGATTTGTCCAAGATCGCGCTCAAGTACCTTATTTTCCCTCTGAATAGAAGTAACTGTTCTATTGTATACATTATTGCATGAGTCCTAGAAAGGTCTTCAGATCCCCCAGTGTCCATCTCTGACTGTTAATAGATTAAATAACGTTTCTGCCACAGCAGGATTTGAACCTGCAATTTTCGGTGCCTCGCTCCCTTTGATATTAGCTTGGAAATCTCAGCATAGCAACTCACCTCCGAAACATAAAATGGACGCCTATTTTTCATTTTAAAAATGATCTCGTAAAGTTTTGCTACTCGTGGTCTGTGTAACAGAACCGTGGCGGGACTGGCCGTAAATAAGTTTAATTAAATCATTTAGTCGAGCGATCGTGGGGCTGAGATCGTCAAGGATGCTGAGCTTGCGTCTAGACGGTGGCCAGCGTGGGAGAGGGAGATCGCGATCGCTCGGAAGGGGTCAGTCTGTCCCGTGTGCAAAGAGGTGTAACGTCGCAGTGTGAGAGGTTGGAGACAATTGGTGTTGGTTACTGCGGAACCGATCAGATGGGAGAATCGCTACACGTTATACAAGGTACATGTGAACAATTTAATTTCTGGGGATAGACTCATTGATTACCGTGGAGTATCAGGCTATAATTTTTGTTCTGAGACTTATAATATTCCCTTATTGTTTTTTTTTATTTTCTTGTCCTAGCAAATAAGTGGGGGAACTGGTTGTACCAGTAGTGTAGTAATTACAGAATTTTTAACCATTCTAATATTTTTCAACAGTTTGGTTTTATTATTAAGTTATTAAACATTTTCTTTTATATTTGTCAATAATTTGGTTTTATTATTAAATAAAAATAAATATAGTCATTTTATTTATATTGCTTAGTTCTTAGTAAGAGTACGTTCTCCTAATTTTCTTTATTCTTCTTATGTGTTACTATTCTTTCCTTCCTTTCACAACCCCATTCCCTTCCAGATAAGCCGGGGGTGTTACAGTGGTGTCAGGTGTGGGGTGGTTGCAAAAATACCACAAACTAAATTCACGTTTTTAAAATGACGGCTGAGAGTCAATTAAGGGCTAAATTGGATGAGGTGTTAAAACTAAACGAGGAGTTTCAAAAGCGGGAGGGGGAACTCAAGCAGCAGATTGTAGAGCTAGAGACAAATCAACCAGATGCTAAACTGGTTGTTAAACCACCTCGCAGAGATCTATCGTTACAGTCACTAGTGAAGCCATGGGGAGGGGAAGCGACTGCGCGGCCAGTGGAGGAGTTTTTGGACTACCTGGAGGAGGTAGCGGCTTGTGGGGCTTGGGATGACGGAGATAGAGTGAGGATATGTCGGTTAAAACTTCAGGGACAAGCGGCGACGTTCGTAAGGGGCGCTGAAGAGCTTAGGGGTGAGGTTACGTTCCAGCGACTTTCGGAGGTATTGAAGGAGCGGTTTGGCGATCCAAACACCTTCGAATATTACGGCAGAGTGCTGCAGGACATGAGCCAACAGTCTAAGGAGAAGATACAAGAGTTTGCCGACCGATGTATTACGGTGGGTGGAAAGATGGCCAGGCCAACCTTAGCCGGAGACGAGGGAACGTGGTGGGCGAGGGAGGTAGAAAGGAAGGTGTTAGAGGCGTTCACTAGGGGTTTGACTGGGGAGGTAGGTAAGCAAGTATTGTTCGGCCGCCCACAGACCTTAAGGGAAGCCCAGAAAATGGCGTTGGAGCTGGAACAGGCCCTACAGGAGCATCAACGGGGAAAAAACATATATGTAGTAAGAGAACCACAGGTAGAGCCGATGACGGGCGCACAAGAGGTGCAACCACCCGTATGTGTTTGCGCAAACTACCGGCAGCCCGGAAGGAACGAGGGGCGGGTAAACGCTCGGCCACCACTTTCGGAGGTCCAATGTTTTAACTGTGCTAAGAGGGGGCATTTGTCGAGAAATTGCCCTAACAGAGTTGGCCAGACCCCACCGCGAACCAGGAGACGACCAGACTACCCTGGAGCTTGTTTTAGATGTGGAAGAATAGGACACTTCGCTTCCCATTGTACCACCGCCGCTCAAAATGGGAGTGACCCAAAAGCCTAAGGCCGCCCTTTTGCCCCGAAGGGAGGCCCCAGGAGAACAAAAGGGGTAAGCTTGGTTTAATTCCCTGTATATCTGGCCAGGAGAACGACGGGTTAAGTCTTGAGGTTGTGATAGCCGGGCAAAAGAAAATTCTGCTGGTGGATACGGGGGCTCAGATCTCCTTGTTAAGGGAACCGGTCCAAGGTCATAAGGTGAGATGGTCAAACCTGAAGGCCAGGGGAGTAACGGGAAGGGCCCTGCGTATAAGAGGGGAACAGGAGGTTGAATGCCAAATAAAAGGGAGAAAAGTAAGCCATCGGTTTACAGTCGCGGACATTGAAATGGCGTACGACGGGATATTGGGGCTGGACCTTATGAAGAAGGTCGATATAGAAATTCACGCTCGGTCTAACACTGTACTGGTTAGAGGGGTGACGGCTGAGGCAGTCAAGCGTCAGACAGGGAAGAAGTGTCATCGGGGGAAGCCAAGTCCTAGTGAGTCAGAACCGCTTCAGAAGCCACAGCAGGAATACACTGTACGGGCCGTTGCGAGGTCTATAATCCCAAAGTACGCTGAAGCCATAATAGCTGGGGAGCTGGCAATGATGGACGGCAAAGTGGTCATGGTAGAACCTGAAATCCAGCCGCAGAAGGGGTTGAGAACGGGGAGGGGCGTTGGCAGAGTGGAAAAGGGGATGGTGAACGTCCGGGTGGTCAACTTGACCGGAGAACCGATCGTGGTTGATCGCAGACAAACCTTGGGGAGGGCGGTTGAGGCGGACGTCTGGGACGGGGAGGAGACCGTGATAGGAGTAGTGGGACTACACCAGTCTAAGGAGAAAGTGGACCAGCGGAATTGGGACGCTGAGCTTGGTCATTTATCACCGAACGATAGATCGACTATTGAAGAGGTGTTAGAGCGGTATGGGATGTTGTTCGACCCACCAGATGAGAGGGGTTGCACCCTAGGCGTCGAGCACTCCATTGAAACAGGCGGCGCGTCACCAGTAGCAAAACGACCGTATCCAGTACCCTTCCATCAGAGACCTATTGTTAAACAACACATCCAGGAAATGCTGGATAATGGGATCATCCAGCCATCATCGAGTCCCTGGTCGGCCCCCATTGTATTGGTTAGAAAGAAGTCGTACCATGGGGAAACCAAGTTTCGGTTCTGTACTGATTTTCGTGGTCTCAATGCGGTTACAAAAGTGGATGTTTATCCACTGCCATTGATAAATGAAACGTTGGAGCAATTGGGGAGAAGCCGGTACTTTACGACGCTAGACCTGGCAAGCGGTTACCATCAAATACCCGTCGCGGAAAAAGATCGGGAAAAGACGGCGTTCACCACAGAAGGTGGCCACTACGAGTACCGTAGGATGGCTTTCGGGTTGGCTGGGGCTCCTGCAACATTCCAAAAATTGATGGATTGCCTATTAAGTAGGCTGAAAGGGGTAGAATGCTACGTGTACCTGGATGACGTCATTGTTTACAGTGCGACTATTGAGGAGCAAGCACGTAGATTAGGGAATGTATTCAGTAAGTTGCAAGAGGCTAACCTCAAGGTCAACAGGGAGAAGTGCCGCTTTGTACGGAAGGAAGTTGCCTATCTTGGACATGTGGTAAGTGAGCATGGGGTAAGAACAGATCCCACAAAGATAGAGGCTGTGAGAGCCTACCCTCGGCCAAGGAGCGTGAGAGAAGTAAGGTCCTTCCTGGGGTTGGCAGGGTATTATCGCCGGTTTGTAGCGGGATTCGCGGGAATCGCTCAACCACTGACTGAGCTCACGAAAAAGAATGCCACTTTTAGATGGACGTCGGAGGCAGAGGATGCTTTCAATGAGCTAAAAAAGCATTTGGTGTCTGACCGGGTTCTAGTTTATCCCGATTTCCATGACCCGTTCATCTTAGCAACCGACGCCTCCTCGATGGCATTAGGAGCAGTGTTGTCTCAGGTGCGCGATGGGGAAGAAAGACCCATATGCTACGCCAGCCGGCAATTACGAGGCCCAGAAAAAAATTACTCGGCCACCGAATTGGAACTGCTAGCGGTCATCTGGGCAACCCGCCAGTTTAGGTGCTACTTACTTGGGAGGGAATTCAAGCTTGTTACTGATCATTCGGCTTTAAGATGGATGCTAAGCTTAAAGGAGCCTTCTTCTCGGTTAATGAGGTGGACACTAAGGCTCCAGGAGTTCAATTATGAAGTAGAGCACAAGGCGGGGAGGAGGCATACGAATGCTGATGCCTTGAGCAGGGCGGTGCGGGGAGTACAAGTGAAGACACCGGGGTTTAATGAGAGCGAGCTACGGATAGCCCAGCGGGATGATTCGTGGTGCCAAGATCTAGCACAACAATCAGGATCAGGAGGAAAGGATGCACGGGGCGTATTGTATTGGAAAAACGGTAGTGACAGCATGGGGGACTGGAAGTTGGCAGTACCAACAGTTTTAAGAGGGGCCATTTTACAGCAGTGCCATGAAGCCAAATGGGCTGGACACCCGGGTATAGAACGTACGACGTCGGTAGTACAGCAGGGGTATTACTGGCCCACACTGGGTCCAGACGTAAGGGAATACGTCGCGAGGTGTGATAGCTGTCAGAGAAGGAAATCCCCACCAGGTTTGAAGGCCCCTTTGGAAGCCCCTTTCTTCCCGACCAGACCGTTTGAGCAAATTTCAATGGACATCGTCGGTCCGCTTCCCAGGAGCGGGCGAGGTTATAAGTACCTGCTCACCATGATCGACAATTTCACGAGGTACGCCGAAGCAATACCCTTGAAGGAAATCACAGCGGACGAGACGGCAAGGGCCTTAGTAGAGGCAATAGTAACCCGGCACGGAGCCCCCGATCGATTGCTGACTGACCAGGGGAGAAATTTCGTTTCCTCCCTATTGAAAAATACATGTCGGCTGCTGGGGACACAGAAAATTCAGACAACCCCCTACCATCCAGAGGGCAATGGAATGGTGGAAAGATTACACCGAACTCTGGCTGAGTCGGTGGCTCATTATGTACGACGGGACGGTCGTGACTGGGATCAATGGGTACCCTATGCCCTGATGGCTTATAGGGCCATCCCGCACTCGTCCACGGGATACTCGCCAAACTACCTTCTGTATGGACGAGAAGTGCAGATGCCTGTGGGCTTCAATATCATGCCACTGGACGGTGAAACGCCAGCAGAAGAGTTCGTGGAACGGCTGCAGGAGAGATTAAGTCAGGCTTATGAGGAGGCATCAAAGAGGATGGAATTGGCATGGACCCGTCGGACGAGGCAATGGAACAAGGGGCGAAAACACAGAGAACTCGAAGTGGGGGAGTGTGTGTTCCTGCATGTCCCCATTACAAAGCTGGGACATTGCAAGAAATTTCATCGTCCTTGGACGGGACCGTATGAGGTAATCAGGAAGATCTCCCCAGTCACGTATGAGTTACAGTTGGGATCGGGCCGAAAAGTAGTGGTACACATCAATCGGTTGAAACCAGCTATAGGTGATAGGCCTACTGAGTTAGGAAGGGAGGAGGAGGAGAGTGGAGACGAGAGTGACTGGGAGGAACATGAACATCGGGACGAAAATGAGAGTGAGGAGGAATGTCCCCCACACTGGAACGAGGACAGCGAGGATGAAATGGAAGAAGTCAAGGACGACAACCAAGAGGAGAGTCAAGCCGACGGAGCTTACTCAACTGTCCGCAGGGGGTCCCCGGTAACGGAGCGAAGGACGCCAGAAAAATTGTCAACCCCCCGGGGCATAGTCGATCACGTTACTCCTCATTGGATGAGGAATGACCCGAGTTCACCAGAGGATACCCAAGAAACAACCTGGGCCCGCACAGAAGATGACCCAGGTACACCTGAGGACCCACGTGACACCTCGTGGGCCCCGGAGGAGGATGATTCCCTGGTCACCCCCCGATCCCCCATACTGCTGAGGCCAAGAAAGTAATCTAATGTTAAACGACAGTGTTCACAGGATGGCTGGTGCTGCAGTTGGCCCTGGGACACAGCGGTGTGAGGTTTTTGGATGAAAGGGACGTAGTAGTGAGCAGTGAGCGATGGCGGGTAATAGTGGAAGTGAACGTGACTCGCTTGTGTGGTGAAGCACTACGGATGAGGGAAGTAATAGAGGAAATAGAAGCTGAGTACCGACGGACACTGAACCATATCCCTGAACTTAGGGGGTACTGGGACGAGGTGGAGAGGACCAAGGAGATGGTCGCAGAAGTGGATGAAGCTGTTTTGTCCATCAGGAATCTGCTACCGGTTCAACGAGGGAGTAGAGGGCTGCTAAACATTGGAGGGAAGGTGATTAAAGCGGTGTTTGGTAATCCGGATGCTGACGACTTAGAAGGGATAAGGGACGATCTGGGGAAGCTAACAATGCAACAAGGGCGATTGGTCCACTTGGCCACGGAGCACCTCACAGTCACACGGAATTTGGGACAACGAACCGAGGAGAATACGAGGAACCTAGTACGCTTCGCAGGAATGTTGAAGAAGGAAATGGAAGCTACCCACCGGCGGATGTTAACCCTAGAGACACAAGTAGACCGGCTTTCCCTTTATACTAACCTATCCTTAACCTTGATATCCAACCTCCGAAATATGGAGGTGACGGCTCTGAAAGCCAGTGGTGATTTGAGGGAATTGTATTTGGGATTAGAGAGGGTATCATGGGGGGCAGTGAGTCAGGCCCTTCTGTCTCCCCACTCCTTGAGTGAGATTCTCCAAACGGTGGTCAATGTACTGCCCTCAGGAATTGGTTTGTTCACAGGTACTCGTCCCGAGGATGCCCACCATTATTACCAGGCCGCTGCCGTCCATGGAGTGGCCACATCCACTTCGGTGCATGTTGTTATAGATCTCCCTTTGATTAGGTCAGGTCAAGCCTTCAAGCTCTATAGGGTACAACCTATGCCGATACGGAGTGTGGATGTGCCGCACAAGGTGGTATTAGAGACGTCAGTGGACAGTTTTCTTGTGTCAGTGGATAGACAATATTATGCACTTCTGCAGGAAGGGGACCTGTCACGGTGCCGGACATCCCAGCCGTGGGTGTGCCCCGCGCTGTTTCCGTTGATGGAGCGGAGACGAGTGACCTGCTTAAGCACTCTCTTCTTTGGGGATGAGCAGAGTGGTCAACCGCTGTGTAAATGGAGGGCACTACGTGACCCGCAACTGGATACTTGGATTTGGGACGAGGCGAGAGAGAAATGGCTCTTTAGTGTCAACGAGCCAACCAAGGCAACGATAAATTGCAGAAATCAGCAACCCAGAGAGATTATTTTGGACGGTGATGGAGAATGGGAGGCAACAGAGTCTTGTACACTGAAAACAGCAGATTACTGGCTGCTCCCCCGCTCCAGAGGGACGACGTACACGACGTTGGAGAAGGAAATACAGATCGTGGACCCTATATCTCTACACATAGGGTCCGAAAAAACGACAATTAGGAGGGAAGACCTACCAGAGGCTTGGAAGTCCTTGGAGCAGCAAGGAGACCTGGGAGCGGGTCAGTGGGCCGCTGATGAAGTTCGGGTCTTGGCCCTTCGGCGTGCGCTTGAAAGGATACAGGAAGAACGGGTTAACCGAAGATGGTGGACGTGGAGTGCCACAACGACCTTTGCGCTATTGTTGCTGGGTGTCCTTGGAACCTGGGGCCTACGCAAGTGGCTGGGAAACAGACAGTCCGAGGCTACTCAACGAATACAAGATGCCAGAGCTCTGGAAGAATTGACAACCAGGACCATACATCGACCCGGTGGGCGCACAGAAGCCAGCACCAACTGACAGGAGTGTATATAGTGGCAGTGTATACAGTGTAGTGTAGGATTAAGTTTCAGCCACCATTGGTACTCCACGGCGTATTGTATGAGTGGACCCCGTGGTTCCACTCTTTTGTAAAGGGGAGGGTGATGTAACAGAACCGTGGCGGGACTGGCCGTAAATAAGTTTAATTAAATCATTTAGTCGAGCGATCGTGGGGCTGAGATCGTCAAGGATGCTGAGCTTGCGTCTAGACGGTGGCCAGCGTGGGAGAGGGAGATCGCGATCGCTCGGAAGGGGTCAGTCTGTCCCGTGTGCAAAGAGGTGTAACGTCGCAGTGTGAGAGGTTGGAGACAATTGGTGTTGGTTACTGCGGAACCGATCAGATGGGAGAATCGCTACACGTTATACAAGGTACATGTGAACAATTTAATTTCTGGGGATAGACTCATTGATTACCGTGGAGTATCAGGCTATAATTTTTGTTCTGAGACTTATAATATTCCCTTATTGTTTTTTTTTATTTTCTTGTCCTAGCAAATAAGTGGGGGAACTGGTTGTACCAGTAGTGTAGTAATTACAGAATTTTTAACCATTCTAATATTTTTCAACAGTTTGGTTTTATTATTAAGTTATTAAACATTTTCTTTTATATTTGTCAATAATTTGGTTTTATTATTAAATAAAAATAAATATAGTCATTTTATTTATATTGCTTAGTTCTTAGTAAGAGTACGTTCTCCTAATTTTCTTTATTCTTCTTATGTGTTACTATTCTTTCCTTCCTTTCACAACCCCATTCCCTTCCAGATAAGCCGGGGGTGTTACAGTCTGTATAACTAGAAGCGGTGATAGTTTTCTTGGCACGATCCGTGTTGTCCACTAGCCTGCTGCCTTTGAAGAGAATCTATAGCTTTTTAATTAAAGATATCTCCCATGAGGTGGAAAGTTTTCAGTTGCATTTTGGCAAGAGTTTGCTAGTCCAGACTTGGGCCGGGTTTCAGGTGAGAACTGTCTTCACCATTCCTGTCTCTAACGGCTCAGTACGCTAGAAAGATTCATTAATTTGTTTCTCATCAGCCTTTATAGGGAGCGGAGTGGCTCAGTGGTAGATCACTGAGCTGCCATGCCGGAAATTTTGGTTCAAATCCCGCTGTAGGCCATGACTTTTATTTAGTCTGCTTGCAGCCGGAGATGGATCCTATAGGATCTAGGACCATCCTGGGGCTCACCCAGCCTCTATAAAATGTTATGAATATAGGGTACCCAAAATAAGGGAGGGGGGAACTGGCGGTTGAGCGTGACCTAGGACAAGTCATCTCCTTGCAGAACCGTTGTCTATGAAACAGTACAGTCTCTACCATGTATTGAACCCCAGACCCTTCATGGGTTGTAGTGGAATAGGTTGTATATTTTTTTTATAGTGCTTATAAAATATATTGACTGCAAATAAATCCGCGCCTTAACTTACCCCTTAGACTCTTCCCAGTTGGCACAGCGCTATATAATAGAATGAAAAATATACAAATTTACTTACAGTTGAATAATTATAAGTAATGGGATGAATTTGGGATATTAAATGTATTAACACTGGAACAATCAAGAAATGTTTTTTTTTAATTTTTTTTTAATGAGATTCCATAGGGTCCATCCGTGGCTGTTTACAAAAAAAAAGAAAAAGAAAAATTAATTATTATAATGCAATTGGGAAAAACCACAATGCAAAGCCTTATGTTTCAAATTTCTCTAGTAATACATCCACTTACCAGTCGACGTTTCACCTATTCAGGCATTATCAAGACACCAAAATCAAAAAGGGGTTATGTGAATCGCATCTCGAAGAAAAAGGTGCAATACATCCCAACAATCAACAGCCCAAACAGGCTCCAAACATGAGACAGCACCCCACCACCAAGACGTTCAACATACAACTTTTTCGAGATGCGATTCCCTTTTTGATTTTGGTGTCTTGATAATGCCTGAATAGGCGAAACGTCGACTGGTAAGTAGGTGTATTTTTTGAAACATAAGGCTTTGCATTGTGGTTTTTCCCAATTGCATTATAATAGATAATAATGTTTCTTTTTGAGTTTTGGGCTCTATTTTAGTAAATTAATTATTAATATTTTCGATAAACATAGTAGCGTTTTAGACATTCAATTATTTTTCTTCAATTTTTTGACGTTACACCTTATTCGCTTTTCTTCCCTTAGGCTAGGAACAACACTGGTTCTTGGCAGGAAGGGCTAAGCTGAAGGTTGGCAGCACTGTCAGAGGATGAGATTTACATGTAGCAGAAGAGACAAGATGTTACAGGGGTCGCTACAGATTTGCTAATTGTGGATTAGAATAGCCAATATTCTCTCCCCATCCTCCCTGTCTCTATGAATATGCATCCTTCGGTCAGAATTCAATTACGGGGCCATGATACTCTGATCTTGTCTTCGCTTGTCTGCACTCGGGGGCTACTTTGCATCTTCAGTCTCTAATAAGTATTGAAGGGGTCTGTACCTCTACTTACAGCCAGAGCAGAGGTACATAATATTATACAGTTTATTATCCTAAAAGATGTTAGCTGCAGCTGAAGTTCCTGGATTCAAATCCGGGTAGTTAAAGGTGAATTATTTCACTTATTTTGGTGTCCGACGTCTTTTATACTTGTATCTATCCACAGAGCACTTACGCTCGCATTTTATTAGTTAAATTTTTATTAATTTAACATTATAAAATAAACGTAGGGTGCGGGGTAGCTTATGTAAGGACGCATATTTATGTTAGAGAGCGGCTTTAGGAGATAAATCTATGATCAATCTGTTATCAACCATACATGGACGCTTTGGAATCTGCAGACCCTACAGGTGCCCATACAACCTCCACATAGGAGGTATTACTTGACGATTGAGCGTAGAGAGATTCATCTCTCTATATTACCGCCAGTGGCGTAACTAGAGTTGACTCATGGGGGGGGGGGGTTAACCCTCACCAGTCACCCCCTCCAACATATTACTCCCTTCAAACAAGATGTCTCGTAATACAGGTATCAATCAGGGCGATCAAGAAATAGCTTTTAAATACAAGTAACCCTGTTTATTGGTTTCAATAACTTACTATACTCAATTGCTTAGGGAAGTAAAGTCTGGATGGGTCTAGAAAGTACCAGACTTTACTTCTAGGTTCTAAGAATTGTCTAAACTGTTCTTCTCACATTTGCGATCTTATTGTTGCCGCTAGATGCCACTACTGCCGCTATAATAATATAATTAATTTTAAATAAACAGTATTACGTTTTGGTTTGTCATTTTAGTGTACCTTTTATTCATTAAAATAACTGTGTTGTGACTTTCTTTGTTGTATTTGTGGTATTATTGACCCTTACTTCTGTAATAACATTGAAAAAGCAAAATCTTTCAAGTTTTTATTTTTTTAAATTATTACAATTTTTTTCTTAATTTCTCCTAAGCAATGGGGGGGGGGTTACATCCCCAACTACGCCTATGATTACCATCGGCCTAGAAACAGTACAGTCTCTACCATTTACTTTGCATAAGATCCTTCATGAGTTGTGGTACAAGTACAGTAGTTGTGGTATAATTAATCAATTATTTATATTCTGCGACTTTTCCTCTCCCCAATATTTTATTCTCACTGATCACTTCCTCCTTTCTTTATCAGAGATTTTGATAGCCCACTTCGATCTCAGCTCAAACCTTATCCTCTTGGCACTTCCATCCCTAAGCATATCCCCATATAACCCCGAGCTCTCTCATATCGTTCTCTGTGTCCTTAAACCAATTATTCGGTTATATATTCGGTTTAGTTTTTTCATTTCTATGGAACTCAAATATTCTTTTCGATAGCCTACTTGCATTCTTCACAGGATATGCCCGTAGTAATTAACCATTCTTTTCCCCATTGTGTCAGATATTCTTTCTGTTATTTCATAAAGGGTGTCATTTCGCGTGTAGACTAATTTATCGTTTGAAAATTTAGGTTCTAGAATTTTCTTTAATAATTTTCCGTTCTTTATTCTCCAATCGTTCAATCAACCTTCCGGTTTAATCGCCGTTTGTTATTATTTTTCAATTTTTTTTTCAAACTTAAATAGCAACGTGAAGATGGAGAAATACTCTCATTCTATCTATGCGCTTAGACGATAAAATAGTGTATAGGGACATCTTCCTGCTATATAACGGTGTGTGTGTGGGGGAATTGTGCGCATCAATTTACCAGACATAGGCCTATCCAATTGCTGTTGTAATGTAGGATTATGGAAATAAACTAAACAACGCTCACTCAGGCTTCTCGCTCGAATCACTTGCATATTTTGCTAAATTGTAATGTAGTGTAGGAATTTTTGAAATATTTATTGAAAAATTAAGAAGCTATACAACGATTGTTTTCGCTTAACTATTAATGTAAACATGTGGTCATTGGTAATAGCAGTTTACAAAAATATTTCAGTGTACTAAATTACCGTTCATTTGCCATTTAGTGCAAAGCTTAATAGATTTCTGTAAAAAAAAAACCCACTAAATTTATTAGTTTATGTAATATAAAAGACCGTGGAAAAATTCCAACGAAAAGCCCTTAAGTCTCCAAACTAAAACAGAAAGTAAAATTATATGTCCGATATTTCGCCTGTTCAGGCATCCTCAGGGTAGAAAGAGAATAACAACACAACAAAAAATGAACATGCACTCAAAAATGCACTCAAGAAACATCCCACCACCTCGAAGGCTCGAATGCAACTAATGAATCATAAGGAAGGTTACTAGACCCCGGCTGGATAAGGTTAGATAAAAACAGCTGATAAATACTCCAGGCTTTCTGTTTTAGTTTGGAGACTTAAGGGTTTGTCGTTGGAATTTTTTCACGGTCTGAACATTTATGTGAGGTGTCTTTTTACCTTTGAATATTAATATGTCTAGTGATAAATATAATCAATCATACAATCATTACAAAAAACAAAAAATAATGATTTTGTATATTTTTATTTTTTAACAAACGCGTTTAAGTTTATAACACAAACTTGCTATAATGATTCTCCATTTACATTTTATTTTATTTCATCATCAATTTTATTATTGGAAAAAAAGTTGCTAAACTGGCCATGCACATTTTATATTTTTTTCTTTATATTTATATTTTCAACATTTTACTATAATTAATCAATTGTGTTTGGTTTTCAGGTGAGTTTCTGTAAAAAGTTCAAAAAAATCGTTATCGTTTTGTAAGTATGTACTTTTCATTTTTCTTTTTGTCTAATGTTCTTTGAATATCTTTAATGATAACTCCATTGTTATACAGTATTTTTAAATATTGGGGGTCGGAGTTGCTCAGTGGTATAGCACCGAGTTCCCATGCCGGAAATCCTGGTACAAATCCAGCTGTAGGCAAGACTTATTTGTGTTTGCAGACGGAGAGGGATCATATAGGATCTAGGAACCCCTGGGCTCACCCAGCCTCTATAAAATATTATAAAAATTGGGTAACCAAAATAAGGGGGAAAGTTTGGCGGTTGAGCTCGATTTATTTCAAGTCACCTCCTTGCAGAACTGTTGTCCATGAAATAGTACAGTTTCTAGCATATACTCAATCCCAGACCCGTTTACGGGTTGTAGTGGTACATTTGTTTTTATTCCCTAAAATTAATTTTCATTATTTTGAAATGCCATTTTAAGTTGTCTGAAATGTTATTTATCATTTCTATTGATTACATCTTTTTTCAATTTCATGTACTTCCTATTTTCCATTTTAGTATATTACTACAGGAAATTTTATATTGATTTAGTAATCATGCCTTTTGGTAATGAACTTGCCAAAAAACATGCCTGGGAAAATTCGTATTTCCCGCCAGTTTTAGGGTCCAGAGGCGCTAGTAGTTGAGCCACCACCCGCTAGATGCCGGGAGCTGTACGGTTGGGCTCAGTTTAGGAGGAGGGTTTACATTTTGTCTTCGATGGGACCATGCTCGTTAATCTAAACTTTTAAATTATTCATTTTGTTATTGAAGTTTTAAGTTTACATCTATTAAAATATCTGTATATTCACGTCTTAATATCGATAAAAACATGTAAACGTATTGTTGAGGAAGGTAAAATTTCAAGTATTCTGACTAAACCTAATTTAATATTAAAAATAATTAATATTGTTAAAAAATACAACTGATTTAAATTATTTTTTGTAGCTACTATTTGCTTAATTAATTTGAACGTGATCATTTTATATTAAAACTCTTTAACAAAGTTTAGAGAATATGTTTTGCAACATGTATAAGATCTATCGATCCTTTTTTCGTTTCTTTACGAGAAAGTGTTAAATTTTATAATTAAAATTTTATAACATTGTAAAATTGAAATTATATCACTATTATTAAAACTAACTCTCCCCACGTTGTTTTTAATTCTGTTTTTAAAAAAGCATATTGATCAACTAGTAACAATAGTTTAAAAAAAATTTAATTTAATATTTTTAATTGTATTATTAAAAAAAAATATTATGTTCTCACGGTTAACAATTTGTGTTGCTATTAAAGTAAATTTGATGTATTTTTTAAAAATTTAATTTATTTTTACTCGCAAAATTTTTTTATATTATTATTATTTTATTTATGCAATGAAATTTACAATGAAATGTATTATACTAATACTTCAAGTAAATATAATTAATGGTGCATATTGGCAGTTTTCCATCGGTACTTTGTTTATTTCATTGCAATAATTAATTAGACAATCCTATTCTGTTAAAATAGCCATATCATGTTGAGTAAGACCGTCTTATGATTACTAAATCTTCACATTTTTTGTCGAGTTTTGCGAATATGGTGGAAATGTCCCTGCAGAGGGTCCAGCTGAACCAGCTGAATTTTGAAATTGGTCTATGAGAAAAAAATCCTAGGAATCTCTGCTTTAAATAATCGAAATTGGTTCGTAAAAAATTTAATTAAATAACCTTGGGGAAAGTGTGTCAAATTGTTTGTAAAAAAAACAGCAATCATAAATTACATTCTATCTTGATCGTTACGTAACAGTATGCCTTGTTTCTAAGATGATGCAAGATAAAATATAGTTCCAATTTTACGTTTTATAGATGATCCTATTATTTTAATTAATTGTTATCCTACAGTATTTTTTCCTATTTAACAGAAATTTACTTCTTTCATAATAAAAGTCTCCGATTATTCTGAATCGTTTAATATTCCCGGTTATCAACAGTTATTATTAGTTCATATTCTTAAGAAGAATACATCAGTGTGTAGAGCATAGAGCTGCTGTTATAGCTCATTCCAGCTTCTATAGGATGGGGGAAACTTGGCGTGATCAGGACAAATCACCAGCCTGCACAAACGTTGTTCTACAGTACAGTCTCTACAACGTCCTGAACCCAAATCCCTAGATACGTTTGTACAGTTTTTTTCTAATATCTCTCTTGAAGTGAAAGGTTAACCTTTGGTCTTAGCAAGTCCTTTTTTCTAGTTTGATTGTACAAGTAGTGAGGTATATTTATGATTAATCGTTATATTTTTAATTGCAAAGTTTGTAATAGTTGTTAGTGCTTTAAACTACAAAACTCCTTTTATGTTCCAATTGTTATTAATTTTACTTTATTATAATTTTTATTCTTATATGTTTTTAATAATTATATCACTTCAAACAAGAACTAATTAAATGACACAAATTATATCGTACATAATCTAAATTTGTGGAAATGATATGACCATTAATGTTTACTTGTAAAGTACGTAACATAGTATTTGTTAACCGTTGAAAGGACTGACATTTTTATAACTATTTACATTGTGATTAATTATTTACAATATAAATATCTAATGAGTCGTTGTCGTATTTGATGTTGGGATTAATGTAATAATCCATGTCTATTTTACTGTTTATTTATTTTCTTATAAATTTGTGATTTATTTTTAAATTTTATATTTATACTGAAAATAAAGCTTTTTTTAACGATATTCATACGCTTATTAGAAAACTTGCGTTAATCAATTAAAATTTTATGACGAAATTTTCAAAAACTGTTTTATCAGAAGTAGATTAATAAATATAATTGTTTGCGTTAATTTAAACAATAGACAAAATATTAATAGCTAATCCTAGTATCCGTTAAATTATATTAAGTTTTTTTTAAATAAATGAGAAATTTAAATTTGTCTTGATAAATTATTCACATTTAGAAATAGAGGTGCAATCTCTCTTTGGAGGACTGATAATGACTAATAGTTAGTCATCCCATGAATGTATCCTCAATGTCATTTTTTCATGTCACGTTGGCAGGGTGTGTTGATTAGTAAACTATTTTATTATATTTCAAACTATTAAATTATCAAAAATGAGAAAATTTATATTTAGTTTTTATAGTGTTTGAGTGAATCGCGTGGTAGATTTTTATTTCCCTTACATGTTTTAATTCTGAAAAGTCACCAAATAATAAATATTTGGCTCACTCAGCCTCTGTAAAGTGGGGGGATTTAGCGGTTGATCGTGATGTCGTACATCCTCCCTGCAGAACTGTTGTCCTAGAAGCAGTACAGTCCTTAAGATCTACTGAAACCAAGACCTTCACGGATTATAGTGGTGTCGGTTTTTTTGTATTATTATCTTACAGATATATTAAAAAATATGTATGCAGTATATTATTTCTGGATTATTAGGCATAATTTAGGACTCCCACTATGACGTCATTCGAATAGCTGCCATAGCATTACGAGTTAAATAAACAAACAAATAACAAAAATAGAAGCTCGAGTGATTTGAACTATTATACAGTTGGAACAATATGGGCTGATCCCGTCACTCGCTGGTATTTTATAAATGATTGTCTTTTGAAATGATTAGAATTTGTTAAGAACTATACCACAAATCGGGATGAAAATTGAAATTTCTTATTTTTTCCATTACGTCAGTTTAAACTAATTTTTCAAAATTCATCGTCCAATTAACTACAGTAGCTTAAAGTAACGTTAAATAAATAGATAAAGATTATATTAGGTTTGATAATTACACATGAAGGTTGCATATCGTTGCTGTCAAAAAACTTATCTACACTTTAGGCGATTTTACAGGAGAGAGAAAAATCTGCGCCATATGTTAAATTATCTTATGTATATCGGTTATCTTTCAATTGCTAATTACAGCGCTTCCTTGCGTTCAACCTTGAAACCTTTTTTTAATAGTGTGTAATTTGACCTGTAGGTTGCGTTAGCGTTACTAACTCATTTTCACCAATAGCTGTAGATAGATTGTTTTGACAACGACCACATTAAGGTTATTGCTTATTGCATGTTAAGGTGTACTGGAGGTCAAGAATGAATCGCTAATCTTTGTTATTAATTATGATTAAATAATCGTAAAATTTATGCGAATATTTCCAAAATTGAAACCTCTTTTGTATTGAGGTTAGGTTTTATTGCTTATAGACGCACAACATCTATGGTCATTAGCGCCTTTCTTCTTTTTGTTCAAATGTTTATTTCATTATTTATTTATTTATTCATTTATCAGCCTCTTTCTTCTTTTGGTTCAATATTTAGTTCTTTATTATTTTTTGGTTTAACTTTTATTTCCATTTAACCTATAATTATTATATTTTACTGAAAATATTATTTTCTTTAAGAAAGGTTATCACTTTGTCTATATTTGCGGCGTTATTTCCCAGGATAGTCGAGGTTTTCCTATCAATCCCCAAGCCATGAAAATATGTTTCATACAGGGGGCAGTCCTCCAAGATGTGGGTGATAGTTAGCTGCACCCTGCAGCTTCCACACTTTGGTGGTGCGTCTTTCTCAATCAAATATCCGTGTGTCATCCGCGTGTGGCCGATTCTTAGTCTCGTGATGACTACTTCCTCTCTTCTGTTGCTGCGGCAAGAACTTTTCCACGGTTTAATTTCCGCTTTAATACTTTTCAATTTATTATTTTTATCAGTTGCCTCCCACAGCTGTATCCACGTCATGAGTGCTTGGTGTTTTAGATATTGTGAAATGTCCGATATGGTATACACATTTGTTATGGCGGGGGATGATGCTGCTTTCTTGGCTGCTCGGTCTGCCGATTCATTGCCTTTTATTCCCACGTGAGATGGTATCCAGACGAATACCAACTCCTTGTCCATGTTTTTGATCATCGTCGAGTAAGCTTGGGCTTTTTTAATTACTTTGTCTTTCGTATATATATTCTTGGAAGCCGTTATTGTAGATAATGAGTCCGTGAAAATAACGAATTTCCTTTCTTTCTTTTCTCTTTTGTAGTGATTAATATACTATATTTATTTTCAATCGTACCAATCACAATAGCAACTTCTGTTGTTTGTTCTTTATTTAGTCACCTTATGCTTTTATGCCTAATCGAATGATCTGTAGCGTCCTGAATTTTGTATATCTAGGTATAATCAGTTTAGGAATCTTTAGTGAGAAACTAACACATTAACAAGGGGACCCCCGTTTTACGTTCCTTCCGAAGGACTACATAAGTAAGGAATCTTTTTTTAAAGGAGTTTTTTAAAAAATCTTAGGCCCATCACTGTGCCAACTTCAGTTTATTGAAAAATATGTCGTTACCATTTTTTTTTTAGTTACAGTACTATAACGACTATACTTTGTAATCATCCTTAGGAGATATTTTTTAAATATTTAAATCCTTTTTACGTCTTAAAAAAACAAAGGAGGGCATTAATGTCATCTCTTAATAACAATATGAATTGTAATATAACAAAATGTGAAATTTTGAGACTTCATGAATGCCTAATTTCTTTTGTTTTATCAGATAATATACATGTGTATTCGTACCAACCTTTCTGTGTAAGTGATAATGTTATATTTTTAAATATTTTTTTTTAAAGAAAAGATATGACGAGGACCGGGACTAGAACCCGGGTCTCCTACCTCTCTGTGGTGGTGCCTTAAACATCTCAGCCATCCTGGTTCGCTTCTCGGTCAGTCATATCCCTTCTTTTTTTTTTCCACGGATAGGTAGGAGACTCGGGTTCGAGTTCCGGTCCTGGTCATATTTTTTCTTTTCAAACAAAATATTTGAAAAAATTATACTATATAACAATAAAATTAAATAAAATAAATGATAATGTTATCATAATTTTCCTTTATTTCGAATGACTCTGCTATGATGGTCATGCCCATTATACAAAGGTGACCCTTAATGAGAGAGTTATATCCCTACTATCCCCGACTTCAATGACTCGCGAATAATTCGGCGGCGCGATGCTTCACGAAGCGTGGTGAAGGGACGATGAAACATACATCGGATCGGAACCTGGCGCGCTGACGGCAACCCGAGCACATAAGGAAGAAATACAACCGCGACAGGGCTTTATGAAAGGTTAAAAACAAAGCAGAGTGAGGGAGGACGTGCAATGGCCCGTGAGCCCAACCTGAATTATAAATGGCCGCACGCTATCAGTGTTCATCTTTTAAACATGGCGACCCTTCCATGTGAAAACACGTCATTCCTTTTGATTTATTTCCACAGCTTGATAAATAATTTATGCCGTCGTTGGAGCCTTTGGTGGGTGCTGCCCCCTAGCGGGAGTCCGCCCAACCCCTAAGTTCTCGCTTCCCCCGATGGGTGTCGCTGGTGTCTTCGTCTCGAACCAACTAGTATTTTCGAAAATCCAGAAGAAAAAAGTTTCTGCTGTATAATAAAATCTATGTTAGCTCCAATTGTTATTAATTTTACTTCATTATAATTTGTATTCTTAAATGTTTTTAATAATTATATCACTTAAATAAGAACTAATGAAATGAAACAAATTATATCGTACATTTAACCTAGATTTGTGGAAAAGATATTATCATTAATGTTTACTTGTAAAGTACGTTACATAGTATTTTTACCGTTGAAAGGACCGACATTTGTATTACTATTTACATTAATTATTTACAATATAAATATTTTAACATATATAAAAGTCAATAATCTATATAAAGTATTATAAAGTACATAGTTTTATTTACTTTACAGAAGAGATAAAATATTAGAAATGTGAAGATTTAAAAATCAGGAATAAAATTGAATGATAGCAAATTATTTAAAATATGTCTAGATAAAAAAGTTCCGTTACCTGTTTCATACAAGTAAAAAGAAAAATATTGAATCCACTCTTTTCAAAGAACCCATTTTCAAAGTAAATTTATTATGAACTCTTGCTTGTAATTATTTTTGCATTTGCTGAGCAATTTTCTTTGCAAAAAATTAAATATTTAATGTTTGCCCTCATTAAATTATCAATATCAATTACCAATATCTGTATTAATATATATTTTTTAAATTGTATTCACTGAAGACATAAGACGCTCTATATTATGAATACAATAAATATGCAAACAACTTTTCAGTTTTTTTTTGTATAGTATTTTTTTTATAACAAAAATGAAATATATAATGTTTAATAAATATAATTAAATGTAACCTCCATTATTATAACAAGGGATCAAATCCGCCTCCAACAGATTAATTATTAAAGCTGTTAACAATCACGAATAAACTCAATGGAAACTGGAGACCCTCCTGGGGCTCATTCAGCCTCTGTAAAGTGTGCAACCTTAATTGAGGTAAAATCTGACGGTTGAGTACGTTCGTGGTCTCTCTCCTCTACTGTTTGCAGAGATTGTACTGTTACTGTTGTTGTTAACAGTACAATCTGCCATTTACTAAACCTGAGACCCTTAAAGGGTTAATGTAGTGTAGATATTTTTTTTCTCTGAGGTATTTTGGTATGGAATTTTTATTAGAAATGTCTAGACCTATTCTGTTGTAACCATTTTTTCTAAAAAAAATTAATATGTTTGGCAATTTACAATATGTACGTAACTATTTGTTCGTTGGTTTAATGTTAAAATTATACCAAATATTCTGCGTCATATATTTCACCCGACGGGGCAACGAACGCTTCCAATAAAGACTCCGGAGTAGCCAGAATTGAGGAAGATAGTAAAAAAGGGACAACTGGATAACAAGAGAAACGGTAAGAGTGGAAGCTAAATTGCAGGTAATTCGACGATGTGGGTCTGACTCAGAGCCGCCGGCAATTGCTCTTCATCAGCGAGAATTGGACCCGGGCAATATGTGGGCAGTTACCTACCTCTTATCTCTCTCACCTATCTTCCTCTTTATATATATGTACGTGTCCAGATGTTCTCTAAGTGGGTCTAATAGCCTAAAACACAATCGTTTAATTGTAAGGGTGCTTTATTAGTCTTTATTAGTCAACGAGCTTCTGCTTCATAGGTGCCTAGAGGTAGGCGGGTATGATGAAGAGAATTGTGTCTGAACATACAGTAGAAGTTTTGGCTCATTTATAGCAGCTAGTTTATTAAAAATTAGTTTTAGATCAATTTATTGATATTTACATCTGTAATAATATTACAACAAGTAAATTTGCTAATATGAACTATTTGCTAATATTTGCTAATATGAAAAATGACATAAAACAAAAAACACTTGAGGAGAAACTACCCTTCGGTAGCACTGTAATAAAGTTCTATAGTGGAAGATCTCGAGACCATCTTCTTTTCTGACGCCTTGGAGGGTTATCAGGAATAGTATGGGAAGCAAATTGAGAGACTAGCGGATTCAAGTGTGTATGGAGCTTTTCATGGAAGGATAGGTATCTAGTTTGGGCCAAATCAGTAACATATAGGATATTAAGAACATGATGGATGAGTTTATTTGTGACATAATAAGGAGCATTGAGGATTTTACGAAGGATTTTGGATTGTAAGGATTGTATACGAGATGAAATGGATGGTTTAGTAGAACCCCAAAGCTCAACTCCGTATGTCCAAATAATTCTGATAACTGTCATGTAAATGAGTCTTTTGTAATTAATTGGGAGCTTTGAACGTTTGTCCAGTAAATGTTGAAGTAGGCGAAAAAGTCGAGCAGTTTCTTGTCTTTTCAGTCTTGTATAAGGAGTTTATTAATTAAATCAGTCCTTACTTCATCCTTAATTATGAAGGTAATATGTCGAATTAGTTATTTTTAAAGATACGGAACCAGTGATAGTTTAGGTTAGAGCGCTGAGTCGCTGAGCTGACATTCCTGGTATCCAATCCAGCTGTGGAATATTTGTTTACTGTTAACAGCCGGAGATGTACCTTAAGGTATCAGCTGTCTCTCCTTGGGCTCATTCAGCCTCTTTAAAGTTTCTTCATGCCTGGACCTATGTCGAACTTATTATGACTTAAGATAGCATTTATTGATTCAAGTTTTATTTTTGATCGTTAAATAATAGCAAAACGTGCCAAGTTATCAATTTAGGGAACCGGGTAGGTAGTGAGTAGAGCTGAGTTGCTGAGCTAAAAGTCCCTATTTAAAATCCAGCTGTGGATAAATTGTTCAATCTTTTAACAGTCATAGATTGATCCTGTAGGATTTGTAGATCCTTCTGAGGCTCATCTAGCCTTTATAAACTTGGTACATATGACGAACAAAGCCAAACTTAATACATTTTTGAATGAGATGAAAATAGTTGACTGGATGATCTATATATCTGTCACTATTTTAATTCATTATTTTCACTATTTATTACACACACACATTATCACATTATCTGACACATTATCTGTCACTATTTCAATAATTTTGTTATATTTGGCGTTATCTTAATTTTATTATATCTGTCACTATTTTAATTTATTATTTTCACTATTTTAATTTTTTTATTATCATTAATTTTTTAAATCTGTCTATATCTTAATTTTATTATAATCTGGCTCTTTTTAATATTAATTATCTTCTATCTTCATATCTGCCACTATTTTATTTTTCTACATTACTTGTCACCATATTATTGTTACTGTACATTTTTTATATTTTTTGTTCTGTTTGTTTCTCTGTTAGCCCTGAAGATGACCTACAGTGTAGGTCGAAACGTCGGCACATAATATAAGTTCATCACTTATTCTGTGTACTTATTGACTGCACCCCCCAACTATCTCCTTTACATTAATACATTTTTGTCTACTTTAATTAATTTTTTTATAATTTATTCTATTTTTATATAATATCATTTTTTTAATATTTTATTTGAAAAGAAAAGATATGGCCAGGACCTGGACTTGAACCCGGGACCTTCACCTCTCCGTGGTGACGCCTTATCCATCTCGGCCATCCTGGCTTCGCTTCACTGCCAGCCATATCCCCTCCTTTCACTTGATCCTACATCTCCGTGTTCTCGCAGTTTGCGATGTATACACGGAGAGAATGTTAATTGAACATTACTTAATTTTGGATCTAGTTGACTTTAAGTCGTTAATATTATTATAATTTATTTTATTTTTATATGATATAATTTTTTTAATATTTTATTTTAAAAGAAAAGATATGGCCAGGACCATGTTCAAGTGAAAGGGGGGAATATTGCTGGCCGTGAAGCGAAGCCAGGATGGCCGAGATGGTTGAGGCGTCACCACAGAGTGTCCCGGGTTCGAGTCCCGTTCCTGGCCATATCTTTTTTTTCAAATAAGGTAATTTTTTTACCTTTAATTATTGATGAAACATGGAGTACAAAATAATGAAGCGGGGTTGCACAGTGTGTTGAGCGTTGAATTATGTTCATTAATGTTGAATTATGTTCATTAATGTTGAATTATGATTCGCAGATCAGGCTCATCCAGCCTTTATATAGTTGACACATTTCTAGAATTATGTCGAACCTAAAACGTTTTTATTGATATAAGTTAGTTAATTTAATTAATTAAAGCTGTAAATACTAGATCCTTAATTAGTGACTGGACATATCGAGTTTTTATTTTCAACATAAGTGAGGTAACTCAGTGCGTAGAACTCTGAGTTGCTGAACTGTAGTAAGATAATTTATTTAATCTGTTAACATTCATTGGTGGATCCTGTAAGGTCTGCAGATCCTCCTTGGTTTCACCCAGCCTAGAAATCTCAACAACTACTTTTCGATTAAATGAAGCTACTTTGTTAATTATATCGATCAATTTTTATTATTAATCAGTGATGTGATATGTTATTTCAAAAGCTGATTAGCTCAGTGTATGGGATGCTGGGTTGCTGTGGTGAGGATTATGGCCTTGGCGTATAAATTATTTATTCTGTTAACAATCATCTGGTAAATACTCCTGGAGTTCACTCGGCCTGTATAAAGTGAGTGAGTCCTTTGATTGAGGAAAAACACAGATCGTGCGTATGTTAGCAAAATTACCCTGCACACAATTAACATAGAAACGTTACAGTCTCTATTATGTTCTGAACCCAAGAAATTGGTTATAGTGTTTTATTTTAATAGTAAGTGGATTAGGAGTAATTTAACTTTTACTTAATAGAATTTTTGAGAAGTGTCTGTTGTTATGTATGCAGCTGTATATTTTCACTCCTGTTTGTTCACCCATTTAACACCACTTTATGCTGGTATAACTTATCGGACGAGACTATAGTCGAAGTCCTAAAGTTCGCCTGTACAGTTATAATTATGATAGGGTCTTTAACGAGCACCGGACACCGCACAGGATCATTTTATGTCCCCTCCGAAGGACGGCATAACTAAGTATTTTTTACTTCTTTTAATAATACTGGGGCCAGTAACAAGGCTGCGAACCTGGGTTGTTATACTCTCACTCTATGTTTTCTTATGACTTGCTGTGATCTCGTAATTAATATCGCTCTCAGCCATCCTTCCACACGATTCTGCTATAACCGTCCGCAGAGAACAATGCCCTCACGACGATAAATCAACGACAGAAAACAATTAAAGGTTTTTAGGTTAATTGTGACCTTCGAGGTGGTATCATTAGAGAGGAGACTAAAGACGAGTGTCAGAGGCTGGGGAACCCTGCCAGATCTCATGTCACTGCGCTAGCACGGCACCGGCTCTTTGAAACTGGGCCAGTCTTCTAGTTAGGAATTTTTCTATTATTTATTAGCTATTGTTTTTTTATTTTCTATTTGCTATGCAACTTTTTCTTATGTATTTAGGGTATGGGGCACAGTTCAGGTCCATTGCCTCAGGTTTTTTTTTTTTCAAATGTACTTACATAATTTAATATATTATTTCAGACTACTTATATATATATTTAATATTTTCATAAGGGTGAATCGATAGCTAAAAACAGGACATAACTTTATTTGGTTTCGAGTAATTTGAATACTTACTTTTTTTTTTAAATTTATTTCTTGTATAATTTGCTACATTTCACAAAATAAAAATGCTGTACCAATAGACCAGTCTCAAATTAAAAACAAGTGTACAAATTTTAATATATCTCTGGAGAATCATAATTTACAATGAAAGAAAAAGTGTATAAAAAACTTCCAACAGAGAGGAAAAAAAATTAATAATAAAATAAACAAAAATTATAACAATACATTCTTAGTAACTTATATGCTTATATACTTATATAATGAAATGAAAGAATTTGGTATCCTACGATAATAAATAATTGGTTCGTTTATGTACATACCGCTTTGTACTATTTTTTGTACAGTTCCCAATATTTTTTATAAGTGGGTTTTTATTGTTTTTACAATTTAAAAAAATTGTTTACATAGTTTGTTAATAAATATATTAATGTATGGTATACTTAATTCTTTATGCATAATTTCCAGCAATTTTAAGACATTTGTTTTAGAATACATAATTATACAATTGGACTGTATATTTATGGGCTTTGTTTTATGGTTATTGTATTTATAGGAAAAATTGTCTTTTAGGAATGTTTTTGTTTGAAGACTATTACTTCAAATGTATGGTACTAGAAAATTTATCAATTGTTAAAAAATTTTGATGCTGACATTTTTTTAAAAGTTGTCCAGTTTTTATTTCCCATCGTTGCTTATGTAATTCTCATACAATTATGCTTTTTAAACATAAAATAAGTAGTATTGAATTTGTTTATTTTAAACTAACTGTGTTTAATATGTATGTAGACACGCTGAATATTTTTTGTCTTATTTTGTCCAGAGTGAGTTGATTGTATTGAGGAAAGTGGGATCATGCCATTCTTGCAGTCTTAGTTTTGAAATTGAGTTGTAATATAGGCAATAACTCCATTCAAGATCAATTCCCGACTTAGCCTCTCATTCGCTACGAAAATAACACGATTCCGCTTCCTGAAGTACAAGAAACTCATTTTTGAGAAAATATATTTAACCACTTGTTCACCCGGGCTGTAGATAAATATACGAATATTTGTTCCTTTGTCAATAGTCCTAGTATCGTATCTTTTGCTATGTAAATTGGTACATATGTATAATTGGTATGTATATTTATTGATAATAATAAGCTATTTGATCGCCTATTGACTATGGTGATTGCCCTGAGGTTAGGAAGAGCCATCTGGCGGGGAGTTGAGTGGGTGACGTAAAGCCCAGGTGGAGCCTCTTTGTGCCCTATCCGTTACCTCAAGTGCGCTCTTATGTCCTTTCAATTAGAGCAACTTCCCCTCCGGTATATGTTCCATTATATGCTGTCTGTATTAGTTAGCTCCCTATCTACTTCAAAAATTAATCATTATCCTGGTTGCTTCTGGACTCAACGTACCTCTGACCTGATGATGGAGTAGTACAGCCGAAACGTCGGAACTTAATAAATCAGTTTGGCTTCTTTGTGTATTAGTTTTTCTGTGACTGCGACCCCCCCCCCACAGGGTAGGCCAGTGTGTAGAGCGCTGAGCTGCTATGCCGAAGATTGCGGGTTCAAATCCGGCTGTGGCATATTGAACTTGTGGAATCTGAAGGGTGCACTCAACCTCTAGTGAAAGAGCGTGGCCTTCTGATAAATCATGTCCCTGCACAATCGTTGTCCTTGAAACAGCACAGTCTCTACCACGCACTGAATTCAATACTCTTTATGGGTTGTATTGGTATCGTTTTTTAAAAATAATTAATATATAACTAATACTGCTTAAGTCGGTTTCGAACCTTACAGAAGTAACTCAGAGTAAGATTTACGTTTAAATATGTAATTATTTTTTTAATACACTATATAATTATTTTGTTCGTATGTATGTCACTCAATACCTAACCGTTTGTACCGATTTTAATAATATTTTTTATGTGTGTTCAAGTCGCCTTTTTTTAATCTTTTGGTCTGGAAAACGTCTGTTGGATCCGCTACTTACTCTAAAAAACATATTAGTATTGTTTTATTAAATATATTCATAAGTTGATTATGTATTCACCGAAACTTATGAATGTCAAAATGTCATAGATATTGTGCAGCTGTTTCATACTTAGAGGAATATTCTTAACCGTCTACAATTTACTTTTTATTGTTATGATTTTTATATTCTTGACTTGATATATTTTGTTTGTATTATTTATTGATATTATTGATGATAATAGCTATGATGGTATTTAAATAATTAATGAGACAGCAGGAAGGCGCTGGGCAAGGCCTCCATAGAACGTGTCAATACTGGGCGGGAGGTTCGGTGCTGCGCTCTAGTAGTGACCTCTGGCACTAGCAGCCCGGCCCACCGCTCCCGGGCCTCTCCGCTCTTTCTACCTCCACCTTTTCTCAAACCGAAACAATTATTTATTTATTTTTTTTAATTATCTCTATATTTTTTTAAAAATATTAATATGTATAAGCAGCGTCAACTTAAGTATATTTTTTCTCTATAATTGCCTACATTAATCAAAACTGACTTTCATTTTCCTGACATGGAAGGAACTTTATATATCTTTTATGGAAATAAATTTTAATCTATCGATAGACAGTGGTAATTAGAATCATATAAATATGTTTATTTGTCACTTTTATATTTAAAGACACTTGCTGCTATGGCTAATCGAACGATGCAACCATGGAAACCCTAAATTTTGCCTATCCAGGTATAATTAGCTTAAGAAACTTTAACGAGAACGTATCGCCGCACAGGCTGTGAGAGACTCTCATGTCCTGTCATGTACGCCCTAAGGACAGCACAATTAAGGATTTTTTTTATTCCTTTTAAAAAATCTTGGTAAAATGGTATTTATGTTCGTCTTAAATAATATTCCTTTATGTATGAACAATTATAAACATTAATATAACAATTACAACTAGTATCATCCCTATTTGTGAGAACATTTTTTTTATAGTAGTAAATGTTCTCAACATATAGCATTATATAGTACCTACTATATGATTTAATAAAGATTTACCCTAATTTAAAAGTAGGTATGACTTTCAAAATCTAAGAACTGTTTGATGTTAATGAATATTTATTTTTTTAAAAATAGAAGAGCAATAATCTGTATGTTGACAGTTGACAGTCTCTCTCCTACATAAACAAAAATTATAGTTATAAAAACCTAACATCACTATAAACCATTAAAGGTTTTTGGTTCAGAGACTGAACTGTTTCCAGTAAACCGGTTTTGCAGTGAAGTTATTAGACAGACATCACGCTCAACCCTCAGATGTTTGTTCCCATTGGGTATCTACTTTATAGAGCTTTTAGATTCCACAGGGCCTATTTATGGCTGATTAATTTACCTGTTTATAATAAAATAATTTACCTGCTTCAACCAGATTTGAACCCGGGACCTTCAACACAGCAACGCCACCACCCCCACTCCCTCAAATCATAAAAACGAAAGGTATATTTACTTTCATTGATTTGATGGTCCCTCTTTGCTCTTATGATAATTTTTATTTCAATCGATTTCACGTCTTGTTCTTTTTACCTCCATCTCATTTTCTGTCTTCGTTGACTTTTAATGCGGAGGTTGTTTACCTTAGCATTGTTGGAAGTAATTGGTAGATTTTATACTGTTTTTTGTTTATACTATTTTAAGAGCAATTGTTAATATTTCTTTTTGACATAATGATCAGTCATTATGCACATGCAATGCTTTCTAGAATGCCTGAGACATACGTACATAAACATTGCAGTACTTCCGTACCGTTTGAAACCAGATATCCCAGATGTCGCGTTACAAAGAAATAGTTTTTCTAATTCTGCTTGAAGTTAATTAATACGAGAGGAGTTAGGAGGCTTCCCACGTACGCCTTCGACCATCCGGCAAGTGTAACCAGCTTACAGATGTCGGTATTGTTTGTTATGTGAACTCTTTGGAGCAAACGTGTTTCAGTTGCAACGGTTCTTTGGAATTTTGAAATTGTCTAAAAATATCTTAAATTATAAGTATTAGAATGGAATAGAAAAATAATGTTATATTTTAACTTGATCCCGTAAAAATAGCAGGTACCGAAATACAGCGGGCCTAAAGACTTGTAATGAAGATCACAAGGTGTTTAGATAAGTTCCAAAAAAGGAAATAAAAAAAAAAATTGATAGAAACAAAGAGAAATATATTTCTGAATTGTTATCTCCATGAAAAACGTGAAAGGGGGCAGGATTTATGTGTAGAATGCTCAGTTGCTGTGCTAAAGATCCTGGACTAAAAATCCAGCTGTGGAAGATTAATTGTTTTTATCTATTAATAGTCCTGGGAGGACTGAGTGGATCCTGAAGCAGGTCCTTCTTGGGTTCTCCCAGCTCTATAAATTGGAGCAAGTAGCTCGAGAGGGAAAATTTAGTAAAGATGTTACTTGTGCTTGAAGTGAATTCATTCTTAAAGCCCTAATACTCATTGGCCTAGAGTTTAGTGGGTTTTATTATTTTCATTTCAAATTAATAATACAAAAAAAATATTACTACTATTATCTTATCAAATTTATAACGATTTTAGTTTGGAAACACAAAAAAAAAAACACCTTTTATTAAAAATTAAATTTGTATATATTATATATATACTACTGTGATCAAAGAGTAAGGTGAATTTGTTTATAAAATTTAAATTGTTTATTTATTCTTCCAAATCAATTTCATCTCCTTCAAATTAATCACGTCTGATAAAACGCACTTTTTGCAGTCCTCGAAACAGTCGGAACAGCCTTTTTTCTGTATAGCCTTCAAGACCTTCTTCGATTCGGTTTTTATCTTTGCCGAATAGCCAGAAGTCGTATGAAGCCAAATCAGGCGAATACGGTGGTTGCGGAACGATATGAATCGAGTTTTTGGCCAAAAAGTCGCGAAGAACCTACGCAGTGTGAACCGGATGCATTATCGTGATGAAGGAACAAAGAGTTGTTCGCCGATAATTCCGGCCGTTTCAGACGAACAGCTTCAAGCAAATGACGCATAACGCTAAAATAATATTCTTTGTTGACAGTTTGTAAACAAAATTTACCTGCTTTCCTAATGCCAGGGAGTTTTAAATGGCAATTTCACCTTACTTTGTTTTATGATAAAACAATTATTTTTTTCCTTTCGGAAGGGACGTTAAACGGGGGTCCTGAGCCTGTACGATGTCAGGTACTCGTTAAAAATCCCTATCCTAATTAAACCTGGATAGGCAAAATTTAGAGCTCCCACTGTAGCATCGTCCGATTAGCCATAGCAGCATAAGTGACGTTAAATGAACAAACAAACAATATTTTTTAGATAATAATTTTCATAATAAAATTGTTAATTTATTTTAAAAATTTAGTCTTCATTTTTTTTTTTTATGTGATGAATAATCAAATAGAATAAAAAGTCGCTAATAAAAAATGTATGCATTTGAAGAGCATTTAAACATGATAATAGAACTCCACACATTCTCCTTTTAACTTTGGGATTAACTCAAAAACCTTATTTTTCTATAGAGGTATTTGGAAGTTCCATGCGAGTTAGAAAAATATATAAGTATATAGGCATTGGTTAAGCAAAACATTCCTATTCTAATGATGGCATTGATTAACTCAAAAATGTCAATATCTTTGTTCTTTTGAAGGAGCTATCTGTATAAATAAATATCTGCTTGCAAGATGATCTCTCCTCTTTCGAGGTCTATCTTACCCCCCACGAAAATTACTGAAAGAAGTATATCATAAGATGAATTATGGCGTTATAGGATCTTATAAGATAACTTATTTAATTCCATAATCCGATGTAAAAGTTGTAACCCGATGGCGGAATACGAAGCAGGGCTAAACAAAAGAAGTCCTCCGGGAGGGAGGCGAACCTAAAAGGCAGCTTAAGGACCACGACTAATCCCCCGAGGTGATCCTCCGCTCTTCCTGAATACAAACTGTCTGATTTAGGGGATCCACCTTGGACTGTCCTCTCGCTTTATGTATTATCGGGAGAGAGAACTTTAACCGCTGCCGTTCTCAGGATTATAAACTCCAACTCTTAAGTGCATTGTGGAATCCCCGGCAAGTGTCCATTTCGGAACTTAGGCTAGCGCTTGGATGTTACCTAGGGGATGGATTGCCTGGCTAAGGGGGTCACGTTCCTGAATACGTTAGCTCTCCTTGTCTGCTTATTATCGCTTCTGTAATTTACTGCCACTCTGCTGTCTACAGGGACAGTATTTGTATAAACTGCAGAGGGACAGTATTTGAACCTGTTTGTGCCATGTTTGTACTCTTCTACAACAAGGAACTATTGAATTAAAACAGTTTTTTTTTTTAGATTAATTTATTGATAGTTACAACTGTAATAAGTGATATTGAAATTCATCAAACCCTCCCTCTTGATATTTTCCCTTACTTTGGTATGGGTTATCCTTCTAAGCCTTTTTTATTTATCTTTTCTTCAGCAGGAAGTGATTATGAAGCTTCGGTTTCCCGTAAGGTCAGTACTCGGATTTCTGACTAATCCGTTGCCAATTACCCTGGCCGGGTGGTATTAGCCCAGCTCCGTCGTAAAACGTAGCTATTTGCAGTGGGACATCCAACGACTTCTGGTTTGTTGCATCTAAATGCAGCAGTGCAGCGCTCATTCTGATCCTCTTTGTTTTATTTCCCGGTTCAGATTTCCGCGTTTTGATTATTTTTTACGAGCTCTGTTGAGAGTGGGTGGTTCACCTCGTATATTTTAAATGGAGCAGGTTCTTCTTTGATCTAGCTCTGTCAATTTATATTTAGTAAAAGCTTTTGGCTCCTTCATCTGTCTCCATTTTCTCGTTATGAAAACTTTCGTAACTATCTCCTAAGGAATGCAAGTTGTGTAAAACTTATAAATATTGTATCCTAATTATCAAGTACACTGGATTTAAAATTTTTATTATTTATATTTATTTTGGCGAAAGTAAAAAAAAAAAAATTTCTTGGTCTATTGAATTGATATTGATAGAAGTCTAGAATCTATCTATATTCAACAGTCAGTAAGAGTTTAACTGTCATGGTGCACAGATTTGTAGCAAGCAAAGATTTAATCGTGAGACGTTATGTTTGATTCGAAAAATCTTCGTTGACATTTTGGGTAACGTTTTAGGACATTATGGGGGCTATGATTCAAGAACAAGAAAAGGTTATGTTGAATGTAGCACATTTAAATGGAATAATTAGTATTATATTAAGATGATATGTGTTAAAAGATACCAAATGGATGTGAACATATTATTGGTTTGTAATTTATTTTATTGTTACATGATATAATTTTTTAAATATTTTATTTGAAAAGAAAAGATATGACCAAAGCCGGGACTTGAACCCGGGTCTCCCACCTTTCCATGGTTGTGCCTTAACCATCTCGGCCATCCTGGTTCGTTTCTCGGTCAGTCATATCCCTTCTTTCCACTGATCCTATATCTCCGTGTTCTCGCAATTTGCGATGCATAGACGGGGAGAATGTTAATTGAACATTACTTTAGTATTGGATCTTGTTGACTTTTAAGTCATTGATATTATTATAATTTATTTTATTGTTATATGATATAATATTTTATTTGAAAAGAAAAGATATGACCAGGACCGGGACTCTAATGACTTAAAGTCAACAAGATCCAATAATAAAGTAATGTTCACTTAACATTCTCCCCGTGTATACATCGCAAATTGCGAAAACACGGAGATATAGTGGAGATCAGTGGAAAGAAGAGATATGACTGACCGAGAAAGGAACCAGGATGGCCGAGATGGTTAGGGCACCACCACGGAGGGATGGGAGACCCGGATTCGAGTCCCAGTCCTCGTCATATATTTTCTTTTCAAATAAAACATTTAAAATATTATTGGCTTAGTTTGGCATTTTTGGTTTTACTTTAATTTTAATTTAAAACTATTATTTTTATGAATTTATTAGAACACAGACCGCCATTGGGGCCCCTGTTCTGTTACCACCTGATATTTTAAATGCGTGTGGCACTAGAAGCACTTCATTCCGTCTAGGGCCTCAAGTGGTACTTAAAGAGTTTTTCTTTTATGTCTCACGGTTTGGAATGGGTTGTGATTCAAGGTTATCGGTACAATAATAAAAGGTGTTCTTTCTTTACTATTACATTAAATTTTTGGTAGTTTAACGTAATTTTATGCTTCCAAGGCATCTTTTAGGAATATTTATCTCCCCACTGGTTCATAATAGTACTTATGGTTTGTTGTAGGATGATACGAGTAGGTTGTTGGTATCATCGCACATCCTCGCTACACCCTTTTTACTTCATAACTAAGAATTTTTTTCTCCTTTTAAAAAAATCCCATAATGTATTTTTTTTTATTATCACATACCGGCCACTATGGACCACGTGAGTATCATTGGTTAGGCTTCTTTGGGAGTCTTGATTTCCTTTCTTCCCATCTCATCTAATGTACTTTATTAGATAGAAATTATAAAAGTTAAAACAAATTTCTTCTTTATACTTACTATAATAATAATAAGCTTTATTTTTTTTCCTCTTTCTTCTATGTACAATTTTTACATGGTTATTATATTTACAAGTTTTTTAAAAAGAAAAAAAGGCCCTTCTTTGGGCATAAGCCTCTCCCAATTTACCCCAGCTACGTCTGTTCCAAGCAGAACGGTGCCATAATACTCCTATGAAGTTTTGTATGTCGTCCCGCCATCTCGTAGCTGGTCTCCCTCTTCTCCTAGTGTGGTGTATTGGATACCAATCCGTTGTTGCCTTAGCCCAATGTGTTGATTCCTATCTTGCAATGTGTCCAGCCCACTGCCATTTAAGATCAGATACTGTCTTGAGAATATCGCGCGTACCAGTCAGCTTCAATAGTTCTGTCTTCTTTATTTTCTCCCTTCTACTTTTCCTTAACATACTTCGCTCCATTGCACGCTGAGTGATTGCTAGGGATTTTTTATATCATTATTTAGGCTCCAAGTTTTGCATCCATAAGTTAAAGAGGGAATGATGCAAGCATCAAAAACTTTTCTCTTGTGATGTATGGCCACGTTGCTTTTAAAAATATTTTTGTGTGACCAAAATTTGGACCATCCTATTTTAATCCTTCTATTCACCTCTTTCTTCGATTTATCTTCAAATGATATAAGTTGCCCTAGGTAGATTGTTTCTTTAACCCATTGGAGTTTGCTGGTACCGAGAAATATTTCTTCTTCTTCGGCATTTGCCATCAAGACTGATTTGTTAAAATTTATCTCCAGCCTAGCCTTTTACTTACTATAACAAATTTTATCTTTATATACAAATTTATTATCTTGCTCGTTAGATAATTGCTCGAGATTAGGCATCATCTTCGGTGAAATCCATCGATATTTCCTGGCGAATCCCTCTATCTATTGGTGAAAACCCTATGAAAATCCGTGCTGTAGTTATTGAGTTCAGCGCGAACAAATGCGGCCGAGGTTGATTTATAATATGTATAGATAGATAGGAATTGAATAAATAATAAAGCATTAAGCCTATAAAAATAAAATAACTTCGCTATATCCAATGCTCGTATACTGTTCAAGTTTCCTCCTGACCTTGCTACAATTCCGCCTCCTCCACTTTAGATATCCAATAAAGAGACGAGAGACACGTGTTGCCTAGGGAAGGGAAACTTTTAGCTTTTCCCTCTCTTCTTTGCAAAAGGGAAAAGGGAATCAGTGTTGCCAAATCAAAGGTGGCTTCGAAGGAATCTCAATATCCCTCCCTCCCCCTTCGAGCTCTCAGGAATTCCCAAATTTAAATATTGTCACCCTCTTCTTATACCGTCCTTATTCATCGCGTGTGTAGTTCCTCGCCTCTTATTGTCTCTTCTAATCGCTTCCTTCTTTAAATGTCCTCCTTTAATCGGATCCTCCGAAGGCTTTGAAGGGATTTATGGTCCCGTTAACGAGAGACTTCGTCCTTCCTAGAGACGTTTAGAAGAAATAAAACGGTATTTATTGCTTCACATATTCAGGCGATTCGGAATCCGATCAATAGTTCCTTTGTTAAACTATTGAGAGCACGATGCCTCAATGTGTAGAATGCTAGGTTGCTCCAATGCTTACTCAGTCTCTATAAAGTGTTGGTATTGGAAACCTTGCCGTTGAGAGTGATCTCGGACAAATCACTCCTTGTACAACCTTTTGTCCTAGAAACAAAGCAGGCTGGTCCTAAGGCCCTTAATGGGTCGCAGTGGTACAGTTCTTTCTATGTCATACCAGTCGCTGTATAAGGCTATCTTCGTGCTGTATGTATTTTAATTGGTATTGTCATGATATGTATTTCTATTTATCTTCATGTATAGTATCTTGTTATTTTTTTTGTCATGCGATTAATGAATTGACAAAACCTTAATAAAGTCGATAACCAGTAGACGGTGTACTCAACGACTTTTGGTTTTTATTCGTTAAATTATATCTTAACAATTATTACAGTAGAGCAAGAACTCAAAAGATACATAAAATCCTTGTTAAGACATAAATGGAAAAATTCCAATGAAAAAGCCTTAAGTCTCTAAAACTGGAAATAAGATAACTGTCAATATTTCACCCATTCATGCATCTTCAAGGCAGAAAGAGAATAATAGCAAAGAAAAAAAGGAATAAAGCACACCGTAATATCAAAATTCAGCAAGATACCAAACATAGAAAAAATGATACCACCACCGATAGCCAAAGGCAACTAATTATTCATTAGGAAGATTGACGAACAGCAACTTGAATAAGTTAACTAAAACAGCTGGTAAAAATAAATAATTGAATAAAAAATACGCAAACCAAACATCAAAAAGCACAAAAGAAAAATAACATTATCAAGAACCCAGTGGAAATACGAAGTATTCGACAAAGTAGATTTGAATTATTTCCATTCATATATCATTATATTTCATTCATAATTATGTAAAGGTAGCACTATTTTTGATGAGATAACTCAAAATTGTTTTATGTATCGTAGGTAGCAGATGTCCCACTTGCAGTTTCATCGCAGAAACCTGCCGATGTCATATTTTGCTTCCAAGCAGAATTGAAGACAATAAAAAACTCGAAACAAAAAAAGAAACGTTTATATTATTTTATATTTTTTTTTGTAAATTTTACGATTTACAAGTTCAACGAAAAGTTAGCTATCCAAGATTGATCACTCTGGAATGGAAACCATTCAAGTCAGAAGTTTCTCCACTAGGTTTTCTGACGAGCATCCAGTATTCCTTAGTCCTGAGGAAACCGAATAGTATAGCTTTCTTTTGCATCCAGCTCCAATACTCTCTCAGAACAGCCTGCAATTGGGACACAAATAGACGTAATCATGTTTGTTTTCAAAATGTGTTGAGTTTTTATTTACTTATTTCCATAAATAAGCTTCTACCTGGAAAGAATATGCCACGACCAACGCAATGATTCCCGCCGAATAGCTGACGTAAGGTCGATCCGAAGAAAACGCAAGAGAAATCGCGAAGTTGAAGATGCTGAGGAGTGGGTAGAGTATGAAGAGTGGTACTTGTACCAGCGTCTTGTAGTCTCTCATCTTCGGCCGAGTCATTCTTTGAATAGGGTTATCTTCGTCCAGTTGTTGGCCCGCATTCTGACATAGGTTATAAACTAGTCAGGTTATTTTGTGAACTTTTGCGAACTTAAAGTCTCTCAAACAGCAGTAAGAAATGAAGCAATCAATGCTTCAGAAAACAAACTACGATTTGGAAATCAATAAATTAAAATCCTGTTAGATGTTTACCCAAGATACATACCTTCGCCACATTCTGGTTATAAATAGCCTGCACGAATTCCATTCTTTAATTTTTATTTATTGTATTAGTTTTTATATTTAATTTTAATTTTCTGTCTTAAAAAATTGGATTTTGTAACACAATGGAATCTTTATTTTTTTATTTATTTTAGTATTGTTAAGTTTGATCACATGCTAGAAATATGTTACTCATTCCTAATAATGGATAGACTTACATCTTACTAATATTATAAATGTGAAAGTTTGTATATTTGTCTCTCTTTCACGCAAAAACTACTGGACGGATTTGGATGAAACTTTACAGTAATATAGGTTATAGATCAGAATAACACATAGGGTATAGCAAGCGCGGATTTAAGGGTGTGAGTGCACGGGGGCATGTGCCCCACCCGACAGTTTTTTACGTACTGTGGAGAATCCATGATTTTACATAATTAAAAGCAAATCACATGATAATAGTTGTTAAAATAACATAAAGAACATGAGTGAAACTATTGTTTTGATATCCTACTAATATTATAAATGCGAATGTTTGTATATATGTTTGTTACTCATTTACGCAAAAACTACTGAACGGATTTGGATGAGATAGAGGTCGCAATGAATTTCTCGTAGAATTGGAGAAAAACTTAATTGATTAGCCAACGTTTCGATCTACTTTGTAGGTCTTCTTCAGGGCTGTGGGGGAGGGGGAGAGGGTTAGGTCCTCATTAGCTTGAAACACTATGAAACATAGTGTTGGCTAATCAATAAAGTTTTTCTCCAATTCTACGAAGAAATTCATTGTGACCTCTACCCGGACCACTTTCTTCCACATATATTATCAAGGTCAACAATTATCATTCAATATTTAATCTTTTGTCAGCCATAGATAGACACTGTAGGATCTACAGACCCTTAGGGGTTCACCCAGCATATATATATATATATATATATATATATATATATATATATATAGTGGATATCCTTAATTAGGGTAAAAAAACATGGAAAAATCACACTGCATAACCGCTGTCTTAAAAACAGTACAATTTCTACGTGTCTATGTATCCTTCATGCTTTAGAGAGCTACAGATTTTTTTTTTAACCAAGAATCTTCAGCAGAGCGATTCCGCATTCTACAGACTGAGCTATAGACAGATATAATATTTGAGTGACTTCATATTTGTTTTGAATATTTTAAAATTAATTTATTATATCAAAAATTATTATTGGAACTCTGAATAGTCTTGAATATTATTTGTTGTAAGGGAAATAGCTATCTTAAACGAGACAGTTAAGCTGCCAACAGCGGAAGATTTACAACTAGAAGAGAGGAATGCAGAAGATACTCGGAAGGTGGAGTATATACTCGAGACTACATACACAAATGTATACTTGACTATATTCACACCAGTCGCCGGTCGATTAACATCTACTGAACCGGTTTGATGTGAACCGGTCTCGCTAAACTGTCACCGCCAACAAGAACACTTTTACTAGGGCTAGTTATGTTTCCTTTATTTATGTTCCGTTACTGTTGCTGGCTTCCTATGGCGGGTCATCATTCAGTGTCAACTTATCTCCCCAAGTCTTATCTCTTGTCTTCCACCACCTCGTTATCCCTTCCAGGCAAACGTTATATTTCTGGTAAAAACTGTCACAGAAAATGAAACGAGACTTTAAAAAAAAAATTGTTAGAAAGTGTTGATAAAACAATACACAGTTCACAGCTCTATGAAGAAGAGTGGGACACATTACTTCTTAAATTGTTGTAAGTAATACAAATTTCCTTCCATCTAATACATGGTTGTAGTCAGGTTTCAAGAGTAAAAAAATGCTGATAGGGTTATAATTGCACTCATAAAAAAAAAACCTGTACCACCTGAGTGGTTCAGTACATGGTAGAGACTGTAATGTTTCAAGAACAACGGTTCTGCAAGGAGGTGACTTGTCCTAGAGGTCACGCTCAAACGCCAGATTTTCTCCCTTATTTTAGGTACCCTATTTTTATAATATTTTATAGAGGCTGGGTGGGACCCAGGAGGGTCCTTGATCCCATATGATCCTCTCCCGCTGCAAACAGACTAAATAAAAATCATGGCCTGCTGCGGGATTTGAATCAGGATTTCCGGGATGGCAACTCAGTGCTGTATTAAATAATACAACATTTTTTTTTTTCTTTCTTAACCTCTTAAATAATATTACCACAAGTAAAAGCAAGTAGAAACTGAATTTCCGGGAGCTGAAAGCATCGCTTGTATAAACTAACAAAAAATAAAATAAAAAAATTGTAAGATTCAATTTTTTAAATTTTGGAGTTATCAGTTTTTTATCCTTAACACCTCAATTATATTCCACCCATTTTACAAATTAATAAGTTAGCTACCGCTGATTTATTTTATATTTTTCTGTTTCACTTAGCATTATTTTTTTTTTATTTTTGCGTTGCAACAGTTAAATTGTTGCAGTAAATCGCTTGCGGAATCATGTAGAGCCGTTGTTAATCTGTCGACTGTTAATTATTTTCGCAAGCGAGGCCTGGCTATTAAGGCCGCAATAGCGTTCGTTTATCGGAGGATTTAAAAAGTAATTATTTTTAAAACCGTTAATTAACAATGTCCTGCAGCGGGACGCGGAGAGGACAAAAACACGCTCATCAATCTCATCAATTAAACTGTAAAAGTGAATTAAACCTGGTCCTAGCCGTACCACGCGGCCCAATAAATATCTCCCACCAAAATTACATCATCCTCTGGAGGGAGTGCAATTTATTGCACCCGATATATCCCTCGCCACCTATTTAGCTCTCTCTCTCCCTCTGTACTCTTTGCCTTTTTATCTAATTGCAGCACTCGCGTCACAGGTCATCAATCCATTTGCTCACCGATGATTGCACCAATGATGGATCCTTTATATCGGTTATTACCATTCGTCACTTGATCGCTAGGAATTATGTAATTTCTTAAGTGAAAATTTCGTTAGTCACGTTTAGCGTCTTTTGTTAGGGGATAACCACGTGTGTTCCCGTCAGCAACAAGCTCGATTCTCGCGACACCTAACGCCCTGTGCATGAATTATACATTTTCTTTGAATCAACTTCACTTTGATATCAATTCCAATGATATCAAAATAATTATATCTTATCTAATAATAATTATAATCTATAAATTCGTTTAATAGATGTGAAATTGATACTATTAATTAATTACAAAATTAATAACTGGTTGAACTTTTCCCTAAAACATATTAAATGTAATAATGGGGAATGGAGATAGTTGGAAGGTGCTATCATGAAAACACCAAATAAGTCAAGGATTATATTTTATTTGTGCCGACGTTTCGACCTACTTTGTAGGCCATCTTCAGGGCTAATGAGAGAGGCAGCTTTGTGAACTGTCTAACTGACCTTTTTTAGTTATTACAGTAATAGTTATAGTTATGGAACTAGATCTGTATTTGTAATAGTTGTAATGTCTTGTTTTATCAAACGTTTGAAAGTATAAATAATCTAAGTATTGCTGAACATAATGATGATAATTGTAGGGTATGAATGTGTACATTTTATTTTATTTTTATTATTAGTATTATTTTTTTTTATATTATTATTATTATTTTTATTTTTTTTTTTTTACTTTTTTTTATTATCATTTCCGCATTAATTTATTTCTGTTACCGCATGTATATATTTTTCCGCATGTATATATTTATTTATTTTATTTTGTTTATATTATTGTTTTGTTATGGAATGACTGTAAGCTACATAGCACTATTACTTATTGCCCACAAGTGGCAGATTGTAATATTTCAATAAAGTGTTAATATAATAAAAATAAGAAATGATGATAATAATGCTAAAAATTAATAAAATAACTAATTACTATTCTAATAATTATAATCAATAAATAAGTTACTATTGAGACTAAACATCTTCGAGGCATAGTATTTCACTCATTCCTTAGGATATAAGAACAGTTTTTGGACTTTATTCTCAATTTATATTTATATATTTGATTTATATAATAATATATAATTTTAATTATATAACGCCACAGATCTATCATTGGTATTTTATACGGACAGAAACATTACATAGAAATATAACTAATAATAATTAGGTATATTTTAATATTATAATAATCATTCACGTGAGTAAATTAAAAACTTTTTCCAGTCATATATTATTTTTCTTTATTCTATAAACGTTTCAACAATTCCATGTCATTTTCAATTTACATTATTTTTAAGTCCTTCAGTATTATGTTTTACATATATAAACAGCAAAAAAGATAAAATACCAATCTTAGATAATATAAATGTGGTATATAACATTGATTGCAAAAATTGTGACAAACAATATATAGGACATACCAGTACACATCTAAAAAATAGATTCTATCATCACAAAAATAATCTGAAACCAAATTCAAAAACAAGCACTGCATTATCAGCCCATTGCAAAAAAGAATCCCACACATTTGATTTCGAAAAGCCACGCATTTTGCACAGAGAGGGAAATAAGATAAAAAGGAGATTTTTAGAAGCATTATACATAAATGACAAAATAGATAAGGTGGTAAATGATAGGAAGGAATCTAACGAAATAAGCAAACTATACTCATCAGTGATTTTAAAGTTAAAAATGAAATAAAGAAATATAGAAGTCTACACTTATTAGATAACACAGATAACATAACCTTCTCAAGAACCTCATAGCATTGTTTTCATTTTCCAATTCTTAATTCATACAATTAACTTTTTAAAATAAATAAAAGATATAAAATAGATCAATATAGATAAAAAATTACTAATTTATATTAATTAACCATTCATGATGACTATATATTGAAGAAGAAAATAAATTAAAGTACTATTTTAATAATAATAATCAAAAACAGTCCAAATTTATTTATCAAAGTACAAATTTCAAAAATTGTTAATTGACCATGGAGTACACTATAACTCTAAGCTTTGTTTTAAATTATATGGCTATCAACCAAAAAGGTATCTATATTTTATTCAGTATTTTTGGGACATGTTTTTTGTATGTAAAATTATGTATTTATTTGATTTATCTTTTTATTTTTAGATTGAAAATGTACAAAATTATATAAAATTTTTTAGAGAATATTTTTAAAATTAAATAATGTTAAAGGACTTAAAAATAATGTAAATTGAAAATGACATGGAATTGTTGAAACGTTTTTAGAATAAAGAAAAATAATATATGACTGGAAAAAGGTTTTTAATTTGCTCATGTGAATGATTGACTAATAAAGATGTACTCCAGTTACAAAAACAAGAAAATAAAAAATATTATAATAATAAAAATACAGCTAATAATAATTATTCTCCAAATATAATATTTCATCTTAAAATTCACTTCTTAGAACTCTCACTTTAAGGTTATTAACCCTGTTAATATTCTAAAACAGGTCGTGATGTAGCGGATTCTTAAACATTTCAATTAAATCTGTCAGTTACTAATTAAATATAAGATCCGCCATTTAGGCAGGTAAATATATCTGAAATGTCTGAGTGCATTTTCGTGTTGATGTCATGATTTGGGCGTACATCCAAGTTCAGCTGCATATATTGCTTCAATTGCATTTATCATTTATGTTTTAATAGAAATCGTTAACAAAATCAGATCTCATTTAATATTTAAAATAATTATTTAGGTAAAATCCTGAGAAATTAGAATACTCTTTACTTTGTTTTTGCTCATTATAATACTTAAGACATACCTAAATACTCTAATACTAGTTTTCTTCCTTAAATTTTCAAATTTATTGATATCGTGCTTAAACATTAATGGTGGGTTACCATTATGTTTTTTTAAAATTTATTTATTGATATTTTCAACTGTATTACAATAATACATCAAGTAAATAGGCTAAGTGATACATGACAAGAGATAATGGCAAGTAGAAAAATTACCCACTGGTAGTACTCAAATCAAAGTTCAACTAAGAAGGTCACGTGGCCATCTTCTTTCAGACGCCTCGGAGGATTATCGGGAATTGAAGAGGAGCTAGGTTTGAAACTAGAGGGTTTGAGTGGGAATGAAGTTTGTTATGAAAGGATAGATACCGGGTTCGGGCCAAATCAGCAACAAAAAGGACATTAAGGTCGTTATGGATGACTTTATTCTTAACAAATATGGAGCATTGAGGATTTTACGAAGGATTTTGGATTGTAGGGATTGGATACGAGAGGAATTCGATGGCTTAGTGGAGCTCCAAAGCTCTACTGCGTAAGTCCAAATAGTTATGATGGTCATGTAGATAAGTTTTTGTAGTTAATTGGAAGCTTAGAGCGTTTGTCTAGTAAGTAGACTGAAACGTCGAGCGGTTTCTTGTCTTTTCAATCTGGTATGAGGATTCCATGTCCATTATGGGTTAAATATAAGATATCATACTCCTGTGTCCAGGTTCGAGTCCCATTGTGTTAAATAATTTTTCTTTTAAATCACTCGGCTTTCGTCCATTATAAAGGCTTTGCAATCTGGAAATATTATATGACCATTTAAAAAAAATCTATTTCTGCTGTTAATATAATCTTTTTTCCTCAGATTGTTCTAATTTAGTCAAAAGATAAAACGGACTTTACAATAGTTGTGTAGGTTGTCATTTTTGTTTGGATTTTTTAAAAGATAAGTAACCAGTTAAAATTATGGGATCGCCTTTTTTTCTTGTGTACTATTTTTTGATACTGAAGTTATCGAGCATTGGGATCGCTAAGCCATTTATTACTAGTATTATTTCGATTGCGATTTTAAAACGATATCTTCATTAAACATATCAGAAATGAAGTAGTTAGCAAATAACATTAAATCAAGACTGATGTGGTTGAACGGTGGAGAAAGAGAGAGCTTACATTTTTCTTGATTTAGCCAGACCTAAGTAGCTTTTCCAGGACATTGTATATCAAAGCCTACACGGCGCTGTGGTTAGACCACTCCGCACGTCTCGTAGATTTTTAACGGTTTGCTATTGATGAGATTTGCCGAAGGTCATGGCTCAAATCCGGCTGTTCCAGAGAAAAATTTATCTGTTAACTAAAGGCTCACCCAACCTTTATAGTGTGGGTACTCATAATTTGTGAAAAACATGGATCTTAGACAAATCACCTCCTTGCGCAACCGTTGTCCTCGAAACTGTGCAGTCGTTCGTACAGACCGAAGACCATTCATAGGTTAGTGGTATAGGTTTCTTGAGACAAGACTCAATAACCTTATACGCTCCAGTCTCTTGGGATAAAGTATTGAGATTGTTTACCATAAACCAAAGTGGATTATTTTTTTCTGTGATGGGGAACATGGGGCACAGTGAAACATGGGGCACAGTGAAACAAAATAGTTTTCCCGCAAAATATTTGAATCTGACCAGTGGCGCTATTTATTTATTGATTGTATTTGAATCTACCTGCTATTGATTTAGATTCAAACTGGCTGTCATTGCATACAGTTACGTTAGATCAGGGTGTTTGTATTTCCTGGTAGAAAGTAAATTTTTGACGCTTCGTAATAATCTATATTGCGTAATTTTACTTGTGTTTACGGAGTATTGTGTTATATTTTTTAAAATAACATTGTCTGCAGTATAGACACTGGTAAGTAACATCAACGTTCATCAGTTAGTATTTGTGCGAAAACGTGGTTTTTGTTATTCTGGCATGTGGGGCACATTGAAACATGAATCATTGGGGCACAGTAGAGTGAAACGTTTCACCGTGCCCCATATGATTTAAAAATGTATTATTTTTCCAAAACTTTTATTTTTTAAGTAATTTTTACACGTTAAAGTATATTCATGTCCTTGCCCTGACCTTTGATGCTAAAAATGTCTTTTATTTTTTGATGATGTGAAAAATGGTTCGTAATTACAAAAGAACTACGAACATCGCTACATTTTCTGAAGATTCGATGAAAAAAGCTGTCAAACTTGTTCAGAGTGGAATGAGTATTCGTGCAGCTGCTGAAATGAAAGGTGTGAAGTTTCAAACTCTTTTCAGATATTTACGTAAGTCAAAAACGGAGGATGATGGTGAAGAGGTGAACTGAAGTACATTACTTTATTATTATGTAACATTAGAAGTTAACTGAATAAATTTATCTATTCAATCCTCCCCCTCTGTAGTTGTTTAGGTTATATAGCCGAATCTAACATCATTAATATTAACTTTATATACGTTAAATATATAAGACAACTGGCAGCGACCTTAAGGTGATACGCAGTTGCTTCTGATTGTCATCCTCTTGTTTTATACATTGTTCTCTACCACGTATTGAACCCAATACCCTTCATGGGTTGTAATGGTACAGACTTTTTTTCTATTTGTGAAGTTCTACGAATAGCGCAATAACACAATCTAGCATGATTAATATTATCAGATAAGTTTTTCATGTAGATAAAACAACTAGAAGCGACCCTGAGGTGGCACACAGTTGCTTCTAAGTGTCATCCTCCTGCTTTGTACATTGTTCCTGGACGAGACCTGACTGACCCCAACCCTCCGGTAAATTGTTTCCTCCGGGGATGGAAGCAATTTCGATGAAAGTTGGTGGTAGTACAATGGTCGGAGGCGGCGGCCAGCTGACCACCGCAGTTTTATTAGATCCCGGAGGTTATTGTCAACGACACCTTGCCTTTATTCATGCCGCCGGGTACGGCCAATATAAAGTCGAGCAGGATATGGCGAGCCCAAGGTATATATAGCCTTAGCCACTCCAAATGAAAAAGTCCGAGGGGTCGCTTTACCTCCCCTCCCCCACTCTCTCTCTCTCTCTCTCTCTCTCTCTCTCTCTCTCTCTCTCTCTCTCTCTCTCTCTCTCTCTCTCTCTCTCTCTCTCTCTCTCTCTCTCTATTATTGTGTCCGATCCTCTTCTTCTTCCTCTTCCTTATATCTGTTTAGATTGATCCAGGTGATCTCAGGAACCATTTCAGACTGGGATGGTTTTGCTGTGTGGAATGGGATTGTTTCATATTGTGGTTTGTTCCCCGTAGAATGTGCTAATGTCGATATTCACACTACCCTATAAACGTAATTCCCATCTATCTTATAAATATAAGGTTAGTCGTGTAATAAATCTACTTTACTTAGTTTAAGGCTGCTGTGTTGTGCGGGGAATGCATTACTAAGCCCCTTACTAGAAACGGAATACTGTACCCATTTAAGATTAGAAATATAAGAAAATTATTGGGCACGAGGTAACTAATGTTTGTTATTTATTTAATGATATTTTACAACTTAATTGTTTATAGTTCCAAAAGTTCTCGCCCAAGATCTTACTTGAGCCAGTCTCCTGTAAGTCTCCTCGCTTCCATGCTCCCCTATAGGTCACCATGTCCAAAGAAATCGCCGCGAAAAATTCTTAGTTATGACGTTCTTCGAAAGGTACGTAAATTGGCTTTCCCCTTCCAGATAGTCGTTCCTAATTATTGACATTAACCTTGAATGGTGTGAAATGGCTAGGGTGTGCAAGCAATGATTACACAAAATAAGAATGAATTGTTGTGCCTACGTTTAGGCCTAAGATGTCATTCTTATTTTGTGTAGTGTTGATTGCACATCCTGGCCATTTCACACCACTTCTAGGATTATCCAGGCAACTAATTTTCACCTAATCATTCCTCACTATGCAAAATTTAGGATCCCGCTATATCATCTGATTACCAATAGAAGTAAAATACATCCACGACTTTAACTATGTTTTAGTCGGTCATAACCATGGTTCTAGAGGTTCAGCCTATCAATATGATTATATTATGGAGATGTTTCGAGGTTTCATTATCTTATTCACATCCAAAGAGTGAAAAAAGTAGACTTTTAGTAAATTTACAGGAATGAGCATTTAGATCAAAATATATATATATACCAGCTTTTGCTTGCGGCTTCGCTCGCGGGAAATTTGGTCTGCCACATAAAGTTTCGTGACAGATCATTTTAAATAATAATTTAATTTTTTTTAACTATAAGTTACTCGTACATCCAAAATTTCAGATGTCTAACTCCAAAACTGATGGATTCCATACAATCTTTGAACCTCTATTATATTAAGGGGGAAACCCTTGGGGGTGGAATTATCCAAATTTCTTTCTTAAATTATACTAAGAACCTATCTGCAAATTTCAAGATGCTAAGTTCCTGATTTGCCTTTAATTATGTACTATAATGGATTCTCCACAGAACACAAAAAAACTGTCTGGGGGGGCACGTGTTAAATCTCCTATAAAAGCCCACCTAAATCTACCCTTGCTGTAGCCTACGTGTTATTATGATGTATAACCTATATTACTGTAAAGTTTCATCCAAATTCATTCAGTAGTTTTTGCGTGAATGAGGAACAAACATACATACAAACCTTCTCATTTATAATATTAGTAGGATATATAATAATGCAATTGGGAAAAACCACAATGCAAAGCCTTATGTTTAAAAAATACACCCACTTACCAGTCGACGTTTCGCCTATTCAGGCATTATCAGGACACCAAAACCCCACCACCAAGACGTTCAACATACAACTGAACGAAAGTACTTAATTACTTTCTATTACTTACTCAGTTGTATGTTGAACGTCTTGGTGGTGGGGTGCTGTCTCATGTTTGGAGCCTGTTTGGACTGTTGATCGTTGGGATGTATTGCACCTTTTTCTTCGAGATGTGATTCACATAACCCCCTTTTTGTTTTTGGTGTCTTGATAATGCCTGAATAGGCGAAACGTCGACTGGTAAGTGGGTGTATTTTTGAAACATAAGGCTTTGCATTGTGGTTTTTCCCAATTGCATTATAATAAATAATAGTGTTTCTTTTTGAGTGTGTGTATATATATATATATATATATATATATATATATATATATATACACACACAAATATATAAATATATAAGCCAAATTATTGATAATTAGAGTAAGAGTTAGATCATTTAACTAATGGAGCAGCGGAGTTCTCGAGACAGGAGGGAGGTGATTTATGGTCGGTGAGGGCAGGCAGATGTTGCGGAGTTCACAAGGATCGGCCACCTTGAGTAGACAAAGCAACTACAAGAATACACATCTCTCTCTCAAAGGGACCGATTTAGTTTCCAACATTCGCTCTGGAAATATTTCAACTGTTACTTTTACCGCTGCCATGGCCTATTTACTATATTAAATATTCCAGGTATTCCTATGTAGGCCTTTTAAAATAGTCCCTAACCTACCATACGGTCTCCATAGGAAGAATATGTTCCATAATTTGGAGTTACTACTAGAAATCTGGAAGTAGTCACGCCGCGGTACTCCTTATAAAGGCATAATTCATGATTCACAGCTGTCTTGATGTATTTAGCACTTGGGTTCCTTGTAACCTTGGTTCTTCTTAACCTAAGAGTTGTAGGTTGGAAGATTAGATCAGTGGTATCGAACCTAAGGATTCACAATGCCTCTATATCTCTCACATATCTCTTATATTTTGTCTAAGTTCATCTTCTTTAAAGTACGTATCCTCTTTGGATGTAGGCGATCATAACAGCTCACCTTCTTTTAATGAGCGCTGCATGAAAAAGGTTCCTCAATCAGGAGTGATCTCTGTGCCCTGGATCTTTCATTCCTTCAATCTTGTGTTGTATAATTAACTGCACCAGACATTACTTTTCGTTTCGCGTCGCAATGTATGCCTAAATATATCTTTTTTTTTTTTTTTTTTTAAAGAGAAAAGATAGGCCCTCGAGCTCGGGAGCACACTGGGGCTTTAGGATCTAGGAGAGAAAAGGTTTGTTTTCGACAGGCATGGGCCTTGGATAGCTCAATTGGCAGAGCGATGTCACGGTGAGACAAAGATTCCGGGTTCAAATCCCGGTCGAGGGCCTATCTTATCACTTTAAAAAAATAAAAATATTTATAACTCATAAAAAATGTCCAATATCTCAAGGAGGTTCTGATTTCATTGAAGTATACTTTTATTGCTGACATGGTGAACTTTATGCATACTTCGATAACATCACATCTCCAGTGGTCCAGCCTGTGATCCATATGACAGCACTCAGAACACGGTCGAGTCTACAGGTTCAAATATATGTTGCATAGTACATTTCTGTGTTATTTAGAGACACTTCTTGCCTTCTCTGTACAAAACCTGATTTCATTTTAATGATCCCAGTTATGAGTTATGTCATATCCCAGGTAAGTTGGGATTCTATTGGTCCTTTTTAGAGAATGATTATTCCCATGGAATTTAGTATCTATACGTTGGTTTATACTGATAATCATTATATGACAACCCACCCCGCCGCCTAAACCGGCAATGGCCTCGAGACCTGATATAATAATGTTATTTGGAGTACTGGCACTGGCGAGATTCTCCATTCACGACCTGTGTGTATGTGTGTGTGTGAAGCGCCCTTAACCAGCTTCCATTGGCGTTTAATGCCAGTGACGCGGCTGGGAAAGGGGGCTGGGGCCTCCCGGACTCCTGCTTTGCCCTCATTCATGAGGAAGAAGCTGAGTTCGGTGACCCCAGGCAAATTGTAAATAGAGTATGAATGTGTACAGTATATTTCTTTTATGTTTTATTTATTATTATTATATTTTTTTATTATATATATATTTTTTTTTACTTTATTTTTGTATATATTTTTTCGGCTTGTATATATTTATTTATACATTTATTTCGTTTATATCATTGATTTTGTATGGAATGATTGTAAGCTACATAGTACCATTACTTATTGCCCACAAGAAGCAGATTGTAATGCTTCAATAAAGTTTTTTTTATGTTTAAGTGTTTTCTCTCTTCTCTCTCATTATATGAGTTTTTTTATGATTCATCTACTTCACATAATTATTGCTTGCAACCAACTGCAACGAAGAAATTATTCTCAAGCATTCATTCCCGAAATTTTGGGATCTTGAACTGCAATAGTTCGGGGATCTGGGTTCATTTGTCTCATAGTACTATGTTGTTTATTTATTTAATTTCACTTTATTCTGATATAGCTTATCGATTTTACAGATGGTGTCCTGAATTTTGACTATCCAGGTTTAATTAGGATCATTAACGAATACTTGACATCGGCCATGCTCGGTACCGTTATATACGCCCCCTAAAAGGACTACACAACTAACGTTTTTTTACTCCCAGTAATGTTGAGAAGATAATGTAGGTTCTTCTGATAACCACTACACCACGTAATACCTTAACCATTCATAGTACTACTATGGAAATCATGTGTTTGGTTAATCGCACTTTAATCCATCTGTGCTCCAAATCTATCATACATGCACGCAGTCCAAATCTTCCGGACAAGCAATCTACTCTATATAATAGTTTCCTTCAAAGTATGCTTACAGAAGATATATATTATACATGGCTGAAAGCATTGGGATGAGTAGAGCCCCTACGGTGGACTGAATATATTGATATGGTCAGCTGTGGACATCTCAGTCCACAACCGGCGGGGGAAGATGATCTATCGCCCGGGGGGGAGGGGGGAGAGGGCGGACATAAACGGAATCAAAACGGAAATAAAAGTGACAGATTGTTAAATCTCGTTAAGGTAATGGCTGCCCTGCGTCGGAGCCAATCCGCCCAATTGCACTCTCATAATGTTCACATATTTCATAATTTATATCTCCTCTCCCTCCTCCGTTAAGCATGTATTGTATATATTTATTGATTGTTTTTTTTTTATTTATTATAGGTGAGTGCTATAAATGTATAGTATATGAGTAGTGTATGCTTCGGGATAGCTTTCTTGAAAAAAAAGGTAAGATAGAACCTAACAGTATTATGGAGAACGGAGATAGTTGGGGGGGGGGTGCAGTAAAAAAACACCAAATAAGTAAAAGACTTATATTAAATATGTGCCGACGTTTCGGCCTACCATGTATGCCATCTTCAGGGTTATGGGAGAGAAACAAACGGAACAAAAAAATATAAAAAACGTTGCAGTAACAAGAATATAGTGCCATGAAATGTAGAAAATTAAAATAGTGACAGATATGATAATTGAAGATAACGGATATTAAAATAGTGACAGATATAATATTTAAAAATAACGAATATAAAATACAGAAAATAAATGTACAGAAAGGATAATAATGTAAACATAATATAAAGGGAAAGGAAAATGAGGAGGTAAACGGAAAGATAAAACATGAGAAGATTAAAATATAAAAAAGGTGGAATATAAAGGATTTAGAAAAAAATAGTTTAATTATAGATTTAATTTAGTTTAATTCACATCATATTTTATATTAATACTACTTCTTTCTAACTGTATTCAGTTATAATATTAACTTCCCTTACTTATATTTTCTTTTTTCTTTTCATGCTTTAGATTTCATATTTATAAACATTATTTTCAATTTTTAATTTTTTAAATTTATCAATCTTTTCTTTCTACATATGCTTGTATTATTACATTTTACTTATGTAACCTCTAGAAGTCTGGTATCAAATCCATTTATATCTATACTAAACTAGTTTTTTCTAAATCCTTCATATTCCACCCCTTTTTTCTATATTTTAATCTTCTCATTTTGTATCTTTCCGTTTACCTCCTCATTTTTCTTTCCTTTATATTATGTTTACATTTTATCCTTTCTGGACATTTATTTTCAGTATTTTATATTCGTATTCTTTAATTATTATATCTGTCACTATTTTAATTTTATTATATTCTGTAACCACTTTTATATTCATTATCTTTAATCATCATATCTATTCACTATTTCATCATATATAGTCACTATTTTAATTTCCACACTTGTACCACATTACTACATTACTTGTCTCCATATTCTTGTTACTGCAACGTTTTTTATATGTTTTTCTGTTTGTTTCTCTCTCTTAGCCCTGAAGATGGCCTACATTGTAGGCCGAAACGTCGGCACACAATAAATAAGTTACACCTATTAAGATGTTTTTATTGACTGCACCCCAACTATTTCTTCCTAATATTAATTATAAATATAAAATGTATGATAATAGAGTATCTATAATATAATATAAAATGTATGATAATAGACTCCTAGAGGTTACATAAGTAAAATGTATGAACAATATTTTTTTTTTTTTTTATTATTATTATTTTATTGAGTTGTACAACTGTAATACATACATCTAGTACAATTGCTACGAGAGAAAATAATACATGATAGGACATGTAGAGATACTACCCACTGGCAGCACTCTAATAAAGTTCTATAATAGAAGGTCCCGAGGCCATCTTCTCTTCAGACGCCTAGGAGGATTGTCAGGGATGGAATTGGATGCAAGGATGGAAACTAGTGGGTTTGGATGGGTTTGAAGTTTATTGTGGAATGATAGGTATCTGGAATGGGCTAAATCGGTAACATATGGAACGTTAAGGTCATTATGGATGGTTTTATTTGTGACAAAATAAGGAGCGTTTAGGATTTTGCGAAGGATTTTGGATTGCAAGGATTGGATACGAGAGGAATTCGATGGTTTGGTGGAGCCCCATAGTTCAATTCCATAAGTCCATATAGGCCTTATAACAGTCACATAAATAAGTCTTTTGTAATTGATATGAAGCTTTGAGCGCTTATCCAGTATGTGTTGAAGTAGTCGGAAACGTCTAGCTGTTTCTTGTCTTTTCAATCTTGTGTGAGGGTTCCAAGTAAGACGCTTGTCTAAGTAGAGTCCCAGATAGCGAATCTGTTCAACAGGGATAAGTGGAGTACTATTAAAGAATACAGTAGGACAGGAAGTCATGGGTTTTCGACGAAGGGTAAAGGTAATTTGATGGGACTTGCTGGGATTGATTTTAATTCTCCAATTCCGACACCATTCCTCGAGGCTTGATAGGTGTAATTGAAGGGATTGGGATGCAATGTATGGGTCGTTATTAACTGATAACACACATGTGTCATCAGCATACGTGGAGATGAAGGTGTTAGGATGGGTTGGAATGTCAGCTGTATATACTGTGTAAAGGATAGGACCGAGGATGCTGCCTTGAGGAACGCCAGCAGACTGGGAATAGAGGGATGAGTAGGAACCTTTATGACTTACTTTAAATGTTCTGCCAGTTAGAAAGGAGCGAATGATTAAAAAGTATGTAGGAGGAAGGAATTGTCGGATTTTGTAAAGGAGACCTGGGTGCCAGACTCGATCAAAAGCCTGTTCTACATCGAGAAAGGCTCCTGTGCAGTACAATCTACGCTCCAATGCAGAGGAGACAACATCCACCACACGGTGACATTGCTGGATAGTGGAGTGGGATGTTCGGAAACCAAACTGGTGGTCTGGGATTATGCTGAACAATATTATAAATGTATGTAACAATATTATAAACGTAAATTGTATTGTTTTTATTTTTTATAGCTTTGTTATTTAACAAAAGCCTATTTTGATAGTACAGAAATAATACCAGTCACCTCTGGTCATATGTTAAGCATATCAAGATCTGCTAAACTCTGCCTAAGATCACGGGTTCGCACTGCGGCGTGTGGCCATAGAGGCATTTTTTGTTTATGCCGTCCATCGGAGTGAACGTAACATAGCCTGGCTGTTTCAGGTATTCGTTATAGATTAATGCCCTAATAGTCAAAATTTAGCCACTGCTGAGGATAGTTCTGTATTAACAAAAGCAAAGACAAAAGCTTTATACATTTTTAAGAACTGTTAATCAAAAGTTAATCCGAGGTGCATAGTTAGCAACTATGCTCATGATCACTGGTTCCCAGCTCTGCAAGCGGCCTTAAGATACGACTCGTATTTAAAGGGAGTAATATATTCTTAAATATGCCGTTCTTTGGAGGGGGCGTAAAATGCCCCCTTAGCCTGTGGGGTGACAGGTTCTCTTTAAAGATCTGTTTGCTAGTCATACCTGGATATGCATAATTTAACATAGTCTGATTAGCCATAAGTGATGTTATGTAAATAACCAAACTAACACATACATGTAGAAAGGAGATAGTTGGGGGGTGCAGTAAAAAAAAACACTGAATAAGTGCCGACGTTTCGACCTACAGTGTAGGTCATCTTCAGGACTATGAGAGATAAGAGAAGAGAACAAAAAATATAAAAACGTACAGTAACAATAATATGGTGACATGTAATGTAGAAAATTCATATCTGTCACTATTTTAATTTTCTACATTACATGTCACCATATTATTGTTACTGTACGTTTTTATATTTTTTGTTCTGTTTGTTTCTCTCTCATAGACCTGAAGATGACCTACACTGTAGGTCGAAACGTCGGCCCATAAATATAAGTCTAGCACTTATTCAGTGTTTTTTTTTTTTTTTACTGCACCCCCCCAACTATCTCCTTTCTACATTTGATCATCCAGTCAACTATTTTCCTCTCATATAACACATACATGCTACATATTACAATGAGGCTGGTACCTAGACCAGCACAAACCAACTCCCCGTACAAACAGTGGCGGATTGTAGCGACAGATCGGAATAAGGTAGGATTAACGGATGGTGTTTGTGATAGCTTGAGGTGTTTGCCATGGCTTGTTTGCCTAACACCGCAAGCCACACTACAAGCCTCACCGAGCCCTTTTTTCAGCTCTTTCCAATTTATTTCACTGCCTCATTGAGAGCCGGCGCTCCATTGTCACGGATGCCCTCTTGTTTGCTCTGTCATAATGGCTGTAGAATTACCTTTTCGTTCCTCTTTTTTTTTTTTTTTTTTGTAGCGATTTCACAGATACTGACTAACTAAATCACAACGGATTTGGTATAGGTAGTTAAACACTTTTGATGTATACAACGTGCCAATAATTTTCAGCAAATAGTTGCAATATTATATTAAATTCTTCAAACAGCTTCATAAAAAAGACATAAATCATATTAACTTCAATGATAATAGTTAACCTTGTATATATAAGTGAAAGAAAATCGTCTGGGTGGAGGTCAATAAATTTCTCAAAAGTAGGGAGTTTACTTAAGTGCCAACGTTTCGACCCACTTTGCAGGCCTTCTTCAGGGCTAAATATGTAAAACACAGGCAAATGAAAATTACTAAATTATTAAAAATGACTGAATTATGGTAAATACTAAAGTTGAAATGTATAAGCACATGAGTATTAATAACAAAGTGACAGGAGGTTGTACAAAAAGTAATAAAGAGTAAAATAAATAATATGAAGTAATTATTTTTTTTTATATTAATTTATTGACATTTACAACTGTAATAATATTACAACAAGTAAATCCGGTATATGAACAAATGACATGGGAAAAAAAAACACTTGTGGAGAAACTACCCATCGGTAGCACTCCAATTATGTTCTATAGTAGAAGGTCTCGAGACCATCTTCATTTCAGACGCCTCGGAGGGTTATGAGGAATAGTATGGGAAGCAAGTTGATAGACTAACGGATTCAAGTGTGTATGGAGCTTGTCATGGAAGGATAGGTATCTAGTTTGGGCTAAATCAGCAACATAAGCGGTATTAAGATCATGATGGATGAATTTGTTTGTGACATATTAAGGAGAATTGAGGATTTTACGAAGGATTTTGGATTGTAAAGATTGGATACGAGATGAATTAGATGGTTTAGTAGAGCCCCAAATCTCTACTCCGTAAGTCCAAATAGGTCGTATGATGGTCATGTAGATGAGTCTTTTGTAGTTAATTGGGAGCTTAGAGCGTTTGTATAGTAAGTTTTGAAGTAGGCGAAAACGTCGAACAGTTTCTTGTCTTTTTAGTGTGTTATAAGGATTCCAAGTGAGACGTTTGTCCAGATGGAGTTCTAGGAATAATACTATAATAGTCTTACGAATAATAATATACATTATTTTTTATTATACGCTGAGTTACTTCTACTCCTGATTATTTGAACTTTACTAGGTGTTTCCGGTCTGTTTTGTTAAAGCCTCAAGGGACTAAATAAGTTATCTACTAATTTATTAATTTATAATGTTTGTTTTTGTTTTTATATTGAAAATCGTTAAATCGTTGTTAAATTACTTTCACTTACTGTAAGAGTAAGAGAGCGAAGTGGCTCAGTGGTAGAGCATTGAGTTGACATGCCGAAAATCCTGGTTCAAATCCCGCTGCGGGGAAGACATTTAGTCTGTTCCTAGCCGGAGATGGATCATATGAGATCTAGGAACCTCCTGGGGTTCGCCCAGCCTGTTTAAAGTGGGTACCCTAAGTAAGGGGGAACATTCTGGCGGTAGAACGTGATCAAGGACAAATCACAGTACTGTCTCTACCATGTACTGAACCCCAGACTCTTCATGGGTTGTAGTGGTACAGGTTTTTTTTTTTTAATTTAGGAGTAAGAACCACTGTCGGGTCACCTGTGGCGTTGTGGTTTCTATCCTAATTGCACTAGGAAATACACAATTTAAGATTACCACTGCATCCTATATCCGATTAGCCACAGTAGCTTAAAGTGACGATAAATAATAATAATAAACAAACAAGAACCATTGTTCCCTGACTAAGATCTTAGAGGTCGTAATGCACTGTTCGAACCTGTTTTGGTCTGGTTAAAGCGCTAAGGAGTTTCGGTTAATTATCCTCGGATGTTGCGGTGGAGTTGGATCTCGGAGGCCTAATAGCTCCCAGATTATGATAAAGGGACGCTGTGCAACCGCCTGTTCAAAAACCTCGAGTTATGAGGGTTATGAATCGCCTCTGAGGGGAACAACTTCCCAAGGTAGAAGGAACAAGATATATCAAGAGAGCCGTGGCGGTGGAACAAGTTAGCAAGGTAGAGGGAGAGGAATAAGATATATGAAGTGTGGCGGAGTAAGTTCAACTCCGGAAGGAAGTAGGAAGTTAGTGTGACTGTCAGGAGCAGCACCGCCTTCCCGATTAGCATGGGCCCCTACCCTTAATTATTTTTAAGTGGCGCGGAATTGTTATACAAGATTTCAGAACTTGGAGGAGTGTAAGTTTTATTTAATTACTTTAAGGCAACCGGCGTCTGGAGGGATAAGGAGAGAGAGAGTGAAAGAGAGATAAGGAGTCGCAAATTATATACAGAGGGAGAGAGATATCACTCTTCTCCCTCTTTTAGAGAGAGAGAGAGTGCAACATCTTGTTTGCAGGTACACACCGCCTCATGAATTATACATCTCCCTCTCGTGAGTGTCTTGAGCAAATGTCTCGTCTTGATTCGCCTAATGGACTTGTTGTCTTTAAACTCCAATTAGCCACATTTACCGGTCCAGTAATTAGAACCTGTTTGAACAGCCAGCTCATACATGTTTCCTCTTTACGTACATTCCCTTCATCATTGTCAGTTTTACGTGATTAAAGGTGGATCCAAACATCGTCTTTCTAAGGCATATATTTGGCATTTTAAATAATGAATTTAGCTTTAATATTTCAGTAAAAAATAAAACAAATAATCAGCTATGCTCTGAAGTATGAGTTATTTAAATAGTAGTACTCCGTTCAAGCTCTGATATTCTGTACTCAAATTTATTCTGTTTGATTTTTTTTTTATATCCTTTCTATTGAGAATACAAATAAAATCTTCTATCATGTTATTCAGACTAGTCTCGCATTTGCCGCAGAAATATGGGCAGCATAAGCGAAGTTTTTTCCCAATCTTTTTTTTTTTAGATTAATCAATTTATTGATATTTACTACTGTAATAATATTACATCAAGTAAATCTGCTGTATGAACAAAGGACATGAACAAAAAAACACTTGTGGAGAAACTATCCATTGATAGCACTCCAATAAAGTTGTATAGTAGAAGGTCTCGAGGCCATCTTCTTTCAGACGCCTCGGAGGTTTATCAGGAATTGTATGGGAAGCAAGTTGAGAGACTAGCGGATTCAAGTATGTATGGAGCTTTTCATGGAAGGATAGGTATCTAGTTTGGGCCAAATCAGCAAAACATGGGATATTAAGATCATGATGGATGAGTTTGTTTGTGACATAATAAGGAGCATTGAGGATTTTACGATGGATTTTGGATTGTAAGGATTGGATACGAGATGAATTGGATGGTTTAGTAGAGCCCCAAAGCTCAACTCCGTATGTCGAAATAGGTCTGATAACTGTCATATAAATGAGTCTTTTGTAATTAGTTGGGAGCTTTGAACGTTTGTACAGTTTAGCAGTTTCTTGTCTTTTCAGTCTTGTATCATCTCCAAATCTAGTGCTGAAGACATGTATTATTAATTGTTTTAGTAGATGTAGAAGACTAGAATTTACCCAAGATAAAAACCAGCAATGTTATTTGGCTTTCAATTAATAATCTTTTGTTATTTGTAATTTAATACATATATTTTTCCAGGGACCGTCTTTCAGAATTTTTTATTATATGTAACTTCTTTTTATTTTATAAATAATAAGTATTTCTATATAGTATTGTATTTAAATCTGAGAATAAGCGTGCTTTGTATGGTCCATTTAGATCGGAGGGCACCTGAACAGTAAATCTCCTTGATCCTTCAGCTCTGAATATCCTATTCTGTTACGTCTTCTTATCCGCAATTGATGATATTGCGCATATATTGTGGATATGCCTCTGCAATATCCACTATATCAACCGAGAATTGAGCTTTCGGGCAGAATTATAAAATTCATATTACCGATACCTTTATCTTATTATTAATAACTGTTGAGACTTTTCCAAGACCCTTCTGTAAGACAATGACAACCTTTAACTAACGAAAAGGTGAAAGAGACTGTAAATAATTTAATTTCCGACAAGGTGGAGCGGACTTGAGGGGATGGAGGGGACACAAAGCACTCGCTCAGGCGACGCGTGAAATCGCCGTGAAGTCCTGTCACCGGCCGGCTCTCACGGCTATTTAGGGTTTTTAATCAGTTGTCATTACCAGCCGTTGTCGTATCAGTATTGTGTTCGCTCAGGTAGTAATAACAGTAAAATGGTAAAAATATATTTTTTAAATTACAAAAAAAAAAAAAGTACTAGCTATAGAAATGGACCGGAGGAGAGCTGCCAGGTTATCTCGTTAAGAGATAGATTATAAAGAAGGATTAATACCGAGATGAGAAAACGAATGCAAACTCAACAAAACGTCCTCCAAAATATTGAGGAAAAAAGATTGGAATGGTATCTCGAAGAATGATGGAAGAAAGATTGCCAACACACACGGCGAGTGGTCTTTCGGGAAAGACCACGAAAAGATAAATTCAAGGAAAGTATCCACGGCTGTGGTCTGATGTAGGAAGATGTACAAGAAGGGAGAAAATAGAAAGAATAATTAAAGAAAATTTTTCGCTGAAGGAAATCTCAATTTGAGGAAACCCTTAGGGGGAAATATTAGGTACCTACACACTTTAAAGAGATAGGGTGACCCTAGGAGGGACTTGGAACTTTTTGAACTTAACAAAAAACTTAGGAATCCCTTAATGCAATCAATAGGCAATTATAACAATCAAACCTTAAGACGATACATACTAGACATATACTATTAGAATAAACATAATTAATTTAATACATTATAATAAGTTATCAATCATAAGCGAATTTATCCCTTAAATGGTAGAAAAAAAATTGTACTAAGATTGTTTTGTACTAAAATTGTTTATTTTTACTACAAATTATAATTATTTTATTTATTTTTCTATTTTGTGTAGTTTTTTTCTTCTTTTTCCTACTGCTATAAATATATTACAGCTTTTATTTATTATCTTATTCAACTTGCAGGGTAAATTGTTATACTTCAACATGTATAAAATAATTGTTACAAAATTATAAATTATCAAATTAAAGGAATAAAAAAAACCCTAGGAGGGTCCTAGATCTCGGAGGATTCATCTCCGGCCGCTAGCTGATTAAATTAAAGTCTGCAAGCGAGCAGGATTTGAACCCACGACCTTCGGCATGGCAACTCAGCGCTCTATCACTCAGCAACTCCACTCCCGATTATAATAATATAGTGTTACGGGCTGCTTGGTGTGAAAATGAATTAACTACTCCTAAATTGGAGATACTAAATATTTATTAACAAATTGAATAAAAGAATATAATGAAATTATTAACAAGTGAATTATTAGAATAATATAAATTTACAATAACAATATTCGTAAGATTTTAACTTAGGCCTACCTCCTATTTAATTACTAAAATATTCTAAGCTATTACTAATACTAAATTACTATTTACTTAAATTTGTATAAATACACTAAAATTACTCTACAATTTACAACTACTAATTAACACTTACAGTTCACTAATCAAAGTCCACCGACCGTCAAACTGACACACAGTAATAAACAGAAACGGTTGATTACACTCGCGAGACTGTCACAGTTCACTGACACACAAGTTTATCACACTGACCGGTTTACCACTGAATACCATGCTAGGCAGCGAGCGGTATGTAGTATATAGGCAGGGTCGAAAGTTCTAGACGAGCGTGAGTGGGTGAGGCCGTTCTCGGATCTTCGAGAACCTTCGAATCCATCTTAATCCCTTCAGCCGACGGGATTAAGACGTTAATCCTTTCCGTCCGTCTTTCTCTCTCTGAACAATAGCAATAATATTAACTTGGGGGTACCCTAGTTATACCTAAAGGCGGACGAAGTCCTATTCTAGAAATTACACAATTACTCATGTGATTGTACTACAGTAAGTACTTAACCTATTAGATATTATTTTCGTAATATAAGTTCAGGATACAAAGAAAATGGACAAAACTTAACAGCAATCCTCAATGAGCTTCACGATCAGAATAATAAAAAATGCTTAGAGAACCGAAGGCTCGATACTGATGTTAAAAACCTCCGCCCACGGATTTTCGTGCAAACCCAAAACCTTAGGGCAATCCTTCCATCTATGCCTTAGCATACTCCTTTGATGTTTACATGTTAGTTAGAGCTTCAGAATAATCCCGCGCTAAAACACTAGTGCTATCTAGCGGAACTCGGTAACTAGTAGTTTGCGTTCAATTGTAATATTAGTTTGCAAGGCAGTTTTTAAAATTAGTTCTGCTCTGACTTTATGTTATTAAATACCATTGAAGCTACAGTTGCACCTAAAGGAAATTACTATAGATATTCTTGTTAAACTACTGCTTTCACTATCACGTGACTAAGGATTGTTCCTACCATTGTATTGCGTGATAGTGACAGTGACCATGGCAGGGCTTCAGCTTTGCAGGGACCGGAAATTGTCCAAGGTGGCAAGGCTTCCTCACTAATTAACCTCCAGAGAGGTCTTCCTTTCCATTAGCCCTCGACCCTTCTTGTTTCCTCTCCGCCATCAGGTGCTGAGTGGCCATCCCAAAGCAAAGCAATCAATTATGGCTGGACTACAAACGTACCGCTAATTGAATATTTTGTTATAGATCTTGACATTCCTGGGGTTCACCCAGCCTCTGGCGGTTGTGCGTGAACTTGGCCTATTCACTTCCTTGCAAAACAGTTGCCTTTGTTTATTGATTACATTAAAATGATTTTTATAATTAGTTTATGATTGTTCATATACTTTTCTTAATCTTCCTCCTTATCATTTGTGCCCCTTTTTTCTCAATACATGCTATAAACACATTATATTACTTTTATATTATATCTCCTTAATTTGTGTAAAAAATTTGATTCATACACTCTCTATTATGTACTGAAGTATTATGTACCTTTCATGGGTTGTTTTGGTTGGTACAGAATATAAGTATATGGTACAGATGTTTTGAAGTTGTTAGTTGTTAGTTCATTTAACGTCACTACATGCTGCTATGGCTAATCGGACGATGCTACAGTGGGAGCTCTGAATTTTGCCTATCCAGGTTTAATTAGAATAGGGATTTTTAACGAGTACCTGACATCGTACAGGCTCGGGACCTCCGTTTAACGTCCCTTCCGAAGGACGGCGTAACTAAGGATTTTTTACTCCCTTAAAAAAATCCTAGGGCCACCTGCCGGGCTACGAACCCGCGATCTTGGGCTTAGTAGTTTGTTAAGATGTTTTGAAGTATTGTTCTGTTTATATCGTTTCATATTCTTCGGAACATTTTATATCGGGCACATTTACGAAACGATCCGAATTAATTATCGCCCTAATTAATAAGTTTCCCTCACCCTCCGGCACCTAATATCGTTCCGGCGCCAGCCCTCGGAAGCGGTACCTAATTGCGGGAGCGATGGGTCCAGTGCCTTCCTTCTTGAGCCTCAAGTGCCAGCCCTAATCTGTAAATAAGACGACAGAGAAGGACTTAGCTACACCTGTTGCCTTAAAGGAGGTGGCGCTGTTCCCTCAGCCAATGGGAACTCTCCTTTCATCCCCACTCCTGTCTTCCCCACCCCCTCCACTCCGCTACTGCCACAATTATTAAAGCCGGTATCATTTTAATAAAACATTATTTCTCCCTTACAGCCCCCTCAAGAGTCCCCCGAAATTAAAATTCCGACCTCTCGTTTTTATTTTATAATCTTATTTATATAAGGTACTATATAGGAGGAGGGCCCTGCGCAATAAACTCTCGAATATTACCAGATTATTTCTTTCGAATGGCTCTGAATATTAAGGAATTCGATTTTTTTTTCATATTAATCGTATTTTTCAATATCTTCTTCCATCATTTTTTTAGTGTGCCTTAATAACTGTATATAATAAAATTATAATAATTTATATTTATAATTAATCTCTCTGTATTAATAGAAATAGAAATAGAAAAATAATTTTTTTTTTGGGACCAGGTCCCTTTAGAATAATAGAGATGAACATAATTAAGAAAATATTTATCTGATCCAAAATATACATCTGAGTAAAAACTTATTTAAAAAATATCCTGAAAGTAAATAAATAAACAGGTATGTTTTGGTAGATAATCAGAAAAAGTGATGCAAAATTAAAATAAAAAAACAGACAAATTTACAATAAAAAGAACTAGGCTTATGGAAAAAAAACCCAGTAAATACATGATAGCATCTGGTAACAGAAATAAAAAATAAAAATTATTATTATTATTAACTTATATCTATCGTGACAACATATGGATCCCGCCGTAGAAACGATATTACTAATGATAAGAAACTCCTGCTGAGGAAGGCTACTTCAACATTTACTAGACAAACGCTCTAAGCTCCCAATTAATTAGAAAAGACTCATATACATGACCTATTTGGACGGAGCATAGAGCATTGGGGATCATCTAAGCCATCCAATTACTCTCGTATCCGTATCATACAATCGAAAATCCTTCGCAAAATCCTCAATGCTCCTTATTTTGTTACGAACAAAGTAATCCATGATGACCTTAATGTACCATTTGTTGCTTATTTAATCCAAACCCTATATCAATTCTTTCATGATAAACTTAATTCCCACTCAAACCAACTAGTTTCAAGCCTTGCTACTTCTTCAATTCCCGATAATCCCCTATTTATATATATATATATATATATATATATATATATATATATATATATATATACATATATATATATATATATATATATGGTCTCGTGACCTTCTGAGTTGAATTTGTTATTCGAATGCCGTGCTTTATCTCGTTTCATTTTGCACAATTCATTTTATTTACTTGTCCTATTACTGTAATACAGTTGTAAATTTCAGTAAATAAATTAAAAAAAAAAACTATATAAGCAGTTATATTTTCAGCAGTATCCTTTCCAATAATGGTCGTTGTTTAAGAACAGTAACAAATAGGACTAGATCCAAGGATTATGGCTGTTCAAGGTCAGCAGCCGCTCTAGAAACTTTCCCTAAACCAGCCAGTCCTCAGATCAGAGCACCAGGTCTCTACCGCTTACTGATCCCAATTCATGAGTAGTAGTGGTACAGGTTTATTTTTATTTTATTTTTTTTTTATTTTTTTTTTTTTTTTTAAGCCAAAGTACCATATATTGCTGGGATTACTAGCAATTATGGGCGGATATCGATCTATTCACATATTGGCTCTGCGGTAGACATTAAATAACACGGACTTATACAGGCACTTATTCTCGAATAACCGACCTTTTTAATCCAAGGATAGCTTCGATAACGGCGGCTAAAATTACCTTTGTAAAAAGTGCGAGGGGGGCTGTTAGTACAACCTGCGCCCCCTCCCAACTCTGCGGATTTAATTAATTCTTTTTAACGTTTATATTCTTCCTTTCCTTTCCGCTTCCAACTGCTTCCTCCGCCGTCAGGTTTCCGATATTGTTCTCTCTAATTGCCTTCTGCTTCGTTCCCTAATTGCGAAAAATAATAACAGATTTGGAAACATTTTGTTATCTTCGCAGTCCATTGAATTGTTGTCAGCATTATTTTTTCGTGTTTTTATGGGCGTTAAACCTCAAATGAATATGTAAATTTATTTTTTCTAACGCTTATATCGCGTTAAAAAGAACTGTCATTATTCCTTCAGCCTTCAGCAGCAATATGAATGAGATGAGAGTGCTGGCTGAAGATCGAGGGGCTTGACAGCTTCGGATTGGGGCGCCTCCTCGCTGAGAGGCACTCAGGAGGAAATTAAAGAAGAAGATACGTACGAACGTTCATATAGACATGACGAAACAAATCAAACTTTATTTAGGAATGTATATTTCTCTTTAAATCAGTAAATATCAATAATGTCCAAGATTATAGTGCTTATAATGTGGGCTAGGAAGTAAAAAATCACTTGAGAGTTAGTTCGATCGTGGCTCGTTCTTAATAATTTTTCACTTTTATTTATTATATGATTTATTATATTATTATTTATTATATATAATATTAATCATAAATATGAGTTTTGCTCTGAACATTATAGAGAATTATTTCCTGTGGGTTTTATTCCATTCGTATTAATCGTATTGTACATCTTGGGAACAAGAACTTTCACGCTATTACAATCAATAACTTAAAATGTTCTTAGAATGCCACAAATTGTAGTTGATGTTAATGTGTCTCACTTTATTGCTAATTACACAATTGGCGTTGTTAATTGAAGTGTATAATTCCGGGATCTTAATTATTTTCAACTCAAGAACGGACGTTAATGATATTTAATAGATCTTACGTTTTTCGGTTTTGTGTAATAATACGAACAATGAATTTATTTTAGTTTGGAGAAAAATAGGGAAATAATTTTTTCTGGAACTAGAATTTAGAATGAAAAATTTGTACAGAAAATACATACGGCCAATTGTGCTACACAAACAGAAATCGTCGGATAAATATTAATATATAAGCTTTAATCAACAAAAAAACTTAATGTAAAAAGATGAAAACTGTATTACAACCCATTGGGTTCAGTACATGGCAGAGACTGTACTGTTTCTAAGACAACGGTTGTGAAGGGAGATGATTTGTCTGGTATCACGCTAAACCGCCAGGCCATTCTTTCAATTAAGTGTATATACAAACATTGTATAGCCTGGGTAAACCCCAGTGGGTCCTTGATCTCACAGAATACACCCGTGTTTGTTAATCGATTAAAAAATGTATCTGCCTCAGTCGATTTCGAACTCGGCATCTTTGGCACAGTTACTTTGTTTTCTACTCACTAAGCTCCCCCGATTCATTATGTGAGAAAATCAATATAAACAAAAATATTAGAAAAATTGCCTAGAAATCGATTCTAATGAATGCGTACATTATTTTATTTATTTTTTTTTTATCTAGACTTTATCTTACTATAATTTTTGCATTAATTTCCTTTTATTACCTCATGTTGATATTTTTCCCCATGTATATATTTTATTACATTCACTTATTTTATTTTTTTTATACCTTTTTTGTTTTGTTGTGGAATAGTTGTTGCTACATAGCACAATTACTTATTGCCCACAAGTGGCAGATTGTAATGTTTCAATAAAGTGATTAATAAAAAAAAAAATCGATTCTACTATTGGTCGATTTTTTAAATCGTCCGAAATTCTGATATGCACTTTGTATTGATATATGCACTTACTTTCTCATCATTCCTGTTCCTTTGGAAAAGTGCATTCTAGGATCTGAATAATTGAAAACATGAAGTTATTAATAATATAAAAAACTATTAAATTATTTAAAAATAGTAATGCCCATAATAGTATTTACCATAAAGAAACTTAAGGAATGCCCATGATTATCCTAATAAAATAGAAAAAAAGCGAAGTTTTGTGAACTTGTATGAACATTTGAAAGAGTTTGGAAACTTTTTAAAATTAATCCCTTGAAGCCATTAAACTCTAATAACATTAATTTCAAGTCTGCTGCTATTTATTTTCAATTCCCAGGGATGCCAACTCCTCTCATAAAATTTAAATAAATCCCTCCTCAACAAATTTACATTTCCTGATTATTTTTGTTTACATGTTTACAGATAAATACGTTTTTCATTTGTTTTTAGTTTAAGGAAGTAAATTATAATAAAGTGTAAATATTCATTTTTTGTTTAAGTATATTTGTACTTGATGATAAAATATAACCTTCCATTTGTGGTTACAAGTTACTAGTGCTAGTATGTTATGTCAAATGCCTTTTCTAATTTGTCTTTTTTCCAGTTCTTCGGGATTTTTTTTTTCTTCTTGATACTTCCTTTTAACCGTTTCTATTTACTAAGCTCTTCTTTAAAATTCTCTATTATATTTTTTCCTTTAGTTATTTTCTGGTCATCGAAGGATCACGTTTGTGTAATCTTAATCTTTTTTTCTTAAAATATTTTCATTCTGTCTCTTTGTTACTCCTTCTTTTCTTAAGGTTTCATTTTCTATTTTTTAAATTATTTTTTCAAATTTTTCCTAGCGTGATTTCTAAAGTTTCTGGATTTTTATACACTGAATTATTTAGGCTTATTTTTTTTTTCATCAAAACAGATAAATATTTTTTTGTCAGTCTTGTTATCATCTATACATATTATAAAACAAAATCCTGGGCAGCATCTGTCTGTCCGTTCGCGGTAAACTCAGTAACTACTGCACGGATTTTCATGCGGTTTTCACCAATAGATAGAGTGATTCACCAGGAAGGTTTAGGTATATAATTTGTCAAGGTTTTGTGTAAATGGGTTGGAATATAACGATAATTGTCGGAAATGTTGGGAAATGTATAGCCGCCTTTCATCGAAGACACTGCCTAATCCCTTCTTACGCGCATGAAAATAAATTCGTATATAAAGAAATATTTGCTTTTGTTTTTATTTTTATAATAGAATTTTTACTGAAACTGCTTTGACAGTAGTTCTAAAACTCTAGGTATCTTCTTGGACAGTGCTTCATTATCAGTGACATAGATGTCGCTCTCGAACGACGGTGCTGCCATCTTTACTACAATAGTTTTAAGAGCGCCTGGTGTCTCTATTCAATTAGCATTGACTGACTGTTGTTTTTTCTTCTCTCAGACTCGAGGAAGGTGTTTACTCAGAAGGTCGGGTCTAATCAGGACCAAACGAAGACAGATCGTCTTCTATTTCAATCTCTTTTACTAATTTCCTCTCTTTTCTTTTGTTCTCTCTTCAATCTTTACTCACCTCAGTCTAGTATTCTCATCAATCCACAATGGAATAAATGCTTTTAGATGTGCAACATCTAAAATTTTTAAAAATTTTGTATTCATTGTACAACACTGATATTAGATCAGCACTAGACACAAAAAAAAAGACAAGAAAAATTTTTCGTCCTACTAATTTTATTTAACGATATTTGTGGTTGGGCTACAATTAACCAACGGTGGACGTCTTGGGAGAAAGTTATATATTTGTAGTGATATTGAACAGATAAAATGTGGATATACAAGAGACATTCTTATGTGTGAACTTACTTATTGACTATCGACTATCATTACAACTTATTGACTATTCTAGATCTAATTTATTGACTAATTCCTTACATACCTTAAACTAAATACTATACACCATCGCCTCTCTAGTCTCTGCTATCTTTCTTCCCAATTTAAGAGCTATGCAAAATAAAACGGAAGGTGAATCAAGTTACATTGCTGACAACACGGAAGATTGACAGTACCATGTGGATGATTAAAATGAAAGAAATTAGGGGTCTGTTTCGGAAAACGCATGCATTCGGTAATTATGATTACTCATATCACATAACTCCATATTTTTTTTTTCTCTTTATATTTCCATCCACACCTGTCAAATACAAGTAATTGACAATCAGCAGATTGGCTGACTGAAGAAAAAAAAAATACAAAATGACATGGAAGGCATGACGAAGAACAGTACCCAGCGATACCTCTCCATTGGCTTTCTTTTATTTCCTACTGTAATAGATCCCTCATCCACGTCCTTTTTAGTCTTCTCCTAGTGTTCTCAGGCATGAGAGTAGTGGCCATTTGTTGTATCAATGGGTTTGGGTGTCCGTATAGTTTTTCTTGAAAGCGTTTGTAGTACGTTCGTATGTGTTCGTCAACCGAAATAACTCCATATGTTTCAGAAAAGAGCATGTAACCTGATTATAAATGCAGTTATAACTTTTATTGATAACTGTTACAACTTAATAGAAATAAAAGAACATTTGTTTGTTATAACGCAATTGGAAAAAACCACAATGCAAAGCCTTATGTTTCAAATCCAGTAATACACCCACTTACCACAATTTGAACCAATATTATTCGGAACATTGAATATTTTAGAAAAAATTGGCTAACTTTGCTAATGTGTAGAAATTTATATAGGTTAGTATTATTTGATATGTTTTGTGGATCAGCTGATTCTATAACCTTCCCAGCTGGTTGCATATTACCTTATTTTCAGTTGTATGTTGAACGTTTTGGTGGTGGGGTGCTGTCTCATGTTTATAGCCTTTTTGGGCTGTTGATCGTTGGGATGTATTGCACCTTTTTCTTCGAGATGTGATTCACATAACCCCTTTTTTTGTTTATGTGTTTTGATAATGCCTGAATAGGCGAAACGTCGACTGGTAGTGGGTGTATTACTAGATTTGAAACATAAGTCTTTGCATTGTGGTTTTTCCCAATTATATTATAATAAATAATAGTGTTTCTTTTTGAGTTTTTGGCTCTATTTTAGTGATTTAACATTTGTTTGTATTTATGTATAATTTAAAACACAACAAATAACCAAGATAATTATAGATATACATTTTCAATTTGGAGGACAAAGATCCACTATATTCTTCAGGCTCAAATAAATCCCTGTTGTATTAAAATAAATCCCGGCCGGGGCAAATCACATCTCTTCAAAATAAAAATATTTAAAAATTAAAACAATTAACAAAAATTATAAATAGTAATATGACGTAAGTCAACAAGATCCTAAAATTAAAGTAATGTTCAAAGAACATTCGTCCTCGTGTATGCATCGCAAAAATTGCGAGAACACGGGGACATGGGATCGGATAAGAGAACGGATTTGTCCCGACTGAGAGGCGACTCCGGTAGCTCAAATGGTAGAGTCCTGTCACGGAGGGACGGACCGGCCGTTCGGGTTCGATTCCCGGCCGGGGCAAATCTTTTCTCTTCAAAATAAGAATATTTAAAAATTAAAACAATTAACAAAAAATTACATGATTTTATCTTTCTTTAAATTTTTATTTCTATTAGGTTATAACAGCTATCAATAAAAATAATTGATAATAATTTTAAGACCGTGGAAAAATTCCAACGAAAAGCCTAAAGTCTCCAAACTACAACAGAAATAGAAATTATCTGTCCAATATTTCGCCCATTCAGGCATCCTCAGAGTAGAAAGAGAATAACAGCAAAACAAAACATGAATAATGCACCCAAGAAACATCCCACCACCTCCAAGGATCAAATGCAACTAACTGTTTTATTTCTGTTGTAGTTTGTAGACTTAAGGGTTTTCGTTGGAATTTTTCCACGGTCTTAACATTTATGTAAGGTCTCTTTTTTACTTTTCAATATTAATAACTGATACTATGTAATAGATATTTAAAATAATCTGCATGCGTTTTCCGAAACAAACCCGAAATTAGAATTACTCTATGTTCATTGTATTAAAATTTTATAGTGGATCATTCACTATTATAGGGTTTGTTTTAGTAATTATGAACTAAGAATCTATGGAATCTAGGAGCCTCCTGGGCTCGCGCAGCCCCTATGAAGTGGGTACCTAAAATAGGGGGGAAATCTTTTCTATGGATCGATTCGGATGGTCATCCATAAAATATTAATTCTATGAATAAATTTTTATTTTATTTTTCACATCGTTGCCCAACTAAATCTTCAAGGAAACTTGATTTTTTTGTTTATTGCAATTATAATATAAACAATTTAGGATGAAATAAAATTTCAAAATATACTCTGAGCCACGAGGACTACCCACAATATGGCCTAAAAATTTATAAATGAAACACAATGCTTTGTAAATTTCTTTGTTTTTTTCAATTTAAAATGTTTAGAGCCGTTATATGCTAAACCAACCCTGACGTCGCTACTATACCTCTCATTTCAGTTGATTAGAGGCTCCAGCGAGGATGGATGCAGGACATAATCCTTTGCAGGGAACACATCGCGGCTAATCGGATCTGCTCCTTAAAGGGTCCTGTGTCCTGGAGGGGGAGGGCAAAAAAGGGCTAATGGCCCCGGGAGGGGCAGTTTAGCGCGGGCATATATTAACCGCCGGCAGCGAAAAACGGAATCGCCAATGAGGCTGCCTTAATATTTCACTCCGGTCATCAAGGTACTTTCCCTCCATGTCCTGCCTCCTCATATCCTGCATTCCTCTTTGACGTGTATCTCTCGCCAAATGAAATTTCCGAGCTTCTAGAGGTTTAACCGCTGTCTCACTAATTTAGTCAAAAATACCTCCCTTCACTTCCCAAGTCCTCAGACACAGGATGGGAAAGCTTTCTGTTCTGTTTACCGTCCACGATACTTCGTGACAGGTGGAAACGATACTAGAGAACGATATATTAAAACAAATACTCTGACTAACTAATACATGTAAAAACCACGGAATTACACCTCCAGGAGTCCTGGCAAGGCTGAAAAGGAATTAAGAGACAAATCTTTAAGCTTGACTATATTGAAATCGTACATTATCTATAATGACTCATAGAGCAGGGTAAGTCTATATGGATCCCTGGTCATTTAAGATGTGCTCGCAGATTAGGCTGCCCCAGAGGAACCACGGTTCTCACTACATTAGAACCTAGTATACCCCTTAAAATGGAAACTTCAAAGAGATGGCAAGCCATGTGGGAAGAAAGGCATTCTAGAAAATTAAAAAGTATTTAAAAATCAGTAAAAGAATGATCCACATTCTACCGCATACTAGGCCCCACTACGCTCACTAATATTCATATCATTAAAACACTGCAATGCCTATATTGTAACGCCATTCTAACAGTAAAGATAAAGTTTTTATAATTATTGGTCAATTTTTTGAGCTTTAAATATTTTTATTTTTAAAGAGAAAATATAGGCCCTCGGCCGGGATTCGAACCCGGAACCTTTGTCTCTCCGTGACATCGCTCTACCATTTGAGCCACCAAGGCCGCCTGCCGGCAGAGGACAAATCTTTTCTCTCGTCTGATCCCATGAAAAAAAAGTAAAGATAAAGGTTTGAAGGATATAATTAATACTTATCTTCAATAAATTAAGTAGGACTAGCCCCAAATTTATGGAAGGCACTTGGTGACAACTAGAGATGAGAAGTACGTGAACGAACTAATTCATTGAACTAGATCCGGAAAATGAACTATAAAGAGCGCTTTCTGCTTTGGTGAACTATAGTTCTTTTTAGTTCACAACACTCACCAGTTACCACACTCGTCTGCTTCTGATCTACCATCGAAAGACGAACTACTGAACTAAGTGAACCTTTCCAGTTCATTTGACCTTTCAGTTTCTCTCTCTTTTTCCAAAGTTCAATTCCTCTCTTCATTCAGTACATTTCTAGTTCTTTTGATAAATGAACTATGCAGTTCATTTGAACTAGTTCATTAGAATGAATTATCTCAAAAGGAACGATTCAGTCAAAATAATGTAACGGGCTACTGGGTATTAAAATGAATTAAACAATTCCTTAATTAAAGATACTAATATTTATTAACAAAATGATAAAAAGGATACAATTAAACTATTAACAATTAAATTATTGAGCTAATATAAATTTATAATAACGATATGCTAAATATTTATTATCTAGGCCTAACTCCTATTTAATTATTACAATAATATTAGATATTACTAATTCTAGATAGCTTAACTAGTTACAATAGTTTCTATGAATATATTATACTACAATTTATAACTAATAATTAACACTTACAGTTCACTAGTCCACCGACCGTAAGATTCTCCAAGTATCACAAACTGACACACAGTAACAAACAGAAACAGTTTATTACACTGGCGAGACTGTTATAGTTCACTGATACACTTATTAAACTGGCCGGTTCAACACTGACTAGTTTATCACACTGACACTCACTTATTACACTGACACTCACTTATCACAGATCTTCACTGGTCTACTCTCAGGCTAAGACTGACTGGCTCGAGGCGAAGGAAGTCTTTTTATAGGCAAGGCCGAACATTCTAGAACACGGCGGGGCCAGACAATTCTGGAATATTCTTAATCCTTTTCCGACAAAACGAGACGATCTAGAACGGTCCTAATCCTATTTAAACGTCTCCCGCTGACGGAGCTAAGCCGCCAATCCCCCGCTTCCGCCTTCCTTTGTGCGGCCGTAACAATAACTACTTTGCCCACCTCTGGTGACAACGAAACTACAATCATGTTCGCATTTCAATTTTTGAAAGTTAATTACCTTCCGTCTAAATTACGACATCTTATGATATTTTGATAACATTTATAATTTTCAAAATACCACTAATTAATATTAACTAATAAATATAAAATATAAAATAAAAGCTTATCTTTAAAAAATCATTGAAGTCACCCAAGTACTGGGGCATTGCTTACGAGTATATTTTGCGAACAAAGTTTAGAACCAACCTTCCAGTTTCACATTGTATAAGGTATCAAGGTAACTAGCAAGTAAGGTAACTAGTTAGTGGCTAGGTAACTGACAAGTTAGGAAGGTACTGAGTACAACGAGGATGTCCCATGATCAGATGAGGGGGGGGTTCCTGAAAGTAGGTACCTAAAATGCACCGTTATTAGTGCGTTAAAGAAGTTCTTATTTACGTCATTAACAAATGAGATAAACATTTTTTACTTTCAGGAATCTAATTAATCTGTCTCGAATACAATTTGTTGCCTGAGCGTGTTTATAAAACACGTTCGTTTAAAGGCTATTTTAAGTTCAGGCTTCTCCTTTGTCCGTATATTTTTTTAGAGTGTTGAGGATGTAGTTTGATGTATTGTGGGTGTTCAAATAAATATCGTTATGATACTGTATTTCTAATTCTATTCATTATTTAAATTAAATTGGACGTGTTACGACACAATCTACTTAAAGTTAGAATTATAATATGTGCATAGTTTTATGGAGAACAAGGTAGAACCCGTACCTCTACAACCGTTGTCGTAATGCCGTACAATCTCTACCTTGAACCCAAGACCTTTCATGTGTTGTAGTAGTACAGTTTTTTTTTATTTACTGGGAAATATTAAGTTCGATACATTCCATCCTATGGAGAAAGGAAATATAATATGAAGATTGGAAACTAAAAGATCTGCCATTCCTTCGTAGAAAGCGTAGTCACTTACGGATCAGAGGTTTGGACATTCACGAAAAAGGCGAAGAATAGGTTGGTTTCCATGGAATAGCATATAGAAGAAGCTGTGGTATATCGAGAACCAAGCGGATCCCAAATGCAGCAATTAGAGACAAGGTCAGATGTCAAAAGAATATCCTTTACCAGATCGGAACTAAGAGTTTAAAGTTAAAGTTAATGCGGACGATGATGGACGAAAACCGCTGGCCAAAGAAAATTCATAACTATATACCACCTGAAAGAAGAAAGCGTGGACGACCAAAGAGAAAATGGATGGTGGACGTGGAGGAGTGCACGGCAACCAGAGGACTCCGTGAGGGGGATTGGATGGACAGAGAGCAGTGGCTTTTGGTTATTGAGGATATGACTACTTCAGTTGTAAAAAAAAACAGAAAAATAAATTTACTGGTATGTATAAGCCCTTGTTCATGCCGTCCTTTGGGAGGTATTTCCGGGAACGGAGTTACCGAGCCTATACTATGCAAGCCTATACTTGTTAAAAATCCCTGTCCTAATTAAATTTGTATAGGAAAAATTCAGGATTCCCTCTAAGACCGATTAGCCATAGTAGCATAAATTACGTTAAATGAACAAACATCAATAAAATGTGTATGAGAGGAAAATAGTTGACTGGATGATCTAATGTAAAGGAGATAGTTGGGGGGTGCAGTAAAAAAAACCACTGAATAAGTACTAAACTTATAATTATGTGCCGACGTTTCGACCTACAGTGTAGGTCATCTTCAAGGCCTAGCAGGTCATCTCCAAATCGCCCTGAAGATGACCTACACTGTAGGTCGAAACGTCGGCACATAATTATAAGTTTAGTACTTATTCAGTGTTTTTTTTGACTGCACCCCCCCAACTGTCTCCTTTACATCAATAAAATACTACATTATTTTTATATCCTATTCAATTTTGTATTCCATTCTACTTTTTATTGTAAATGATTCATGTAAACATTGTTATATTCTGTTAGAACAATTATAATTATAAAAAACAGTTTGTAATGCGGAATGATATATCTAATGTTTAAGACGGCGCAAAGATAATTTTCTGAACTTCTGAGTTTTATAATTTCATGGTTAAATTTAAAGTTCAAATTGTTAATCATCCGTCCTAAGCTTCTAGTCTAAATCACCAGCTCAGTGAAGTAAATCGGAAACATGAAGGATTAATGAATTTAATTACATGAAATATTACTACAGCGCCCGATAATAAAGTATTTTTTTAAGAATATCCGAGCGTGCATTAAACATTCTATGAACAAGATATTTTGAGGTATCGTGATTTCCCACGATTATATGGGATAATATTTCAGTTTCCTACAATTCCTATTTCGGATGCAATGCAAACCATTTCTTGACGGAAACAAACGATTTCCGAGATTGTACGTCAGATACAAAGAAGTAAGGTGATCAGTCCTGGCAGGACCTAAGCGGAGAAGGACAAAAACAAAATAAAGCGAATAGATGAGGACAATTGACCACAGGTTTGGGCCGGGGGGAACCTAATGCTCTTGCCCGATGGGGACCCTTATGTAAATATGATACATACCATATCCCTCCCCTGCCTCCTTCGCCGAGGATATTCGTCCCAGTAATTGGTTTGTCACAGCCAGTCCTTCCAATTCTTATTCAGTGCACTCTAATACTCTTCCTAATTGTTCATCAACAACGTGCTCTCGATGGTAGAGTGAGAAATTACCTCATTTCTTTTAAGAAAAAAATCATGAAGTGTTCATAAGATAATGAACAAGTTTGAAATATTTATATATAGAAACAACTATCACATCTTCTGGAGTACAGATCTTCACTTGACTTGAGGAACAAACGACTTATCTATAACAGTATACTAAAACCTATTTGGACATATGGAGCAGAACTTTGGGGTTCAGCAAAAAAAGTTCACATACACAAGATACAAACAACACAGTCCAAAATTCTCAGAAAAATTATTAATGCACCATGGTATATTTCGAATCACACTATACACAACGACATGAACATTCCACTATAAAATCATATATTCATAACAAATACATAACATTCCACTTATCGACACAATATCACCCAAAAACCCACTCGTTCTTCCGCTTTCCTATTCCCTGTTACATAGACTTTGTGGTGATCACATAAATGTATTATTTAAACTTTAGATACTATGTTTTCATTTGATGTAATAGTGAGTTATATTTAGAATTTTTAGAAAGAATAGGATTAAGCATTGGCAAATTGTACTTTAACCCAGGATGTTTTTACTGTTGTATTTGCGAAGTTATATTATAATTGAAATTTCATTGGCTGACGAAGCCAGAGTAGTGGTAGTGGGGATGACTTAGCCGATAACGGCATTTTTTAATTTGTACTACTCTCATTTGATCTGTCGGTCAGGAATCACCCCTCTACCTCTCTCTCCAGACAAGGCTTGTATCAGACATTGTGTAATTATATGATTTATGAATAAGTAATTGCATGTTGATGTATATATATGTATAATTTTGAGAATATATTTTATTTTGGGTCCCTATTTTTGTAACTGGCTTTCTTTGTTCTCCTACTTTTCAGTCCGCGGACCTTTTTGAGCATATTTAAAATATTCAGGGAGAAGGGCCATTACAACTTGATAAAAAAAGATTAAAAATACATTGGCCAAGAGAACTACTCAGCAATTGATATATTTTTTTTATCAAGTAGAAAAGCTAAGAGAAAGACACTTCAATCAAATTTGCTGGATGCGCAATTGGGCATCGCAATTGGGGGTGCAAATGAAAATTAAATAATAATAATAATAATTTATAGTTTATCATTGAAAGAAGAAAAATTGTGCTAGCCTATGGTCTATCGATTGGAAACTGAATTACAATAGTAATTATGAAGTATTTAAAAAATTTATATATTAATAACTATGTACATGTCATTGGATGTAGAGTATTTAAGCCAGATGTATCTGTAAATATCTTCTAACACGTTGGGATCATTTTTTTCCGCCATCCATTTCTTGGGATTCATTTGAAGAAGTGCAAAGTAATCTCATTTTCATTAAAAAACAAAACTTCTTAAAAGCTACCAGATCACTTAGTCAGATCCGTTCAGATATCAGAGACAAATTAATTACAGAGTCAACATTGAGAGGAAGAATCAATGACGGATCCAGTGATGCTGAAGTGAGTGATGTTTTGACTGACCGCTCTGGGGGGTTGGGGGAGTTGAGTGAATGCGTCGAGGGCTCGCTCCGGTCGACCGTATACCTTCTCTTCCGATCCGTTGTATTCTTGTTGTATACTTTTGTATTTATTATATTCGCTTAAAAACAATATTTTACAACTTTATAATTAATATTTTTTGTTTGTTCATTTAACGTCACTTTATGCTGCTATGGCTAATCGGACGATGCTACATTGGGAGCTCTAAATTTTGCCTATCCAGGTTTAATTAGGATAGGGATTTTTAACGAGTACCTGGCATCGTACAGGCTCGGGACCCCCGTTTAATGTCCCTTCCGAAGAACGGCGTAACTAAGGATTTTTTACTCCCTTAAAAAAATCCTAGGGCCACCTGCCGGGCTACGAACCCGCGATCTTGGGTTTAGTAGTTGTTACGCAAACCCCTACACCACAGGTGACCGTAAAAAAAAAATATGTATATTGCTGGCAGAAATAATTATAGGAATAAAAAGTATGGCATGTATGTTACGGTTCCGCTTAATAACTGCAAAATTAAACATTTCATGATCAATGCTAACTTTTCGAAACTACTAACCAAAACGAACTAGAGAACCCCATCACTAGTTTACCTATTCCTATCTTCCTATAGAATTCCAGCCTATTTCCTTCCTCATGTTTCTTTTACAACGCACCTAGTGCAGTGCAAGATATCCTCCCATTCGTCCATTACGATATTAAAAAAAACAAGACGCTAAGGGGAAAAATGAATCTCCCTTATATAAACTTTATATACTGTAGGGATTTTATAATTAGTTGTTGTTGGGAAATCCCAAATACGCATTTAAACTAATTAAATAAATAACTAAAATAATAACAACGAAAAATCTATAACAAACTAGCAAACAAACAATAAACAACAAATAACGAGCAATAAATAACAAACAATAAATAAGCAATAATCAAAACTCAGTAAGCAAGAAGAAACATAGAACAAATCAGCTGTTAGAAACATAACTGTTACATAATGTAACTGCTCGCGCATGCGAACAAGTCGGCAAAAGTAACCAGGGCTGCGTTATGACACAAGTACCGTAAAGAGTTTTGAAGGTGCGTATACTTCGAAAGATAACGAGATTACAACAACCGCATTAAAAGTGCTTGAGGCATCTAAACAGCCAAGGACTCTGAATGCCTAAGCACTTATCTACCGAGAGAGTTAGTAAATTACAATTGCTCATCCTTATCCTGAAAGGAAGAAGGAACAAAAGGAGCAATTAATCTAAGAAGAAGGAGGTATTAGGACAAGATGATGCTACTCCGTCACTCGCTTTGTGCTCTCCCGGCCGCCCTCCTTCCTAGGTCCTATCTCTACGCGGCTCTACAAACAAAGGGCAGCCGCTTCCTTTAAAAAGTAAGATGGCTAAACAAAAGATCAAAGTTGAGGAAGAATGGAGGAACTTTCGGGGAAAACATCTCCTCTTCATTCTTACGTAGAGTTATGACAGCTTAGTTAATTAAATAAATTAATTCTATGTACTCAGTGAACCTGAATTTCCAAGTATGATATATTCCAAGTTGGTTTTCATTTAACTGCTGCTTTAGCTACTGCGGGAGTCCTAAAGTTTGCCTATCCAGGTTTAATTAGGATAGGGATTTTTAACGAGTGCCTGACATCGTACAGGCTCGGGACCCCCGTTTAACGTCCCTTCCGAAGGACGGCGTAACTAAGGATTTTTTACTCGATGGGATGATCGTATTAAGAGTGATCTAGCACATTCGATAGATCTTATCCTTGATTAGAACGGGAAACCAGGTAACGTGATTTCGGATATTTTTTACAACCCCTAAAACTGTCAGCTATGTATGTATCTTTAGTATTCACAAGGTTTTTTTTTAAATTTGTAATATAATATCTGGCATATAATTTATTCACTAGTAAGAACCATTAAATTTAATATTAATATTTAATAAAGTATAGCAATATTGTGTATTTATTATTTATAGATTGTTTTTTTTCTTGTTACAGGTAAGATCAGTTCTGGCGACAGTGCTTGGTGTATCAATGGTGTAGGGTTGTAGGTGTGGCAAAAATTAAGGTAAAGAGTTGATTTATTGAATGAATGATGTTCTTTGATGTTGTTTGTTCATTTAACGTCACTTTATGCTGTTATGGCTAATCGGACGATGCTACAGTGGGAGCTCTAAATTTTTTCTATCCAGGTTTAATTAGGATAGGGATTTTTAACGAGTACCTGACATCGTACAGGCTCGGGACCCTCGTTTGACGTCCCTTCCGAAGGACGGCGTAACTAAGGATTTTTTACTCCCTTAAAAAAATCCTAGGGCCACCTGCTGGGATACGAACCCGCGATCTTGGGTTTAGTAGTTTGTTACGCTAACCACTAGACCACAGGTGACCTTATGTTCTTTGATGTACATTTATGTGTGTTATGTATTTATATATATGAGTGTGTAGAATTTAAACCACGTTACGTACGTATTATTAATATCATATAGATAGATATTTTAAAAAAGGACAAAAAGGGATGAAATGTAAATCTCTGATAATATTGTTTAATTTTTCTTCATTTTTTTTTCTTGGCATAAATTTGATATATATGTAACCATAAATTGTTTCTCTTATATAATTATTGTTAACTTATTTTAATTTTTTTCTTTATTTTCTTCTAATCTGTTCTTAAAATATTGTTTTTGTAGGTAATTCACGTTTTTTTTTGTTCATTTTTTTTTATTCTTTCTCACTTACTAAATTACTTGTAATAATTAATTAAAAGTAATTATTTTACACTCTAAAACATAATAGCTTACAATACCTGTATTATTATTCTATAGGGACTTGTCCCATAATAAATAAACAAATTATTATTATTATTATTATTATTATTATTAAAGTGAAATTACTACATCTATTATGGGTACCTACTTTACAGCAGAGAGAGAGCAAGTCGAAGTCCAAGTCCTTACATTCCACAAGCCTCATCCGTGATTGTTAACAGATCTAACAATCTATCTGAACCAAGATTTTTTCCCAGAACGTGCTACTATTCACTTGTTTTCCATATAAAGGCTTCATTTATATGTTGTCTATTATGTTTTTATAGAAAATAAATTTATTGTTCTGAACTCTCAAGTTTAACAGCGTTCAAATATTTTAGAAATATGGTATATATTTAGGAGAGGGGTAACTTCTCCGTCAGTGGTTCAATCATCACTTTAATGAGTACATTATTTATTTAGTATGTGCCGAAGTTTCAGCCTAATTTGTAATCTGTCATGTCGCATAGCCGTAGGATTCATTTGGTAATTTTATGTTGCATGGCAAATTATTACTTTGAGCAAACGGTTATTAATTAAATAAAATAAATAATGTAAACCAATAATTCTTTTTAAAAAATAAGTTTATAATTATTCCTTTTAAGATAAGGCAATTGGGATAAACCACAATGCAAAGCCTTATGTTTCAAATTTCTCCAATAATACAAACTTACCAGTCGGCGTTTCGCCTATTCAGGCATTATCAAGACACAAAAAAAAGGTTATGTGAATCACATCTCGAAGAAAAAGGTGCATTATATCCCAACAATCAATAGCCCAAATAGGCTCCAAACATGAGACAGCGCCTTAAGAGTTGAAGTGGAACAACGGTTATACCACAAATCAAATCAATAAAATAGAGCCAAACAAAGTTTTTGGCTTTATTTTATTGATATTTCTTTTAAGCGTCATACATTTTCATCTTAAGTAATTTGGGTAGGATACATCCCACAGTTCACACCCAAAAACTGTTTTATGCCTCGTTAATCATGTGTTTCGACCGGGAAAATTGGAAACTGTGGACGGCAAAACTAACAAATAAATACGTAATATATATAATTTAATATGTAATGTATATTAACTATACGTATTAACTGCGTATTTAGTAGAAAAATGAGGAGGTAAACGGAAAGATACAAAATGAGAAGATTTGTTGTTACAAATTGAGAAGTTTACCTCCTCATTTTTCTTTCCCTTTATATTATTGTTTACATTTTATCCTTTCTTGACATGTATTTTTTCTATTTTATATTCGTAATCTTTTATTATTATATCTGTCACTATTAGAATTTCTGTTCATCATCTACAATTTTATTTTTATCTATCACTATTTTAAGTTTATTATATTCTGTAACCACTCTTATATTCATTCTTTATTTATCATATATCTATTCACTATTTCATCATATCTAGTCACTATTTTAATTTCCACTCTTGTACCACTTTATATATTCTTGTTACTGGAACGTTTTTATATATTTCTGTTTGTTTCTCTCTCTTAGCCCTGAAGATGGCCTACATTGTAGACCGAAACGTCGGCACATAATAAATAAGTTACACTTATTTAGGTGTTTTGATTGACTGCACCCTAAACTACTTCTTCCTTACATATATATTTATATACATATATATATATCAAAACACCATCTTATTTCTTTTGAACACTCTGTCAAGTTGAAAGAAATAGCCTTCTACCTAACCGTAAGGATGGTGGGAAGAGAAAACGATGGATAAATAAATAAAGGTGGAGTACAGAGGCTGGCAACATATTGCCCCCGTTCCAAGAGGCCATCAGGAGGAGTAGAAGTAAAACAAACAAGATGGGGGAGGAAAAAATGAATTATTTACACGAAGTCGAGGAGAGAGAGAGGCGGTAAACACCTTGGTCCACAGGTGTCTTCCATGTGCCTCTGTTTATCTCATCTCTCTCTCTCTCTCTCTCTCTCTCTCTCTCTCTCTTTCCCCCCTCCCCCCTCTCTCTCACTCTCTCTCTATCTCGACTCTACTCTATAAACACTTTCTCATTTATTTAACTTTTCTTCTTAACTCCTTAAGTTTTTTTTTTCCCTCTAGGTCCTCGGCCCAATCCTTTATACAGTTTATACAGCTGGCATCCCAACTCATCCTAATACTATCCTTACCACGTATGCTGATGATACATGTGTATGATCAGTCATCACCAATCCAGTTATTGCATCCCTAAGCCTCCCGTATCACTGATCTTGAAGAATGGTGTCAAAACTGGAGAATTAAAAATCAATTCTCAAAAATCGCATCAAATCACTTTTACCTTAAGTCACTGTTACCTTAGGAAAATATCACTCAATCAGTGAAATTAAAGCAATCAATCAACATTTAGGCAGAACATTGATATTGACGATAAAATTAATTAACTTAAACATTTCCTCTGTCATAAATCAACGACTTCCTGTCCTCCTGTATCGTTTAATAACATCACACTGGTGCCTGTAGAACAGATCCGATACTTTGGGTTGCATCTCGACAAACGATTAACCACGGAATCCTCATACAAGACTGAAAAGACAAGAAACCGCCCGCTTTTTCATGGCCGGGATTCGAATCCGGGTCCTCAGGATCTCTAGTGCAGTGCTCTAAACCACTGAGCTACCAGGGGTCGTATCCAAGCGAGACAAATCCATTCTCTTCACCGATCCCATACGACCCCTGGTAGCTCAGTGGTTTAGAGCACTGCACTAGAGATGCAGACGACCCGGGTTCGGATCCCGGCTAGGAAAAAGCTTTTCTCCTCAAAATAGAAATATTTAAAAATAATCGCCATCAACAGAACAATAAGTAAAAATAAATTATATAAAAATAAAATAAACTACAACCGTTGAAGGGCCTTTGGCTCTGTACGTAGTAGAGGCAAATCCGTTTCATGGACAGAACAACGGTTCGGGAGCCAACTTTATAGAGGCTGGGTGAGCCACAGGTTGGTCCCCCCTCAGTTCTCAAAGGATCCCTCACTGCCTTTTAATCAATTAAATAAAATCTTTCACAATTGACAATATTTCGAAACATCATAATTTGGTTCTTTTGGAAGGATGTTGCAGTACAATTTTATTTTGTGTACTGGCGAGACGAATAATTTTTGGAAGGATCCCCTGGCTGAAGAAGTTCCTGTCCGGAGGAAGATGGAGGAATGGACCCTTCAAGACGTCACTGCCCTTCCCCCATCGTCCCTTATTATTATACTTTAATTAAACCGGAAGGGGTTTCATCCTCTCCCCCCCTTTACTTCCGCCACTGGATCTCTCTCTCACTCTCTCTGCTTTTTTTTTTATCCTTTTCATTTTTATTTTATACAGGCTACAAATTAAAAGCCCTTTCCTTCCAGGAACTCAGTTCGCAGAATGATGGACTGCTTTAGCGAATGGGTCTAAGGTATGGTTTTAATCTGGGTTTTCAGTGATGATTAAATAAATGTAAAAATAAAAAAAATATTACACGATACCTCACTATACTTAATGAATTATTTTATGATTCTTTAATGAGTATATGTTAAATAAAATATATTTAAATAGAAATATAATAAATTATGGTGAACCCGAAGGCTCAATGCCGACACCACCAATCTCTGCTTGTCGAACTCCGTCCACGGGCCACTGACCACTCCACATCCAATCCTGCTGAATAATACAAAACAAATAAATATTACATGATACTTCACAAGTCTCTTAATTAAATATAATACGATTCTAAATTTATTATATACATTTTTAAATTAAATGTATTAAAAAAGAACTTCAACGTATAGTTGCAAAATCTCACAACTCTATTTTATTTTATTCAAGTTCAACTTTCGAATATTACTTTCGAATATATAATAATATATTCGAATAAAGTCATGGTCTACTAACTTGCTCCTATTAAAAAAACAAAACAATAATTATAAAATATTGTTATATAAATATATTCGCATGTGTATATATAAACATAACTTAAGCCATTTGAATAAAAAACAGTAGTTTTTTACTCATGAATTTACAGTAATAATCAGAATATGAAGAAAACATAGAAAAAATGTATTATTTTTATTTTAAAAAATGCATGAAATGATGGGTACCTACTATTGACATCCCAATTTATTTTTTAAATATTATATATAAAACATGGTTGGCTGGATGTATCTTGAAAAATGTTACAATATTGTTGCCTGGGGTGAAGTAAATAAATTTTACACAAATAAGTTTAATATATTTTATTTATGCCTACATTTTGGCCTAGTTTTTAGGCTAATATCAGGGCTGAGAAATAAAACAAAACAGAATAACAAAACCCGTAATCACTACGACCAATGAACGAGTCTCGGGTTTAGTACATGGTAGAGACTGTACTGTTTCATGGACAACGGTTCTGCAAGGAGGTGACTTGTCCTAGGTCACGCTCAACCGCCAGGTTTTCCCCCCTTATTTTGGGTAGCCTATTTTTATAATATTTTATAGAGGCTGGGTGAGCCCCAGGAGGGTCCTAGATCCCATACGATCCATTTTCCGGCTGCTAACAGACTAAATAAAAGAAACTGCCTGCAGCGTGATTTGCACCAGGATTTCCGGCAAGGCTACTCAGTGCTCTACCACTGATATATATATATATATATATATATATATATATATATATATATATATATATAATTATATTTCACTACTTCTTTTTTTAAATTAATAATCTTTATTGAAGAAATAAGTCCGAAAAATTGCAAATAATAAAATCTTCTAGCATTTTATTTTTAATTTTTCCAATCAACTCCCATTTTTGAGTTTAATATAAGTACCATGTATGACCTAAGAAGTTTTAATGAATTAAAAATGAAAAAAAAAATGTTTTTGCCTTACTAAAATACAAGAGTAATTATTTTTATTTTTTTTATAGGTATGTTGTATGTGATTCATTTGAAATATTCCGGTAAAAATACTAAATGACATGGTTTAAAATAGTATTGCATGCAATAACATTGTTTTTCTACTTATTGTTTGCAGAACTGTTGTTCAGTTCTCTCAACCAGTCTCAACCATGTACTTTTTGTTACTTACTGTACCAGACCCGTTGTAGTAGTACAGTTTTTTTTTTTTTATTGTTTATTCACTACAACAAAGATATGAATAAGGTACAAATATTTTGTATGTGATTCTTTTGAAATATCCTTGGTCGAATAGTAGGGCATGGTCTAGGAAATAATCACTTGAAACAATTTATTTATTGTTTATTCGCTACAACAAAAGAGGAATACCTTTTGTAGATATACCTTTTGTTTGTGATTCTTTGAAATTTTCAGGACGTACCATTCATTACAGCGTCAAACACGTATTTCTCCGTGTCCTGCCCGTCCTGTCAGGTATTTCTCGGGATGTATTCCTTTTGTTCGGAGGAGGAGAAAAGCCGTAAATTTTTTTTTGAGCAGTTAGTACGATTTCACGGTGTTGTACTATTAGGAAGGCGCTGCACGGTGTAAGAACCTCAGTGAGGTAGGCTTTTGGTAGGTACGTGACCAGGGGATTCCTGGTTTTTTCCTCCTGACCCTGGTAGGGAGAAATATGGCCGTACCTGGAGAAGAGGAAGGTATCTCCAGGTGTTGGCCATCAGTGCTACCACAGGAAACCGTAGGTTTCAAGGGTCTGGCACTTGAGTTTCCACTTGTATTGAGTGTTTGACTTAAATTTAAAGAATTACTGAATACCGACAATTCTGTCAGAATTATTTGTAAAATAAATATTAATAATTTAAAAAAAAAACTGAACCACTACAACCCTTGAAGGTTTTTGGATTAATAACTTAGTAGAGACAGTATTGTTTCTTGGATAACCGTTGTGGAGGGATGTGACTCGTTCAAGTTCACCCACTTTATGGACCACTTAGCCTAATGAGGGTCTCGAGATCCTACATGGTTTATCTTTAGCTATTAACAGTTTGTATACTTTATCTTCAACTACCGGTATTTGAACCTGGAACATTAAGTTCACTTTTAATAATATAAATTTACAGGGAAAAGATATTGTTTATATATCGAAAACTGAGCCACAAAACTCAACAATCTATTTATTTACTGTGCACCATTTTGTGGGTGGAATACCAACGGTACCTGCCCAACAGGTGGGAGTGGTTTACCTGTACAGGTAAAGGTGGGAGGTGTAATAAACCCATTACAAACCATCATACAGTTCTCCTTAAATAAGTTCTGTATATTTTAATTTATTTCTTATTTAATCATTATCAAAATATTAATTATTAAACCTCTCTAACCATATAGTAACAAATTATTAATATAACTGAATTGCGTTTTTCCCTCCGTTATTCGGAATAAAGAATGTATTGTTGTTTCTGAGTGCATATTGTGAATTTGATAACAGCTAATAAGTATTGATAATAAGATATGCCTAAGGACGACGTTATTCGTTGTACTTTAGTGCTAATTTTATTAAACGTAATTATTTTATACGAGCCAAGGATTTATTGCTTAATAGCTACAAAAGAAAATTATGTAAAATCATTTAAACCTAATAAGTACACAAGACTCTAACCTTATAATATTTATTTCACTTGGTTCTAGTAAAAACAGGAGAAACATGTAGCATCACAGATGTAATGAAATAGACAATTCATACCACTACTTAACCTTTGACTCTTGAATCAATTTTATAACGGTATTATTTAAGGCTATTTATAAAGATATTATTGTTGTAATATTTAAGGTTATGAAGTTTATTTACTTCCTGAAATACACAATAACCTTAGGAATGAAGTTATAAACAGCCCTCTATATTACGTGTGATATCAATTTAGTTGTATTTTTTAATGTTTAATAACTAAAATAATAATAAACGGTCACCTGTGGTCTAGTGGTTAGCGTAACAAACTACTAAACCCAAGATCGCGGGTTCGTAGCCCGGCAAGTGGCCCTAGGATTTTTTAAGGGAGTAAAAAATCCTTAGTTACGCCGTCCTTCGGAAGGGACGTTAAACGGGGGTCCCGAGCCTGTAAGATGTCAGGTACTCGTTAAAAATCCCTATCCTAATTAAACCTGGATAGGCAAAATTTAGAGCTCCCACTGTAGCATCGTCCGATTAGCCATAGCAGCATATAGTGGCGTAAAATGAACAAACAAACAAACTAAAATAATAAAGAGTTTATTTATCCAGTGAATGAAACTAAAATAAAAAACAAGATGAAGCAGGTGAGACATGAACAGGTGGGAGGTGGGCGTGGCTTAAGATGGAGCCATTTTATGATATTAATGAATAATTATCTATAAATTTGATTTAAATACTACTAATATCAGTTCAGTAATAATTTTTAAATTATTAATAAATAAAAAGGAACAGAAATAAGTTCATTTGTCCCGTGAATGAAACCAAAATAAGAAACAAGATGAAGCAGGTGAGATATGAACAGGTAAATAGTGGGCGTGGTTATAATTGAAGAGAAAATTTTATAATATGTTCTTATATTTTGATATTATTTTTATTGTTCTTAATATCCTCATATTATTAAATGTATTTTATTTACACAATATTCTCGTGGATTCTGCCATTTTGATATGGCTAACCAGGTAAGGCGTGGCAGGTAACTCACCTGTAAGGTGGTTCCAACTTAGACCACGCCCACTATTCACCTGTTCATGTCTCACCTGCTTTATCTTGTTTCCTATTTTGGTTTCATTCACAGGATAAATTTTGGTTATTAATTATTATGAAAGATAACTAAATTGATATCGCTCGTAATTTTCATGGATTATGTATTCAGAAATGTAGAATGGTTCCATCTTAAACCACGTTTTACCTGTCCATTTTTCACTTGCTTCATCGTGTTTCTTATTTTGGTTTTATCCACTGGAGAAATAAGCTTATTTCTGTTTGATTTTAGTTATAGATCATTAAGAAAGATAACTAAATTAATATCATTTATAATATTCATAGATTAATTATTCATGTTAGTTTGACAGTCACCGCAGAACAGGAACCCACTATTTAGTTGCCCTGAAGATGGTCTACTTCGTAGGCTGAAAAGTTGGCACAATTAGAAAATAAGTGCTGCTTATTTTTTGTTATCTTTGACTGCACTCCCTGACCAATTCAATCCATCAGTGTATCACCCATACTTGAATCATTCATTCAAGTGAGTAAAAAACCTTTTTCCAGTCAAAAATTGTTTTCTTTATTTAAAATACGGTTCGACCTATTAAGTCATTTTCAATTTTCTTTTCTTATAAGTCCATTTTTATTTAAATATTTTTACTCATAAATTTGTACATTATTAACCTTTTAATAGTTGTCAATTAATTAATTTTTTTTTCTACTTGGAGTTTGTAATACTTAGAAATGTTAGTTGAAAGTTGTTTCTTGATAAAATAATTACCAAAATCTACTCATTACCCACAATTACATTATCTTTTCCATTCTAAAGCTCACGATAAATTTATTGTCGTTTATTATTAGTAGTTTCGGAAACTATTAAAAATGAAATGAATAAACAGTTAAAACTTGAAACTTAACTCGAAGCGACAACAAGCGGAACAGATACCTTGATTTTTATATACGTATTTTATTCACGTTCTTGTAAACAATGCAATAACAATTGTTGGTACTCTTGTGCATTCTGCCATTTTAATATGGCTCACTAGGTAAGGCGTGGCAGGTAGCTCACCTGTAAGGTGGTTCTATATTAGGCCACGCCCGCCATTCACCTGTTCATGTCTCACCTGCTTCATCTTGTTTCTTATTTTAGTTTTATTCACAAGATAAATAAGGTAGTTTTCATTTTATTTAGTTTATTAACTATTAAGAAAGGCAACTCTTAAACCTCGCCCACACTTCACCTGCCCATTTCTCACCTGCTTCATATTGTTTCTTATGGTTTCAGTCAAAGGATGAATCCACCTATTAATGTCATAAATGCCAACTAAATTGGTGTTACTGGCTAATTTTCATCAAATATTCAACCCCTTTATTAATTAAAAAAATAGTAACCAAGAATGAAAAGATTTTAAATAAACTATCTTATTTACTTACATGTACTTAGGAATTTTTATAAGATTTGGCATATTTTTGAATTATTGTTTTTTCAATACTTCATATTATAAATTCAGAAATAGCTCCATTTACTAAAACAATTATATTATATCTCAATTTTCCATCTAGCTCTCTGTAATACTCAATCTAGATGTTTAATACTCTATATATTAATAAATAAATAAATAATAAAGGTACTAGTATGTTTAAGGGCCTGCTGGCATCAGCGCGCTCAGGTGTCACTTACCTCAACTATTTGGACCTTGTCAGGTTATGTATCAATGTGAAATAGGCATTGCCTTTCATTATGATACAACAGATTATAGGAAATGAAATAAATGAGGAACATGTAGACAAAATTAAACTAGAAATAATAAAACATTTATTACAAGGAGTATTCATTAAATAACAATTTTTAACTAAAATATGATCATTTTTAAATGTTTTTATTTTAAAATGAAAAAAATGATCATATTTTAGTTAAAAACTGTTATTTAATGAATAAAATATAAATATCTAAAATATTATGTTCTGATAAACAATGAAAAATTTATTACAAACAATGCTCATTAAAAAGAGCAACATCTTCAAAAATTGCATCAATTGCATCAAAAATCATCTCCATCTAATTTTATTCCCCACTTGCAGTTTCATATAATGTCCATTAACACAACGCATTTTCTGAGGAATGACATTCCGCTCCTGAAGAAACCTAACAGCTGTTTCTTCATCGTACACCTTGCGAAAAATCTTCTTCAAATTCCAACTCATATTTAAAGGAAATAATCAAAAACAGATTCACGTTGAACTTGACATAAACAATAAGAAAACAAAAAAAGGTTACTATAACAGTAGGAGATGGTTAAGAAAAGTGACACCAGAGCGCGCTGATGCCAGCAGGCCCTTAAATATACTAGTACCATAATAAATACTCTATATGTAATATCTGTAAAATACTGTATATGTGAGTATAATATTCTATTATGATCTCTCAAATACTCTACGATAAGTCATTAAAAAGTAAAATAGAATGAAAATAGTTATTGGTATTATTAAAGCTCGTTTTTCACAAACACCTAACATTTGACTTAAAACAAAGTGTCACAATATATGATTAAAAATAAACGAAAACGTTTTATTTTCTAGAAATGTAACAATGTTTGGCCATTTTTTTTTGTACTTACCCGCCTCTAGTGTAATTTTTTTTTTTACTTTTTGTCATAGTTTTCACATACTTTTACTTTTTGTCAATGTCTTTAATCAACATTAGAATACCAGGGTATGTTAATATTGGTTATACAGTTGCAATTGTATATTATAATTATTTAGATTGTGGATTTGTTAGATGTGGAAAAAAAAGTCTTTACTGATTCTGGAAGTTGATAGTCCATTATAACTGATAACATTATCGTACTTGTTATCACGGTGATACCGATACACCTGAAGAGACTTGTTCTATACACCCCCCTCCCCCGCGATCCTATTGGCCGCCCAGGATACAGGTGTGCCAGCTCACCTGCCCGCCCACCTGACCACGCCTACTACCTGCTCTACCTCCTCAGACCTCAGAGCCCTCAGGTCAGCACATGTGTTAGCTACGTGCCTGGTCTACCTATCTCCTACATTAACCTGAAACCGATCCCCTGTCACCTATTCTTCGAACTGTCTTCTCTCCTTTTGATGGCCTGGTATTTTCTTTTCTCCGAGGACATCTGCCCTAGGAACAGAGGAGGATGCCTCTCTTGTAACCAAAACAATACCTATTAGTGATTTCCCATAAATTTCCCTGGGCCTCTTTCAGACCTCACCGCTTTCGAACATCTGTGCAAATAATCCGTTCCTCCTGTAATGGTGTGTTAACTTACTTTTTTTTTTTTTTGACCTACACCTATTTTACAAATGTTTTACTACTGTTCATTTAATTGTACTGCAGTAGATCCTTTGTTCTTTAGAGGAGATAATTATATATAGGATATTATTATGTTACTCTTATGAAGTGAAACAATAATATAACTTAAGGGGAGGGGGGTTCTCCCTGTCCGATCTGCGGACCAACCCCTATTTTACAAATTATACAACTGTTTGTTGAATTTAAATAAATATATATATATTTATTGAAATTTACAACTGTGTACAGAATACATCCAGTAAATATATTGAAAAATAAATTGTGTCCCTACCTAAAGGCAAGTAGAGAAACTTCCTACTTACTCAAATAAAAAGTTCAGCTTAAAAGGTTTACTTGTTAGTGAACCCCATCACTAGACCCCCCCACTCCTACCATCTAATTAATCTCAAGAAAATCACATTCCTCTCTTAAAAAATGCATTTTTTATTTATTATTTTTTTTATTATTTTCAAGAAAATAATAAAAACCAAGGGGCTACACGAAGAAAGTAATTATTAATGTAAAATGCGTAAAATCTCTTTGTCAAAAAGATTAAAAAAAGAAATTTATTTCTTTGTAGATCATCAATTATGATCTTCATAAAAAGCAATAAAATATATCTCGTAACTTCTAACCCTCTCTTGATTATTTTACTATTATTACCTTAACTTTATCAGATTTTCTCTATCCTAAGATATTTATTTCATTTATTCAATGTCTATGTCTATTTCTATTGATTGTCTCTGTTTGACGAGTCTGTTTGGACAATCGATGTGAAATGTGATGCATTATTTCATTTCTTGCATGTCTTGATGATGCCTGACTTAGCGAAACGTTGACTGGTTATTTTTTTCACGGTAATTTAGAGACTTAAAAGTTTAGCTTTCGTATTTTTTCCTATTGGATTCTAATCAAAATTTTATGTTTATTTTAGAGTTTTTACTCATTATTAATTATATACTCGGCTTTGCACGTGTAGTAAGACATATTATATCTACATATAATGTATTTTATTATGTAGATATTATAAACATAAAAACAAAACAAAATATTTCTTTATATACGAATTTATTTTCTTGTGCGTAAAAGTTTTTGCTATAAACTATAAGATACACATTTAAATTATATGGTATAAATTATTCTAATATGTAATGCGCATGAAATGCTTACGGTAACTAAAGTATGTAAGTTGATAAGGATTAATACTGAACTCATCTAAATAACTTTCCAAATACCGCATTGTTGGTGATCAAATTTTTTTAGAAAATACAATAGGTATAGTAAGCTTTCCTTAATATATAGATATATGCTATCACTGACTTTTTTGTATATTAATAAAAGAAGAATATTCCACTATGCATTGTTTTGTTATATGACAAAGGCTTCTAGGCAGCGCCTTTGACGAAACCTCCCAGGTGGTTATACTTTTTCCAAGATTTTCGCAAAATGTCATTTTTATTCCAACATTTTTACACAAAACCTCGATAAATTATATACCTTAACCGTCCTGGTGAACCACTCTATCTCTTGGTGAATATCCGTGCAGTAGTTATTGAGTTTACCGCAAACAAACGCGGCTGAGGACTTCGTCTTATAATATGTATATATTTCGAGGTACTAGTATATTTTAGGGGCTGTTGACATCAGCACGCTCAGGTGTCACTTACCTCAACTATTTGTACTGTGTCAGGTTATGCTGCCTACATTTTATTTCAAATAGTATTGCCTTTCATTATCATAGAACGGATTTTTAGGAAATGAAATAAATGAGAAACATGTGAAGACAAAATATAACTAGAAAAAATGAAACATTTATTAGAAGCAATGTTCATTAAAAAGAAGAATATCTAACTAAAATATTATATTTTTTGTTAATTTTTTTAATTTTTATCTATTTTTCTTTTAAAGAGAAAAGATTTGCCCGTAAAAATCGTTTCTCTTTAAAAGAAAAAAAAAAAAAAATATATATATATATATATATATATATATATAAACAATTAACAAAAAAAATATAATATTTTAGTTAGATACCATTTCTCTTTAAAATATAATTATTTAAAATTTGATAATGTGAGAAACATGTCAAGAAACAATGAAACCTTAATTACAAGCAATGTTCATTAAAAACAATATATTCAGAACCTTTAACTATGAAACACTCTTTTGTTTCTCCTCATATTCCTCCAAATATCCACTGCTGAGGCAAAATCCGTCCTTTGTTGTTTTTTCTTCTAGTATATAGACTTTCGTCAATTTCTGCATACATCCCTGGACCTCCAATAGTTGTCGAACTTCTCTCTAATTTAAAAGCACACACTTCTATCATATAATTGGAATAATCAATCACTGTTGAATGAGACATGTTGAGCTGTTCGTCACAAAACTTTATGAAAGTCAGTTCCTCCTGAAGATATAGGAGAGCTGACTTTTCATCAGTCACTGTGCGAAAAATCTTCATTAAATTCCAACTCATATTGTCAAAATTATATGAAAACACATCCAAGTTCACTTGACACAAACAATAACAAAGGACTAAGAAAGGCTACAATAACAGTAGGTTAAGAAAAGCGACACCTGAGCGCGCTAATGTCAACAGGCACTAAAACATACTAGTACCTATTTCGATATTAATTATAATATCAAGCCCGCTCTGTTATTTCCTTCAGTATACTAACTTTAGATGATCGCCTAGAAGGGATATGTAAGGTGGTGCAGGTGAGAGCACAGGTGGGGTCAGGCCACGCCCACCGCTCACCTGATTGGTCCTTACCTGCGCAGGTCTCTCACCTGACTCTACAGTTCTCTCCTCTCTACCGTTCAGGTCTCCATTCCTATAATGTACTTTCCTTACAATATTTTATTATTTTAACTCTAAAAACTACTTTATAAGTTTGTTCGTACAGTATATTAATTATTATCAAGGTAAGGGTTTATTTTGTTCGACAAAACTTGGGAAAAGTGACTGATATTGGTTATATTTTATGTAAAATTCCGTGGGGATTTCGCAATATATTATTTGTTTTCTCTCTATTATAAAAAAAAAAGAGTTTCGGAGGTGTAATAAGCTTTAATAAACTTAATTACTACTTAAGTATAACACAAAAAAAACTGTCTTAAAAAAGTAAGTGTTAACAATTAACAAACAAATATCTATTTGAAACTTTCTATAAAAAATAGATATTTATAAAATCGTTCAGTAAAAACTTAAAATTGAATTGACTTAAGAAGAATACCAAAAATAAATAATGTAAGAATTATACAATAAAGGGAATTTTATGTGCCGATGTTCACGGGTCAAGTCGCCTTAGATTTTTTTAATGTGAGTAAAACATCTTTGTTTATGTCAATGAAATCTTTTGGAGGAAACGTAAAACAGCGACCGAAACATTTATGTACTTCTTTTCTAGTTATACCCGCATAAGAAAAATTTAGGTCTGTAGCATGATTTGCCATAAATTAATGAAGCATAAATTAATGTTAAAAAAATCACAAAATAAACAACAATGTGACTTCAAATAATTTGAGTAGTCTTTTGAAATGTATAGAATCTTTTTGAAGAACTGCATCGGAAATGGGCATGGGATAATGAACTTTCTCTGACAATCTACTGTATTTTATGAATATTTTTTCCTTGATTGTGCGTGTTAACTACCAAATTTAACTTTTCACTTTCGTTTAATGAATATGCTATTTTTTTTATAATTGTTTCATTGAAATTCGTTTTTTTACTGCAAACCTTCAATACAAAACCTTAGTTTTTTTTGTAATATTCCACTTAAGCAGGTTTAAATAAATATCTGTCATAAGATATGGTAAAATTTTTAGACTGATTTAAGTCATTTTACAAGTGTTTTTTTCCTTACTCTCCTAATTTATTTATTTACAATAAAACAAAAATACAAACCTATAATACTTATAACTAAAGCCTTCTTTAGTTATAAGTATTATAGTACATAAATACCTGCAAATGCTTCTATTCTATTGTCTCCACCTATCTTTGTACTTATTAATTCTATTTTTATTTTTTATTTTTTATAATTATTGGTCAGTTTTTTGAGTTTTAAATATTTTTATTTTTAAAGAGAAAAGATAGGCCCTCGGCCGGGATTTGAACCCGGAACCTTTGTCTTACCATGTCCTTTGTCTCTCATCCGATCCCATGTCCGGATGAGAGACAAAATATGTCGTGCTCTCGCAATTTTTTTTTTTGCGATGAATACTGAAGAACTTCGTTCTAGTGTATTCATCGCAAAAAAAAAAAAAAATGAAATGAGAGATGAGAGAAAAGATTTGTCCTCTGCCAGCAGGCGGCCTTGGTAGCTCAAATGGTAGAGCGATGTCGCGGTGAGACAAAGGTTTCAAATTCCGGCCGAGGGCTTATCTTTTCTCTTTAAAAAATAAAAATATTTAAAAAAATAAAAAATGACCAATAATTATAAAAAATTAAAAATATTTTTAGTTTTGTTGTTTGTTCATTTAACGTCACTTTTTGCTGCTATGATTAATTGGACGATACTACATTGGGAACTCTAAAGTTTGCCTATCCAGGTTTAATTAGGATAGGGATTATTAACGAGTACCTGACATCGTACAGGCTCGGGACCACCGTTTAACGTCCCTTCCGAAGGACGGCATAACTAAGGATTTTTTACTCCCTTTAAAAAATCCTAGGCCACCTGCCGGGCTACTAACCCGCGATCTTGGGCTTACTAGTTTGTTATGCTAACCACTAGATCACACGTCGCTCCCATTCTATCATTACGGGCGTACATATTAATTTTTTTGCGTACATCTGTTTCTTATTAGGCCTTCTGTGCAAATCTTAATTCTTCTCAGTAATTTTAAGTCTGCTGTGATATTCTTTCTATTGCACACACATCTTTTAATTTTTAAGTAATTTAAAGTTCTGTTTAATGTTCCAGAAACTGCCCATTATGAGGAAACCATAGCACAAAATGAGTTATGGGGTTCCCAAAACATTAAAAATTACAGTTGAGTATTTTTTTGTTGTTCAATTTAGAGCATTCAATTATCTTTTAAATGTATAAATATAAGTTTTAACACAATTTTTACAGATGTGAGATCTGGAGATCCTCCTGTGGCTCATTCAGCCTGTATAAAGGGAAAAACCTTGTGATTGAATGTGATTATGGACATATTACCTCGTTTTACGATATTTGACCTGAAACTAATACATTCCTTGACGTGCGCTAAGTCCTATGGTCTTCATGGATTGTAGTGGCACATGATTTTTACTTGCTTTTTTTTAGTTATACTTAAAACAGAAGCTTTTTCTGCGGTATTACTTAAGTACTCAATTTCGATATTTTTATAGCTTTAAGTTGTGCACTTTAAGGCAAGTTTTATCAAAATCGATGTAGAAATTTTAAAAAACAATGATTTTTTTTTTCAATATTGATTTGTCGCTATTGCAGAAATGTGACTCTATTGACTCTTTTAATTGCAATATTGTAGAAATGCATTACTGGTTGCTAAAAAAGAAACTGTGCCACTACAACCCGGGTTTGGGATTCAATACAGGGTAGAGACTATACTGTTTCAGGGACAACAGGAAGGTAATTTGTCCAAGACCACGCTCAGCCGTCAGATGTTACTAGCTCATTTTGAGTACCTAAGTTCTGGAGGCTGGGTGAGCCCCAGGAGGGACCTACATCCCATGGGATCTATCTCCAGCTCCTAACAGACTAAATAAAAGTCTTGCCTGCAGCGGGGATTTTAATCGGGATTTTCGGCATGGCAACTCAGTGCTCTACCACTGAGCCACTCCGCTCTCTACTGATAGCTGCAGTAAATTAAAATACAAAATAGTAAAGTAGATGAATCATTTAATATTGAAAAGTAAAAAAGAGACCTTACATAAATGTTACGACCGTTGTTTTTTTTTCTTGCATTTTTACTTTCATTTTTTCATATGGTCTTTCGTCTTAAGTTTAGTGATGTTTGCTATTATTTATTTTTCCTTTGGTGCTTTTCTAAATTTGGTGAGTATATATTGAATTTTGAATTTCTGAAGTATCTATCAGCTGTTTTTATCTAACCTTAACCAGCTGGAGTCCAGTAACCTTCCTTATGCATCATTAGTTGCATTTGAGCCTTCGAGGTGGTGGGATGTTTCTTGGGTGCATTATTCATGTTTTGTTTTGCTGTTATTCTCTTTCTACCCTGAGGATGCCTGAATCGGCGAAATATTGGACAGATAATTTCTATTTCTGTTTTAGTTTGGAGACTTTTCGTTGAAATTTTTCCACGGTCGTAACATAGATGAATCACCTTCTTTGTTTACAGTCTATTATACGCAAATGAAAACAAAACTGCTATTTATTAAGCTCGAATTACTTCTTCTTAATTACCCTTTTGGATGGGACCTAATAAAGTTGTTTTTTATGAGGGGACTTTAATCAATCCGCCGTTAGGTAGCCTATAAAAGTCCTTCCTAAGAGGCAATAAAGATAAGGCACCTAGAGGAGATAGATATAAATATATTTTTGGAGGAGGAGCACGGGGCTCATAAAGGAACTATTTAGTGGCCGTTGATCGGGAGGCCAAGATTAACAAGAGAGGAGAAGATAAGTGCTATCTATCCCGCTCCGGAAGGAAAAGTCTATTATACAAGTTGCGGGAGATAGCCCGGAGCGGATAGGACTCGGGGCAATTAAGGCGGAGATATAGCTGTCAGCGGTTATAGGTGACAGGAGCCAGGACAAACTGTCCAATAATAAGGGATAGTAGATCAGTCCTATATATCACAGTCGTAGAAGAGCCACAAATAGTCACTCAATAGCGGCCATCTTGTTTGTGGGAGTCAATAGTGATTTGGTTGTGATCACGGTCAACCGCTAGGTTTTCTCCATCAGAAGCTGGATGAGCTCTAACAGACTATCCAGTTATCATAATATTTATGGTTATTTATAAATTAAGTAATTTATTTGGATTATCCGGATTTGATCCCAGAATTTTCAGGACAGCAGATGAACACAATACTCTGTGAGGTGCTCCGGACCCTTGAAGGATCTTTGGTTCAATACATGCTAGAGACTGTATTATTTCTAATCCAACTGTTGTGTATGGAGGTGATATAGTTGAGATCACAATCGAGCTCAATGAGGGCCTGCAGGTATCACAGGGTCCATGTATGGCTGTTTACTGTTATTTATCTGGTAAAACCAACGATTGTACATGTGAGTTATTTGTCAGAGATTTCTGCACCAATTAATGGATATCCACATTGTAGAGGCTGGGTCAGCTCTAGGATCTTGGGGTTACGTGCTAGAGACTCTTCTAAGCCAACGGTTCTACATGCAGATTATTCGGTTGAGATTACAAGTGACCTACAGATATCTCTCCAATTTTTAGAGCCTGAGTTATGACAGGTACCATCTATCGTTATTTACAGGTTAAGTAGTTTATCCGACATTGTCGGGTTTAAACGCTGAAACTTCAGAACAGAAAAACAACCCAAACTGTGGGCTACCCCGCTCCCACCTGAAGACCTTAGCATAAAAACTTATAAACAAAAGAATACCCCGTAAACCAGTTTCATGTACCACATTGTTAGCGAAGTCACGATTTGTCAGTTTTGCATGTGGGTGACTTGGTTTAGATTAAAATGTACTTACAATCATAGGCGTAACGACAGGGGAGGGGTTATTGGGGATGTAACCCCCCCATTGCTTAAAAGAAATTTACAAAAAACTTAAGTAGCAATTTAAAAAAAATGTCAAAAACACACCAAAGAAAGTGCAAATACAGTTATTTTAATGAATAAAAGGTACACTAAAATGACAAACCAAAATGTAATACGGTTTATTTACAATTAATTATATTATTAGACCGGCAGTAGTGGCATTTGGTGGCAACAATAAGATCGCAAATGTGAGAAGAACAGTTTAGACAATTCTTAGAATCTAGAAGTAAAGTCTGGATGGGTCTAGAAAGTTCCCTATCTAATTAACTATAGTAAGTTATCGTAATCAATAAATAAGGTTACTTGTATTAAAAAAGTATTTCTTGATTGCCCTACCAAAAATAACATTTATAACTTCCAAAATAACATTTATAAAAAATTATAATCTATTTATTTAATTTGAAGCTACATGATTATAGCATAATATAAATTATAACTATATTACGAGGCATCTTTTTTGAAGGGAGTAATATGTAGGAGTGGTTGACTGGTGGGGATTAACCCCCTCCCCCCCTATGAGTCAACTCTAGTTACATTAATGATTGTTTGTAATATTTTTTATTATTTTCGAAGTTGGGGAGTAAGATTCTCGATCCTGAATTCGAAACCGGCTGTGACAGATAAAATATTTATTCTGTGTAGCAGCCATTGGCAAAAAAACTATAAAAGCTCTGCTTGTGCTGAGCCTATTATCCTTCATGGGTTGTAGAGGTATAGGTTTTTTTTTATAGTAATATGTAGGAGTGGTTGACTGGTGGGGGTTAACCCCCCCCTCCCATGAGTCAACTCTAGTTACGTTAATGCTTACAATAGGCTTGGCTTTCCCAAATATATAGAGGCTGCGTGAGCTCGAGGAGGTTCTGCAGGTATCACTTGGCCCATCTATGTCTGTTAACAGGTTACACAACATTCTACATAGTGGTGCTACCTATAATAAATAAGGCCTAGTTGATCGGTTCGGTAGGTCACAGTGGTAGCGTAGCCACACTTACTCAATATCAGCCTTCTTGTTTGTGTTAGTCCACCAAGAAGTGGTTTGGTTGAGGTCATTATCGATAGGTTTTCCTCCAGTTTATAGAGAGCTCTAGATGGGTCTGCAGGTATCACAGGGTTCATCTTTTGCTATTCACTGATAAAATTTATTTGACATAGTCGCATTTGAACCTGTAAATTTCAGAACAGGAACTCATTACTCAACAACCCACCCAGCTCCCAATCAGGAGGCCTCCAAAAAAAAATTAACACCATCAGTTTTTTATATCCCGGTGTTGGGGAAATCGGATGTATTGAATAGGAGATAGGAAAAATAATGGAAGCTTATAAGAATTGAAGCTATAAGCATTGGTAAAAAGGAGAATCTGCTGATATTTATTACGATCTTTTATTTAATTAGCGAAGATAAGCTTATTAATAGCGATTAGTCGTGCCTCCTGTTGTGAAGATGTTGAAACGAAGGAAGAATCAGATGATGTAAAGAAATATCTCTAGTTTTTTACCCTTGAGTAGTTAGTCTTAGGAGTAGGCACGCCTGATTGTTTTGCGTCTCGCTTTCTCATTTTTATTGTTTCGACCTTTGGCAAATCTTGTAGAACGCCTGCTTCCTTCTGTGAGCTGAGGACGGTATTCTGATGAAGAAGAAGCCGCTAACTCGATCCAGAAGAGAGAGAGGAAGAAGGCTAAAGAGATTAGGGAGGGTAGGGTTGTGTATAGAGGATCCTAATTGGCCGGATTGAGAGCTCTTCATTCCAGTCGGCCAATCAGGGCGCACCTTCTTAATGTCTCCATTATCTTATGATTCGCCTTCTTATGATTGGGTTATTGTTATAGAAGTGTCGTGCTAATATTTCGTTCGCTTATTAATTTTCTCCATTCTTTATTTACGTTCTATCTTAAGAAGTATATAACTGAATTTAAGAAATAATTACGTACACAAAACATGAACTATAATGGTGAAAGTTTTTTTGAGTTTAGAACTCTATTTTGAAAAAAAATATTGTATTAATTTCAGGGAGGTTTGAGATCACTCTCAAGGTTTTCCCCCAAATTAGGATTCCCACATTATAGAGGAGGTTATGCCCCTATTAATATTTTTATTATGATTATTAGTTATCCTCTGTAGATCCTACAGAGCTCATCCGTAGCTCTCAAATAATAAGTAATTTATCTGCAACAGCGAGATTCGAACCCAAGTACTTCAGCATAGCAGCTCAACACTCTACGCACAGACCTACCGCGCACGCGCATACTAAATTATACCTGGAAATATATAATGATATTACTTAGTAAATAATTAAACAACCGACGCTCATTTACTATGGTTTTTTGTTCAAATTATTATAATTCATAAACATATGATTTGTGACTTAAAAACTACAAATTGAGTACATTCACTTCGTGTTACATTATCCTCAGATGAAGGCTCGGTTCAAAATCAATTTTCTCTGCCAAAAATTGCGTTCTTCGGAGAGTACGTAATATGGTCGTCTCTGGACCTTTAATTAATTTAAATTTATGACATTGAAACTGAGCAGATCAAAAATCCAGTAGTCATGTCTCTCTTCTTTTTTCCTTCAATTTTGGCCAAATTTTGATAGAATTTGTGTAAGGTAAATTTTCAAGAGCAAAAAAGTCGATGTTTTTTGCCTTCTAAGGTTAGAACATTGCTTTTGTTTGTATATGCAACGTTATGTTATGCTGTTATGGCTGATCGGACGATGGGAGCTCTAATTGTTGCCTATCCAGGTTTAACAGGTTTAATAAGGATAGGGATTTTTAAAGTGTATTTGACATCATACAGGCTCGGGACCCCGTTTAACGTCTCTTCCGAAGGACTGTATAACCAAGGATTTTTTACTGCCAAGTTAGCTTTCGTTATAGTAGATTAAAAAATGAAGGATTTGAAGTCCATTTAAAACTTACTAAGGTAGAAATAAGATATAAACTGAAAAAAGAGAAAAATATACTTTTCCTTCTGAAGAACAATGTCGGTAAAGATAAGGTTTAGAAACTGGTCTTTACCTTAATTATAAGCATAATTTAGGACTTTAGCATCATCCGATCATTCATGGTAGCATAAAGTCATGATAAATTAATAAAGAAACGTTGGTTCCAAATACATGATAATTTATTAATAAAATTTATTACTTCTATACATTTTGAATCTTCATCTTTTACATATAATTTATTTAAATAGTTATTCAGTTACTGTTTTTGTGGATCAATAATACTACATAACATTTCACTTGTTAACACATCACCAAAATCCTTTCTTTTTCTCCTTTCTATTACTGAACTTGCTATGAGAAGATATCCTAGAGACCACTGCGTAAAGACCTGCTCTGAAACCATTAATCAGAACTTTCATATTCCTTCAAATCCAGGATAATAAAAAATCATTGAGAGCAAATTAGCTGGATGCGATTCTACCCAGTAAGAAATCTTACTAATATTATAAATGTGAATGTTTGTATGTTTGTCTCTCTTTCACGCAAAAACTACTGGACGGATTTGGATGAAACTTTACAGTAATATAGGTTACACATCAGAATAACACATAGGCTATAGCAAGCGCGGATTTATGGGAGGGTGCAAGGGGGCACGTGCCCCCTCCTCCCGACAGTATTTTAGGTACTGTGGGGAATCCATTATTGTACATAAATAAAGGTAAATAACATGATAATAGTTGTTAAAATAACAGATAGAACATGAGTGAAACTATTTGTTTTGATACCCTATCCATGATCTATGTGGGGGCACGGGGGCATGTGCCCCCCCCCCCGTTATAGTACATAATTAAAGGTAAATTAGGAACTTAGCATCTTGAAATTTGTAGTTAGGTTCTGTGTATAGTTTAAAAAAGAAATTCGGATAATTCCACTCCAAGGGTTTCCCCTTTAATATAATAGGGGTTCAAAGGTTGTATAGAATCCGTCAGTTTTGAAGTTAGACATCTGAAATTTCGGATGTTCGAGTAAGTTATATTTAAAAAAAATAATTAAATTATTTATTTAATATGATCTTTCACGAAACTTTACGTGGCAGACCAAATTCCACGCGTGCGAAGCCGCGGGCATAAGATAGTATAACATAAAATAATAAGACTAGAGTAATTTATGTTTCATATCTAATCACAATTTTTCCTAGGATCCATTTTATCATTTCCAAACTTTTACAGCTTGTTGTTACTCTTCCTACTTTATTATTTTCAGGTCATATTCCACGGTAATGGCTAGGTAGGAAGCCACGGACATAAAAGCTAATGGTTTACTGCAATAAAATAAAACGCTTCTCCGTCCATGGTCGAACTGTAATCCTCGGAATAAAGAAAAGCGCTCTGTGGTGGGGGTGGGGGTAGTTTATGACGGGGAAGGAGTTGAAGAAGAGTCCTGGATGAAAGAGGTCCTGGCAACTCCTGTGTCCTCTTTTTCACTCCCAGGATCATTTTTCAGTTGAGGATGGCCCCTTCTGCTCCTGTGGGTTTTAAAACTGTCCTCGGAGATATTCGTTCCTTTGTGCGGACCGGTCGGATAAACAGTGGTCGCCATGATAAGTGATGGCTCCCGTGATCTACACATGAATAGGAGGCGGCAGCGAGAGCGCGCTAAACGAGCCGTTTAAGAAGTCTACAACCGGATTTAAATATCTCCGAGGAACAGTCGCAAAAACATCTCCGCCAAAACAACTCGCCCAAGATGGCAACTTTTTATTTTTTCTTTTCTTTTCTTTTTTCTTCATCCTGTGTCCGTCCACTTCCCTCTCTCCTGACCACAATACGCGAAGTCCAACACAGACTTTGATATTCAACCTTTTATGACAAACTATAACTATTACTATAGCTTCTTTTTGAATAACAATTAGTTGAAGGTATAAATATCATGGAGGAGAAACTAATATGGGGTGGGAATCAAAAATAATTTTTTAAATTGTAATAAACTATTTATCAGAATCCAACGTTTCAGCCCACGTTGTAAGTCTTCAGCAAGGCCGTGCATCAGAAGTATGTGATGTAAATACTAGAGTTGTTGGTATTGCCATTGAATTATAAATTATTGGCTCAAAAATTAATCAAAATCATTGCTTACTAGTTATTTCTTAATTACTATAAGATTGTATTTATGAAAAATGTTACTCTGCAACTTGTGAAGGTTTTACCATAATACTGTTTACACGACAAAGGTTGTTCAAGTCAAGGAATTGATTGATTTGTATGAGATTTTCAAGGTTTTCCCCAATTATATGTAGATAGATTAAATATTAGATACTGATAATTTAAAAAGAACTATTCACCTAACTAATTATGAAATTTAAGCACTCTGAACGAAATAATGAAAGGTCTTTAGCTGTAAATAGCCTCCAATAATTACAAAAAAAATGAAATATTTTTATATTAAAGATAAAATATATGCGCCGGCCGGGATTCGAACCCGGAGTCTCTGTCTCTCCGTGACAGTGCTCTAACCAATTGAGCCACCGTAGTCACCTGCCGGCAGGAGACTGGCTGGGTGAGCCTCAGGAGGGTTCATAGATACCGTAATGTACTCTACAAACTGAATTACCCCACTCTTTAATTAAGTAAATTTAATATGTATTACTGAGCCTGAATTTATTATAATGTATTTCCAAATCTGGAATTAAATTTTAAAAAATTAAAAAAAAAATTCGTTAAAAACTTTTAAATATTCAATGTATAAACTGGCTAATATTAAATTTAAAGCTAAGTAATTTTTTCTCTAGAATAAACGACTTAAAGAGGAGCGTTAGGAAGTTTTGTTAGGAAGCTTTCATACTAACTTTACAGGTTTTCGGACGATGCTGCATTGGGAATAATAAATTATGATTCTGCAGGTTTAGTTAGGATTGGGTTCTTTAACGAGTGCCTGACACCGCACAGGACTCCATTTTTACGTCCCTACGTATTGAATAACCAAGAGGTTTTTATTACTCCCTTCAAAAATCCTAGGCCCCCCCCCCCCGCCGGACAACCAACCTGCTACCTTCGGCTTAGTAGGTTGCTATGCTAACCAATTTTGTTTTAGTTACCTTATTATAAATCTTAATTACCTTATTAAATGTCTCATTATTTAAATTTGATTAATTGCCGAATTTAAACATTAATAACAGGGTGAGAAACCTCTCTTATCCTGGGGAGTTTAAAGAGAGTGGAGAAGCGGGCATTAAAATTGCAGACTAGCTATTACACGTGTATTGCACGTGTCGCTAACTGCCGTGATGGCGAGATGAAAGGAAATGAATTACCCTGGATCCTTTGTGGAGTCAAATATTTTTCCCCTTGATTGAATAAATTAAACCTTAGGGGGGCGCCTTTTGAAGACGGGCCTAGCCGGGTTTGGGAGGGGGGGGACGAGATTAAAACATGCCCCAGTCCCTCGTATGCTAATCAGCCTCACCTAACTGCCTAATGAAACCTCGCTCAGATTAGTATCTCTGAGCCCTCTTCTTTTCACTCCTTTTAATTAGTATCAAAATAGACATCGTGGTAAATGTAAAAAAATGTCTTATATAAATGCCACCGTAATATGGGAAGGGGTATGTAAAGCTATCGTAATAACGACAGTGTTTTTATCTCTCATCATACCTTATTTCTGTATTTAATATTACTTGATATTAAAAAGAAAATATTTTTTATAATTATTGGTCATTTTTTATGAGTAAGGTCACCTGTGGTCTAGTGGTAAGCGTAACAAACTACTAAACCCAAGATCGCGGGTTCGTAGCCCGGCAGGTGACCCTAGGATTTTATTGAGGGAGTAAAAAATCCTTAGTTACGCCGTCCTTCGGAAGGGACGTTAAACGGGGGTCCCGAGCCTGTACGATGTCAGGTACTCGTTAAGAATCCCTATCCTAATTAAATCTGGATAGGCAAAATTTAGAGCTCCCACTGTAGCATCGTCCGATTAGCCATAGCAGCATAAAGTGACGTTAAATGAACAAAAATTTTTTATGAGTTATGAATATTTTTATTTTTTAAAGAGAAGACATTAAAAAATAAAAATAAAATAATTTTCTTTAGAAAATATAAGCAAATAGTAGTGTATATAAATAATAAATAATAAAGTCTTAAGTCAAGCCTCATTACTGGGTCAGGGATGAAGACTGAATTTAAACATTATTGAAATTAAAAATATTTCCGGGTTCAGACTGCCATTTTGGGATGAATACGATTTTTTAACCTTTTTTTAGGCTTTAAAAATTATTTATTGGTGAAGGGTATTAATGTTTAATCTTCAAATAATATTATATTGAACCATAAAAATTCACTTTATTTGAAAAGAAGAGATATGACCAGGACCGGGATTCGAAAACGGGTCTCTTAAGTGCCCGTCGTGGTACTTAGCAACCTTAGCCATTCGCTTCTCGGTCAAGCTACCCCTCCTTTGCGAACCAGGATGGCTGAGGTGGCTAAGTACCACGACGGACACATGGAGACCCGGGTTCGAGTCCCTGTCCTGGTCGTATCTTTTCTTTTCAAATAAAATATTTATAAAATTATAACATCTAACATAATAATTCACGATTATTATTAATAATAATTCGCAATTTTAACAATAATAATTTACAATATTTAGCATAATTGAGCCGTTTATTTTGAAAGTGACCTAACTCCGTTTTTAAAATTTTTGCCTAACTCCATTCTTGATAAGAAAACATACATTATTCACTTAATAATTGTTAACATTTTAATTGGAACCATAAATTTAACAGCCTTAGATACACTTAAGCAATATGACTCATTAGTATCCTATACGTATATTTTTAAATTCATCGAAACGCAAAACCTTAAATATTTGAAGATAAATGTAGGTAGGCCACTTTCAAAATAAACGGCTCAATTGTAGTTGTTTTTTCTTTTTAAGTCATTATTAAATTAATAAAACAAATTTATTAATTTGTTGTATTGTCATTGGTCCTTCAGAAGTGTACAAAATTTCAATTTAATTCGATGTATTGAAGTGTTCGAAAATCGAATTCAAAGATTCCGTTATTTATGTATCTACAGCCAAAGCTAATAAAATCGTTAACAATATTCCTTGATAGCTTATAAGATTTTCAGTACCTTTAAGTCAGAAATATAAATAATACTTAAAAAGAAAAGCCGGTCCCACTACTTTTTTTTTTCTACATATATTTGAAAATATATATCACACACCTTATTCATATTGTATGCCCTCTAAATCAAGGAATAAGGGATGTCATGAGGACGGACAAACCAGATATATATGAATTATAATTAATTATTTGGAATTTTTAAACCATTCAGTAATGGTTCGATACGTGTTTTAATTAGTTAATACTTAAGTTTTTCTCGTATTATTTATGGCTTATGGTATAATTTATTTATCAAATTTATAATTTATTTATCCGTGTCAATTAATTACCTCTCTGAATTAACCTGAATGAAGACGGAGTAATATAAATTAGAAGAAGGGATGGGGTAAGGGGCTGAGGAATGAGCTATTAGGATGGAAATGAGTTAATTATCAACCTTAGATAAGAGATAAGATAAGAGAAGAAAATGGCGCGCTTTGTCCACGCTCTCCCAATTTCGCGCGCCATTTGCCCCTTAGCTTGTTGACGTTGGGCATTTGTCCGCTGCTGGACATTTCTCCTCGCGAATCTCGAAGCCATTCCACGTACTCGTGAGTATTTGTATTCCGTTTGTATTGCCGGCGATAAGTCTCGATAATATCTCTTGTTCTTGAACCCTGTCCTCAGGTTCTGTCTAATGCTGGGAGAATGTCTCTGCAACTGACCGACCGGGAGTAACAGGATGCCCTCTTCTCCCCTTACAGAAAAAAAAAATAAATCCGTACCACTATAAGGCATGAAAGAAGGGTCGTGGGTTCAGCGCATGGTAGAGACTGTACTGTTCCATGGACAACGGTCGTGCACGTTAGTGATTTGTCTTAGATCACACTCTACTGCTAGATTTTTTTTGCCCTCATTATTGAGACTGTGTGAGTCCCAGGAGGGTCCTTGTTCTCATAGGATCCATCTTCGACCCCTAAAAGATTAAACAAAAGTCGGCCTGCGAGCGGGATTCGAACCCAGAACCTTCGGCACGCAACTCAGCTCCTCACCACTGATTCACTCCGCTCCCAGGTTGTACAGAGAAAGTGATTTAGCTTAGATCTTACTAAACTGCCAGGTTATTCTCTTAATATAGCTTATTCTCACGGTCATATCCAGGCTGTTAAACAGAATAAATTATTTGTCTGCCAGAGTAGGTCTCGAATTCAGGGCATGAACAACACTACAGTCTAAGCTACCCGATACTAGATACCCCTTAGTCTATTTTTAATATAATTACAAGAAAAAAGAAAATGGCAACATACTGTTGAAAAGATTTTAGAATTTAAATAGAAAATAAGTCACTTTTAAACAGAACGATTATAAAAAATTATTCAATACAATCAAACCAGAGAAAATTAATGGAAATAAATAAAATCTAATTATATTGAAAAGTAAATAGAGATCTCACGTAAGTGTTAAGACCGTGGAAAAATTCCAACGAAAAGCCCTTATGTCTCTAAACTAGAAGAGAAATTGAAATTATCTGTCCATAATAGATAATTTCAATTTCTGTTTTAGTTTGGAGACATAAGGGCTTTTCGTTGAAATTTTTCCACGGTCCTAACAAAATCTAATTATGAGAAATTAAGCCAAATTATAGTTGAATAATCATGAATAATTGTAATGAAGCATCTAGACATATTATTCTTTTATTTATTTTAAATATTTTAATTGTTAAAGAGAAAAGAGAGGCCCTCGGCCGGGATTTGAACCCGGAACCTTTGTCTCACCGTGACATGTATGACTTTGTGACACCGTGTATAATTATAAAATATTATAAATAGTAATATGACGTAAGTCAATAAGATCCTAAAATTAAATTAATGTTCATAGAACTTCGTTCTAGTGTATTCATCGCAAAAATTGCGAGAGCACGAGGACATGGGATCGTATGAGAAAAAAGATTTGTCCTCTGCCGGCAGGCGGCCTGGGGTAGCTCAACTGGTAGAGCACCGCGCTAGAGATGCTGAAGACCCGGGTTCAGATCCCGACCGAGGGCCTATCATTTCTCTTTAAAAATAAAAATATTTAAAACTCAAAAAAATGATCAATAATTATAAAAATTTTAATATTTTTATTTCGAAGAGACAAGATTTGTCCTGGCCGGGATTCGAACTCGGGTCTTCCGTATCTCTAGCGCGGTGCTCTAACCATCTGAGCTGCCAGCCTCGTAACCAGGCCAGACAAAACCACACTGTTCACCGATCCTATATCCCCTTGTTCTCTTGTATAATAAAGTACAAATTATTAATTTATTTTATGTTGTTCCTTGGTATTTAAGCCATAAAACCCTTAGGTCATCAACGACTGTACTTAATATAATTTTGATATATATTGTAGATAAATAAAACCCACTAACAAACTTATTCACAGACGTAAGCACGCAGGTCAAACTGGAAGATAGAGAAAATTTTGATACAATTTGAAATAATACTATAAATCAGGCAGTAGGTGATGTGTTTCCAAAAAATGAAATGGCAGCTTCGTTGTTGTGTCCTCGATCAATTTTGGTCTGGTTTTATTTTTTTTTAATATTGGAAGATCATAAGTACATTCTAGAAAAGTATGTTTTACTGTCAAAATGGCGTTACAATATTGGCGTGAAGGAAGTGGTAGTTTTTTAATAATATGTGAATGAGTGTTGCCCAGTCTCAAGCGCGCCAGAGCAAACTTCACTTTTCAGCTACTTTGGTGGGGTGTTAGCCGCACTCTTACTGCGTTTTTTAAAAATTTTTTAATTGACTTTACTAGGATGACTTTCTTCCCACATGACTTGGAATCTCTCTGAATTGACCATTCTAAGCTTAGCTAATCTGACAACATGACTACAGTATTTTTTGTGCCTTGCTTTTGAAATTGACATGGAGATTTCTTCCTTTTTTTTTTAGTTATAGACATTTAATTATTTTCTCCATGTACAATTGTATTTTATTTACTAACCTAGAAATAGTTTTGGATAAATTTATGGTTCCAAGGTGGCATGGACAAAAAAAAAAATGCTGTAATTGTTATACGTTAACTATATTGTGTAGGCGGGATAAAATTAAAAAAATAATAGAACATGCCAGACAATTATTGTATATCGTAGAATCAGATAGTAAATTGTAAAGAGAGCAATAACGGCTTGTAAAAAGAAGCTGGTTACGAGAGACAATTAAACGACTGGGATGGTAGGCAGGGAGTTGAGGGGGGGGGGTACTAACGACTGCCTTTATTAAACCAGACCCCGGGCCCGGTGCGGTTAAAAATCAATCCCTAACTATCCTCTTCGTCCACGTGAGGGCGCCCTTATAGGAAAAGTGATCAGCTGTCTTGTCTGCGGTGGGTATCGATGTATCGATGGTGACGAGTCGATTTTTCATTAGGGCTCTGCGATTGGTTAACCGGTGAGGGGGGATGATCGGATTATTAGGGAGGGATCATATGCAAGGTTAATATGAAATTATGTCATGCTAATGCGATTCAGGTAATTCATTTTAATATTATCTGAGTTTACGTAGGTAGTTAGATTGTAGGGAAAAGTTCAGTGTGTTGAGTGCGGAATTGCTCTGCTGAAAGTTATGGGTTCAAATCCGACCGTGGCGGATAAATTATTTAATCTGTTAACAGTCAGGATGGATCCTGTGGGATATACAGACCCTTCTGGGGCAAACCTTTAAAAGTGGGTATCTTAAATCGGAAGAAAGAACCTAGGGTTGTCCTATGGTTTAGTATATGGTAGTACAGTTTCTATCTTGTACTAAATTCAAGAACCTTAATGAGTTGTAATGATACAGTTTCTTTTTTTACTTATGTATGTAATAATGAATTATTCTGGTGTCTTCATTCTAAAACTAACATTCATGGCAAATATTTGTTTTGCCTTTAAGAACACAATGTGTGTTTCTCTATTTTCAAATGACGCAAAATTATTGGTCTTTTTTTTTTAATTTAATTTATTGATATTTACAACTATAATAATATTACAATAAGTAAATCTGCTATATGTACAATACGACTTCAAAAACACTTCTGGAGAAAAGAAACTACCCATCGGTAGCACTCCAAAAAAGTTCTATAATAGATGGTCTCGAGGCCATCTTCTTTTCCGACGCCTTGGAGGGTTATCAGGAATAGTATGGGAAGCAAGTTGAGAGACTAGCGGATTCAAGTGTGTATAGAGCTTGTAATGGAAGGATAGGTATCTAGTTTGGGCCAAATCAGCAACATATGGGATATTAAGATCATGATGGATGAGTTTGTTTGTGACATAATAAGGAGCATTGAGTATTTTACGAAGGATTTCGGATTGCAAGGATTGGATACGAGATGAATTGGATGGTTTAGTAGAGCCCCAAAGCTCAACTCCGTATGTCCAACTAGTCCTGATAACTGTCATGTAAATGAGTCTTTTGTAATTAATTGGGAGCTTAGAGCGTTTGTCCAGTAAATGTTGAAGTAGGCGAAAACGACGAGCAGTTTCTTGTCTTAATTGGTCTTAAATTCGTATTTAGTCCGCGAATCTTAACGATGTTTTCCTGATGGATCTTTTAACGATAGATCTTAAGATTGTTCTTGAATGACATGTGATTTGATTGTTACAAAGCCTTGGCTTTCTCGATAGCCTTGAGAATTCTAAAGTTCTTTCCTAAGTGAACGTTAGGAAGGAGAACTCGAGTTCTTCAATGTCCTTTAAAATCCTTTAAAACCTCTCATTATTTTTTAAGTTTTTTTTTTTTTTATAGTGGGTTAACATTTTTCTCTCGATCGATTACAATCGTCTTTTTCGAATAAATATTATAAATTTACTTTCCTATTTTTTGTTTTTTTCTATCTGACTAATTATCATTTGCAATTTATATGATAGTTGCATTTACTTTTTTTGTTGATTATTGTTGAGACTTGCTAGATATAAAAGATGACTCAGCCGTTGCTCTGTTGTCGTTGTAGGTCCCTTATCTTCATAATTATTTCCTCCATCGGACGACCCCTGGTCCTGCGGCCGGACGAAGTCCTAACGATCGGACCCCCTCCCATTGTGGTCCTTCTTGCGGACTCATTACCGGAGCGATCTCTATGTCTATGGCCGCCCTTCGCTAGGACAACACCCGTCCCCAAGAAAAAATACTCCTGAGGGCAGCTCCTGTTTTGGCAGGATATCTCCTCCCTTACGGCCCAACTTGAGCGGAGAGAAGAAAGCACACAATACCATCTGGGTCAGCAGCTATAGCTTCCGGCCGCGTCGTAAAAGGGTCGTCAGGTCTTCTCTGTGTCGGTCTTCTTCTTCGGGTCGATAAGATTCGTGTTTTCCTTCGAAGAGAAGATTGGTGAGAGAATAAATAAATAAATACATTAAGATCGAAGGATTACTTAGTCAAAGGCCAGGATAAGTATTGGTATTTATTAATGCATTAAATAACCAGTAAGATCTTTATTAGTAAGATAAGATACATAATATGATTATGTCGATAACTTATGAACTTAAAGTATTAACAATTATCTTGGCGGTCATAATAGCCTCTAAGACACTTTAATTTTACTTCGCATTGTGATGAGACTTGGCCTACAATTGATACATTAGATGCCTTTACTAAACTGTACGATTTATTTGAATTGTGTTATGAACACTATCAAATACAAATATTATAGCAACTACCTTTAGCGAACATAATGTTGTTTGTTTGTTTGTTCATTTAACGTCACTTTATGCTGCTATGGTTGATCGGACGATGCTACAGTGGGAGCTCTAAATTTTGCCTATCCAGGCTTAATTAGGATAGGGATTTTTAACGAGTACCTGGCATCTTACAGGCTCGGGACCCCCGTTTAACGTCCCTTCCGAAGGACGGCGTAACTAAGTATTTTTTTACTCTCTTATAAAAATCCTAGGGCCACCTGCCGGGCTACGAACCCGCGATCTTGGGTTTAGTAGTTTGTTACGCTAACCACTAGACCACAGGTGACCTTTGCGAACATAATGTATCGATGACGAATCCACATATCTCTACTCACAAACTTCTGTCTACCCAAACCCAAATCGTTTAGATCACTTTTAACGAAATCTCCCACCTACGCCTCGATATACCCCTCCAACGCTTTCTAGTCAGATAAGTGGATGTTAAATGTTAAGTGAATCATTCTGACTTAATAGGAATTCGTTCATTAGTAAGCCAGGAACTTTACAAGCCCATCTTGATCTTTCATAAGTATATACTTGCATACGTTTGGAGTAATTTCAAACATCAAATTGTGTTAAAAAGATCAAATTGTTTTTGAAAATACGAAGTTTCGGTCGGAAGTATAGGTAAAATATATTTAAAGGAAAAAATGCCTGGAGAGATCTGGAATTAGCATTTTACAGTCACATGTTTTTAGTATTTCGGATCTATGATTACTTGAAATAACGAGGAAATAAAGTCGGGAAATAATTGTTATTTTTTATTCGTAATCCTTAGTTCGCGCCATTTGTTCTGAACCTTGAAAATTAGAGTATATTAAATATTTCCAACTCTAGTGTGAATGTGAAATACGGCTGCTGACTTTCAAGGAACCTATAAGGCCTTTTGAAATTTGTTCTTGTGAGAATTTTAGGTCTGAACATCATACAAGACTGAAAATACAAGAAACTGCTCGACGTTTTCGCCTACATCAACATTTACCGGACAAACGCTCTAAGCTCCCAATTATTTACAAAAGACTCATTTACATGACAGTTATCAGACCTATTTGGGCATAAGGAGTTGAGCTTTGGGGCTCTACTAAACCATCCAATTCATCTCGAATCCAATCCTTGCAATCCAAAATCCTTCGTAGAATCCTCAATGCTCCTAATTATGTCACAAACAAACTCATCCATCATGATCTTAATATCCCATATGTTGCTGATTTGGCCCAAACTAGATACCTATCCTTCCATGACAAGTTCCATAAACACTTGAATCTGCTAGTTTCTCAACTTGCTTCCTGATAACCCTCCGAGGCGTCTGAAAGAAGATGGCCTCGAGACCTTCTACAATAGAACTTTATTGGAGTGCTACCGCTGGGTAGTTTCTCCACAATTGTTTTTTGTTTTCATGTCATTTGTTAGTATTAGCAAATTTACTTGTAATATTATCACACTTGTAAATATCAATATATTAATCTAAAAAAAAGGTCTGAACAATTTTCGGTTTACTAAAATAAAGGTTTAAATCTACCATAAAATATAGTAGATTATAACCTAAGTAAGGTTACCGTTGCCATTTATTTAGGTTAGCATTAAAAAGAAAAAAATGAGAAATTTTATTGATTAAAATTGTAGGTGGGTTTATTTTTAAACTAAAGATATTCCAGTGTGAAATTTCATATTCTTTCTAATGATAAAACTTACTTATTTATAAACCCGTATTTATCTGGATATTAAACTGTCATTGCAGTATCGATTATATGGTCGATTTACAGAGATGATAGGTACCTGGTCAGAGAAGCCGTTACCATGACAACGGTGACGTCAGCGTACATCTGTCGCTTAGGGTTGGCCACTTGCCATCAATCACCGAGCCCTGACGTACCCGATTCTCATTTTTTTCCTTAATCTTTACCGACATTGTTCTTTAGGAGGAAAAGTTTATTTTTCCCTTGTTTCAGTTTGTATCTTATTTCTACCTTAGTAAGTTTTAAATGGACTTTGAATCCTTAATTTTTTTAATCTACTATAACGAAAGCTAAGTTGGGAATAAAAAATCCTTGGTTATACAGGACGCTAAATGGGGGTCCTGAGCCTGTATGATGTCAAATACACTTTAAAAATCCCTATCCTAATTAAACCTGGATAGGCAACAATTAGAGCTCCCATAACATAACAGCATAAAGTGACGTTAAATGAACAAACAAACAAACAACATTATGTTCGCTAAAGGTAGTTGCTATAATATTTGTATTTGATAGTGTTTATAACACAATTCACATAAATCGTACAGTTTAGTAAACGCATCTAATGTATCAATTGTAGGCAACAATTAGAGCTCCCACTGTAGCATCGTTCGATTAGCCATAGCAGCATAAAGTGACTTTGTATATACAAACAAAAGCAAAGTTCTAACCTTATAAGGCGAAAAACATCGACTTTTTTGCTCTTAAAAATTTACCTTATCTCTGTAATTATTTAAATAATAAAATTGTTTTCTATAAATCGCTTTAATGATAATAATAATGAATAATTCTAGTGATTCAAAATTTGGCTAAAATTGAAGGAAAAAAAGAGAGGCATGACTACTGGATTTTTATCTGCACAGGTTCAATAACATAAATTTAAATTAATTAACGTATGTATTATATGTCGTGTATATATAGCATAGCTTTTTCTAGTTAAAATAAGTCAAAACATGATTTTTTTAATTTTGAGCGCTGATGAAAAGGCTTGAGTACTTAGTGTGATTACGAAACATTGAAAAAGAAAATAAAGATATTTTTTACAGGATTTCATCAGTAGAAACATCTCACTAAGTTTTCATGGTTTTTACTTAGTTTATTTCACTTATAATCCCGCATTTTATTGAATGGGCGTTTCTTGAGGCTGTTCAAAATGCCTTCATGTACATAATACAAGGTAATTAGTTTTCAATTGACCTATTTAATTTAACACAAATACAGTGGAACGTCGGTTATCCGAACTAATGTTGTCAGGGCTGGTTCGGATAATCGATATTCACTACAAAATAAATAGGTACCAACAAAATGAATAGGAAGGGATTCAGAGAAACAAATGAAATTTCCTAATTAGGTTTACAGTTCGTAGTAAACAAATACATATTAAAGTTAATTTTTTTTGCTGTTTCCGAGAAATTATTTGGGCCTCCCTTATTGACGTTCATGGAAAAAATCATTTTATCTTTCGTCAAATTTTATTAAAAATAAAAATTATTTTAACAATACAAATAAGTAATTGGATGATCTGATGAAATTAATTAAAATTACTTTTTAAATATTTTTATTTTGAAGAGAAAAGATTTGTCCTTGGGATTTGAACCCGAGTCTTCTGCTTCGCCTGGCTTGGATACGAGCCCTGGTAGCTCACTAGTTTAGAGCACTGCACTAGAGATGCAGATGTCACAGGTTCGAATCCCGGCCAGGACAAATCTATTCTCTTCGAAATGAAAATCTTTAAAAAATAATCATCATTAAAAGAACAATAAATAAAAATAATTAAGATTACATTTAAAAGTTCCGTTAATTGAACGTTCCAATAACTGACGTTCGGATAATCGACGCTCCACTGTCAAAATTACAACTTTGTCAAAACCACTGTCCAATAAACGTCAAAATTACGAATGTGATTACATAGACGAATGTTTAGACTACGTTTGACAGTTCGCAAAACTAACCAAGTAGAGCTAAACTAAGAAGAACCAATAAGAATTGCCAATTGCTAAGTACTTAAATACAGGACAACACCCTATCAGGGGCATGCATTTAGATAAAGTCTTCATCGGATCTTGCAGCTGATCGGAAGTTCCAAACGAAGTAGGAAGAAAAGTTTCTTGGTTTAAAAGTATTCCAGATTGGACCGAAATACGAAATGCTGAAGAGCTGTTGCCTTCTGCAGAATATTGTGAAGCTATGTAGAACGGCAAAGACGGATGAAAAAACATGAAGAAGAAGTATATGTTCATCGATTATGAATATCAGCGATTAAGTTTTGAATATGTGTAATAAAATTATGTTTATAAGTTTTATTTTACTCCTATTTATATTTATAGTTTCAACTTCTAGACCGAAAAGATCCTTTAGTTGTCCAGGTTTCCAAGGCGTGTCCTTGTTCTCTCATTCTCATCCTGCGGCCTGATACTATGGTTGGTAAAGAAGGATGCCCAGTATTTCGATATTTATTTTCTAAGGGCATCAATAAAACTATCTCCTCCCCTTCAGCTATTAATTCAGGGATGACCTAAGAGCGCCGACGGTGGAGGAGAGCACAATAGGGATTAGCGGATCGACACGTGGCCGCCACGTGTGTCGAGGTGTCACAAGCCCCATTGTCATAGGGAACCAGTTTACTTAGTCATCTGCCAGGGAGGATCCATTGGAGGGAAGGTGGCTCGATCTGGAGGGCCGTTGATAAACATTTTTATCTCGAAGGCGGTTTTTCACCGATAGCAGCGCTCGCTCATTGTAGCGGACAATGACGCTATTGATCTATTGCCGGGTATTGTTATTGTCCTTGCGTCGGTTTGTTCTCACAATGAAGAGCTTTCATTGGTTGTAGCGAGGTGTTTCCTACACATATATATAAATATCTACAGCCCCGGTGAATAAATGGTTAAGTCGAAATGTTTCCATATTGAGATCCCCATCGCTAAGGAAGCTAAATCGTATTATTTTCGTTGTGAATTAGGAGCTAAATCAGGCATTAGCCTGAAAAGGAGTCATTACCAATATTACCACTCCAATTCAAGCCAAAAACTACGAGAATATAGTCAACTCTCCTTGCACAAAATTAGACTTAACAACTTATTCATCGGGCCTGTGTGTGTGTATATATATATATGCTGTACAGCGAGTTTTGTATAAATACCACTTAGCAGAAAAAACAGAAGAACTGGTTAAGTCAAATTTTGTGCACAGAGATTTAACTGTATTGAGTTATGGGGATCGTATCATTCTTGTAGTTTTTGGCTTGAAATGGAGGTTTTTTTGTAAGTAATAACTCCATTTCGATTCTATGCTTGATATAGGTTCTTATACACTACTAAAATTCCGCTTCCTAAGTAGAATTAATAGTTTATATATAACATTTGGGGAGCGGAGTGGCTCAGTAGAGTACTGGAGTTGCCATGCCGGAAATCCTGGTTCAAATTCCGCTGCATGCAGTAACTTTTATTTAGTCTCTTTGTGGCGGGAGATAGATCATATGGGAGTACCCAGCCTCTATAAAATATTATAATAATAGGGTACCCAAAATAAGGGGGAAAAACCTGGCAGTTGAGCGTGACCTAGGACAAGTCACCTCCTTGCAGAACCGTTGTCCATGAAACAGTACAGTCTCTACCATGTACTAAACCCTAGACACTTCACGGTTTGTAGTGGTACAGGGTTTTTTTAATTATATAAAATTCGGCTTATCTACTAATTCACAGAGTCTGTAGATATATACATCTCCTCCCACTTGCACATATCCTCTGCATATGTTTCGGTAGAATCATATTGTACGCCTGAATGCTTGGTTTGCGTTAAAAACCCTTGGAATTATTAGTTTATAATCAATTCTTAATTTTTTTTTTTTAAATTATCTATTATTGGAACCGAATGTTCTGCCATCTTTTATTTATGGATGTCTCTTGGCTTTGTAATACTTCTTGTGGATGAGACTAATGATAATAATAGTAACACTTAGCAAGCACGAAGGCTCCATGCCGTAAGTTTTATGTTTCATATGTACATTTTTCTGTTTAGCATGAGAAAGGTTTGTTTTTATTTATGCTGTAATTAGATTATTATTAAGAAGCTCTACAGCTTGTTGTTGAAGAAGTTTTGTTTCGGGCAATATTTTCGGAAAAGAAAAAAGAAAAATACTATAAGAAAAGTGGTTGGAAGTATCCAAACAATAGCCCTCCCTTTCCATAGAGTACAGTCCCAGACAGGAGCAAGGCAGCGGAACGGGATAGCAGGACTGGAGGAGTCCAGAGGTGGGTATGATGTACAAAGCCTTTGTGATGGTAATCCACCTCCCACTTGCCACCTCCGGCCACATCCCACCTCCACCTCCAACCACCTCCCACAATATGCCGACCTGACAAAAGGTGGTTCCATTCATGTGCTAATCCACCTTTCACCGAGCCATCAAAAAATCGTTTGTTTGCTAACCCGCTTTATTGTATTTCCCTCTTTTAGCCGGCTAAAGCTAAGCAATGACTTTTACCATGATTTACTTATGTGTTCCCATTCTTTTTCCAGTGTTTTTTCGTTTATTTCGTTGTAGAAATTACTTATAATTCAGTTTCCTTCGTTGCATTTTTAATGCCATTGATACAGTAAGGAACATTCTGATCACCGTCCGTTGAAAATCTTAGAGTCTCAGATATTAGAATGAAGTGAATTTTATAGCAAAGTGAAAAATCTGGAAAGATTTCAGGAAGAAGAAAAACTAAGAAAGGTTATTCGAAATTCGGCAGAAGGTCAAAACAAACATGTCAGTGAGACAGAAAAACTACAAAGAATTTATGTTTTTGCGTGATAAAGTGGTTAATATGACAAAAAACAAACAGTGTAGCAGATTTGATTGGTTGTGATTGGCAATTTAAATTTCTGCTTGTTCATTGTTAGTTTATTTAACCTCAATTATATGATGCTATGGCTAATCAAACGAAAGTACAGTGGGAATCATAAATCCAGATATAATTAGGACGGTCGTCCAGTTTACGTCCTATCCGAAGGACGGCCTAACTAATTTTCAATTCTCCTGAGCACTTCTCGTTAAGAGCCACAATGTCCTTTTGTCACTCGTGGGTCCCAAAAAACCATGTTTCCATGTTCACGGGTCAAAAGTGAAAAACATTCTGTTAGCTTTGTGATGTTTTTTTTTATTGAGAAGTTTGGAAGGGTTCCTTCGTAACTGAAATAATGATTAATGTAAACTTAATTTAGGGTTGTAACATCACTGTTAAAAATGATATAGTCGAAAGAAAATCTTGTCTAACCGCCATCCCCACGATTTCCACTAATTTGTCAAGTCGACTTGCTGAGGGTAATGGGACGACAGAACTTCGCGAGCAGGCACAATCGAAGTCAGACATGTGTAAACGAATGCGCGCGAGGTAGACATGACAGGCTGAATGTGCCAGAGGTAGACATGACAGGCTGCAGGTGGTGACTAACGCTCTCTGGGGGCTGTGAGGGTAATTGTATCAGTGCCTCGTCCCCGGGGGTGGCTTTTAGAATAAAATGATTTAATGTTCCTTCCTCGCTAGTTGAATGGCTATTTATGATTAATGTGTCGTAGCGATTTGTTCTCTGGCCGTATGTCCCACTCTTTTGTTCCGTGGCCTGTACGTACGTACGTACGTGTCCCTGGTTCATACGTACGGGGAGGGTTTTATTGTATAGGGGATTTAATTTTATCCTTGATTAAAGGTTAGTTCTACAAACACAGCTGTGCGGATTCCTTTTAACTAATCCTCTTGGGTCTAATACTATAATAATTTCTGATACTAATATAACATTCTATATTTCATTCTTCAATCGAGTCGTATGTACCGAAATAGATTTAACTAATGGTGATGTAACGCATGGGCATAGGGGTTTAAGGTAAGGAGTCTGAAACCATTTATGTAAAGATACTTAGATGAAAGCTGATAATGAATTAAGTATTATAGTCTTAGTAATAATTAGTTTTTTAGTAGTAAAACGTATAGTTATAGTCTTACAATTTAGTAAAAAATCTCTGGAGGAATCAGAATGAGGCTGAGGAGAATTAGAAATGAAGTTGAAGTTAATTTATTGATATTTGCAATTGTAATTATATTGCATCAATTTAATTTGCTGATATGAACAAATGACATTACCCATCGGTAGCACTCCAATAAAGTTCTATAGTAGAAGGTCTCGAGGCCATCTTCTTTTCAGATGCCTCGGAGGGTTATCAAGAATAGTACGGGAAGCAACTTGAGAGGAAGCAAGCATAGCGGATTCAAGTGTGTATGGAGCTTGTCATGGAAGGATAGGTATCTAGTTTGTACAAAATCAGCAACATATGGGATATTAAGATCATGATGGATGAGTTTGTTTGTGACATAATAAGTAGCATTGAGGATTTTACGAAGGATTTTGGATTGTAAGGATTGGATAAGAGATGAATTGGATGGTTTAGTAGAGCCCCAAAGCACAACTCCGTATGTCCAAATAGCTCTGATAACTGTCATTTACATTGAGTCTTTTGTAATTAATTGGGAGCTTAGAGCGTTTGTTCAGTAAATGTTGAAGTAGGCGAAAACGTGCAGTTTCTTGTCTTTTCAGTCTTGTATGAGGACCAAGAAACATAAAACAACAGTAATAACTCCAAAAGACTGCAAATTTATTACAATAAGAGTAAACTAGCTACGATGAAGGCAAAAGGCGAGTGGTGAAAGCTAGGTAGTGGGGAAAAGGGCGTTGTTTCCCTATGCGCAGGTTGTTTACTAAATTCTCATACTATTGTAGCATTAACTCACCACACAACACGAAATATATATATATAAATTCTATATCTAAAATCTATAATAATAAAAATATATAAAATGAATAAGGAAATAGAAACGAAGGTATTTCAAAGCGCGTTAACCCTCTTTCATCCCTTCAAGGGAATCACTGATAAACTGTTTTCTACTTCTTTACAATTCTAATGGAACGTATCGTATTACGAGTAATATGGAGATACTGGATTCATAAACTAGAATCAACTTGGGTCAATCTATCAAACGCTACTATAATCTAAATGAAATGTAAAACGAAAGTTCTGGAATTGCTGATCTTTAGCGGCTTCTGTCCTTAAAGCATGTCACACCAATATTCAATTCTTCTAATCCACCTTTGAGTATGGATAATTCAGAACGATGAAATGCAGTAATCATAAATTATTTATCTGCCAAAAATCCTGTGGGATAAGGAAACTTGCTTAGGGTTCAACCTGTCTTGGTAATGTGGGGGCTTTAATTAGGGTAAACCCGGGTATAGGAGTGTATTTCTGCTCGACCGTTTGTCTAGTATTTTAGTTACAATACTGAAACCTGATTTGTTTTAGTTTTTGAATAATACGAAAACTAAACATCCCGCGTATTGATTCTACAGTCCCTGGCCATATTAATGTGACCACCAATAAAGATTATTTTCTTTTTGTTTTTTCCTAAATATTTTTTATATACTTTCGCGTGTCTTGATAAATTGCTGTTTTAAGTAATGGCAATACTGTTATAAGTTTTTTAAAGTATTTTTTTTTTTAGTAAAGGCAGCATTGGTTTTAGTACAGCCATTTTGTTTTACGAGTGATGACATGCATAATTTGTGTTTGAAACTTTTGTGGATTTATTGTTTCTTTTTCATTGAATACAAGTCGGATTCGATAAGTTTATTATTGATGTATTATTTGTATCATATATTTTAACTATTTTGATAGTTTTTTTCATCAATATGTAAAATAGGGTGTAAATAGGGTGACACTACAAAATATTAAAAAAAAAATAAAGATTTATTTTCGAAACCATTTTTTTCAATGTCATATTATTATCAGATAACTAACTTACCCATAAGACTAATATTTAAACTCGATTTACATCATTACTCATACAAAAAGATAATGCAAACATGTAACAAGAACGAATCTATCCAGTGGTCACATTAATATGGCCAGGGACTGTAGTGCTCCGATTATAGGGAAAATTATTGTCAACAGATCTTAAGTTTAAAAAATATAAACCCATTTGTGATCACTATTCAAATTATTTTTGTATTTTATGCGATGTTAATCTTGTTTTAATATTGTACTTGTTGAAGTATCTCTGATGATAATAATATTTTTAAAAAATCGGTTTAAGTTTTGTTGCTGGAGGTGTGCCACTACGAGAACTTCGGTGTCAGTACGTGTCTGCTAAAGGATGACTGCTTTGGTATGTATCAGCGGTACCTGTTGTCCCTTATCATTCTTCCTTATCTTATCTCTTATCTCATTCCTTTTATATCCTGGCTCCTCTGCGAGGGATATATTGTCTACAAGCCGCGGCTCAATAAATCTTCATGTTTACGTTTTAGGATTATCTCTCCTCTTCTGGGGTTAGTATGGCGAATTTTACATCGCCGGAATTATTTAATAGGAAGCTTTTTTTATTTTTATTTCTGATCCGAGTGTTACAGTTTAATGTCTGATCCGAGGCCAACTAATCGTTCTCCAGCTGTATTATTGTTACAATCGTTGTTGAACGCAGGTGAACTGGTACCTACTAGCAGTGCAGTTTTAGTTACTCGTCATTTATTTTATTGTCCATAAATGTTTTAGATGGAATTCTTTTACAGAGGTTGGTTGTATGTTAGTGTATACATTGAGACATGAGCATTAATGATTCATATTGTTAGGGCCACAGAGAGAAGGACGGAAACAAGGGATTAGCGGCTTAAGCCCGTCGGCGGGGGAAGTTTTTTTTTTTTTTTTAAATTTATTTATTGATATTCACAACTGTATTACAATTATACAACAAGTAAATAGAATGCGTGTTACATAATGACATGAGAATGACAAGTAGAGAAACTACCCACTGGTAGTACTCAAAGCAAAGTTCAAATAAGAAGGTCACGGGGCCATCTTCTTTTCAGACGCCTCGGAGGATTATCGGGAATTCAAGAGGAAGCTAGGTTTGAAACTAGAGGGTTTGAGTGGGAATGAAGTTTGCTATGAAAGGATAGATACCGGGTTCGGGCCAAATCAGCAACAAAAGGGACATTAAGGTCGTTATGGATGACTTTATTCTTAACAAAATAAGGAGCATTGAGGATTTTACGAAGGATTTTGGATTGTAGGGATTGGATACGAGAGGAATTCGATGGCTTAGTGGAGCCCCATAGCTCTACTCCGTAAGTCCAAATAGGTCGTATGATGGTCATGTAGATGAGTCTTTTGTAGTTAATTGGGAGCTTAGAGCGTTTGTCTAGTAAGTGTTGAAGTAGCCTGAAACATCGAGCGGTTTCTTGTCTTTTCAGTCTTGTATGAGGATTCCAGGTCAATCGTTTGTCGAGGTGCAACAATAAGTATCGGATCTGTTCTACAGGCACCAGTGGGATATTATTAAAGGATACTGTAGGGCAGGAAGTCATTGGTTTACGACGTAAGGTAAAAGTGTTTTGATGTGATTTTTGAGAATTTATTTTAATTCTCCAGTTTTGAAACCATTCGGGGGAAGTTAAGATTGGATTAGGACCTTCTCGAACGCTGCATTTTTTCGGAAGTTATTAAGAAGGTTCTAGACACTCCCAGAATATCCCCCCTAGTTTCGTGTTCTAGAATGTTCGGCCTTGCCTATTTAAATACTCCCCTCGCCTCGAGCGGGCCAGTCTGATAGTAGACCAGGCACTGTGATGAACTGTAATAAGTGAGTATCAGTGTGATAAACTATTCAGTGTTGAACCGGCCAGTGTAATAAGTGAATCTGGAACTGTGACAGTCTCGCGAGTGTAATAAACCGTTCCTGTGTATTAATTTGTGTCAGTTTGTCATACTTGGAGAATCTTACGATCGGTGGACTTTAATTAGTGAACTGTAAGTGTTAATTAGCAATAGTTAATTAGTTAAGTAGTAGTTGTAATTTTATGATATTTGTAGAAGCTTATGTAAATAGTTAAGATATTTAGTATTAGTAATATCTTATATTATAGTAATAATTAAATATGCCTAGGTTGTAATAAATATTTAAAATATTGTTATTGTAAATTTATATTAGTCTAATAATTTAATTGTTTTTAACTTAATTGTATTCTTTTTATCATTTTATTAATAAACTTTAGTATCTTTAATTTAGGAGTAGTTTAAATCATTTTAATACCCAGTAGCACGTAACAATATTGATAGACTTGTCATAAAACATATAAATAATTAAATTTTAGCTTATTTGTACTTAAAAAGGGTTCTTCGTCAGGTAGGTCTGTGGTAAGGTCATCTTCCGGGTCTGGACAAGCAATGTCCTTTTTTCAAGTATGTTCCCTTCCTCCTAGGTTCTATTGCTACCAGCGCTCATGACTTAGTTTTCGTAACCAACGTTTCTTATTTTATTTTATTCTATCACTTCTCAAACCTATTATGGTCTGTACTATTCATAGTAATTAGGTATACTCGAATATACCTGGATTTTTAGAATTCCCGCTTTAGCAGCATAATAGTGGCGTTGAACGAATGGCATTTTCTTCTCAGTTTTATTCTATTACTTCAGATGTTTCTAATTTTACTGCATTATTAGGTATTAGGGAGCAGGGTATCTCAGTGGGTTGAGCTTTGGATTGCTATGCCGAAGTTATAATTTACATACAATAAAATACATATAAATATAAAATACATAAGATAAATTATGTAATCTGTAAACAGCTACGGAACTACCCTATGAGATTTGACGACCTTCATTGGGCTCACCCAGCCTGCATGAAGTGGATACCCTTAATTGAGCTTTATCTGGGATTAATTACCTTCCTGCACACCTGTTGTTCTTGGAACAGTACCTACCATGTACTGAACCCAAGTTCCTGTAAAGTGGTACAGTTTTTTTCGTTTAATATAACAAGTCGAATACTTGAATGAAGATTACCCTATTTGATATTGTAAATGTTTAAGGGGCTCTTTATGTTAAGTTTTTCAACTTTTTTTAAAAATTTTTTTGCGCATAGCCTTGGATATGTATCCGCTCATTCGCATACTCCATGTCCGCCATAATGAGGCCGTCCCGATATTCTCCCCCAGGAAGGGCTAGGAAGAAGCCCTCCGGACGGGAATCAATTTTCACTTAGCCGAGGAGAGAGGGCTTTGGGGCTATTGTGCGAGGTGTATTTGGGCAAGTGGTCTCTGCTCCGTGCCTCCGCAAGGCGCTTTAGGATCAGGGCTATCTATATCGCTCTCAGGTGCCTAGCTCTCTCCCCCCCCTCACTCACTCCCTCTCTCTCTCTCATTTTCCAGCAAACAGTAACATATACTGCTTGGTATACTAGATTCAATATCATCAGGAAACACTGTCTATATCTTAATTTATGTCTTTATCACGCTAGTTTATGAAATAAATCATATTTTTCATCTTGCTAAACACAATTCATAAATGCACAATTGTTCGATTGAGTATACTAAGTTTCAGTAATAGCAAAAAGTAGAAAACAACTCTGTTTTTTTTTTGTTTTTTTTTAGTTTAGAAGACCCGTAGATTTAACCTATGGTATTTCTAAACCCTTCTAGGCTGGACCATAGCTCAACCCTCTCTAAATCGGCCACCCTTGACTTAAACGAAGTTCGGAAACTTATAGCAAATAGTAAGGAATAAAGTGTAAGCCCAATTTCAGACTCAGTTTAGCAGACTTGATTTATATAATAATTGATCATTTTGTTATCACCTGTGGATCGACCCAATATGTGTAGACCCTTTTACCCAGAATTCATTAAGCGGTTACTCTTAACTTTAAGAACGTTCAGATTTTTTTTTTCTCTTAACCCCTTTGTCTTTTATTAATATTTGAAAAATAGCATGTTAATAATGATACGTAGTATCTCTTTTACTGCACCAGGTGCATTTTAAGAGAGGGTTGTTCAGAACATTGAATTTTCTGAACATTACTTAGATGGAAGGAGTGGGGGATCTAGTGATGGGGCTCACTAGTTAAGAACGTTCAGAAAGAATTATATATATATATGTATATATTGTTCGGGAAGGGATAAGTGATACACGCTTGAGTTTGAGTTTCAGAAATAGCAATGATTATTTACAATTTTTTTAGTTTAGCTGCCTTGATTAGCACATGAATTATTTAATTTGTTATCATTATAAAAGCGCTCATTTGCTGTACCAGAACCTTCCGGTTCAAATCCCGCTGCTAAATTTTTATTTAATTTGATAACAGCTGGAGATGGATCCTATGGTCTCTATAAAGTACCCAAAATAGTGGGAAAATATGGCGGTTGCAGTCCTTGATAGACTAGTTTGGTTATGTGAACTGTCTTGCACCTGATTTTCATTGATCAGGCTTTTCCCACAATTTATTGGGTACCTAACTATTGAGGCTAAGTTAGTTCCAGGAGGGTCTGCAGATCCCACATAGTCCATCAGTGGCTGTTAATAAATTTAATAATGGATTTGCTACTACCGGATTCGAACCCGGACAACAGCACAAAAACTTAATCCAATTTTCAGATGATTTACGTCAGAATATAAATAGGAAGGGGGGGAGAAACATGGATCGATTTTGAAAATACATAACGTTTCTTCTGTATCAAGTAAAAAAGAATATCTATTGGTGTATCCATCATGCCCTCTTGAATCTCCAAGAGTGCGTTAATAATGAGATATGAAAGTATTGAGAATACATGGAAGAGTAAGGAGGGCTTGGGCTTAATAGCGGACGGAAGGGTTGTGGTGGTGGAGGGTTGCTGTTTGTCTTGCACCGTCCTGCTCGCTCTGTAATCCTCTTAGCGTCCATTACTATCGGGTTAGGTCCCCAAGGAGGATTAGCAGGTATTAGCAAAGTCTGCTGCTGCTATAGCAGTCTGTTATAGTGGACTGCAAGCAGGAGTGTCATCTTGAATCGTCAGGCTCGTTTCTCTATCGATGAATGGCTACGTCGAATCACAGTCAGGCCTGATTAGATCTAGGGGTCTTTTAGAAGAATTACTATCCAATTGGTGGGTCTGAAAAATTGCAATATATAATTGTAGATGTAGGGGAGACTGGGGATATTATCGGGTTTTCATATATCGTCCATGCAGATGTGCATTTTTATGTGAATAGATCGTATTTTTTTTTAACATTCAATACTTTTTCAATAAAAGTTCAAAAATTGACTTTCGCACTTTTCGCTCGTTTAGTTAGTTAGTAATTTTGTATAGCATAACAATTTGCCTTCTTATTTCTCATGGCTTTAGTCCGTTATGAATCTGAAATTTCAGAAGCTTTCTAAATTATGCGAGCGAATAATGTGAAAAAGTCAATTTATGAAATTTCGGAGCTATCTGCTTTTGATCCTGAACACTCATATACATTTATTATGTATCGAGCATACAAATATTTTTTGTTTGCGTAAATTAATAAGGTCTCGTGGTAGAGCAGTGTATAGACTGTTGAGATGGTTCGCTGATGGTTTATGGTTATAATCTATCTGTGATAATTATCTGTCAATAGTGGTAAATAGATCCTCTGATTTCTGCATCACCTCAACACAGTTAGTACCTTTAATTCGTTTGAAAAACTAGGCGGTGTTATAGATTATTAAAATATTCCAAAAACCTTATTCCCGAAGAACTTAAGCCTAGAAGATCTATTCATCAAAAATTTGCTACGAAGTTTCAACCCTTCATGGCATTACCATCTAACTGATCTCAAGAAAATCCTATCCACATTCGTCTCTTAAAATGCACCTGGTGCAGTAAAAGAGATCTAATTTATCCTATTACTATGTTATCATAAAAAAATAATAAATACCAAGGGGCTAGAAGAAAAAATCCATGGCATTATAAAACTTTAAGAATAATAATAGCTTTCCAGATTTTTATTTTATGTTTTCTAATACAATGCAAGATTCAAGTTAAATGATTATAGGGATTCCTTTCCTTTCAGTTCTATGTTGAACGTCTTGGTGGTGGGGTGCTGTCTCATGTTTGGAGCCTGTTTGAGCTGTTGATCGTTGGGATATATTGCACCTTATTCTTCGAGATGTAACCTTTTTTTGTTTTTGTGTCTTGATAATGCCTGAATAGGCGAAACGTCGAACGGTCAGTGGGTGTATTACTTGAGAAATTTGAAAAGGTTTGCATTGTGGTTTTTCCCAGTTGCATTATATTAAATGATTATAGTTTTATTTTTCTCAACCTTTTAGTAATACATATTATACCGATTAAAATACTCAGGTTAATCATTTAGTTTTATGTTGTAATTTCGGGAGGAAACCATTATCATAAATAACAGTTATAGCATATAGGGGGTAAATAATGGCTCCTGGAGAATACTCGTAGAATATATGTGCCAAGTTGAAGGGTATGGTGACATATATACAGCGGCTGGAGGTGATATACACAGCCCTAGATATACATACACAGGCCACGGCTGACACAGAAAGCCACAGAGTAGTGGAAAGAGGTAGAGGGATAACTAACTCACCTCCAGAGCTAAATCTTCCCTCCTGAATACTCTCCTCCTACGACCCTCCACTTTCCGATCTGATAAATTATTACTCCGAGTCCTTTATGGGAAGATAAAAATATCGCGGGAAACCTCATGAATACATACCATGAATTTTCCTTCCCCCTCTCATATTCTATAGCTGCAATTTTCCCCTGATACGATAGTACTTCCTATTGCTGTCTGCTGAGTTATTGCTAACAGGTGATAAGTTTTGAGTCATGTCTTCTCCGATTGTTTCAATTTTTGCAGCAAGGCTTTTCAATTTTTATTTTATTAATTTATATGTTTAATTTAAAAATAAATCCTTTTTTTTTTTTAACAATTGTTACTTCACCGTATAAATATAGAGCAGAAAATAGTCTGGGTGGAGGTGAAATTATTGGAGAGACTGACGTTTCGACCCACTTTGCATTTCTTCTTCAAGGCTTGTAATGTGGATCACAAGTATGGTGGTGAACCTGAATTTTATTTTTTATATAAATGAAACTGGTATTCCATTAAGTTTAATGAGAGCCTTGGCTACGGTGAACATTCCTATTTTCTTATACTTTTCGATCCAATAGCGGTCGTATTTCGCCAATACAGTCCCTGGCCATATTAATGTGACCACTGGATAGATTCCCTTCTTGTTACATGTTTGCATTATCTTTTTGAATGCGTAATGACGTAAATCCAGTTTAAATATTAGTTTTATGGGTAAGCTAGTTTTCTGATAATAATATGATATTGAAAAAAAAAAGTTTCGAAAATAAATCTTTATTTTTTTTTTAATATTTTGTGTTGTCACCCTATTTACACCCTATTTTACATATTGATGAAAAAAACTATCAAAATAGTTAAAATATATGATACAAGTAATAAACCAATAATAAACTTACCGAATCCGACTTGTATTTAATGAAAAATAAACAATAAATCCACAAAAATTCAAACACAAATTATGCACGCCGTCACTCGTAAAACGGCGAGGCTTTACTAAAACCAATGCTACCATTATTAAAAAAAAAAAAATACTTTAAAAAACGTATAACAATGTTGCCATTACTTTTAACAGCAATTTATCAAGACAAGCGAAAGTATATAAAAAAACTAGGAAAAAACAAAAATAAAATAATCTTTCTTGGTGGTCACATTAATATGTACCTGTGACTGTAACTCACCGAATGTTGTGCATAAAGTGCTCATTCGCCAATGGTTTACCGAATTAGACCTGTCTTAATCTAGAGATTCACCTGTGGTGTAGTGGTTAGTACAACAACCTTCTATGCTCATGGTCACGAGTTCGCAGATCGAGAGCATTAAAATGCAATTGGAAAAAAAAATAGTTACCAAAATATTGGAAAATAACTAACCGGTCTTATTTTTATTTTTTTTTACAATTTTTAGAGACTTAATGCTTGGTTTGGGGGGGGGGGGTTCTAATTGTATTCTATTGATTATTTTATACCTCTTGTTGAGCTTTATATTTCTGTGTATTGGCCAAAAAAAAAACGTTCTAAAGACCAAGCCATTTCAATATTCCATTATCTTTTTTGTATTTGCCAAATTTTGTCTATTTCTTTCTCGTCTTCAGATTTGTTTTTTCCTGAAAGCCCTGGTGAGTAAGTTATCTCCATCACTTTCATACTTTTCCTACCTCCACGGACCTGGCAGGCTTGATTTTTTTTTCCTTAAAAAAATAGGTGAACATTCCGTTCCTATGGGTTTCATTCTTATAAAGTGGCCATAAAATTAAATTCTGCTTTTTATAACAGCTCACTGCTATGCCGTCGTCTGTATTCACCATGGTCTTCAATTGGGCCAAGATTTTTTCTCAAGATGTTTCTTTCTTTGACCTCCAATTTTTCTACCAGGCCTTACTTCTTCATAGGCGTACCACAGCTTTCAGAACCTCCCTCCATTCGTATCATCTGAGCTCTTTTTTACTTATAATATTTTTAAATACCAATATACATTATTGTTCTTATTGTTAGAGATTATATTATATTAATATATATTATTTATTACTTATCGCAGTGGAAGATGGCGACCTGGACACTGAGGAGGCTGTGGTGACGGAGGTGGGAGTGGGCCAGGCGTGGCCACCGCCTGGCGCGGAGCACCTGCAGCTCTCGATGAGGCTTGTCACCTCAGATTCCAACGACTCTGAAATAGGTATTTGATAGAATTAATTACTTTTATTATACAGTAATGTTCAAATTAATGTGAACACAATGTTTAAATTATAAAAAAAATAAGAAATATTCTTTATTGAGGAAAAAATACACAGAAAAAATTACAATTAAGTTTTTTTTAGTACCAGATTTGTGATCTCTTAACTTTTATAACTTTGTACACTTTGGCATACAATAAACAATTTTTTTAGTCTCTAAACCATGTCTGAATTATTGCCTCAATCAGCTTTGTTTTTGTTGTGCAATCAATAGTCTTGCTTTAACTATAGACCTTGATGTGTGCCTCTTTGAGTCATTGATGTGTGTTCAATCACAGTAACAATCTTAGTGCGTTTTTTTCGGAGAAATATCCATCTTCAAAAATAAGAAACAAAAAAACTTTAGTTAAGTTTACGTCAATAAAATAGACCCAAAAACTCAAAAATAAACACTATTGTTTATTATAATGCAATTGGGAAAAACCACAATGCAAAGCCTTATGTTTCAAATCCAGTAATACACCCACTTACCAGTCGACAACTATAGTCTTGGTGGTGAGGTGCTGTCTCATGTTTGGAGCCTGTTTGGGCTGTTGATCGTTGGGATGTATTGCACCTTTTTCTTCGAGATGTGATTCACATAACCCTTTTTTGTTTTTGTGTCTTGATAATGCCTGAATAGGCGAAACGTTGACTGGTAAGTAGGTGTGTTACTGGATTTGAAATATAAGGCTTTGCGTCTGTAGCTTTTTTGTATCTCGTAACTTACTGATTGACAAAACAGGAACACAAAATAACCGCAATTTTGGCAAGTAAACATGTTGCCTATTGCGAAAAACCTGTATTATTATCACGTGTTTACATTAATTTGCACAGTAGATTGTGGCACTTGAAAAGAGTCTGCTGCTCTTTTATTTTATTTCACCCCTCATAACAGCATCTATAGCATTTTTCATGGATTCAGAGTTCCATTCTCCTCGATCAGTCTTGTTTATGTACGTCCATACCACCTCCTATAGGTAGTCCTAACCTGTAAAAAAAAAATACTATATTAGGGAAACAATGGGGTAAGATGGGGTACACCCCATCATGCCCCATTGACATATCCCATCATGCCCCATTGACATATCCCAATCTTGTCCCTCTCATACTTTTTTGGCATTAAATGGTTCGTTTCAGGTTAGGATTGGACTTAGAGATTTGAGAACGTATGAAAATGAACGGTTAAAAACTTCAATTTCCTGTATATAGTGTAGATTGACAAGTTGTTGTGGCTTGCCTTTATCAAAAGTAATCTGGTACTGAACAAAACTGCGTTAAGATGAAATTATAAACATTCGGGACAAAAACATGTGTACAAGACAAACTGCCCCCTCCCCCCCCCCCATATTGGAAGCTTTCTTTACTACAGCCTACTACTAATACTGTCGTTCTCGGCTAAGTTACAGCACCTACAAGGTCAGGAGCTCATCTACCCGATCTTACCCCGGTACCCCGTCTTGCCCCACTCTCCCCTACTGTAATATGATAGGCAAGTGCGGTACCTCACTGGTAGAGCGCTAAGTTACCAAGGATCCCGGGTTCAAGTCCAGCTGTGGTAGGTAAATTATTTACTCTGTTAACAGAGGACCCTATGGAGCATTCAGACCCTCCTTGAGCTCACCCAGATTCTGGACTGATATACATCCTAGTAAACATTTGTTTATTGGTTATTACTTTCTTTTTCATTATGATATAGGTTTTTACTGGACTAGTAATTGATGATATTTAACTAAGAAGTAAAAAAAAAAAACATTCTCCAGTCATAATTATTTATTTTCTCGCTTTATAAATATAATTAAAAGCCATATATATAAATGAAAATATAGATAGTGTAGTTAATGATAGAAAAGAGTCTGGAGAGGTCAGTAAATTGTATTCGTCTATTTTATTGAAATTAAAAAAGAAATAAACAAAGAATAGCCTACACTATAGATAACCATAACATAACCTGTCACACATAACTTCACATATTATTTCTATCATATTCATATTATTTCTAATACTCCCAAAAAACAAAATTTCAAACATAAAATATTAAAAATAATTAATATATAGCATAATTTAAATAAACAAAAAAATTAAAACATTTTAATGAAACTCCTATAGATTTACAATTTTAATTTTTTTAAGGCAATATCAAGGTGTTTTTAAGAATAGGGGAAGTCCAAAGTATAAGGCAGAGTGAAAAATGACCATGGAGCAAAATATATCTCCAAAAAAAAAATTTATATTATTGACGTCCATATAAGGTATCTATACTTAAATTTTCAGTTTTTTAGGACATTTTTAATTTAATTGTTAATAATTTATGTTGTTGTTGATATTAGTAAATTTATATGGTGATTTGCAGAAAAATGGTATAAATCAAGATAGACAATTAAAGAATTGATAATGACCCAAGGGGTCGAAACGTCTTTGTCTAAAGCGAGAAAATAAATAATTATGACTGGAGAATGGTTTTTTTTTTACTTCTTAGTTAAATATCATCTTTCTTTCTCACTTCCAATAGGGCAGATTATTATTTCAGGTTGTCTAGCTTATTAGCCTCACTGCAGTAACGAGGTTAATTTGGCGCCTCAACTTACTTTGTTTTGAACTCTGATCAAATTTTCGATTTATATTTGTATTTTACGAATTTTCCTCCCTGATACAACAGTGAGGGCAGTATGATTTGTAAAAAAAAGAAATAAATGTCACATTCTAAGACGGACTGATAAGAACGGATGAAGATAAGTGACATGCTCTTATATTTTATTTCGTTCCCTTATTAACGCAAGAGTGGCCCCTGAACGGGATCCCCTATCCGTGCAGTTTGATCCCCTGCAAACAAGGTATTAGCCTCTACCTTCACTAATTGGGACCTTCCGGGAGATGCTATCGAGTAATCTCGCTCTAAGAAGGCAATTAGGTCTTCTTCGCTATCTCTTATTGCCCGCTGTCTCTTATTACCGTTCTTCCAGGGTTCTTAAGGATGTAAGGTCCTTCATTCAGGGTCCTTAAAGATGTAGAAGGATGCTTACTTCTTGGTCTTTAAGGATGTAAGATCCTTTCAGATGTCGCTCTCTTTTGCATTTTAATGCTGGCGTCCATTTCTTGGCCCTTCATTAGCCTTGATGGTATTGTAGATAAAGTCATGGTCGGTCTTTATTAAAACCTACAATAACTGCAATGTTAGACTAATTATGTATATTCTTTCGTTGTTTGATTTGTATTAGTACATTGAATGTTTTATTAGTATTTGATTTATTAGAATTCATTTGCACCTATTTGTTGGATTTATAATTATTTTTTCTTTAGATGCTGTAAACGATAGAAAAGAAGCAGGAGAAATCAGTAAATTATATTCATCCATAATTTTGAAATTAAAAAATAATAGATCATAAGATGACTTATACTTTGAAAACAAATCAGATAATAATTATAATAACCTGACCATATAACCTACTAGTAGATCTTTAAAAAATAAAAAAATTTCCATATATTTCATAATTAATTAATTGATTTGATAAAATATTTTTTAAAATTATATATATAATAAAATAAATAAATAAATTAAATTTAAAAAAAATTAAAAAAAAAATTATTTATACTTTTTACTTTGTATTATTTTGTTGATGTGCTGTTAGAACATAATTTGTTATTTTATACTAAAGTCTAATGACTCATAGAAATGAGAAAAAGGATCTGATGGTTCAAAGATCAAAATTTGGTTTTGTAATGCAATATTATTTATTGACCATGGAGGACTAGTGATCTCCTAAGAATTTTTTAAAAGTATGACTTTCCAGGTACTTACAGTGTGTTATCTTTGGACATTAAAGTTAAATTATTTATAGTATTGTAATTATCGTTAATTTATTTATTTAAAGTTAAAAAATGCAGGAGAAGAAAGGATTGAAAATGACACCATAGTGTCGAAACGTCTCTAAGGAGTGAAAATAACTGAATAAACAACAACTGGAAAATGGTTTTTATTTTCTCTTACCCAAAATCCAAATACCATGTTGAAGATTGACTTTTGTTTTAGGCATGATAAAGAATGTCACCTAGCAACAAATATTATAAAAAATATTGCTCTAACATTTAAAAATCATACTAAATATATTACTAAACATCATTGCTTTCATTCATATTTTTCAGCAAGTATATGCCAGAATGAATATATTTAAATGTATTCATTATATTACGACATTATTCTTTTATTTTATTTTTTATATTTGTTTTTATAATTAAGAAAATATAGTTTATTGACTATTAATTTAACGTTACTTATTAATCCTACTGCTTTGCCTATATGGATATAATTATAACAGGAATCTATAACGGGTACCTGAGATAGCAGAAGCCGGTATGTGAATCCGCGATCTTGCGCTTAGCTGGTTGTCATAGCCATTAGTCCACAGGGTCCCCTAGAAGTTCTTTTGCGAATAGGTGAAAATAACTATCGAAAAACACAGAAGATTTTATTCTTTATTGTATTAATGATCCGAATTATGAAAAAAAAAATGTCACTTTTATGGGAATCTTTTTGTTTTCGACGATTATCTGCGTGGATGATGGGAGCATTTTGTCATAGTAATAAAAATAATTAAAATCTTGTATATTATTATTGTTTTAATTAAACATTAAACAGTATTAAATAATTAGATTTTATAATTTACTAGTTTTTGCACGCGGCTTCGCTCGCGTGGAATTTGGTCTGTTACATAAAGATCATTTTAAATAAATAATTTTTTTTTTAACTGTAAGTTACTCGTACAACTAAAATTTCAGAGGTCTAACTTCAAAACTAACGGATTCCATACCATCTTTGAACCCCTATTATATTAAGGGGGAAACCCTTGGGGTTGGAATTATATAAATTTCTTTCTTAAATTATATAAAGAACCTATCTGTAAACTTCAAGATGCTAAGTTCCTGATTTGCCATTTAATTATGTACTATAATGGATTCTCCTCAGAACACAAAAAACTGTCTGGGGGGTAAGTGCAAAATCTCATATAAAAGCCCCATGAATCCTGCCATTGCTGTAGGCAATGTGTTATTATGATGTATAACCTATATCACTGATAAGTTTCATCCAAATTCTTTTAGTAGTTTTTGCATGAATGAGTAACAAACATACAAACATTTGCATTTATAATATTCGTAAGATTAGTAGGATATCAAAACAATAGTTTCACTCATGTTCCTTCTGTTGTTTTAACAACTATTATCATGTGGTTTGACTTTAATTATGTCCTATAATGGATTCTCCACAGTACCTAAAAAACTGTCTGGGGGGGCACTTACCCTCGTGCCCCCTCCCTAAATCCGCCCCCTTAAATTGAACTCTGATATAGCATAAGATTCATACAGTCGAATACAAATTGGTTAATACGTAATTACATACTTATCTCGCTAAGGTACATAGGTGAACGGAATATCCAATACAACTTATATAAACAATATTGAATACGTAATTAAACTCTATACATAAAAATAATACATACTAATCACTTCATATAATTATACTTATCAATAGTCATACATCTAATCAATTCTTCTTATTAAACTAATCATACATAATTAAATAATTCCTAATCATTATACCTTTAAATAATACATATAATATATGTATATGTGGATCACTATTCATTTAAATAATATTTAATAGATGTGGTCACCACAATGTATAACCTATATTATAGTAAAGTTTCATCCAAATCCTTGCAGTAGTTTTTGTGTGAAAGAGAGACAAACATAAAAAGTGTCGCATTTACTATATAATATTAGTAGGATTAAAAAAAGAGAGAGGGAGAGAGAATCATAAATTTTATTCCTTCCTTAGACACTTTTTCTTCTCGTCGACTGAAGGAGATGATGACGGGAGCATTGTATTATATAATCGGGAGATAATTCGACTTGTCTTCTCGACCCGCGGGATAAAAGAACCGCGAGAGAGATCGGAACGGGTGGATGGTGGTGGAACGGGTGTTGGGTGGGGAACCCCCTCAATCAGGGCGGGCGGTCGCCTGAGCTGAAATATAGCAATAATTTTAAAGGAGGGTTTAGGGGGAGCATTCAATTAAGGAGGAGAGCTTCAATCTTCCACTTGCTATTGTTACCAACGGCTGTGCACTCCTGCGGAGGACCTCTATGTCCTTAGGTGGGAGTGTCATTGGTGTGGGTATCCGATGTCATCGGGATTGGGAAGGGCCAATCTAACGGGGGGGTTGTGAAAGGAAGCAATGAAATGCTATTTGCAAGTTAGAGTAAAAAAAGTTTAAAAGAAGAAGTGGATGAAGCAGCATCTGGAAGTCCATTCAGTGGAAGCAATAATGCGTTAATGAATGTCATCTTCAGATTTATTTCAACTAATTAAAAAATAAATAAAGTTTTGTATAAATTTTGTAAATAAAACCTATACCACTACAACTCATGATGGGTTATGGGTTTAATGGGTTATGGGTTTCGGGTTCAGACGGGTTTTTCCCCCAATTAAAAGTACTCACTTTACTTTGCGAGCTTTACGACTAATAATAATAATAATAATTAAAAAAATTCATTGTGTTGGTCTTAAAATTTGCCTATCCAGGTATAATTATGACAGAAATTTTTAACGAGTGCCTGAAATATTACAGACTCGAGACTTGTATTTACGTCCTTTCCGAAGGACCACATAACTAAATATTGTCAATTCCCTTTAAAAAATCTGATGGCCACTTACCGGATTGCTTGCACCGCAACTGCACCCTCGGGCATAGTAGGTCGTTATGCTACTACTATACCACACAACTGAGAACCTTCAAACCAATTCTTCGATTGCTGGATATCATTTGTACTGCAATAAACACTAGCTGTATTTTCTACTCCCTGTATCATTACGCAATGGCTCTGAACGTGTTCAAAGTAGACTTTTAAATTTCCAAAAACTCCCAAGGAGTGATAATTGTATTTTCGGAAAATACAATATTTTTTCTTTCATTTTATTACGTTTTGGATGTAATACTTCGTCGAGGGGACAATTGTCGGAGTTAATCAAGTTTACGAGATACATCGCTAAGGTCGTAGCAGCTTTCCTCTACTAGCTTTGTTTTTCTTCCTTTTACGATGTTCTTCTTAGCTCCGGACGCCTCGCTCTTGTAAAAGGAACTCTTATAAACATGTTTATCGCCTCGGGTCGTTATAAAAACGAAAACGCCAGAGGATCCGTCTCCTATAGGAGGAGGATAGGACACGGGAATACAGTAGGAGGCCGACATGGAGAGGGAACGGACCGGTAATAAAATAAACCGGATTGCCCTGACCGTAACAGCGCGCCCTCCTCCGAAGCTATAAAGCAAAGGACACTCCCGAGGAAGGGCATAACGGCGCAGGATGTAGATGTCCTTGGGTTTCAATAAGGACACCGAAGCCATCAGCTCCTGCCTCCGGGGGCGGCTTACCCAGTCGACTTTAATATAATCCTTCGAGTCCACTCGCTTTCTTTTTTCTGCTGCTCTGTCCTTGTTTCCTGTCCTTCTGTTTATTGCCGCTTTTTTTTCTTTTTTTCTTTTTTCTATTACTCGGGTTTCCGTTTTCTGGTCCTGTTTGATCACTCCGCTTGAGGTTCGACGAATATTGTTGGAGATCCTTATTACGTGTTGTTATTTATTTTAAAAAGAAAGAAAATAATATTTAATGTATTAGAGCATATTATTCAGGTTAATGGATTAAGATAATGTTGTAAATAATTACAATAATAAAGTAAATATAAACAACAAAATCTGTAGCACGTTTTCCGTGCTAAAAAAAACTTTATCATAAAAATCGAAAAATGGAGATGTATTCTCATTCTAAAGGAAAACTGAGGAACTTAATAGTTTTAATCACCTCCCTTTTTCTTCTGTTTGTTTGTAGATTACTCTGTCGGAGTAAAATAGATTTGCTTTTAGTTTTATTAATGTAATAATATATGTTTTATATTATACCATAGTCGAAAAATATGCAGTTTTGTCTAAACATATGATTTCTTTTTGTTCCTTGAATGATTCTGGTATGTTAAATTGGCAAAATATCAAATGATTAGTTGATTTCCGTGGAGATTTCGACAAAATGGACCACAACAGCCAGATTTTGCTATAATTAGGGTTACCCGCTTAATACCCGTCAATACAAATCAATTTTACCTTACGTCGTAAACCAATGAGTTCATGCCCTTCAGTATCCTTTAATAATATGCCACTTGTGGCTATAGAACAGATCCGATACTTAGGGTTGCATCTCGACAATTGATTAACCTGGAATCCTCATACAAGACTGAAAAGACAAGAAACCGCTCGACGTTTCAGGCTACTTCAAAACTTAATAGACTAATGCTCTAAGCTCCCAATTAATTACAAAAGACTCATCTACATGACCATCATACGACCTATCTGGACTTAAGGAGTACAGCTTTGGGGCTCTGCTAAGCCACCGAATTCCTCTCGTATCCATTACAAAATCCTTTGTAAAATCCTCAATGCTCCTTATTTTGTTAAGAATAAAGTCTTCCATAATGACCACCTTAATGCCCCCCCCCCCTTCATATATTGAATCCATAAGTTCCAATCGTGTTTTATTTATTTATGTTTGTTCCTTAAATATTTTTTAATTATGATATATAATAAAATTCTGATAATCATCATACTGGTTCGGTTTGTCTGTATAGATATCCCCCCCTCACTCTCTCTCTCTCTCTCTCTCTCTCTCTCTCTCTCTCTCTCTCTCTCTCTCTCTCTCTCTCTCTCTCTCTCTCTCTCTCTCTCTCTCTCTCTCTCTCTCTCTTCCACTCCAGCGCAGTTAGGACCTATTCCCTGTAAATCTTCCTACGCAACTCCGAGTATTGTCTTACTACGAAAAAGAAAATAGGATAGGCCCGGAGGAGGAGGCATACAAGAGAGAAGGAAAATAAGAAATAAATCGGAGCTATCAGATAAATGGGCGAATCGTTCCAACTAATATAAATCAGGGCTAATGAAAAGGAAGTGAGCCGCCTAATACAAGGATCCTTCGAGGACCATAAATTAAAATTATTGCTGCAAGAGAGTGGATGTTGGAACGGATAATAGGCCCTGCTACTGGATAGGAATATGGTTTATGGGATCAGTTGCGACCACCTTGGCGACAGTGCATCGCGCATTATGCGCTCCTCTTCCGTCCCATGCGCCGCATATCTCAGTCCATGTGTCCTCCGCCTATAAATGATATCCCCATTTGCTCCCTTGTCTACGAGCTCTTTGATAAAATCCTTGGCAACGTGTTTTACTGCCTCTCTGATTTGTAGGCCGAATCCTAAACGCGAGAGGATAAAACGTCTTGAAGCAGTTGCGACATATTTCTGGATAATTATATATGTGTATTATAGTAGCTTAGTATGTAAGTGGCTCAACTGCTGGTCTCAAGGCCTCAAAACAGATATTTAATTTACCCTATTAACAATCTGAGTCTGCAGAACTGACTGGAGTTCTCCCAGCCTATAAAAATATATATTTATTTTATACTTCTATAAATAAAAATGAATTTTAATCGTATCTCTCAAAGAACCTACCTTTTCAGTTTGTTCATTTAACGTCACTCAAGACCGTAAGGTCACCTGTGGTCTAGTGGTTAGCGTAACAAACTACTAAGCCCAAGATCGCGGGTTCGTAGCCCGGCAGGTGGCCCTAGGATTTTTTAAAGGGAGTAAAAAATCCTTAGTTACGCCGTCCTTCGGAAGGGACGTTAAACGGGGGTCCCGAGCCTGTACGATGTCAGGTACTCGTTAAAAATCCCTATCCTAATTAAACCTGGATAGGCAAAATTTAGAGCTCCCAATGTAGCATCGTCCGATTAGCCAAAGCAGCATAAACTGACGTTAAATGAACAAACAAACAAACAAAACCTACCTTTTCAGATGCCACTGGGCTCTCAAGTTAAGTAAAAAAAACACCGTAGGTTCTTCGCCTGAAAAGATACGCCATTTTATCTTTCACAGTTCCAGGAATGTTTTTTTATCCTCCAATCTCGAGCCTATTCCGCTTCAGAACCGGAAGGAAACTCATATCTTCCTCTAAGGGAGAAGAGAAGGAAGAACAGGAGGAACCTAGAGGAAGACTCGAACTCATTCGAAAAACAATTTGAACTCGCGGGAGGGGAGGGGGGGCGCCACGGAAGATATATTAATCCGAGATAAGAGAGGCACTGTAGAATAAATATGAAACAGATCTTTATCGCTGGTGTAAAATTCCTCCGCGGGGGGGGGGTCCTGGAAATATAAATATGTGGGCCCCCGACCGCACTCCGCCACGGGAGAAAATTGTGTTTTTACGTTTTGTAGGGGAGGGGGCACCGTGATTTGTCACTGCGGCACCCCCATACACGGATTTCTCTGTAGCCCTATTAAATATATACTTTTACCACGCCCACATTTCTACCCCATCCTCCCTCCAGGAGTCCTTCGTGTTTGTTTTTTTTCGTCCTTGTTCGTTCCTTCAGAGTGAAAAGGAAAAAAAAAGAAAAGAAAATTAATACAGAAAACATAATTCTTGCCTGATGTATGCATATTTCTGCCAGGGGATGTGCCAAGAGCAGTGAAATATTGTAAATGTGAAAATACATTTGTTTTAGTTATTTATTTAAATTAAATTATTCATGTGAATTGCATGTTTGTTATTATTACCTTTAAACTTGATTTATTTTTGGATGTTTTTGTATTATTATAAACAACATATCTTTGGTTAGCTATTTATTTATAAAAAATAATTGATATATTGAAGGAACTTGGTGTACAGGAGATGGAGTTATAATAATTGAGGTATGTTATACTGAACACCATAAAATCCATGTTCTTAGTTTGTTAAAGTCCTCTTTGGGATGTCCTCTATCTATGGTTGAAACGATTAATTTCTAAGCCCTTTAAAACTAGGTGTGTAATTTAGAAAATAGTATTCCCTGGGCAGGATACAGTATCTCTGATATGATTTAAAATATATTTAAAAGTAATAAAAATTAAATAGCAATCATTAGGTTCTGTTTTGAAGAGAAAAGAGTTACACTGGCCGGGATTCGAACCCGGGTCGTCCGCTTCCCCGTAGCAGTGCTCTAAACCACTGAGCTACCAGGGGTCGTATCCAAGTCGGACAAATTCTCTTCACCGATCCTATATCCCCCGTGTTCTCGCAATTTTCGCGATGTAAACACGGGGAAGAATGCTCATTGAACATTACTTTAATTAGGATCTAGTTGACATTTGTCAATATATTATATATAATTTATTTTTGTTAAATGTTATTATATAGGATCGGTGAAGAGTACGGTTTGTCTGACTTGGATACGACCCCTGGTAGCTCAGTGGTTTAGAGCACTGCGCCGGAGATGTTCGAATCTCGGCTAGGACAAATCTTTTCTCTTCAAAACAAAAATAATCAACATCAAAATAACTATTAATAGAAATAAATAATAAATTTAGTTTTATAAGATTCCCATTATTTCTATGTGTATTTTACCAACTCTATTAGATTAATTTGTATTACCTTCTTTAGAATATATAATTTATAATATTCTGTAATTATACCATTTGTTTTGTATTTTTATCTTTATGCTTTATCACTCAGATACCTTAATCCCTATAATAATAATAATAATAAGCTTTATTTTTTCCTCTTTCTTTTATGTACAATTTTTACATGGTTTTTATATTTACAAGGTTTTTTAAAAATAAAAAAAGGCCCTTCTTTGGGCATAAGCCTCTCCCAATTTACCCCAGCTACGTCTGTTCCAAGCCGAACGGTGCCATGATACTCCTATGAAGTTTCGTATGTCGTCCCGCCATCTCGTAGCTGGTCTCCCTCTTCTCCTAGTGCGGTGTATTGGATACCAATCCGTTGTTGCCTTAGCTCAATGTGTTGATGCTATTCTTGCAATGTGTCCAGCCCACTGCCATTTGAGATCAGATATTGTCTTGAAGATATCGCGCGTACCAGTCAGCTTCCGTAGTTCTGTCTTCTTTATTTTCTCCCTTCTACTTTTCCTTAACATACTTCGCTCCATTGCACGCTGAGTGGTTGCTAGGGATTTAGATATATCATTATTTAGGCTCCAAGTTTACCTTAACCCTTAATGATTTATCACTCAGATACCTTAATCCCAATATTTATTTTTAATATTTACCATGTATAAGTTTAATTTGTCTATATTTTTTGTATTTAGAGACCTGAAGACCTGCATTGTGGGTCGAAATGTTGGCTTCCCAATACGCAGTTCTCTTTATTTAAGAGTGTTCTTTTGACTTCCACCCGGTTCATTTTTTTCTTAAGTTTCACCATTGTTCCACGATGTGTTCAGATTTTGAATGGTTCATCAATTCAATATTTTATTTTTCTATACTATACCGAACTAAATTCTCGAGTTATTAAGTATATCTATCTGCCCTCCTCTTCTAGAAACTATAAATACAGTTAAGACATAAAGCTATAAAGGTGTATACTGTAAACTTGGAGGACACAGATAGGGGAGGTAGGTAAATGAAGATGGGGGGGTGCTAAAACAGTTGTTGAGGGGGCGCCCATTAAGCGAGCTGACAGGTAATATTATTACGGGCGGTGATATACTAACTCTAACTCACTAACTCATCAGTTCAGCCTCTCCAATTAGGATGTCTTCTCCTCTGAGTTATGTCCTCATTCGGGTCTTGTACGTCTTCTTATTCTAAGGTTGTTTCTTAGTTGTATCCGTCCTAATTGTGTTGCGACAATAACCCTTAATGAATAGTGGAATCAATAAATAGAGCTGTAGGAGTTATTATAGCTATTCCGATGTTATAAGTCTGTATAATTGTTTCTCTTACATAATTATTATTAACTTATTATTAACTACATTTAAATAATTAAATGTAATTACTTTACACTCTAAGGCGTAATAGCTTACAATACCTGTATTATTGTTCTATTATAAGTCTGGATGTGAAAAGAATTTCTAGTAAAATATTGCAATAAACACTATTTGATATTCTAGACACTATCACTCCGAAAGTAAGGAGAGTCTAAGAATCGAAAATTTCCAAGAGAGTATTAAATATAAAAAAAAAAATCCTGTACCTCTACAACCCATGAAGGATAATAGGCTCAGTACAAGTTTTTATTGTTTTTTTGCCAATGGCTGCTACACAGAATAAATAGTTTATTTGTCACAGCCGGTTTCGAATTCAGTATCGAGAGTACCACCAACTTCGAAAATAATAAAAAATATTTCAAACAATCATTAACGTAACTAGAGTTGACCCAGGGGGGGGGTTAACCCCCACCAGTCAACCACTCCAACATACTCCCTTCAAAAAAGATACTTCATAATATAGATATAATTTATATTATACTATAAATCATGTATAGTAGCTTCAAATTAAATAAATAGATTATATGTAAAGGAGATAGTTGGGGGGTGCAGTCAATAAGAACACCGAATAAGTGAAGTACTTATATTATGTGCCGACGTTTAAATAGATTATAAATAGATTAAATATATATAAATAATAATATATATATAAATAATAATATTAAATAATATTTATAATTTATAAATAATAATAATTTATAATTTATAAATAATAATATTATATAAATAATAAATATATATAAATATATTAAATAGATTATAATTTTTTATGAATGTCATTTTGGAAGTTATAAATGTTATTTTCATTATAAATGTTATTTTTGGAAGGGCAATCAAGAAATAGCTTTTAAAGACAAGTAACCTTATTTATTGGTTACAATAACTTACTATAGTTAATTGCATAGAGAAGTTTCTAGACACATCCAGAATTGTCTAAGCTGTTCTTCTCACATTTGCGATCTTATTGTTGCCGCTAGATACCAGTTCTGCCGCTATAATAATATAATTAATTGTAAATAAACAGTATTACGTTTTGGTTTGTCATTTTAGTGTACCGTTTATTTATTAAAATAACTGTGTTTGCACTTTCTTTGTTGTGTTTTTGACATTATTGACCCTTACTTCTGTAATCCCACAATAATAACTTTGAAAAAGTAAAATCCTTCAAATTATTATTTCTTTTAAATTGTTACTACCAATTTTTTTTAAAATTTCTTCTAAGTAATGGGGGGGTTACATCCCTAATAACCCCCCGCCCCTCGCTACGCCTATGCAAACAATTGTTTCTTCTTTAAGTCGGAGTAACACTGTCTTGGATCTACATTTATGTTCGTTTCACCTCACATTAAGCATATTTATTTACTGTATCCAAAATTCTCTGTAATTATAACTTGGTCAATATAAAATTATAAGAATCCAAAGAATAAATGAGGCGTTTATGGTCAATTCCCGAATTTTGTATTTTTAAAATCTGTCTGCCTTTGGTATAGGTGTTCCACAGCAAAATACTGTACATCCGCCCATAAATGATCTGTTCCACTACAACCTAGGAAGGGTCTTTTGTTGTGCAAAAGCAAACCAATTGTTGTGCAGGGAGGTGATTTGACCAAGATCATGGTCAACCGCCAGGTTTTCCCCCAATTAAGTTTACCTGCTTAGTAGAGGCTAAGTGAACCCCAGGATCTTAAATCGATCCTAAAAGGTCGACCAATCGCTGTTAGCAGCTTAATTACATTATTTGTCATACCGGATTCGAACCAGAGATTTTCAGTTGAGCAACTTTGTCCACGTAGGTAACCAGCTACATCTGCTGATATCTGGTGATATAGAAATTAAAAAATGAAATAAAATCGGAAGAATAAAAACGCTATATAACGGAGCCTCGATCTAAATTGGACGGACGAGAACGGTTTAAACAAGAAAGATCAAGGTCAGAAATTGCCTTCGTTGTTAGTAATAGTGTTCGTTCGGGGTTACATAACAGCAGTGGAAGCTCTAAGCGGATTGAGATATGTTGATACACAGTGCTCATATATATGTATGTATATAGTATTTTTGTTCAGCTACCGCATCCAGAGTGTTCATCTTGCATAAAAATATTGCTTGTGAGGGTACACTAAAGTCCACTTATTACATAACATGAGTACTACAGTGCAGCCGGAAACTAGCCTTAGTTCAATAACCTTTCACTTTGTGTTAAATTCATTAGCGTCTTTACGTGCAGTCAGGTTTAATAAGAACAATAAATCGATCTAGATCCATGGATTATGGCTGTTCTTGGTCGGTAGGCGCATGAGGACCTATATTTCTCCTTTGAAGCAAGACTTCAGGTGGCTGATAGTACAATGGGTTCCGTCATTACTTTAACCCCATTTATCGTAAGTTCGTTGTTAACCATGGTACATATTGCTATGGCAACATTTCAAAACAGTAAATTGTTTGCTCTTCACTTATATGATATAAATGAAACAATCATACGTCGAAAATTCATATAGTATAATCTTCATTTATCAGTTATATAGCCCTTATCAATATAAAAAAAAAAACGAGAAAATAAATGAAGTAAGATACAATTCAATAAATAAAATATAACTGGACTGTAGTCTGACTATATAGAAAACGACCTGCGCAAAAGTCGCTTCGGACCGGACGCGCATAGCGAAGCCATGCCATTTTCCCACTGCTTAGGAAGCTTTACCTCACCCCATGAGCTTATTGTGGCAATAATTATATTATAATAGGCTATAATATTATAAGGACTGAGATGGCTTGCACGCCTATTCGGATGGAACCTCTTAGGATTAATAACGAAACCTACCGAGCCAAAGTGGGTTAACAAGGAGGTAGAGGTGGGAAGAAGAGGTAGGAAGTGTTTTGAGAAGAGGGAACTCCAAAGGAACAGAAGAGCACAGTTGGTAGAAGACTGGCAGAATTGAAGAATACTGTGCAGAATTCCTCCTCACACTGCATAAGCTGTTAATGACGATGATGAATATTATATGGCTAAAAATTTTTAAGGATATTAATTTATAATTATTTATTATTATTATTATTAGCTCGGCACTACAACTCGATTACGAGTCTTGGCCTCCTCCAGTCTTCTCTGTTCTGCGCAGCTGCCATCCAGTTCCTCACTCCCAGGACATCTCTGGCATCTCTCCCCACACCATCCGACCATATCAGCTTCGGTCTCACTCTTCTTCTAGTGCCATGGAGAGGCTCATTCAAGACCCTCTTAGGTATTGCCACGTCCTCCATCCTAGCCACGTGTCCAGCCCATCGCAATCTTGCTAGCTTCATTGTCAGAACAACATCCTCTTCAGTAAATATTGCGTGTATTTCGTTGTTCGTTCGCCTTCTCCAGTTCCTGTTGAGGTAGACTCCTCCGAAAGTTCTTCGGAGGATTTTCCTTTCAAAAACTATTAGGTCCTGCTCGATTCTTTTACCTGTCGTCCATGGTTCAGATCCATACAACAGGACTGGGCGGATCAATGTCTTGTACAGATGGAGCTTGGTCTGGCGTGATAGAATTATTTATTAATTGTAAATATTTTTATTTTGAAGAGAAAATATTTGCCCTGAACTCGGGTAGTCCGTCTCCAATATTAGTAGGCGTATTCGAATTCGGCGCCCGTGTGAACGTAACGTTGGTAACCAACCGATGGCAATTCTTCACCACAACTATCTAGCCCCACCTCCTTTCGTGCAGAAGTTTGTTTTCTAAATTATCGGATAGTTGTAACATAAGTAAATGTTACATTTAAAAGGTTAAGGAAAAACGAAAGTTATACAGTTGCACCATCTTACCACATATAGCCTCAAATATTTAGCAAAATACTAGTGTACTTACACAAGACCGCTTACAATCCTAAATAAAGCATTATAGTGTACCTACTGAATAAGATTTTTAATACACAATTTTTTTCTTCTTTTATCTTTACTAGAATTCCCATATTACTATCTACTGGAGTATATCCCTCTCTCTTTCTTAAAAAAATATATTTTAAACCGTATTGAAAAACCGTTCCTTATGAAATACTCCTTTTACCCCGGAGCAACTAATATCTGCCAACCTTTCCCAATTTATATCGTCAGTATCTTGTGCAAATATTCTCCGTTTTCTTTCGGCTTCCTGCCAGTTGTTCGCTTCGCCGACTCTTTTCCTTTGTCGTGGCTCTCTTATTGATGAGTTCAGTTCAACTGAAAAGCTTTTATGTCGCCCACTACTTGAGTCAATAAACAATCCCAGTATTATTTTGACTCCTGTGTGTTTCTGGAGGTGGGTGGGGTAAGCGGGAGTTTTGTTTAAATGTCAGGGTTCAATATGGATTATCCCTGAGGGGAAAAGGTCACATTACAGTAGTTATATGTACTAGATATCCGTTTAGTTATGCAATATTATTGTCACCAAAGATTTTATATTATTGTTATATTAAAAATATATATATACCTTGAGATATGTGTAAACGTACAAGCGAACTACTATGTCCACGATTGTGGGTTCGTAGCCCACCAAGTGGCCCTAGGATTTTTTAAAAGGTCATGAAAAAATCCTTGGTTATGCTGTCCTTCGGAGAGTATGATTTCAGGGGCTGGTTAAATCTAGTCCTAAGTAAATCTGGATAGGCGAAATTTCACACTCCCACTGTAGTTTATCCGATTAGCCATTGCAGCATAAACTGTCGTTAAATGAATAAATAACATGCCTGGACAGAAAAAGATAATAAGTTACTTTATTACAGTGTTATAAATAATATTAAATGATTTTAGTGATGTAATATCTTATTTAGGCCAGCGGTCAGGTACCAAATAAAGGCTTTAGGTTGCAATAAATTGAAGAGAGGTGCATTTTTGGTATGTTGTAAGGGCATGTCTGACTAGTGGAAATCCAAGTTTGCTACTGAAAAAACGGATGAGAAAACTTTTGGTGCCCGAAAAACCTCGAAATTTTCGTAGTTATTTCAGTTTTTCGCCTATATCTCCTATGTACAAATTGGTGCGTTTTTTATAAAAAATATTGATAACCATGTTTAATGTAGATTAAATTTGCTATGATTTGAGCCCAACCGCAGCTCAATAGCTCTAATAGATTCTGAGTTACGTCCCTTTGAAAATTGATCATTTTTTCCTAAAAAATCCAAATTTTATGTATTGGGCGGCTTTCGGGATGAACACCGGCCGAAGGAGTGATCCTACGATGAAAGTCATGAGGACTGAATCTATAGTAAATTTAATTAGCTTTTATAGATTCTGAGTTACGCCCCCTGGTCATTTTTTCCAAATAGTCCTAGTATGGGCCCGCGGCCAAGTATTTGAGGGGTGGTTAGGGAGTTGCATTTTTGTTATGTTGTAAGGGCATGTCTGAGTAGTGTAAATCCAAGTTCGCAACCGAAAAAACGGATGGAAAAGCTTTTGGTGGCTGACAAACCTTGGGAAGACTGGGTGGCTCCCCCCTCCCTGCATAATAGTGCCTACTAGTACTACCATTATTTTTTTTTATAGGTAATTTACAAGTAAATATTTATACTTTACAATAAACAAGCTGTTTTAGATCGATTCGTGGCGTACCAGATCATTTTCTTAAATCATCCATTTCCCCCTATTTTCATTTTTTTAATTAACATCAGAATTATAACACCTACAAACCTCGTTATGTGCTTAAATTTAAGATAATTAAATTTACTACAACTCCATTTTACTTGACTTTCATCGTAGGATCACTCCTTCGGCCGGTGTTCCTCACGAAAGAACGCAATACTTAAAATTTGGATTTTTGGAAAAAAGTACCAATTTTCAAAGGGACGTAACTCAGATTCTATTAGAGCTACAGAGCTACGGTTCGGCTCAAATTATAACATTCTGGATATTCCCGCCATTCCAGTTGTCCATTTCTGTAGTCAAGATTTTTCCCTAAGGTTGAATTGCATATAACATAAAAATACTAACGGATATTTTGGATTTTAATCGGGTTCTTTTTTTTGCCTATTTTCTAACCGGCTATCACTTCTTGGATAATAACAGAACACTTGGGTTGCTAAGAAGTTAATTTAACCACCATGGTCTGTTCTATAACAGTACCAATCCTCACGGTCTCTGCTGAGATTTTCCTCCAATTGGATGTGTCTCTAGTTTACGATGATACAATGTCCGAAATTCTCGCTACCTATGTATATTTAGGATGAGGATCTAAGGGTATTTAGGACGGGCACCTGACTCCAGTCCCCCATTTTAAAAATCCTAAGTCTAACTAACGGGCTGCGAATCCGCGATTTTGGGCATAGAAGGTCGTTTTGCTAACTGATTGACCACAGGTCACTCCGTTAGCAAAACGAGAAAAAAATTCTTAATCGTGTAAGAGTGCCTTTTAGGAATATATATTTAAATAAATGCAAAGAGGGTATTCCGTTTAATAAGTTTTAATGACTCACAAATAGACGGAGTCGTGGGAAATAATTCCCCCGCTTGCTGTGTAATGGAAACACTTAAAGGCTACCCCATACATTAAACACTGTTTAAACTTGTTGTAAATGAGCTCTTTGACTCGGAGAGATCTCCTTCGGGCCTCTTGAACGGATCATTACTTATTGAAGGTGTTGTTCCAGGGCCGTGGTTAGCATCCTTCCCATCCTGGATGGAGTTGTTCCTCTGGAGGAGTTCCAGAGGCATTTGTATTCTAATAAGGAGGCAGAAATTTCCGCTCTAAGTTAATAGAAGAGGAGGGAGGTTATTATGCAAGCAGTACTAAAGATGTAAATGGGCGAGTTATGAGAGGTCCCGAAACACAATGGAGGATAGACAAAGGTGTCCCTAATTGTTAATTTCGCCTTATCTCCTCGACAAGAAGTCCTTCCCTCCTCCTTCGGACACTGATGACCTCCGGGACATTAGCTGATAGGTGGGTCTCACTGCTTCCTCTCCATCCTGCAGATATCTGGTCCTGTCCAACTTGTCCGCCGTATCCTCATGTCGTTTCGGTCTGTTATCGCCTCCAGATAAGAGTTCGAGGGGTATGAGGACTGGCTTATTATCATTATAGTGCTAATTAGCACAAGTCATGTTATTTTTTCTAGGAGTGTATATACATACAATATATACATATACCGCACCTGTATAAGTACCTACTTTAAATACGTTTAATGGTTTGTTACTGGAGTTATTAATGTACTATCAGGTGTTACTAATTATTAATAAACAAACAATTACTAATCTCAACGTACACATAAAAGTAATACAATTTGGTACGCATTAACAGTATATTTTACCTGTAATCTGAATACTTTGACTACTCTAAGTCAATGTATGGAAGGAAGAAGGTAACATTGAGGTTGCATATGCTATTTATTTAGTTTTATTAGTATTTTAAATTTGATATCTCTCATACAAGACTGAAAAGACAAGAAACTGCTCGACGTTTTCGACTGCTTCAACGTTTACTGGACAAACGCTCTAAGCTCCCAATTAATTACAAAACATTCATTTACATGACAGTTATCAGATCTATTTGGACATACGGATTTGAGCTTTGGGGCTCTACTAAACCATCCAATTCATCTCGTATCCATCCTTACAATCCAAAATCCTTCGTAAAATCCTCAATGCTCCTTATTAAGTGACAAACAAACTCATCCATCATGATCTCAATATCCCATATGTTGCTGATTTGGCCCAAACTAGATACCTATGCTTCCATGACAAGCTCCATACACACTTGGATCCGCTAGTCTCTCAACTTGCTTCCCATAATATTCCTGATAACCCTCCGAGGCGTCTGAAAAGAAGATGGCCTCGAGACCTTCTACATAGAGCTTCTATTTTTTATGTGTAAAGTGATTTTCGGTAGTGGAAAAATTTATGGGTTCGCAACTCCTACATGCTCGTTACGTGTCGCCTTAGATTGATAAAGTGTAGTTGTATGAGAATTATTTTTACGATTTGTTTTAATTAACATTATTTTAAAGATTAGAATTATATTGATATAATTGTAACAGTATTTAAGTTTATACAAGTTTATACGTCACTTTATGCTGCTATGGCTAATCGGACGATGCTACAGTGGAAGCTATAAATTTTGCCTATTCAGGTTTAATTAGGATAGGGATTTTTAACGAGTACCTGACATCGTACAGGCTCGGGACCCCCGTTTAACGTCCCTTCCGAAGAACGGCGTAACTAAGGATTTTTTACTCCCTTAAAAAATCCTAGGGCCACCTGCCGGGCTACGAACCCGCGATCTTGGGCTTAGTAGTTTGTTACGCTAACCATTAGACCACAGGTGACCTTGAGTATTTAAGTAAAAGGTCGTTTAATTATTTCTAATCACATCCTACTGAGGTATATGAGTTATTTAATCTTTTAACAACCTTGGATAGTATTTTTTGGGACCTGCGAATCGAACTGGGGCTCACTCAGCCTGAATAAAGTGAGTACTTTTACTGGGAAAAATCCTGGGGGTTGAGTTTGATCTCTAAATAATTACCTCCATACACAATCTATTTTCAGGTTTCAGGTTTTTTTATGAGTATTTATTTGTCAATTCGTGTTAGCAGTTATGGTTGCTTTTTTTCGTTATGATTCAGACACGTTATGGTTTACCTTGCTAATTGATAGATGTAATCCAACTAAGGCAACAACAGGGGACTATCAAGATAAAGACCATAGCGCTCAACCTCTCGTAGATTAGAGACCTCCTCCGAAATTACCCCGTGGACCTACCCTCCCCCCCCCCTCAAGTTAATGGATTCCTATATCAGTTCTCTCTAACGGTTGTGCATTGCCACTGGGAGCCGCTAACTACAGTTGTAACTTCATTAGTGATAGTTATTGCTCCTTGGGCCGGTCCTCTAATGTTAATGTAAGTCGGGGGTCGCTTGTGGTTTGCAGTCGGCTAACTGATTTATTAGTCGCGTTCCTGATTCGGCTAGTTAGTCTCTTCCGAATTAACCAATGGTCGTCATTAACTAATAAGTTATCGTTCATAACAAATAGGATTCCAACTATTTATAATTATACATAGATATAAAATTAAAGAGTTAAGTAATACCATAATATTCTATATGGCAGAGTGGCTCTTGGTGTTTTGTAGACTTAAAAAAGATCACAACAATCCATGAAGAGAACTTTGATCTGAACATGTTAGAATCTGAACTATTTTATATTTTATTAACTACCGTTGTGCGGAGTGGCCATTTGTCATAGATCAGGATCAACCGCCAGTCTTCCCCGATTAAGGAATATAAGTTTCGAAAAATGATGGGTATGTGATGTGGCTATCTCAAAAATTAATAGATACATTTAATCAAATAATAGTGAAGTATTTAGTAGTGAATATTCTTCAAATTCCGCTTAGCATTTACTGTGTGTTGCTATATTGGCTTTACTGCCCAAGCTATGAACTCAGGGAAAAGTCAGATCCTTTGATCTGAATATATTTAAATACTAAAATGGGATGCCACCCTGAGATCGTTATACTTAATATGTAGTAATTTTATGTTATTAATACGTAAGAGACATATATACTCTTCTCCAAAGGTTAACTGACCAGGAGTTGTTTATTAAATAAGAATAATTAAAGACGAACATTATATTTTATTTGTGCTGATCATGGTTACAGACTTTATAAATCTTAAAAACAACTTACAATGAAAGGGGGAGCTATAGGTGACATGGTTCATTCTGCATCCTCCTCCTTACGTCTTGACTCGACTGCTGCGTACCGACAACTCCCCCTCACTTCAAAGTAAAGTAATGAACCCTTAGGATCATTTTACTCTACCTGGCCTAGGCCCCTTATAGTCACCTATAGCAGTGTTTGTTCGTCTTCAGGAATGTATGTGAAAACTTTGATAGAGTATCTGTTTGAAGGCAATCATTTATCATAGATCCTTGATAATCTTTTTATAATTCATATTTATTTGTTAGAGATAGAAATTATATCGTATAAGCATATAATAACCTTATTAAGTTGTAAAATTTGAAATAAATAAACTTTTTTATATTGTTTCAGGTGAGTGATTTTTGCACAATTGGAAACTTTCTTGGCGTTTTAAGCAGTAAGTTTTCTGTATTTTCAGTTTTACTACTAGCTTTTTAAATTTCTTGTACGCAGTACAAGAGGGAATGCTTGGTTTGTAGGTTGTATTGTTGTTGTATAACCATATGGTACATCAGGTATCAAAATCAAAATAATAATCCTCGTTTTTATTTTATCTTATGTTACAAGGAATGTAACGGAATCTGGAATATTTTCGATTGGGAGATTTTAACTGAATTATCAACATTATTCATCTCTGAATCAATTCCAACTCCTTTATAGTTTGGTTTTTTTACAATTTTACATTAATCTTTTATTCATTTTGTGGTATTCGGTAATCAGTTACAAGCGATTATTCAAATATACTTGATACTCAGCTTTGTTCAGGATCAGTTTTTTATTGGAATAATAGCTTAAAGGAACACATTTGAAAAAAATCCTTAATGTCATATTTCTTGCCGATTTGGCCCAAACACGATACTATTCCTTTCATGATAAACTTTATTCCAACTCAAACCCACTAATTTCAAACCTAGCTTCGACTTCGAATCCCAATAAGTGTCTGAAAAGAATATGGCCTCGTGACTTCCTGAGTTGACTTTGTTATTCGAGTACTACTTGTGGGTATATTCTCTATATGATTTTATGTATCGTTCATAATATTTACTTATTGCATTACTATAATACATTCGTAAATTTCATTAAAAAACTTATAGAAAAATAACAAATATTTATTAAAAACTCTATAAGATTCAGGGAATGCCAGGGTCAGGTCAAAAAGAAACTTTCTTCGCCGGAAGAATGTCCGTGTATATCGATAATATATTTCCGATATCACCTTGTTGGACCCACCAGAGCAGGGAGGTAAGGAAATATTAAAGTTGCCGGTGGGAGATGCGAGGGCCGGTATAAGAAAAGTTGCCGAGGGCTCCTAACTCACAACTCTCAACTCCTAACTGAGGACAACTCAATAACAGAATGCCTCGAGTTTGTCCCCAGCAATCTCTCACTTGTTTACCCTTATTCACCTTGCCCTTCCCTCGACAATCAGCGCTCCGATTCTTCCGCCATTGTGTTCTATGGTTAGCGTCTTCTCTGGATCTGCTTCGTTATTGCTATTGCAGAGGAGATGGTGTTTGTATGGTGCTGTTCGGTTAAACCTGTTGCTGCGCTGTTCTAGAAGGAATGAGTGGTTGGTTTATTTATTTAATGTCACTTTACGCTGCTACGGCTAATAAGAGGATGCTTGACACTGCGTAGGCCCAGAACCTCCATTTTACATCCCTTCAAATGGATGGATAAATCTAGACTTTTTTAAAGAATCCTAAGCCTACCTGAAGGGCGTAATAAGTGGTTTAAAATCACGTACAATGAACGTTTTGACCAGGAATACGATAAGATTCTAAGCTTTAAGTCTATTATTAGTATCACAGGACATAACAGGGCACGAATTTAACAATCCTAATTTTTATTTAAAATAATAAATCACATAATTATAAAAAGCAGTATCTTTTAAAATCGAAAGAAGGGTTTTTAATGATAAAATAATATTTTAAAAGATCTGGTGTGTCCCAATGACATCGTAAATCATGTCCTTGCATTACCGTTGTCATAGCAGCAGTTCAGTCACTAACATGTTCTGAACCCAAGATTAGTTATAGTGGTAGATTTTTTTTTTAAATTTGATATTAAGATGTACTTATGCTCACCACTTACTAGTTAGTGCACGCTTAATTAAAAAAAAAAAACAGGAGCAATAAAAGGAGAATTTTTCGGTCTCATTGAAATGTAACCAGACAGTTTCACATTGTGACGGAGGGCTTATTAATTGTTATTAATCTCTTTTCTGTTAATTTTCAGGATATTTTTTTTAGTATAAAGATATCTTGAAATATATTTGTCAATATGCTAGACTTCATGTTGAGTTTCTAAAAAGATACACCTCTTCAACAGGTGATTAAATATTCGAGGCGTTGAAAAGTGGAAAGATTGTTTTTAATTTAGTTAATTATTATGTTTTCTTGATCTGAATTATCAATCCATTTACACATTAGCATATACCCTCTCTGTTATTTAATGAAGAGACAGCAATGCGTTTCCTCAGAGATATCACACACCCCAGAGCTGTCCTTCCAGGCCAGTGAGTTGTGCATACTCCTGGCCGCATTAGACCGCAGGGGGCGGGCGGCTCTGCGGGGAACCTAGAGAACTCCCGGAGTTTAATTTAATTAAGAAAGTGGATGGCTGACCCTCGGACAAAAGGACGAGGTGGACCCTGAGATAGTTGGCAGTAATTGGAGAGCCTCTGCTTCCTTCCTAATTGCTCCTGTTAATTCGAGCTCAGGACCTGGGCTACCTCCTTGGAATTCCATTTGGGGAGGGGGCGCATTCCAAGGCGGTGGAATCTAGAGGTCTTGTGAGTGGTATTAGTTTATCCAAAGTCCTATTCCTATCTAATTCATTAAATATTCCCTTCAACTTGAACCACTAGATAATATAACTTTCACTAATAGGCAATAACGAAAAAAGAGGAAAGGATGTGTTTGGCCATGGAAATGTCTTCTGGAGGCGTTGTCGTTCCATTTCCAGAACTTAGCACAGTACGATAAGGCAACTGGTAGAACAGGAAACAACTATCCTCTACAAAATTGAAACAAAGAGACTATAATGTTAAGTCCACTTAAAAAGAATGTCAAAGGAACGATACCCAAAAACAATCAGAAATGAGGAAAAGTGGACGACCCAAAAAAAGATGGTTGCAGGATGTTGAGGAAATTATGGTCTACAAGTTTTTTGGCGAGAAATTTAGAGAACGATAAACAACTAAGTTGTAAATAAATTTATTAAATAAGAAATAAATATATACCTTCCACAAAGAGTACCCATTTTAAGTTTAATTTCATTTCAATTAACCCTTTCTTGCCTTAAGTGTCAAAATAGTTTTTAAAAAATAACTCCTGTGAATTTTTTTGTTTAAAAAGGCCTAAATAACCATAATTTTTTTTCCATTGTTTCACTCAGCCATTCTTTTTTAATAATCCAATAATTTGCCTGTGCTGCAATCTGTGACATATTTTGGAACTATTCATGTAGAATACTGGCTAAACTGAGCATTAAAACGCTAACAGGAGTACATAACAGATGTAGCTAAACGGCTACATTAGGCATGAAAGGGTTAATTTAACAACTTTCTAAATAGTGAACTGGGTGACTCCCTTGATACTCTGCAGATAAATGTAATGCAGGTAAAAAAAAAATCAAAGCTCAAAGGTAATGAAAGAGTATGCACTTAAAAAAAAAAAACATACCTCTACGGCTTAAATAGGCTCAGTTTATGGTTAAGTTTATATTGTTTCTCAGCCAACGATTGTGCAAAGAAGGGATTAGGCTTAGAGCATACCCAACCGCCAAGGTTCCTCTGCTTCTTTGATTTCTCTTTACTCTTAAAATCGGGATCTAAAGTCCAGTGGGTGATGGGTCCCTACGGAATGAGCTTCCCCACTCTCACACTTTTCTAAAATAATAGAAAATTATGTCCACAATTTATTCATTACAAAAAAAAGAATCTTCTTGAAATGGTTATGTGGTTACTAGTAGGCGCCATATGGCAGGGCATCATCCTTCTTGAAGTTAATTATATTTTATAATTAAATTGATGCTGTACACAATAGCAACCGTAGCAAACGAAAACCCCCAGGGGTGCAGCTAACCTTAGATATATATTATCGCAGAGGACGATATAAAGTTCACTGATTTGCTGCGGCAATAAACTGGCCCGAGGAAGGGAATAGGCGGGCCCTTAGTAAAGGAGCGATATTGTAAATAAAATTCCGAAAGGCAGGAGTCTTCTTTATATCTAGCCTCGGGAGGTCCGGTCATAGCGTTCCCTTGGGTACCCAAGTCCTCAAGGGGGAGGTTCTCCGGGGTTATCCTCTGACCCACATCCGGCGAAGTGCATCCGAGGCAGTTAAGCTGACGATTAAGGAGGTAACATTAAAATGGAAGCAATAGAAAGGATTAAAAGCACCTTTTTATATATTTATTCCTTTATTTTATTAATATTTAATGGACCATTTTATAGCGAATGTCCGGTTTTATTATTTCTAAAGTTCAAACTGGACTTAGTGGCTTTCTGTCGTTGAATATGTTTATGCAAATTGTAATGAGCTCAGCTAAACCTCTCTCTTTTGAGAACATTGTTTAGTATCCAAACAAATATGACCACATTACTACCGCGTTCGGATCAGGGCGTTGTAATGAAAAGACCATTCGCCGTTGGTTGTCAGCTGGTGGCACAGATTCAAACATAAATAATTCATTTATCCTATCTACTCGGAGATAACATCATCACATTCACATGTGCATGGATATTGACATAAATCAACAAAAAATAATAAAAAAAAACTAACAACGTCCATTGGTTAATCGAAATGGACCAATACTCTTACAGGAAGTCCTCCCACACCTTATTCGCCAACAGATTTCAACCCGTTCGGAAATTCGGACAACTTAAGGATTGAAAATGCTTCTCGAGTAAAACTGTGTTCGGGGAAATATGTTGCAATGAATCTACCATTCACCAATAGTTTGATATTTCAGATTAATTCATGAATAATTCACTTTTCCTTTCTATCCAGAGGTTTAACCTTCACATCCTCATGGCACTGCAGATATATTCTCATAAAGCAATAAAAAACTTATACTAAAAAATCTGCATTGATTAATCGGTAGGTACATATACTCTTACACGACAAGGCCTGACCTCACATTACACGAGAGACTGTGACGGAATTAAACCTGGTTAAGAAGTCCTCCCACATTGTCCTTATTTGTCAGACTTATTCCCAGAAGAACTATTCAGAAATTTGGGCCCTTAATGGTAAAATTTTTGAAAATTATTTTCAAGTCAAAAACGCATTTTTTAAACTTTTTTTCATCACACTGAAAATTTGATAAAACTTTATGGGAATGTATAGAAAATCAGGGTAATTATCCTTAATAAAAGTGTTTTGATTTCATAAAGCTGTTTTACTGAATAAATGTTCCTTGGAAATCGGGCATTTCACATAAAATGATCCAATAATACGGTACAACTCCGTAATGGTGCTTGGATATCAATTAATGATATGTGCAATTAAATTTAAACAGAATTATAGTGATACTATATAAAATAACAAAAGAGAGGATAAAAAGCTCATTACAATCTGCGGGCGTATACAATTAGTAAACCCAGAAGTCCACTAATTTTACTTTGAAGTTTAAAAAAAGAAATTACATATAAAACGGCCTAGTAAAATTTAGTGGAAATCTCAATAAAAGAAGTAAAAGTTTAATTAAGCCTTAAATTATTAATAAATACTCGAGCACACTTAATAACCTTGGTATCAGTACCACCATCGCGCAGGATGCAAGAAGGATCCTGTGACCGGACGACGCCATTACCATTAGCTCCTGAGGACAATGGCTGCTGAGAGGAAGGAGCACCTTCCGGAGAGGTGACCCCCGCTAATTAATACAGTGACCAGGGAGGGGGGCACCGGAAAATTAAGGGGGCCCTTCACTAAGAAAATTCGGCCAATTAGAGAGGGCGGGAGGAAGTTAGTAGGCGGTCAAAGAAGTTTGTTAGCCCTTGACCGGGCCATTGTAGGGGCTCGGGCCCTTCTAATGTATAATTAATCCCTTCTCCGCGGCACAAAGTTAGGGCGTAGGGCGCCTTATTGCCTTTCTCATCCGCATAACTCCTCGAATAGTTCCCAGGCCCTCCAAGGCAAACATCGTCTTAGGAAGCGGCCCACCTTAGGGGGCGAGTCTTCGGCAAGGGGTCGGAGTGGAACCCCTAATATCAGGGTCTTAGGAATCAATGTACTAATGTAAATAACATTTATTATAATGCAATTGGGAAAAACCACAAGGCAAAGCCTTATGTTTCAAATTTCTCCAGTAATACACCCACATACCGGTCGACGTTACGCCTATTCAGGCATTATAAAGACTCAAAAACAGAAAAAGGTTATGTGAATCACATCTCGAAGAAAAATGTGCAATATATCCCAACGATCAACAGCCCAAACATGATACAGCACCCCCCCCCCCCCCCCCTCCACCTAGACGTTCAACATACAATTGAAAGGAAGGTAATACGCAACCAGCTGGAAAGGTTATAGAATTGATCCACAAAACATATCCAGTAATACTAACCTATACAAATGTATACCCATTAGCAAAGTTTTTAAACAATCTTTTTATTCAACTTTATTCTAAAACGTTGAATATTTTAAAAGATAAATTTTGCTAACTTTGCTAATGTGTATAAATTTATATAGGTTAGTATTACCTGATATGTTTTGTGGATCAGCTGATTCTATAACCTTCCCAGCTGGTTGCGTATTACCTTCCTTTCAGTTGTATGTTGAACGTCTTGGTGGTGGGGTGCTGTCTCATGTTTGGAGCCGGTTTGGGCTGTTGATTGTTGAGATATTGCAACTTTTTCTTCGAGATATGATTCACATAACCTTTTTTTGTTTTTGTGTCTTGATAATGCCTGAATAGGCGAAACGTCGACCGGTAAGTGGGTTTAAAATTTAAAATTAAGTAATTTGAAACATAAGGCTTTGCATTGCGTTTTTTCCCAATTGCATCATAATAAATAATAGTGTTCTTTTTGAGTTGTTGGCTCTATTTTATTGATTTAAATAGCATTTATCTTAGTAGGAAAAATTTCTATTGATAATAATTGTTGACCTATGATAATTTATGTTGAAGAAATTGATCCGGGTAGAGGTCACTGAATGAAATTCTCAAGTAATATAGTAATAGTAGTAATAGTAGTAGTAATAGTAATAGTAATAGTAGTAATAGGAAAAATTTCTGTCGAGAAAGGAACGGAATAATTTATCCTATCAATATATATTTTTTTAATGTGAATTTTAAGATGTTAGAAAAGTACTTTAAATAGACTTTTTTTCCTGATCCTTCTTTATTTAAAAATTGACATTAGCCTTAGTTCCTCATAGATCTTCATACTCTTGACTCCTCGAAGTTAGGTCACTCAGACAGTCCGGTGGTATACGGAGTTGTGGTTGCTCTGCAGTCTTTTCAAGGTCTTGTAATGGTATCATAAGAGAGGTGCACCATAGAGAATGGTCGGTCGAATTATGGCCTTGTAGATCTGGAGCTTCATCCTAAGTGATAGCAAGTGATAGGGCCTATATCCCTTGAGTCTGGCCAGCTTGATCTTACCCGAACATGGCTGGATAAGATCTCAATAGACACAACTGGATAACTTAATTAAATGTTGTGGGAGTAGGCTAGCTTGGCGTATATAGTGCTGAGTTGTTATGCTAGAGGTGCATATGTGTAGGGAGGTGATTTGGCTTTGATCACGCTCACACTCCAGGTTTTTTCCCGAATTAAGAGTACCCACTTTACAGAGGCTGAATGTGCCCGAAGGAGTGCTTCCAAATCCATGAGGATCCATTTGTGGCTGTTAACAGATTGAAAAAAGTATCTGCTACAGCTGGAATTTAGCTTGGATGAATAAAATTGATATGAATTCGATTTAATTAAGTTCAATATACAATAGAACAAGATAAATATGACGAAGGATTAGGAAATAGGTTCATCCTTAAACTATCCTTCCAGGATTGGATGATAACAATTTTACTGACTGATACTTAGTTGTTATTCTGATAAAAAAAGTTAGGAATTAGATAATTAAGGTAAAGATTTTTCAATTGGAGAATATCTTTTTAATGTTTATTATCAAGTTTCGAGTAGCTGTTAGGTTATAAAAGATTGGTCCCGGTAAAAAGGAAATATTTCAGGAACGGTTATTATCTGAAGAGAGAAGGGCCTCCTATTTCCTAAATAGTGGAGGGAGAGGAGGGGGTAGACGGGAGGGGAGGTAGTGATAAGAGGTAAGATAAAGGCAGCAGTGTAAGAATTAGGGCCGATATCTAGAAGGCTGTGTCCAGATAGTGAGTGCTTCCTTCCTCCTATACTCTACCGTGTCTTCTTTATTTCTCCCCCTGTTTACTTCCCATTATATATATATATATATATATATATATATATATATATATATATATATATGTATATATATATATATATATATATGTATATATATAGGCGGTAGATAATAAATTATTTAATCCTTTGGATGGATCTTTTAGTCCTGCAGACTCGCTGTGCCTCACGTTGCCTCTTTATAGTGGTTAATCTTAATTAGAAGAAAACCCTGATGGTTGACAGTGATTTCTGATAAATTATTCCCATGCACATTCGTTTTCCTAGAAACTGTATTGTCAATATTATGTATTCTATTTATAAACAATGCGCTACACTACATATTTTTATGGGCTTGGCGCTACAGATCATGAAGATCTTTAGCCGCGCAATCTAGTCATCTCGCAGACATATTTATAACCTCATGTATTTGCAAACCATGCTACATTTAGACTGCCCATAGTTCCATTACCAGTCCCTTTGGGGTCGATTTACCCGCACCCTTGTCACCGACGTACAATCCGGATTCAAGGAGAGATAAAGATGCGTCTAGATCGATGGATTATGGCTGCACGGGGTCTGCAGACGCACGAAGACCTATATGTCTTTCTCTGAAGCAAACCGCCCCGGGACCAACACTTCGGGTGGCTATTTGACAACGTGGAAAATCACAACAGGATTCGTATATATGTTAACATCTTAACTCCTACGATATAGGTTTGAAAAATCAAACAAGACTAACATGTTTTATTACACTTTAAAACCTGTTTTGTTACATTTTTAATTTTGAAAAACATTGTAAGTACATAGGGCATGGATTTGCGAATATCTTTAAATATTTACAATTGCGATTATATATTTAGTGATTGTTTTTCAGTATCACCTATATTGTATTAAATAAATATTACAGCTGATCCTAAATGCGTGGTTCGGTTTTAATTGTTATGATTTCTTTTTTTTTACTTTTAACCAGGATATGGTTTACTTAATAATTTGAGTAATGTAGAGTATGGTCCATGAAACAGTACAGTCTCTACCATGTACTGAACTCCAGACCCAGGAGTTGTAGTGGTACCGGTTTTTTTAGAATACGGTCAAGGGTTCATTCAATGAATTTTACAACAAAAAAACAAAACAAATTAACACTGCTTGAATTTTTGGCCATCAACAGGACTGGGAAAAAATATATCAAGAAGTGCTTTTTGAACATATAGACAGAAAAGATAAGAATAAAATATAATGAACAAAAGGTTAAATTATAAATTAATTCATGAAAAAAAATAATAACAAGAGTGTTAATTAATCGATGAATATAATAAAACATAATATAATTAATCATTTTACAATCGATAATGAATGTAATTTAATTATTTTGTAATGCAAATTTGGTTGTCATTGCCTGTATACGTCGGGACATTTATATCGAAAGACTAATGACGATCCATCGATATTAAACCTGATGGCAATGAGGCGACAAGCTTTTTAATTCAGATCGATTCTGTTTTGTTGCGATCCAGTTTGGGGGGGGGGATGACAGTAATGTAATGCACATCTGATTTGCATTTGAATGGGATAGCTATCGGATCGGAGCGCGGTTATGTTTACACACCTTGGCGTTCCATGTAAACAAATGCATGTATTTTACTAAATTTGACCCCCCCCCCCTGCGATGCCCCCCTCCTCTCTGTCAACAGCCCTTATTTACATTGTAGAGATAGCGTACAGGATTTTATTTATTTATTCTCGTTTATATTGTATATCGGTCACCCATGTTCGGGCGTCATCATTTCCCAAGATATTTTTTGGATGGTTTGAATAAAGATTTATTTTTCTATTTTAACATGAAAAATATATTCAGTTTTATATTTTAATACCTACATAGCCTGAATAATTATTAAACATTAAAATAAATTCATAACCTTGATGCTTGATGGGAATTTATCTGAGTATTCCTGTTTATTGCATGATCGATAATTTTAAGCCTAGGTCATTTTTTATGCTGTATACTTTTGATTTTGGAATTACGAGATAGTTAAAATAGAACTCAAATTGGACTTTTTACTTGGATTGAAGACGAAAACTTTGCAATTTTACAATTGGATTGTGCATTTGATTGTGCCAAATTTATTGAGTAAAGTTGTACTATCACATACGTTATTGATCTACTTCCGCTCTTCGCAACTAACGACATTGGTTGGGATATTCGAAGCTCTAGTGCATTGTATAAATCAATAATTTTATATTTTTGCATAATAATAATAAGGCTTAGCGAACCGAAAGATCGATGCCTATACCACCAATCTTTGCTTACTAACTTCTGTCCACGGAATTTTCTAGGCAACACCTTATTTTCGAATACCTTTAGACGTTGTTCATCCTTCAGCGTTAGTGGCAACGTTTCACATCCGTAAAGAAGAGTTGGAAAGATGATTCTTCATTATAATAAGGAAAAAAATACTCCTAATTTTAATGAAAAATATAATAATGGTATTTAGTATAGTAAAATAATATATTTTATAATAGTACCGTGTGGTGAAACGTAAGCGTGAATGCGATAATTCCGGCTGTGACTTTGTTTACAAACTTACATTATTTTAAGGTTGGTGGTTTTCTCTTTTGATTCTACATCAGCGAGCGTGCGAGGATACTAGGATAGAGAGAGAGGGAGAGACTAATTGCATTACAGAAGCTTCGATACGGTGAGATAATAGTCGAGGCAATCGATGAAAAGAAGAGGGGCGCCGAGGAGGAGGCATCAACAGCGCCATGAATAAGAAGATGATACAATGGCCACGGCGGCAATTAATAAGGACCAAGAAGGCGATCAAAACAGAAGAGACAAAAAGTGGAAAGATAAAGGGAAGATAACAAAAGAGGCAGTGGAGCATCACCTGGGTGGTAGTAGGAGGGAAGGAGGAGAGTTAATGTAGCCTTTATGTAGATCATGGAAGCTTTAACGCATCATCCCTCCGCCATTAGGGTGGGGGCGCTGCTTTTTACAGCTCCAGGGAGTTGAGGGTTTGTTTTTTTATTGTACTTACTGCTAGTATCGTTAAGTAGCAGTAAACCTTCAAGATGTCTATCAATTTGTCTTACAAACGGGAGGGGGGGGGGGATATTTGTCGCTTGTATTGTAATCTCTGTTATACAGCTTTACAATGTCGTCGAACTCTTTGCCCCAATAGAAGACATATTATGTGATAAATGCAATAAGAACGGATATGTACACATGGATTTGATAAACACTTACATATATAAACAATAACCGACACCTTCAGAAAAATAAAGATAAGATTTTATGGGATTATCAAGCAGTATTAGGAAGAACAGGCAAAAGCAAATCTCCGAGGTACCGAAGTATATTAAAGAGAAGTAAATATAGATTTATTATGAGGAAGTTATATGAAAGAAGGGGGGATTGCCGAAGATATTTGATAATCATCATCAGAAACCATTCATTTAAACATAACGCTGCACCAAAGAGAACGGGAACTAAGGTATTTTGAAGGGGCGAATAATAAAAATAAATTTGAAGAAAAAATAAAAGTCTATATTCAAATAAAAAAACACTTGTATGCGAAATGATAAAGAATTGCTGCACTGCAGGTTACAAAAAGAAAATAATTAAATTAAATTAAAGGAAATAATTATACTTAAATAAAGTTCTCAAATAGTCTTCTAAAGCCCAGTCACTTGCTTGCACCACGTTTTATTATCCACCAACTCTCGGCAGGTTATCTATATGGTTATGTCAGTGTTGCTAACAAATATTGTTAAGAAATTAATTGTTTAATCGCTGGCAACACTGACTGTGCTGGGTGTGACCTTCCCCAAAGACAGATCAGGTTATGTTTGTGTTGTTACAGTATGTTCTGGTTGGAGGAACGCAAGAAAGAACAGTTTGAACAATTTAAGAGAATTTGGGAAGTACGAAGAAAGAAAATGAATCTTAGGAATACTATTGTTCAAAAACTATATTTTTAAAGGAAATTTTTGAAATTATAATAATTAGAATAGATATGTACAATTTTGAACAAATATTTGTTGAGAAACATTTTGGGAATGATTAAAGATGGAGACCATAATTGAGAAAATTACAGATTTAGTGAGAAAACGCATGCAAATTATTTTTTAGATATCAGTTATTTATGGTATTAAATAAAGTACTCATAACAAAACATGCGTATGTTTATAAAGAACCTAAAAAAAAAATTGCAATTAAATTTGTGGATAATAATAAGCAATGCTTTCTAAAATGTCAGTAAACAAACATTCTTTCTCATACCTTCTCCTCCATATGAATTATATTCGTTCCACATTCTTTTTTGTTTTCTGTTTGACTGAAGCCCAAAGTGATTCCACCCTCTGAGTACGAGCACCTGTGTTTAAGTCAACGATTTTTTTTATTATTATTAACAACATATTGTTTATACCTCATACCTTCAATTTGCTTTGTTCCCTTATAGGCCTTCCAGCAATCAGAGTATGAGATGAAAATAGTTGATTGAATGATCTAATGTAAAGGAGATAGTTGGGGAGTGCAGTCAAAAAGAACACTGAATAAGTACTAAACTTATAATTATGTGCCGACGTTTCGACCTACAGTGTAGGTCATCTTCAGGGCGATTTGGAGATGACCTGCTAGGCCCTGAAGATGACCTACACTGTAGGTCGAAACGTCGGCACATAATTATAAGTTTATTACTTATTCAGTGTTTTTTTGATTGCACCCCCCAACTATCTCCTTTACATAAGATTAAAAACGTTCTTCCTTAAGACTGGAACTTCAGAATGATCCAGGTTTTCAAGAAAATATAAATTAAAAATCGGTTGCAATTCGCAGGAGTGAAAGGAAAAACACGGGGGTTCTCCCAGTCTTATTTGGGGATAAAATCTTACGGTTGTCATAGAAACAGTTCAGTTTAAGGTCCTTCGTGGTTCCTTCAAGTTCACCTTTTGAAACCGCTTATTTATTTAGTTTAATAGATGTTCAAGAACATGTTTTGTCCAAATTGGATAATTTCAAGTTAAAATGCGTAACAATCGCTGAGTTCTGTTTACAAAGCAATGTTTAAACACTGCCAGCGAAGAACACAAGCATGTTTTCCGACCGACTAGTAGCTGCTCCTAATCAATCCGGAACATAGATCTTATCCGGGCTGTATCGCTTTTAATTTTCCATTCCATATCTCACCCTCTTCAAACCTCTCCCCCCCCCCTCAACATCTCCAGGGTCCTAAATTAAAACAAACCTGCCTCTCTCCTTGTCTGCTGAGATCACAGCTTGCTCAGGCAGATCTCCATCTTGTGTTCTGGGGTTGATTTCCGCCTTGTGTTTCTTAAATACATTAATTGGTATTTTATAAATAAAGCATCCATCAATGAACATCATCTATTGTTTGCTACAATGCTACCGTGGGAGTTCTAAATTTTGCATATCTAGTTATAATAAGGATAGGGATCCGACACAAGTTAAGGACCGCCAATTTACGCCCCCTCCGAAGTGTGGAATAACCAAGGAGTAGTTACTCCCTTTTAAAAAATCCGTAGACAACCAGCCGGGTTGCCAATTCGTGAAGGTTGCTAGGCTAACCACTACACCACTATTTTATGCTAAAACTTTTTAACCTGACCGTAAGAGTGGGCTTCTTCTCCTATTATAATTTCATGAGTATGTAGTTTTGAGTTCAGTAATGTTTAAAGAAGTTAAATTTTTTAATGATGCTGGAGGTAACTATTTTTTATTTTTTTATATAGTACTAGCTTTTGCCCGCGACTTCGCTCGCATAGAATTTGGACTACCGTGATAAAGTTTCTTGACAGTGCTTTTTAACAATAATTTAAAATAATAAATAATTTAATTGTTTTCACTATAGGTTACTCGTACAAAATTTCCGATGTCTAACTTCAAAACTGACGGATTCCATACAACCTTTGAACCCTTATTATAATAAGGGTGGAATTATCCAAACTTCTTTCTTAAATCATACAAAGGTCCTATCTGCAAATTTCAAGATGCTAAATTCCTTATTTGCCTTTAATTATGTACTATAATGGATTCTCCACAGTACCTCTAAAACTGTCGGGGGTGGGAAGGGGAACGTGCCCCCGTGCGCCCCCCTAAACCCGCGCTTGCTATAGCCCATGTGTTATTCTGATGTATAACCTATATTACTGTAAAGTTTCATCCAAATCCGTTCAGTAGTTTTTGCGCGAAAGACAGACAAACATACAAACTTTCACATTTATAATATTAGTAAGATTGTTTTGTTTTTTTTACCGTCCTTTATTATTATATCCTATTTATATTATTATTATCCTATTTATATTTACCGTCCTTTATTATTATATATTATCCTCGACACATTGATGTTGTTGATTATATTTTGTATAATTTGAGTTTGAGAACAGCAATGTTGAGATAAGTTACTATTTTCATAAAAATATTTTCTTTGTTTTTAGTGTGCACTTTGCTTTTTTATTTTTATCTTGTATTATTTTCCTCGACGCAATGATCCTCCTACAGCTATAAATATCCCCAAAACGACTCTCGAGAAAATAGCCCTTTTTGACACTAAGGACTTTGGAGAGTGGACAGCGGACGTAGATATAGATATATATATATAGCGATTAGCAGGAGAGGAGCGGTTAGAGTTAGATTAAGATAAAGCTGCGGACTTGAGCTGGGATCATATATAGCAGTTAGGAAAGAGACAGGTAGTCCTAGATCTGTCTTCATCCTGTGTTCGTTCCAAAGTGGGAAATATCGCGCGCCCCGAAGGAAGGAAGAGGAAGGACCGTCTTCGCCCCGCGCTCCACCTGGGTCATCAGCTTTGCTGTCTTGTCTTTGGCTCATATTTATCTTCTTGTCATTGGGGGGGGAGGTGCTCTTTGTATAGTTTTATCGGGGAAGGGAAGCTATTTAGGAGGAAGATATGTCTTCTAGCTTTAGTTTTCCCCCCGAGTGTAGTTTAGCCTATATAGTATATAGAGAAAATGAATCTATACAAAATATAGAAATGTTAGAGAAGAATTGGTTGACTGTAACTTCTAATATAAGGAAGAAATAGTTGGGGGTGCAGTCAATAAAAACACCTTAATAAGTGTAACTTATTTATTGTGTGCCGACGTTTCGGCCTACAATGTAGGCCATCTTCATAGTGGGCCGCTGATCGCCTCGCCGCCGCGTGGTTTATTCGCCCTGAAGATGGCCTACATTGTAGGCCGACACGTCGGCACACAATAAATAAGTTACACTTGTTAAAGTGTTTTTATTGACTGCCCCAACCCCCAACTATTTCTTTCTTATATTATAAAATATAGAAATGATGTTATTGGTGTGAAACAGTAACAAAAATAAGGATGATTTAAATTATAAAATAATAGTATTATTTAAACAATTAATTAATTAAATCAATGGTATATGAGTAATAACAATAAAGTTGAGACACAATGTAAATTAATTTAAAACAAAGAGGATAAGTCAGCATTAAATAAAAAGTAATATAGAATAATCTAATAAATGATTTTCGAAATAAAGGAAATATAGTATATGAGGAATTATGCTACAGGAGAAAACCGGATAAAAAAAGAACGAATGCTTTAAATACCTTTAAAATAAAGTTATTATCTGAAATATTTTTACTTAACCAATGGTATATGAGTAACATTAATAATGATGAGGAACCATATAACATATAACTGCGAGAACATGGAGATATAGGATCAGTGAAAGAAGAGACATGACTGACCGAGAAGCGAGCCAGGAGGGCCGAGGTGGTTAAGGCACCACCACGGAGAGGTGGGAGACCCGGGTTCGAGTCCCGGTCCTCGTCATATCTTTTCTTTTCAAATAAAATATTTAAAATATTATAACGATAATGATGAGAAACCATGTAAATAAATTTGAAACAGATAGAATAGTAACTAAGTATTATCTAACAAGTTATAAGAAGATAATCTAACAAGTAATATTCGAAATGAAGGATAGATACTGAAGCATAAAAAGAAACATACAGAAATATTAATAGTATAGATAAATTGTTAAATGTGCAATATATAAAATAAAATATATATAAATACATATAACACTGTTGGAGAAAAACAGATACAAAAGTAGAGATGATTTAAATTATAAATTAAAATAAAGGTATTAATAAGAGATTAAAACAATGGGATATGAGTAATATCTGTCATATTAATATAAAGAAGTATTAATCATTTAATGAGAGTGAAAGAGTGAAATAGATTTTTTAAAATATATATATAAATATAATGCTATTGGAGAAAATTAGATACATAAGTAGGGAAGATTTAAATTGTAAAATAAAATAAACCCCGGTCCTCCATGTTGGGGGTTGACAAATTAACTAAACATCCCAGAAAGAAGCATCATAGTGAAAGAGAATACCTACTTCTAAAAAAGGACGAGTTATAATATAATTGTGATTCCAGTGAGAGTAACCCAGCTAATGAGAGAGACAACTAGGAAAAGACTGCGGGGACCAGTTACTGAATAAAAAATGAATAAAGTTCGTCGTTTGGTCGAGTTGATTGGGGCTCAAAGTGTAACCGTAATCCTCTTTGCATCTTTTACACCAATGTCCTTTATTAATAAATTCTACTCTTTGCGCTAATAAATCCTCTCCGGGTTTAAAGTCCTCTAATTCGGTTATTTTTTTAGGAAAGGAAAGAAAAAAAAACAAAAAACAAGCGAAAAAACACAACTCTAATAAAAAAGTGGGAGCGGAGATATGATATGGTTAGAGACGGCGGCTCCTCCATTTTCCATTTGTTTAATGCCAAGTCCATCCGTGCGTGCGATTCTTTGAGATCGCCTTTTTTAATTTCGGGGATATTACGCTATCAAGGTAGCCCTTCATAACCCCCGCAATTTTTTTAAACAAATTTTTTTATTATCATTTTTTTAATCCAATAATGTTTTCTCCCTACCCCCCCCCCACTTTCACCCTTCCTGGACCGTTAGTACGCGTGTAATAAGTTATATCTTATCAGATGGCTAATCCTCCTGTACCGGGTTCTACTCCACCTACGGCAATTAAATACCTTATTGCTTTTATTAAACCCTATATAAAATGGTATTCAATTGATCAATTGAATTCAAGGAAAACGTTTTAATTAATTTTGGTACGATTTAGTCTACATGTCCCTTCAATAGATTATGTCATTAGAAAAGTTTGTTAGTTCATTTAATGTCACTTTTTGCTGCTATGGCTAATCGGACGATGCTACAGTGGGAGCTCTAAATTTTGCCTATCCAGGCTTAATTAGGATAGGGATTTTTAACGAGTACCTGACAGCGTACAGGCTCGGGACCCCTATTTAACGTCTCTTCCGAAGGACGGCGTAACTAAGGATGTTTTACTCCCTTAAAAAAATCCTAGGGCCACCTGCCGAGCTACGAACCCGCGATTTTGGGTTTAGTAGTTTGTTACGCTAACCACTAGACCACAGGTGACCTTCATCATTAGAAAAGTGATACGCACTATAAAAGTTGGATATATTTTTTTTGGTGGTTGTAAAATATAAAAATAAACTGAGGAGAAAATAGACTTATATCTCATTAGCATTGGCCTCTACTTAACATAACGTAACATAACAGGTAACACTGCTACCTGTATACCGTTCAAAAGACTTAAGGTTTTGTCTTTCGGAATTTTCCATTGGTGGAAGCAAGGTACGTCAGGTTGTAGAGCGTTAAGTTTCTATGTTAAAGGTGTTGGGTTAAAGTTCAGCCGTAGCAGGTGTATTCCTTAATCTGTTAAGAGCCATGGATAGATTCTGATAAAATTCAATCTATAATTAATTTATTTTATATTTACAATCACTACAAATGAACGTTGCTTAGCATATGCGATCATGGAACGCGCGATTTTTGTGTAATTTTTTTTTATTTTTATGATTTTTTACGCTTGGATACTTGTTAGCCTAAGATGTAAGAAACTTTACCACCGCGTAATAGTGTTGTAAACAACGGACCATTCGCCGCTGGTTTTAGAATGTTTCAGTTAGTGAAACGGATTAATTCACTAATATAAAAAAAAGATATAAAAAAAACAGCTTGCATTGGTCAATCCGAAAGACCCTTCAACAACGCCAGACCTCATGTTTCACGATACACAGTGAAGAAACTAAACGATTGGGGTTACAAAGTCTTCTCTCACCCACCCTAATAACCAGACTTATCTTTGACAGATTTCCAACTGTTCAGATATTTGTATAAATTCCTTGTAAGAGTAATATTTTTGGAAACTATTCTCCAGTGAGAAACGCTTAAGTTGGACACTCGGCAGACCAAAGTGAAAGAAATGCGCTTGACAGATTTCCATCTGTTCAGATATTTGTATAAATTCCTTGTAAGAGTAATATTTATGGAAACTATTCTCTTGTCCGAAACACTTAACTTGGACACTCGGCAGACCAAAGTGAAAGAAATGCGCTTGACAGATTTCCATCTGTTCAGATATTTGTATAAATTCCTTGTAAGAGTAATATTTTTGGAAACTATTCTCTTGTCAGTAATGCTTAACTTGGACACTCGGCAGACCAAACTGGAAGAAAGGCGCGTTCGGGGAAGGTGTTGTAACGATCGACCATTCGTTATTGGTTTGAGAAATTTTCTGTTGGTGGCTCTTCGTTCTGCAGAGATATTGACATACCGTTAGTACGCGTGCAAAAAGGTAAATCTTATCAAATGGTTTATCCTCCTGTACCGGGTTCTACTCCACCTATGACAATTAAATACCTTATTGCTTTTATTAAACCCTATATCAAATGGTATTCGATTGATCAATTTAATTCAATTTGGAAAGTGCTTATACTTTTACACGTCAACGCCAGACCTTTTTGTCGAAGTCCTCCCTAACTCACCTTATTTGCCAGATTTAACTCCAACAGATTTCCATATGTTCTGAAATTTGTACTACAGGTTGTTTGTTTGTTCATTTAACGTCACTTTTTGCTGCTATGGCTAATCCGACGATACTACATTGGGAGCTCTAAATTTTGCCTATCCAGGTTTAATTAGGATAGGGATTTTTAACGAGTATCTGACATCGTACAGGCTCGGGACCCCCGTTTAACGTCCCTTCCGAAGGACGGCGTAACTAAGGATTTTTCGCTCCCTTAAAAAAATCCTAGGGTCACCTGCCGGGCTATTTGTACTACAGGTAATAACTTCCTTAAGGGTAACATTTTTGATTAGTCAAAAACAAATATTACGACTTAATATATCACAAAACACAGAAATGTTCAGTTATTGGAAATTTGATAACACGTTTTAAGTAATGTATAGAAAATCAGGATTTATGTTTACATCAATACATGAATACATGATATACTTCTTTTCTTCTTTCTACATTAAACACTCCAACTACTACAACCATACTTCTCCTACTTGACTCACTTAATGTTTAACAGCTCTGAGAAGTATATCCCTCCTGGTAAGAAGAAGCCATGAGAGCGGAGATATTAGAAGCAATTGAGAGAGAAGAAGAAGCAGAAGAAGAAGATGACACAAGGTAGAAGAGGATGTAGGTAGTGTAAGGAGGAAGGGGCCAATCGGGGAGCTCCTTAGGAACCAATTGCTCTTCACTGCCAGTTAAGGTGTCTTCCTCAATCCCAGCCTTCTCTCATTAGATAGGTTCACAGACCTTAGAGCTCCCCTCCTTGCTATGTCTAGCTCTCTATCTCAGGCATAATATAATGTAATACATGATACATTATATATAGTATCAGAGGAAGTAGATGGTCCTGGTGGAGGTAAGGAAAAATTCTCTTCAGTAAGAAGTCAACGTTTCGGCCCATATTGCCGGTTTCCTCAGAGCTAAATATATAAGATGAATATAAATGAAAATAATAATCTTACTAATATTATAAATGCGAAAGTTTGTATGTTTGTCTCTCTTTCACGTAAAAACTACTGAACGGATTTGGATGAAACTTTACAGTAATTTAGGTTATACATCAGAATAACACATAGGCTACAGCAAGAGCGAATTTAGGGGGGGTCGCACGGGGCCATGTGTCCCCTCCCCCTCGACTGTTATTTAGGAACTGTGGAGAATCCATAATAGGACATAAATTAAGGCAAATCACATGATAATAGATGTTAATGTAACAGAAAGAACATGGGTGAAACTATTGTTTTGATATCCTACCAATATTATAAATGTGAATGTTTGTTACTCATTCACGCAAAAACTACTGAACGGATTTGGATGAAACTTATTGAGTTATACATCATAGGCTACAGCAAGGGCAGATTTATTTGGGGGCACGGGGGCATGTGCCCCCCTTTATAGTACACAATTAAAGGCAAATCAGGAACTTAGCATCTTGAAATTTGTAGATAGGTTCATTGTATAGTTTAAGAAAGAAATTTGTATAATTCCACCCCAAGGGTTTCCCTTTTATATAATAGGGTTGTATAGAATCCGTCAGTTTTGAAGGTAGATATCTGAAATTTTGGATGTACGAGTAATTTATATTTTAAAAACATAATTAAATTAATTATTTAAAATGATTTTTCACGAAACTTTATATGGCAGACCAAATTCTACGCTAGCAAAGGCGCGGGCATAAGCTAGTGTATAATAAATTAATAATAAGGGTTTACGAAGTCCTTCCACACCCATCTTCTTCGCCAAGCTCATCTCTAACAGATTTTCACCTGTTCTAACTTTACACAACTTCCTTAAGGGTAAAATTTTTGAAAATGATAATCAAGCATACAAAGCATTTAAAGACTTTATTTCATCAGAAAAACCTGTACTTTTCATTTCTGGGATGAGTTAAAAATTTGATAACTTTTTCGTGAAAATGTTAGATAAAAAAAAATACCACTGTTTCATGGACAACGGTTCTGCAAGGAGGTGATTTGTCCTATGTCACGCTTAACTGACAAATTTTTCCCCCATATTTTACGTACCCTATTTTAAAAATATTTAATAGAGGCTGGGTGAGCCCCAGGAGGGTCTTAGATCCCATATGATCCATCTCCGGCTGCAAACAGACTAAATAAAAGTCTGCCAGCAGCGGGATTTGAACCAGGATTTCCGGCATGGCAACTCAGTGCTCTACCACTGAGTCACTCCGCTACCATAAATTTATAGATATAGATAAAATGTAATAGATAATGAAGGAAAATAATTTGAATAAAAATGTTTTGATTTCATAAAGGTGTTTACTAAAGAACCTTTTTCAAAAGTAAGTTGAATTATCCGTTGAATAATAGTTAGAATAAAATCGTACGGGTGGAGTTCAGGAAAAAATTTCTTTTGTTTATAAAAGAAGAACTGTTTATTTTTAAAGCCAACTTTTCGGCCCACTTTACAGGTCTTACTCAAGGCTATATATACATGATGCATATAAATTAAAATAATGAGATATAATAAAATAATAAACAACTTTACGTAATCAACTTTTTTTTCAAACATTTTTCCTTAACAAGTTATTCAATCTTTTTAATTCTTATCTAATATACTGGACTCTATTTCTATGTAAATTTTATCTTCGAAAAAAAACAGCTTCCAGTCAATTTATTTTATTCTTTCATAAACAAGACGTTTCGGCAACTTAAATGCCATTTTCAATATTAAAATACATCAACATCCTAAACATAACTTTAACAAAAGTTATAAGTCAAAAATTCTGCAAAAAAACAACAATCATAAATACGTTATACAATTCAAAAAAACTTGTCCCAAAACAGTTAGCAAAACCAAGCATAGATACCTCAATAAAGAAATATTTAAAAATTATTTTTTTTCTCATTTTCCTGGGAATTCACTATCCTCCCATGGTCAATTGTCCACTACTGGCTTCAACTTTGATATGTAAGCTAATGTGAGTTATTATGATTATATTATTTGTACCTTACTGCTATTTAAAAATCTTTATGTATTAAATTGTTTTTATTTATTAATTTATATTTTTTAATTTTAAAATTCATAATTATTAAATTAATTTATTTTAGATTTAAATAGTTTAATCACAATATGAAAATTTACAAATATTATATGGAAACAGTCAAAAGATATATGAAATATATTGGGTCAGGTTATAAGTATTCATTACTGGCCTTGCTTTCAAGTTAAAAATCCTATTGTATATTACTGCTTTTTTGAATACAGTTTACAGTTATAACGACGGATGAATACAGTTTACAGTTATAACGACGGATGAATACAGTTTGCTTATTTCTCCAGCCTCTTTTCTGTCATTTACTATGCTATTCAGAAGGTTAGAGTTTTTTTCGAAGATAAAAGTTATTCAATCTTTATTCCCAGAATTGAATCTTTCAGGCTTTTCTGATGTAATAAAATCTTGATATGCGTTTTTGGCTTAATTATCATTTTCGAAAATTTTACCTCTGAGGAAGGTGTGTAAATTTCTGAATAAATAGAAATCTGGTGAGTATGGTGGATGTGGTAAGGCTTCATAATCCATCTCGTTTAGCTTTACTCTCTTATATCATCGTGTATAAGTAAAGTTATATTGATTTTATTTGATTGTAAATTTATTTAAAATAAAAGGGTAAGAGAAAGCTGTTTTAATATTTAAAACTAACCGATAGAAATATATTCCTGAAGATAGTGAAATATATTTATTTATATATGTATATACAGTGTATCCTTGCAGCCAGTACACACTGAGTGTATTCTTCCCTCACGCTGTCCTGCTTCACAAAAAATATCCGCTACAAAGGGTTATTATTGTAACTGGTTCCTCAATAATACAACCTCTGTCCTGCCAATGTTGTTCCTCCAGGGAGAGGAAGAAAAAACTCCTGACCCGAATCCTTTGAGGCGAAGAAGGTACAACTCCAAGATTTTTTCTAAAGAAGGATAGGAAGAACACATGTGGGTACCGCTACCGCGTTGTGTGGCCTCATCCCTTTGTTTACACTGACTCGGAAAACTGTGGGAAAGTCCACTTTACGAGATAAGTTAACTCTAACACGGAATGGGCAACTAAAGACATGTGGGCACAATGTGAGAGGAAGAGTAAAACTGAAATGGGAAATTCGAAACCAGGCATGGAAACTGAACGACCAAGTCATCAAAAAGAAATAAAATTTAATATATACAAATAAATGTCAAATGAGTGAAGTGAAAAATAAAAATAAAATAAATGGCCTAAGAGCCATTAATACCACATTTACTGAATATTCAGTTTTAATTATCTTTTATGTTCTCTTTTCTATAACCCATATAAACTACTCGTTCATACTAAAAGCCATCCTGACTAAGTTTTTCTAAATAGATAAAGCGCTGGAAGCCAGAGCGATGTAGATCCTACAGAAGAGAGAGGTCTTGAAGTAGACCAGGCACAAGGGAAGAGGATGATAAATGGTAGAAGGACTAAAGAAATAAAGAAATTGTCGAGTGACAGGGAAGCTAATAGGGTTATGGGAGTTGGACCTGGGCCAGCCAGCACCTTCCCTGCCTTTCCCTACGACACCCGTTCCTTCCTGCCTCTTCTGATTTAGTGCCTCCCGGCCTAACCTACACGCCCTCTTAGCGGCCGCTGTCATAACTAACCGCGCTAGTAAGTGCCTCTTCGCCATAGAGGATATTTTTTTTTCTGTTAGTGGGGGGGGGGAAGGGAGGTTTTCTGATACCGCTTTAAGTAATCGGGAGGAAATCCCTTGCCAAAATCCGAGTAAACGTTATTTTGATCCAGCATCGGAGTATCTTCGGTTGTGGAGTAGAAAAAGAAAAAAAAACAAGAAGATATAAGATCGAAAAAAAACATTATTCGATTCTCATCTTTAAAAAATAATAATGCGGAGAACTTACATGATATACATCAAATTTGTTATTAATTTACTTCATTGTCGGGATGAAGAAATTTGGATTTAGTTGTTTCAGGACTAGCATAACTTCTGTTCAAGCTGTAACCACCGGCTAAGTTGATAAACACATATTTTTTGAGATAAATCTCCTTGGGTTAGTACGTGATAAAGGCTGCGCAATTGCTACCACAGTCGGATTTGAACCCAGGTGCTTCGGCGCAATAACTGAACGCTCTACCACTGAACAGTAATAGCTTTTCTATTATTAATTACTATTTTTCCTAATTTAGCTAACAACCAGCTTCCTGATTTAGTTTTGTTTCAAAAAGGGGAGAATAGGATGGTTGTGACATGCCCACCGAATGGATAGTTGAGGAAGAGGTACACTCGGGCTGCGGTGGCTGGAAGATGTCGAGGCTTTATATGGCAAATCGGACGAGGCTACAGTTGGAGTTCCTCGGAGACGCCTCGGAACAAGCATTTTACGTCTCCTCCGAAGAAAAAAATACCTTATTTTTTTCCAATCCCCTTGAAAGTGAACGTCATCTGAAACAAATTTAAAATCTAACATTTTCATTCATTCATAGATAGAATTGGACAGAGGGTGCAGTCAATAATAACACTAAAATAATGTTATAATTTTGAAGAGAAAAGATATGCCCAATGCCGGGATTCGAACCCGGGACTCTCACATTTCCGTTGAGGTGCTCTACCAACTGTGCTATCCTGGATCGTACCTCGGTCATACATATCCATTTTCTTCACTGATTCCACATCCTCGTGTTCTCGCAATTTGCGATGTATACACAGGGAAGAATGTTCATTGAACATTACTTTAATTAGGATCTTGTTGACTGCCGTCGTTATATATTATTATAATTTATTTGTTTTATTAATTGTTATAATTTTAAATACTTTTATTTTGAGGAGAAAATATATGCCCAGTGCCGGGATTCGAACCCGGGTCTCCCACATTTCCGTTGTGGTGCTCTACCAACTGAGCTATCCCGGTTCGTACCTCGGGCAGACATATCCATTCTCTTCTATGATCCCATATCTCAGTTGGTAAATCCCAGTATGTAGGGCACCACAACGGAAATGTGAGACCCGGGTTCGAATCCCGGCCCTGGGCATATCTTTTCTCTTCAATAATAAAAATATTTAAAATAAGGCTGACTTATTCTTTAATATTGCCGACGTTTCGGCCTACGTTTTAGGCCATCTTGAAGGCAAATAGAAGGAAATAAGGCGTGTGAACTATCGAACTTAGATGGTTAACTGACATTTTCAGCATATAATTAGTTGAAAATTCTACGCACGTACATATATTGTTCTGCACCGGATGCTTTTAAGAGAGAGTTCTGTATCTGTAATTTATGAAGGTTATTGGTCATAACAAGGAGAATAAATACCCAAGGATTTTACTCCCAAAGGTACTAATTAACGACTACACCATAGGTTACCATATCACCTTTTAGTGAGTCAGATCGATTAATTAATTTAAAAAATGTGTCATTGCAGAAACTGTCGCAGCTTTGTATGAGAACTGTTATAATTCCAAATGCGCATTTAAATACGATTATATTTTTAAACCGATTTATCCGTAAATGCTACTTGTAGCAAACTAAACTCCCTAAGCTCGGCTAATACCTCAACAATAAATCTCCGCTTCGCGGTTGTTGTAATTCACTGAGTTAATTAATAACTTGAAGCGTACGTTTTGGGTAGGGTGTAAGTCGAACTAAAACATGGCCGAGTAGTGAAGAACTGTCGAGGATTATCGTCCAATTTAGTGGACTAGGGAATTATAACTGTACGTTGCCCGCTACTGTGTGGATAATCTCCCAATTCCCTGTCTAATTCCTAGTTTATAAATAGCAAGTTGGAAACAATTTATTACCTCTAACACACTCTCTGGAATCATAGCGAGGGCTCATCTGCGCCGTTTTGTTTTGTCATAGTCACACTAATCTATGTGTTCGATCGTCGTTTATTGTAACGTCAGTATTAGCTTATTAATGCGCATGCGTTATAGTTTTCATTGCAGCATTTATTTCCAATTGATTTATATCTGCATCTAGGTTGGTTGGTTGGTTTTATTTAGAGGCGTAAAACCGGTTGGTCATCAACGCCTTATTAATATAGTAATTTTTTTAGTAACAATAATTTTAGTAATACTAACATAGTACAAGTATAATAATGTATACAGTAGAGTAATAATATAATAGTAATAATAATATATGCCGGTATAATAATACATACAGTAGTATAATAATTATTTGTAACAATAATTCTAGTTACAATTACAATAATAACGAATAAATAAAGTAAACAAAATATTATAATGGTTTGAATGATTAAAATAGTATGATTTTTAGTAACAATTTTTATTAATAAAAAAAAATGCCTCAGATATTCCTAATAAGTCCTTCTTTTGATAGAAATGTGATCACCTTAATAATGTATTCTTCCTCATTTCCCAATATCATGGATACATTGGTAGGTAGAGCTATTTTATCCATCGCTGCTTCTAGGGTTGGGCGATAGTCGATAGTTAGCAATATCGATAGGCCAATACTATCGGCTGAAAACTATCGAATGCTATTGATAGTTTTTCGACAGCTGTTTTTCGACCTTTTTTTCCAACCCTATTCAATAACCAATCGATATATCGATAGTGACTATCGACTATCACACAACCCTATCTACATCCCCGGTGAATAAGTGATTTAGGTGAGGAAAACAGATTCGTGTCATGTTTTTTGGCTTGAAATGGAGTTTTAATATAACCATTAATCCTCATTAAACCAAGGAATCCAAACCCATTGATAAAACAAATGGCCACGACTCTCATGCCTGAGAACACTAGGGGGAAACTGAAAAGAACGTGGATGAGGTATCTATTAAAATAGGAAATCAAATAAAGCCAAGGGAGAGGTAGTTGTTGGCTACTGTTCTTCGTCAATCCTTTCATGTCATTCTGTATTATTTTAAGTGAGCCAATCAGCTAATTGTCAATTATTTGTATTTGTCAGGTGTGGATGAAATTATAGGGAGAAAAAAAAGTGAATGCCTAGCTTAGCACCGAATATACCAAGTACAAGAAATTCTTTTTGATGAAAATTGGACTTAATTTGTTGAATTGATTTTGATTAGTTTGTTTGTTTATTTAACGTCACTTTGTGCTGCTATGGCTAATCGGACGATGCTACAGCGGGAGCTCTAAATCTTGCCTATCCAGGCACAATCCGCAATCTTATCCGCAAGGCTTAGGATCTTTAGCGAGTACCCGATACTCCGTCACTATACTGGTGGACCGCTGTTTTGCCGCTCCTCCGATGGACGGTATAACTAAGGAAGATTAAATCCCTTTTAAAAAATCACCGGCCACCTGCAGGGCGACGAACCAGCGATCTTGGACATAGAAAGTTGTTATGTTAAACTTTACACCACAGCTGAACCCTGAAACCTTTATATTATTGTTGTCGATAATTTTTATCAATTAGGTTGCATAGATAAGCTTGTTTGTTACGTTTAACATCACTGTACGCTGCTATGGCTAAATGGACGATGCTACAGTGGGAGTCCTTAAGTTTGCCAAAGCCGAAGATTGCGGTTTCGTAGCCCGGCAGGCAGCCCCTTAGGATATTTTTAAAGGGAGTAAAAAATCCTTAGTTACGTCGTCCTTCGAAAGGGACGTTAAATGGGGGTCCCGAGCCTGTACGATCCCTATCCTAATTAAACCTTCATAGGCAAAATTTAGAGCTCCCACTGTACCATCGCCCAAACCAGCCTTCTTGGGCGTAGTGGGATGGTATTTTATTTTAAATACGAAAAAAGAATTATCGTAAAAGGTAGCTATTAAACATACAATTACTAATAAATGCAAATGCTTACACGTGAGAGCTGAAATTTGCGACACCAGCGCTGACAAATCGGCGGTTGATATAAGCACTCCCATATTTCTCCCACTTCTCTTCTTTAATGAATAATTCAAACAACTCTCCTTCCCATTAATTTTACTCATCTTCCATTAATTCCTATTCCTGGCTTTTACCTTTAGCATCCTTCAACCAGGGTATTTGCATTGCTGAACACCTGCATTGAGCAATGGTGTACGCGGACTTTTAAATAAAATTTATTTCAAATATTAAGGCTTGTGACATAATAAATATATCAGCATATATTGAAAGGGTAGTTTTTGGAAAGTGTGATTTGGTAGAGATTACTCTCAATCGTCGAGGTTTTCCCCCCCGATTACTGGTATCCATTTTGCAAATATTTGGTGAGCCAGAGGAACATCTGCAGATTCCACTGGGTCGAATCACGTCTGTTAATGGAACAATATTGCCATTTCCAGTCTCGATTTTGGTACTGTAAGATCTCAAGTTACATGACAATACAAGCATGAAGGATATGGTAGTCTCGTCTGGGTAGGTAACAATTCGTGCGAATGAATTTGTGACTAGGAATGAATATCTAAACCAAGAATAGAACAAAGGTGCAATAATGGATCCCTGAGGTTCTATATTGAATTCATCTATTTGAATGCTACGATATTATTGGAAACTTGCTTAACTGAGTTTTTCTTGAAGACCTTCACCAGTTACTTTTAGTATCAGTTACTTTTATTGATAACTGTTATAACCTAATAGAAACAAAAGAACACATGTTTGTATTTATGTATAATTTAAAACACAACAAATAACCAAGACAATTATAGATATATATTTGCAATTTAGAGGACAAAAATCCACAATATTCTTCAGGATTTACTCAAATAAATCCCTGTTTTCGTACCTCCTACTCCAAATATATTCACATAGGTACGAATCTACCTTCGGCCAGTGGGTACCGCATTCTCCTATAATTTGTGGATGGAGCTATAGGTCATTAGCACATACTTCCCTCAGGAAATTTTACCAGTCAGTAATTGAACTATTGGAGATATTTAATTTCCGTTTGTAGAATTTTGTAGAAGTGTATTCATGACAGCAAGTATATAAACAAAATAGATGATGTTATAGGAAGTTTACTCCACTCAATCCAAGTACCTGCTCTCATGTCCTTCTCTTCTCTGCATTCTCATCTACTGCATTTCCATCTTGAATAACGATTTTCACTAATACTGAGGCTCATTTCGTGTCCCTTGGAACAGAGTCTTTTTTTTTTATGTATAATAGCCTTATCTTGAGCTTATTTTATGCATCATTCTTGATTTTTAACTTTTTTCACTTGCCTCCAATCCCATATCACTGATCTTGAAGAATGGTGTCAAAACTGGAGAATTAAAATAAATTCTCAAAAATCGCATCAAATCACTTTTACCTTACGTCGTAAACCAAGGACTTCCTGCCCTACAGTATCCTTTAATAATATCCCTCTGGTGCCTGTAGAACAGATCCGATACTAAGGGTTGCATCTCGACAAACGATTAACGAAATCCTCTTACAAGACAAGAAGCCCCTCATAGACAAACGCTCTAAGCTCCCAATTAACTACAAAAGACTCATCTACATGACCATCATACGACCTATTTGGACTTACGGAGTAGAGCTTTGGGACTCCACTAAGCCATCGAATTCCTCTCGTATCCAATCCTTACAGTCCAAAATCCTTCGTAAAATCCTCAATGCTCCTTATTTTGTTAAGAATAAACTCATCCATAACGACCTTAATGTCCCTTTTGTTGCTGATTTGGCCCGAACCCGGTATCTATCCTTTCATAACAAACTTCATTACCACTCAAACCCTCTAGTTTCAAACCTAGCTTCCTCTTCGTTCCCGATAATCCTCGGAGGCGGCTGAAAAGAAGATGGCCACATGACCTCCTTACTTGAACTTTGATTTGAGTACTACCAGTGGGTAGTTTCTCTACTTGTCATTATCATGTCATTATATATCACTTAGCCTATTTACTTGTTGTATTATTGTAATACAGTTGTAGATATCAATAAATAAATTTAAAAAAAAAAAACTTTTTTTGCCAATTCTAAGAAATTCATTTTAATGATTGAATAAATCATAAGTACTATAAGTAAACTACATCATTTTATCTTTCATTACATTTTTATTTCTATTAGGTTATAACAGTTATCAATAAAAGTCACTGATACTAAAAGTAACTGGTGGGATTCTTCTACAAAAGATCCTTTTCTTAATTTTTATCTTGAGTGTTACTGAGCTTTGTGAAGTTATTATTTTAATAACGTGCTGTGCCCTATGAATTGATTTAGAGTGATATAAGAGATTAGTGTGGTATCGGTTTCGAGCTTTCCGGTTTCGCTATCACTTTTTACTATCATGAGTATTTATTCATGAATATACTTCAAATTTTTGCGTTATTCTAAAAAACTTTAATATTAATATTGCGTTGTGAATACGCTACATACAGATGGGGTGGAGTGGCTCAATGGTAGAGTGCTGAGCTCCCATGCCGAAAGTCCTGGATTAAAATCCCGCTGCTAGAAAGACTTTTATTTAATTTGTTCGCAGCCAGAGATGGGTCCAATGGAATTTATCACCCTCCCAGCCCCAATAAAGTGGGTACCCAAAATAAGAGGGGGGATTTGCCGAATGAGCGTGATCTAGAACAAATCACCTCATTTCACAACCTTTGTGCAGGAAACAGTCTCTACCATGTTCTGAACCCAATACCCTTGATGGGATGCACAGGTTGTTTCCGTCATCATAGTTCATCCTCTGCCGCAGAGCCTTCATGGATTGTAGTGGTACAAAAGTACAGTTTAAAAAAAAAGAATACACTACACATGAAACTTGTTTTTTTTTTTTTATGACGACTATCTTTTTAAATTAAAATCCGAGCATAATGTTTTCCTTAGTCGCAGTAGCTCGTTAAGGAGAATTCTCTCCGCCGTAACATTAAGGACTAAAAGGATACGTATCCTTCCTCGCCTACAAAACAAGATGCGACAATAGCGTTTTGTTTTTATTCCCAGATGATCCTCCCGGCAGATTACTCTGTTATGCCGCGGTTATACTCGGTTGCAGATTAAGGTGGGTAGGAGCCGCCATGGTAAAGCACCAGTGAATTAAAGAAGCGAGTGTCGGGGGAGGAAGGGTGATGGTCGATCCTCTCTTTCCCGACGATGGGAGGACGCCCTCAATCCCAGACCAAGGGCATTAGGCCATCGTTAGCGAAGGGCTGGATTAAAAGCGGTTAGGGCAGCTGGCAGTTAAAGGTGATGAGGAGGATTTCCATTTACATCGGAGCACCCCGAGGCAGTCCTGGGTCTGAGGGGGGGAGGGAGTTCTTCTGTTTGCTGATTGTGGAGTAATTGGATATCGCAACCCTTAGTGGCTAGGATAATATCTTGGAGGTAATGTAATCGTTTTTATCAACTTGGTCAGGTTATTAAATATCTCTTTTTATGAATATCATGAATAACTTTGAGCGATGAATAACGCCTTAAGGTTTTCGAAAATAAAGTGTTGTGTAGAATGTTCGATATGAAAAATTATGAGTCCTCCCATGAGCATGTACTCGATTAATATAATTGAAGTGACAGATAACATCGTGATGGTTGAGATGGGCTTATAATTTTGTTAGGCTTAGTAACGAACGAATTCCCAACAGGCTAATAACCGTATAGCTGAATTGGAAAAAGCTCGAGGCGTATGTAATTGGGTTGAACGTATAAGAGTTAGGGACGCTGAGCAATGTCTTTAGGTATTCGAAAATAAGTTGTATGGGGTATTCGGTATGAAAATGTACGATCCCGCTAGAGAACTTGAGAGGTTATTCATTGCGGGACTGCAGAGCATGGACCAGGTTATATGTTTGAAGTTAATTACTAATATTATCACTGGCTCTACAACCCAGCACGGGTCCTGGCCGCATCAAGGCGTCGCCTCCACTCTTCTCTGTCCTGCGCCAAGGTCTTCCAAGCTCTGGATCCACTGATGCTGCCTGCATCACTCTCGACTTCATCTGACCATCTAAGTCGTGGACGCCCACGTTTTCTTTTTCCATCAACGAATCCAAGCAGCAGTCTTTTCAGGATAGCGTTGTCCTCCATTCTGGCCACATGTCGAGCCCATCTCAGCCTAGCTATTCTTATGTGCTCCACCACGTCAGGCTCCCGATACAAAAGATACAGCTCTGCATTTTGTCTGAGTCTAATTGATCGCCAACTCTTACAGCTCCAAACATTCTTCTTAATATTTTTTTTTTCGAAGAGCAGTAAACTGTTGGCATCTGCCCTGGACAGAGGCCAAGTTTCCGATCCATAAGTTAAAACTGGCCTGATGATTGTTTTGTACAGCATGACCTTGGCTCTTCTTGATATCAGACGACTTCGTAAAATTTTCGCCATCCCAAAATAACATCTATTAGCGGCCAATATTCTTCTTTGAACTTCTGGGCTGGTTGAGCTATCTTCTTTGACCAGAGAACCGAGGTAGACAAAACTGTCAACACTTTCGAATGTGTAGGCGCCAAACGTGATGGCGGGATCCGATTGTCTTAAAGGGTTAGCCACCATATACTTAGACTTTACTTGGTTTACCTGAAGACCTATACGCCGTCCAGCATTCTCCAAAGCAAGAAAAGCCTGTTGTAGATCTCTCAGTGTTCTTCTCACTATGTCTATGTCATCTGCATAGGCCAGTATTTGGATGGACTTAGTCAGAATCGTACCAGTGACTTGGAACCCTGCGTCTCTTATGACCTTTGAAGTGAATACATTTTAATATCATCGCTTTATACATACTTACAAAAGGTGTTCGTTATGTGAAACGTCGCTCGCATTGTTGAAGGAAGAAAAATGTCCGAGGGTAAAGATAATTAAGGCATTGCGTTGGAAATTCGGATTGAAAAAGTCCACTGAAGAATTCAGGAGCTTACACAAAAAGGAATTACGTTATATGCAGCCCAATTATATTTATATTGAAAAGTAAAAAGAGACCTCACATAAATGTTAAGACCGTGGAAAAATTCCAACGAAAAGCCCTTAAGTCTCCAAATTAAAACAGAAGATGAAATGATATTTCGCCTATTCAGGCATCTTCAGGGTAGAAAGAGAATAACAACAAAACAAAAAATGAATAACACACCCAAGAAACATCCCACCACCTCCAAGGCTCAAATACAACTAAAAAATGTATCAGCTGTTTTTATCGAACCTTATCCAGCCGGGGTCGAGTAATCTTCCTTATGATTCATTAGTTGTATTAGTATTATATTCATTAGTTGAGGCTTAGAGGTGGTGGGATGTTTCTTGGATGCATTATTCATTTTCTGTTTTGTTCTTATTCTCTTTCTATCCTGAAGATGCCTGACTGGGCGAAATATCATTTCATTTTCTGTTTTAGTTTGGAGACTTAAGGGCTTTTCGTTGGAATTTTTCCACGGTCTTAAAATTTATATTATATTTATTTATGGCATCCGAAAAAAAATAACTGTTCCCCTTCAACCGATGAAAGGGGCTTTCTAAACCCCACACCATATTCTAAAATATGGTAGGAACTGTTCTGACTCCAAGCCAGCGGTTGCGCAAGGAAGTCATTTCGCCGGCGATTAGCTGCCATGTTTTCGTTCATTTGAGTCCAAATCTGTCTGTGACAAATAAATTAATTAATCTGTAAAAAGCCACAGATGGATCCTTGAGTCCACTTAGCTTCTACAAAGTGGCTTAGTTGGGAAAATATTCTGGAGATTGAATAATATTTTGGACAAATCATCTCTCTGCACAACCGTTGTCCTAGATACCGTACTGTCTCTACTTTGGACTCTTCATGGGCTATTGTTGTGTATATATATATATATATATATATATATATATATATATATATATATATTTTTTTTTTTATTGTGTGATATTAACAGTTACCAATTACCAATTGATTTATGTAATTTGGAAAATACCTTATTTACAGTTGTATTTAAGCGAATACACAGGCATTGAAGAAAGTCTCTTGGGTAGACTTAGCCCCTTTCATATAGTTACCGACCCGGAGGAAATAAATATATATCATGTGTATATACATTAGCGGATGACAGAATCCCCCACCTGTGACTGAAGAAGCAAGGACATGAGGGCTGTAAGTGGCTCCTCTCTATGTAATGAATTGTCCTATCCACTCAGGGGATATCTCCTGCTAACATCTCCCTCTCTCTCTCTCTCCCTCTCTCACTCCCTCTCTCCCTCTCTCCCCTCCCTGTTATCCACTCTCATTCAATCTCGTATGATGAAAAGTCTTTACTGCATCTCATTTCCTTCGCTCATTCATCGCGCGCTGTTTACCACCTTAACTTCCCTTTGTGATTCCTTTTCCGGATTGCTTCTTGTCGGTTATTTGGTTTACACTGCTTAAATCGTATCCTTTCCGGAACATTGTTAAAATATTCTTCAGTCCCCTTCTGAAATCCGGCTGTCAGTATGAGCTTAAGAATCCTTTTTAAATATGTTTATTATTTATTTGGAGAGAAACAGAAGACAAATAGTATGGAGAAGTAATGCGTAATACTCCTAGGTGCGTATTCGCAACAAATAATAATATAATATTAATGATAATATGTGTATATAAATATATCCGAACAAATTTTTTAAAAGGTTGATGAGCTCTTAGCCGACTTCTAAACGTCCGTTATGGGTATTCATGATAGCAACCTGGTTTCGTGGATTTGATATCACTGCGTAACACCAGCTAATTCAGCTTGCTACTACGCGACTATAATAATTGTAGTATTAAATATTACACAAGTCCTACTATCCAAGGCCGTAGCCAAGGGGGTGAGGGAAATCCCGAAATTGTTTTGTTTGTTTATTTAACGTCACTTTTTGCTGCTATGGCTAATCGGACGATGCTACAGTGGGAGCTCTAAATTTTGCCTATCCAGGTTTAATTAGGATAGGGATTTTTAACGAGTACCTGACATCGTACAGGCTCGGGACCCCCGTTTAACGTCCCTTCCGAAGGACGGCGTAACTAAGGATTTTTTACTCCCTTTAAAAAATCCTAGGGTCACCTGCCGGGCTACGAACCCGCGATCTTGGGCTTACCAGATGGTAGTAGTTTGTTACGCTAACCACTAGACCACAGGTGACCTTAAATCCCGAAATTTAGTTAGTATTAAAAATTAATACTAGGTTAAAAAAGTACAAATTAAATAAAAAACAACACACACAACAGAGGATGCAACACATTTTACATCATTGTGCATTGCAACAAGCTTACTTATATTTATATTTGCTTGAAAATGTCCTCCAACAACTTCACAATAATTAACAATCGTATCGGAAATCAAGAATTGAAGTATTGCATTTAAATAATCATCCAATAATATTTTATATGGGAATATTTATCCAAATTTTAAAAATTATCATGAGTAATGGTATTAAAATCCTCGATCCTGACCTGCCCCCCCCCCAAAAAAGGGTTTCCTAGCTACGGCCTTGCTACTATCAATCTTTCCCTGCAATTTCAGCTGCATTAGACGATTTTTATCATTTCACATGTTGCCAAGGTGTTATTTTCCGCTTAATGATAGTTTACTAAAAAAGACCGATAAAACAATTCGAAAAGAAATTAATGCCTTGAGAAATGGATTAGAAGTTCCCAAATATGCACATTAGAAATGTACTTAAATACTGCTCTGCGAAGAGAAGAGGACGTGGAAGGCCTCAGATGCTGTGGATAGAGGAAGTGACAGAAGAAATAGCAGCAAGAAGTATCACAGAAGAGGATTTTTTGAGAAAAATAATTTCAAAACCCATAATTAAAATTGAAAACAAAAAAGAGACCCTATATAAATGTTAAGACCGTGGAAAAATTCCAATGAAAAGCCTTAAGTCTCCAAACTAAAACAGAAATATAAATTATCTGTCCAATATTTCGCCCATTGAGGCATCCTCAGGGCAGAAAGAGAATAACAGCAAAACAAAACATGAATAATGTACCCAAGAAACATCCCACCACCTCGAAGGCTCAATTGCAACTAATGAATCATAAGGAAGGATACTGGACCCCAGCTGGTTAAGGTTAGATAAAAACAGCTGATAGATACTTCAGAAATTCACAATTCAATATACACTCACCAACTTCAAAAACCACCACAGGAAAAATAAGTAATAGGAAACAACACAAAACTTAAGACGAAAGACCATATGAAAAAATGAAAGTAAAAATGCAAGAAAAAAAAATAATATAAGATATTATATTAAAGATATTATACTCGTATACAACGCGAAATTGTGGAGCAGGCACCTGGTGAATATTATTTAAGTAATACCGTCAGGAAGAGAGATTTGTGGTGTCGGCATCGAGCCTTCGGGTTCGCTAAGCCTTATTATTACTATAACTGTATGCGATTTATAGATGTTTGCCTTCCACCTTAGCACTTCTCTGTTAGTATTTGGTCGGTCGATGAAATTTTGAGAACTTGGCGGTATATTTATAATTATATATGATAAATATAAAATATATTTAAATACAAAACAAGATAATGGATCATTTGTACACGTATATATATATTTTAGGAGGATGGAAAATACTTGTATTTCATTTGAGGAAAAGAGTTGTAAATGCTCGCCATTTCTTATAGGCGGAAGATAAAAAACAAAAAGCTCTTTTAGCCTTGTATTCTGGCCAGTGGAGTGAAGATATATCCCTCTGTGCTATTTCTCTTACTCGGCAACAACAAGACCGGCCTGTAAGTTTGAAAAACGTGCGGATAACTCCTAGGATCCATCTTAATTGGCGAGTAGCATTCTTCTTCTGGCGTGCGGGGGGGTCGGTCGATGGTGTAGGCACATACCCAGGGGCAGGAGCACATACCCAGGGGTAGCTTCCTGGGCGATTTTTCATCGCCGAAGTAGAGGAGTGGCCAAGGACGGCATTAGAATATTACAAGGCTGACAAATCACCGCTGCACCCCAGAGGCCTTCCTCCTCTTCCCCTTCGGCCCCGGGTACATCCATCAAGTCCTCTCCTCGTCCTCTTGTACTCTCCCAAGGACTCCTTTATCCTTTATATCCTTTTAGTGCCGTATCCTTCCTCAACATACCTTATTTCGATTAGTTCCGTTCAATGGTACTAAAAGGATTGGTGTTTGTTTACCTAATGTTCAAATAAGATAAACATCTCTAGACCAGTGTTTTATACAATTTATTTATCTATAAAGAGGATATAATGATATAGAATTTTGCGCAATTACCTTTTTTTTACCTGCCAAAGCAGATTTTCATATATAACATACACAAGTAAGGTATCATTTGTATACATGTACGGATCAATAAAAGTCTTGTATTTGCAAACAATTTTGGTTTTCAGATTTCAACAGATATATTGAATTTTACTGGATTCGACCCGATCTTCTTTTTTTAAAGTTAGTTTAGCATTTCGTAAAAATCGAAATCTTTACTATTAAATATTTGATTAAATCTTATTAATATTATAAATGTGAAAGTTTGTCTATCTTTCACGCAAAAACTACTGGACGGATTTGGATGAAACTTGGCAGTAATATAGGTTATACATGAGAATAACACATAGGCTATAGCAAGCGCGGATTTAGGGGGCGCACAGGGGCACGTGCCCCCCCAACCGGTTTTTTAGGTACTGTGGAGGAACGATTATAGTACATAATTAAAGGCAAATCATATGATCATAGTTGTTAAAATAACAGAATGAATATGAGTGAAACTATTTGTTTGATATCCCACTAAGATTATAAATGCGAATGTTTGTATTTATGTTTGTTACTCATTCACGCAAAAACTACTGAACGGATTTGGATGAAACTTGAATAAAATAGGTTATACGTCATAGGCTAAAACAAGGACAGATTTATAGGAGTAGGGGGTATGTACCCTCCCGTCAAAATTTAAGGCAAATCAGGAACATAATAGGGGTTCAAAGGTTGTATAGAATTCGTTTATAGAAATAAAAAATAACAGAAATAAGATTACAATAATTATGTATAGTGAAAAAATAAATAATTACATATGTATGCAAATCAAAATGTCAAGTAGAAATAAAGAAAGCAGAAAATGAAACAAAAATATGAACAATATCAACTGATATAACTTGTGTTTTAAAAATATCTAACTGGATCAGTGAACCGTCAATAATATGTATAAACATTACATTTATAAATAATTATATAAATATACTTTAAAAAACATCATTCATTTATCAGTTAGAAAATTGGATATGTTATTTTTTGGGAATTGTAAGGATATCAAGTGATTGAATATACGGGATTTGGAGGTTGAAAGATTATTGGAACGACGAATGGAAGAAGGTATAGAGGTCTGACGAGGATCGCATAAGGAAAGCTCCATCAAAAGCAGTTGTTCGGTGGATTGCTCTATGTAGGTCTGAGAGCCGAGAATTCATTTACACGTAACGATTGTGAGGTCGGTTTCCTTACAATAGCTAATTAGAATAGCTATCTTTAACTAATTGACATCACAGCACAAGCTCGGGATTTTACGTCACCCCAGAATTCCATCCACGGCTGTTAACTAATATTAAATAAATTGGTTCTGTTTCGGAAAACGCGTGCATATTAGTTTTTAGATATCTGTTATTTATGCTATGAAATAAAATACTCAACAAAACATGTGTACATTTATAAATAACAAAACAATTCCAATTAAATTGATGGATAAAAATCAGCAATTTTTAAAATATTAGTTTACAAACATTCCTTCTCGTAACTTCTCCTCCATATAAATTCACATAAATATGAATCCAACATATTTCTACTCGTTCCACATTCATTTTTGTTTCTTCGTTTGACTGAACTCCAAAGTGATTCCACCCTCTGGGTATGAGCACCTGTGTTTAAGGCAACGAAATTTTTTGAATGGTTAACAAAGTAATGTTTATACCTCCAATTTGCTTTATTCCCTTATAGGCCTTCCAGCAATCAGATGTTGTCCTAGGTGGATTTGCAACTTAAATGCAAGAAGTCAGCATTTCACCTGTTCTCTATGGAACAGAATATAGATAACTCTCCCTAGTTTCCCTGCATACGCCTTTTTATGAACTTCCTTTGCTGCGGGTATATCCTACCAACATTATATTTCATTTTGAAAAAGCAGTACTCATGTATTTCAATAATTTTGCATTATCCCCTTATAGGCCTTCTAGCAATCAGAATAAATTTTTGTCCTAGGTAGTATTAGCATTTATAATTAGGTTACATGTTAAACTTCTCAAACATTTGGAGTTATTTCACATAAGTAATCATAATTACCGAATAAGTAATCTGCATGCGTTTTTCCGAAACAGACCCAATTAATTTTCTTCCACTGTCAGATTTAAACCCAATATCATCGAAACGGCAACTGAGTGCTCTACTACTGAGGTTCCTTGCTCCCTATAAATGGTTACATATAACATGTTATATGTTATATGTTACATGTTATAAAAGTTACGTATGTGTTAATTTAATTTAAGTAATAACTAATAAAACGTTATGAAGTACAACTGATCAGAATGTTTGTGTAAACCTATCCTCCCGACAAAGTAAAAGCCTCTTAAAGGTAGAATTAGAGACTAAACGATGCTCACTTACAGTTGATTAATGGTTCCCTTTGAGGCGCCTCACGCTCTACCATCTCGAGACCGAAAATACATCCTCCTCCGTAATGGGATCCTCGAGCCACTGAGGGAGAGGGAAGAGAGACAGAAAGGCAGGGGGTGAAGGAGAGAAGAGAGATAAATGAAAAGAAAACGGTAGCGAGGATTACAAATGGTTGACTGACACCGGTAGGAGGATAATTAGCGAGTATGTATATATACATATATTTATAAACTCGTTGTGGGGTGAGAGAGACAAGACACAAATAGGTGAAGCTAACGACGGTAGAGGGCGCAGGCCTATTAACCTTTAGGTTGTGACACTCCGTCCATCTTCCCATCCTTCAACCTAATTAGTGTCCGTTCTCTGAGATATTTTTAATCCTCGTGTTTACCTGTCGCTACGATGTCTGTCAGTTAACATCAGAGGTGAGCTTGGGAAGCAAATCTTCCTTATAATTTTTAATTAAATAAACCATATCACGTTTTATTATTCTTGGAAATCAGTCTTACAGTCTACATTAGTTTTAATCAGTATTCTTTACGACAGCTGACTGGCAAATATAACGGTCGGTGTTCTTTTACTGACCGCTGCACGACGTTTGTCCTGTCCATTGCCTTAGTTTCCTCAACAAGGAGTGACCTCTGCGACCTGGACATCTCTTGTCTTCAATCTTGTGTTAAGATTAACTGCTGCAGGCGGTACATTTCATTTCTCATCGCATGGCCAAAGTATGCCAGTTTATATCATTTTATGCTGTCCAATGATTTGTTCGGCTTCTGTATCCGTTGAATTATGCTTTCATTTCTGACATGATGCACCCATGGAAACTCTTAGCGTACGCCACATATCAAATGCTTGTTTTTTTTTATATATATATAAACACTTTATTGAAACATTATAATTTGTCACTTGAGGGCAATAAGTAATGGTGCTATATAGCTACAACCATACTACCAAAAATAAATAAAATAATGTACACATTCAAACCCTATTTACAATTTGTCTGAACTAAGCTTCTTCCCCAGGAATGAAGGCAAAGCAGGAGTCAGGGAGGCCCCTGCTCCCTTTCCCAGCCGCGTCACTCGAATTAAAATCCAATGGAAGCTGGTTCAAATGCTTGTAAACGTTTACTTAACCATAGCACTATAAAGTGATATTGAACGAATGATGAAATGATAAACATTAAATAAAACTAATAACACTATTAGAATGCAATTGGAAAAACCACAATGCAAAGCCATATGTTTCAAAATTCTCCAGTAAAACAAACACTTACCGGTCGACGTTTCGCCTATTCAAGCATTATCAAGTCACAAAAAAAGGTTATATAAATCAGATCTCGAAGAAAAAGGTGCAATAGATCCCACAATCAACAGCCCAAACAGGCTCCAAACCTGAGACAGCAACCCACCATCAAGACGTTCAACATACATCTGAAAGGAAGGTAATGCGCAACCAGCTGGGAAGGTTATAGAATCAGCTGATCCACCAAACATATTAAGTAATACTAACCTATACAAAAGTGGAGAGTGATGGTTCTAGAAGGAAGTTGTTCGAGGCCATAGCGCGAAAGATTGACATCTCACACATCACACATCTTACAGATAGCGCCACTATATTTAGCAAGATGCTCACACTGCCACTCCCAATCTTGAATTTGCCTATAGAGGATGTCAAGTTTTGTGAAAAGCCGTACCATTTGTTGAACATAGTTAATTGGATTTTTTTTTCTTGTTACTATAGATTTAAGGAAGATTTCTTGTATAACTCGAAACAGAAATTTAATCATTACGAATCTCGGACGTCTTAGGAAACTGAACTGGTTTGAAAACTGTTACGAAACAACGGGAAAGCCTTTCAAACAGTTAAATGAAATTAATGATTCCGGGTCTTATATTCCTTTACTTTAAACCGGAAGTTTCCTGTGGCTCTCACTCTCTAGATATTAATAAGAAACAATTATAAAGTAGGCTGTGACAGTTTCCTGATTAATGGCGGAAGGAATGGTGAGGGGGTGGAGTGGGGGATAGATCTAATTTCCCTGTAGCCGGGCATCTGGGCCCGAGTTCACAACTCCGGGACAAGTCGGCCAACTTGTGTCCGTCCCAAGTTTAGTTCGTCCCCGGCCCTTGGGTTTTTAATAGCCCCCTCCCCACCCTGGGGGCTAAGTGATGAGGGGGTAATTAGCGGTGGGGCGGAGTAATACCTATATTGGATCGGAGGGCCCCAGACCGCACCGGCCCAACTTGCCATAAGTCCTCAGGGGATCAGTTCCAGGTTCTCATGCATGCCTCGCGTCTTCTCTCCTTGCCGTCTTAGTAACTGGATTAGTGACCGCAGGCCGCTCTCTTGGCTATCCTATATTCAAATCCCATTTGAATCGTAGTTTACCAGAGGACCCATGGGTTCGGCTATGCTGCTCCATGTTAACTAAAGCATATTTCATGAATATCGGCAACTTGTTTGTTAATTTAAAATAAGTTTATGCTGCTATGATTCCTAAATATATTCCTAATAATTTGGAGCGTTAGAAGGATTACGTCAACTATGTTGACTTTACTGCCCAAACAATGATCTCAAGGAAGTCAGATCCTTTGATCTGATAAACACTTAAAAACACTTTCTTCTCCAAATATTGACGTGGTTGACTGACTAGGAGTTGTTTATTAAATAAAGATACTTTTTCATTTAATTAAATAACGTTATATTTATTGTGTGCTGATCATAATTACAAGTTAACTTATATTTCTACTTACAAAGAATGAAAAGGACCCTCCCCCCCCCCTTTCGCTATGTGTGACAATCTACATGTTGAGTTTCCCGCTTCTTGCCTACGACTGCCGTTCTGTCTCTTCAGTACCAGAAAGGTACCGACCCTAAGGGACATTTAAACTACCCGCTCAATGCCTCTTACCCTATTTAATCAGGTACTCCTAATGTTTGGGATACTGTCACAAATAATATGAGTGATCTGGCAGATTTGGATATGTGTAGTAGGCCTTGGACAGTAGTTTTTAAGAAAAGATCGGTGTTTCGGCATAGAGCTTTCGGTTCGCTAAGCCTTATTATTATTGGGTTTTAACATATGTAATGTGAGTGAAGGTGTAAATCTAATTTTTTTTTAAATTTATTTATTGATATTTACAACTGTATTACAATAATACAACAAGTAAATAGGCTAAGTAATACATAATGACATGATAATGACAAGCAGAGAAACTACCGACTGGTAGTACTCAAATCAAATTTCAACTAAGAAAGTCACGTAGCCATCTTCTTTTCAGACGCCTCGGAGGATTATCAGGAATTAAAAAGGAAGCTACGTTTAAAACTAGAATGTTTGAGTGGGAATGAAGTTTGTTATGAAAGGTTAGATACCGGATTCGGGCCAAATCAGCAACAAATGGAACATTAAGGTCGTTATGGATGACTTTATTCTTAACAAAATCAGGAGCATTGAGGATTTTAATAAGGATTTTGGATTGTAGGGTTTGGATACCAGAGGAATTCGATGGCTTAGAGGAGTCCCAAAGCTCTATTCCTTAAGTCTAAATATGTCGTATGATGGTCATGTAGATGAGTCTTTTGTAGTTAATTGGGAGCCTGGAACGTTTGTCTATGAGGGGCTTCTTGTCTTTTCAGTCTTGTAAGAGGATTTCGTTAATCGTTTGTCGAGATGCAACCCTTAGTATCGGATCTGTTCTAGAGGCACCAGTGGGATATTATTAAAGGATACTGAAGGGCAGGAAGTCATTGGTTTACGACGTAAGGTAAAAGTGCTCTTATGGGTCACATGTGATCTAGTGGTTAGCGTAACAAACTGCTAAGCCCAAAATCGCGGGTTCGTAGCCCGGCAGGTGGCCCTAGATTTTTTTAAGGGAGTAAAAAATCCTTAGTTACGCCGTCCTTCGGAAGGGATGTTAAACGGGGGTCCGGAGTCTGTACGATGTCAAGTACTCGTTAAAAATCCCTAATTAAACCTGGATAGGCAAAATTCAGAGCTCCCAATGTAGCTTCGTACATTCGTCCGCTGAGCTATAACAGCAAAATGTGACGTTTTTTTATATAATTTATTTTCCAGATCGTCTTACATGGTTTTTTTAAATAATGAAATTTAAACTTACGTTAAATGAACAAACAGCAACGTGTATTATTTCTGAAAGCGCCATCTTTTAAGTTTTCAATTATAAATTACAATATTGAAACGTGTTTATTTCAGCAATTTTTCTTTCGTGTAATGTTTCAAGTTGTTAAAGTGCCCTGTTTGGGTTGAGAACAGCCACTCTCACCTTCTTGTGATGGAGGGATAAAGAAAAAAAAAAAAAGGAGGGAAATTCCGTAATTATTTCCACTACGTAAAACAAATGAGAGCTCCGCTCATTAAAGTAGCGCCCTCCTTTCCCGCCTACAAGAGTAAAAGGGGAGAAAAGGGAGATATTTCCCGCAGGAAGAAAAGGAGGGAAAAAAATTTGTCGAGGCGGGAAATTAAGGTTTGATCCATGTGTGGGAGGAAGGAAGGGTGAAGTGCCGGGAGATTAATGCATTTCATAAGGGAAGCTTTTTGATGGAGTCGTGAGGTCAAGGAGGCCGCCATTAATATCCCAAAGAGATTGATTACTTTTATTATACCTCGCTGGAATTTAAGGTAACTTTTAGCCCAAGGTTCCTCTCATTTGTCTGTCTGCCACTGTCCGGCCCTTATCAATTAAGGGTCTGAAGGGTTAGTGCTCTACGGAGGGTAGAGTATTGTATCTTGTGATTTATAATAGCTGTGGAAAAAGATTATAGATTGAGGAAGTACTTCCATTTTTTTCTTAATATTTTTCTCAATGGTAGTGGTAGTGCACTGAGCTGCTGTAGTGCAGATTCCGGGTTCAAATCCAGCTGTGGCAGATTATTTTATCCTGGGGATCTGGATCTGCAGACCCTCTGGGACTCACCTAGCCTTTATAAAGTGAGTACCTTTAACTAAGTACAAATCCTGGATACCTGACTTCGACTAATCATCCTCCAGCACAACGTGCAATCTCTACCTGTCCAAGTACTACAGTGAAGTACATACCCAATACGGTTCATTGTTTTGTAGTGCTACTTTTTAAATCTAAATATTTTTGATTTTCTATGCCAGTCTCTATAAAATAATCATAAAAACTGTAACAACCAACCTAGGACCGCTTTTGATCAACGTTTAGTGTTTATTATCGCCATCAGTTTTCAACTTTTTTGATTAATGTGCTGATTATGCCGGGCTCAAATTCGGCTGTGACAGATTATTTAATTTAATCTGTTAACAGCCAAAAGTAGAAGATTTTGGTATTTCTCGCACCTCCTTGGGTTCATTCAGCCTTTATAAACTAGGTACTGTAATGGGAGGAAAATCTGGTGCGTGGTCTCAAACTAGATGCCTCCTTGTATAACCCTTGTCTCAGTGTAGTCTCTACCATCTAGTGATCTGAACTCTAGACCCTTTACGAATAGTTGAGGTATGGATTTTTTTTTAAATACTAAATATAGAGTAAAAATAAAATAATGTTAAAGTAACATTCTCCCCGTGTGTACATCGCAAAGTGCGAGAACACGGAGATGTAGGATCAATTGAAAAGAGGGGATATGGCTGGCCGTGAAGCGAAGCCAGGATTGCCGAGATGGATAAGGCGTCACCACGGAGAGGTGAAGGTCCCGGGGTTTGATCCCGGTCCTGGCCATATCTTTTCTTCTCAAAGTTAGGCCTTTGAAGTTTGCAAAGTTTTTAGAGGAAGTTTGCTTAAAATGGACCCCTGGATTTTCTTAATATTATCGTGATCATAATTAAAAATCCTAATACCTCCAGTTTGTGTAGTTTTAAGTAATTAATAATTAGTAATTAGAGTAAAAAATTTAATTTGATGTCGGGTGATATAAGGAAAGATAACCAAAAAAAAATTATAATAGAGAGGAAAATGGTTGACTGGATGATCGTAATGAAGGTTACAATTTGTCTGGGGGTGCATTCATTAAAAACACTAAATAAGGTTAACTTATTTATTACAAGTGCCGACGTTTCGGCCTACACTGCAGTCCACCTTCTGGGCTGAGAAGGAAAAAAAAAGAAAAATAACTATAAGAACATTGCAGTACTTAGAATAACATATAGGGCATAGAAAAGTGGAGAAATATAAAATAGGATAGATTATAAAAGATATAATATAATATAAATGTTAATATATAAAAAATATAATATAGATGTAATACGGATAACAAAATGAAAGAATGTGTCAACAGAAAAGTGATAAAGTAAAGAAATATAAAAAGTAAGATAATTGAGAAAGTAAAAAGTAAGATACATAATGAAACATATTTATACTACAAAATAAAAAAAAATACTTACAAAATACAAAATAAAAAAATGTATACTTGATTATATCACGATCAAGAAAAAATTACTGGAAATAACTGGAGCGTGGTTAATGTTTTCTCGGTTGTTTTATATATTGCAAGTTCAACAGTATTTAAAAAAATATATTTCTTATATCTTCCTTATCGCTCTGATCGGGGAAGAATATGGCAGGACGATCTCCCCGAAGGTGCTGACTTCTTCTTCCTCTCGGTAAGCCTCCTGATGGAGTGGAGAGAGGCGGGAGGTTACTTTTCGGGACGGATCTTCGGGACAATCCATCACCCAGGTTGGCAGCCCTGCGTCTATATAATTACATCGGATCCTCGAGGATTACCGGGATGAGGGCTACCCTAGCCCGATAACGTCGCTGCCTATTAGTTGGAGAACCAATCAGTTCTTGCAGGGCGGTGGTTGGCAGTTCTGGGGCTGTCGTGGGGATCGAAGGTCGTTCATTATACGTGAGGGGTAATTAGCAGTAATAAAGATAAATAGTTTGAAGCCTTAAGGGACGTTCTAAATACATCAGACAGCATTTAATTTAATTTAAATTCTTTTCTTCTTTTTTTGGAGAAGGATGTATTAATTGAATTAAATCTCTCTATTATATAAACATAAATATTATTATATACAATACACTAATATTATATAAAATCTTACTAATATTATAAATCTGAAAGTTTGTATGTTTGTCTCTCTTTCACGCAAAAACTACTGAACGGATTTGGATGAAACTTTACAGTAATATAGGTTATACATCAGAATAACACATGGGCTATAGCAAGCGCGGGTTTAGGGGGGCGCACGGGGGCACGTGCCCCTCCCCACCACCGACAGTTTTAGAGGTACTGTGGAGAATCCATTATAGTACATAATTAAAGGCAAATCAGGAATTTAGCATCTTGAAATTTGTAGATAGTATGATTTAAGAAAGAAGTTTGGATAATTCCACCCTTATTATAATAAGGGTTCAAAGGTTGTATGGAATCCGTCAGTTTTGAAGTTAGACATCTGAAATTTTGTACAAGTAACCAATAGTGAAAAAAATTAAATTATTTATTATTTTAAATTATTGTTAAAAATCACTGTCAAGAAACTTTATGCGGTAGTCCAAATTCTATGCGAGCGAAGCCGCGAGCAAAAGCTAGTGTAAATATAAATGAGCAAAATCTGAAAAAAAGAGATATAAATATGGAAAAAAATGTACGAATAAGAAAATAAACTCCCAAAAGGAAAAAATTTGAATGATATATATAATATATAGTGAAAAAAATATGTACCTCCTTGATTCTAATACATCTGATACATTCTCCTCAGATATTAAATGATAGACGGTAGGATGAGTTCAAGAGTCATCTAATAACATGCCTATAGAAGAAATCCCATACTTAGGATTACATCCTGACAGACGTTTGACTTGGAATCCACATTCTAGTCTGAAACGACAAGAAACTGCTCGCAGTACACCCTTCAAACTTGATAGACAAACGCTCTAAGCCCAAATTAAATACAAAAATCTCTTATGCATAGCTATTATAAGACCTATTTGGACTTACGAAGTAGAACTTTGGGGCTCCACTAAGCCATCGAATTCCTCTCTTAAAATCTTCAATGCTCCCTACTTTGTTACGAATAAAGTCATCCCAATGACCTTAATGACCCATTTGTTGCTGATTTGGTCCTAACCCGATATTAGTCCTTTCATGACAAACTTTATTCCCACTTGAACACACTAGCAACCTCTCCAATTCTTGATAATTCAAAAGAAAAAAGGTCTCGTGACCTTGAAGTTGAATTTTTTTATTTCATTACAACAGTTGAATTGTTTCTTTACTTGTCTTTATCCATTTCATTATATATCATGCATTATGTTTACTTCTGTTGTTATAATATAATTTTAAATTTCAATATATATTTTTTGAAATATTAATATTGCATTAAAAGTTAAGACTGTTTCGTTATAGTTAAAATATTGGATAAATGATCATCCAGTGATTCAATAAACTTAAATGACCGGTATCCGGGAACAGGTGTTACAGTTGCGCAGGTCAGGATTCACTAACGAGCCGTTTGAGCGAAGAAGGGATCTTGATGGAAGGGAGGGCGAAGATAGGGGGAGGGGGATTCAATAAACCGTGTTCTGCAAATCTCCGGAGAGTCACTTAAGAGCACATGTAAATTCCAAGGTAGCTAAAGGAAGGGGAAGTCTCCCGGAGGTAGTCAATTCGAAGAGGAGGAGGAAGAGCTTGTTGGAGCCTTAGACAAATGTTTATAAATGAAAAGAAGGCGCCCCCCCCCCGACCCCCGGCTCAGGATTCCTCGAGCTAATAATAACATTCTGATATCGACTTTCAGGGGCCGGGGGGTTTAATAATGAAATAACTGAACGGATTCTTAGATGGGATGCAGGAAGAAGATATTATTCTGAGGAGGTTGCCTTCAATCTAACTTTCCTTCCGATACTCTTTATTAAGGTGGCCCTGGCTCCATTTCCTCCTAGGATCCTTTCTACTTCCGTTTCACCTAAATGTAGTCACTTTGCCTTTTTCCTTCCGTTTTACCTAACTCCTTGCTTATTCTTGTCCAGGATCTTTGGAAGAGACCATTTTCAGCCAACCATACCAGTGGTATTTGTATATTCAGACACCGTAATGCTTCTTTTCAATTAAAAAGGCAGGACGTGCCTTAGGAGGGTCTGCTGATTCTACACCGTCTCCCTATGGCTGTTAATAGATTAAATACTTCGTCTTCTACTGAATGATTTGATTCTGGTCCCTTCAGAACAGCAGCTCAGTGTTCTACGCACTCAGCTATCCCGCTCATCCTTTTGAGTATTTCATTTATTGGATAGATATCTAAAGTAATGATCTGTCTCTGGAATCGTTTTCTGATTATAATCATGTCCCATGTACAGATAACTTAGCCCGAAAATAATAATAATTATATTTATTCTAGGACAAGTCCCTTTAGAATAACGTAAATGTACATTATTGTGGGCTTTAGAGCCTTAGAGTACAAAGAAAAAAAACAAGTAGAAAAGTCATTCGACTAAAATAATACTTCTACTAATAATACTAAATAATAAAATAATAATACTGTAATCAATAAAATAGAGCCAAAAAAACATGATTTATTATTATAATGCAACTGGGGAAAACCACAATGCAAAGCCTTATGTTTCAAATCCAGTAATACACCCACTTACCGGCCAAATGGGTGTATTACTGGATTTGGAACATAAGGCTTTGCATTGTGGTTTTTCCCAATTGCATTAAACAATATTTTAATAATCCATAAATAATTATAATAACTATAATAATTATTATTGATAATTAATATTATTATAACTGTATAATTAATATTAATACTGTAATAATAATCATAATAATATTACTAAAATAATAATAATAATACTAATAATACTAAAAGTCAATCTATCTAAAATAATACATACACATATTTTTCTGATATCTTCTACATCATTCATTTTTTTTAAGGTTTCAGTACATAGTATAGACTGCTTCCCAACAAACTAAATAAATAAAAATTCTTTATTTATTCCGGGACAAGTCCCTTTAGAATAACGTAACTGTACATTATTGTGGGCTTTAGAGCATTAGAGTACAAAGAAAAAAAACAAGTAAAAAAGTCCATCTATAAAGCTGATTAAATAATAATAAATTAATAGCTTCTTATGATAATGAAAAAATGAAGATTTTGCATTACTTCACATTAAAAATAAAAATAAAAATGAATAAAAAAAATAAATAATATTCTATCGATAATTTTATGTATGCACTTTGGGGAACTGGAGGAATAGAAAGTAATCAAATAAGTACTAATAATAATAAATAATCAAATGTTATTGTGAATATTTCCTTCCTCTTTATGAACTTTATGATTTTCTCTTTTCTGCTCTCTTTTTCCAAACTATTGTTGCACATGTAGAGTATTATTATTATAAATTATAGTATAGATCATTATTGGATTGGTCCTACGAGATCCTACAAGTAACAAGACTCTCTTGTTCTTGATTGTGGCCGCCGTGCCATTCGTCGACTGGGACAACACCTTCGACCCAGTGGGTAGCCTTGAATAGAAGCGGTCAGTGAATTTTGATAGAGGGATAAATTAATTAAGACTAAAGCTCCCGAAGGAGGAGTGGACAATGGCCGCGAAGTAGAGAGTAACAAGTTACTGTTTGGGCAGGCCCTACTTAGCTCAAGCCATTGTCAGTAACTTGGTCATTAGAGGATATTCAAAGCTGTTTTCACTAAGTTGGTCGGTCAGTCCGGTTGAGTCCAGCTTAGTATTCATCAGTCCTCGATAGAGTCCCTCCATCATCCATTTAGCATGTTTACCTTCCTCGTACCGCTTTAGCACGAATATTGTTTAATAGCGAATTTACATCTGCTTCTGTATCTCTTCGCCCGTTAATAAATCTCCCCCCCCCCTCCTGATCCAGAGGGACGTTGAAAGGGTTGCTTAGAAATGAGGGATTAGTTGTGTTAAAGTTCTTTAGGAACGGAGAGAGATGAGTGGATTTGTATACTTGAATTCAATCAACCAACTTACCCAAATCGGGAATTAACCATTCAGTTCGGATAGTGGATGCTGGAGACTCGGAGAAGGAATAGCGAATATGAAAATTATACTAGAGAACTTTAAAAACTTTGATTAATATACAAATTTAAAAAAATAAATCAATTTAAAAAAAAAATTTGTTAATGGGATTAAAATCCAGAAGTAAATTAGTGGCTCAAAGAAATCAGAGAAGTTGAAGAAATACTGGGCGGAGTGAAAGTCACGGAGTATACATAATTGATTGATCCAGAGTTCTCCAAAGTTGGATGAAAACTAAAAAAATGTATAGTAAGAAGGGTTCTTGTGTTGTTTTTGTTGATGTTGTTTGTTCATTTAAGGTCACTTTATGCTGCTGTGGCTAATCGGAAGATGTTTCATTGGGAGCTCTAAGTTTTGCCTATCCAGGTTTAATTAGGATAGGAATTTTTAACGAGTACCTGACATGGTACTGGCTCGGGACGTTTAACGTCGCTTCCGAAGGACGGCGTAACTAAGGATGTTTTACTCCCTTAAAAAAATCCTAGGGCCATCTGCCGGGCTACGAACCCGCCATCTTGGGTTTAGAAGTTTGTTACGCTAACCACTAGACCACAGGTGACCTGTATTACTTATTTGGTAATTATTGTTAAGTATAGGAAATAACTCCATATGTTATAGAAATGTAACATGTAACCTAATTATTAATCCTAATTAATATATGGTCTCATTCGTGTTCTACAATAAATTATACAGGGAGGATATACCCACAGTAATGGCTGTTCGGAAGCGTATGCAGGGAAACTAGGGAATATACGACCTAGAAGATTTCTCAGATTGTACTCAGATTTCTTGAAGGCCTATAAGGGAATAAAGCAAATTGAAGGCATAAGGTATACAACGTAATGTTTATGTTTAACAATTCAAAAAATTTCGTTGCCTTAAACACAGGTACTCATACCCAGAGGGTGGAATCAATTTGGGCTTCGGTCAAACAAAGAAACAAAAAATAATGTGGAATGATTTGAAATATATTGTATTCATATTTATGCGAATTCATATGGAGGAGAAGTTACGAGAAAGAATGTTTGTTCACTAAGATTTTAGAAAGCATTGCTGATTTTTATCCACAAATTTAATTTGAATTGTTTTGTTTTGAGATTATTTATAATTATATACATGTTTTGTTATGAGTATTTTATTTAATAGCTTAAATAAAGGTAATAAAAAAATTAATCTGCATGCGTTTTCCGAAACAGCCCCGAATGTTTCCAGGCAACGGTTGTGCATTGCTTTTGTTTATTCAGACTTCATTTAACCGCCACTAATTGGTCCCTATAAGTGGTTGCTATTAACTTTTTAGGGGCTGGGTGAACCCAAGAAGGGTTTAAAAGACCCTTTTCTTTTAACAGATTAAATAGTTTATCTGCCATAACCGGATATTAACCCCCAAAACGTTTAACCTAGCAACACAGCGCTCTACCCGCCGGAGCTACCCCCGGTAGCTTTCAGCGTTTATTTGCTTTATAACCTTCTCAGAAATAATACTCTCCGTTTCTTCTCCTATCCATATAGTTCATCATTTTATGATTTATTTTTAGCCATACTTCTTTACATGTTAAAAAATTAATAATAACCTGGTCATTCTTATAATTTTTTTCTTTTTTTTTAAACTGGATTTATTGTAAATTTCATCTTCGAGAAAAAAAATCTGCTTCCAGTCAATTACTTTATTGTTTTATAAAACAAAACGTTTCGACACTATGGTGTCATTTTCAATTATTTCTTTTTCTGCATTCCTTAACTTTAAATAAAATAACAATAATTACAATATTATAAAATTTTAACATAAATGTCCAAAAAGATAACATACTATAAGTACAAATACCTGGAAAGTCAATACTTTTAAAAATAATTTTTAAGGAGATCTCTAATCCTCCATAGTCAAAAAATTATATTGCATTATAAAAACAAACATTGATCTTTGAACCATCTGATCCTTTTTCTCATTTCTATGAGTCATTAGACTTTAGTATAAAATAACCAATTATGTTCTAAAACGTACATCAACAAAATAAAATTTAATTTTTTTTTTTTTCAATTTTTTAATTTAATTTATTTATTTATTTTACTATATAATTTTTAAAAAATATTAATTAATTGTTTTGATAAAATATTTTTTAAAAATTATATATTAAAATAAATAAATAAATTAAATTTAAAAATTAAAAAAAAAAAAAATGAAATTGTATTTTGTTGATATGATTGTACGTTTTAGAACATAATTGGTTATTTTATACTAAAGTCTAATGACTCATAGAAATGAGAAAAAGGATCAGATGGTTCAAAGATCAAAGTTTGGTTTTATAATGCAATATAATTTTTTGACTATGGAGGATTAGAGATCTCCTTAAAAATTATTTTTATAAGTATTGACTTTCCAGGTATTTGTACTTATAGTATGTTATCTTTTTGGACATTTATGTTAAAATTTTTATATTATTGTAATTATTGTTATTTTATTTAAAGTTAAGGAATGCAGAAAAAGAAATAATTGAAAATGACACCATAGTCTCGAAAAGTTTTGTTTTATAAAACAATAAAGTAATTGACTGGAAGCAGATTTTTTTTCTCGAAGATGTAATAACCTGGTTTAAATTTAGATAAAATATTTATGATAACTTAGATTCAATTAAAAAAAAAAAAAAGGCATGTAGAAACCTGGGGATTATTGGATGGAGTCGGATTGACCGACAGTCTATTTGGCAGGAGAAGCGACCGAAACGTCAGAACTGTCCGCTAAACCAAAGGGCTGCCGGTAAGATATATCAGTTATTTTAGTCGATTCGTTTAGTCCACGTATAATAATAATTTCCAATTTATGTTAATTACTTCCCTTCAGTCGTTTCTACCGGAGACAGGTGTTACTGTTGAAACCGACAGTTCAGGAGTCTGAAACATTAATCAGGTATATTTTAGACTCTTGAACTGATTTGAGTGATTAATTTTGGAGCTTGTAAATGAGTTTTATTGCAAAAAATCCATTAATTCATGGATAATTTATATCACTTTTTTTAAAGTGAAACTTTTTTTTTCTATCGCCCCAAAATTTTTCGTTCATATATCGCATGTCTCATTACAGTGTGTTATCTATTGTAACAGTGCATTCTATTGCTTTATTCTTGAAGTGTTGAAATGCGATATTTGTTTGTAAAGGAGCCTTTTTGAAGACACCTATCCAAACAAACACTCTTACTACTCTTATTTAGATTCCGCCTTAAGCTGTTGGGGTCCATTCGTATCACTTGGATACAACCTCGACAGACGATAGGGCAGCGTTGCTCTGATTGGAATAGGGAATTGACTAGCTATCTAGCAAGGCTGAGCTGTGACTATTTAATTGTGTACAGTGTATAGTGTTACTAGGACAAGGGATTGGTGTATTAGGAAGTGGACAGGCAGTGATCATGCTGGGCTTAAATACACCTCTACCAGACTCTGCAGATGAGACCCTCTTCAAAAAAGTAAAGACAGGGAAGAAATCGGCCAAGATGAAGACAAGGAAAGCAGAAGAAGTGCCACCCGAAGTGACACCGAACACCTTTACCGCTCTAGCTAATATATCACCAACTGAGGAAATTTTTTTTTTCTCTTTATATTTCCATCCACACCTGTCAAATACAAGTAATTGACAATCAGCAGATTGGCTGACTGAAGAAAAAAAATACAAAATGACATGGAAGGCATGACGAAGAACAGTAGCCAACAGCTACCTCTCCATTGGCTTTCTTTAATTTCCTACTGTAATAGATCCCTCATCCACGTTCTTTTTAGTCTCCTCCTAGTTTTCTCAGGCATGAGAGTAGTGGCCAGACTGAGGAAAATGAAATTAAATTTTATAATTGAATATTTTGTCTACTATTGATTTCCCATTATCATTCCCATTTTTCAATAGTTAAGTTAAGATTAAAAACGCAATTTTAATACCCTAAATCGAATAATTTTCCAATTCTTTTTAGTTAAATGGCTACGAACCGAAAAAAGTTTCATTTACATCGTGGTTTCAGAAAACCCCACAACTTTTTCCTCTGTTTTCAGTTTTCTCTGCCTGAAATATTCTTTCATTCGTTCACTAGCACATTTCTTTTGATCCTCTGTCCACCTTCGTCCAGCCATACATCATCCTGAAACTCTTGCGATGTTTCTACTCTGATTCTGATCCTATTTCCTTCTAGCATGTGAGATTCTTTAACCTTCAACTTGTCAAAAGATGAAGGCACTTCCAATGACAATTAAGGCACGGAGTGTTACTGACAAAGAATAAATAAAAACGTCGAAGATGGTCCGGGTCAATAAATTTATCTTGAATAAGGAGAAATGTTAATCCGTCACTGTTTGGGTTAGCTATGAAACAGCCCCCTACTCGATAGCCTTAAAGAAGAACTGCAATGTAGGCCGAAACGTTGGTTATTTAATAAACATTTCTCCAATTCTAAAATAAATTCATTGACCTCTACCCGGACCACTTTCTTCTGCATATATTAACAAGATCAACTATTATCATTCAACATGAATAAATGAAGACGAATAATTCATGTGAAACTTAAAATATAAGAGAATTATTAATATTCGGAAGGAAAAATATCTCAAGCAAAAAGATATTCATTAAAATTAAATTAATATATACATCTCATCATAAATAAATAAATAATATAATTCAATAATTAAAACCAAGATAAGAAATAGTGTATAAGCGTTGATGAGAAAAATCGCTGAATTGCCTGAAAAATCCCGCTGTTGGCAAGATTTTTTTAGTATGTTAGCAGCCGGAGATGGATCATATGGGATCTAGGACCCTCCTGGGGCTCACACTGATTCTATAAAATATGGTGAAAATAGGGTACCCAAAATAAGGGGGAAAATCTGGCGGTTGAGAGTGACCCAGGACGAATTCCCTCCCTGCATAATCTTTGTACAGGATCTACTAAGTATTAAGAGAATATTCGACTTTCCTAGCAATTAACTCGTGAGTGCCGTAGTTGGCTAAAAGAAAGAAAAAATCAAAATTAAAAATTATTTTAATTTTATATTTTAATAGGTATATCTCAAATCATCATAATTTTGAACAATTATCATTGACCCTTAGTACAGATAGATGTATATTTACATTCTTGCTAATGCCTAATGCGTTTCCATTAGCTCTTGACAGACTTATAGCCAATATCCTCTTCGTCGGAGAAGCAGATAGTTGCAAAGTCTATTCCAACTCTGGAAGGCAGTGGAGACTATAAGGTGCCCGGAAGGAGGAGGAAATGAAGGAGCACCTTGATCTACGCGGCCTCGTGTATAGTTAAATGAGGCAAGTGATATAGAGTGCGCTGGGGGACACTCTCCGGACGGGGGGCGATTTTTTATGTCCTGGGGGGGAGTTAGGGGAGAGTCATATCTCAAAGTCATTCGTCTCTCATTACCTTCCCCGCTCCACTCTAGGGCTCTTGTACTTAGAGCGTTTCGTCATGCCGTGTTTATGAGCCGTAGCGTCATAAAAACGTTTTAGTTTAATGATAATATTTTTACGTCAGAGAGCAAAGGTATTATCAATATTATACACATAAGCACACCCGCTTATATGCATTTATATATATTATTCATTGTCACTATCACTCTAAAAGTATTTATCACTGAATTTTTATGTTCTATGAAAACACGCAAAACTACTATTTGACCTTGAACAGCCATAATCCACGGATTTAGATTAATTTGTTCGTGTCCTTGAGCTAGACTTTAGTGCCTCAGCGAAAATACGATTATGGTTTTATTCATTTAACAGTTCATTTTGCTGCTTTGGCTTATCGGGGTGGGGTCTTTAATAAGTACCATACATTGCTTAGGCTTGGGAATGCATTTCATTTCTTTTAAGATTTTCTAGATCCAACTGACCTCACAGGAGACCTCTAATGGTTATTAAGGAGAAAAATGTAAAGGTAAATGTCATTTTTGAATGGATGCCGTTAGCAGATCAGCTGTTTATTAGCGAAACATTAGTTCAAAGTGGTACTTTAGTTGCTAGGCTTAAAAACATTTTATATTTGCTCGGAATATGGAATGCTGGACATCTTATGTATATGACAGGGAAGATGAATATCACTTTGGTAATTATCAACTTCGGTTGGTATTGACAAATAGAAGACCAGAGTGAAAAAGAGAAGTTTCATTACCTGCTATTCGTCGGTGAATGAGTGGTCATAAATTACTCATTAACTAAGAGATTGTGAAGACTAAATATGTAAAATAAATTTAAATCAAACAATTCCTGTATTTTGCCTCAGTAATTTCATGAAATATACCCGAATACCCTTCACGTAGAAAATGCATCTTCCCGAAGAATATTTCACCGAAAGGCCCTGACTGATGAGATATAACTGTATCTTCTTCCTGAAGATATAACCATTAGGGAGTTGAAGCGTGGCCTAGGAGGGACACTCCTCAGGAAGGAGAAGTGACACAGCTGCCGTCCTTTAGAAAGAAGTGGAGGAACGAAGATGGTGGACCCATGGAAGCGTTAACCCCCTGCCGTAAAGGATTCAGATGACTGCCGGAAGCCAGGATGAGAGGGAAATGAGGCGAAGGGTACGTTAGTCATACTCTTCCACGGGAGGGAGATCGCCCGTGCCCGCTCTAGGGGTACCGCTCCAGTCGAGGGGAGGTTATGGCTTTATGGCGACTCCGCTTGTTTATGGATTCATTGCCTTCTTGTATTCATAATAGGGATGTGAATAACGGGAAAAAATATAGACATATACATTTCAAATAGTTATTGAATGTATATACAATAGAGATATCAGTTAATATATCGAAAAATATACAATGATATTCAGATCCTACGTATTTCTAGATCATTCGTCATATATTATCTATTCGAGTATTCATATAATACTGTGTATGAAAAAAAAAATGACCGTTTTATCAAATTCCAGTGTTCAAGTCAAAGTCTGTGTATATTTTAATGCTATTTATTATTTACCAACTCTTAATAACCCCTTTAGAGCATTCTCTAATCTTGTTTACTGACACTAGACTTCTTCAAAAAAAGCCTCAGTTTAGTTATTAATTTCAAAGAGGAAGCATAATAGAGTCCTATGAAATTCTCGTAATTTTAAGACATTACTGGAAAAAAAATTCACAGCCGCCGAAGCAACTCGTGAAATTATTAAATATGAAGGGGAAGGTGTCCTTGACCAGCGCATTGATTTGAAAAATTTAGCAGTGGAGATACGACGTTGGAAAGGAAGAAGGGCTCCGAGCGACCATTAATGGATATTGATGAGGTACTGAAGGAATCTGTTGAGTCAAATCCGTCCACAAGTACTCAAATGCCAGGGATTTTGGTGTTCGAAAGATACATTAACATTAAAATATTTATAGAACTTTGAACTCTGGAATTTGTTAGAACGGTAATTTTTTTTTTTTTATACACCCTGTTATGGCTGTGGTATATTTACTCGATGTTAATTCAGTTGTTATTAAGAGTTTTAGTGTTTTTTTTTTCGTATTGACCAGTTTGGTCTACGTTACAACGTTATTTTCCTTTCTTTTGCTGGAGTCTTCTCTTTCTTTTTCTTATTCATTCATGCGTTCCCTTGATCCTCTGTTCAGCTAAGTCTAACCTTCTCTGTTTTTTCTTCATCCTGAAACCCGTCTAGCTGTTTCAGTCTGCTTCCAAATTGACATTCTTCTAGCATGTCAGACGATAAAGTCCAACTTCTCCAATCCTTTCTTTACTTCTTCCGTTTCTTAGTCCACGTCATCGTAGTCTTAATTGTAGTCTAATATTTGCTTGATCTTCTTTGTTCTGTATAGATGTCCGAGGTTGTCGGCCTCCTATTTCGCATAGTATCAGAAATTCTTTCTGTTAGATTTTTCTGTTTCTTCGCAGTTCCCATCCGTCTTTATTATGAGCTGCATCCATTATTTTTCATATAATCCAGAACTTTCAGCCTATTGAGGCTATAGTTCGTCCAGAAGCATTCACTGGCGAAGATTCATTCCGTTTTTTCGACAGTGCTGCTACTATACCTTATATATAGTTAGAGAAACTATTTAAGTAGTTCAAACAAAAACATACTTCGAAAAAAAAACTCCAGCTTCCGAAAACCCATTAATCCGAGAAATCGGTAACTATGATAAACATTCACTACGACGGTACACGCACAAAAGAACAAAACATATACTTCTCACTTAACAAATCACTATTCGTAGGTAACATAATCTAAAGTAGTTATCTGTATTTATTTTATAGTTATTTTTAATTGTGTATTTATTTTCTATTTAATTATTATTATTATTATATTTACTTACTTTATTAGTATTATTTTTATTTATTTATAAATTACAATTATTATTATGGTTCAATTTTCTTTCTCTTTTTTTTTAAGCGGGTTTTTTCTAAATTTTTCCTGTTGTTGTAAAACTTATTTATAAAAGACAATTTTAATTAATTAAAAGTACTTTTCTTTAAACATGTAAAGGAAGTCCGGAACATGTAATTACACTTATTGCTGCTTGTATATGTAAAACTTTAAATAAAGGTTGTTTTTTTTATTTAAGTAGTAAGTAAGTAGCTAACTAGCTTATCAATTGCTATATAAAGTGTATATACATAGATATATACTCGTGTATATAAATACAAGTTATATACCAAAGCCTTATTTACTTTATTATGAAGGCTTGTCCTTTCACCGTTGAGTATATTCGTTACGTCCTTGGACAGGCGTTACAGATGTTGAAGTGGAAGCCAAACTCGATTGAAAAAATCAGGTTTGACGTCGATGAAGGAGAACTGTCTTGTTTACTTCGCCCCGCGTCGGCAGGAACATTGGGTATGAATCGTTTCGTTTGACTTAATTTATTTAAATAAATTTTAAAAGCATTTTAAATCGTTATTTGAATTTTCAAATTATAAAAATCAGTAAAAAAAAATTTTAATAGGTTTATTTTTGGCGTATTTTTTTCCTTGTTTAAATATTTCTTATTTTTCTTAAGATATTGTTATACTTTGACAGTTGTGTACTTCGGATCTTCTTCAAATACACTCAGAATACACTGGCTACATAGTTGCTATCCCATTTTCTAAAATTCTAGGACCACAGATATTCCCTGACGGGATAGGAAAGGGATGGAAATTTGAAGGCCTTTACAAACGCATTGAAAATAGCCATGTTACAATGAACCGATGAGTGTGTGTGTGTTTGTGTGTATATATATATATATATATATATACTAGCTTTTGCCGGCGGCTTCGCTCGCATAGAATTTGGACTACCGCATAAAGTTTCTTGACAGTGCTTTTTAACAATAATTTAAAATAATAAATACTTTAATTATTTAAATAATTTAATTTTTTTCACTATAGGTTACTCGTACAAAATTTCAGATGTCTAACTTCAAAACTGACGGATTCCATACAACCTTTGAACCCTTATTATAATAAGGGTGGAATTATCCAAACTTCTTTATGAAATCATACAAAGGACCTCTCTGCAAATTTCAAGATGCTAAATTCCTGATTTGCCTTTAATTATTTATTAATAATGGATTTCTCCTATGAAACTGTCGGGGGTGGGGAGGGGCACGTGTGCGCCCCCCTAAATCCGCGCTTGCTATAGCCCATGTGTTATTCTGATGTATAACCTATATTACTGTAAAGTTTCATCCAAATCGGTTCAGTAGTTTTTGCGTGAAAGAGAGACAAACATACAAACTTTCACATTTATAATATTAGTAAGATATATATATGTGTGTGTGTATGTATGTATACGACGATCCTGCTAGGTCTGATCTTGGACAAGTTCCCTCCCTGCACAACAGTTGTCCTATAAACGTTAGAGTCTCTACTATGTACTGAACCCTTTTATGGGTTGTTGTGGTACAACTTTTATATTTATATATATATCACTAAAATAGAGCCAAAAACTCAAAAAGAAAGTGGTTTTTCCCAATTGCATTATAATATATATATATATATATATATATATATATATATATATATTTACTAAAGAAATACTTCGTTACTTTTCATGCCCATCTTAATCTGTTACTTGAATAATATTTACTGTATGCATACATCGCAATTCCATGTTATTTAATCTCCTACATTCCTCGGTAGTCTCGCCTTTTTTTTGGACCGAATACTCTACCTGAAGACGTTGCTCATTCTTCAGCCAAGTTTCAGTTCTTAGCGGCCAAGTTTTACATCAGTAAAGAAGAATAGGAGGGACGGTTGTTTTACGAATTCCGATTTTAAGATTTCGGAACAAAAGACGCGAGCTTAGTAATGCCGAGACCAGAGAGAATAATAACAATCCCGCCATTAATCACGTATTTATTTCTAATAATATATATATTTTATATATAGATTATATATATTTTAGATACATACATAACCATATATGTAAAATGTATGTGCATATTTATTAAGTATATAAGTATTTACGTGTGTTGGTGTGTGTACAATCGGAGGGAAACATGTAGTACTCTATTGTATTGTTTGGGGTTAGTAATTAAGGTGTAGGGGGGGGGGAGAGAGAGAGAAGAAGTTGGGGGGCTATGCTGTGGCGCCAGGTCGTCCGGAGCCGCCTCCTGAATCACCTTAACTCGCTCTCTACGGCTTCTGAGGTTTTTATCCCTCTCTCTCTCTCTATCTATCTGTCTCTCTTTATCCCTCCCCCACTCTCTATCACCCCTTCTCTCTCTCTCTATCTCTTCTCTCTCTCCTCGGCTTAATAGATGAAACGGAATTAACTTGAGTGAAAGGCCATTTTGGTTATGGGGCCATCTTCAAAGGAGAGCTTCTTCGCCGACTTTAGTGGCTTTCTCTCTCGGAGGCCCTGTAAGAATCCATTGTTTCCCTTCGAGGGTGTTAATACTTCTCGCCTCTGACGGGACTCGAAAACAAGCTCCTATGTCCTAGCTCTTATTTACCCCCTCCCCCTCTCTCTCACCCGACCAATCCTCTCTAATCAGGGAATGCCTCCGCGGTGTTTGTGTGGTCCAAGTTCTGGGGGTTCTTATTGCTCCCTATACACAATGGTATAGGTACTTCCGCCCTTTCGCTTTGTTTTCCCCGTCGTATAGAGGCTGCTTGTTTTAACACTTCAAAAAATCAAAACGATTATCAATAAATAATTTATTGGACAATAAATAAAATTAATAGGACTACTATTGCTTGGATGACAGATGTGAAAATTAATCTGGAAAAAACTTAGGTAGTCTCAGTCGATAAAACTGAAATAAAAACGTCTTTGGGCGCAAGGTATTCAAGTAGTCTGTGGTACTATAGAAGAAAGCACCCAAAGACCGAAGTAGTCCGAAGAAAGGAATGGGTTTTGATGAACGAATGAAGGAGTTCTGGAAGAAACATTAAGATCAAGTGGTCTGATAAAAGGCTTTTAACGTCTTTAATAATAATATTAATAATATTGAAATCCATAAACACATACTCGAGTTATAATAAATATGGAAAATTCGTTGGTAACGGGGCACCTCAGTGTCAACTCTCATTGTCTTAGTCATGTAATGTCTCGTAATGGGTTTTCGTGGTACAGAATTAAAAAAAAAGAAAGAAATACGAAATATTGTACACAAGTAAGACAAATCTTGCAAAACTAAAAAACGGAAATATGATGGCTAATTGTATTTATGTGTCTTATAAGGGATGTAGAAATGAGCTTCTAGTTCCTATATTCTCGTTCCAGACCATTAATGAGTTTTAAATAAAATTTTCCGCTTTGTTTTTGGTAAATACAAAATTTTTCCTTAGTGTAGGTTTATGCATGTGCTAATCAATGTTCCCGAAGTGATAAGATGCAGGATTCTCAATTCCACTAAATGGAAGCTCTTCCATTTTTCTTTGAGTCTTTTTTGAGATAATGTTTTACGCAATATCTTAATCTCGAAATTCCTTAGACATTGCTATGTCCCTAAATTATCTCAAAACACTTTTTTTTTCTAAGTGAAATAGTGTTAACGTTTCAGCTACTTGTTGTATAGCTCTATAGTGATACGTCGTGTTCTCCCTACCATGTGAAAATCGGTTAACGGAGTAACTTCCGAAGAACCTCCCCCAGGAAGAGAACTAGGGTGGTCATCTTCTTTGTTCCACGACTGACGAAGGTTGATCCAGGAAGCCTTGATTCAGCTTTTTGTTGTTCCATGTTCCGCCTCCGAGAGAGTTTCCTGGTTGCAGTAGACCAGCTTCCGATCCGGGACGGCTACTGGATGTAGGGGAACTCTATTCGGTCTTCTCTTTCTAATCCTTATAGAGTTTTGGGAAACCAAAGGTACACTGTTTTATATAATAGAATTCTGATTGAGTATCAGTGATTGTTCAAGCAATATTATTGCTTACTAGTTTATGCCAAATTACGCTTGCGTGGAATTTGATCTGCCATATAAAGTTTCGTGAAAGATAATTTTAAATAAATAATTTAATTATTTTTTAAAAAATATAAGTTACTCGTACATCCAAAATTTCAGATGTCTAACTTCAAAACTGACGGATTCCATACAATTTTTGAACCCCTATTATATTAAAGGGGAGCCCATGGGGTGGAATTATCCAAATTTCTTTCTTAAACTATACAAAGAACCTATCTACAAATGCACCCCCCCTAAATCCGCACTTGCTATAGCCTATGTGTTATTCTTATGTATAACCTATATTACTGTAAAGTTTCATCCAAATCCGTCCAGTAGTTTTTGCGTGAAAGAGAGACAAACATACTTTCACATTTATAATATTAGTAAGATTTATTGGGAGCATTCCAGATGAGATTCGGCGGAACTTCATGGAACGAACTATATTGGAAATGAACAAGGTATATAGAAAAAACATATCATTTTTTCTCCAGATTTTTCGATTATGGGCCCAATCAATTTTATAAAATTGGTGTTTTTTATTTATTTAAGTAAATTTTGTTATTAGATTTTAATGATTCATCATTGATAACAATTAAACAGAAATATTTGGGTTAGATTGTAAGCATAATTTGGTTGAAAATCATGCTTAAATTTTAGAGTTTTTTTATTCATTTTTCGATCCATTTCAATGATAAGTGATTGCAGAAAAAAACATAACATGATTTCTATTCCGCATTTTATGCGCAAGGTGATGTTGGAGGTGGAGTAGCGCAGTTTGCACAGTGCTAAGTTGCTAAGCTGAAGGTATCCTGAATCCTTTGGGATTCAAAGGTCCGCCTTGTACTTTGGACCCAGCCTCTGTAAGATGTACTCCAAATTTGGGAGAAACCTTGATCGTGATCTCATACAAATATCTCCAATTGCAATCACCTCCTTAAAAAAAAAACAAATATACTAGAGCTAGTACAGTCTCTACTACGTACTGAACCAAAGACCTTTCATGGGTTGCAGCAGTACAGGTGGCATTAACAAAGTATAGCTGTGCTACAACAGAACTTTCTTATGTATTATTATGTTTACATCCACGTATTATCGTCTTTCTAAAATTGCCTTCACCCATTTCGTAAAACGGGAAAACAAAATAAAGAAAACAGCTTCATAAAACTGTGTAAACACTATTGGGAGAATTGGGAGAATAAACAAAAAAAGAAAAGTACCGTAAATAACATGTTTGAGGCCGTGGGCAATTTACTGTTCCCGATTTAAACGCACTCTACAATTTTCCCTCGGCTTTGGAAATGAAATATGAAAATTTTCTAAGCCTACCCTTCCATTCCCGAAAACACGGCGGGCTTTCCGATTAGCATATCCGAGATAGTCTCTTAGCGATAGGGAGGATTCTTCGCAATTCTCTGTTGTGGTCCCCCGACCATCTTCTTTTCATATTATTATCCGCCCGTTTCTCCTTTTCCTTGAGAAGTTTCGTCTTGTTTTACTTTTAAATTTTTGTAACGTAAATCTATGTTTTTATATATAACATATATGCATTACTTAAATAATTTCAGTTTCATTAATGTAAGAATTACCTTTATCGAGTCAATTTATTCTTTTATTTAGACGTTTCCACTTCTTTGAGTCATTTTCAATTTTTACATGAATATTTTTCTTCTACTTTCAAGTACACTATTTTAAAATAATCTTACTAATATTATAAATGTGAATGTTTGTATGTTTGTCTCTCTTTCACGCAAAAACTACTGGACGGATTTGGATGAAACTTGACAGTAATATAGGTTATACATCAGAATAACACATAGGCTATAGCAAGCGCGGATTTAGGGGGGGCGCACGGGGCATGCGCCCCCCCTTTCGACTGTTTTGAAGTGGACATCTGAAATTTTGGATGTAAGAGTGACTAATATTTTAAAAAAATAATTAAATTATTTATTTAAAATGATCTTTCACGAAGCTTTATGTGGCACACCAAATTCCACGCGAGCGAAGCCGCGGGCATAAGCTAGTCATGTTATAAATCTGTAAATTATCAAAATAAATAAAAATAACAATATCGTAAATACAAAAGTCAAAAATACAAAAGTCAAAAATACAAAAAAAAATTGAAAATGACTCAAAGAAGTCGAAACGTCTAAATAAAAGAATAAAGTGGCTGGATAAAGGTTTTTCTTACATTAATTAATTAATTATTATTATTAATTAATTAATAATTAAATATTTGAAAATATTCGGTCTAGTAGCATCCACGTTAAAATGAATAATTTCAGTCTAAACAGAACAGATATTTTGAACTAGATTTGTAATGTTTATGGTTGTTTAGGTTTTTGGGGTTCATATAGTAAATATAACACTCTACTTTTATATTTAGATATTACAAATTGGTTAGGTTGCCGTCCCTAACTTGTCAGGTTTGGTATGTTGATGTTCTATGTTCTGCATTCGATCATTATTTATGTGAACGAAAGCTTTGACATTCGAGAACTAAAGGACTAAAAAAACTAAATTTAAGAGTAATTTTGTCCATAGATTAAAATTTAAAAACTATCGTTCTTCCAACTGCTCTTGGATCTGTAGGTATGTCCGTTAAAGTTGATTGATGAACAACTTCTAATAGTATTCTAAAATAAGGTATTGCTTAGAATATTCGTGATTGAAGAAGTTCTATTTCACAGCAGAATACAGGATGTAACAGAACGAGGAACTGTAGAACATGCTCCCAGTTAATATAGTTAAAAAGATAGCGCCACAGAAGTTGAGTTGGCCTTGTAAACTTATTCGGTTTAGCAAATAATGTTGTATTAATGTAGTAAATTAATAACCGCTGAGCCTTTTGGTGATAGTCCAAGACGTAGACCGAGAAGTAGATGGGAGGATTGCGTTAAGGGCGATTACGGATTTGGGTTTGTTAAGGCGTCCATTGCTGCTATCATTTTTCTATTTCTAGGATTTCCAACAACTCTGGAGGTTTCCAACGGAACTGCCTTTTATGTTAATTTTTTTTTTTCTAAATTTGCTGAACATGTTTTATGTATGTAATAGCATTGCGAAGATTAAGATAGGGTTGCAAATTGTATCAAATTTCTAAAATTTTAATAATTGCTGAAGTACGACTTTTGAACATTCCAGATTTGAGTAGAATTGCGTTCAGTGTTATCTTAAATATTTGGGTTTGGTAGTAGTCCGTGAAGTTCGTAGCTTTGTAAACAATGATTCCTTCTGGTCCGCAAAGCTTTATTATATTTATAGAATACTGTTTCAAGAAAATGGAAATTTGAGGACCACTTAAAATCAATTATGCCAATATTAAACAATGAGATGACTCCTTCAATCCAAATTGAAGAAATTACAGGTTTGTTAAAAATAGTACAGGAACATTTTAAAAGAAGAGAATTCAAAGAATGATAAATGGAAATTGCCGAAACCTCCCAAGAAAGATAAAAAAATCTTCTAAGCAAAAGGGGGAGGGAACAAATTGAAAAAATAATGAACAAGATACAAGTCAATCAAATTAATTAGGAAAGAAATTGAGGACTGTTTAAGAGAAAAGAAGGTAGAAAAAATCGAGAGAGCTTTAAAGGCCGAAAACCAAATAAGTAGATTAGATTAAGGACTGATCTCCCAGATATTATGGAAAATGTCCATTTAAGGAAATGGACCTGGACCGGACATGTCATCAGAAGGAATGCTGTAACATGGATCAGGCAGCTTATGGATTAGTATCCAAGAGTGCACGCAAGGAAAAGAGGACATCCACCGATAGACTGGGACAATGTGATGAAGAAGAGCTGCGGAGGGCAGCCTGAGAGACAGTAGCATTAGATAGGAAATAGTGGAAACGGATATGGCAAGTACATTATTTAATGTGGTTGCAAGAGTGACAAGTAGAAACAATCCAACTTAAAACCTTAGTTAAAGGTTGATTTTGTTCATACGTGATTAGGTATAGAAAAAATACTATATACATTTCGTATATGCTTATTATGTTTTATGAACAAATAAAAGTTGTTATTATTATTATTATTATTACTGTTTCAAGGAATTGATATTATTAAGTGTATTGCTCAAGACTGGCTTGAGCTTTAACCCCCCTCAGCATGGCTAATGCAGCATGACCTTCCGGAGACTGAACAGGAAGGACATTAACCGGAAACGAGGAGAAAGGATGGGCTCCAGGAGCTGGAGGATTTAATAAAAACAATTAATTCCAGGGCGCATTTTTGCCGAAGAGGCTGTTAAGAAGGCGGTGGGAGGTTAATTATACTAACTGCCTCCAGGGTTCGCTTCCTTCGCCTCATTAGTTGCTGGATAAAACCGCGTCGCAAGATTCACCTAAGCTTCTTATTTTCCTGGAGCAATGTTATTTTATGTCATGATAATGGAGGGATTATATGTTAAATACATTTCCTTTGTATTGAACGACATAAGCAATACCTTCATTTTTATTAGATATACAGATCACATATGAGTAATAAGGCTTAGTGAACCATAATCACTGCTTAAAGCCTTCCGTCCACGGATCGCTACCCAAATCCAAATCCACTAGGTAAGTCTTAACGCAATCTTCCCATCCACGCCTTGGTTTACCCCTATGACGTTTACTAGTAGGCACACAGCTCATTATTTTTTTAAGGATTCTTTTGTTACTCAACCCAAAAATTTTACCAACCCATCTTAATAATCTTGGCGATGATATCACTTTGGATAGCACTTTGGAGTAGGGTCTTCAAATTTGCATCGCATTACTCTGGCAAGCCTGGATGTTGTTCTTGTATTCCTTTATTGGACTTGGGTCCAATCAAGCCGAATAAGAGTTTCTATTTTACTTCTCGATCGTTATACCGTTTTATTTTTATTGCTTTATTAATCTCTTCATATCCCCTATCGCCCTTTTCATCCGTTAAGATCCCCGTAGACCATCATCTTCCACCCTCTAATTCCCGTTGGAAGTACATTCATCCTGTTGTTCTTCGACTGTTAGCACGAACCCTCGGGTTTTTATGAAAGCGAGTGCAGTTAGAGCAGAACAGGGCAGTTGTCTCTATCGCGAGAACAGTTAAGAGAGAGAAGACTGTGTACGCAATCAAGAGTTAACATTGTTGCGGGCAGTTAAAGAGCCCTGAGGACGCTATTAATATTTTCCCTCTCCGCTCACTAATGACTTTATGATATAACTGGCGCGGTACCCCGCACTTCGGGACAGCACCCATGGGAGGGGTAAATTCATTTTGTCTCTGTGTCCCCTCTTCATCGCCAAAGTCGGAATTTACATCTACGTGATGCCTATCGCTTGCCCAAAGAACAACAGGAGGATCTGTGTCAACATAAAAAATATATTTAATAACCAAAAAAATATAATCCTTTTTCATTATATAATTTAATTTTCACCTAAACTAATGTATTAACAGAAAATGAATTTTTTCATGACATCAATTTTTTCGTCACTTTTCGACTATTGCAAATATTTTATTTTTTTATGGGGAGCAGGGTAACTCAGTGTATATAGAGTTGCTATGCCGAAGTTCAAAGCCGGACTTATCTGTTTTCAGAAAATTTTTAATCTTTTAACCGCTGTGGTTGGATCCTTTGGGATGTTATATCTCAGTCCAATGCAGTAATAACATCCTTACAAACACTATTAAAAAAAAAACAATTTTCCAATAGGCCTGTGGTCTAGTGGTTAGCATAACTACCTACTAAGCCCAAGATCGCGAGATTTTAGCCTGGCAGATGGCTCTAAGATGTTTGAAAGGGAGTAATGCCGTCCTTCGGAAGGGACGTTAAATGAGGGCCTACGATACTGGGTAATCGTTTAAAATTCCTACCCTAATTAAACCTGGAAAGGCGAAATATAAGGCTTCCAATGTAGCATCTTCTGATTACCAATAACAGCGTAAAGTGACGTTCAATGAACAAACAAACAATTTCCATGTTATTCTAATATCTATAAGGTTATATGATAGTGGAGCATGGAAATTGGAAGTATAGACTAACTACTTGTTGGTGAGATGGAATTCTGGAGTAGGGCAATAATAATAGACATTAGGTTATACAGAATCTCCTGGGGTTCACCCAGCCTCTGTATAATGGTTAACCTCAATTGGTTACCTAGCGGTTGAAGGTGATCTAGAACATATCATCTCCCTGCACATCCGTTATCGTAGAAACAGTACATTCTCTACCATGTACTGAACTCAAGACCCGTGGGTTGTAATGGTACTGTTTTTTTTTTTTTTTAGTTGCAACTTGGTTCGAAATGGCGATTTCTAATAAATAGTAGTTCTACCCAAACTATTTCTTCTGCATATTTATAAAGACAGTTAATAAATTATAATGCAATTGGGAAAAACCACAATGCAAAGCCTTATGTTACATATCCAGTAATACAACCACATACCAGTCGACGTTTCGCCTATTCAGGCATTATCAAGATACAAAAAAAAAAAAAGGGGGTTAAGTGAATCACATCTGGAAGAAAAAGGCGCAATACATCCCAACGATCATCAGCCCAAACAGGCTCCAAACATGAGACAGCACCCCACCATATATAGTTGTATGTTGAACGTCTTGGTGGTGGGGTGCTGTCTCATGTTTGGAGCCTGTTTGGGCTGTTGATCGTTGGGATGTATTGTACCTTTTTCTTCGAGATGTGATTCACTTATCCCCCTTTTTTTTTGTGTGTGTCTTGATAATGCCTGAATTGGCGAAACGTCGACTGGTAAGTGGGTGTATTACTGGATTTGAAACATAAGGCTTTGCATTGTAGTTTTTCCCAATTGCATCATAATAAATAATAGTGTTTCTTTTTGAGTTTTTGGTTACAGCATATTTTATTTACTCGTTAATGTATCGTTGTTAGGAAACTAGTATTGATTCTTGACAATTTCCTACTCCATTGTTTATTACTAATATTATATGCTATGATATCCACATTTCGACATGTGTACATATGTGATTACTAATCACAACCCCCATAGGTTGACTTGTGTCCCATTCAACCCCTCGCTTTTCGACAGTACGGCTTCTGCTAACAAATAGAATCGCACCACGTATCTCGGATAGGGTCGTTATGCCGCTCAGATAGAGCACGCTTCATGTACCCAATGTACCAAAAACTGATAGTAATGATCTCCAGATGTGTCCTGACTAATTTGAATTCACAATTTAACTATTGGCGCACGACGGGATAGATATTATAGCCAGTTTGATTGATGTTATAGCCAGCAATTATATTGTACGTGATGCTAACTCAGCTCACTGATATATGTCGTAAGTGATAGCGTACTCTTCGTCAGTGTGTATTATGGATATCAATATGCGAAAGCAATGGTGTGAATGGCAATTTTGGAAAAATAGTATTATATATCTATGTTTATATTTTTTTCATATTTACATGTTGTTCAGCATTATTCAGTAACATACATCAGGCGTTCAGGATCAAAAGCAGATAACTCCAAAATAAAAAAAAATAAAATATTTCGTTAGTTTAGTCGAGGAACCTGAATTATCTGAAGCTTAAATTATTGTTTGAAATAATGATTTGTCCGCTTTTGATCCTGAATCCTTTTTTTTTGTTCTTTTTTTATGAAGCATCCTGTATGATTAACATGTTTTTCAGTAATATGGTACTCAAAAGTACAGGGTCATTGACACTAGACTCCGTCTCTCCGACTTTAGTCCTAATATCAACCCCGATCGAACTAGACCTAAAGAAGATCTGCAATATGGGTCGAAACGTCGGCTTTCCAATAAACATTTCTCCCTGTATAAGAGAATTTCTTTTTACCACAACCTGTACCATTTTCTACCTCATATATATATATATATATATATATATATATATATATATATATATATATGTATATATGTTTATAAAATGTAAACTAATATTATAAATAAAATGGTCCGAGTAGAGGTCAATAAATTTCTCTTAGTATTGGAGAAATGTTTATTAAGATGCCAACGTTTCGACCTTCTTCAGGGCTAAATATGCAAAATGCAGACAATTGAAAATTAAAAATAGTAAAAAATTTTTAGCATGGTAAATATAAATAATAAAATCATGGTAAATGCAGACAATTGAAAATTAAAAATAGTAAAAAATTGCTAAGCATGGAAATATAAAGGTTAAAATGTATGAGTGTATAGTACTAATAATCAAGTGACAGGAAGTTAGTAAAATACATAAAGAATAAAACAGAAAGTTTTAAAAATTAAAGAATAAGGTAATAAAGATAAAAATTAAATATTAAAATGGGTAAATATTAAAGTTAAAATACATGAGTATCAGGTATCTGAATGGTTGAAAATAATGATGGGGAGGGGAGAGAACATGATACATATATCAATAAAGAGCTAGGATGATCATGTGGAGCATTAATAACCATAATAATAAAAAATAAATAAAAACTACAATAAGTAGTAAATATAAAAATTCAGAAGTAATGAGAATAAATAATACAGTAATGAAAATAAAAAATACAGTATGTAATAAACAAAGTAAGTAATAAATCAAGTAATAAAAAAACGCCATAGTGTAATAAAAATGAAAATGTTAATAAGAAACGATGATAAATAATTGAAGTGAGAAATACAGTTAACTACCAATGGAGACGATGATGTATACAAAAATATGATGCATTACTTGATTTATGGTGACAGATTGTACTTGTTACTAACCAATTATCTTAAGATACTTACGGAAAAAAAAAATTGGAATGATTAGAAATGTCAACCAGCGGATCTAAGGAATGGGCATATAAATAGTTAGTTTACATATCCAATAAAATAAAAAAGATTTGTAAATATTTTCTGTATGGTTCTTAAAATATACTAATAACAAATATAGATTTAAATAACGAATATATGGTTCTATTACTAGCGTTGCACTTCTCAACCACCGATGTGAGGGCATTCCTGGCGCTTGTGTTTCTGTCAACAGATTTCTATTTTGCGACTTGTAGATGTGCCACTAGAAGGCATTCTTTCTCTTTTATTTGTCCACCATTTTCATAACATGTATTTTCGGATCTGTGTTTTATGAAAACGTCACCCACGCGTGTGACAGAACGTAAATGTTGGCGGTATTTTTGCGAATGACTTAAGACCTTTCCCGCTGTTCCCTCTTTACTTAGGCTGTTCAATTGATATCGAGTCGATAGTACGTTATATTATATATTTGATCTATACAGTGTTTCGAAAATGGCAAAATCCGTTCTTCATTTAGGTATCCAACTTCCTATATCTATTACTGCTATTAGACTTTTTTTATGTGCCAAATATTTGTATTTATTTATTTTCTTCTCAGCATTGCTGGTTGATGCGACTTAATCGGAACAAGGTCAAGGTTAAGCTTAATCGATTTATCGATATTTAAAAATTTTCGTACTATAATATTAGGAGTTCCTAATAACACTGCTTTTTGAAGTAGTTCAACTTCCTTGTTCAGTTCAAGGACTTTATTGTTTCCTCTGGAATAAGGCCATTTGTAGAAACTACGATTGTTAGTACTTCAACCCTCACCAGCTTATAAGCTCCTGATATTTCCGAATTTTTTGTCCTATTCATTTTTGCACGTTATCATCGGAAGGAACTCCTTTCTCAATAATCTGTGCTTTCTTTACTTCCTTGTTAATAACCACGATATCAAGTCTGTTGTGGAGAGCGGAGTGGCTCAGTGGTAGAGCACTGAGTTGCCATGCCGGAAATCCTGGTTCAAATCTCACTGCAGGCAGTTGCTTATATTTAATCGCTTTGGGGCGAGAGATGGATTATATGAGATTTAGGACCCTCTTGGGCTGGGTGAGCCCCGCCTCTATAAAATATTATAAAAATAGGGTACCCAAAATAAGTGGGAAAAACATGGTGGTTGAGCGTGACCTAGGACAAGTCACATCCTTGCAGAACCGTTGTTCATGAAACAGTACAGTCTCTACCATGTACTGAACCCCATGGGTCGTAGTGGTTACAGGTTCAGGTCTGTTGTGAGGTACATGGTGGTCTGTTATCATCGTAAGGTCCCAATATAATTTAACATTACCACTTTCTAACAATGCTTCAGGATGATATCTGTAGAAAGATTGTTGATCTTTAATTGGATCACAACTTTTAGCAATTGCTTGATGAATGTCCTGCGCTGCATTGTTGTGTCTTTGAAGGTATTCTTTTCCCACTAGTACTTGACAGCTTGAGGTGACATGTATGGATTCATTTGTAGATTTGCAAAGACACTTATCATCAATGGCCTCTTGTAAGATATACTTCCTAGACGAACAAGTCCATTACTTGATTTTGTATAGCTAAAAGGAACCCTTCCGTCTCTGGAAACATACTTCCATTTTTTAACCATTTTACAGATGCTGCTAAATTCATTCCAGAAGTTTTTAAGGCGCTGTAAAATCTCCTGTGTAGTTGTTTACATTTCCAAGACTCGGTTAGGCTCTGTTCAGTTAGGTTCTCGTTCGGTTCCTGCTGAAGCAAGTTCCATGATCAAGCCTTGCAATCGCAGATAATACTAGTGAAGTTCTGCTCACGACGTACGCCTTAAGTTGTGCTCCTTGTTCTCTTCACGATTGTAATAAACTAGTGAGAGTTTATTATTATTATTATTATTATTATTATATAAAAATAAATTAGACTTTTTAAGCATTTATTACTATAATTATTACTCTAAATGATAGAGAATTGATGATTTGATTCACAATTATTTAATAAATTTCTTACACTTGTCTTTAAAGTAATTATTTTTTTTCAGGTATGTTCATTCTGTAATCAAGAAATATAAATGTAAGTTTATTTATATTATTCTATTTGTGTAAGGATAGTATCATTTTATTCATATTATTCCTTCCCTATTTTGTTCCATTTTTCTATTACTCTGCATTATTATATTATCATTTTTTTGGTACTGTAATGTAATTTTATAGTTATTCTGTTTTGTCTGTTTTCTCTCACAGCCCTGAAGATAGCCTACAATGTAGGTCGAAACGTCGGCACACAATAAATAAGTATGCACTTATTATGGTGTTTTAATTGACTTCACCCCCAACTATCTCTATCCTTACATAAGAATTATATTGAGTTGGTTAAGGAGCAACTTCTAGTTTTTTTTATAAAAGCATTGTCGAATCAATCTTACCGTTTGTATTCGAAATTCGTTTGGTCTAGGAATAAATTTTCTTTTTCATTATAAATTTAATTGTAATTTATGTATAATTTATAAAATACCTGAGGAATCAGAGTAGCTCAATGAAGCACTTGGTTTGGTGGTATTAAATCTTTGTTTTTTAATTACATATTTTAATTTTCTGAATGGATAACAACACAATCATGTTTTGATTTCCAACATTTTTAATAAATTTATTATGATTGATTGGAAAAAAAGAGGAAAAAACCGACTATTGTAACACTACAACCCATGAATGCTTTTGGTAGTAGAGGGAAGTCTATGGTAGAGAATGTGGTATTCTTTTCCCCAGATTAAGGTCACTCACATTACAAAGGCTGGGTGAGCCCCAAGATGGTCTGCTGATCACGCAGGGTCCATCCGGGGCTGTTAAATGATGAAATAATGTATCTATATATATATATATATATATATATATATATCAGTGTTCTTTCACTTTCCCCGCTCCTTATGAATAATTGCCGAATTTTTAAAAAAATAATTCAGTTAGCAATTGAGATTCATTTAAAACTCGAACTGTTTCATTTTACAAAGACATCCTTACACTTTGCTGATTTACATAACGACACGGCAATAAAGACACTTTTACATAAAGAGTTATTATGTACGGCCCGAACCCTGGGAAGAAACGCTTGGTATTCAGGAAGCGGGACAAAAGATCTGTAATCGAGTTGCTGTATTGGTCCGCGGTGTACTCAACAGGACTCCCAATTACCTATTTACCGAAAAAGTGGTTCGGGAGGGGGGCGAGTTATCTCATTGGGCCTCTTCGGAATACCAATCATCTCCCGCGACAGGTGGCAGGCCCACGTCTTCGGCTGCTTAGGAACCAATTGTCTTACCGGAGAGATGTTCATCATTATCGAATGGAATACTTTATTCAGATCTAACTTTATTGCCGATCGTTATTCAGCGTTCTTCGTACCGCTATTATTTTAGGTTGTAGCAGAATTTTAAGTATCTAGAGCTCAGATTCGCTGTGCTGAACGTCCTCGATTAAAATCCGGCTATGGAATTTGCAGAACCAAAGGGTCTTTCCCAGCCTCCATAGACTGGTTGCCTAAAACGGGTCGAGAGTGTTCTAGATGAAATCCCCTACTTTTTGTGTTTGTTTCATTTAACGTAATTTTGCTGCTATGGCTAATCGGACGATTCCACGATGAGAGTCCTAAATGATGCCTATTGCATTTTTTATAGAATACATGATTTATAGCCATCGTCATTTTGCTTCCTATCCGAAGGCATTTTACTTGCTTTAAAAAATCTTAAGACCACCTGCTTGGGTTTGAAGTTGTGATAAACCAAATCACCTGTTTGCTCAAAAACATTAGAGTTGCTACTATGCATTAATAAACCATGCATTATTACAACCCTTTTTAGGTTTTAGTGGTTAAAGTTTTTTATTTTATTACTACGTGGTGCAGTATATATTGGTCTCGGTACGTCAGGAGGTGACTTAGAACAGATCAGGCACTATCAGAAGATTTCCCCCTAATGAATAGTAAAGGCTGGGTGAGCCCCAAGTGTCTCTTGTTTTCGCTGAATTAATTCACAGCTAATAAAAAAATAATTTATCCACCACATAGAAATGAGTCAACAGCCCTGTTTAGACGTAAAACTTTATCTTATTGAAAATAATTTTCTTTTAGGTATTAGAGTTTTAGTTTTGTTCTGTATAATACGTTATAAACGGAAAGTTATTCTTGATTACCCTTGTTCTTTTGTTCTACAAGACACCCTTCCGCATGTATCGGAGATTAAGGAGCGAGATGATTGGTGCGAACTGCTGGGGGATGAAGATAGAGGAAGGGTGGCGGAGGAGACAGGACGCGGCACCTGGCCTTTCCTGATTAAAACAGAGCAGCTGTGAGAGATTGGACAGTCCTGCCCCGGAGCCACCAATCAGCCTCTTTGTAGTGGTCTTCCATGTCCTTTAGTTCCTGCTCTCTCAGGTCCTTTTGTCTAACGCTCGCTTGAAGGAGAGGAAAATAAAAAAAGGAGGAATCACAGAAGCTATAATGGAACATGGTATCCGCGCCTTGTTCGTAGTGTCTTGATTCTCTTAAATCTATGTATCTTGCTTTTAAAATAGTTATATATTAAAATTTGTTTGCTTGAAAAATCACAGTAAAGTATTATATAACAGTAAAAATATGGTTTGCGTAAAAACCCACTATGCTCAAGATACCGGGTTCACAGCCCGGCATTTAGCCTCGTGATTTTTTAAAGCGAGTAAGAAATCCTTGATTGTACCAAGTTCGGATGGAACAGTGCTCCCGCGCCTGTGCGGTGTCAGGTACTCATTACCTGATGGCCAAATTTAGGAATCCCTCTGTAGCACTGCCCGATTAGCCACAGCAGCACAAAGTTTGGTTTGACAAACAAACAATTTAAGGATTACAACCCAGGTATTCAGGTTCTCCAAACCCGGCTAGTGGCCTTATGATTTTTTAAAGGGATTAAATAATCCTAAGTAATGTTGTCCTTCGGATGGAACGTAAAATAGATGTCACAATTCGGTTAGGTACTTGTTAAAGATCCCTATCTTAATTATAACTGGATAAGAAAAGTTCAGGACTCCGTCAATTAGCCATAACAGCCTAAAGTGACGTTTAATAAACAGACATAAAAAAACCTTTAGTACTACAATCCATCAATCTTGGGTGCAGTACCTGGTAGAGACTGAAACTTATGAAATACTAGCGTATGCCCGCGGCTTCGCTCACGTGGAATTTGGTCTGCCACATAAAGTTTCGTGAAAGATCATTTAAAATAAATAATTTAAATAATTTTTTAAAATATAAGTTACTCGTACATCCAAAATTTCAGATGTCTAACTTCAAAACTGACGGATTCTATACAATCATTGAACCCCTATTATATTAAAGCGGAAAACCATGGGGTGGAATTATCCAAATTTCTTTCTTAAACTATACAAAGGACCTATCTACAAATTTCAAGATGCTAAGTTCTTGATTTGCCTTTAATTATGTACTATAACGGGGGGCACATGCTTCCCTGCCCCCACATAAATCTGCCCTTGCTGTAGCCTATTATGTATGACCTATTTTACTCAATAATTTACATCCGAATCTGTCCAGTAGTTTTTGCGTGAATGAGAGACAAACATACAAACTTTAACATTTATAATATTAGATAGATTAGTAGGATATCAAAACAAATAGTATCACTCAAGTTCATTCTGTTATTTTAACAGAAATGGATTCTCCACAATTACTAAAAAAACAGTCGGGGGGCCCTTATCCAAATAATTATATCCTTGGGGGTGGAATTATCCAAATTTCTTTCTTAAACTATACAAAGAACCTACAAATTTCGAGATGTTAATTACCTGATTTGTCTGTAAGTACCTCAAAAACTGGCGGGGGGGCACGTGCTCCCGTGCACCCCCCTAAATCTGCGCTTGATATAGCCTATGTGTTATTCTGATGTATAACGTATATTACTGTAAAGTTTCATCTAAATCCGTTCTGTAGTTTTAGCGTGAAAGAGAGACAAACATACAAACTTTCACATTTATAATATTAGTAAGATAAAATCTAAATGATGCTAAGCCCACAATACCCATCAGTCTTCAATAGATAGTAGCATCCTAAAGGGTTTGATGGTGTGGTAAAAAATCTGAAAAATAATTACTGTTTAATATGAAATTACATTTCTTGTTTTTAGCACTCTTCTAATGATACATGAGTAGAGCGAGATTGTTGGTGATGTAAAAATATCATTAAAAGATATCGGACTTAAAATTAAGATATCGGAATACATTGGTTTTTTAATAGCAAAGTTTTTCTTGTCTGTTCATTTAAGGCCACTTTATGCTGCTATGGCGAATCGGACGATGCTACTGGGGGGGGCGCGCTAAATTTTACGTATCCAGGTGTAATCAGGATATGGATATTTAAGAGGCACCTGCCACCGTTATTTTACGTCTTCTTAAGCACGGCTTAACCACGTATATTTAGTCGCTTTAAAAAAATCACATGGCTGACTGCTTTCGAAACCGCGACCTTAGGCATAGAACGTTGTTATGCTGCCCACTACACAACAGGTGACCCCAAAGTTCTTTTGCTTTATGTTTGACCATGCCCCCCCCCCCCCAACTATTTTTCACACTACTCAAATGTTACCCATTATAATTGCAGTCAACTGGAATACTATTATTTTAATTCCTTCGTTATCACCATACAGTGTATTATGAGTGTAGTGCAAATATTTTAAAACATGGCTTAATATAAAAATATAACAATTTACATAAAAATAGTAAATATACATATAAAAATTGAAAGCACGCGAAATTTCCAGAAATAATCTCTCTCTCTCTCACTCTCTCTATCTATCTCTCTCTCTCTCTCTCTCTCTATCTATCTCTCTCTCTCTCTCTCTCTGGATGCCGCTAATTTGGTGACGGGCGGATGCGCCCGGTAGCGGGGACCGCGACTGTTTCAGTAATGAATTCAGTAAGGTTACGGTAACGAGCTACGTGTCACTGGTCGTAACAGTAACATGTAACAGGTGTTACTGCAGCCATCTCATTAAGAGGAGTTGGCCGCTGGGCCGATAACAATGCGTCCATCCGCGGCAAAATGCGCTCGGAGCACGTCGTCTCGTTAGGCCAGCAAGGTAGGATCGGGCGCACAGCTGTGTTCTCTGTGGGTGTGTAGTGACACGTATTCCCGCTCTTCCACGTCGTTCGTTATGTTAATTTTTTAATAATATCCCCGTATTTGTATTTAAAATGGAAGAACGATAAATTAAAACGTTTTTTGCCCTTTTATTGGGAATTTTCAATACTTTTTCAAGTCAACAATTAGGTTAAATGTTGCTCACAAATGATGCAATTTGAAACGCATTATTGCCCCCTTTTTCGTAAAATTACTTTTATTTTGTATTTATAATTAACACGAGGACTCGCAGGGGGAGGGGTCTTTATACCCTCCCTCTCACTGAAGTCCCATCAGCAACTTGATAACTGGCATTTCTAACTTTGAGATAACTTAAGTAAGTTGGAAAAACTAAATAAAAAGTCCAACTGAAAAAATTAATATATTTATTAATAATTTTTAGTAAAAACTAGAGTAAATTATAGGAACATAAACATCAAATTGGGATTTTGCAACTCCAATTGCAAAACCACGAGGTGTCATATCGGAGTCCTGTTAACCGGATTTTGAATTCATCGATTGTGAAATCTTACATCACTCAAAAGTAATGAAAAAGGTTTGTATAAAATAGCCGTGCCTGATGTCGTTTCTTTGTGTCGTTAAATTGTTTAATTATTAATTAAATTAATGCCTGGCGAAACGTTGGTAGAAAATTCACCGACACGGTCTAAACCAGAAGAAACAACTGAAGTATTTTGTATAATTAGTGGCCGTGGAAACTTAAAAGAGTATTTAAAATAAATTATAATCTGGATTGACAATTTTAAGCGTGATTCCTTTACCTCTTTCTTTTAGTATTTGGTGAGTGGTAAATGTCTGCCAAGAGCTTGAAGGAAATAAAAATAATCTGGAACTTACTTACCTAGTTTGACGAGAAGACTTTAAGACCTGATGGTGAGACTTGTAAAAGGTAAGAAGGTTGAGTGAGGGTTGTCGGGGCTATTCGGGGCTATAAAGTCGGTTTCGAATCCTCTATCAGATTGCGCTCTGATCCTCGAGGTACTGCTGACAGCACCCCTCTCTCTCTCTCTCTCTCACTCTCTCTCTCTCTCTCTTTTTCCTGCTCTCAGAAAAAAAAGAGCAATAAATAGCTCCTTTATTACTCAAATCTCCTTCGCCTTACTAAAGGATGTAGACGACGTTTATCGCGTTGTTGGTAGTTTTCAAATTGTTATGGTGAAAACTTTAATTTTTAAAGTGAAACTTTTATTCTATCGCCCCAAAATTTTTTATTCGTCTATCGCATGTCGTTATACACGGAAAATGGGTAAAGTGAAAAGTGCATGACAGAGCAGCTAAGTCCAATATGGCGGCGCCCAGTCAGCTCACCGTTAAATATTAATATTTACTATTAATAAATCTCTTCAAAGACTATCAAATCCTTTTATCAGTGTGTATTAATTTTAACTTGATGAAGTATTTTAATTTTTATTCGGTTCATTCAATGTATTTAATTTTATTTAGGCCTTCAGTCATCTTCACAATATTTAAATTTTGTATATATATATATTCCGTACTCTAATACGCAAATTGAAATGAAATTTTATAATTGAATATTTTGTCTACTATTAATTAAGTTACGATTAAAAAAGCAATTTTAACACCCTAAATCGAATAATTTGCCAATTTTTTTTTTATTTAAATGCCTACAAACCGAAAAAAGTTTCACTTGCATCGTGGTTTCATAAAACCACACAACTTTCATGTTTAAGGTAAACTTATGATTTTCAAGACTTGTTTTCCGTACCTACTGTAAAGCTTGCTAAAAAAAAACAAAAAACGACAGCTATAACCCAGAAGGGTCTTGAGTTTCGTAAATGATAAGGATTAAAACGTTTTTCAACCAACGATAGAGCAAAGAATTAATTTGTGTGTGATTACGCTCAACCACCAGATTTTTCCCCTATTTTGGTCTCCCATTTTATTGAGGATGAATGAACCCCTCGAGGATCTGCTCATCCCACAGGGGTCTATCTAAGGCTGTAAAACAGAATATATATTTTATCTACTACAGCCGGTTTCGAACTGGGTACTTGCTCAGCACTGTAACTCAGCACTCTACACAGTGAGCTACCATCCTAAGTCCGTTTATTTTTTAAGTTTGAAAATAATTACAATTTTTATTATAATGCAATTGGGAAAAACACAATACAAAGCCTTATGTTTCAAATTTCTCCAGTAATACACCCACTTACCGGTCGACGTTTCGCCTATTCAGGCATCATCAAGACACAAAAACAAAAGTGAGTTGGATGTTGAACGTCTTGGTGGTGGGGTGCTGTCTCAGATGTGGAGCCTGTTTGGGCTGTTGATCGTTGGGATATATTGCACCTTTTTCTTCGAGATGTGATTCACATACCCTTTTTTTTTGTTTTTGTGTCTTGATAATGCCTGAATAGGCGAAACATCGACCGGTAAGTGGGTGTATTACTGGAGAAATTTGAAACATACGGCTTTGCATTGTGGTTTTTCCCAATTGCATTATATTAAATAATTGTGTTTCTTTTTGAGTTTTTGGCTATATTTTATTGATTATAATTTTTATTTTGAAGAGAAAAGATATGTCCAGGCCCGGGATTCGAACCCGGGTCTCCCATGTTTCCGTCGTGGTGCTCTATCTTGTTCGTACCTCGGTCAGACAAATCCATACATAAATAAAATAAATTATAATAATTATACTTTTAAGAAATATATAATAATGAAAACTTTTAATTTTACTTGTAATTGTAGTTTAATTTTTTTTTCTTTCCTCCCTATTTGGGTAGCAATAGTTTATTCAACACACGCAGTGGATGTTTAAATTTCATGAAAGCTCTATTGGTCAGTATATACTATCTCATTCTTGCTTAAAAAATATTGATACAAATACATAACTATACAAAAAATAGTTCAAAGCGGTATGTACGTAAACGAACCAAACATTTATTATTGTAGGATATCAATTTCTTTCATTCCATTAATATTGTTATATATATATATATATATATATATTTATATATATACAGTAAAACCTCTAATTAACGGGCAGGCCTGGTGCAAATGTTTTTGCCCGTTATTTAAAGGTGTCCGTTAAAGAGAGGTTTTATTTTTTCATAAATACTTATTTGTACAAATTAATTCTCTCTTATTTAATTTCCCGTGTGTTTAAAAGGTACGTACATTAAAAACAAAAAGTAGTACACAAAATTTCTTTTTATTCCAAAAATGATATAATGTACATTTATGTACGGTTATGTAATTATGTAAATTATGTTCATAAAATAAAAAAATACAACATAAAATAATTAGATAAGTAAAGTAAATAATTAGAATACATAATTAGATAAGTAAAGAATTAGTTTCAGTAAGTAAATTAATGAACAATTTCAAATGTCATTCATGTTAGAGAAGAATTGGTCGACTGTATCTTCTAATATATATAAGTTACTATGAATATAATATATAATCTACTATAAGAATTACTAAGAATATATATAATCTAATACATATAAGTTACTAAGAATATATTGTTATAATTGTTGTTTATTTTATTATTACTAATTATTTTTTCTCTCTGTTGGAAGTTTTTTTATACATTTTTTCTTTCATTGTAAATTATGATTCTCCAGAGATATATTTAAATTTGTAGAACTATTTTTATTTGAGACTGGTTTATTGGTACAGCATTTTTATTTTGTGAAATGTAGCAAATTATACAAGAAATAAATAAATAAATCTCTTGTTGCTACTGTTCCTTTATTCTTTCTTATCCCGGATACGTGCGATTAATAAATAGTATTGAGAAACTATTAGCTGTACATGAAGGGTCTAGGGTTCAGTTCGAACTAGAGGCTGTTTTGGACAACAGTTATGCAGGGAGAGGATATGTCCTAGACTTTGCTCAACCTCCAGGTTTTCAACCTAATTAAGGTTACCCTCTTCATAGAGGATACTTGAGGACCCGGAGGGTCTCCAGTTCCCATAGAGTCCATCCTCTGTTAAATGACTCAGTAAATCATCCGCCATAGCCGGAACTCAGCGCTCTACTCTCTGAGCTACCACGCTCCTATTTCTATTTTCATTATTATACGATCTCATAAATCTCACATTGAGTCGTCAATTATCATTTTATAGCTCATCGCGTTTGTGCGTTTAAATATTTCACCAGCTCCTTTAAATACTTCCTCGATGGGCGAATGACAGGCGATAATTGATCTGAAAAAGGAATATGGCGATGATAATAACAAAAATTAGCATTCAGATGACTCTTTAGTGATTATTTCGTAGAGAAGAGGTGGGGAGGGGGATGGAGGAACGTCACTCAACGTCAGTTGTGATATTTTTCGCTAGGGGCGGGACTATCGCTCTCAGGAAGGAACTCATTATACTCACTAATTAAACACTATTTTAGATATAATCGACTGCTTCCTTTCACCTTCCTAACCTGACGTACTTAACTCGCTTTTTCCGTTTTGTAAATATCATTGCACATTAAAAAAAAATAGATTACTGCTAAATTCTTTTGAATTATTATCCTTAAATTAATACCCCCTGTAACGTGGCTGAGGATCTCTTATCATAAGAGTACTTAATCATGCCATGGTTAAGGTACTGAGCACTGTTCTTCTTCACACCTCTCATGTAATTTTGTTGTAATTTTACAGTTAGAAAACCTGTATATTGTCAATTTATTGTATTGAAAGAGGAAACAAAATCTATAAAAGTTGTACCACTACAACCCATGGAGTGGTTTAGTATACCGCTACCTTAGTATTACAAAGTTGTATGATACAGCTATACGAAAATGAGGAAAACTATATCAAAAATTCTGGGTGCCTTTTATTTGTGGTTTTAGTATGATGCCTGGTCGCGATTTTTTGAAGTTTTGAAGATCTATGTATAGTTTTCGACCCACAGAATCATTTGGTATCAAAATCTCTGATTTTTCAATTTTGTAATATACAACCTTGTAATACTAAGGTAGCGACACACCTTTGTATTTTTGGTCTTTGGATGATACCCAGTCGCGATGTTTTGACGTTTTGAAGATCTATGTATAGTTTTCGACCCACAGAATCATTTGGTATCAAAATCTCTTATTTTTCAATTTTGTAATACTAAGTTAGCGATATGTTAATGGCTGTACTGTTTCTAGGACAACGTTCGCGTGATTATGATATCAATTTTATCAAATTCTAGTTTTCTTTTTTTCTCATCTAGACAGTTTTGGTGACCCTGTACTAGTACAACCCATGATAGGTCTTGAGTTTAGTGTGGGATAGGCATAATGGTTCTTGGACAACAGCTGTTCAGGGAGGTGGTATGTCCTAGATTACGCTCAGCCGCCAGGTTTTTCTCCAATTACAGAATACCCAACTCCAAAAGGTTTCTTAGATCCCACAGAGTCCACTAATGGCTGTTAGTCATTATTTGTATGCCACAGCTGGATTAGAACCCGTGATCTTGAGCATAGAAACTCAGCTACCCAGCTTCTATTAAAATAATTTGTAAATAAACTGTATATTGATGCTTTGCTATATCCCGTTTCACATCGTCATGACTGTGGATTTCTTGTGCTGTTACCAATTATGAAAATACGAATTTCTTCTGGAAAAAAATTCCATATTGTTGCAGAATTTTATGCTCTTCAATTGCAAAGGAAATTCTTCTTCTACCGTGACCTTTGACACAGGTTGTTATCCTAACCACTGCCCCAGAAGTGTCCCCAATTTAATTGAGTCCTAAATTTCAACTGACCAGGATTTTGAATAAACCATTAAAACAAATGTTGTGTTCAAGTTGTTCTATTTAATATAATAGTTTTAAGTGCTTAAATCTGGATGTGGCAGATAACTTATTTAATCTGTTGACCGAAAACGGACCCTTTGAAATTGGGGAGCTCACCGAGCCTCTATAATGTGGGCGCCCTAAATTGGGGATAAAACTCGGCGTTTGATCGCTTGATTTTCATGAGTTATAATGTTACATTATTTCAGAAAGTTCCTTAATGAACTTTTAAGAGAAGTATTATCAACTCGATTAATCCCATGTGTCGATTTAATCCTTCTCGATTATGTATTAAAGATATACGAAATTACTCAATTAAAGTAGATGAAGTACAGTACCTGATGGTTCGTTATCTCGGAATAATCAACTCCTTGATAAACAGTTGTCATCGAGACTATAGAGTCTCTACCTCGTACTAAGCCTCTTCTTGGGTTGTGGTATAGGTTTTTCTAAATACAGGAACATGTTATAATTGTAACGGGAGTTAAATAGCATCGAATGACCTTAACGTTCCATATGTTAATGATTTAGCCCATTCCAGATACCTATCATTCCACAATAAACTTCAAACCCATCCAAACCCACTAGTTTCCATCCTTGCATCGAACTCCATCCCGGTCAATCCTCCTAGGCGTCTGAAGAGAAGATGGCCTCGGGACCTTCTATTATAGAACTTTATTAGACTGCTGCCAGTTGGTAGTATCTCTGCATGTCCTATCATGTATTATTTACTCTTACAGCAATTATACTAGATGTATGTATTACAGTTGTACAACTCAATAAAATAATCAAATAAAAAAAATAGCATAGAGAAGGTTATAAATAGCCGGGTGACCAATGAGGGTTTGTGTGAAATGGATTTGCCACTGTCTCAACCATTAAATTTATTTTATTGCATTCATTAGTTATTATTTGACCAACATTAATTAATATTCATTTTTGTCGTTCATTATTGCATAGTTTTTATTTATTTGTATTACAGTGGCAAATCCATGTGTAACCTGCCCCCAGCCGTATATAACCTGAAATATACGAGTCAAAAAAATTGTAAAATTCACATTATATAAAAATATAATAATTGAGAGTAGGTAATAATACTGAAATAAAGAGTTTTGTTTGAAGCATAGCTCTTTAAATAATAATAAAGGAATAAGTCGCAGAGTACTATTCTCTTTCTTTTATAACCTATTGTTTAGGTGCAGATCTATCAAGTATGACGACTTCACAGTTTAAAATTGAATCGACGGTTTAAATCTTCTTTTCTATCTCTCCCATAAACATTATCACACAAATTCCCCAGTTTTGCAACGAGCTATAGAGAGAGAGAGATTTGTGAACCAGTATCCAAACGAGACAGGAGAGAAATATCCGCGCCAAATACTGGGATGACAACATTACGAAGGGTCGAGGCTGACCAGGTAGGGTCGGGTCGGTACAAACCATGCGAGTGGTAATTAAACCGGAAGAATTACTGGACCGCGGAGGTTACATTTCCATACTGTCTCGTTTGTTCTGCCCTTTTTATTATTCTGTTGTCTCCTCTGCCATGTACGGGAGGGGATGTGATGTGTTCGCTTGGTACAGAATGCACTTCCTGTATCATTTATAGAAACCATAAAAGGTAATAATAGCTTTAATTAAAAAAAAATGTTATATTTTGGTATTTTACAACTTTAGCTTAGTAATTGAACAAAAAAAAAAAGAGAAAACCTGTACCATTGTAACCCCATGAAGAATCCTGGGTTCACTACTTGGTAGAGACTGTTCAGTTTTTAAGACAATGGTTGTGTAGGAAGGTGGTTTGTCCTAGATCACGCTCAACCCTAATCAGACTTCCCCCTATTTTGGGTTCTCACTTTAAAGAGCCTTTGAAAGGTCCTAGATCCCATAGAACTCATGATCCGCTTTTAACACCTTAAATAAAATTTGAACCCGGAGCTTTCGTTACGGCAACTCAGCGCTTTACCACCGAGCCACTTCGCTTCCTGCAGTATATTTTACTATACGAGAATACTAAATTTTTCCCCTTACTCTCTGGTTGCCACGTTATAGAGGCTGAGTGAGCACCAGGAGGGTCTAAGATTCCTTAGTTCCTGAATCTATGACCTCCAGCCCTGCAACTGATCGCTATACCACCGAGCTACAAAATTCCCTGATCTAAACAAATTTAATAATTTTATTGATAAGGAAATGGTTGACTACATGTATTTTAATGAATGTTGAAAATGATCGGAGGATGTAACCGATTAATGTTACATTATTAAGTAGTACTTATTAGTTTTTGTGCTAAAGTTTTGGCCTAATTTCTTTTTTTTCTCCACTGAAACGGTTCTATGTTCCAAGGTGCCAACGGCCATACCACGTTAAACACACCGGGGAAAAACCGCGTGCTGTTGGCATCAAACTTAACAATTAACCAAATAAATATACATTTGGCTGTATGGATGGAAGTATCCAATGCCATTAAAAAGAAAAATGTTCCAAGGCCAATAGCGTTGAAAACGAGTAAGTTTCTATCACCTCTCGTTTAGATTGGAGCAAAGTCACAAGATGCCGCTGGCGGCAAAAGAATGACTGATAAATCTGTTTCAGTGGAAAAAAAATTCGGAAATTTCGGCACTTACCTCCTATTCAATGTCAAAGTCTCAATTATAGGAATTTAAAGAATGGAGTACGATGAACAAAAGGTTTTATTATAAAAAATAATTTATGCGATCTTCAAAAGTAACCGCAGTAAAATGAAAATATCTTGTTGTTGATTACTTTAGTACTGCTCTATTATTTTTATATTTTATTCCTATATAAAATATACGTCCCTAGCCTATAAATTAGGCCGAAACGTTGGCCTAAATTAAAATAAGTTTTACTTATCTATGTAAAATTAACTACAATACCCCTCTTTCTGACATTTTTTTCGACATTACTGAAATTATTTTTCTTTTAATTTTAACATCTAAGAATCTGAAAACTATTCTTACAACCTGTTAAGTAACGTAATCTGTACCGTGAAGATGTGTTGAAGATGTTCTGAAGCAGTGATAGTGTACACAAGGCATTAACGTAAAGGTTAATCCTCTTCCCTGACTAATGTCAGGTACTCACTTCAGACCTGTCTTGACTCCAGAAGATCCTGTCAGATCTCTGTCCTTAATCTGACACAGGTCCCTAATTCTCTGTTTACCCCAACTGTTTGACAGCAAGGATTTGTGTTAAGGTCTTACTGTATTAGGAAGTTAGCGGTCTAGTATACCTGGGCTACCTCAGTCCTTGAAACACTTGTACAAAAATATTTTGTTTTAATTTTTTTTTGTTCAGTTATTCCTTAGTACTGAGAAATGGTTTCTCCTTATTCAATCAAGGAACCTAATCGAATTGTTTATTACGTACATAGTGGTAAAGTTTTTATTTATTCTATTTTTTTATTCGTAAAATAATCTAACATCCTCCTGGGATTCACCCAGCCTCTGTAAAGTGAGAACCCAAAGAAGGGGAAAATATCTGGCGTTCGAGCGTGATCTAGGACAATTCACCTCCCTGTTTGTCCAAGAAACTACAGAGAGGGTCTCTACTAAATACTGAACCCAAGACCCTTTATGGGTTGTAGTGCTACAGGATTTTTTTTTATATGAAACGACGAAATATTTTATTACATTAGGATGCATACAAAAATGACCGTTTTTTCAAATCAAGATTTCAAAGGAATGTAAATATTTTAATCCTATTTAATAATTACCAATACTTAATAATTCCTTTTCGAGCATTCTCTAAGCCTGTTTAATCCTATTCGACTTAAAAAAAAGTCATGTACATATCCTTGACCAGTGTACTGCACGGCATTGCCTTCAAACATTTAGTAGTAGAGATACGATGTTGGAAAGGAAGAAGGGCTCCGGGCGACCATTGATAAATAATGATGAGGTTCTGCAAGAAAATGTTGAGTAAAATCCATCCAAAAGTACTCGCGAACTTGCCAGGGAGTATGGTGTGTCGAAAGATACAGTTCGCCATCTACGCTCCTTTGGGAAGGTAAAAACGCGCTCTAGTCTGGTTCCTCATGAACTGACTGTAAAACCATTCTGATATGAGATTTTTTTTTTCATCCACTATATAGTTCAGACAAACACCGGATTACTACTTGTCTTGTCTATAGCCCATATTCTTCAAGGGAAAAAATTTATTTTAAAAAAATTGAAATTGCGGTCCAAGAGTCCCAAGGAATGGGATTGAGCAATTTACTAGCTAATGATGGTTGATAAAAGTGGAATATATTATGGTTATTAATTTTATTTTATTTCAAATAAATAATTATACAAATAATTGGTTGAAAAACAGGCATTTATTATATACTTTATTATCATAAAAACAATTGGCTTTAGGTTAGATCGACAATGGCAAATTGGATTGGAAACGAATCAGAGAACAGAGAGAGACAGCAAACAAATGGACTGCTACTAAGGATGTGTAACAGACGACGCGAATTTCTGCATTTACCTCACAATTGCTTTCTGGGGTATCTGACGGTAGAGCGTGAACTGGAACAAATCACCTCCCTGCTCAACTGTTGTGTAAGAAGCAGCACAGTCCCTACAGCGTACTGAACAGAAGATACTTCATGAGTTAGAGAGCTATTATTTTTTAACGCCACTTCATGCTACTATGGCTAATCGATCGATGCTACAGTGGGAGCTCTTAAACTTGGATATCCAGGTTTAATTAGTATAGAGATTTTTAACGAGTCACCGTTAAAGCTAAAACTAGTGAGATACCATGCAGTATCTGCCACGTACTGAACATAAGACCCTTTGATGGATTGTAGTGCCTCAGCTTTTTAACTTGTATAATAAAAACAATTAGCTTTAGGTCAAATCGGCTATAGCTCAGTGGATTGGAAATGCAGCAGAGAAGTAAGTAAGAGAAAAATAGATACATAGAGAGAGAGTTTGTGTGTGTGAGAGAGAGAGAGAGAGAGAGAGAGAGAGAGAGAGAGAGAGAGAGAGAGAGAGAGAGAGAGAGAGAGAGAGAGAGACTAATAGAAGGGAGAGAGATGGCAAACGAATGGACAGCTACGAGGGATGGACGAGAGGCGATACGAGACAGATAGAAAAGCGACGCGGCCATGTTGAATAGCCAGCGAGCAAACAAGAGTGTATAATAACAGATAGGCGGGGATATTTAAGGGCTGTTTACCTGTCAGCTGATTCCCTCGTACAATTAGCCAATAACAAAGCGGAGATTTACATCCGCCTGATCGCGGTGCCAGCTCCGTGTCAGTATACCCAGCAAAAACCTCCCTCCGCCACAACTAAATATCATCTGCTGCTCTGTTCCTCTGTTGATTTATCGTCACCGCTCTCTCCCTCTTTCATACCACCGCGGTGTACGTGTAGGCTCGCGTGTTATCACGGTTCGCGGGTTGTAAAATAATCTAAAACCATATTTTATCGGTGTTGCTCAGCAACGGATCTAGTCTTTTGTCGTCCTCGATCGGCTAAATTATAAATTTATTTTTAAAAATGAGCAAACCACAAAAACCCGGAGTGTGTAAAATAGTAGCCTGCCTATTATAATAGGGTGAAATCTGGCTGTTGAGCGTGATCTAGGACAAATCACCTCCCTGCATAACCGTTGTCCATGAAGCAGCACAGTCTCTACCATATACTGAACCCCAGAACCCATTCACGGGTTGTAGTGGTGCAGGTTCTTTTTTATAAAAAGACTCGTCAATTAACACTTTTCGACGCATGATAATATCCGTAATCCAAATATGAAACTCGGAATCGATCTCTGAATCGACTAAATATTGATAACAGTGTGACTAATGAAATGGGATTGCGCACATCAGCAAACTTCGCAGAAGCAGGTCAACACGTGCTAAGGACGGTGACCTAGCATCGATTAAGAATCGATAATGTCTTGGGTTCTATAGAAATCGATAGCTCAATGTCTCGATAATGTGTCATAAAGATTTATTACAATATTACGGTTATTCGTGTTGTTTAAAAGGGAAACCGGTGATCAGAGAATCATAAATTATCAAATGTAAAGTATGTGTGATCATTAAACATTGTATCAATGAGATCATGAAACATTGGTTTTATATTAATATATCACTGTTGTTATTATTTTCTGTTTATAATTAATCTGAGTTAATTATTACTAAACACAGAGTTATGTTGAAACAGTTCTACCTTATACCATATAATAATAATAGGCATATTATTAATTTCAAGATCAACTAGACATAAAATTATTATTAATACAGAAAGATCCCACGCAGGAAGACCTTAGTCTAAATTATAGATAATTAAGCATTGAAAAGTCACTGTTACAAGTTATCTTAGATTATGTGTGTGTTGGAGTTAGCTAATGAAAGAAGTGCCACGTCTTATCTGTGTGTGTACAGGCATATATTAGTCTGTAACACTACACCCCAAGGGGTCTTAAGTTCAGTACTTGTTAGAGACTTTTTCTAGAACAACGATTATGCAGGTTGGTGACTTTGCGAGACCATTTTCAATCGATTTAGTTTAGACTACTCTCAACCTCCTAATTATGGTTAACCATTTTAGAAAGGCTATATGACCTCCAGGAGGGTTTGTGGATCCCATAGGATACCTTTGTAGCTGCTAACATATTACATAGTATGCTGGATTCGCTCGTGGTGCCGCTTTAGACACGAGGTTGATTAGTTGACGTCTGATAACCCTCGGATACCACAGGCTCTATAACGAAACCTGTAACATCTGTTTGGTACCGTATTACCTTAATTTCAAGGTCAAGGATTTGTAGTTTGAGAGTAATATCTATCAGCCGTATTTAGATGTTATTAAAATTATTTGTTTTCATGTTGTGGATATCGTTTTGTAAAATTATTTTCGACTATATATATGCTGGACCTTAAAAATTTTTAACAACATTGGTAGAGTAGAGCTTTGGGGCTCCACTAAGCCATCGAATTCCTCTCTTATCCAATCCTTACAGTCCAAAATCCTTCGTAAAATCCTCAATGCTCCTTATTTTGTTAAGAATAAACTCATCCATAACAACCTTAATGTCCCTTTTGTTGCTGATTTGGCCCGAACCCGGTAACTATCCTTTCATAACAAACTTAATTACCACTCAAACCCTCTAGTTTCAAACCTAGCTTCCTCTTCAATTCCCGATAATCCTCCGAGGCGTCTGAAAAGAAGATGGCCACGTGACCTCCTTACTTGAACTTTGATTTGAGTACTACCAGTGGGTAGTTTCTCTACATTTCATTATCATGTCATTATATATTACTTAGCCTATTTACTTGTTGTATTATTGTAATACAGTTGTAGATATCAATAAATAAATTTTAAAAAAACAAAAAAAAAACAAAACAACATTGGTGATTGACGAGTAGACTACAATCCAAGGGATCTTGTGATGACTGAAATTTTAGAATCTGTGCATCAATTTCTTCTAATCTTTCCACCTGAATCTTATTTTCTGTAGTGTTGAAAAAAAAAAATTACATGAGTTATGAACAAATGAATATCTGAACTGTAAGTCTGAGTATCGTGCAAGTACTGATGTTTTTTTAACGAGAAATCCGTTATTTTGGAAAACTTTCTAGAGCAAATTAAATATTTTCTTATACATTAGTTTCTTTTTAATAACGTTATCATCTTTTATCAAACCTCCATAACCCAAACAATACTCCCAAACGGCATTTAAGATCAAAGCTCTTCCTCAGAGACGTTGCGCTGCCCCAATATTCAGGACTTGGTATAATTGCCTGAACAAAGACCCCTGCTCTCTGATTGGTTGCATTAGCGCAATCAAACAGGAAGAGCGGGCGGGCGGAGGTAAACAGATCTTGAGCGATTGCCTCATTCCATCAAAGGCGCCTTTTAATATATCTTTTCTTCGAGGAGTCTTTTGTTTGAACCCGAAGGAGGGAGGATCATCTCGGACGGTTTATCCTTTTATAATGAAAATTGTGTGCTCCTCGTGAGCAAACAAGAGAGTGGTAGGGGAAGAACTCTAAGAAGAACATCAGATGGCCTCAGGATTACACGGAGTAGAGGATGTCTTCTGACAGCCGCAACCCTTCCGGGCCGAAACATTTCCCAGGGGCCCATCAAGCGGTTCGGATACCCTGTCATCGGGGCAGGCTGCTTTCTCGATCTCGGGGGAAATCACAACCGTATCTGACATGTCGCGTTAGTTATCACGTATTGGCTTGTATATAGCTAATTACTTTGTAATTTAATTGCCCTAAATAAGTTATTAATATCCATTTGATAATTATTATTAATTATTTAAAAACGTTTTGATGTAACTGTCTACCTTCTATTGATCTTTTTAATAGAGATTTGTTTATTATGCTATTATAACTTTTAGTTCAGGGAGCAGGATGCCGCAGTGTGTACAGTGCTATGCTGAAGGTTCCGTTTGCTAACCCGGTTGTATCAGATAAATTATTTCATCTCCTAACAGTCACAGAGGGACCCTGTTACCTTCCTCTGTATCCTTAATTAAGAGAAAAGCCTTGCGATTGATAGTGAGCTTGTTGTCCTGGGAACATTATAGTCTGTCCCGTCTACAGAACCCGAGAACTTTCATTCATGGGTTATAGAGGTATATTTTTTTTTCTAGTTTTTTGTAATACAGCTAATCATCGTGTTAATAACAGTAAATTTGTTATCACACTACAATAAACAAAAGATATAATTAGACCAAGACAAGTCATATGTTTAATTTTGGGGGTTTAACTTCCAAATAAGTAAAATCCAAATGATATATAAAACAAATAAATAAATTGAATGTCCTAGAACTCCATCTGGACAAACGTCTCACTTGGAATCCTCATACAAGACTGTAAAGACAAGAAACTGCCCGACGTTTTCGCCTACTTCAACATTTACTGGGTAAACGCTCTAAGCTCCCAATTAATTACAAAAGACTTATTTACATGACAGTTATCGGACCTATTTGGACATTGGAGTTGAGCTTTGGGCCTCTAATAAACCATCCAATTCATCTCTTATCCAATCCTTACAATCCAAAATCCTTCGTAAAATCCTCAATGCTCCTTATTATGTAACAAACTCATCCATCATGATCTTAATATTCCATATGTTGCTGATTTGGCCCAAACTAGATACCTATCCTTCCATGACAAGCTATATACACACTTGAATCCGTTAGTCTCTCAACTTGCTTCCCATACTATTCCTGATAACCCTCCGAGGCGTCTGAAAAGAAGGTGACCTCAAGACCTGCTTCTATAGAACTTTATTGAAGTAGATTGTTACCCATTGACCGATGGGTAGTTTCCCCACAAGTGTTTTTTTTTTTCATGTCATTTGTTCATATCAGCAGATTTACTTATTGTAATATTACAGTTGTAAATATTAACAAATTAATCTAAAAAAATGAAAAATTAAATGTAAGATTATAAAAATAGTTAACGTTCACAGAAAAAAATTGATAACTGAACACAAACTAATAATATACTAAAAATAGCAGAAATTGATAATGTTAACAGAACTCAGATTAATAAAGGAAAGAAAACAAGTCGATATTTTGCCAAACAGAATCAGGAAGTTGATAATGATCAGTAAATCAATAAGAGTTATCATAATTGAATAAATATGGAATATTTCATAAAAAATACTAAGGAAAATTCTAGGGCCTGAGATAAACAATGAAAATAAATGGATTAAATTCAGAAATGAAGATTTGTATAAAAACATTGAAAAAATCACAGATACAATGAGAAAGAAACGGCTAAAAGAGTATGGGCATTTAAAAAGAATGGAAGAAACACGGATTACAAAGAAGATTTTTAATTAATTAATAAACTGATGATGGAATGATAGAATCAGTGAAGGAAGATGCGAATAAAATAGGTATTAGAGAAGAAATAATACGCGACAAGAATCCAGGCTTCTAATAGAAAACACAGCCTATGAAGAAGACAAGCCGAAAGCACGACCGAAGAGAGTGCGGACAGATGATCAGAGACGAGCGGTTGGAGAGAGAGAATAAAGAAGTGGTGGGAAGAATGGAAGAAAAAGAAACACCATACGTGTTAAGTTGTGTGCAGTCTGTAGATGGCAAAATTCATTTTAAAAAATAGAATAGAATAAATCTGGGACGATGCCGTTTAAGGATAACAAAGCTGTATTATAATAAAAAACGCCAGGTACAAACGTAATGAATTAATCAATATTTTATTAGTGTGATAAAAACCTTTTTTCAGTCAAATATCTTTTATTTTTAAAAAACGTTTAGACTTTCTAAAGAGTCATTTTCAATTTTTTGCATAAGTATACTTCTACTACTTACAAGTCAATTAATTTGAATTATCATTCTATTAAATCTGTAAATTAACAACAGAAACAATATACAAAAAAAACAACAACAAACAATACAATAAATACATAAGTTATAAAAATATATCCTGAAAGACTGAAATTAAGTATAGATAACTCAATATAGTTGTCCATAAATATTTTAAAAACTTTTCCTACTTGGAGTTTCAATATTCTCCAGGTCAATCTCAAATCTTATGGATTAGACTTTGGACTGTAATAATATATTTTATACCTCGATAATTTTTTTTTTTTTTATATTAACACTTTATTGAAATATTACAATCTGCCACTTGTGGGCAATAAGTAATAGTGCTGTGTAGCTTACAGTCATTCCATAACAAAACAATAATATAAACAAAATAAAATAAATAAATATATATATGCGGAAAAATATATACATGCGGTAACAGAAATTAATTAATGCGGAAATGATAATAAAATAAAGTAAAAAAAAAAATAATAATAATACTAATAATAAACTAAAATGTACACATTCATACCCTATTTACAATTTGCCTGGGGTCCCCGAACTGAGCTTCTTCCCCAGGAATGAGGGCAAAGCAGGAGTCCGGGAGGCCCCAGCCCCCTTTCCCAGCCGCGTCACTGGCATTAAACGCCAATGGAAGCTGGTAAGGGCGCTTCACACACACAGGTCGTGAGTGGAGAATCTGGCCAGTGCCAGTACTCCAAATAACATTATTACAACAGGTCTCGCGGCCATTGCCGGTTTAGACGGCTGGGTGGGTTATATGGATGTGTGGAACTGGATAGTGACTGAGCCAGGGAGTTGGGATGACAGGCAAGGTTTTGGTGAAAGTTTGAGAATTTAGTAGGGATGAGGTTGAGGACGAAAGTAGTGTTGAGATCATTATGGAGGGTTTTGTTGGAAACATAATAAGGAGCATTGACAATAGTTCTCAGGATTTTGGATTGAAAGTACCTCGATAATATTTTAAAATTATTTCTTAAAAAAAGTATAAAAACATATAAAACTTCATAAGAGTTAACAATATATATGAGCAAATTATTTTATTTATAGTAAATATTAATCTGTTTTATTTTTTTTTTAAATTATTGCATTGTGTGAATATTAAATACTAGCTTATGACCGCGGCTTCGCACGCGTGTAATTTGGTCTGCCACCTAAAGTTTCGTGAAAGATCATTTTAAATAAATAATTTAATTATTTTTTTTAAATATAAGTTACTCGAACATCCGAAATTTCAGATGTCTAACTTCAAAACTGACGGATTCTATACATCCTTTGAACCCCTATTTTATTAAAGGGGATTGGAGGATTGGAAACCCTTGGAGGGGAATTATCCGAATTTCTTTCTTAAACTATACACAGCACCTAACTACAAATTTCAAGATGCTAAGTTCCTGATTTACCTTTAATTATGTACTATTACGGGGGGCACATGCCCCCGTGCCCCCATATAGTTCATCATGTGATTTGCCTTTATTTATGTACAATAATAGATTCTCCACAGTACTTAAAATACTGTCGGGGGGGGGGCACGTGCCCCCTTGGACCCTCCCATAAATCCGCGCTTGCTATAGCCTATGTGTTATTCTGATGTATAACCTACATTACTGTAAAGTTTCATCCAAATCCGTCCAGTAGTTTTTGCGTGAAAGAGAGACAAACATACAAACATTCACATTTATAATATTAGTAAGATTAGAAACATTGTTATACATTGGTGATAGGTTATACTTAGTGTTATCTATAAGTTTAGCCTTCCTATTTATTTATTTTTTAATTTTATTATAACTGATAAATACAATTTACTAATTTCATTTAATTCTTTTCTATCATTCAATACATTGTCTAGTTTATCATTGATATCCAAAGCACCTAAAAACCTCCTCTTTAATTTATTGAATTGAATAACCTCCCCCTATCCTTTATATGAATTAATCAAATAAATCACAATTATTATTTGTTTCAAAACCCATACATAAGAAGGGAAATAATTCTTGTGGAGCTTTATAATATAACAATTAATAAAAATAACTGATATCATTCCAATCTGCCAACATGTAATCGTCATCCTTGGAATCAAAATGGCTGATTCAGTGGCCATGTCTGAAAGGTGCTTAGAATCGTGCTGCATACGCACAACAAACCCAAGCGCTTTTCATCACCTTGGCCCAGCGCTCGTCCGAAAACGCTCACGAAAAAAAAATAGCGACTAAAGCAAAATCTAAAAAGGTCGGTTATCGTAAGCGGCGCCGGTCTGGCAGACGCCAAGGTGTGTACGGCCACCAGATGGCATCTATTGACTCCCGATCATCGCCCTTCTTGTACATTATTAGGTCTGCTTGAAGTTAGGATGTAGTAGGAATAGGTAGGGTAGGTAAAGCAAAAGGTTAATTAGTAATCCAGGTGAGAGGGTATGCTAAGGTGAATACTGGAAGAGGTAAGATGTTTAGTTATGGGCATGTTAAATCAAATTCAACAGTATTCAAATGTTTATCTTCTTACAAAAAAAAACTGTTAAAAAAGTAATGAAACAGTAATAAAAAAAACTACGACAACAAACCGTTTTAAAGCAAACTTTATGCGAGGAGATGATTTTCTCCGTTATTTTTTGTACACACTTTATAGAGGCTGGGTGAGCCCCAGGAGGGTCCTAGATCCGATAGGATCCATCTCCGCTCGCCAAGAGATTAAATATAAGTCTGCCGACGAGCGGGATTCGACCCAAGACCATCGGCTTGGTAGCACAGCGAATAAAAAAATAGATAAATCTCTTATATGGGTAGAACTTATTATAGCTAAGGCAACGTTTCGACACACATTGCAGCACTTCTTCAGGGCTAGTTTGATCGGCGGGGGTTGACACTAGACGGTGGTAACACTGGACGTTGATTGTGGGGGCGTACGAATAAAAACTACTACCTTTATAAGACAATTTTCTTGATCTCCCCCGAAATCATTTTCTGCCTCAAATAATAGAAAACTAATTTTCAAAATTTATCGTAATCCCAAAATTTGTAGGTAAATACGTAAGTAGTTTTTGACATAAGATATGCTTATATATATATGAGTAATATCTAATCATTATTAATTATTAAAAATATAAGTTATTTCGGGACTATAATTTTCGTGTTTAGATATGGCTCTTTAAAAAAATGTTTTTTAAAAATTTATTTATCGAAATTCACAATCGCACGACTCGCATTATAATTGTACAACACGTAATAGTTACTGTAACGAGACCAACTAAAAAAAAAAAAAAAAAAAGCCTATTACTTTTTAGGCTTTTTGAGTTGAAGAAGTAGCTAGGTTTGAAACTAGTGGATTTGAATGGGAATAAAGACTGTTTGTTATGAAATATCGGTTTCGGGTGAATTCAGCAACATTAAGGTCATTATAGATGACTTTATTCGTAAAAAAGTATGGAGAATTGAGGATTTTACGAAGGATTTCAGATCGTAGGGATTGGATATCAGAGGAATTCGATGGCTTACTGGAGTCTCTATAAGTCCAGATAGGTCTTATAATATTCATTTATATAAGTTTTTTTGTAATTAATCGGGAGCTTAGAACGCTTGTCCAGTAATTTCTGTAGCCTGAAACGACGAATTTTATTATAATTTCAATCAACAACAAATGCTATGTATGGATGACTGCATTCATAGCAAAGTAAGGAGCATTGTGGATTTTACGAAAGTTCCATCTAAGGCTGTTAACAGTTAAAACAATGCATATTTTATAACCGGATATAAAAAGTAAAGTCAGAACCTTGAGAATAGAAACTCAGCACTCTACAAACTGAGATAGATCTCGCCCCTCATTTGATAAATAATATTTTAAAATCATGTTTCGATATAGAGATTATAGTTCTGCTCTATATAATTATCGTATATCTTTCGTTACATTACGTGATAACCACGTTGATAAAGTTTATCATTACTAATATAATAATAGGTTATTTTTAAAATAAAAGAAGATGGACGGGAGAGAGGTGAGAGGTGCCGTATCTGACTGACAGTTGTTTTGGTATCTGCAGCCTCCAGAGCTCTCCAGAACCTCTCGAGATCCTGACAGGTGAGTCCAACTGGAAACATCTTCAGCAATTCCACTTCCCTCCACCTCAGCACTGCTCAGTTCTCTGCTTTGGCTTTCACTGCCAGATACTGACTTCTCACAACTTTTAACTAAGCTGAAATTTTAATTAATCCTAACCTTTAGTTGTTACTCTTCTGGTTGTTAGATAACTATTAAAAATGTTAATAAAATAAAATACGATTAAACTTTACGAAGCTTTGCCAAGGGCCTATAGAAAAAAAAAAAAAAAAAGCTTAAGCAAATATAGCACGTAAAGAGAATACTATATTTGGGTTTAATACTTGGTAGAGACTACACACATCAGGGCGCGGCAGCGGTGGTTTGCTAACCCTAGTTCATAGTTCCATTATTTCAGGGACAAATTTGTATTTACCGGCCGCTACGGGCTTTTTATTTGTTTTATGGTTTTATTATATTATATTTTGTTATGATAAAATTAATAACATACTATTTCCCTCTCTATCTTTCGTAATAAGTTATTTGTGAATGTGTCGTTGTCCAGTTGACAATTATGTGACATCTGTTTCTTTCATCTATACCTTTTAAGGATGTTACTTATCTTTTAATATTTTTCAAATTATTAGGTCTTCCAGAGATTTTCCAGTTGCAGGTTTATATGATCATACACTGGACCAAGATGGTTTGAACACATTATAGCCCAAACCATGTGTAGTGATTGCAGGACTGAATCCTGTGAGAAGATCAACGATGATGGTGGAGAAAGGGCACCTTAAGAAGATCCTTGTAGGAGAAGGATATAAGATGATTGATGGATAGGATCCACCATATTGCCTTCTCTTTTCATTATCTCACATCGCCAATGGTTCCTCATCCACTCCTTTCTATCTAGTACTTTATTATTCTCTTCTTGGTCAATTCACTTTTCAAATTTCTAGATCAACTAAATAATTTAAGAAAATTCCCTAAACAAATCCCTAACTCTCTCAAACAGCATAAAACAGCGGTTCCTAATCAATCGGCCTCAGGCTTCATAGGACTGGAGCCGCTCAGAATAGATTAAAAAAAAATCAGTAAAAATAATTTGAGTCACTCATTAGTACTAATTATGCTTAATCCAGGAGTCGACCGAGACAGCAACTTTCATCATAAATATAAGCTAATAATCCGTGTTCCCCCATGTTTGATGTTAGTGTCCCCCCTCTACTACAGTCTATTGGTGTTGTGTATTTATTGTATATTTATATTTAGTTAGCGGACCCTGAAGTTTTCCTTTCAATATTGGTAGTCCACACAACTAAAAAAGATTGGGAACCGCTGCCATTAAATATTAAACTATTATAGGTTTAACTTATTTATATGACATCTGATTATTAAAACTGTACATAGTTTTATATTAGTATACTTAGATTTTATGTATACATATACATATATATATATATATATATATATATATATATATATATATATATATATATATATATATGCAAAACATAATTATGGAATGGTGTTTTTTGTAATTTTTAATCATTTTTGGTCAACTGTTTTGATTTTTAAATATTTTTATTTTAAAGAGAAAAGATATGCTCTGGCCGTGATTCGAACCCGGATCCTCTGTCTCTCCGTGACAGCGCTCTAACAATTTGAGCCACCAGAGTCGCCTGCCGGCAGAGGACAAATCTTTTCTCTTTTCCGATCCCATGTCTCCGTGTTCTCGCAATTTTTTGCGATGTATACACGAGAACGAATGTTCTCTGAACATTACATTAATTTTAGGATCTTGACGTCATATTACTATTCATAATTTTTAATAATTTATGGTCAACTGTTTTTATTTTTAAATATTTTTATTTTAAAGAGAAAAGATATGCCCTCGGCCGGGATTCGAACCCGGAACCTCTGTCTCTCCCGGATCTCTGTTATTGTATTTTTATTTTTTGTAATTTTTAATAAACCTATTATAATATTATTTTTTTTTTAGTCGACTTTATCTTGGATATTAGGTTATCACATTCTTGCTTTTCAGACAAGAATAATTATTTAATTATTTAAGCGCAAAGACCATACTTTGAAGGCATACTACATGAACGATAAAAAATATTTTACAACATACCGAAATAGATTTAAACAAATTCAATTACAAAGTTTAACCAGCTTCCATTGGAGTTTATTCCAGTGACGCGGCTGGAAAAAGGGGGCAAGGGCCTTCTGAACTCCTGCTTTGCCCTCATTCCTGGGGAAGAAGCTTAGTTCGGGGACCCAGGCAAATTGTAAATAGGGTTTGAATGTGTACATTATTTTATTTATTTTTATTATTTTTATCTAGACTTATTTTATTTTGTTTATACCACTTTTTTTGTTTTGTTATGGAATGGTTGTGGCTTCATAGCACCATTACTTATTGTCCACAAGTGGCAGATTGTAATGTCTGAATAAAGTGTTTATAAAAAAAAACAAAAAAAAAAACAAAGTTTAAAGTAAAAAAGTAAAAAAAAATTAAGCAAATCAACTACGAAAGCAAACATTTAAAAAGACTAAATTAGTTTTTAGTCAAATTAGTATCTTCTTAAAGGGAGAAGAATACCTATCAAGACAAAAAAATAAATACTTCGCTTGTAAAAAGACTTTTTTTTTTGTGTAGTAGATAAATAAATGCACGTTAATAGCAAGTAGGCGCAAAAAAACGTGCAGTTAAAGCGCCTCACCGAAAACCCTAACCCCTAATAGCGAGTATGGTAGTGACACAAAGAGAGTTGCTATGATATTAATTTCCTGTAATTTTGACTTCTCATTTCTCTTATAATAGCAAGTATTAAGTAATAGAAGTGGGAAATCAAATTTTAGAAAAAATACTCTTAAAATTGGTTTTTAAATGAATAAAAAGGTTCCCTCGATTGACATAAGTCATTAAGATCCTAAATTAAAATTAATGTTCCAAGAACTTCGTTCTAGCGTTTTCAACGCTAAAATGGCGGGAGCACGCTGGGGCTTTAGGATCTATGAGAGAGAAGGTTTGTCCTCGACCGAGAGGGGCCTTGGATAGCTCAATTGGCAGAGCGATGTCACGGTGAGACAAAGGTTCCGGGTTCAAATCCCGGTCGAGGGCCTATCTTTTCTCTTTAAAAAATAAAAATATTTATAACTCATAAAAAATGACCTATAATTATAAAAAAATTATTACATACACTTTGTTATAGTTTTGTGTTGTGCTATGTCTATCTCCATTGGGACTATCAATTGATCTTTCAATTAAATTTATTGTCTAGTTTTTATATATGTATATATATTTATTTATTAAATTAACCATTTTGCCAATGGCTTGTGAACTTTTGAGTTATACTCCCGACGGAACCCTGACAATACTACGACGGGACAGCCTAGGGTGACAGACAGGTAGAAGAGACAGGTAGCGACGCCAGGCTGTCTGGTGGAGTCGCTAATCTTGGACGAGGCACGAACCCAGACCTGTTGGCACCTAGGTTCACTACCTGGTGTCAACATCTGTTATTTAATCTTTATTATTCCGGCTTCTGTGCACTCTCGCACACCTGCACCAACACATTTACAGAACGGAACTTCTTTTTATTGTCCTCCTGTCAAACAAAAATTTGCTAGGTATGTACTGGAAATTATTTGCTGTCAGTTTGTTTCTTGTATTGAACACGTAATACATAATTTACAGCGGTTATTATTATTTTAATAAGATTTCAATATGGTGTATATTCATTATAAATAACATTTTAAAAATAAGTAATGAAATTCATAAAAAATAAAAGATTTTCTCCTTCGGTTGAGGGTACCCTTTTATTGAGGCTGGGTGAGTCTCTGAGACTCTGCGAGTCGATCTATCGCTTTTGACGGATCAAAAAAATTATGTCCCTCACCAAGTTTCGAACTTGGAACCTATAGGTCAGTAATTTAGTGATCTGCATATTCTAAGAGATATTACATTATACTCTACATAAAATTACTTATATAAATAATATAAGTATATATATATATATATATATATATATATATATATATATATATATATATATATATATATATATATATATATATATAAGTAATAATAATAAGTAATGAATAAGTATATAAAAAATATAAGTTTATTTTGAAGAGAAAAGATTTGCCCAGATCCAGGATTCCGCCCGCCTCCGTCGTGGTGCTATAACCAACTGAGCTAACCTGGCTCGTACGTAACACGGCCAGAAAAAATCCATTCTCTTCACCGATCCTATAACCCCGGGTTCTCGCAATTTTGCGATGTGTACACGAAGAAGAATGTTCATTGAACATTACTTTAATTAGAATCTTCTTCATTTACGTCATTATATTATTTATAGTGTAAGGAAGAAATAGTTGGGGGTGCAGTCAATAAAAACACCTAAACGAGTGTAACTTATTTATTATGTGCCAACGTTTCGGCCTACAATGTAGGCCATCTTCAGGGCAAATATACCAAGCGGCGGCGAGGACGATAAACTGCCAATTGAATTGTAGGCCGAAACGTCAGCACACAATAAATAAGTTACACTTATTAAGGTGTTTTTATTGACTACACCCCTAACTAATTCTTCCTTACATTAGAAGTTACAGTCAACTAATTCTTCTATAGCATATATTATTTATAATTCATTTTATTTATATTCTTTTGTTAAAGCAGTACAACGGAGACGTGGGCGACCCGTGTTCGAATCCTGGCTCTGGGCAAATATTTTCTCTTAAAAATAAAATATATAAAAATTAATAAAGAATATAAATATAAATTGTAAATAATATAATGACGTAAATTTTCCCCTCCTTTTTTTCGGTATCAAACTTGGATTTCAACTATTCAGACATGTCCTTACAACATATCAAAAATGTAGCTCTCTTCAATTTATTGCAACCTAAAGCTCTTTCTTGGTACCTGGCCTATAATGTTCAATGAGCATTCTTCCTCGTGTATACATCGCAAAATTGCGAGAACACTGAGATATCGGATCGGTGAAAAGAATGTATTTGTCTGGCCGTGTTACGTATGAGCCAGGTTAGCTCAGTTGGTTAGAGCACCACGACGGAGACGTGGGCGGCCCGTGTTCGAATCCCGGCCCTGGACAAATCTTTTCTCTTCAAAATAAAATATTAAAAAAATATATAAATAATAGATTGGCATGTTTGCAGCGTTCAAAATATTTTTAATTTATTTATTTAAAGCTCAGTTGCAACCTATAGATGATAGAATAAAATTTTCAATTACAGTTTTCTGAATATCAATACCTGGAGTAAACATTTTTTCTACTAAATTATGGTTTTTAAATTCTGTTGTGTTATTATTGTTTGTTTGTTCATTTAACGTCACTTTATGCTGCTATGGCTAATCGGACGATGCTACATTGGGTGCTCTAAATTTTGCCTATCCAGGTTTAATTAGGATAGGGATTTTTAACGAGTACCTGACATCGTACAGGCTCGGGACCCCCGTTTAATGTCCCTTCCGAAGGACGGCGTAACTAAGGATTTTTTACTCCCTTATATCTAGCCCTTTCCTAGGGCCACCTGCCGGGTTACGTACCCGCGATCTTGGGCTTAGTAGTTTGTTATGCTAACCACTAGACCACAGGCGACCGTGTGTTATTATTGGTTTTTAGATTTCTTTTTCACATCTCAAGTCTTCTATATTCTTTACACTCCAATATCTCCTATCCATAAAATCCTCTGTCAGAATCATTCCGCAAGGAATGCGTATAACATAATTAGAATATGAAAGGAAGCAATAAAAATATTGATTTGGCTACTGCGATATGCGCAGCTTTTAGTCATGCCAGAAAGGCATTTCCACCTGGTTTGCGATGCCGTTAGCGCTTTCAATACCGCTCGGACCCCAACTCCGATAAGCAACATCAACATTGAAGAGATAAAGAGAAAGGAATAACTTAACTGAATCAGGTTAATCCAACGCCGCCGTTTCCCAACTGTTTTGCATGACAATGAAGTCTTTGTCTTCGGAGCAGAAGACAATTACTTTGGGGAGGGGGGGCTTCTTCCCTGTTCATCCTCCTCAGCAACATTTTTACGCCGGAAGGACTCGACTCGTGCCAACTTCTTCTTAACCCTTCCTCTCTTCGGCGGTATTAAGTAACCATTGTTCCGCCTTCAACTGCCGCCAAGTTTGTTTACAAACATTACTCCCCCGTTTAGGGTATTCAAGAGCCACCAGCTTGACTTATTTCTGTATTCAGTGTTTCTACATCTTAAAACTCCCGGCTGTTCTTAGTCGCCAGTGGTGGTTTCTACAACAAACTATGTGAAATATTTTAATTTCTCCTAAAACTTTATGAAATATAGCAACAAAATTAGCATATGCTTGGAAGAATAACAGGGAGGTTTACAAAGGTATAGGTCACGTATAGAACAAATATTCAATAGATATAGTAAAATGCAAATGGTGGATAATAGAAGAAATGGAGAAGAAAGAAAGAAAAGTTTTTCGAAAAATCCTAGGGCCGAAACCGTTGAAAATTGAAACGTACTTAAAAGCAATAAGGATCTCTTATCAAAAATCCCAAGGCCTTAAAAGCAATCCAGAGAAGAAGAATCAATTTTTTAGGGCATATAAAAAGAATGAAGTAAGTACGATTACACTAAAAATATTGTATATCTTAATAACAAAACTAATTAGAATCCAAAGATCAATGATACAGAATCTGGTCTAAAGGTAATGGTACATTTGAAGCAGATATTCAGAGCATTCAGAAACGGAATAATGAACTTTAAGGGGTTTAAAGAAAATGAAAATAACCAATTTGGATGAACTTTCACCCAGAAGCAAAGACAAGAGCAGAATGTTAGAATGAAAAAATACAGGGAAGAAACAAAAAAGAATGCAGGCAAAACATATCACAAGTAATCATTTGTATCTGCTCCAAAAATGGCCAAAATTAAAAAAAAAAAAACAGACATTAAACATTAAAATCCCTTCTAGACGGTCGGGACCGACCACAGCCTACGTGTATTGGTCCGGTTGATGTAAAAATAGACAGTGTAGAAGTCGGTTGACCGACCAATATTTGTCGGGCCCGACCGTAGGTGGTCGGGAACGCAGCACTCCCGACAGGCTGCGTCCGAGGTCGGTCCTGACCGTCTCTATTGGAAAATTGTAAAGAATTATTCAAAACCTAGAAATCTAATATTTGTTCATGCCTGGCACACTTCATCTCGTCAGTAATAGAGTCCGAAGTAATGGATCCATAGAAATATAGAAGTATAAACACACACACACACACACACACTTATTTTTAAAATAATTATAGTTTTTTTGTTTCTTTAATTTCTTAAATTGTTTTGTTTTCCATAGAACTTGTATATAGATTTGTCCCAGAATAAATACAGATTTTTATTAGTTTTATTATTATATGCCATATTATTATATATATACCGATCTTCTGTTGTTTTGAAAGGCAAGGTGCCATCGCGAATACCGAAGAAGAACTAACAAGTTGAGTCAACCACCGACCGCGTAGAAAATTGAAAATTGATGAATACAAAAATTGGTCGACCCGACCAAGGTCACGATGTTCGGCAGTCGGTCCCGACCGTGTAGAAGGCCTTTAAATATGTGACGAAAGTGCTGTGATGAAGTATAAATATAGTGAAGGTTATAAACAGCTAGGACACAAAAGAGGTTAGTGTGAAAGGGATTTACCACTGCCTCAACCACTTCATTTGTTTTATTTCATTCAATATTTATTACCTAATCGTTTATTAATTAAATTGTTTTACATAAATAGACATATGTGTAAGAACCTTGCACCTCAAAAGTGGTGACTCCGACGTGATGTTGAGATTTTATTGGCATTAAATGCAATGAATTTCTCTTGTGGGCTTCCGTTATTTAACTTTTCAAAGCTTAAACTTTTTTTTTAAAGTAAACCTAGTAATTCTTTTATTTTGTTATTTTCTATTGTTTTGTTATTAAATTAGTAGAGATAACATAAAGATAGTGAAGGTTACAAATAATTGTTAGAATGTGATCGGAAAAGCCCGAAAAAGAACGCTTTAAGTCTGTAAAGAACTAGAAAAGCCAGCGTTTCATCAATTTAGCATCATCAAAACATTAAAAAAATAATGCAGTATATCTCACATCAACACCCTCATTCTACTACGTTAAATCAAATAGTCCTTATTTCAGATTATGCCTACGTTTCGGTGGTCCTCATGTTCCCTTCTTCATATTTTTTGTTGTATTTTTTCTTATCATCCATCAGATAACTATTCTGTACTGAGGTTTGTACATATATATTGTTTTAAATTACTTGTGGTTTTTAATTTTTAATAGTACCATCTCATTTTCCTTCCAGTGCCTTAAGTATATTTTTAATTTATTTTTCCTCCCGCTTTATTATTTGTTTTATTAATTTGACACCAATAGGTTCTAATGTTCGGGGTACCTTGATGACTCCAGCCCCGCGTACCATATATCTATCTCCCGGACGACACAACTTCAAGACGATATTCTTCGACCTAGGGGGTCATAAAGCAATATTCTAGGAGCAGGTGTTAGCGTGACGATGGACACATAGGTTGGCTTAGACATCTGGTAGATCTTGAGGGGACGGTCACCTGCCAAGTTTACGATCTACCCGTGAAGAGAAAGCGACTCTTACGGTTACGAAGAAGTTTAGTTTGAACAAATTCCTGTTGCTAGAGAACGCCGATAAAATATTACATTACTAACAAATTTTTTTTATATAATAGAGAGAGAAAAATGTATCTTGTTTATGTCAATTATTTTAATTTTATAAATATTTTTATTTCGAATCGATTTGTTTAGATTGTTCGATTATTCGGTTTGTTCGATTTATACCAAAGAAGTTAGTAAATCTTGTAATGATGTGTATGAGCGAAACGTTCTTTAAGGTTATAATTTATTAGGTATTGGTAATAAATGTTCGGATAAGTTTAAGGTTCGCCAGGTTTAAAACAAGGTCATTTCTCTTTCATCTGTACTATTTAATTTAAGATTTGAGTACGTTATTATAAATGTGATACAAAACGAAAAAGGTTTGAATTTGAATAAGAATATTTCAATATCCTTGCCTAGGTTTGTGGATCTTTTGGTGCTGTTGGGCGAAGACGCGGGAAACTATAAAACTAAATACAGAAACAATGTATTTTTCTTTGTATGGTGATTATTTTTAAATATTTTTATTTTGAAGAGAAAAGATCTTTCCTGGAATTCGAGCCCGGGTCGTCTGCATTTCATGTGCAGTGCTCTAACCACTGAGCTACCAGGGCTCGTATCCAAGTCAGGCAAATCCTTTCTCTTCACTGATCCTATATGTGTTCTCGCAATTTTTGCGATGTAATCACGGGGTAGATTTTTCATTGAACATTACTTTAATTGGGATCTTGTTGACTTAGGTCAATTTTTTATTTATAATTTATTTTTATTTATTGTTCTTTTGAATATAGGATTGGCGAAGGGAATGGATTTGTCTTGCTTTGATACGACCCCTGGTAGCTCAGTGGTTTAGATCACTTCACTAGAGGTGTAGACATCATCCTTCCTAATCATCTTTTCGTATGCGAAACATGGCCGCTAACGCTGAAAGATGACCAACGTCTGAATTGTCCTAGATCACGCTCAGATTTTTTTCCAATTGAGAGTAACCACTTTACAGAAACAGGTTAGTCCCAGGAGGGTCTGCAGGTCTCACAGGATTGATTTATGACTGATAACTGATTAAAAAATTTATCTGCCACAGCTGGATCTAAAACCAGCATATTACATCATATATCACACTAGATAATATAAGGTATTTATAGAATTAGTAATATGCCATTGCAGTAATAATAGGTAAAGTATCGCGAGGACATATTCGAATTCCTGTTGCGAGATGTCTTATTTTTTTTCTTGCCTCGAGAGGCGCTGGGTATGACTGCATAAGGAGGCCATAACACGTAGAAGAGAGTTATTAAATTCTTGGCGGCTATAGAAGAGACTATTAAGACGCTTACTGTAGAGCGGTCCTTATCTCGAGAGCACCTTCCCGAGAGGCGCCCCCTTTAAAGGGCCTTATAAACTACTTAGCTCCCTTGAATTTACATATTTATACTCCACCTCTTCTACCTTATAATTACCTAATATTTCAGGCTAATGGCCGCGGTAGTTAGTTCTCTCGCGATAAGTACGATGTATAGAGTCCCTTAATGGTTTCTCCTAGGTCTATTTGTCGTTCCGAATGGCATCCTCAATAAACAACCTTTAATTGAGGCGTAGAATTTAATTACTTATTCATAAAAATTTGTTTTTAATACTAATAGGATGAACGTCAGAGAAATATTTTTTTTTTATTTTAGAATAATTTATTGATATTTACAACTGAAATTATATTACATCAAGTAAATCTGCTGTATGAACAAAGGACATAGTAGTAGGTTTGAGAAAAAAAAAAAACTGTAAGAAAAAGTGCTACTAACTACTAGAAGACCTTGGCCTTGATTTGGAAAAATTGAAATGACTAGCGGATTCAAGTGTGTATGGAGCTTGTCATGGAAGGATAGGTATCTAGTTTGGGCCAAATCAGCAACATATGGGATATTTAGATCATGATGGATGAGTTTGTTTGTGACATAATAAGGAGCATTGAGGATTTTACGAAAGATTTTGGATTTTAAGGATTGGATAAGAGATGAATTGGATGGTTTAGTAGAGCCCCAAAGCTCAACTCCGTATGTCCAAATAGGTCTGATAACTGTCATGTAAATGAGTCTTTTGTAATTAATTGGGAGCTTTGAACGTTTGTCCAGTAAATGTTGTAGTAGGCGAAAACGTCAGGCAGTTTCTTGTCTTTTAAAATAATTTCTTAAATAAGATTGAACTATTTATCTGAAACTCAACGTTTCGACCAACATTACAGGTCTCCTTCAGGGCTAGATATACAAGATACAAACACAATAAAATTATACATAAAAATTGTAAGGAATAAAAGAAAATATGGAAATAATGATATTGGAGATAACCAGATACAAAAGTGATAATGTTTTAAATTTTAAAATAAAATTGAGATATTTGAAATATATGAACTGGAACAATGGAATATGAGTAATGACAATAAAGATGGATAACGTAATAAATAAATATAAAGACATACATAAATAAAAATAGAAATACAAATGTATCGGTCTGAATAATAATCATGCACCACAGAATAATACATAACTGTCCTGAAATTTTGTTGGTTCATAAAAGCAGTCCCAATTGATAATAACCTAATGAACCAGGAGAGCCGAAAAAAATAGGTTCTACCAAGAATTTGCTATACAATTGAAATTTGATTTTGGAAAAAGTGCATCTTTTTTTTTTTTTTTTCCTATAGCCCTTTGGGTTTGAAGGTTGCTAAGTAGGATAAAGAGGGGATGGAAAAGGATCTCTTGTACTGTACAGCGTACATTTTAAGAGGAGGATAAGAAAATGGAAGGTTCTAATTTATTTATTTATTAATTTATTTTTCCCGGTGTTGGGGCTCACCGTGTCCTTTACTTTTATTTGTTTATTTAATTTCTCAGTTCAGGCTGAGATTTTGTACATGATCTTGCCACGTTTGTGTCAGTCCTGCTGGAGTGAGAGCTCTGAAAAATTGATTTGTACAGTATTTCAGGATGCCGAAAAATTTAATGTGTACGTTTAATGAAGTCTGTAACTGTCGGTATGTCGAGAGTAGTCTGTAGGAGGTCCATTTATGTTTTATGTAGTGTCGTTTGTGAAAAAAAAACTATAAGAAAAAGTGCTAGCAACTGCTAGAAGACCTTGGCCATGATTTGGAAAAATTGAAATTGGTATAAAAGCTCTGCTGGGCACTTTAATGATAAAAAACGAATTATAAAGTCCAAATGCTTGATTTGAATACCGTGCATAGACCTCCCCTCAAACATAAATCCGTCAGATCAATCTTAATGTAATGTTTCCCCTGTGATATTTATAGCAGTTATCTACTAAGAAGTTAGTTCAAGTAATGACGTTTTGGTTACCTTTTTATTAAAAATTGGAAAACACTTATAACCAAATCCAGCACACCTCACACTAACAGTCCAAACTGATATATCTATCCGAGGTAGCAACTTTTCTATTTGATCCTCAGTGAAATACTAATAAAAATATAGATTATTTTATTGAATCTCTTGAAGTTAGTTTGTCGTCTCTGATTGATATTCCTGCTTTGGCTACTGATGTGAAATGTACTGCATTGTATTTTCAATGATGTCAATTTTTATTTTAATGTACACTCTGATGGTGCCTGATTTGCGAAACTTAGACTGTTTTTTATTCTCCTGTATACAGATTTTGTTTTGTTTTGTTGGAGGTTTTGTTTTTTGGAGTTTATTATTACAATAATTATTTTCTTTGTTGGACCCTAATGGAATTTTAACGTCCGTTAGTGTGAGAGTTCTTATGTGAGAAGTATCGTCGTATTATATTATATATATGTATTGTTGATCCTTATAGCAACCCACCACCACGACCACCGCCACCAGGATCGATGACTACAGAAGAGGCCGCTGACTAAGACAATGTTAGGAGGCGCCTGGGGGTCGCAGCCTACCTCTCCAGCGAGTCCCCTCTGGATCTAGAGGAAACATTGTTAGCTCCTTCTTGAACATCATAGCTTAATATTACGTTATATAAAGGTTGTACTTACTGCTATGGTTAAACAAACGATGCTACAGTGGGAGTCCTAAATTTTGCCTGTCCTAATTAGGATAGGGATCTTTAACGCGTACCTGACGCCCCATGAGCCCCACTATATTATGTCCGATGGTTCGAATCTTATGGCATATAAGTTATTTAATCTGTTATCACTCATAGATTGGCCCCGTTGTGAACCTCATTGGTGCTCACTAAAACTACGTAAATAAAGTATTGGCGGAAAAATCCTGGTGATTAAGCATGATACCAGCCAAATCACCTTGTAATACAACCATTAGCTCAATACTCAAATCTTGGCTTCAGCATCAAGCCAACAATTTTTTTTTTTTTATTAATTGAACCTGGAAACCTTCATGGGCTTCACCTAGCCTCTATAAAGTTGTTGAGACTTTTTATTAGATGAATGTTTGGCATTTGTGCGTGATCTCTGCTAAATCACTTTCCTGCACTACTGTTGGGTTTGAATGTACCCAACCCTTTACTGAACCCACTTCAGTATTTTCACTGTTTTTTAATTATTTTATTGCCTTTTACCACCAGAGCCTACCAGTTGAAGTTTTACAGTAACATTAAAAGCACATTTAAATCTGATATAGAAACCTTAGATGCGTTCTGAACCATAATAATAAAAATAATAATAAATTCTTTATTGGCTTTAATGTATAACATTGTAGCCATTGAGTCTGGCCCACTTAGTGTTAATTTTTAGTAATTAGTATATCGTCACTTAATTACAGTTATTTTTATTTATAGTTATATAATATCAACAATATGTAAATATTTTACAATAATTAAATAATCAACACTCGTTTAATAAATAAACAAAATTTTTAGTCAGAACAGAACAGTATCAATTATAACAAAAGAATAACAATATTCCAAACAAATAACGCAAATAAGGCATATACCTAAGGAAATAGATAAATAAAATACAATGGAATTAAAGTATTTAGGTACTAACCCGCTGATACTTTATTGTAACAGTTATCTTATTCTTTCTATACATTACAATCAAGGTATTGTAGAAGTACCCGAAACCATAAACCACAATTAAAGCTCGGATTCCGAATTTTTACATATAAACTGAAGATAGAAAAAAATGTTGTTTAATTTTTCCACGCTGTCCATAGTGAGTACATTTTGAAGTGATAATTCATCCTCATGTTGGACAATATATTTTTGCAGAAATTGTTTCCGTGTGTTAACAAAAAATGTACAATGCAATATTATATGCTTCAAACTATTGAATATGGTCCCATGGCACCACTGACATTTTTCATCAGTTCTGAGAACATAGGGCGTTCTGAACCATACCTTTTCGTCATTTCTTGGAATATTGATTGCATATCACATAAATTAAAAATATATCACTCTAAAACACATCAGTGTGATCCATCTGCTTCAAATAATGTTCCACTCGATGACAAAAGTTATGTAAAATTTAACTTCGTTGTGCCACTGTCAAAAACTTCTTCCTTCGCTTTTAATTATTATTGTAAATATTTACCTGATTCCCAGTACTCCTTATTCCTCAGGAGTAACTTCTCCTGCCAACTACTCAAGATACAATATTACCTCAATATCCTGTTGCCTGACAGGGCCAGGACGCGGTGCTATATCGGTCAACTCGACGACTGCGGATATTCTTAGCTGAGGATATTCCGGTTGACGTTTGGTCAGCACCGCTGGAATTAGAAGGACACGGTCTTGCTAAGAACAACACGTGAAGCCCATAACTGCAACCGTAGGCTCTCCCGCTTTAGCCCGCACTAAATCTGTAATTCCCAATCCCACTGTCGCCTCCTTGCGTCATTTATGCGTTTCTGTTTGTGTGTCGGTGTATGCATACATATATATATATATATATAGATATATATATATATATATATATATATATATATATATATATATATGTATATATATATATATATATATATATATATTGTCCTCTTCTATTCCTGTTAAAACATGTTATTATTATTTTATCCGAGTAGGAAGATTCGGCCCACAAAAAAACAAAATTTAGCCTACTCAGAATGCATTAAACTTTCGTATTTGCTAACCCTTTATCAGAACGCATTTATTAAATTAATCTCTATGGATGTAGTTTTTATATTTAAAAGTGTAAATCTTTACTTTCTTTAGCAGGTATGACCGATTTTTCAGTTTAAGTACACATATTACGAGTATTCCTATTCATTAAACAAAAGGGAATTTTAATTATATCTCTTATTCTCCTGATAGAGCACACTACAGCAAGAGAGTGAGAGAGAGAAAGAGAATGGAAACTGGGGGGGGCGAAACAAGGTATGTTAAATATATTTAAATTAGTTTTTGCTGGAAGGCATATGCAGGAGAGTGGAGAAGAGAGCTGGACCATAACGAACTGCCTCCAGGCCACGCCTCTTCCATGTCTCCAGGTAGCCGTTCTTCCGCTGCCCATTGTCTTCTTCTTCTCTTCTGAATAATGGAGTATTCATATGTGGTTGTGGTGGCATAATGGGGATCTGGGTTCGACTTCTCCGCCTGAATATTCTATGATCAACTCTCGGTTCATTTTATATCTAAGAAATCTTACAAGGGTATTGCAATATTTTTTTTTTTTAGAATAGAATAATTTATTGATATTTACAATTATTTTAATAATATTACATCAAGTAAATCTGTTGTAGGAACGAAGGACATGAAAAAAAAAACACTTGTGTAGAAACAATCCATTGATAGCACACCAATTAAGTTCTATAGTAGCAGGTATTGAGGCCATCTTCTTTTCAGACGCCTCGGAGGGTTATATTATGGGAAGCAAGTTGAGAGACTAGCGGATTCAACTGTGTATAGAGGTTTTCATGGAAGGATAGGTATCTAGTTTGGGCCAAATCAGCAATATATGGGATATTAAGATTATGATGGATGAGTTTGTTTGTGACATAATAAGGAGCATTGAGGATTTTAAGAAGGATTTTGTATTGTAAGGATTGGATGGTTTAGTCGAGCCCCAAAGCTCAACTCCATATGTCCAAATAGGTCTGATAACTGTCATGTAAATGAGTCTTTTGTAATTAATTGGGAGTTTTGAACGTTTGTACAGTAAACGTTGAAGTAGGCGAAAACGTCGAGCAGTTTCTCGTCTTTTCAGTCTTGTATGAGGATTATTGCAATATTAAAATGAATATGTGCTTTAAATGTTACTTAAGCTTCGTCACCTCAACTTGGCGGAATTTAATGAATTACATTATTTATTAATTATACTTAAGTTTACTTTACTTGTATCCTATATTGTTGTAATTAATTAATTTTTTGCACGTAGAATGCCTGGTTTCTGACAATATATTATGAAAACTTGAAAATATTAAATATAAAACTTTCAGGAAATTTATTGTATTTAGAAATTTCTTATTACTATAAATAGACTAGAAGCGAAATATTTAAAAAACAAAAAAAGAAATTAAATTTCAACCTTTTGGTCTTTCAAAATAGTGCCTTATAACTCTTAATTAGTATTGCTTTAAAATCAACGATACTCAAGCACTTAACAAGAGCAGGAAGAAGGTGAAAAAAAAATAAAAAAAAAATCATTTCAGACTACAAAAAATAATATCTATTTGACGAGTCTTTTTTCTGTTGGTGTAAGATGTGCTAATCTTTATTTGATTTGATTTCCTTGTGAAGCGTTTCCTGGTTTGTTTTTGTTCCAGTATTTTGGATAAATATTTTTTGGCGGATTTTCTTTACTGCTCCCTATATTTAAGATTAAGTTTCGAGGGTGGGGTTATTTTGGTGAGATTTTTAAAAAAATACATTTTTTGATTGTCTTGTTTGTAGTCCATTTTCCTGAAAGTTTTTAATATTTTGATTTTTGTATATGTTAGTTCAAGCACGAAATCTTAATGTCACACTTAAGTTAATATTACTGAACAAAACTTTATTGGGAGAGGATTGTACAGGAGAGAGTCTGCTGCTTTTTTTTTTTTCTTTAATGCCTAAGATGCTCTTGATTGAAGTGCACGGTCGTAAAGATTTACGCTCTCGAGCGAAAATGATATAATGGTTTTTGATTGTTCGAATAATTGGTAAGAGGGAGGGGGAAGAAAAATCAGGTAGAAAGTGTTCCCTCGAAACGAAGGGAGAGAGGTGTGAGATATTGAAAAAGTAGTCTAGAGAGGGAGAGAGAGGGAGTATAACCACCTTGCTCCTGACGGGATAAAAAATATCCCTCTCGGGTTCCTTGATTGCTTCCACGGTTCCCTTAATCCGTTGTCATTTGCCAGGTTAGCCGAAAGGGAGGGGAAAGATATTTCCCTAAAATATAGGTGAGCATTAAGCTTCGGGGCGCCGCCTTGTGTAAAAAATCAGGGAGCTAGAGTCGTTAGTGACTAATTCGGTTCGGTCCAGAGAGAGCGAGAGAGAGAGAGTGAGAGAGAGAGAGAGAGAGAGAGAGAGGTAATTAGAGCTCTCTCCTGGCCTGCATTAGCATAAAGGATAGTCTCATGCAAATATCTCTCCCCCCCACCCTAGACCTCTCTCTCTCTCTCGCTCTCTATTAATGGCGGAATCTTTTTCACAGCGAGGCACAAATTAAAACAACCGCGCCGAGACCAGAGTTCGTTCGACAAATCTTCGTTAGTCGCGGCTCTCCGCTTCGGCAAATACACTTACAATCCTCCCTCCACCCTTTCCTCTCTCTCTCTCTCTCTCTCTCTCTCTCTCTCTCTCTCTCTCTCTCTCTCTCTCTCTCTCTCTCTCTCTCTCTCTCTCTCTCTCTCTCTCTCTCTACTAGACTTTATGAATTGCCGTCTCCTTTTTCTCTCTCTCGAGAAAAAGTCGCTCGTAAATATTTTTCCCCTGATGAACCTTATTTAAGAAATTGTTCTATGCAAATGGGCTCTCCGGGATTTCCTGTTTATGGAATAACCGTTACCAACTCCTTAGCCTTAATCTCGGACTATAATTCCCCGAGGGTGAGAAAATGAAGTATTATTTTTTCTTGTCGGTGTTACATTATTCTTTTATAAGGCGAATAATCCAACAACGGGCAGAAAAATAATACTATTTTTTTTCGTTTCGTGCCTGAGATTCAGACCTAGGAAGGATGCGTTAAGTTTTACATAGATCATCATCTAAGAAGATGCTCCATCCACCAGAAGGCAAGCGAAATAGAGGACGATCTCGGATCTGGAGGATGTGAAGGAGGACTTAAAGATTCTGGTTGTCGAAGGATGGACGACACAAACAAACAAGAGACAGGATCGCGGAGATTCGTAGCTGTGGTGGTGGAGGCCCGACTTTAAGGACCTTAGTCCCAGTAAAATAATATCAACTAAGAAATGTACTAGCTTTTTAGGTTCTCAAATGAGCCTAAGCTTAGTACAATCGAAAGTAAAAAAAAAAAAAATATTTGTATAGGTGTCGTAAATGTATATACCTAAAAGAAGCATGCTGGTAGCGAATTACTTCTTGATTATTCACATGAAATGTTTTCAGGAAGAGCCATCGATTTTTGGTATTCAGGAAAAACATGATTTTCTCACTCATCTGAGTGATTGCCTGCTCCTTTATGTCCAAGGACTTTTAGTAGTTTTTTCTCCGTCTTCGTTATTTTTCCTAATACCTCTTCATTGTATTTTATTTTGTTTGTGTTTTTCTATGTACAATATTCTTGTAGCTATATAATTTATTTTATATTATAGAATGTATTATTATATGATTTTTAAGTTATTTAGTTATTGTTTATTAAATATGATTAAGCAAGCAGCCAGGAAAAACTGATGAAAAAGAAAGACGATCAATTGAACCATCAAATCATTTCCACTCCTTGGAACAAAGTTGCTAATGGAAAGAGTGGAGATATCTGTTTAATTCTAAAAGTCGGAACAAACTCATAATCCTTCTTATTTATCATAATCAACTTTAATTACGAGGTTTATTAGTACCCCCCCCCCCCCTCCCGAGCCGAAGCTGATATTGCTTCAGGGGAGGCTTGGATTTCCTGCAAAAGTTTCGGACGGAGTTATCGGGCCTAAAAAACGAACGAGGAAAAGGGGTTCGTAACAGGTGCTGCTTCTCTGCAAGAAAGTTGCCAACTCTGAGTGAGGAGAGAAAGTGAGAGGGATAGAGAGAGAGAGAGAGAGAGAGAGAGGGATAAAGAGGGAGAAAGAGAAAATTAAAGCTATATAACTGATTAGTTTAATTTCTTAAATGGGAGAAGGGCTAAGACGAGATTCATTGTCCAGGGGGCGCTGGAAGGGACAATGGAACTCTAATAGGGATTCCAGCCAAAGGGATTATCAAAAAGTCAGAAATGGATTTATAAAACGTTTCTCCTCTCGTTCTTTTATCAATTTTTCAGTATTGAGTTATTCCTCGATTTTATGCTTATTCAGCAACTTCCTTCATTACGGCTCCTTTCAAATTAATTTTCTTATGTTTTCTTTATTGAGGTACTTCAATTGATAAGTGCGCTCTGCTTCAAATCGGTTGGTGTCGCGGGTTCCATACAAATAAGTGGTCAAGTCGAATTTTGTCCAGTAAGAATTGTCTGGAAGGAGGCGGAATTCTGTCATTCTCTTAGTTTTTGGCTTCAACATGTTTGTAGTAATAATATAAACAAAAATTCTATTTCAAGCCAAGATCTGACCTAAGTATTCTTGCACTTTGAGAATCACTCAATTCCATTTTCCTTAGTACAACTCATTTTAAAGTATATTCGATTTATTCACCAGTAACCACTTATTCACCGGAGCTACAGATTTATTTATTCTGTTATTAGCTATGAATATCGCTGGGCAGATAAAGCCTCTATAATATTGAACTGACACTCTATAATATTCTGTAACTCTACATTATTATATTATCACTAGCTTATGCCCGCGGCTTCGTCGCTCGCGTGGAATTTGGTCTGCCACATAAAGTTTCGTGAAAGATCATTTGAAGTAAATAATTTAATTATTTTTTTAAAATATAAGTTACTCGTACATCCAAAATTTCAGATGCCCAACTTCAAAACTGACGGATTCTATACAACCTTTGAACCCCTATTATATTAAAGAAGAAACCTTTGGGGTGGAATTATCCAAATTTCTTTCTTTAACTATACAAAGAACCTATCTGCAAATTTCAAGGTGCCAATTTTTTTATTTGCCTTTAATTATGTACTATAAGACTAGGTACATGCCCCCGTGCTCCCACATAAATCTGCCTTTGCTGTAACCTTTGATGTATAACCTATTTTACTCAAAAAGTTTCATCCATATCCGTCCATTAGTTTTTGCGTTAAAGAGAGACAAACATACAAACTATCACATTTATAATATTAGTAAGATTAGTAGGATATCAAAACAAATAGTTTCATTCATGTTCTTTCTGTTATTTTCACAAATATGATCATGTGATCTGCCCTTAATTATGTACTATAATGGAGTCTTCAGAATACCCAAAAAACTGTCGGGGGGAGGGAGCACGTGGATGGAGGAGCCCCCATAAATCAGCGCATGCTATTGCCTATGTGTTATTCTGATGTATAAACTATATTACTGTAATGTTTAATCCAAATCCGTTCAGTAGTTTTTGCGTGAAAGAGAAACAAACATAGAAACTTTCACATTTATAATATTAGTAAGATTTTCTTTGTACTGTAATATAATTTTATAGTTATTTTGTTTTGTCCGTATTCTCTCATAGCCCTGAAGATGACCTACAATGTAGGTCGAAACGTCGGCACACAATAAATAAGTATGCACTTATTATGGTGCTTTAATTGACTTCGCCCCCAACTATCTCTATCCTTATATTAGAAGTTCCAGTCAACTAATTTCTTCTCTAATATAATATTGAACCCTTAAGTTGGAGAAAAGCATTACATTTGAGCTTGATATGGGGTAAACTAAACTTGCTCAACCATTGGCTTAAACTTGTTTACTTGTTTAGTCTCTACAATGTACTGGATCTCTTCATGCTCTTCTATTTTTACTTACTCTTCATGGATTCTATTTTTATTGAAGGGGAAAATCAGTGTGCATAAGCACTGTGCTACAAATCGGTTGATGACAGATTCGAGACAGCCTTTGAAAAGTATGTTATTTACTCTGTCATCGGCGTTGAATGAATAGAGGCGTTGAGATGCAAAAGGGGATGAATCCAAATTTTAAAAATTTTCAGGAATCACAAGCATATCCATAATTTAGGTTATTATGAAATGATTATTTATTTGGGAAAATTATTTTTAGAAAAATTAGATTGGTTTGACGTGCTGACGTGATCCATGTACAACCGCATAGAGGACGCTAAATTTAAAAAAAAAAATTAAAAATGATTAAATATGGATTTATCCCTTTTTGCATCGCCACGCCTCAATCGCATACCGTTCTGAGTTGGAGTTTGAACTTTGATTGATGCTTTGAACTGCAATAATAATTTGGAGAGGCCCTCTTTAATAATTTTAAGTTAAAAATAGTTAATTGCTATGTTTATTTTTTTTAATATTGAAAACTAAAAAGATACCTTACATAAATTTTAAGACCGTGGAAAAATTCCAACAAAAGCCCTTAAGTCTCCAAACTAAAACAGAAATAGAAATTATCTGTCCAATATTTAGCCCATTCAGGCATCCCCAGGGTAGAAAGAGAATAACAACAAAACAAAACATGAATAATGCACCCAAGAAACATCCCACCACCTTCAAGGCTCAAATGCAACTAATGAATCATAAGGAAGGTTATTCGACCCCAGCTGGATAAGGTTAGATAAAATCAGCTGATAGATACTTCAGATATTCAAAATTCAATATATAGACACCAAACTTCAAAAAGCACAAGAGGAGAAAATAAATAACAGCAAACAACACAAAAACTTAAGACAACAGACCATAGGAAAAAATGAAAGTTAAATGCAATAAAAAAAATAATAACATTATCAAGAAACCACTCTTGTGGATAGGAACCAGACTTATGGATTCTCCACAAAATATATTAATATTGAAAAGTAAAGAGAGACCTTACATAAATGTTAAGACCGTGGAAAAATTCCAAGCCCTTAAGTCTCCAAACTAAAACAGAAATAGGTCTTAACATTTATTTTTTTTATTTATTGCTGTAACGTGTTTATAACTTCTTGGGTTCCAACTTTGAAGATTTAACAACGCATTGCATGATATATTCTTTCCAAAAAGAAGATTACGCCCGGTTAATATAATCAAAGCTATTGTATCGTGAGATAAGCTAGTTTAGTTATTGGGCCTCTTGATGAACGAATTTCTATTTAAAAAATAATTAGAACTGACCGTCTGATAAACGTCAGATTTGTAGAGCGAAGGTGGGCGGATTGCGTTATTGGTGATCTTAGAAGTTTCGATTTGGGCCTTGAATCGTTCGGTGATATCGGCTTCGAGCTTTTGGGTACGATATTATTATTACCTTGATTTACCTAATTCATTGCATTCTCTTTCAAAAATATAATTCATTTAACCTTCTCTCCTCTAAAGGAAGGTAATAATATTTCGGAATTTTCTTTTAGTTTGTTTGTTTGTTTGTTTGTTCATTTAACGTCACTTTTTGCTGCTATGGCTAATCGGACGATGCTACAGTGGAAGCTCTAAATTTTACCTATCCAGGTTTAATTAGGATAGGGATTTTTAACGAGTACCTGGCATCGCACAGGCTCGGGACCCCCGTTTAACGTCCCTTCCGAAGGACGGCGTAACTAAGGATTTTTTACTCCCTTAAAAACTATCCTAGGGCCACCTGCCGGGCTACGAACCCGCGATCTTGGGTTTAGTAGTTTATTTTCTTTTAGTAATTTTCACTTCTCTTTCTATATCATTCATTTTTTCTTTTAAACGTTGGCGAAATATGATTAATTTACCGACCCCCCCCCCTCTTGTAATGATAAATTATTGCATTAATGATAACTGTTGTAGATAGAAGGAGTCACACCTCAGAAATATTAGATAAAAGCAATAACTTCACCGATTCCTTCTTCTTCCTTTGCTAATGATTCCTCTACTTCGTTATCATCGCCAAGTCGCATTATTCAAAGAGTGTTTCGCGCCTAATGCCTTCCTACAGAATCGTCTTGGTTGTCATGAAAAAACATGTATATCTTTATTTAATTTATTTTATCTCGTTGTGTCATTATTTAGTGAGAATGGATACAATTTAAATAATGAAAAAATCTTCTCGAAAAGGGAACGAAACTCTATAAAGCTACAAAGGTTGAATGAAACATTATTGGTAGGGTTGCATGCTCGTAAAAATTCAGATTTCTCAGTAGGCAATAGGGGAATTCCCGAAAAGCAAGATGTTCCACAAACAACTCTAGAGTCCTGAAAGTGGGCTGTCTTGGAGCAAAGGTTAATGATGACTCTGTTTGTTTTTGATGTAAGATGTGCTCAACTTTTTCTTTTGGCGTTTGTCCTGAAGTGGCGAAATTAGTGGTTATTATTTCACAGTATTTTTGAATTAAGGGTTTGATTCTTGGGATTTTTTTGTTCATCCAATTTTTTCCTTTATGTTTTAATTTTTTTTAAATGTCAACTGGACTCAATCATATAATATATTCTTTGAATAGGATTAAAAAAAAACCTATTTCCAGTACATTTTTTTTATTCCTTATTTTCGAGATACGTTTCGACATAGGCCATTCTCAATCTTCTTTTTTAATTGTTTCATTTTTTCTATTCATTATATGGTTAATAATTAGACCATAAGTCATTCATCTGTAAAAACATGCATAAATTCTATCATTGTAAGAATATAAATAATTCAATAAATAAAACTGTACATAAATTCTTTTATTGTCTAACAAATAACCAAAAATAAAGCATAGATACCTCAATTTAAGTTGTTTTATTTCATTTAAATTTTTTTTCAAATTCCGAGGGAGCCATGTCCTCTATAGTCATTTAATAATAAGTCAACCTTTGATCTTAGTATATTATGATCTTTCATATTATTTTTGAAATTCTTTAAATAAAATAATATTTAATATTATACATAAACAACTCTCAAATTAAATAAATGAATAAATAAACAAATAAATAAAAACAAACAATCATATTGATGATTATTATGATATTATGTTATATTTCAATTGTTTTAATAAATTAAATTACTATTGCTGGTTAAGGTGAAATTTTAAGGCAATTAATGAGAAGATTATTGTGACGGTTATGTTTTGAGCAGATAAAACCTATATATTATTTCTTTTTCAATTTTAGAATAACGGATGAATATAACTTACTAATATCTCCTGCTTCTTTTCTGTCATTGACTACATTTTCTATATTATCATTAATGCACAAAGCTTCTAGGCATTTCCTTTTAATTGTATTTTTTTATTTATGTAAAACTTTTATGTTTTAAGATTCTATTAAAATCTGGAAAAAAAATCCATAAATGTGCCCTTATCTCTGAGATTAATGAACTAATTTTGTTTCTGTGTGGAACCAAAATCACTGGTAACCTCAGGACAAAATGGCAGCTTATAAAAGAAGTCATTTATTATGGAGAGGAGTAATTCAGTGTTATAGAACTGAATTGCTATTCTGAAGATCACGGTTTTGAAATCCGGCTGTGACAGATAAATTATTTCATCTGTTAACTACCGTTTATGGACCTAGTGGGATTTGCAGACCCTCCTAGCGCTCCACGAGTCTCTATAAAGTGATGACCATTAATGTGGTGAAAACCTGGCGATTAACCTTTATCTCCGATAAGTCACCTCCCTTCATAACGCTTCTCTTAAAAACAATACAATCTCTACCATGTATTGAACAGGAGACCAAGGCCGTAGCCAAGGGGGTTAACCCCCCCCCCCGAAATCCCGAAATTGAGTTAGTATTAAAAATTAATACTAGTCAAATCACTGTGCATTGCAACAAGCATACTTGTATTTATATTTGCTTGAAAATGTCCTCCAACAACTTCACAATAGTTAACAATCGTATCGAAAATAAAGAATTGAAGTATTGTTGTTGTTGTTGCGTATTGCATTCAAATCATTCATCATCCAATAATAGTTTATATAGGCAAATTTATTCAAATTTAAAAAAATTATCATGAATAATTTGTATTAAAATCCTCGATCCTGACCTGACCCCTCCGCCCGAAATTTTTTCCTTGCTACGATCTTGCCGGAGATCCATTTATGCATTGTGGTACAGTTTATTAGTAATTTATTGAGTATAGCGGAAATATAAACTGTTTTAGATTGATATCAGTGTAAACGATACCTTAATAAAAAAAATGTGCGTAAATTGGAGGATTGCGTTAAGGGTTATCTGGCGGATTAGGGCTTGAGTTGTGGTCCTTGGACAGAAGTTTGTAAGCGGAGATTGGTAGTATCGGCATCGAACCTTCGGGTTCTTTAAGCACTTTTATTGTTTTTATTATTATAATAATAAAAACAATAAAACTATAGTAGGTAATTTCGTTTAAACAGGAAGTTTTACCATTGCTAATCGTGAAGAATTTTCTCGCAATAATTTTTTATTTGCTAGAGCGAGTTTTTTAGGATCGACTTATCTACTTATAACTATTTAAGTTCAGGTTGACTGGGCTATTACGTCTTAAATCCCTTTTTTTAATTGATACCCAATTTAAATTTAATGTCAAAAGTAGACTAAATTGAATAATCAACTTAATTTTTCAAGAAAGTCCAAGTTAAGGGAGAGACTTATTAATACTTTTTTAAGAAGAACTTTGTAAAAAAGTCAAAACTAAGTTCGTAACAGCCAGTTCTTCTCAAGACGTTCAACTGGTAAGGAGAGAGAGAGAGAAGGGTTCGAGGGTTAGCAGAGCTTACCTGATCCTGAGGAGGAAGGAAGTCGGGGATTTTATAAGCTCCAATTTTACAGGGCAACGGAGCTAATATATTACCCATAATCCAATTAAATGGCGGTCGGGGCCCACTCCAGGGAGGGTTAAAAAGATCAAAAGGCTCTTAGCCAAAGTCTCGGGGGAAATAATTAAACAAGTCGGTCACATCAAGCCCTCAGCTCCTAAGCTCGGGAAAGTTTAGGGCAAACCGACCATAAGTCTTCTAATAAGTTAATGACCGGGAAAGGGAGCGGCTAAAGAAGAAGGAGGCGAGGAAGAGAGAGAGAGTAAGAGGAAGGGGGGATTGACAGAGAAAGGAGTCGAGGAGGAATTACTTATGCAGGCGCAATTAATTTGTCCAAAGATTAGCCTTCCAGAGTTCTTTAATTAACTTCAATTAAGGCAGAGGCCGCCCTCTTCCAGTTCTGGGGGACCGGAGGATTTTTCAACAGATCGGTATAATTCTTCGGTTGGGGGGGGGGGGAGGTGGTGGGTCGCCACAATAACTGGGAATATCCAAGGTATGCAAGGGAATGTCGCTGATTATTCATGTTTGATTACGATGTACGAAACATTTTGATAATAGTAACAGATTGCTTAGGGAGATTCGATCCTGATGCTGGGTAGAAATCTTTAACGAACACAATCATCCCTTAAACGTCTTGGCTCACAATTATAACGCTTGGTTGTATTATGATCGCGTAAAAGTTTCAACCTACTATAGTTTCATCCTTTCTAATCCCTATTCCTTTCTTCATCGAAGTTTTTGATCTTACTCAAACCTCATACTCTTGTCTTGGGCAATGAGCACACTTCCATCTCTTTCGTAAGCATATCTTCCGTAACCACGAGTTCTCTCATGTCCCTCTCTGCCTAAAACCAATTCGGTTTAGTTTTTTATTTCTTAGGAATTGAAATATTCATTAGTCTTGTTCTTTTCATTAGTCTACATTGGTGTCGTTCAGAGCCTTACGGAGAGCGTGTTGGCTCTGTGGCAGAGCACCATTTTCCGTACCGAAGGGGTTTGATTCCAGCCGAGACAGATAATTTATTCAATCTGTTAACTAATAATTGATTCCTGTGAGCTCTGGACTAGGCCTCATGCACTAGGCCTCACCCAGTCTCTATAAAGTAGTTACAAATAATTATGAAAACCCGGCAAATCACCTCCCTTAACACGTTCTTGTTCATTATTTCTACTTTGACTTGATCAAAGCTGCCATCTCATACTCGCTAAACTGATCTACGAATCTCCGAGTTTTGACTCACTCAGTCAGAATCTAACTATCTAACTAATCGTTTTTTCTAAATCCTTCATATTCCAACCCTTTTTTTTATATTTTAATCTTCTCATTTTGTATCTTTACGTTTACCTCCTCATTTTTCTTTCCCTTTATATTATGTTTACATTTTATCCTTTCGTATTCTTTAATTATTATATCTATCACTATTTTAATTTCTGTTCATCATCAATTTTATTATTATCTGTCACTATTTTAATTTTATTATATTCTGTAACCACTTTTATATTCGTTATCTTTAATCATCTTATATATTCACTATTTCATCATATCTAGTCACTATGTTAATTTCCACATTACTTGTACCACATTACTAGATTACTTGTCACCATATTCTTGTTACTGCAACGTTTTTTATATGTTTTTCTATTTGTTTCTCTCTGTTAGCCCTGAAGATGGCCTAGATTGTAGGCCGAAACGTCGGCACACAATAATAAGTTACACTTATTAAGGTGTTATTATTGACTGCACCCCCAACTATCTCTTTCTTATATTATATCTAACTAATCTGAATGCTAAAATAAAAAGCAATTGGTCCAAGGGAATATCGACTATCTTCCGGGTGTCCAGCTGATGACAGAGGATTCCCTGCGTAAAGAATTTACAAGGGCAGTTAAAGAAGGAAGATTTATCCCGGAACGAGGAGGTCCCCGGGGAAGCGGAGACCTAACCAAGGAGTAGATAAGGGGATATATATCTAAGCGATGGTGGATCGGGCCGTGGGGTTGAGCCCCAGGTGGGCGCGCAGATTTACACTCCCGCTGGGATATGCCCCGAGGTCAGGCCCTTAGGTCGCTCTTTTACACTCTAAAAAGGGAAACTTACTTTATTCCCACTCAGCTGTCGAGTGCTTTTACCGGAGTCTCTTTTTTTTTTCTTCTGCAGGGGGAGGGGGGCGGCAGCGGTCCTATATCGATTCTAACCATCACCTCGATCTTTATTAGCAGGGATTCGAGGAAAGTCCACTTAAGCAAAAAAAGAAATAGAGATAAAAAAAATTTGCGATTCTTGATCACAGCTTTCAAATTATTTCATGCTATAGTTAATGTTAAACCGTAAGAGAGTAATGAACCCAGAAGAGAAAACAAACATCAATGCAAAAATGATAAGTATACATTTTAATATTCAATTTTTATTTTTTATCTTTATTACCTTATTCTTTATTTTTCTACACTTTCTGTTTTATTCTTTATTATGTATTTTATTGTCTTCCTGGCACTTTTTTGTTAATACTATGCACTCATACATTTTAAACTTTATATTTACCAATGCTGTGCATTTTTATGATTTTTATTTTCAATTGCCTGTATTCACCATACTTTTGTTTTTTTATATTTACTATGTTTAAAATATTTTTGTACCACTTTTTAATTATCAATTGTCTGTATTTTGTATATAGCCCTGAAGACCTACTTTGGTCGAAACGTTGGCTACTTAATAAACATTTCTCCAATTCTAAGAGAAATTCATTGACCTCTATCCAGACCACTTTCTTCCACAAATATTATCAAGGTCAACTATTATTATTCAATATGATAAGTATATAGCTTACCAATTCATCATTATTCTACGCAAAAACTTATTATTGAAGTCCTCAAGTGATATGTTGTGGGGTACTAAATATATTTTAAGTCATCTATTGATTTTGGGATGCCAGAGAAATCATTTAAGATCATTACTCAAATTATTATTACTTTAAACGTCTTAAGTTTATTATAAATTGGATTCTTTTCCAGAGGTTATTTGTGTGTTTATTTATTTTGGTTCAGATACCGGGAATCGAACCCGAGCATCCTTTATCGCCTCCTGTCACGCGGGAGTCCGGGGTTCGATTCCCCTTTTAATTATTTAGGGTATTAAATATATTTTTAAATATTCTGTTGATTTATGGGATGCTATGGGCAACTATTGTAGAACGAGGCGTAGATGGGAGGATTGCGTTAAGAAGTGATCTGACGGGTTTGGGTTTGGGTGGTCGTGTGTGGACAGAAGTTTGTAAACGGAGATTGGTGGTATCGGCATCGAGCCTTCGGGTTCATTAAACCTTTTATTTATTTATTGAATTTATTTATTCGTTGAAGCCTTTTATTATAAGTAACTATTGTAGATAATCACTACTAATTTATTTATTATAATCATGAAGACAATTTATTTATTAAAATTAATCTATTTATTATAAGGTTCTATCTTTATTGTAAATTGGATTCTTTTATAGAGGTTGGTTGTTAGTACAAATTTACTTATCAGTTAACTTAAAAATTGAATTAAACGATCAATATCGTGTTAATACATATATAGTGCCAGGGTTATGTAAGCATCTCAATTATTACATTTTTTTTTAACCTGTACCACTACAACCCATGAAGGGTCTGGGGTTCAGTACATGGTAGAGACTGTACTGTTTCATGGACAACGGTTCTGCAAGGAGGTGACTTGTCCTAGGTCACGCTCAACCGCCAGATTTTTCCCCCTTTTGATTTTTATAATATTTTATAGAGGCTGGGTAGGGGGCCCAGGAGGGTTCTAGATCCCATATTATCCATCTCCCGCTGCAAACAGACTAAATAAAAGTAACTGCCTGCAGCGGGATTTGAACCAGGATTTCCGGCATCGCAACTCTGTGCTCTACCACTGAGCCACTCCGCTCCCCCAATTATTATATTAATAGGGAGAAAAACCTGGAGCATGATCTCGTACAAATAACCTTTCTGCACAACTGCTGTCCTAGAAACAAAACAGTCTCTCACTAAAGGTTTAATACAAGCCACCCAAGGCCCTGCCTGCGTTGTACTAATACAACTTTATTTTTTTAAAATTAAAAATAGAAGGAAGCCGATCTGTAATGTTGTATGTACAACCTTTTAGTTAAATTGCTGAAACTCTTAGAGCTGTGAGTAGCTCGATTATATTATTAAATAAAAATTCGTATTTTTTTTAAACTCCAAAAGGAGTTTTATGGTTTTTCTAATAGGAATTATATTACATTTTGTGGATTATTGTAACGTTATTACTTTCTCGGGGGCACTGAGTTGAAATTAAAATAAAACAAGTTTAATATTAATATTTTCCTTTTAAGAAATTTAATTTAAAATGTATGCTAATAAGAGGCAGTGACAGTAAATTGTCAAGGGATTAACCAAAGAAAGGAAAAATGTTGAATAAATTAAGTCGAGTATTCTATTGCTCCCTGGAGGTAGGTGTCTTCTCAATTCCAGGTAATTTCTATTAAAATTTACCACCCGTTTCTGAGTTACTGCCCCGTAGGGAAACGCTGGTTTAGTATTTTAATTTAATTTATTACTATTGTTATCTTCACGCATAAATTAATTTTAATTAATTACGAAACATATCCAGAACAAAAACACAAAAAATCATATTATAATGGTAGATAAAGTTTTCATAATTGATAAACCTTGACATTATATTCTCACCTTGAAGTTGAGTATTCTATTGCTCGAGGTAGGTGTCTTCTCAATTCCAGGTGATTTCTATTAAAATTCGAATCGATCTATTTTGATATGATAAAAGTTATTTTAAACATACGTTTTACACACTATAATGAATTAAAAACAGCTGATAAATATAGTTGGCAGTGACTTTTATTAAGAGATACGGGTGGCGGTGCCTAAAGGGTAATTTAAGAGTTGAAAAAACCGAGGGCTTCCCACGTAGTGTGGACCACATGTCGACACCTGAAGCATTTCTGTTTCTTTACATCTCTCAATGCTACTCTGGTTGGTATATATCAAATTAAACCACTCGGGAAATATGTTTAACATGTTTTTAGTTTTATTATTATAATAAAAAATGAAATACGACTTATTTTGTTCATATTTTTATCTCTAAGTCAAATTCACAAAGGCGATCTAAAAATTATGGTAAACTTTAATTGATTTCTTGCATTATGAGTTTAAAAAAGGGGAGATAAATGACATAATATAGATTAACTAACAAACATAAGAAGAAGTTTCGTACGAAAATATTAGTTTAAGTTACAACATCTTCTTGCAGATAGCACCACTGTCTTTAGCAAGATGTAGTACTTCCATTTTGTACTTATATAGTACTTTATCATATAAAATTTATATATACATATATGTATATCTTTTGCACATATATATGTTTAAATATCCCTCAGATAAGGAAAAAAACAAGGAGAAAAGTACATAAATAAATATTAGAGATAAATTAAGCTGTAAATTTTATTGCTACTTGCATTGTAAACATAGGTATAAAGAATATTTTAGTATTCTTCAACATACTATTAACATTGTTATTAATCATTATAATTAAGACTAAATATAAGTAAATCAATCGGTAATAATAATTCAAGCAATATATGAATAAATATATTCACCACCAGCTATGAATATTCATATATAGACTTACTAGCTTATGCCCGCGGCTTCGCTCGCGTGGAATTTGGTCTGCACCATAAAGTTTCGTGAAAGATCATTTTAAATAAATAATTTAATTATTTTTTAAAAATATAAGTTAGTCGTACATCCAAAATTTCAGATGTCTAACTTCAAAACTGACGGATTCTATACAACCTTTGAACCCCTATTATATTATAGGAGAAACCCTTGGAGTGGAATTATCCAAATTTCTTTCTTGAACTATACAAAGAACCTATATACAAACTTCAAGATGCTTCAAGTTCCTGATTTGCCTTTAATTATGTACTATAACCGGGGTGGGCATGCCCACGTGACCCCACATAAATCTGCCATTGATGTAGCCTATGATGTATAACCTATTTTATTCAATAAGTTTCATCCAAATCCGTTCAGTAGTTTTTGCGTGAATGAGTAACAAACATTCGCATTTATAATATTCGTAGGATATCAAAACAAATAGGTTCACTCCTGTCCTTTCTGTTACTTTAACATCTATTATCATGTGATTTTCCTTTATTTATGTACTATAATGGATTCTTCACAGTACCTAAAAAACTGTCGGTGGGGAGGGGGAGAAAGGGGGCACGTGCCCCCTCCCCCCTAAATCCGCGCTTGCTATAGCCTATGTGTTATACTGTTGTATAACCTATAATACTGTAAAGTTTCATCCAAATCCATTCAGTAGTTTTTGCGTGAAAGAGAGACAAACATACAAACTTTCACATTTATAATATTAGTAAGATTTGTAGGATATCAAAACAAATAGTTTCACTCCTGTCCTTTCTGTTATTTTAACAACTATTATCATGTGATTTGCCTTTAATTATGTACTATAATGGATTCTCTACAGTGCCTAAAAAACTGTTGGGGGGGGGCACGTGCCCTCGTGCGCCCCTCCCCCAAATTCCTCGCTTGCTATAGCCTATGCGTTATTCTGATGTATATTACTATATTACTATTAAAGTAACCTATATTACTGTAAAGTTTCATCCAAATCCATTTAGTAGTTTTTGCGTGAAAGAGAGACAAACATACAATTATAATATTTTTAAGATTTTAATGCTATTTATTATTTATCAACACTTAATAATCCCTTTAGAGCATTCTCTAAGCTTGTTTACTAACACTGGACTTCTTCTAAAAAAAACTCAGTTTAGTCATTTATTTCAACGAAGAAACATGACAGTATCCTAAGAAATTCTCTTAATTTTAAGGCATTACTGGAAAAAAAAATCACAGCCGCTCGTGTCGCTGTCGAAGCAACTCGTGAAATTATTAATATAACGTTGGAAAGGAAGAAGGGCTCCGGGCGACCATTAATGGATATTGATGAGGTTTTGAAGGAAGCTGTTGAGTCAAATCCGTCCACAAGTACTCGCGAACATGCCAGGGAGTGTGGTGTGTCGAAGCATCGATCAAAGAAATAATAATACAAATATTTAGTTAAAAAACTGTCATTTTTTTTATACACCCCATTTTTTTTTATAATATCATTATATGCTACATAACGCTATATCTACAGCCCTGGTGAATAAGTGGTTAAGACGGATTTTGTCCAGAGAGAGTTAACTGCTTTCGGACAACCGGAATCGTATCATTCTCGTAGTTTTTGGCTTGAAACGGAGTTGTAATATTAACAATCACTCCTTTTCAAGCCAATGCCTTAGCTCCTTATTCACTATGAAAATAACTCGAGTCCGCTTACTTAAGTACAAGAAACTTATTTTGGATAAAATTATACTTAATCAGTTATTCACGGGGACTGTAGATGTAACATGCCATATAATTGTTAAACATATTTTAATTAAGATTATAGAAGAATATTTTGCTTACGTATTGTAGCTTATACTATTAAGGTGGGGCATTTCCCCGAAATTTCGGGATTTTTTTTTATGTTAAAGATATTTTTTATTACCAATATATAGAAGAAATATAAATAAATCAATTTATTAATAATATTTATTATATTTGTTTTAGGTAAGTTGGTGTACTGAAGTTATTTTTGCCTGAAATGTTAAGAGGTAGGCATTTATTTTTGTTTATGTGTTTTGTCTTTAAGTTTGTCATCTTCATCTTTATTTCTTCAATGATATTTTATTCGCTTAAGTGGAAGATAGTTGACTGGATAATTCTAACGATGGATTGAATTATTCAGTAGGTGCAGTCAATGATAACACAAAGTAAGCATATTGTGACGACGTTTCGAACTAAGATATTAGTCAAGATATTTTATTTACAATTTATTTAAGATATTTTATTTGAAGTACCAAGCAAAAAGTAGATTCTGGATCCATTGCTAGGCAACTCTAATTAAATATTTAAAAAATAATAATATAGAGAAAAATAATTATTCTTTTTTAATCGTATTATAAACGCGAACATTTGTTTTCTGTTCGATTGGCCCCCCCCCTATACATATAAAGGGGGGGGCTCCTATTGAAGACCCCTAGTACTTATTCAACCTTTATACGGGGCACCTGCCTCCCTTCAATTGGACCTAACTTAATCCACCTCAGCCGTTAAATTGATCCCGTTAATAAAAATAACGTTACGGCTTAATTCGGTTAATCCGGGCATAAATGTAACCGTTATCCGGATCATCTGACCTCAATATTCACTTCCCTTACGCACATTAACCGTTACACTTACTCAGTGTGGCTCACTTAAAGGTTTTTATTGGGTCGTTTTATATGAAATGTATGTTTTGTTTGTTTATTTAACGTCACTTTATACTGCTTTGGCTAATCGTCCGATGCTACAGAGGTACTCCTCACTTTTGCCTATCCATATTTAATTAATTAGGATATGGATTTTTAACGAGTACCTGAAATCGCACAGTCTCGGAACCCCGTTTAACGTTCCTTCCGAAGGACGGCACAACCAAGGATTTTTTGCTCCCCTTTAAAAACCCTAGGGCCACCTACCGGGATACTAACCCGTGATCTTCACCTTAGTAGGTGAGTACATTGTATGTTTATGTATGTAGATAGTGATGAGATGTTATTAATCCTTGGTTTTTTTGATAATATTTACTATCACTAGTAGAACGAACATAGTGTAGTATGCCATCAAATATGACCTAGGAAACATGCGATTTTCATGTAATTTTTATATGATTTTAATTTTGTACACTTAGTAGCTTAAACTTAACAAACATTACCACCGCGTTCCGGTGTTGTAACGAACGGACCATTCACCGTCGGTTTAAGATATTTTAAGCTGGTTACACGGTTTTAAGATGGTTACACGGATCAATTCATAAATAATTTATTTATCCATGCTACAGAGAGGTGAAGCCATCACATTCACATCGTACTGCAGGAATAATACCACAAAAACATTGCTTAATCGGAAGGGAGCTGTACTCTTACACAAAGACCTCATGTTTCACTGCAGACAGTGAAAAAACTAAACTAGCTGGTTTACAAAGTCCTTCCACACCCACCTTATTTACCAGCCCTATCCCTAACAGATCTCTATCTGTTTTGAAATTTGTACAACTTCCTTATGGGTAAAATTTGTGGAAATGATTCTCGAAACAAAACGCATTCAACGCTATTCAACATTTTCAGACTTTATTTCAACAGAAAATCGTGAATTATTCAGTTCTGAGATTGACATTGATAAAAATTTGGGAAAAATTATGGTTAATGAGGGTAAATATTTTTATTTCATAGAATTGTTTTAACATAGGTATCTTATAACTGTCTATTAATTGTTTTAACTGGATGATCATGTAGAAAAGCGAAGAGAAAGAAACTTCAATCAACTTTGCTGGATGCGCAATTGCGCAGGTGCATATGAAAGTTAAATAATAATAATTATTTTAATTATTAAATATTTTTATTTTGAAGAGAGAAGATTTGCCCTGGCTGGGATTCGAACCTGGGTCCTCTCCGTGGCAGGGATCTTACCAATTGAGCTACCAGGGGGTTGGCTCAAAGTCAGGACAAATCCGTTGTCTTCACCGATCCCATATATATATATATATATATATATATATGTATGTATGTATATATTTATATATATAATATTTCCTTTACCAACGGATATTTTATATGAAACGACCCAATGGCAAAAGAATAAAAATTAAGACATGAAGGTTATACTGGCAACTACACCACAGGTGCACCTCTCTCCCTTAGAGTTTGGCTCTGGGATTATATTGGGCTAAAGCAGATTGGAAAGCCAGAAATGGATAGACTATGTATATTTACGTCCCACTTGATACGAAAATTTGAATTCTTTGAAACGACTCTTTGTTTTTTCTCTAACGACTCTTTTCCACCTTTCATACGCTTGTGAATATTAAGCCATAATGAAGACCTTTGGGTTGAATGCTGGTTTCTAATAAAATATATTAAGAATTTACTTTTTCTCCATGTTGCTATTATTATTATTATTGTTACAAGCGGCGCCTATTTATTACACAAGACAAGAACAAGAGATGAGAGAAGAGGTACGATACTGACGCCATACACTGATAGAGGAGCCATTGTAGGGAAGGGCTGCCCGTAGATGGAGGGAGATAGAGGAGCTAATATAAGTTAGTGCCTCCTTCTCCAGAGCTCCAGGCCCTTATCTTGTCTTATCCTCCAGGATCGGCTTCTTCTCCAGGACCCTAACACCTTCCCTCAGCCGCGTCCTGCTTTTTTGAAGGGCAATCAAGGTCACCCTATCTCGTCCTTCTTCGTCACCTATCTTCTTTCTCCTGGCCGTCACTGTTCTTGAGGTGTTGTATCTACACTGTTCGAAGGCCAAGGCGATCGATTTTACTTGAAATTCTTTCTTTGAGCCTTTTATCTTCGGGTACGACTTATATTTATCTTAATTAAATCTTCTAGATTAATTATTTAAAATGTTGCTGAGCTTTTTTTTTTTTATTTATTTTCTTTAACGTCGCTTCGACTGCTGAAACCATTAGCGACGACTGCTCTGCCACATTGCAGGTCATCTTCAGGGCTTGTATGATCGGCGGAGGTTGACACTAGACTGAAGAGTCCTCTGTAGTTTATTATTATCTTTGAATGGTTGACACGTTTCAATATCCAAATTTATTCTTTCTATTTGATGCATCTAAAATTAAAATCAACTGCTCATTTGCTTCATCGTAATTCCTATATTATCACAGCTCTGGCAGGTTGGTTGGCAATATCCTATAAGTAGGTACATGCCATCAGCTTTGTATGAACGTTTACTAACCTGTTTATTACGCCGCATTGTTTTTTTTTACTGAGCTTTGTAACGAACGAATTCCTAAAAAGTCAATAAGTGCTGTACCGACTGGTAAACTTCTGAGGTTTAGACCAAGGCGTAGGTGGGAGGATTGAATTAATAGTGATCTGACTGATTTAGGTTTTGGTAATTGATCGTGGACGGAAGTTTGTAATAAGAGATTGGTTGCATCTGCATTCTTTTTATTGTTTCAATAATGCATTAATTCATCCCAACCAATTATAAACTTTGTTGTTTTCTTCAGACTTCATTGCCGATTATTTGTCACTGTCCTCCATCGTCCCTTGGAATCCTAAAAGAACAAATAAAAGGCCTAATAGATATTTAAGATGCGAGATTAAGAGCACGAGTTGTGGTGGCAAATAGTGCGGTAATCAGCTGATTGGGACAGAGGGCGCTCTCTATACGGAAAGAGCAATAAACTGGCGCTAAACCTCTGAACAATAAAACGGCCAATTGGATCGCAAAACGTAATGGCCGAATTAAAAAGGACCAGGGCTGGCGAAAACAATTAACTCCCTGGATCCCTGCCTTTATACTGCCTAGAATTAAGAGTCCTAACTCTATATATATATATATATACTGTTTACTATATATTATACTTTTTTATTATTATAATATACTATATTATTATGTCGGCTACACCTCCACCGTCTTCTGGGGTATTTCACTGTGAATCAGATAATACTATGGACTAACTTTGCAAGCATTATGAAAATTACAAATAAAAATATTGATTTCTGACTTTCGACAAAGCTCACACTTAAATCCATAACTTACAATACTTGTACGTTTTTCACATTAGTCGACGTATCCCATCCCCTTGCAAAAAAAAATGTGAAAAACCATACCATGCAAAAAAAATTTTCAAAAAAAAGTTTTCAAAACTCCATATTAGTGACACTTTTGCATCTTTAATGGAACATTGGAAAAATAATAAAAAGAATATTAGAATATTATATTAATTAATAATAATTATTGGAAGTGAAAACCTAAAATGTTCCGACAATTTTTGACCGGATTATATTACTAATTTTTGTAATTTTTCAAACTGTTTCGGATTTATCTATTTTACTTAATAGTTGCAATTTTTTATTTTAAATATCTTGTTTTTGTAACTGGAGTGCATCTTTATTAGTCAATCATTCACATGAGTAAATTAAAAACCTTTTGTTGCAAATTGAACCAAAAAAAGGATGTGAACATGGAGTTTTCACAATGCGGAATTGCGGAGCATGCACCCAGTTAATATTGCTGAAAATTTAAGTTCGCCACGAAGATTAAGATTGTGCTAAATTGTTGGATCTGGTTATCACCGAATTCCTAAAAAATTAATAAGTGCTATGCAGATTGGTAAACGTCTGAGAGGTAGCCCGAGGCTTTGGTGGAAGGATTGCGTTAAGATTGATCTGGGTTTGGCTAGTATGTTACCTGAGATTTGTAGTCCTGACATTTTGCCTTCTTGTTCGCTAAGCTTATATTATTATTTTATATTTCTTCACAAAGAGCTGTACCACAGAACTTGCCATATGATACTATGAACATCCTCTGTTCTCGATATTGTCATATGAACCAAGATCTCTTTGCTAGACCCTAATCGATACACGATATTCTAACAAAATTTTCTTCGCCTCCCTTCCATCTTCTTTTCATAGCTCCTTACGACGACTCCCCAGGACGCTATCCTACCCTGAGGGTACCTATACTGAAGGTACCGCCGATAAGGAAGACCACTGTACACCTCTGGTTCCCTCGGGAGCACTATCTCCTTCAACCAGGGCTATCTACACTTCAATCTCCTCCCTGCCCATCTTGTGCTATCTCTCTCTCTTTCCTCTATGTTGTCTTTATTCTCTCAATCTGTCTTGCAGCACACTTGTGTCAGAATATCCTGAACCTGAAACCACAATAGCATTCTAAAATTAAATTTCTTTTTTTTTAATCTAGGATTCCAAAAGACCTGATTACTAAGGAAAATCAAATATTAAGTTACTATTAAGATTATTATCAAACTGGGATCACTCTAATAAAATCAGATCACTTATAGAGAAGGCATTAAGTTCCTTTAACTAACTAAGGGAGGCGCTATGCAATCTGTGGCAAACTCAAATCAGAGTACTCGGATGTTTTTTTTTTTTTTTTTTTTTTGTTTTTAGCCCCTAGAATGATGATTACCTGAAACAGACTTACAAACTAACGTATATTAATAAATTTATATATGTAGATGTATACAACTCTTTTCCTGCACCGGGTGCATTCTGAGAGAATTCTGAGGATGTTTAAGGATTGAGGTTATGGGGTTTAACTAGGATCAGCATGCAGTGATGGGGCTCACTCTGTTATGTTTTATCCATGTATTCATACGGTTCAGAGGCATGTATCAAGTAAGCGCCTATAAGAATTCAAGATGTGGTATTATCCATACGCCGATAACATCCATAGTTTCTTGGATGCACCATGTCAGTAAACGGTTACAGATCGTATATGTATGTCCATCAAGACAAGGAAGAACTTAATATTAATATTCTAGGTAGCTCAGTGGATTCATGGTCCAAATCCGGCTGTCATAGTTATATTCTTTAATATGTTAACAGGCATTGTTTGACGTGCAGGATTTACAGACCCTTTGGAGGGTCATCAAGCCTCTATAAAGTGGGTACGTGATCTAGGATGAATCACCGTTGTATTGGAAAACAGTAAGGTCTCCACTGTGTACTGAATTTTTTACCCTTACAAGGGTTGTAGTGATTCTAGTTTCTTGTTTACACCTAGATTATACATAGATTTATATTTTAATTACTAACCCATTCTAAATCTTGGCATCATAAAAGGGTTTTAGTATATGCCTTTATCTCTTCAGATCCTTGTCTTCCAGGAATATCTAAACTAGAAGATTGAAATTTTGCCAATTTCGTCATATCTAGAATCGCCTAGCGATATGATCGTAAATCGTAGAAAATTATTGTAACAGGTGTTAGTTAATGTGTTTTTTAAATAAACTGTTGTTAGTCCTGAAGATGTTCAATGGTATAACATGGTTTTATAATTTATTCATTTACTAGATTGAAACAAGAAGGCGCTCGCCGTTTCAGACTACTTCATCATTTACTCGACAAACGCTCTAAGCTCCCAATTAATTACAAAAGACTCATATACTTGACAATCTGACCAATCTGGACTTACGGAATAGAGCTTTAGGGCTCCACTAAGCCATCGAATTCCTCTCGTATTCAATCCTTAAAATCCAAAATCCTCCAGGTCGAAAGCCGGATTTTTCAACTCCGTACAGAAGTGTAGAAAATATATTTTAGTTTTATAGTGCAGCTCTACAAATCTTTTTATCAATATATTTTATGTACAATGTGATATTTAATCACCAAAATAGCTTTTTTTTTGTTTAGATTAATTTATTGATATTTACAACTGTAATAATATTACAACAAGTAAATTTGCTAATATGAACAAATGACATGAAAACAAAAACCACTTGTGGAGAAACTACCCATCGGTTGCACTCCAATAAAGTTCTATAGTAGAAGGTCTCGAGGCCATCTTCTTTTTAGACGCTTCGGAGGGTTATCAGGAATAGTATGGGAAGCAAGTTGAGAGACTAGCTGATTCAAGTGTGTATGGAGCTTGCCATGGAAGGATAGGTATCTAGTTTGGGCCAAATCAGCAACATATGGGATATTAAGATCATGATGGATGAGTTTGTTTGTGACATACTAAGGAGCATTGAGGATTTTACGAAGGATTTTGGATTGTAAGAATTGGATACGAGATGAATTGGATGGTTTAGTAGAGACTCAAAGCTCAACTCCGTATGTCCAACTACGGATAATTGTCATGTAAATGAGTCTTTTGTAATTAGTTGGGAGCTTAGAACGTTTGTCCAAATGGAGTCCCAGGTAACGTATCTGTTCGACAGGGATCAGTAGGGCAAGCTGCTTCTTAAAGTTAAATCGTGAAGCTGTTTTACAATCCATATTATAATGGAGATATTTCGGCATTCTCTATAAGTAATAGAAAACTATACACAAAATGTACATATCAATCTGACTTTATTAAACTATTTTTTTTGTTTATGAATGGTCAGAAGAAACAGAAATAGTCGGGGATCAGATATAGTCAATGGTTACCATAGAAACCTTCTACGCAGCCCGGCTGGTTGTCTTAAAATGGAGTAAAAAATAATCCTAGGTTATGGCTTTTGTCGAACGGAACGTAAAATGGTACTGAGCCTGAATGGTGTCAGATAAAATGCAAGCTATCCTAATTACACTTGGATAGGCAAAATTTAGCATTTCCACTTTAGCATCGTCCGATTAGTCCTATCAGCATTAAGTTGCTGGTGGTGTAGAGCGGGACTTGACAAGGCGCTATTCTCCCCTGGTGGTGAAAATAAAAAGTAGTTAGCCTACAAACTAAACGGCTAACAAACAAGTATCTTTATATCATTAGAGGACTCTTCGACCTCTTTCCCCCAAAGCACTCCTAACTGTCTCTACCACTCTTCCTTAGAAGCCATCTTTTTTAAGAACGTCCCGTACAGAAGACACTAACCAATTCTGTCTAATGAAGAAGAGGGAATGCGAGAGGAAGCGCCATTGGCTAAGAGCGAGGAGGACCCAGCCATTAGCCCCGGCCAATGGAGCGTTATAGCCTTCAATTACGGCCTTTTTAATTGGTCCTCGGTTACTATATATATTGTAAGCCGGGAGGGGATTGGTCCGCAAGTTTTCTACCCAAAACTAATTAATATAAATTCGCTGTACTCTAATTGGTGGCTATTAATAACCCCTTGAGATATTGGCTCTCGTATACTTCATGACGCTGGTGGTTCCTTTCCTATCGGTTCATTTGTTAGTGTCCTGCGGCTCCGTTAATTTCATCACGAAAGCGCTCAATTTATTGCTAGTTTACACTTTATCGTCTCAATGTGAACAAAGTTTTGTTTTGTTCGTGAACAAATATTGGAACAACAATTTGATAAACTACTTTTAATTGGTGTTCAAAGAGGAAATATGCCATTCATTTTATGGGATAAGTTACATTCCCGCTCTCGCCATGAGAACGATATTTGATGATAAATGTTGAAGATAAAATTATAGAAAACTGATCGAGGCACAAGAATGATAAGGCATGGTGTAAATTATACACTTATGATGGCATAAAAAGACTGAACTGTTTCATGGACAACAGTTCTGCAAGGAGGTGACTTGTCCTAGGTCACGCTCAACCGCCAGATTTTTCCCTCTTATTTTGGGTAATCTATTTTTATAATAGATATAGAGGCTGAGTGAGCCCCAGGTGGGTCCTAGATCCTATGTGATCCATCTCCGGCTGCAAACAGACTAAAAAATTTAGTACTGATTTTTAATTTGTGGTGATACATCTGCGAATGGCATGCTGCATATGTATTGTATTCTTCTTTGAGGTTGGCTTCTGTTTGCTCTCTACTCTCCTGGTGCTTGGGTTTTCTACTCCTTGATAATGATGAGATGAACTTGGAAATGTTTAGAGCACATGTACATGTACCCGTTCTATACGGTCATTCTGTACTAGTAAAAGGCTTAGGCTTAGGTAGAACACTGAGCTGCTATTCTGAAGGTTGAGGCTAATTGGCTTGTGTCAGACAAATTATTTAATCTGTAACAGCCGCGGATGAGCGCGGATAAATCTTATGGGATCTCAAAACCCTTCTGGACCCCAAGAAACCTCTAACTCTGATCGATAAGTTTGTTAGGACTTTAGGAGCGAGATGTCCTTACAGAATATTTCAGAATTTTTTTAAGCATAAAAACCAAAATAGTTCAATTTAGTCAATAGGAATGATTTGGCTAAATTCCGCCTAGTGTCAGGGATGTCTTCTTTGCCCCATTAAACTGTTACGACATTGACATATGTAGGTATGTAAGGATGCATACATGCATTTTGCAATATCCTCACAATGCAATCGCATACCCAAGTCCCATTATGCACAAACTACACTGGATGTTCTAGTCCCATCACGATTAATAATGCTCTAGTTTTCTCAATCCCGGAAGAATATATAATTTTATGGACTTGTGAATAGATTTACTCTCTAGATTCGCCAATACAATGGTTACTTACCTAAAAAAAGTCAAGTCAACCATACCATAGATTGTGCCAAGTAAAAATTTATTTAGAAAAAATGAAAATAGGACCAAAAGATATTAATGACAAAAATGTTTGGAAACATGATAGGAAAGTGAGAGGAGAAAGAACAAGAAATAAGCAGAGGAGAGAAAAAGAATACATGGAGAAAAGATAAAAGTATGGACACAAATACTCCTTTACGTCCTCTGGATCCATTCGCAATTAATAATTAATATAATAAATAAGTAAGTACGAGTGTGTGTATATATATATATATATATATATATATATATATATATATATATATATATATATATGTATATAAATAATTAGTAATCTAAATACCAGGTTTTTAATTGTTGAGGAATAATAATAATAAATCACGTGTTGTAAACAAGCCAGAAAACAGCGTACTTAATACCTTTCTGTACTAACTTTGTTCCTAACAGACTTTGTTGGAACGTGTACCCAAACCCCTGCCTGCTAATCCTCAACCTTATTAATATTAATACGATAATAAGAAAAATTAAATATTATTCCATTAGAGGAATTGAGCAAGTCGCTTTACCTCCTCAAGGGGGGGGAGGGAAGGGTAAGGGGGTGGGGAAGAAGCGCGTTCTGAGGAGCTTATGCAAATCCTAACCTCGGAATAAATGTTTAAGAAAGTGTAGCTGCGGAGGCAACCCTCTCTGGCGGCCTAATAATGAAACGAGCGCGGAACAGATAGACAGGAGCGGTAGAGACACAGGAGCTATATCTCCTGACTGGGAATGGCCTCCTTTGTGCCACCTCCTCGAGGTTAAAGTCCTCCCTTCGAGTGCTCTTCTTCGTCTTCTTAAATCCTAATTCGCATTCATTAGGTCTGTTTGTCGTCCTCGGGGTTACCTCAGGACAATGTCTTGGAAGAGGGAGGAGTTAGGGCGCTTCGGCGTAATTGTTATCTCGCCCTTCTGCGACAGAGGAGCACAATCGTGGGCAAATGTTCCATTTTATATTTTCCATTAAGTCTTATACTATGAAAAAATAATATGATAAAAACCTGTTATTTTTTAGACTGTTTATTCATTTAACATCTCTAATCGGACGATGCTGTAGTGGAAGTCCTATTTTTGCGTATGTAGTTATAATTAGGCGTTGAGTGGCCCAGACGAAGGTCCTTTCTTCCTGCCAGACTTTTATTTAATCTGTTGGAGGCTAGAGAGGGATCCTGTGGGAGCCAGGACCTTACTGTGGCTCAGCCAGCATCCATAAATTGGGGATCCAAAATAAGAGGGAAAATTTGGCGGTTGAGCGTGGTCTAGGACAAATAACCTCGTCGCACAACCGTTGTCCAAGAAACAGTACAGTCTCCATCACGTACTATACCCAAGACCCCCCCCCACGCATAATCTCGGAATCCCCATTTTACGTTCCTTCTGAAGGATGGCATCGCCGATCATTTATTTCCTCCTTTTAAAACATCCTCCAGACACCTGCCCAGCTGCAAACCTGGGATATTAGGCTTGTAGGTGTTATGCTTTCACTTCATCCAGTCGACAAAAGTGCAGAATTTATACAAATTCTAACAGATCTTTGAATCGATATTGTTAGATCTAGGACATTTGCGACTACAACATCTAGTGGTTTTCTTAGTTGGGGTCGAAATCAATATCGGGTGTTCCATCTCACTAAAACTTGAATGCTTACCTGAGGAAAGTTCTAGCTTCATCTATCACTTTTGGTTCCGTTTCTGGAGAAAAACGTTTCATTACTCAATTCAATTTTTGTAGAACGGAGATAGTTGGGGGGTGCAGTAAGAAAATACACTGAATAAGTACTAGACTTATATTTATGTGCCGACGTTTCGACCTACAGTGTAGGTCATCTTCAGGGCTATGAGAGAGAAACAAACAGAACAAAAAATATATAAAAACGTTGCAGTAGGTAACAAGAATATAGTGACATGTAATGTAGAAAATTAAAATAGTGACAGAACATAATAAAATTAAGATATTGACAGATTTAATAAAATTAAAGATAATGAACAGAAATTAAAATAGTGACAGATATAATAATTGAAGATAACGAATATAAAATAAAATACAGAAAATAAATGTACAGAAAGGATAGAAAAGTAAACATAATACAAAGGGAAAGAAAAATGAGAAGGTAAACGGAAAGATACAAAATGAAAAGATTAAAATATAAAAAGGTGAGATATAAAGGATTTGGAAAAACTAGTTTAATTACAGATATAAAATGTATGATAATAGAACCCTAGAGTTTTAAATATAGAATATGATGCCAAAGAATAATTACAAAAGAAATCTGTAACAAGTAATGAACAGGTATCTCGTAGAATGGCAGGTAGAGATGTAAAATTTGACAATATCAGTATAGGATGTAATATAAATATAGTTGATTGGATTGATAAATTTGAAAATAAGAAATTAGAAATAATGCTTATAAATATGATATATATATACCTATAATATAATATATATAGTATTGTTTCTAAGCCAACTGTAGTGCAAAGTAGTGCTAATAGGTTACTAGATTGAGATTATATTACCAGGTTTAAACCTCAGTTAAGGGTAACCTCATTATAAAAGCTGGGTGAGCCCCGAGATGTTAATAACCAATAATATATATATATATATATATATATATATATATATATATATATATATATATAATAGTTTATAAATAGGTAGGTTATGTAGGAGTGAAAATATAAACCTTAGAATTAAAAACATTTTTCATGTGTTTTTTTTTTTTGTGACATGGCATTTGTTTCTTTAGGCTTTAGGCATTTGTCTAAAAAAGAATAAATGAGAGAGAAACAAACAGAACAAAAAATATATAAAAACGTACAGCAACAATAATATAGTGACATGTAATGTAGAAAATTAAAATAGTGACAGATATGAAAATTAAAGATAACGAATATTAAAAAAGTGACAGAATATAATAAAATTAAGATATAGACAGATTTAATAAAATTAAGATATAGACAGATTTAATAAAATTAAAGATAATGAAAAGAAATTAAAATAGTGACAGATATAATAAAATAAAGATAAAGACAGATTTAATAAAATTAAAGATAATGAAAAGAAATTAAAATAGTGACAGATATAATAATAAAGATAACGAATATAAAATACAGAAAATAAATGTACAGAAAGGATAGAAAAGTAAAAATAATATAAAGGGAAATAAAAAAGAGGAGGTAAACCAAAGATACAAAATGAGAAGATTAACATATAAAAAAAGGTTGGAACATGAAGGATTTAAAAAAAAACAAAAAAACTAGTAAAATAAAGATATAAAATGTATGATAATGGACTTCTAGAGATTGTATGAAACATAATAATAAAAGAATATGTAGAAAGAAATGAATAGGTATCTCGTAGATTCAATTTTTTGTTTGGTATTTGAATTATATAAACCTTGAAATATAATACCTCAAATTTTAAATTATGTGGGAAATTGATGAATGATTTGGAATCAGATCTAGTGTAGAGAAGGGAAGATGTGCATTTAACCCATTTAAAAGGTGTTATGCAACTTTATATGCAATTTGAAAGTGTCATCATGTATCTCAGAGGCATAATCACTCACGGATTCAAGTAAACTTGTACTAGAATTGGTGATATGGTGTTATTGCCGTACGCTAAGAGTTTCAAGGGTGTACTATGGTGTACCAGGTACGATCACAGAAATTTTCTAGGTTGTTATTATATATAGATGGCATTAAAAGATATAAATTTGGTCATGTGATGCGAATTGAAAACTACTGCCTGCTGCAGTCAATCATACATGACAAGATTCAAGAAAAGAGTGGTCCACGTTGCAAGCGTCACACCTGGTTGAGGAACTTCAAGCAATTTATATGATTTATATCGATAGACATGCAGCGCCCAGTAAAATAAGGTGATCCGTTATAACCTGCAACATCGAAAGATTATTGAAAATAATAATCCAGAATTTTGACCGAAACAATAAATGGCCATATTAGAATATAGCACTCGACTGCTTAGTAAGTACAATGAATACATTCTTAGTCTTGATAAGGATACGCCATTGCTTTTAAGATTTGTGCTGAATCGGATATGTCGTTGTTGTCATTAGAGCGGCGTTATCAGTTAGAGAGACGCCACCAACGGCACCTTGTGTAAATAAACAGAGATATGCGCGCACCTATGCAAATTATGTTTAGATTAACTCGCGCGTATGTTTGTATCTCCGGTCTCTCTCTGGTTCTGTGCCTCCTGGCTCCTGCTTGTCGAACATGGCTATCATATTCAAATCTGCCGAAATAATGGGAAATTTAAAATTATACGACTACAATTCATATAAGTAATAAATTTTCTGGTATTAAGTTTGAAAAACTTAAAAAAATAAGCCTAAATTATCTAAAATCCTAGATAATAAATAACCTGTCGACGTTCCAGATATTATTGAGGGAAACAGAAAAAAAAATCACATCGAATATAGATTATCTCATTCCAACACTGTGTGGCAACACTTCAGAGACACTGACTTAAGTATTCTTTGTATATTTTACATTCAATGTTCCTTTATATTGCTTTAAATCAGATATGCAACATTTGACATTGACGGGCCGCGTTTAAAAGTAGTGCATTTTAAAGTAGTGTTCATAATTTTTATCGATAGATATCTGGCATGAAATAATATGACAATGTTATATTGGACAGATAATTTCTATTTCTGTTTTAGTTTGGAGACTTAAGGCTTTTCGTTGGATTTTTTCCACGGTCTTAACATTTATGTAAGGTCTTTTTTACTTTTCAATATTAATACATTTTGTGGAGTAGCCGTAGGTCCACTGGTTTCTTGATAATGTTCTTTTTTTTTTCATTTTTCTTGCCTTTTTACTTTCGTTTTTTCATATGTTTTTTCGTCTTAAGTTTTGTAATGTTTGCGATTATTTATTTTTCCTGTGGTGCTTTTTGAAATTTGGTGAGTGTATATTGAATTTTGAATTTCTGAAGTATCTATCAGCTGTTTTTATTTAACCTTAACCAGCTGGGGTCGAGTAACCTTCCTTATGATTCGTTAGTTGCATTTGAGCCTTCGAGGTGGTGGGATGTTTCTTGGGTGCATTATTCATGTTTTGTTTTGCTGTTATTCTCTTTCTACCCTGAGGATGCTTGAATGGGCGAAATATTGGACAGATAATTTCTATTTCTGTTTTAGTTTGGAGACTTAAGGCTTTTCGTTGGAATTTTTCCACGGTCTTAAAAAATAATACAATTTATTTAAATAACAAAATGAAATAAAAACTAATAGGTACAACATTATATTTAAATCGTTAAATTTGGAATTGTTACAAACTACGAAAGTTCAATAGGGATTCCGAAATCAATAAGACACTTGAGCTTGAATTTGGGAAACTAATCCATCCCTGTTTGGATTAATTCCACTGATACATAGATTTCATAGATTCATTTTCCATATTGTCGTCATTCAGCCTTGCATAATGTTTTGATTCATCAACTTTCATCAATGAAAAGTAACTGTTCCCATTTATAAGTTCTGCCAAACGCACGGATAAATATTTTTGTGAATTTTCCAAGCTGCGGAAATTGGTCGAGGCATTTCGTCGAGGTATTTTTTGTAGAAATCGCACAACACCACGTCTTCAAATTTAAATTTTAGGAGTGAGTTCTGAATCTCAATCAACTCCATTTGTAAATATATTAGAGCATTTTGTACATTACTTCTTGCTGATGATCGCCGCCTCTCGGCTTGCTCGCTCACTTGATTCCGTGAGTATGAATAAGTAGTGTAATATTTTTTTTAATTCGGTTTTTCAAAATGTCTCGCCGGATCAAATCTCACAGCTGGCCGGTTGTTATGCTTTAAATAATCGGACGATGACAGTGGGAGTTCTAAATTTTACCTTTCGAGGTATAATTAGGATAGCGATATTTGTTGAATAGCTGAAGCTGAGCAGAAGGACAGCTTATTCGAGGATTTTTTATTCCTTTAAAAAAATTATTAGGGCAAATATTAGGTTGTTATGCTAACCACTACACCAACGGTGACTTTACAAATTGTTACGCCTTAGTGTGAGATCGCCATCTCTGATTGATGAGTTTGTTAGTACTGTTCATACCAGATGTAGTACTGCATTTGAACATCATTTATGTGAATTCCTCAGTGCACAGGAAATAAATAATTTCTTTTTAAGTAAATATTTATGGTAAGAGAAATAAAATCGTTTTCCAGTTATTGTTTATTCTTAATTTTCAATCCATTAGAAACGTTTCGACACTATGGTGTCATTCTCAATCTTTTCTTCTCCTGCATCTTTTAACTTTAATAAATAAATTAACAATAATTACATTACTACACATAATTTAACATAAATGTCCAAAGATAACTAATGAGGACTAATGATCTCCTAAGAATTTTTAAAAGTATGACTTTCCAGGTACCTATACTTATATTATGTTATCTTTGGACATTTATGTTTAATTATTTATAGTAATGTAATTATTGTTAATTTATTTATTAAAGTTAAAAGATGCAGGAGAAGAAAAGATTGAGAATGACACCATAGTGTCGAAACGTCTCTAAAGAGTGAAAATTAAGAATAAACAATAACTGGAAAACGGTTTTATTTCTCTTACCCTAAATAAATGAAGAATTAAATCCAGTTTAATAAAAAAAAAAAAAAAGAAATAAAAATTTATAAGAATGTAAATATTTATTTGTAAAAAGTAATAGTAGAAGGCTGTTGATACCAACAATTGCTGGTTTACTACTCAAACCGTATTTAGTAAAATCGCACTTACTAACTTATTTGTAATGTAAAATTGTTAAATATTACTAACTTATTATTTAGTGTTTAGTAAGACAGCACTTTACACAATCCTCCCTCCCACATTTCAGACGTTTTTTAGTCATTATAACGTTAATTATTTTTTTCAGAAATCCGTTCGTTACTTAAGCGCCCGACAACTTTACTAGCTCTGTCTCTATATTGGCAGTGCTACCTACAACATGAGTTATATAAACCATGACATTATCGGAAATTCCGCATTCTTTAAATTCCTGAATTACGAATATCAATGGAATATACGGGTTTATGAAATCTTCTTTCTCCGTTTTAGTCTTCAAACTCTTCCTGGTGAAACGCTTTAAGCTCCCAATTAATTACAAAGGACTCATATACATGACTTTTTAAGAGATATTTGGAGTAGAGCTTTAGGGCTCAAATAAGCCTTCGAATTTATCTCGTATCCAATCCTTACAATCCAAAATCCTTCGTAAAATCCTCAATTCTCCTTACTTTGTTACGAACAAAGTCGTCCATAATGACCTCAATGTTCCATTTGTTGCTGATTTGACCCGAACCAATTTCAGTCCTTTCATGAAAAACTTTATTTACACTTAAATCCACATGTTTGAAACTTCTTCAATTCCTGATAATCCTCCGAGACGTTCTTAGATGAATTTGTTATTTGAGTATTACCCGTAAATAATCTGTCTTCTACTTTATCTTATAGAATCATTCATTCTGTTTACTTATCGTATTATTATCCAGTTGTAAATCTCATTAAATAATATCACTAAAATAGAGCCAAAAACTCAAAAAGAAACACTATTATTTATTATAATGCAATTGGGAAAAACCACAATGCAAAGCCTTATGTTTCAAAAATACACCTACTTACCAGTCGACGTTTCGCCTATTCAGGCATTATCAAGACACCAAAATCAAAAAGGGGTTATGTGAATCGCATCTCGAAGAAAAAGGTGCAATATATCCCAACGATCAAGAGCACACACAGGCTCCAAACATGAGACAGCACACCACCACCAAGACGTTCAACATACAACTGAACGAAAGTAATACGCCACCAGTTGGGAAGGTAAAAAAATAATTTTTTTTTTAAATCGTTCATTATTCAATGGCAATTTTGAATTAATTTAATTTGTTTGTTTCACGTTAGAATGTGCATGTTGAAACAGGGTTTGAGATAAGGGCTAGTGATAAAGTGTGCTGACTCATTTGAAAACCCGAAACGTTAAAAAATTTGATAGACCAGAACTTATTTTTAACTCAATAGTAATTGACAGTGGCAGAGCACTGAGTTGCCATGCCGGAAATCCTGGTTGAAATCCCGCTGCAGGCAAGACTTTTATTTAGTCTGTTTGCAGTCAGAGATGAATCATATGGAATCTAGGCTCACACAGCCTCTATAAAATATTATAAAAATAGGGTACCCAAAATAAGGGGGGAAAATCTGGTGGTTGAGCGTGACCTAGGACAAGCGACCTCCTTGTATAATCTTTGGACAGGATCTACTAAGTATTAAGAGAATATTCGAATTTCACCCGACTTCAGCATTGACCTTATTTTACCCTTGGACATTTTAGGGTAACATTTTGAAATAAGGGCTCATGCAATTTAAAGCCTGTATTAACACTTATTCAAGTTACTAGATCGGTATCTTATTGACATTTTTTAATAAAGCAAATTTATTTGAAAAATAATGCCAAATGCCATTTGGCACATATTATACTTCTGGTGTTCTTCGGAAAACCTCCCCAAGGGGATTCTCTTGAAAGGGTGAATGGAGAAACCTCCCATTGAAGGCACTCCTAACGTGGTTCATCTCTTGGTAGCAGATCCTGCTCCAGAGACGTTTCAGTCTCCTTGTCGAATTCTGTGGTAATGTGTCTGTCAGTAATGATTGTACCAGTAAGTTTGGATGTCCAGCAAGTGAAAAAAATGAATTTTTTGTAGTTTTTATTGATAGTGTCAGTCAGGAGTGGTAGGTTGAGATCTTTGTGTAATGTTTTATTAGTGATGGAAAAGGGACTATGTGTAATATAACGAAGGAATTTCGATTGAAAAATTCGAATGGTCAGTAAGTGGGATTATTTCCATGACCCCCCACACTTGCGAGCATGTTGCATATTTTAATTTTAGGAAGAAATAGTTGGGGGTGCAGTCAATCAAAACACCAAAATAAGCATAACTTATTTATTATGTGCCGACGTTTCGGCCTACAATGTAGGCCATCTTCAGGGCGAATAAAACACGTTACAGCTTGGGGAGCTCAGACACAAGTCAGGCCGAAACGTTGGCACATAATAAATAAGTTATGCTTATTTTGGTGTTTTGATTGACTGCACCCCCAACTATTTCTTCCTTAAATTAGAAGATACAGTCGACCAATTCTTCTCTAACATATATTATAATTTAGTTTGTAGGTGATAGTTTATTTTTGTGGTGAAGTATTCGTCTTAGAAGTGAGAGTCGGTGAGTCAATTTTTTCTTCAAATTAATTACGTGTGATTTTTTTATTTGAATAAAAAAGAAATGTTGAGTGTAAACATTTCCAATTGGTAAGTAAAATGTTCGTCGGGTAAAATTATTATTTTTCTGTGGAAATAAAAATATTTATGGGCACACCCGAGACTTAGTGGTTAGTATAATTTTTATAAAGGAGTAAATACCCTTGATTTTACCGTTCTTCGGAAGGGACGTAAAATGGATGCCTGAAGCCTTTGTTTGTAATTCGTTAAAGATCCCTAGCCTAATTATACCTGTATTGGTGAAATTTAGCCATAGTAGCATAAAGTGAAGTTCAATGAATAAACAAAAATATTTACTTAGAGAAAATGAATAAATAATTGCATTTGAGTGCAAATATGTTCTTATGGTTGTAATGCACAAAAGGTACACATGAGTAGAGTTTTTAGGAAGATAAATTAATATTTTTATTTTATAGCTAAAGAAAATATAACACCCTGCTTTAAAGTTTTAATTAATTCCCCAAATTGCCTGTGTAAACTAGATGTTATATTTAATTACACTAGCAATAATATTATATCAATTGCGACTTTAACTCAAGGATATAAAGTGGTGTAATAACAATAACAATAAAAATCTTAATAGGGTTAAGTAACACTCCATTTTATTGTCAGCTAGGATCAACTGCCCTCCTTAACCTAGGCCCACAACAATTTTATTTTCCCGACTGGAACGAAGCCGTAAATACAGAAATGACAGGGGCATTTAGACAGAGGAGGGAATATATTGAACGGTTTATTCATTCTGTATCCCGCCCAACATCCAACAGTGTTATGAAGGTTTAGTAGGTCCGATTTAGTAGTTTAGTAGTTCCTGTTAGTCGTAACTTAGGCCCAGTGTAAACATGTCGTTGCGGTACAGGCGTCACTCGTAGCCACGATGAGGTGGAAATAAGTTTCTATGCAATCATTTTAATTTTATTTCTTCTTTCTTTGGATTGTTTAGCAGTTTAATATTTTTTAATAATGATCGAAGTGCTGGACCAATACATCAACCCCCAACCTGGAGGACCAGGGTTTTGGTTTTGAGGTCTCTTTCCCCAAGACAAGTTACCTTCTCCACGCTTTTGAGCCTTGTCTGCCCATAGTAGGTTATGTAGCATTACACAGGGGTGCACTACATGGAAGCGACCTACACTATACCCCATGTATTTTAATCTTATACAACATAAATTCATAATCCTCTGATCCATTATTCCGTTTTTTCTATGTAAATTGTTAATTATTATGTAGTAAAAATATATAAAGGGGATAGCCTATGTTCACCTAACAGCGGACCCACACCTATTTTACAAATTTCACAACTGTTCATTTAACTGTACTACTCGTTTCTCGAATATGTAATTTACAAATACATTTGTGTTCAATTATTCAAGAAGTGTAGTGACTCCACCATTAAGGCCCGTCCCACTTTACGTGAAATGAGGCATTCATGATAATTCTAATACTAATACAGTTATATCTCAAACTTTTAGCTAGTTTATTCCGAAGGCCGTGGGCTCAAATCCCGCTGCTTGGTATACTTACATTTGATCTGTAACAGCCGAAGATGGTTCCTATGGGGCTTTATAAAGTGTGTACTCAAAATGGGGGGGACTTTGTTTGTCGACAAATCACCTCCCTGTACAACCGTGTCTTCAATCAACTTGAAAAAAAAATCAAGCTTTTCTCCCCAACAGATTCAATTTTTAATTAGGTGGAAATATTGTTAGTAAAAAGAGTGTTGATTGAAAATAAAATATTACACGGTGATCATGTTTACTAAAAACTTTTTTTGTAGGGTAGAGACATATTCAATATCAAATTAATTCATTCTTATAAATTTTGTTTATTTTTTTAAACTGGATTTAATTCTTCTTTTTTTATAGTAAGATAAATAAAAACCATTTTCCAGTAATTGTATATTCTCGACTTTCACTCTATTCGAGACGTTTCTCGTATATTATATTAAAGTTAAATGTTTCATAGAACTGAAAAAGGATCTAATAGTTCAAAGATCAATATTTGGTCTTTTAATGTAATATTATTTTAGTGACCATGGAGGACAAATGATCCCCCAAGGATTTTTTTAAAAATATGACTTTCCAGGTATCTGTTATTTTTGGACATTTTATGTTAAATTATGTATAGTAATGTAATTATAGTTAATTTATTGTTTTTACACAATTTTTTATAAGACTTGTTGGCTATGTTAAAAAATGTTAAAGGAATTTTTAAAAAAATGCAGGAAAAAAAAGATTGAAAATGAAGTCGAGAATATACAATGACTGGAAAATGGTTTTTATTTCTCTTACCCTAAAAAAAATATCAAATTAACTAGAAATGAATTTTTTTTTTGGAATTGTTTCAAACTGCATATCCATATTTCTTCACAATCAATAATTAACTCCGCCATGATGGTACTCTTAACAGCTCTTCCAAACTATTGCAATGATATAAAATAATTAACTCCGCCATGATGGTACTCTTAACAGCTCTTCCAAACTATTGCAATGATATAAAATAATTAACTCCGCCATGATGGTGCTCTTAACAGCTCTTCCAAACTATTGCAATGATATAAATAATTAACTCCGCCATGATGGTACTCTTAACAGCTCTTCCAAACTATTGCAATGATATAACAACATTACTTCAATATTCAATTAGGGGTAAAAATATTCCAACTTTTTTTTTGTAATTGTATATTTACATATACATACCTTTTGCAGGTATAATAAAAAAAGTACCTTCGACTTTTATAATCGTTGAAATTAAAGCCATTGCCTTCCGTTTACTACGACTTTTACACTAGAGTATCATTGCGGCTTGGTTTAATAGTTAATAAAGGCGGTAGGATCCTTAATTGAAGACATTCAGACCCGCAGTAAACAGTTCTAATCTGGCAGACTGATCCTTCTTTCTTCGTGTCTTGGGGGGCGGGAGTATAATCATTGGAACTGGAGGATTCCTAGAACCTATGGCAGGAATGGTATATGTATATTGAGACCTTTAAGTATCAGATCTTAATTTAGTTTAAAAAAAAATACATTAGTTTTACAGCTGATTCTCCTTAAGAACCTTTTGTAGTTAATCGAGGTCTTCGTAGTGTAAAAAGAAAATCTATTAATGGTAGTATGGAATGATATTACGTGGAAATACCAAGAAGAACTTAAGCTTGGTAAAGAAGAGCTACTTAGATTGACTACATATATATATATATAATCTAATATCTTCTCTTTTTTTTTTTTCTCTTAACCTCTTTGTCTTTTATTAATATTTGAAAAAAAAAGCATGTTAATAATGATACGTAGTATCTCTTTTCTCTTTTACTGCACCAGGTGCATTTTAAGAGAGGGTTGTTCAGGACATTGAATTTTTTGAACATTACTTAGAACGAAGGAGTGGGGGATCTAGTGATGGGGCTCACTAGTTCTGTCTGATTGGAGTTATCTCTTCTCTTTTTCTGTCTTATAATTGTTAAGATGCGATATAAATATATAAAATAGGCGGGAAGGTCAAGTTTGTTTGCTATATTTACTGTCCTGACTTAAGGAACTAATGCCAGATTCCAGGGTTATATAACCATTTAAAAAAAAATCTGTTCCACTGCAACCCCTGAAGCATCTAGGGTTCAGGACTTGGGAGAGACTATACTGTTTCTAGGACAACGATTTTTCAGGGAGGTGATTTGTCCTAAATCAAGCTCAACGGGCAGTTCTTTAGGGTACCCAGTTCCCAGAAGCTGGGTGAGCCGCAGGAGGTATCCTGATCTTACAGGATCCGTCTCCGGCTGTTAATAGATTTAATATATCATCTGCTTCTGTTAGATTCGATTCCAGGATCTTCGGGACGTCAGCTCAATGCTCTACCACTGAGTGACCACTCCTCTAATTATAAATATTTATAAACCCCCAATTTGTTAATCCATACTCCAAACATAATTCATAGGTCATGGATAGAACCTATCCGATAGTTTTATGCACTGGTAGCATATTTATGAAACCTTGCCTCAGGAACCAAAACATAAAAAAAAGTAAATGTTACCAAATCTCTCCACATGCCCATGAGATAATTGCGGCCCTGACCAATGTCCTAAAATACTCCAGTTATATATCATTTGTCTAATATCTTTAAGACTTTTATACGCAAAAGAAAAAATATGTCCATATTGTTCGGAGGAATAAGTAGAGTTTATCTTTATTAAAATCATAAACTCAAGTACCTTTTTTCTCTGATTTAGCTACGCCGAGATACAGAGGCCAATTCATAGCCTCGCAATAAATCACGTTTAATGTCTTCTAGAGACGCAGTATCAGATCTAGATAGCACTTTTAAGGCCTAAATAGAATGGTTCCGAACTTTGCAAAGAAGAGAGGGAAAGATGGAAGAGGTGGGGATGTGATAGGGGCAGTAACATAGATATTGCTATAGATACCCGAGATACTGTTATAGATATCTCCCTCACAATAAAATCCCTCATCCCTCTCTCCCTCAATTAGCCTGATTGAGGGATAAATCCCAAGTTGGCCTGGCCTAGGTTATGGCGGGTATAATAATGTTTGTATTAATCAGGTTGCCTCGTATCTCATCGTCCTTAGGCCTCCATCTTCCTTATCTCGTATCGCAGTTTATTCTCTTTCTTAGTCGTCTCTTTTAGTGCTCTTCTGTCTCCGGATTGCGTCTTTACTGGCCTTTTCGACCTTAGAGTTCTCCTTAGCTTCACTACGTAGTGTTCTTATGTGTTTAAATATTTTTACTTGAGTCTACTAAATATTTCACTTTATTTCCATCAGTTTAATTTTATTTATTATATTAAGTTCTAACATGTGAAATGTCAATGAAGGTGTAAATTTAAATTATTAGCAAAAAATGATTAAACAATACTTTTATTAATCAAAATATGATCCTTCACTTTCAATACACTTCTCCCAAAGTGAAACAAATATTTCTATCCCCGTTCTGTAGAAATTAGGTGTCGAGGAAAAAGCGAAGTCTTTGAAGGCCGATTTCAGAGCATTTTCGTTGTAAAATTTTCATTCATTATCCAAACAACGGAAAAAGTTAAAATCAGTTGGAGAAAGGTGCGGAGAATATGGTGGGTGAGGAAGGACCTCTATATTCAGCTCCTGAAAAAAAAATTTAAAAAATCGGGATATACATACACAGATCAGTGATCATACACCACAGATATACATAGGAGCAGTGATGCTTCGACAGATATACGACAGTCGTAAGTATTGAAATATAGGTGACAGTCTGTGGATTTTATTACTAAACTGTCTAAAGGTGTTTAACGTCATTATCAACATCGCAATTTAACACCTCTACCAACTTCAACCTCTGGGAAAACTCAAGGTATGGTGTGTGATATTATGCTTTAAGGAGAATTTCCAAATGTAATTTCAATAAATATTTTTGTAATATTGCTCATTCTACTGTTATTATTCACTTGCCAAATTGAAGTTTTGATTTAATTGATTCAGGGTTTGTTTTAAGGGAAGCTTCTTGTTTTCTTAATGACAATTATTGTATGGAATCAAAACAACATAAGAAACTCTCGCGAAGAGTGAAGAAGAAGCTTAATGAACTATAGAAGGGCTAATTGTCTTCCTTTGTCCTTGTATTTACATCTAATTCCGCCGGAACCGGAAGGGGTTAAGGATAAGGGGAGGAAGCGGCATGCAAATAAGTCTAAGGTGTATCTCCTCTCCGCTTTTACTGCAGGATCTTTAATTGTGTTGTTCTTTAATTCCTCCAGATGGCCGTGGTTCAGTCCTGCCAACTTTCCAATTACCTTCATCGGGGAGGATAATCCGCTTCCGGGCTGAGAGCACTTGTGGTAACCCTGGAGGTTCACACTGTTTTCCCCGGAAGTGGTGAGGGAGGGAGGGAGAGTAGAGGAGGAGTTCTCGACCAATCAGAGTAAGCGCTACCTCAAGCCTCTAAAATATTTTTGTTAAGTGCCTTGATGTTTACAATCTGCTTTGTGGAAATGAAACGATGTCATCTTTAAAAAGGAAAAAAGGAAATATCTGTTATCCTTTCTGCCATAGAATATTAGGTCCTGGTGAAGATCTTTAATGTGAGTAGAAACAAACGTATGTAACAATTAAATAATTATAAACTGATTGATCTTGTTATTGACTTCCACCCCGATCATGTCATTATTGATTTCCCTATACTGACAATGATTAATCCACGAATATATATATATATATATACAGGTATACACGGGGAAGTATGTTCATTGAACATTACTTTAATCGGGATCTCGTTGACTTACGTCATATTCATACTCATAATTTATTTATTTTTTATTTATGATTCTCCAAGAACCATAAATAAAAAATAAATAAAAAAGAACCATAAATAAAAAATAAATTATGAATATAAATATGACGTTAGTCAACGAGATCCCGATTAAAGTAATGTTCAATGAACATACTTCCCCGTGTACACCTCGAAAAATTGCGAGATCACAGGGATATAGGATCAGTGAAGAGAAAGGATTTGTCTAGCTAGAATGCGTGCCTTGGTAGCTCAGTGGTTAGAGCACCGCGCTGGAAACGCGGGTGATCCGGATTCGAATCCCGGCCAAGACATAATCTTTTCTCTTCAAAATTAAAATATATATATATATATATATATCTTTTTTTTGTCCGGTTCTGAACCCGAAGTTTCAGGAGTATGAGGAATTGCTCGAATAAACCAGCGAACATCTTGGAAAATTCAATTTACCTGGATTTGATCCTTAATCCCTCATATGTTTTATTTTGCTCGTCATTGGTTCGAATCCCGCTACTGGCAGATTATCTGTTAGCGGACGGAGGTGGATTCTATGGAATCTATGACCACCCTGAGGCTCACCCAGTCTCTGTGAGTATCCGAAATAGGAAGAAATCTTGCAGTTGAGAGTGCTCCAGAACGAATCACCTCCCTGCACAACCTTTGTCCATGAAATAGTACTGCAGTATACAACATACTGAACCTGAGACTCATCGGTTAACACAAGAAATACAGTTCATGTTTAAGCACACAATATATTTTTGTAACCTTCACAGCTTCTCTATTAATTTTATATCAACATATCATCTATGATTTCCTGATCACAACTTTAAAATATTATTTATATAACAAAACACATTTTTGAAAAATTTTCCCTTAACACATTTCTGAACTAAGGCATCGATACATGAGGAAGAAAATGGTCCGGTGGAGGTCAACAAAAATTCTCTTAAATAGGAAAAACTTTTTAAGTCCTAACCTCTGGATCCTACTAGCCCTGAAGGAAACCTGTAATGTGGGCCGAAACGTTGGCATTCCAATAAACAGTTCTCTCTATTTTTGAGATTTTTTTTTTACCTTTTTCGGCTTCGTTTTTTTATTTTATTTATGAAGACGAGTCTTTTATACTGTCTTATATCAAAGGTTGATAATAGGAAGAGAATAGGAATCCTTTCGATGTTAGATATCTTTACCATATCGCAGAGAGAAACGAATGATAAAGAAGACGGTGCCGCGTGTCAACCTGTTCCGGATCGATTCCCCCTGGAAGCGGAGACATCTGACTCCAGCTCCAGAGGCAATCTGCTGGAGCGAATCAGGTGTGGCTGCTGGGAATCGTCATTGTTTGGACAGATGCGGGGAGGCCTCGGGTTCCACCTTTGTCACCGCTGAAAGAGCGAGGAGCGGCAAACCCTCTCCAGTTTGTACTCCCTTCTCCCTGCTCCCTACTCCCTTAAACTTCTACAGGAGTTGTGTTTTTCTTTACAACCTCCGGGACCAACTTTTACAACAGAGTTGGCCAACTCCGCCGTTGTGTAATTATGACGCCTTGGAGGGCCTATTGTGCGTCATGTCAAAGCTCGACAGTTCTCTCTTCCTCCGCTGAGCTCGTCAAGTCCTACCTCGTCTGTCCATCTATTTTACTTTTTATTAATATTCACAATTTTATTAAATCATTTTAAAAAAAGAAGTAAAGCATTAAAAACTAATGGATTAAAAATATTCATATATATTTTTAGGAGTAAACTTGATAGTCGAGGATCCCTGGTACATTTTTGATTACTATCAAGCTGAATTTTCGTGAATAGCTTCGTTTTGATTAGACGCCCAACGATTTCCTTTGCGAAAATTCTCGATTGTGGTAGCTAACAGAGGTAGCAAGGATAAAATATGTCGATTTGATGATTCTCCAAAGTTTAAGGATAACGTGCCACGCAATTCGTAGGACAATAAGACTGTTAAATTATATACCTCGTTATCGATCAACATGTATTGGTCATCAATCATCAAAAATGATTACTAACCAGCTGATTTTTTTTTTTTACTTAGTTAATATTTGTCATATTGTCCTACAAATTGCGTGGTACGTTATCCTTAAATTTTTGAGAATTATCTAATCGACATATTTTATCCTTGCTACCTCTGTTAGCTACCACAATCGAGAATTTTCAAAGGAAATTGTTGGGCGTCTCATCGAAACGAAGCTATTCACGAAGATTCAGCTTGATAGTAATCAAGTGCAAAAATGTACCAGGGATCCTGGTCTATGAGGTTACCCCTGCCCTGACAAACTCCCATTTCACAATCATACACCCTTTAATTCATACTGTTTCTCAAAGCGTATATCTGTTGTCTACAGGTATTCTGTAGTTGTGATTTTATTGTCACTTAATGCAGCCATACTAACCAGAGGGTGCTACAGTGGGAATCTAAATTGTGCCTATCAAGGTTTAATTAGGATAGGGTTCTTTGACGAGTACCCGGCATACATGGCACCGTACAGTTAGTGTAAGGAAGAAAAATTTAATTTTATGTCTTTTTCCCATAATTTTATTTTGTACTTTGAATTCCAATGCTGTAAGTAGAAAGAAAATAATTTATTTTATTTTATTTTTTTATTAATTGTTATATTTTTTAAATATTAATAAAAAATGAAATAAAATAAATTATAAATAAATTAATGAAGTAAGTCAACAAGGTCCTAATTAATGTAATGTTTAATGAACATTCTTCCCTGTATAATCATCGCAAAATTGCGAGAACACGGGGATATAGGATCGGTGAAGAGAATGGATTTGTCTGGTCGTATTACGAGCCAGGTTAGCTCAGTTGGTTTGAGCACCACGACGGAAACGCGGGCGACCCTGGTTCGAATCCCGGCCCTGGACAAATCATTTCTTTTCAAAATAAAATATTTAGAAATAAAATAATATGACTCCTTGTTATATATTAATATACGAAATCTACTGCATCAGATCTTTTAAATTTATATATTGTATATTGAAAATCATTATGCGTCTAGTTTTTATCAAATATTGATTTATGAAACAGTATTAATTATTTAAAACATAAATTAGATAGACAAAATGTAACTATCTTAATTTCTTCCATTGTTAAATAGAACAATTTAATCTTGGAATAAATAAAAGTGATGCTTAAGTATTAATTAATTAACACTGGGTACGAAGTACTGGGTACGTAACTACTCTGATTTAGCGTCTAATATTCAAAGAGAAGAAAATAAAATTGATTATATATGTACATAATATTTTCTAATATACTAATTTTTCTTAATTTCAGAGGTAAAATAAAATATTATATCATTAAATACTGTTGTATATAATTAGAAAAAATATTAATATTGTTGTTATATACAGCTTTCTATTGCTCTATATATATATATATATATATCTACAGCCCCACTACAATAAGTGGTTAAGTCGGATTTTGTCCAGAGAGAGTTAACTTCTTTCAGATAACCGGAATCGTATCATTCTCGTAGTTTTTGGCTTGAAATGGAGTTGTAATATAAACAATAACTCCTTTTCAAGCCAATGCCTTACTTATCCTCTTATTCACTACGAAAATAACTCGATTCCCCTTACATAACTACAAGAAACTCATTTTGGAGAATAATAGACTTAACCACTTATTGTAGTGGGGCTGTAGATATTGTTTTTGTAGCCATTTTCACTTTCTTAAACCTGATTTTCATTTCGGAAATTCCTCTTAATGGCCCAGAATTTATTAATTATGTATTCTAAATTAATGTTAAACTAATTATTAACAATTAATCAAGACTTTTATTCAATATTTCTTTCTATATAACATAATATCAATCATATATATTACTGATAACACCATCAGCCATTATCTCTACCCTCTCAGGAATCCCATCACCGCTATTAAAGATCCATCAAGAGCTGACCCCTCTACAGCGGACACACGGAATAAATATTTACAAAAACAAATGTAAAAAAAAAAAACTTTTGTGCGGAGAAACGTGTGGTGTGATATAGGGCCTATGTGTGACAGTGCTCGTTATTTTTTGTAGTCCCCTCTAATTAATGATATTATTCGCTACCCTCGACTCCTCTTGTTCGTGTAGTCTCCCCCCCCCTCGCAGGTCTCGCTACGTGATCCCGGCGGGGGGGGGGCTGGAAGTGCCAGACAATTTAAAAATACCTGCGCCCCTTCAACTTTGATAAATACCTTCTACGTGTTCGATAACCAGGTAATTATAGGGCTTCAGATTCCTTTTCTTGAATTCCTACATCTTTTGCTGTATTTTATTGTTGTTATCGTCAACTTGGACTTCTTGTTCTTGCATGACTCTACAGCGTATCAATGAGTCTTGGTTACTTGGACTAGTATGCAATATATTTGTATCATTAACTTGTACCACTATTAAGGGTTGTGTACATGGTAGAGTATGTACTGCTTCTAAAACACCAGTTGTGAAGTGATTTAGCATGGCATCCCTCCACCTGGTTTTCCCCCAATCTATAGAGGCTGGGTGAGCCACGAGAGAGTCTATAAATCCTGCAGGAACCAGGCTGTTAATAGATTAATAATAGCATAGCTGGATTTGAATCCAGAACCTTCATTACAAAAATGAAATATTGTACAACAAAAAATTGAGCTTATTAAAAACAACAACAAATAATTAACTAAAACTAAATAAAAATCTGTAGCTATCGGATAGAATTGTGATTCTAAACCATTTACAAACCCAATAGAACACACAAATTTTATTTAATTTGGTCCTACCGTTTAAGAGTGTCGTATACACGAAAAGAAGATTTCGTGTAAAGATAATTGTTTATAAATAATAATAATAATGTCTTTATTTATTCTGGACAAGTCCCTATAGAATAACGATACAGGCATTGTATGCTATTATGTCTTAAGGTGTAAAATAATTACATCTAATTAATTATTACAAATAATTTAATAAGTGAGAAAGAACAAAAAAAATGTGAATTATCCACAATAACAGTATTTTAAGAACAGATTAGAAGAAAGGAAAGAAAAAAAATTAAAATAAATTAACAATAATTATATAAGAGAAACAATTTATGGTCACATATATATCAAATGTATGCCAAGATAAAATTAAATAAAATTAAACAATATTATCACAGATTTACATTTCATCCCTTTTTGTATTTTTTGTCTTTTTTAATATCTATATATATGACATTAATAATACATATGTACGTGGTTTAAATTGCACACACTCATATACATGAATACATAATAACACACACATATGTATATCAAAAAACATCATTCATTCATCGAATAAAGAGAACATCAAGTCAAAACTGATCGCCTACTATTTTCGATTTTTTGGGAATTGTACGTATAATAAGTGCTGGAATATACGGGATTTGAAGGTTGGAAGATTATTGGAACGACGAATGGAAGAAGGTATAGAGTTCCAAAGGGAGGAGAATCGGATAAGGAAAGCTCTAAATAGTGTATATTTGTATTTTATGTACACCTATTTATTCTCTTCAAAACAAAAATATTTAAATATACCTATTATTGTATATATGGGCAATATTTTAATATACGATTACTTAAGGAGGGTACCGCCATGTCATTTTAAAAAATATGCTTTCACCGACATTATAATGGCTATAAGAGTGCCTTAAGTGGCAAAACCCAAACAGACAAGCCTGTCCCCTATTACATTATTTCGGCAAGGTTTGCACTGACATGATATTAGGGTTTACCTAGCCCTTTAAGGGGAGCTTCGAGCACAAACAGTGAACAACAGCATCTCAATTATAAAAAGTACACAGTTCGTGATTTTTTCTTCAGGCTAAGACTTAGGTCGGCCATTGTATAAGGTACCTCGTGAGAGGGAGTGAGGGTGGAGCAGGTTCAACAGGTTAGTCGCTAATTAGGGAACAGGTTAATTGCAATTGTAACCTTCCCTTCTAAGGTCTTTGTTTGAGAGGATGAGCATCCATTAGTGTGGGTATACACAGCCTTGATTTCTAAGTGTCCGTAACATTCGAAGGAATCAGTATGCAATCAAAATGTTAAGTTTTATCCGGAACTGACAGATTTATATTTGAAACAGTACAAGGAAGGATGTCTTGTGTTGCCCATATTGTATATTTTAATATGTAAGAAACGATAAAACGAAAAGTTTAAAAGTTTACAACCAAACAAATAAAAACTGTTAATAATATTCTTCTAAAGAATATTATTAACAGTAACCTCCTCCCTCCTCCATTTTATTTTGTTTCCCTCATAACCATAACATTGTAATAAACATACACCATTATTCTCACTACTTCCATGCTCACTATTGCTGTAAGGCGTTTATTTATTTATTTCCCACCTCTAAGTATCATTTTAGGGCATTCATCCGGGTTCAACTTCACTCACTATTTTTATTTTTAATTATATCTTTACTCATCCACATATCTTTGCCTTTTTACATGCATTTTAGTCCAATATAGCCTAATTGTATTTTTAACACTTTATTATTACTTACTATATTTAATACATAATGTATTGTAACGGGAGTAAAATACCGTAGTGAAGGTTATAAACAGCCGGGTGATCAATGAGGTTTTCGTGTGAAATAGATTTGCCACTGCCTCAACCATTTAATTTATTTTATTGCATTAAATAATTATTACTTGACCAACATTAATTAATATTCATTTTTGTAGTTCATTATTGCATAGTTTTTATTTATTTGTATTACAGTGGCAAATCCAGGCGTAGCCTGCCCCCAGCTGTTGATAACCTCATAGATATATGATTCTGAAATTTGTAAAAATACACATTGTGGTGTGATATGATTGACGATTGTTATTAATCCTAAAATAAAGAGTTTTATTTGAAGCTTAGCTCTTTAAAGTATTTTCTTTTATGTAATTAATAGTCTTTACACTTATGTAAGGTCTCTTTAAAAAGTTCAATAACTTTGAAAGGTACCTGAGAAACCGATGTTTCTGAAATGTGTTGTTGAAAGCATGGTCATTTAGAAGTTGATAAAATGATTGATTTTTCCAATTTAACACGAATGGTTCCAGATAATCCCATATTTATATAATTTTAAATTAACTTATTCTAACAAATTCTTCAACAGATTTGTTGGAGGGGTTTGAGAAAAGCGAACAAAACAAATTATTCTTTTAATTTATTTCATTTTATTTTTTTATTAATTGTTATCATTTTAAATATTTCATTTTGAAAAGAAATGATTTGTCCAGAGCCGGGATTCGAACCCGGGTCTCCCAGGTATTCGTCCTGATGATCTGCCACTTGAGCTATCCTGGCTCGTACTTCGATCAGACAAGTCCATTTTCTTCACCGATCCACCGATCACCGATTCTCGCAATTTGCGATGTATTCAAGGGGAAGAATGTTCATTGAACATTACTTTTAATTAGGATCTTGTTGACTTACGTCATTTTAAATATTTTTATTTCGAAGAGAAAAGATTTGTCAAGGCCGGGAATATACAAATTATTATTTGTTTGACGAAGTTTTGGACTAATTTTACTCCACCATTATGAAGAAAAATACAATTACAACAATGACAGTACATTATTGTGATAACATTGATAGCAAAAATCGATATGAGTACGATCAAATTAAAATATAATGATAAATATGTTTTTATGATATTAATTATGAGAATTTCAATCGAAGTTATAAATCGATATATCAATAGTAATACTGATATCTCCGATGCCTTCTCAATATTATCCACGGAGCATTGGTTACTCTTAAACCAATATTCATAATTCTCTCCTCTCCTTTTCCCTTTTAATATAAACAAATACCTCTATTCCTCTGGATATTTAAAAGGTTTCTAAAAACCCCTCTGGTGATATCGTGTAGGCAGTGGCTATTAAGAAGCCATTTGCCGCAGATACCATTATCAAACATCCCGCGCGCGAGTGTTTAAACCGGCGCGAAATGACGCCCGGGTACTTCATCACCCGACGGATACTTCACAAAAATTCCGACAGGCCGGGCGGGGCCGAGGTGACAAATGATCTATGCGATGAAAAAACGTGGAATAAAAAAGTGGGTACCTGACAACCCCGCCACAAACAGTCCCTGATGTGGAGTTATTTCGCAAAGCCACTGATTCCGTTATGTAACCTGTCCCATGTTTTGTCCCCACCCCCCTTTTTTTTCTATCTCTTTTTTTTTTTTTAATTGCTTTAGTACCTTTTCACAGCCTGAAATATTTTCGCTCATCCGCTCTTAATGGCAGGTAAGAGCTTTTGTCCATCACTATCGGTATTGTATTGTGGAAAAATAAATTACATTCAGCTATAGGAAACAAAAATACTAGCCAATTCCTAAATATCAGGAATGATAGAGCATGAAAAAAAATTTTTTTTTTAAATTTATTTAATGATATTTACGAATGTATTACAATAATACAACAAGTAAATAGACTAAGTGATACATAATGACATGAGATAATGGCAAGTAGAGAAACTGCCCTCTGGTAGTACTCAAATCACAAGTTCAACTACGAAGATCAGGTGGTCATCTTATTTTCAGACACCTCGGAGGATTATCAGGAATTGAAGAGGAAGCTAGGTTTGAAACTGGAGGGTTTGAGTGGAGTTGAAGTTTGTTGTGGAAGATCATTAGCGACATTAAGGTCGTTATGGATGACTTTATTCTTAACAAAATAAGGAGCATTAGAGATTTTACGAAGGATTTTGGATTGTAGGGATTGGATACGAGAGGAATTCGATGGCTTAGTGGAGCCCCAAAGCTCTACTCCGTAAGTCCTAATAGGTCGTATGATGGTCATGTAGATGAGTCTTTTGTAGTTAATTGGGAGCTTAGAGCGTTTGTCTAGTAAGTGTTGAAGTAGGCTCAAACGTCGAGCGGTTTCTTCTCTTTTCAGTGTTGTATGAGGATTCCAGGTTAATCGTTTGTCGAGATGCAACCCTAAGTATCGGATCTGTTCTACAGGCACCAGTGGGATATTATTAAAGGATACTGAAGGGCAGGAAGTCATTGGTTTTCGACGCAAGATAAAAGTGATTCGATGCGATTTTTGAGAATTAATTTTAATTCTCCAGTTTTGACACCATTCTTCAAGATCAGTGATATGGGATTGGAGGCTTTGTGATGCAATAACTGGATTGGTGTTATAATTATAATTGGTCTACCACTCAGGACCTTCGATACAACAACTCAGGTTCCAATTCGCAGTTCGATAGTTGGCTCTAGGAATAAAAAATCCTTAGTTTACCGTCCTTCAAAAAGAACGTAAAATGGGGTTTCCGAGACCTGTGTCAGGTGCTGGCTAAAGATCCCTATTTTAAATAAATCTGAATAGGCAAAATTTAGGTTTCCTACTGTAGCACCATCAGATTAACCATAGAACAATAAAGTGGCGTTAAATGAATAGACTACTAACAATACTGTTAATATTGCTAATTTTATCACTGTCTCTAAATATAATAACACGGGCTAAAGTTCCGTGGTCCAATCCTTAATCTTCTTATAACATTGTTTTTATTTATTATTTATTTTAGTGTCAAAATGTCGGCTTTTCATACTCTAAATTGGATATTATGATGTATTGGATCAAATTTCAAAATATTTTTAATCATATGTCAGAAATATATTTTTAATTTTTTCAAAGCACCCTAAAGATGATGGTTGGATGTAGATTCGTCTAAATCACTTTCTTGTACAACCCTTTACCAAGAAACATTTTCCTTTTATAATTTAATATGGGAATATTCTGTTATTGGGTAAGTAATAGGATATGATGGGACTTGTACATTGTTTGCAATCAATTATCTGCGAAGATAAGAAAGATCCAGGGGAGAGGAGATACGACAGAAGGGGTTAGAGAATTAAAGAGGAACCATTTGGCAGACAAGGAGTGGTAAAAGAAAAGAGGGAAATGATTTAAGAGCTCTACTAATGGACTAGTATTAGGAGGCATAAAGGAAGGAGCAATGAAAGAGGTGCCTTCTCTCGTAATTAGGAAAGTTTAAAATAAATTAAAACAAAGGAAGGAAAGGGTTAATATCTAAATTGAACAGTTGAGGGCATAAATTGCAGTTGTTAAGGGGGCCTTATCTAACGTCTTATTTCAATAAGGGCTCGAGGGTGGGAGGAGTTAGCGCAGGGGGTAGAACAGGAGCCCTTTGTGAGCTGTTTGAGTTGCACAGGTCTCGGCAAATAGGTCACTTCGCCTCTCGGGGGGGCAATAATAAGTTTCCATCATATACCGCAAGCCTCTCTTGTGTAGGTAGGGTAGTTTCGTGGCTTTCGGAGCCTAAGGTCAAAGGCTCGATTCCCACAAGATGGGACTCTCGGTTAATATTAACTCAATGCTGCCATGGCTAATCCTATTTTTTTCATAACCAAGGTCCTAACTTTTGCATATCAAGGTATAATTAGGATAGGGGTCTTTAACGAGTATCTGAAGCCCTACAGATCTGTCATTTTACGTCACATCAGAAGGACGGAATAACTAAGGATTTTTTACTCCCTTTGAAAAATCCTGAGGTCATCTGCAGAAAAATCCTTGATCTTGGACGTAGTAGTTTTTTGTGCTAACCTCTACACTACATTTGACCCCTCCTTTACTAGTTAATAACCATCTACATCCCGTATGATAGAAATAATAACTTTCGGCTAACATTCGTTTTAGCGTACCCTCGCGAGGTGGCTACCATATATATCAATCGAAGGTCAAATAAAAAAACCACGCGTCCGTTAGGTTAGATTAGGTTAAGTTTTTTGGTGATTAGATGGTTAGCGGTGGTTAGAGGTGGTTACATAGGGTATCTAGCGTTTAGAACGTTTTTAAGAAACTTTTTTATTTGACCTTTGCGGACGCTGGGAGTTATGTCATTCGACTACAAATCGAAAGAGCTTTTGATTGATATATATGGTTGCCACCTAGCGAGGGTACGTTAAAACGAACTTTTACCTAATTTTCTATCATATACCGTAGATCTCTGTGTGGGTATAGTTTCGTGGATTTGGGAACTAAGATCAAAGGTTCGATTCCGACACGAGAGGACTTTGTAAAGTTACGATGTGATTGGTTTCCATGAAAAACAAACAATGATGCTGCTCAACAATTATTTTGTCATTTGTTTCATTTAAGCTGCTATGGCATATCGGACGGTGCTACAGTTGGAGGCCTAAATTTGACCTTTCATGTATAATTATGATAAGGACCTTTAACGAGTACAAGCTGAAGACTTCCTTTTTCCTTTTCCTTTTTTCCCTCAAACACTAAAACAACGAACTACATCCCATGGGATAGCAATAATTAGTTTCCATCATATACTGGATGACTGTGAAGTTACATAAGTTTCATGGCTTAAAACTAAGTACAAAGCGTTGATTCCAATACTCTAGGACTTCATTATTTTTGTGATGTGGTTGGCTGCCAAGATAAAATTAAAGCATTGTATCCCTGGAACTCTTGCTAATTATAAAGAATATCCCGCAAAATAGCAATAATAATTTTCTATCAGATACCACACGGTAGTTTCGCTTTATGAACTGAGGTGCGACTCCCAGATGATTAACTTACTGATGTGATTGTGTGCCATGATAAACATAACTGCTCAAACACTGGTTATTAACGAAATACATCCCTCTGAATAGCAATAATAAGTTCCATTATATTCTTCGAAACTCTGTGTTACTAGGTGGGTAAAGTAGTTTTGTGGCTTTGTAAACTAAGGTCAAATGATCGGTTGCTGTTGAAAACAAAGCATTATGAGCTCCTCAAACACTTATAATGACGAACTAAATCCTACAGGACATAACAAACTACTAACATCTAAGATTTTTTACGGATTACGAAATCCTTGCTTATGGTGTCCTTCCGAAGGGACGTAAAATGGAGGTCCGAAGCCTGTACGGTGTCAGTTAATTGTTAAAGATCCCCATAGTAATTATACCTGGGTATGAAAAAATTCAGGACTATAGTACTTCTTTGGCTTTGGAAACCAAGAGCAAAGGTTCAATTCCCACCCGTCAGTTCTTCTACGTTAATATTAAGATGTGATTAGTTGCTATGAAAAACAAAGTGAATATATGAATAGCAATAAGAAGTTCTCATTATATACTTACATTATATATTATAATGCAATTGGGAAAAAACACAATGCAAAGCCTTATATTACAAAAATACACCCACTTACCAGTCGACGTTTCGCCTATTCAGGCATTATCAAGACACCAAAAACAAAAAAGGGGTTATGTGAATCACATCTGGAAGAAAAAGGTGCAATACATCCCAACGATCAACAGCCCAAACAGGCTCCAAACATGAGACAGCACCCCACCACCAAGACGTTCAACATACAACTGGTTATTATATATTTATATATATATATTATTTTGAAGAGAAAAGATTTGTCTTAGCCGGGATTCGAACCCGGGTCGCCCGCATCTCTAGTGCGGTGCTCTAACCACTGAGCTACCTAACGACATCGCCAGGCCTCGTGTTTCACAACAGATCGAATACGAATTCCTCCCACATCTACCTTCTTCGCCAGACTTATATCCAACAGATTTATATCCGTTTCGAAATTTAGACAACTTCTTTAAAGATAAGATTTAAATTAAAGCTTAAAGTTAAATTCATCATCAAACTCTGAAGTTTTCAGTTCTGGGAAAAATTTATTTAAAATTAGCGTAAGTTTTTTGAATAAAATATGTTTTGATAAAGTTTTTTTTTCTTAATAACCTTTCATATGAAACGGTCCTATATGGGAACTTAATACGGCAGAATAGCCGTATTAAGTTCCCAATATATTCCGCGAGACTCAGTTCTTTAGTAGGTCGATTCGACAAGACATAACATGTTCCTTAATATTAAGATATAATTAGTTGCTATGAAAAACAAAGCTATATATCCCTCAAAACTAGTTAATAAAAAAAAAACTGTACCACTCCAACCCGTGAAGGGTCTGGGGTTCAGTACATGGTAGAGACAGTACTGTTTCATGGACAAGGGTTGTGCAGGGAGATGATTTGTCCTAGATCACGCTCAACCGTCAGATTTTCCCTCATTTTGGGGGTACCCATTTAAGAGTTAGCCACAGGATGGTCCTAGATCCTTTATCCTCAGTGCTCTACCACTGAGCCACTCCGCTCCCAAACCTAGTTAATATCAAACTATATCCAGCAGGAGAGTATAAATAAATTCCCATTGTACCCCGCATGGCACTGTGCTTTAGTGGGTACAGTTCAGGTACACCATTCGGGTTCGCTAACCCTTATTGTTACTATATATATGTACATATATATATATATTTCTCCTTTCCTAGGTACAGGACATTTTTAGCAACAATTTTTAAATGATATTAAATGAAGTATTTTAGTCAAAAAGTACCTGCATTTGTCTGCTGTTGTCTGGTGGGTCGCTTGCCCGGACTTGTTCCCTACTTCTTCAAAAAAAAAAAGGTTGAAGATAGTTTTGTTGTTTGACATAATACATGACATGTTGTTTCTTGATAAATCTTGAAAGGAAACCTTTTCTTAAACAGGAATGAACCTGAAATAATATAATAAAGAAATTTTTCTTGTAAACTAACCTATCTTAAAAGCTCCTCTTAAATGAAGGTTATAGCTGATTTATTTACAATATTTGTCAATATAAGTTCCATTATTGTACATTCCTTCAGTTGAGATTATAAACAATGCAAGGAATGGTTCACAGATCTGAATCTTTGAAAAGGAACAGGTAATGTGACCTACTTTACCTGAAAATTGATGCTAATATTGAAATTCTAAGGTTTTTAGAACAGGTTACACCTTTGAGTGTCTGAAAATTGATTAAACGAAAAAAAAATAGTAACAATTAACATAAATTGTTACAAAATACAATTTAAAACATACCCTGAATAAACTGAATTTATTCTTCTTTAGACAAATGCCTAAAGAAACAAATGCTATGTTACAAAAAAAAAACATGAAATATGTTATTAATTCTAAGGTTTATATTTTCACTCCTACATAACCTACCTATTTATAAACTATTATATATATATATATATATATGTATATATATATATATATATATATATATATATATATATATATATATATATATATATATATACCTATATATATGTTATTGGTTATTAACAGCTCACCCAGCTTTTATAATGAGGTTACCCTTAATTGAGGGTAAAACCTGGCAATATAATCTCAATCTAGTAACCTTTTTGCACTACAGTTGGCTTAGAAACAATACTATATCTATTATATATATATATATATATATATATATATATATATATATATATATATATATATATATATATATATAATTATATATACACATGGACACATCATATTTATAAGCATTATTTTTAATTTTTAATTTTCAAATTTATCAATCCCATCAGCTATATTTATATTACATCTTATATTTATATTGTCAAATTTTACATCTCTACCTGTCATTCTACGAGATACCTATTCATTACTTCTTACAGATTTCTTCTGTAATTATTCTTTGGCATCCTATTTCATATTTTAAACTCTAGGGTTCTATTATCATACATTTTATATCTGTAATTAAACTAGTTTTTCCAAATCCTTTATATCTCACCTTTTTATATTTTAATCTTTTCATTTTGTATCTTTCCGTTTACCTTCTCATTTTTCTTTCCCTTTGTATTATGTTTACATTATCATCCTTTCTATACATTTATTCTGTATTTTATATTCGTTATCTTTAATTATATATCTGTCACTATTTTACTTTTCTACATTATATGTTACAATATTCTTGTTACTATAACGCTTTTTTATATTTTTTTTCTGTTTGTTTTCTCTCATAGCCCTGAAGATGACCTGTAAGATAGGTCGAAACGTCGGCAAACATTAAATATAAGTCTTGTACTTATTTGGTGTTGGTTTTTTGACTGACCCTCCCCGCTCCCCCCCCCCGACGATCTCCATTCTCCGTTATATCTATTATATACTGAATCATTCATGGATTGTAGTAGAATTTTATAAATGTTTCTCATTTATGGATTATTTAAATTAATAAAGATATTGTTAACTTGAGTTGAACACTATAATCACGCATTTTATTATATTATTACTGTTATATTATTATTCTTGTTACTTCTTCTTAAGATGCCTCTCGTTTCGATCTTGTTCTGCTCTGTAAAGAGCCTAGGCATCCAGGTTTGGCCTCTTTGGTCTTAATGTTGACTTAAATGTTCTTAAGCGAGGAGTATTTCTTTCTCCCATCGCTTCAATTCCCTTCGAAGTCGGAACAGTTGAGTTTCGATTATCCGAATTTCAATTATTCAAACTTTTTTTTTTTTTTTTTTTATGGCTTTAAGACTTAATTTCAAAGTCCTATTTTGCCAGCAAACTGTGATAGTTTAAATGTTAAAGTCTTATTTTTGTTTTCCTAAGGAATTTTATAATCTGACTAAGTCCTTCTCTGTCCTGTCCCTTTAATTTTTCTGGTATACTGAGGGCCGACCCCTCGATATGTTTCTTCCTCTCATTGTTGAATCTCTTGCAGGACATCACCACGTGTAGAGGATCCTCGACCTCACCGCAGATCTCACAATTTGGTGTCGCCTTTATTTTCATCAGATTTAAAAATTTGCTGGTATTACCATGGTTAGTTCTTAGTCTAATCAGGTTAGTCACCTCACTTCTCTTTAAAGCTATTCCAATCGAAACGAACCATGGTTTTAAAGCAATTTTTGGTGGGATTGATTAGTGATCCTTCCCCTTGCTCTGGGACTCCCAATCATATAATCCCTGCCATTCTTTCACAATTGTAGCACTCAAAAAGCGCAAAGTATCGATTTTAGGAATTTTAATATTAAGCCTTTTTGCTTTGGTAGTGTTTCGCGCAATTTGATCTGCAGTTTCATTTCCGCTAATACCTACATGTCCTGGTACCCACTGGAAATAATATTTATTGTTATTAATAATATTTATATTTATTCAAACTTGCTTAATTTATTACAAGATACCTGAATGGTTATTCAAATTCTTGGAAATAATTATTAGAAAATAAGTTTGCAGAGAATTTTCTTTAATATTTTATTTCCTAGAACTATTAATTAATACTTAGTATGTACTATAGTTAATAGGATGGAGACAACTTTTTTTGCTTAACAACCTTGACAAAACGGGTGCAGATATTTGTATTGATGTATAATTTTTAGCTATGTTCATATGTTTTTAAGTACTATATAATAAATTAGAGATTTTTTTTAATCAGACGTCGTAATTTTATATTTTTTTTTTCTTTATTTTTTTTATGAGTGACTGGTTTTCTTTTCTTCACTGTTTTGCAGCATTTCTCCTCTTGCTTCAGCGTGGTTATAATATCTTTCCACTGGATTTTAAGAATTCTCTTCAACACTGATATGTCGAAGGCCTCAAGCTAGTTCATAATCTTTTTAGTTCATGCCTTCATTCCGTATATTAAAATTTCTTATTATTGTTACACCTGCTGATGATAATTAAAGATACCTTGGGATACCTGTTGCCCCTAGGTAGGCTAACCTAATGAAGGAGCAGGTTCGAATCATTACTATGTGCAATAGAATTGCATTTCCCGTCCTCCCCGACCCCCTCAGTAATGCGCTATTAGGATGCACCCCTCTCCTGTCACATACGGTCTTCTTCCTGGGATCAACTGACCCAAAGATTTTTTTATATCGCTCAATAAAAAAGAATCAATAAAAAAAATCTTCTTAATTTTGGATTAATTTGATACACATGCTTCATATATATGTAAAATAGTTAATAAATAGATAGGCTATGTTTTCGGTTGAAAAAAATAGCTTTTGTTGGTATTTGAACGCTTAAGTGTCTAATTTTTGTGCTAACTAGATAGTTACATAACATTTGAAATAAAGTTAATATTTTTTAAATATTTTATTTGAAAAGAAAAGATATGACCAGGACCGGGAGAAGTTAATATTTAGTTATATTTAATAAAAATAAATATTTAATTTAATACAAAATTTAAATTATATTAAAAGTTAATATTTAAATTGAAAAAAAAGTAGTTAAATTTGTTTCCTATATAGTTCTTTCGTCTTCCTCTCAGCTTCTAAAGAGTTTATCACAAAAACCTTACCCTGCCATTAGTGTTTGAAAATAATAATAATAATAAAATGGCGTAGCGAACACGAATGCTTGATCCCGACACTACCAATCCACACACCACTACCCAAACCCAAATCCGCCGGATCACTCTTAACGCAATCCTCCCACCTACGTCTCGGTCTACCCCTGAGATGCTTCCCTGGCGGCAAAGCGTTTATTAACATCTTAGGAATTCGTTCTTTACTAAACCCAGCAACTTTACAGGCCCATCTTATTATTTGTGATGCTATCTCTTGAATAATATTTGCCGGGTGCATGCTTCGCAATTCCACGTTATGTAATTTCCTATATTCCCCTGTGGTCTCACCTCTTTTCTGGACCGAATATTCGGCTTAACACTTAATTTTCGAATACCTGAAGACTCTGTTCATCCTTTAGTGATAACGGCCCAGTTTCACATCCGTAATATAGAGTTGGAAGCATGTTTGTTTTATAAATTCTGATTTTTAGACTTTTCTGATTGATTTTTAGGATTCTGATAGATTTTGACTTTTTCGGGACAAAAGACACGAGCTTCGTTATGTCGAGACCGAATAATAACAAGCGTTTCCCGCCTTTTGTGATTGTTGAAATTGTTAGAACTTCTTGAAGTTTCGTTAGTTATTAAAATACTTACTATAGCGTGTCTTGATTGTTTGTTTTCTTTTGAAGTCTATTATCTAGCCTTATTTGCCTTTGATAAATCGACACTTTCGAATTTTCAGTTATGTGTTTAAACCTGGCGCCGTGTTATCAAAGAGAGTATAGCTTGCAGACGACATTGTTACCACAAAAGAACTCGATGCCTCTTCTTCTTCTTCCTTCGAAAGTCAAAGGACACAGGATATCTCTTGTTACGAGACTGGGATATCTCTTGGCATAGACTAACCTTTAGACAAAGACCTGCTGCCCTTGATAGTGAGATAGAATTGTGTTTGTAGAATGTTTCTAGATTATCATTAGTCCAAACATCTCGCCCGTTCCTGGTACTTCTTATAATCGAAGGTAAATAAATATTTCTTGGAAGTGTTGTCTCTCGAGGAATCGTGTCCATCGCGTTTGAGCATGTCGTTGTTGCACAACAGCTTTTCATATCTTATAGGGTCCTGTCTTGATCAAATATTGTCCTGATAGTATTCTTGTGATTCAATTTTATTTACATTCCTAAACCCAGAACTATTGTTCCTTCATTCGAAACCTGTAGCACTACAACCTGTGGACGGGTCTGGGATTCAGTATATGCTAGAGATAATACTGTTTTATGGGCAACGGTTATGCAGGGAGGTGATTTGTCCACCCACGTTGCGGGTTCTCTTCTCTGCTATAGACGAGAACAAAAATATTTAAATCAATAAAATAGAGCCAAAAACTCAAAAAGAAACACTATTATTTATTATAATGGAATTGGGAAAAACCGCAATGCAAAGCCTTATGTTTCAAATCTAGTAATACACCCACTTACCAGTCGACGTTTCGCCTATTCAGGCATTATCAAGACACAAAAACAAAAAAGGGGTTATGTGAATCACTTCTCGAAGAAAAAGGTGCAATATATCCCAACGATAAATAGCCCAAACAGGCTTCAAACATGAGACAGCACCCCACCACCAAGACGTTCAACATACAACTGAAAAGAAGGTAATATGCAACCAGCTGGGAAGGTTTTAGACTGAAACGTCGACTGGTAAGTGGGTGTATTTTTGAAACATAAGGCTTTGCATTCTGGTTTTTCCCAATTGCATTATAATGAATTATCATTCAGTATAATTAAAATTACATTTTGTTTTTTTTTTTTTATTATTTTATTGAGTTGTACAACTGTAATACATACAACTAGTACAATTGCTATGAGAGTAAATAATACATGATAGGACATGTAGAGATACTACCCACTGGCAGCACTCTAATAAAGTTCTATAATAGAAGGTCCCGAGGCCATCTTCTCTTCAGACGCCTAGGAGGATTGTTCGGGATGGAATTGGATGCAAGGATGGAAACTAGTGGGTTTGGATGGGTTTGAAGTTTATTGTGGAATGATAGGTATCTAGAATGGGATAAATCGGTAACATATGGAACGTTAAGGTCATTATGGATGGTTTTATTTGTGACAAAATAAGGAGCGTTTAGGATTTTGCGAAGGATTTTGGATTGCAAGGATTGGATACGAGAGGAATTCGATGGTTTGGTGGAACCCCATAGTTCAATTCCATAAGTCCATATAGGCCTTATAACAGTCACATAAATAAGTCTTTTGTAATTGATCTGAAGCTTTGAGCGCTTATCCAGTATGTGTTGAAGTAGTCGGAAACGTCTAGCTGTTTCTTGTCTTTTCAATCTTGTGTGAGGGTTCCAAGTAAGACGCTTGTCTAAGTAGAGTCCCAGGTAGCGAATCTGTTCAACAGGGATAAGTGGAGTACTATTAAAGAATACAGTAGGACAGGAAGTCATGGGTTTTCGACGAAGGGTAAAGGTAATTTGATGGGACTTGCTGGGATTGATTTTAATTCTCCAATTCCGACACCATTCTTCGAGGTTTGATAGGTGTAATTGAAGGGATTGGGATGCAATATATGGGTCGTTGTTAACTGATAACACACTTGTGTCATCAGCATACGTGGAGATGAAGGTGTTAGGATGGGTTGGAATGTCAGCTGTACATACTGTGTAAAGGATAGGACCGAGGATGCTACCTTGAGGAACGCCAACAGACTGGGAATAGAGGGATGAGTAGGAACCTTTATGACTTACTTTAAATGTTCTGCCAGTTAGAAAGGAGCGAATGATTAAAAAGTATGTAGGAGGAAGGAATTGTCGGATTTTGTAAAGGAGACCTGGGTGCCAGACTCGATCAAAAGTCTGTTCTACATCGAGAAAGGCTCCTGTGCAGTACAATCTACGCTCCAATGCAGAGGAGACAACATCCACCACACGATGACATTGCTGGATAGTGGAGTGGGATGTTCGGAAACCAAACTGGTGGTCTGGGATTATGCGGTTACTATCTAGGATGGGATAAATACGTTTTAGAATGAGTTTTTCAAGGATCTTGCCCATTATGGGTAAGAGGGAGATAGGACGATAAGAGGATGGGAGTTCTGGAGGCTTTTTGGATTTTGGGATCATTTTTACTATAGATAGTAAAATTATCAAAATCAAAATTACATTTGAAAAAAAAAAGCAGTTCGGCTTATTGAACGTTTATACGTATAATCGACAGTCCACTGTGTATATATTCGCATTTATCATTATTTAAGAAGATATAGGTGAATACGAGAACGATATATAAAAAGACCTGATTCGATTTCACACTACATCGATCCTGTATGTTAAAGGCCTACTTAGAGAGAGTAGCGCAGGTGTTGAGACAGCTCATCGACAATAGTCCCCATGGGACGGGTCTCGAACCCAAGGGATATATCACAGGCTGTAGAAGTGGTAGGGGGGGGGGGGGCAGTGTTACTAAATCAGAAGCAGATGTGGCTGCGGTAGGTGACGCGGCATGTCAGTGCCTGCTGTCGCCCTAGTCTACCTTACAGTCAGTGTATTCATAACGGTCTATATTACATCTCTCTCCGATCTTGTATATAACTCTCCCTCTCTCTCCTGTCTATAGTATATACATATACTCATGTCATATCATTTCAACAGATTTTAACCATGTATTAAATCCACATATCTACTGAGGCAATATTCCTCAACATTCAGGTTTAGTATAGTTGCGTATTACTAAACCTTAGTCTATAATGCAACTTCAGGAAAATGTTATAAATAACAAATAAATAAAATTTATACTTGTTAGTATGAATAATAATAAATACTATTTCGTTTTATAAATACTAACATTTATCCATTTATTCTTATAAAATTCCTCAAGGTAGTATCCTTAGTCCCAATCCTTTATACAGTTTATACAGCTGACATCCCAACTCATCCTAATACTATCCTTACCACGTATGCTGATGATACATGTGTATTATCAGTCAACACCAATCCAGTTATTGCATCCCAAAGCCTCCAATCCCATATCACTTATCTTGAAGAATGGTGTCAAAACTGGAGGATTAAAATAAATTCTCAAATATAGCATCAAATCACTTTTACCTTACGTCGTAAACCAATGACTTCCTGCCCTTCAGTATCCTTTAATAATATCCCTCTGGTGCCTGTAGAACAGATCCGATACTTAGGGTTGCACCTTGACAAACGATTGACCTGGAATCCTCATACAACAGACTCATCTACATGACCGTCATACGACCTATTTGGACTTACGGAGTAGAGCTTTGGGGCTCCACTAAGTCATCGAATTCCTCTCGTATCCAATCCTTACAATCCAAAATCCTTCGTAAAATCCTCAATGCTCCTTATTTTGTTAAGAATAAAGTCATCCATAACGACCTTAATGTCCCTTTTCTTGCTGATTTGGCCCGAACCCGGTATCTATCCTTTCATAGCAAACTTCATTCCCACTCAAACCCTCTAGTTTCAAACCTAGCTTCCTCTTCAATTCTCGATAATCCTCCGAGGCGTCTGAAAAGAAGATGGCCACGTGACCTTCTTATTTGAACTTTGATTTGAGTACTACCAGTGGGTAGATTCTTTACTTGTCATTCTCATGTCATTATGTATCACTTAGCCTATTTACTTGTTGTATTATTGTAATACAGTTGTAAATTTTAATAAATAAATTAAAAAAAAAAAAAAATTCTTATACAACTAATTCATAAAGATATAATCTCTACCTCTACATCTCACGAAGGTCCGAGATCAAGCTCGATCGTCAGGTTTTTTCCACAAATGAGCTGTTATTTTTGAAATGTGTTTAAGTTTCAACAGCTGCGTACGGATCCTTGGGATCCTGAGAGCCTTCTGGGGCTAACAGCGTCAATAAAGTGGGTACCCTTAATTAGGGAAACCTGGGGGTTGAGTGTGATCACCAACTAGGACCAATCACCACCCTCCATAACCGTTGTCGTAGTAACAGTACGGTATATGCCACTCACTAAACCCTTTACTGAATTTTACTTAATTTTCTACCGAAACTTATTCATTTATTCTTATTACGACTGAGTTATAAAAAAAAAAGTTCTACTTTACTGTATCTAAGACAATGATTATGCAGGGAGGTGACTTGTCTAAGATCCACCATGTTTTTTCTACGATTGAACTGTTATTTTTGAAACAGCTGTCAGCAGTTGATAAGTCTATTTTTTCATTATCCCGATATCTAAAGGTATCGGGGCGACCTGTGGTCTAGTGGTTAGCGTCAGTGCCGTAACTAGAGTTGACTAATGGGGGGGTTAACCCCCACCAGTCAATCACCCCAACATATTACTCCCTTCAAAAAATATGTCTCGTAATGTAGGTATAATATATATTATAGGTACTTATAATCATGCAACTTCAAATTAAATAAATAGATTATAATTTTTTATAAATCTTATTTTGGAAGTTATAAATGTTATTTTCGTTATAAATGCTATTTTTGAAAGGGCAATCAAGAAATAGCTCTTAACTACAAGTAACCCTATTTATTGATTACAATAACTTATTATACTTAATTGCATATGGAACTTTCTAGACCCATCCAGACTTTACTTCTAGATTCTAAGAATTGTCTAAACTGTTCTTCTCACATTAGCGATCTTATTGTTGCCCCTAGATGCCTCTACTGCTGCTATAATAATATAATTAATTGTAAATAAACAGTATTACGTTTTGGTTTGTCATTTTAGTGTACCTTTTATTCATTAATATAACTGTGTTTGCACTTTCTTTATTGGGTTTTTGGCATTATTGACCCTTACTTCTGTAATCCCTCAATAATAACTTTGAAAATGTAAAATCCTTCAAATTATTTTTTTAAATTGTTACAATTTTGTTTTTAATTTCTTCTAAGCAATGGGGGGTGGTTACATCCCCAATAACTCCCACTTTTTAGGCCGATGGTTAGCGTAACAAACTATTAAGTCGAAGATCGCGGGTTGGTAGCCCGGCAGGTGGCCCTAGGATTTTTTAAAGGAAGAAAAAAATCCTTAGTTACGCCGTCGTTCGGAAGGGACGTTAAACGGGGGTCCCGAGCCTGTACGATGTCAGGTACTCGTTAAAAATCCCTATCCTAATTAAACCTGGATAGGCAAAATTTAGAGCTTCCAATGTAGCACCGTCCGACTAGCCTTAGCAGCAAAAATTGACGTTAAAGGAACAAACAACAAACGATCTAAAGGTTTGCATTTAAATTACTTTAAAAATACGGGCAAACGTTTTTATCAGTAGGACTTAGCAGAGTATAATAGAAACATATAGTCCTTTCATTATAATAATTTTAAAAAACGATTTTTTTCATCTGAATGAACTTATTAAGAACATTCGTGGGTTGTGTTAGTAGAGTTTTTTCCATAAATTGCATGAAAGGTCCTATTAACAGATTATATAATTTTTCTTTCTCGCTTTGGAAACAATAAAATTGTATTCATTGCAAAAATTGGCTATGTTTAAATTTGTTCTCCGGTTTAAACAATTCTTTTTAGAAAAAGAAATTTCTCACACTTTTCGATTAGATAGAGTATAGAATAAGTAGGAGGCAGGCCCAGGTGGAGCCTGACCAAACCTTTCCCTCCAGCCTAAGTTAAGTCTTATCACTGAGGTAAACACAGCTATCTGGCTTAATGAGAAAGTTCCTGCGAAATCCTGGGAATAGAGGACCTTCATGCAGACTGTTCCCAGGACAATGTTCTAAACTGAGTGTTTGTCTCAGTAGTGAGGAGAATTTACGATACAAGAGTGGCTACCGGATCCTTCAGATCAAAGGAGAGTTTATTGCCTCATCAAAGTGGATGCCAAGTCGACTCTAAACCATCGCCAATTAACGGTGATACTTAATTCGGGGAAGAGGAACATTGTAGGATGAGAATGGTGCTATTTGCTACGTTAATTATATCAGAATCTCCCGGTTTTATTTGTTTTGTTTTTTTATTAACATAAATTAAATTTCAAAGATTTTTAAAATTTAAATTACACAAACACTAGAAAAAACGCTCTAAGCTCCAAATTAATTACAAAATACTCATATACATGACTATTATTAGATCCTTGGAGTAGCTTGGTGGAGCTTTGGGGCTCCACTAAGCCATCGAATTCCTTTCCTATTCATTCGTTAAAAATCCAAAATCCTCAATGCTCCTTATTTTGTTAGAAATGAAGTCATCCTTAATGTTCCATTAGTTATTAATTATAACTAAGTCAGTCCTTTCATTACAAACTTTAATCTCACTCAAACCCACTGGTTTTAAAGCCATTAGCTACCTTTACAACTATATAGCCTATAACTAAGAGAACCCATTTTCAGACATGTTGGGTTGGACCTGGAAAGTTCCTCTGATCCCTCATATTAAGAATTGTTTAGAACCCAATGTACAATGTAATATAAAGATTTGTTATAATTATTTACATAATTTGAGTCCCAGAAGGGCCTCCAGGATTAATGATTTGTCTGCCAAAACTCGAATCCGGGCCTAGGGAACAGTAATCAAGAGCCCAAAATATCGAGCTTCTCAGGTCTCGCAATATAAGACATTTTTTCTTTCTTAATTGCTGTAGAGGAAGTCGATTTGTCCTAGGTCACCCTCATACGCCAGGTTTTTCTCCTAATTATGAATACCCACTTTACAGAGCTGGGTGAGCCCCAGGAGGGTCCGAGATTCCATAGGATAACTTCAATTCAATAGTAGAGTCTACATAGAACATTAAACAAAGTTAGCTCGGAACTACTGTTCTATCGCGATACAATAAATCCCCCCGCCGAAGACCATGGCAGGAGTCCTGTTCCTACTTAAATCGGCATTAGTTCCGCTCCGCCGAGGATTCGTGCCGTTTCCACCTCGTCAGAAGTCCTCCCTGGGCGTGGGGGGGAGGGGGAGGGTAAGGGTGAATCAGTTAGGAGTGACTCAGTCCTTCCAACCCTTCCTCATCTGATACGCGGGTCTGACTTTTTAATACGACGTGGAGGGTGTGTTGTCAGTGTTGGGGTAGTCTTTAGCGGTAGACGTCATTGTGTTCTGCGTAATGTCTTTACAACAGATCCTTTCTAGGTTTTATATCCTTTCTAGGTTACTTAACTTGGAAGAATCATAAATTTATGTCTTTACACTACATGACTTACTTGTAAGCCAATGAAGCTATAAATTGATAACTCAAAAATTATCTTGGATCAATCAAAATATGTTTTTACTGCATCTAATATTACTATATTAACAGTTACTACGTATTACGAAAAAATATTCAATTGTTAATTGCTTATTGATTTAGTATGTGGTAGAGACTGTACTGTACTTCTAAGAGAACGGTTTAGCAGGTAGGTGATTGGTCTGAGATTGAGCTCAACCGCCAAGTTCTTTCCCAAATATTTTTTTTATTTTTAATTTATTGAAATTTACAACTATAATAATATTAAAATAAGTAAATCTGCTAATATGTACAATATGACATGAAAATCACTTGTGGAGAAACTACCCATCGATAGCACTCCAGTAAAGTTCAATAGTAGATGGTCTCCAGACCATCTTCTTTTGAGACGCCTCGGAGGGTTATCAGGAATAGTATGGGAAGCAAGTTGAGTGACTAGCGGATTCAAGTGTATATGGAGCTTGTCATGGAAGGATAGGTATCTAGTTTAGGCCAAATCAGCAACATATGGGATATTAAGATCATGATGGATGAGTTTGTTTGTGACATAATAAGGAGCATTGAGGATTTTGCGAAGGATTTTGGATTGCAAGGATTGGATACGAGATGAATTGGATGGTTTAGTAGAGCCCTTTCCCAAATAAGATTATACATTTAATAGAGGCTGGGAGAGCCCAAGGTGTGTCTGCATATCCCACAGTCTATTATAGTGTATTACAATTAACGTCACTTTATGCTGATATAGCTAATCGCACGATGCTACAATGGGACTCCTAAATATTTATTATTAATTATTAATTAATATCCAAATGTAATTATTTTAGGGATCTTTAGCGGGTTCCTGACATCTTACAGGCTCGTTACCCACAGTTTACATCAATTCCAAGACGGATAATTTGGTCTTAACATTATCAGTGTACAATATTCCTTTTTTAAAAAAGGGGCATTGTTATACACTACCCGCACAACACTAGTCTTTTTTAATCCCAGAAACTTTTTTTTATATGATATAAAGAATTAACTTGGATTAGACTCCGGTAAGGTTAACTATAAGGATATAGACAGCCTTTACAAAAAATCTTTCCTCTTTATTATGAAATGGGTATCTGTTCAGCAGGTTGTCGCTTTGAGTTCGGTTAAGTTTTAATTTTGTTTAATTATATTACATTCGATTCTCTTTTAATAATTTCCAAAAATACAAGATTTAATATGGAAAAGATAATGTAATTATGGGAAATGAATATACTTCGGTAATCATTTATGTAGAAATGAACGTTTCAACATAAATATATCATTCATACTTCGAGATGTTAGTTGAAACTTTTATTTCTTGATGAGATGATTACTGAAGCCTGCTCATTGCCCATATTACATTTTCCTTTTCATACTAAAGCTCGCGATAACGTGTATTTTTGAAAAATATTAAAATTAAAACGATTAATCAGTTAAAACTTGTAACTCAACCCAAAGCGATAACCTCCGGAACAGATACCTGTCTGCTAACCACTACACTACAGGTGATATAAACACCTATTAGTAACCCCTAAGGTTCTTATACCCTCCATGATGAGCTCCAACAGATTCCCGGACCGAACAGGGAGAGATAGAAAAAGGAAAAAAAAAAGACAATTTTTCCGAATGACTGGCCGAGAGTTGACTTATTGAACTAGAAGCAGGAGCCACAACAGGTTGGAGAAAGGAGGTCAGAGTGGGCGTGGTGGGGGAAGCCACGCCCCCATTGGTCGGTTCGTTCGGGCGTCTCCGCCAATCGTCGGCCAGGCCCGCCTCCCTGCGTGGGTGCGAGTCTGCCAGTCCGAGATGGTCACTCAAGGAGAGATGTACTCCTCCGCCTGCTTCGACAGCTTTTCGTACCGTCTCTGGTCTTTGGCTAACGTCTGGTCTCGTAAGTACTTGTGTATATAATAGCTAAATTTTAGTATATAACATTATTTATAACTAAAAAAAAAAAATATTAATGCATTAATTACAACTAATATCACCAAACATAATTATACATATGATATAATCACACTATATTTAAAAAAAATATTTGTAAAAAATAAATAACAAGTACCATCTAAATCATGACTCACTGCCTCCACGATATAAATTACTCATAGATCAAACAGCCCCTGGCCGTACGGGGCCACCCCCCATTGTATAACAATAGGCTCTTCCACACCGCATCCAATCCGATACACCTTATTTAGTGACTGGAGGGTCCGTATGTCCATTCACTTCCCGATACTCACCCTCAATTTTTTTTTATCTTTTGTATTTTGTCCTACAAAAGAGCTATAAACCCATGTCACATACGGGGCCGCTTAATCTTTAATGCTAACGATAATATTATTCTGAATTTTCTAATCTAATAAAAAATACATTATTTTGTAATATCAAAAGATGTGTAAATACTTTACTGATCATTTCATATGGAAATAATTTTTCTGGGAACCTGAAGTTAGGATATTAAATATTTCCATTTATGATTATATATTACATACGTATGGAAACAATAAATGTATATGTTTGTTTTAATACATAAATTAATAATTTAGTCCACCCATAAATTTTTAATAATGGATTGAATTGGTCAGGGGGTGCAGTCAAAGATAACACAAAATACGAAAAACTTATTTTAAATTTATTAATTCAGCTTATTAAATGACTGAATAGAATTATTTAATCAACTATTTTCCTCCTAAATATGTAAATTTTGAATTTCTTATATTATTAACTTATAAATGTATTGTACTGTAATAATATAAAGTGGTATGTTTATAAAAATCACATGTAATTACATGCAACATGCTAATTTAAGTCTATTTCTAATAAACAGTCCTTCGATGGGGGTTACTACTTAAGGAAAAACAGTGGGAATATATATACAATATAAACTTTGAAGTTTTTCTAAGAAAAAAATTTTTTTTTTTAATATATATATATTTATTATTCCATTAAAAAATATTGATTTTTATTATTATTATTTTTTCACAACAAAGCCAGCAATTTTTTTATGTAGTAGTGGATATTTTTTTATGATTTATTAAAAGTCAACATTGCCCCAAATAAAAATTTTAAAAATTGTTTTTTTTTTCTCTTTATAACTTTAAATAAACGAATAATAAAATTTCTATTAAAATAAGTAACAAAACAATTTTTATTTATTATATTCATGAGACGAAAATTAGAGATGCTAATAGTAATGAATTGTTTGGACAGAATCCAAAACCACCATTCTATTATTCTACGAATTATATAATTACATCTTATGTTATTATTCATTGGATATGTTTAATGTACCTTTATATGGTAAATTTTATAAGATCACATTTTTTTTGTAAAATATTTTGCCATAATTTATAAAAAATGCAGATTTTATACGAATTATGGTTTTTATTCTAATTCAGTTACAGCACAGTATTTTTTTTTTAATTGAATTTATATAAGTTACATCGCAAAGGCGTAGTTTAGTTCAGAAATGATTCTATCAGCCTTAACGACACATCAACGCCATCTTCAGGTGGTTGTATCAATCTATATTATAACAGTTTCATAGTTTCAATACATTCATTTTATATTTTAGTTTGTATTTTAAAAAATATCCAGTTGTAAAATACAATACTGATTTTATATTAATTTTCGTAATTAATCAAATAAATAAATAGTTCGTTATTAAAGGTAGGTGTCTAAAATAAAAAGGAGAATAGTAAATGATAAGAAAATAAATAAATAAAGATTGATAAAAAATTTATTTTTGGGCGTTCTTATAGGCAATATTATTCCTATCGATTTCACATCATTTATGTACTAAAATATTTATTTAATATGATTTTTTTTTATTGTTGTTATAAAAAGTAATATTAAATTTTATTTTAATAAAAAATAAAATAATATGAAACAAAAATGATGTTTTTACAAAAATGCTCTATAAATTAGGTTATCTGGTCGAAAGACCCCCTTCCTGCTGGCACACTGAACCCCACTTCAAGTGTTGCCTCTACAGTTTTTTTATAGTTTTTTTATTTTATATTTATATATCATATTAATATTTTTGTTATTTTTTTAAATTTTTAATTAACTTAATAATTTAAAAATGAACTCTAAAATCGCGTTAATAAACATTTAATAAGGGTTGTGCTCGAACAAACTATTAAGAAACAATTTCAAGATGAAGTTACGACTGGATGGAAATGAAAATTTAAAGAAAAAAAAAAGATTAATTGTATTAATCTTATTTATTTTAATTTTATGCGTATATTTATGTCTTGAATTAATTAAGTTTCTTATTTTTTTTAACATTATAGTATTAGAATTTTAATTAAATCTTCAAATCGTGTAAATATGCTAAATTTATCAAAAGATTTTTTTTAAAATTAATTTTACTTGAAGTATATTAAAATGTGAGCCATTAAAAATAATTCAGATATTTATTGATTAATTTATAGATGGATTAATTAGGATTTTCAACGACTAATTCCTATTTATCTGTCAAATTCTAATGGCTGAGATCGTCAAAAAGCACGTTGTATATAAATGAAGTATAAAGTAAATAACATAAGATAATTAATTTTTATTTTGAAGAGAAAAGTTAGAGCACTGCACTAGAGATGCAGACGACCCGGGTTCGAATCGCGGCCAGGACAAATCTTTTCTCTAAAAAATAAAAAGATTTAATAAGATAATTAAGTTCGTTGCTATTCATTTTGTTGCAATAGAAAAATTAGTCTTGTTTTTGTAAGTTTTTAATTATATTGTAAATTCCGAAAAATTTAATTTTTTTTTTTTTGTAGTAGTGATTAAATATACTATATATTTTTAGTAGTGATAAAATATACTATATATATAAATGAGACCAATTAGGTCTTCAAAAATATCCCTTTTTATTTTTATTTTTGCTTCTCCTGATATTTCTGCAATTCCCACGTTATTATGGCTGTTGCAGGACAGATACTTTTTAAATGTTTTTTATTTTATTAAATTCTTTTTCGCTTTCCTCTGCACATTATCACACTCGGTTGCGGTTAGAGGAAGAGGCGGTGATAAACGACCTGTTTGATAGCGGCGAAGGATGGCTCACCTCATACGATTAGATAGACAGCCGCCGATCTGACCTCGAAGAGAGGTTGTATATCGACTCCAGGTGTCCTCAGTTGACGATGTCAGCGATGAGCTGGCTCTGCCCGATTAAGGAGAGCTATCGGAGTATCGGCCTAAAAGGAAACGGAGTGACGTATCCTTCAGGAGCATTTAAGGAGTGTTGTTATGAAAACGTTCCATCCACTCCGACTCGGTTCTTCGGACACCCTGGTGGATGAGCATTTGATAGTTAGATGTGGGCGGTACGCTCTCGAGTTACCTGCCAGGTGCTGAAGACAATGTGCCCTCAGATCGGTGGTCCCACAAAGGAATCTGGATACCCACATTGATCGCGAATAGGGCAGGTCTTTGTGAAGCCTCCAGCTTGTCAAAATAGCTTCTCATCGGAATGATGTTATCTGGGGTTAGCGTCGTCCGTTAGGAACAGACGGGCAAGAGGATCTAACATCTATATAGAGCAAACATTTTTCTCACTGCTAATCAAGTTTTTATCGTGTCCGATCAAGTAGTGAAGAAAGTAAATTTCTAATCTTGAATTCGAATGCTCTAAGATGGATATTGCAGTTTTTGAATCCACTCCAACAAGAGTACTATCGTATTCATCCAAAACAAAGCCTCGAGTATCTCAAACACGATTAAGTAATAAACAGTCAACGTTACGCTAATTCAAGCAGTTATTGCATGCATATTAAGCATGAGATTAGGTGAAGGAAATATTTATAAATTTAGGACTGACGATTTTTTAATCCATTTCTCCTAAAAAATTATTGTATTCTTTCCAAACAAAGCCTTATACCTCTCAAAATGCCTTTAATTAATCAAAAAGTCGACATTTTGCTAATTGAGTCAGTTTAGAATAAGTGATGGTTACAAATATTGTGACTAGATGTCGGACTTAAAATTTTGTTTTATTTTTATATATTTTATCATAACCTTCGTAGAATGAAAGTAAACACAGCAAATAATACTTATTAAAGCAAGTTTTACTAATGTCAGTCCTGATGATTGCCCATTATTCAAGAGTTTAGACCGAAACGTAGGCTTTCACAACTAAGAGTTTTTAATTATATTAATTAATTACTACAACAAGAATTGAGATTTGTAAGCTACAATTTATTTTAAAGTATATAGATGTAAAATTTGTATTTATATTACTAATTCTAAAACACTAATTCTTATTTTCTCCTATTTATTGACTTTCAAATACTTTTTTTGAGGGTGGTGTACAAAAAATTGTACCACCACAACACATGAAGGGTCTTAAGCTCAGTACAAGGTAGAGACTGGACTGTTTCTAGTACAACGGCTGTGCAGGGAGGCGATTAGTTCGAGATCACGCTCAACCGTCAGGTTTTTCCTCCAATTTAAGGTGCCCACTTTATAAAAGAAGGGGAGCAATCCCCAGGAGGGTTTGTAGATCCCAAAGGACCAATTCAAAAGATTTGAACCTGCAACATTGCTTCCAATTATGTAAAAATTATACGATAATAATACAACAATGATAGATTATAATAAAATTTCTTTTTATTTATTTTACCTATAAAAGTATCATATATATATTTATTTAGCCTCCCTGTAACCCCCCCTTCGGTAGATGACGTCATTGCGGAACCTCTACAGGACATTGTTACGATACAATTTATCGATAGTTAGATGGGCTGTGAGAGAACTGTGGCTGTTGGTTCCACTAAATCAAACGGGATTAGAAAACTGCACTTGGTTCGGCTAGCCTGTCCTTTCTGATATTGAATCTGCTCTTTAGTGTTGTATTTCGTATAATAAATGCATTGTATGTTAGTTTTATGAAAACTGTTAGATTTTTTTTTCGGTGGGTTCAATCCAACATATCTTTCGATATAAAATTGTCAACAATTGTTGAAAATATATAGTAGTTGTGTTCTTGTGCTGGTGAATTCTGTACATTTTTAATCTTATATTGAAAATTTAATTGAATATTAAATATGGAAGATTTGAATATTAGAGATATTTCATTACCACAAAATAGTTTCTCTACTTGCCATTATATATCATTCATAATATTAACTTGTATTATTTCATATATATTTAGTTTCAATAAATAAGTTAATATTGAAGAGCAAAAACTCAAAAGAGACAATAAATACATATTTAGATATTATTGGAAAAATTCCAACCAATAACCACCTAAACTAAAACAGGGAACTAAAATATCTGTTTATTTTTTAATATATATATATTTTTTTTTTAATATTAAAGTATGGTATAACTAATTTTTTTTTTTACACTGTCATACAAAAATATCACGAATATTAATGATTAAAATATAATTGGAAGGCTCAAACTGAGAAAATAATAAACCATTCTATGTTTCTATAATTCGGATATCATTTGAAAAGAAACTTGGCGATTGAGATATTGCAGAAAGAATTAAATTTTCAAAGAAATGATGTAAGGCAATAGAGAAAAAATGCAACATATTCTCTACTTAATATTGTTTCAGATTTAATTACTATCTAATGAGATGCGAGTTTTGAGTGGCTTAAATCTTTAATTTAAATTAAATTATCCATTTATATTAAATTTTTTCTTTAATAATTAAAATTTTAAAAATACAAAACTACATTCATACAAACGACTTAAATATTTGAGTTTTTAAAAGATCAAATCTCAAATTACAAATTAACTACTTGATAAAATTAGATATAAAAATCAGCTTCATGAATTTAACTTTTTTTACTTGATAATTTATTAGATACTAAGGTAAAACTGGGATTTTTTCATTGATCCACACGCTTTATTATTAACTAAAAATTCTTTATTTTTTATCACTATTTGATTTTTATAGCCTAAAACTACTATGCCTAGTATTCAGTCTTTATTGTACACAAAAAATATATATTATGTAATTTTTAGATATTTCTATTGCCCTTCCGAAATTAGGTAAATAGATAACACTGCTCGAATTTAATATTGAAACGTATTTAAACATAATATTTGTTAATCAATTTTATTTTAAATACTAAAACTAGCTTAATTATACTGTTACAACTGCCTGTGTTTGTTCAAAAACAAGATTAAAAACTAAGTTTTTTAGTATTTTTGAAAATTTTAATATCACAATTCTTAAGTGCTTTACCTAATAAACAAATAAATAATTCTCTATTGAATTCATACATACACCTTTTTGTAATAAGCTTAATATTATCACATAAACCTGTTTGATTCGTATACTTGTTATATTTAGGTTGAATTATAATTTTTAAATTATTATTATTATTTTTATTATTATTGTTTGGTAGTTCTGTGATATATTTTCAATTCTAATGGCTGAGATCGTCAAAAAGCACATTGTATATAAATGAAGTATAAAGTAAATAACATAAGATAATTAATTTTTATTTTGAAGAGAAAAGTTAGAGCACTGCACTAGAGATGCAGACGACCCGGGTTCGAATCGCGGCGAGGACAAATCTTTTCTCTAAAAAATAAAAAGATTTAATAAGATAATTAAGTTCGTTGCTAGTCATTTTGTTTCAATAGAAAAATTAGTCTTGTTTTTGTAAGTTTTTAATTATATTGTAAATTTATAATTTATTAGATACTAAGATCAAACTGGGATTTTTTCATTGATCCACACGCTTCATTATTAACTAAAAATTCTTTATTTTTTATCACTATTTGATTTTTATAGCCTAAAACTACTATGCCTAGTATTCAGTCTTTATTGTACACAAAAAATATATATTATGTAATTTTTAGATATTTCTATTGCCCTTCCGAAATTAGGTAAATAGATAACACTGCTCGAATTTAATATTGAAACGTATTTAAACATAATATTTGTTAATCAATTTTATTTTAAATACTAAAACTAGCTTAATTATACTGCCTTAATGTTACAACTGCCTGTGTTTGTTCAAAAACAAGATTAAAAACTAAGTTTTTTAGTATTTTTGAAAATTTTAATATCACAATTCTTAAGTGCTTTACCTAATAAACAAATAAATAATTCTCTATTGAATTCATACATACACCTTTTTGTAATAAGCTTAATATTATCACATAAACCTGTTTGATTCGTATACTTGTTATATTTAGGTTGAATTATAATTTTTAAATTATTATTATTATTTTTATTATTATTGTTTGGTAGTTCTGTGATATATTTTCAAATATCCCTTCTCGTCCCTTGACTGACAGCTCAGTATTTTTAGCCCTAGATTACTGAGGCCTGACAATACAGAGGAAAGGTGATGCCAGATCTGTAAACTGGAAATAGACTGATAATCTCCTTATTGTAAACTATTTTCAGGGCTACTATCTACGTAAATATAGCGGAATGTATGATTAAAACAAAAATAACCCTGAAGGAATATATAATAACATTTAAATAAATAACAATTACTTTCATAAATCATAATAATTTCAATTACTTTCCATTTGATCAAAAATAACTGAAGCAGCAATTATCATGAAGAAAACTAGTTTCCAGTCACAAAAATCTTTTATTGTTTTGAAACGTTTCGACAAATTATGTCATTATCAATTATTAAATTATGCATTCTGTATAAAAGAACATCACATATAACTTAAAAAGTCAATTATTTGTAAAAAAAATAACAATTAAAATAAAATTCTTTTTGTATAACAATTAGTAAACCAAGCATAGATAGCTCATAAAAAGAGTTATTATATTTATAATTTATCTTCTTGGGGGATCAAGTATCCTCCATGATAAATAGTTAATCTAAAAATGATTTAAACCTTTGATTTGTGAAGTAATAAGTGAGTTGTATATCATTTTTTTGTAAATATATATTATTCTACTGTTTAAAAAAAAATCTTTATTTATTTTTATAAATATATAAAACAACCAATGGAATGCATCTATTTAAACAATAAAACAAGCTTCATCCTATTTCAATATTTCGATTTTAGGATTATTATTCATTAAAAAGAATGTAATGATATAAGATTAAGACATGTTTCTTGTAAACTGATTTTTTTTTTCATCTTTATAACAAATTTAAAATAATAAAAAATCATTGTATATTTTAATGGAAAATACTCCATAACTCGAAACTATTGTAACTGGTTACTCATATTTTAGCAGCCTAACTAAATAATTACTACACAAACTGAATTTAATTTCTACAATAACATCGAGTTATCTCTACTGAAATGCTAAGTAGCGAATGTAATACAATTAAATTTATAGTTGAATAATTTGTAAAATGGGTCTGGTCCGCCATTAGGCGTAATAGTTAAAAATATAATTAAAAAACATGAATTTTTTTTTCGAAGTCTTATCTACTCTACTATAAGTATCATGTATTTAGGTATTTATTAAAATAATTATCGTTCTACAACCCGTGAACGGGTCTGTGGTTCAGTACATGGTAGAGACTGTATAGTTTCATGGACAACGGTTCTGCAAGGAGTGACTTGTCCTAGGTCACGCTTAACCACCAGATTTTTCCCCCTTATTTTGTATACCCTATTTTTATAATACTTTACAGAGGCTGGGTGAGCCCCAGGAGGGTCCTAGATACTATATGATCCATCTCCGGCTGCTAACAGACTAAATAAAAGTAACTTCCTATAGCGGAATTTGCACCAGGATTTTCGGCATGCCAATCCACTCCTTCTTTCTATTGCATGCTCATAGAAAATTGTACAGATGTAAAAGCGGTGTGAGCTATTAAATACCTGTACTAGAATAACTTTATGTACCTAACAAACGTAAATAAATTAAAACGAAGGTAGAATAAATAAAATAATAATATCATTAACAAAGAATAGACGGGTAATAAATAATGAATGTTATGTCGCACTACGCCTGGCACACTTCAACTATCGTAAACAAAATACGAAAATAAAACTGTTAAAACTATTCTAGTTTTCTGAAGCCGAGATATTTTTTCAGGAAAAATATTTAATATCTTCTTATTCACTGCGAAATAAATGCTTTTAATATAGAACATGGAAATAATATGTTTATAATGGTGAGTTACTAAACTGATGGTACCGGGTTCAAATCCGATTTTGACAGATAAATTATTTCATCGTGTGCTGTAGTGATACTGTTTTTTTTTTTTGTTTTTTTTTTATTATATTCGATATAAATTTACCATTGCTTATTGCACATTTTGTATAATGTTTGACAAAATTTAAACAAAAATATATGGCGTGGACTACGTATGTCTTAGGTCTGTTAAATATTATTTAGCATTTACCATATTTTTTACAGAGTGTGGAGTGGCTCAGTGGTAGAGCGCTGATTTACCACGCCGAAAAACCTGGTTCGAATCCCGCTGCTGGCAAGACTTTTATTTAGTTAGCAGCTAGAGATGGATCATATAGGATCTAGGATCCTCCTGGGGCTTACTGGCGTTTGAAGGTGATTTAGTACAAGTCACTTCCTTGCAGAACCCTTGTCCATGAAACAGTACAGTCTCTACCATTTACTGAACCCCTTACCGATTAGCTGCCGAAGATGGATCCTATGGTATCTAGTAACAGGCTGGTTATCCCACCTATAAGGGGGAAATCTGGCAGTTAAGCGAGATCTCGGGCAAATCATCTGCCATCACCATCTTTGTCCAAGAAACAGTACAGTCTCTACCACGTACTGAATCCAAGACTCTTCATGGGTTTTAGTGGTACAGGAATATTATATTACTATAAATACTTATTATAAAAGTATATAAGTATCATTCAAGTGAGTAAAATAAAACCTTTTTCCAGTCATATATTTTTTTTCTCTTTATTTAAAAACGTTTCAACAATAATATGTCATTCTCAATTTACATTTCTTATAAGTCCTTTTTTTATAAATTTGTACATTTTCAACCTTTTTAGTTGATTGTCATATAATTTAAAACATTTCTTATAAAACTTAGAGTTTCAATGTGCTCCATGGTCATCATTAACAATTTTTGAAAAACGATATAATATTTTAAATTATATGACAATCAACAAAAAAGGTTGAAAATGTACAAATTTATAAAAAAATTTTAGAGAATATTTTTAAATTAAATAACGTTAAAGGACTTATAAGAAATGTAAATTGAGAATGACATAGTATTGTTGAAACGTTTTTAAATAAAGAGAAAAAAAAAATATGACTGGAAAAAGGTTTTAATTTACTCACTTGAATGATTGACTAAGAAAGATTTACTTCAATAACAAAAACAAGATAATTAAAATAAAAGTATATAAGTATTTATAAAGTCCTTTTGAGCTATTTTTTAATAATATTTTTATAAAAAATTGGAACATCTAATAACTCAGGACAGGATACGAATAACTCAGACCAACTTGTTGGATCCTATTGGAATAGTTGGAAGAGACTGGAAAGTAAAACAAAAAAAAACAGCGGTGCTGACCCCGGAGATGGTAAAATAATCTGTTTACCTCCTCCGTCCTCCTCCCTTCCTGGTCGAGGACCCTGGAGAGAGCTCCTCCTCAGTGGGCAAACATAGGAAGAAGATGGCGCCCCAACCTGTTGCCTTGCAAACACCCGCACAGTCATCATTTAAAACCTCCTTTAGCGGCCATCCTACATCATTCTTTTTTCCCAATTTATTTGTTCTCAATACTTTCCAATCTGCCAGTCTCATGTCGGTTCTTTCTCGATAAATCTTACATGTATTTTTTCCACATGCCGATTTATTATCAATTCTTTACTCGTATCCGTTCTATGTAAAATATATAGCTTATTTATTGGCATACATTTATCTGCTATACTGCCCTGCTTCGGAAGAAAGCCTTAACTTCACTTGAAATTGAGATATTGAATAAAACGTAATACATACTTTTTCACACCCTTTTTTCTTCACACCCTTCCTCTCCAGAAAAGAGGCTGTAGAAATAAGCAAACTGTATTCATCCGTCGTTTTCAAATTAAAAAAGCAATAATATATAATAGGATTTTTAACTTGAAAGCAAGGCCAGTAATGAATACTTTACTTATAACCTGAGCCAATAACCTACCAATATATTTTCATATATCTTTTGACTGTTTCCATATAATATCTGTAAATTTTCATATTGTGATTAAACTATTTAAATCTAAAATAAATTAATTTAATAATTATGTATTTTAAAATTTAAAAAAAAATTAAAAAATATAAAAAAAAATAAATAAATAAATAAAAATAATTTAATACATAAAGATTTTTAAATAGCAGTAAGGTACAAATAATATAATCATAATAACTCACATTACCTTAGATATCAAAGTTGAAGCCAGTAGTGGACAATTGACCATGGGAGGATAGTGAATTCCCAGGAAAATGAGAAAAAAAAAATAATTTTTAAATATTTCTTTATTGAGGTATCTATGCTTGGTTTTGCTAACTGTTTTGGGACAAGTTTTTTTGGATTGTATAACGTATTTATGATTGTTGTTTTTTTTGCAGAATTTTTGACTTATAACTTTTTTTAAAGTTATGTTTAGAATGTTGATGTATTTTAATATTGAAAATGGCATTTAAGTTGCCGAAACGTCTGGTTTATGAAAGAATAAAATAAATTGACTAGAAGCTGGTTTTTTTTCGAAGGTAAAATTTACATAGAAATAGAGTCCAGTATATTAGATAAGAATTAAAAAACCCTTTTTTCTGTAAAATGCACATTTAAAGGATCAAATAATTTGACATAAAAAAGTAAAAAAAACAGTTTTAGTTTAAAAAAAAATCGATTTTTACTTTTTTAGGTATAAAATGGGACTTTAGGTCTTGTTATCTCCATACAGGAGTACAAACCGTAACATAACTCCCATGTTGGCTCATAATATATTTTTGTTGATAGGCTAATTAATGAACTTATAAGACTGACAAATAATTACTGATTAAATACAGAATATAGAACACCACGTACAAAACCGTAATTTGACTTTAACTCAATTTTCATTTTTTTTTGGACTTAAGGCCTTTTTTCTTAGTGGGGCAGTATAATGCACTGTAATTTTAAGTTTTATTATTGCATATGTTTTATTAATTATAGTAAAAAAATTCAAACTATTAATTCTACTTTACCCTCGTATTGTTAATAATTTAGGATTTTACCTGTAAATCAATGGATCTCCAGACCTTCCTGAGGTCCATACAATCTTTATATATAAAGTGGAGGAAAAATTAATAATTGATTGTCATTAAAATAGAGCCAAAAACTCAAAAAGAAACACTATTATTTATTATAATGCAATTGGGAAAAACCACAATGGAAAGCCTTATGTTTCAAAAACACACCCACTTACCAGTCGATGTTTCGCCTATTCAGGCATTATCAAGACACCAAAAATAAAAAAGGGGGTTATGTGAATCTCATCTCGAAGAGGTTATGTGAATAGAGTTGTATGTTGCACGTCTTGGTGGTGGGGTGCTGTCTCATGTTTGGAGCCTGTTTGGGCTGTTGATCGTTGGGATGTATTGCACCTTTTTCTTCGAGGTGTGATTCACATACCCTTTTTTTTTGTTTTTGTGTCTTGATAATGCCTGAATAGGCGAAACGTCGACTTGTAAGTGGGTGTATTTTTGAAACATAAGGCTTTGCATTGTGGTTTTTCCCAATTGCATTATAATAAATAGTTGATTGTGATCTCGACCTTATCACCTCCCTGCAAAATATCTGCCTTTTTTTTTACAAATATTTTTTTCTCGATATTTTGAATATATTTAACTATCAGAATATGTTTCTATATCTGATATCAAGGTTTAATATTATCTATTTTTATTTTAGTTTGGTCCTTATCAATTATAGGAATTTTATATTGAATGCCAAATTCTCCACACCGGTTATCAACCATTTATAATGTTAACATTTTAAAATTCTTTCTGAGCGGACGTCTTAGTTATTACGGTGTTAATTTCAACTGTTTTTTTTTGTATTTCGTCTTGATATTGGCATATTCCAGCGCTGCTCCCTTCTTTTTTTCCCGTCTTCAGTTTTGGTTTTTAAAATGGGTTTAAACCAGAAAACCAATTATTATTACGGTTTTTATAATAAATCCAGTGGAATTTCCACCATAGATTAGTTTTATGTTGATCCAATTACTTGCTGTTCTATTAAATATATACAAAAAAAAAAAAAGCTCACTAGTTTCACCCTCAAGTTTTTTGTCTATTCGTGTCGTAATATCGCCCATGGTTAAATATTTAAATGCTTCATACACCCTTTAAGCTATCAGTACAGCCTTGTTATCAAATAAAAATATCCAACATGATAAAATTAGATTTCGACAATTACTAGGAATTTCGATTATCGAAAGGAAAGTCAGCGCCGAAGAACAAACATTTACACACTGAGATAAAAATGTTTATGTAAATAAAATTTTACTCAGATAACTCCGAACAGACTAGTAAGATAGTTTTCTCGTCATCCAAGGGAACCTAAATAGAGAACAGGGAAAGAGCAACAACGAACATCATACAATATGTTTTCCCTCAACAATTATTATAGAATTGTCTCTTATTATATATTATATAAACATGTTTTTAGTGATGTAATATTTTATCAGGGTTGCCTAGCAACGGATCGAGGGTACTACACTTTGTTCAGTCATTATTCGTGCTCATGAAGAGCCACACAGCTGGTTCAGTGGTTGAGCGCTGAGTTGCTGCGCCGATGTTCCTTAGTTCAAATCCGGCTACTTGCATTTATAAATAGGCTAAGTGATATATAATGACATGATAATGGCAAGTAGAGAAACTACCCACTGGTAGTACTCAAATCAAAGTTCAAGTAAGGAGGTCACGTGGCCATCTTCTTTTCAGACGCCTCGGAGGATTATCGGGAATTGAAGAGGAAGCTAGGTTTGAAACTAGAGGGTTTGAGTGGTAACGAAGTTTGTTATGAAAGGATAGATACCGGGTTTGGGCCAAATCAGCAACAAAAGGGACATTAAGGTCGTTATGAATGAGTTTATTCTTAACAAAATAAGGAGCATTGAGGATTTTACGAAGGATTTTGGACTGTAAGGATTGGATACGAGAGGAATTCGATGGCTTAGTGGAGCCCCAAAGCTCTACTCCGTAAGTCCAAATAGGTCGTATGATTGTCATGTAGATGAGTCTTTTGTAGTTAATTGGGAGCTTAGAGCGTTTGTCTAGTAAGTGTTGAAGTAGCCTGAAACGTCGTGCGGTTTCTTGTCTTTTCAGTCTTGTATGAGGATTCCAGGTTAATCGTTTGTCAAGGTGCAACCCTAAGTATCGGATCTGTTCAACAGGCACCAGTGGGATATTATTAAAGGATACTGAAGGGCAGGAAGTCATTGGTTTACGACGTAGGGTAAAAGTGATTTGATGCGATTTTAGAGAATTTATTTTAATCCTCCAGTTTTGACACCATTCTTCAAGATAAGTGATATGGGATTGGAGGCTTTGGGATGCAATAACTGGATTGGTGTTGACTGATAATACACATGTATTATCAGCATACGTGGTAAGGATAGTATTAGGATGTCAACTGTATAAACTGTATATAGGATTGGACCAAGGATACTACCTTGAGAATTATTTTTTTAAAATGGAGAACGGAGATAGTTGGGGGGGGGGGGGGGTGCAGTCAAAAAAACACCAAATAAGTACTAGACTTATATTTAGTTAGTGCCGACGTTTCGACCTACAATGTAGGCCATCTTCAGGCCACTGGGAGAGGAGCGGCTGGGTGAATCATATCCCCACCTTCCTAGGGCTCACCTTGCCCCTATAAAATGGATACTCTAAATTAGGAAAATCTGACGGTTGAGTGCGATTTCGGCCATAACACCCCCTTGTATAACCTTTGGCTTGGAAACAGTACACCAAATATGTACTCTACCTAACATCCTTCATGGGTTGTAGTGTTAAAGGATTTTTAATATGTTTTATTTTAATTTTAAATGTATTTATTGAAATTTACAACTTTACAATCGAATACATCAAGTAAATATAATGAAAGATAAATCTACAACCACGGTAAATAAGTGTTTAAGTCGAATTTCCTCAAAAATGAATTTCTTGAACTTAAGTAAGCGGAATCGAGTTATTATCGTAGTGAATAAGGGGCTAGGTAAGGCATTGGCTTGAAAAGGAGTTATTGCTTATATTACAACTCCATTTCAAGCCAAAAACTATGAAAATGATACGATTCCGATTATCTGAATGCAGTTAATCTGTGGACAAAATCCGACTTAACCACTTATTCACCGGGACGGTAGAAATAATGTCCCGAGATAAGTAATACTCGAATAAGAAATTCAACTTAGAAGGTCACGAGGCCATCTTCTATTTATTTATTTTTTAAACCCAAATTAATCATAAAGTAGATTCTCTTGGACCAATATTTTAAAATAATCTGGAGTTTTTGCCTCCTACATACCCCTTATAAATCTACGCCTTAAAACAGACAACGCACAGCCTAACACTATGATTGCTTTTGATGCTAACAACTGAAAATGTTTCGTCATATATGCAAATATTTCAAGACGTCAATACCACGTTAGCAAACACAGGGAATATTGAAAACAATAATAACATAAACACGTTGCACAATATTCTATTGTTTAATGTTATCTTTGGGCCAGGTTCATTACTCGGCAGATGAACGTCCTATCTCGAAGAGAGGAAGCAGAGGTGATGCAAGAACATATATGACAAATGGTGATACAATTAAAAATACATATAAATATAAACATATATTATAACAAAAAGCGGCTTCCGTTGATAAGGTGCCTGACTACATTGCTAACGTATCGGCAAGATAGCATACCGCGAACTGTGTCACTATATCAACTCTAAAAGGGAAATACCTTAACAGTTCTCGCATACTCTTCAATAATTTATCTTTTATAATAAATAAAAAAACAGCATATAAATAGAAGACAAAATAATACGTTTGTAATGTTATATTTTGGTATATTATTTAATTTTTTTTTAAATCTTTTTTTGCAAAGTTTTGAAATATAATTAATATTTCATAAAAATTGGTAGAGCACTAAGTTGCCATGCCGGAAATCCTTGTTCAAATTCCGCTGCGGGCAAGACTTTTATTTAGTCTGTTTGTAGCCAGAGATGGATCATATAGGATCTAGGACCCTCCTAGATCTAGACAATCTAGGACCTGGGGCTCACTCAGCCTCTATAAAATATTATAAAAATAGGGTACCCAATATAGGGGGAAAATCTAGCGGTTGAGCATGACCTAGGACAAGTCACCTCCTTGCAGAACAGTACAGTCTCTACCATGTACTGAACCCCAGACCCGTTCACGGGTTGTAGTGGTACATGTTTTTTTTTTTAATAAAAAAAAATCAAATATATAGCTTATTGAACTTTGTACGCATATTTTATTATTTGGTTCTTTATTTAGTTTTTAAGAACTGGAAATCTATAAATTTATCATTAAAAGAGATAAGAGAGATTAAGGAAAGATGAATGATTTATATTGATAAGAGTAATAACTGGTATATTTTTAACATTAAATCTTTCCATTCATAAACAATTCAGAATTGAGTGGATAGAGATTAATTCGAAAAATTTTCCCTACCTTCATAAGCTTTAACTTTATACGAAGATAATAATAAAATAAAATAATGTCGAAGAAATAGAAAATTTGAGTTAGGGGTCATACTTAATTATTAAAATATATGTGGCAATTTTGTCATAATGTCTTTGTAAATGCTCTTTAAAGAGACTTTCTGAGGTTGCTCACTTTTTAAATGCTGGGTGATCTGTGACTGTTAACGTTTTAAAATTGTATCTGCCACAACCCGATACGATCCTGCTTTCTCAGCTAGGCAGCTCAGAGCTCTACATACTACAAACTTCTTGCTTGCTTTTAATGTTATAAACGTTCTATTTAATATTCCCGTGAACAATCAGCTGAAAAAATCAGAAAGCACTTCTTAAGTGCTTGAAAACAAAGTACATAGCGCCGCTGTTTCCCTGATAAGGTACCATAGTACTTTTGACCGATCAGAATCATGAATTGAGGATGAACGGATTGACTTGCAACCCAGTAACAGTTAATTACTTTCCAGTTCCTGTTTTTTGTAACCGATTTGTTATTTGTAACTTGTATTTGTTTAGTTGCTACTGGTTTTTAAAGTGAATTCGTTAACCATAATACTCAATTGGTAAGCGTTACTGTTCTTGTATTTTGACATTTTTGATTAACTCCTTCCCGATTCTTCCGCTTCCGTCCTGCCTAACAGTCCTTATGTCCTTTCGTTGTATAGGATATCGATAAATATATTATTGGATTACTTAATAGTTCCAGTAACTTGTATGTATTTTGACACTCTTGAGAAACGCCTTCCCGATCCTCCCACCTCAGACCGTTCTGTCCTACCTAACAGTTTACTCTCTCCATTATTGTTGATGTAATTGATGACATTGATAAGCATTATTGTTCATGTAATTTGTAAGTATTTTGACATTCTTAACAAAGTCCTGATCCTCCTTGCTATGCCCTGCCTAACAGCAATACACTGAAAAACATTACAGCTCCTAAAACTTTCATTCTGGACATACGCCTATATGATCCTCCCAATGCTATCTAATTCTGGCCTGCCTAACAGTTTACCCTTATCCTCTCCTTTAGGCAAGACATTGATAAGAGTTATTCTTCCTGTAACGTCCAATACTATCCCTCCTTTCTCGATTCTGCTAATGCTATCCGGTTCTGCCTAGCCTCGCAGCTTACCCCCTCCCTTAGGTAAGACGTTGACGATTCTGCTAGGTCCTAATAATAAGTATGATGGTCGGTGGTTCCCATGAAGGGGCCAAGGAGTCAATTGGTTAGGGTCCCTACTTTGTTGACACCAATCTAGGCACTGTTGTTTGTACACACGTGCTCCCGTCCTGACGTCACTCCTCAATTGGCCATCAGAGCGAGGTGAGTTCGGTCAACTGCCTCCACAATATTAATAGTGTGCCCGCATTATCCTCTCACCATCACTCTATCTCTCTCTCTCTCTCTCTTACACACACACACACTATCTCTCCCTTAAATCATTCCTCCTCCCTCTTGGTCAGTCCACTCGATATTGGTATTTACTATATTGGAACTGAAATTCAATTTATGGAAACAAAACCTCCAGTCAACTTTTCTGTAAATCAAGCGTCATCAAAACTAAGAAATTTAATATCAAATAGGATAAGGAATAGCACAGCTCACATCACCTATTATGTTACTCTTTTTTCGATATTTTTATGGATGAAAGACTCCTATTTCCTGTACCATTACAGCCCATGAAGGATCTTGGTGCAAGAACATGTAACAGGGTGTATTGTTTCTAGAACAACGGATGTGCAGAGAGTTTATTTGTCCGAGATTACACTGAACCGGCAGGTTTTCCCCCTATTAAGGATGCCCAATTTATTGAGGTTAGGTTTGATACAGGAATGTCTGTCCTTGGTGCCGGATTTGAACCCGGTACCTTGTGTACAGCAACTGAGCACTCTACTCCTCCAACACCGAGCTATTCTTTTCCCTAGTTCTGTTAGTTACAACTCTTGATATGTCAGAATACACATTAAATATTATTGATATTACTTGTTTTAATTTTAAAAATATAGGTCATACAGCTTAATATTTGGATGGCCTTGATTAATGACAATATCTAGGCCGTGGTATCGCTAGATATTTATATCAGCGAGGCAAAAACTGGAACACCCTTCTCCAATGAGAGCGAGACTATCGCGCAATTCCACGATTTTTCAACTGCTAAAGATTTGGGCATGTTGAATAGATAACATTTAAAATTCAAATTCAATCTTATCTTCAATTTCAATCTTCAAATAAATAAATATTTATTTATTTATTTTTCCAATTAAATTGAATCTCCTACAGTTTCCTTTGGTTGCGGCTTGTTTATATGAGCAACCTTATCAAATTAATTTTACATTTATGGAATCTTTCCTTTTGGGTTCCATAATTAGATTCTGGAATACTTTATTTTGAAAGTACTATTGGTATTAAGATCTCAAATATTGATTTATTTCAACGTCGAAGTCGTGGCCTGTCATAAATAATAAACGCGTGATTTTAAACTCAATAGTATTTTCAAAATACGGACATCTTATAATCTATGTATGGGCATAATTAAATCGATATTTTTTCACATAATAGATCTTCAGAAATCGAAAAATTTGATGGATCATTGATTGAAATCCATAAAGTTAAAATGGATTGGAGGAATACTACATAAAACCCGCTATTAGTTTAAAAATGCTATGATCTGTGTTAATTTATTGAAAGCATTCTTGCTTGTGTAATTGATAGATAAGTGTAATCATATTTTAAATGCAGTATTATTGTTATCTAATTTTTTTTTCATCAAAAATTCACCTGATGTTTATTAATTATAAGTAGGAAGCTATGTTTTAAAGAACTATATAATAATTTATTGAGCGTTTTAATGTTAATATAGTATAATTAAAATTTAAAGGCAAAGGATAACTACGAGCCTGTGAAATCTATTGACTCTTCTGGGGCTCACCCAATGTTTACAAAATCATTACCCATAATGGGGGGAAATCCTGGAGGTTGAGCACGATCTGGTATAAAATCAACTCCCTGAATAACGGTTGTCCTGGAAGTAATACATTCTCTATCATGTATCATGTAAAGTGGGTTTTTTTTTGGGGGGGGGTTTAGTAGCTCTATTGTATATCTCATGAATACTGCGGAATAAAAATGCTTTTAAAAATATTTTATATGCATTAACTTTCCTAAATCTCATTTAAATTAAAATGACTACTACTCCATGATTCTTTACCTCCTCGTATAAGAAAAGTGGACCAGATATAACTCGAGAGTCTTTAAGATACCAAGGCGAAGGACTAGACAATTTCCCAGATAGGAGAGCAGAGAAGGAGAACTGTAATAGAATTCATTAAACCGTTTGAGGGCAAACACCAATTCTAGGCAATTAGTTTATAGGCAACCGCTTCCATCTTCTCTCTTCAGTCGGCTTCTTCTCCGTAATGTCTTCCATATGAATTCACTGAGTCGGCTACTAGGTTGTTCGAGAATATAATTGAGCTTGAAAGGGCCTAACGTATCACTGGAATGAAGAATTTCTTCGAGGGATGGCATTAATTAATTAATATTGGATCGTATCATATGAAATGTACTATTTCAAAGAAAAAGTTTTTTAATAAAACATTTTTTTTTTTAGATTTAGGTTAATCTATTGATATTTAAAACATCAATGACATGAAAATCAAAAAACACTCGTGGAGAAACTACCCATCGGTAGCATTCCTATAAAGTTCTATAGTAGGTCTCGAGGCCATCTTCTTTTCAGACGCCTCGGAGGGTTATCAGGAGTTAGTATTGGAAGCAAGTTGGGAGACTAGCTGATTCAATTGTGTATGGAAATTGTCATTGAAGGATAGGTATCTAGTTTGGGCCAAATCAGCAACATTTGGGATATTAAGATTATGATGGATGAGATTGTTTGTGATATAATAAGGAGCATTGAGGATTTTACGAAGGATTTTTTATTGTAAGGATTGGATACGAGATTAATTGGATGGTTTAGTAGAGCCCCAAAGCTCAACTCCGTATGTCCAAATAGGTCTGATAACTTTCATGTAAATGAGTCTTTTTTAATTAATTGGGAGCTTATAGCGTTTGTACAGTAAATGTTGAAGTAGGCGAAAACGTTTAGCAGTTTTTTGTCTTTTCGGTCTTGATAATATAAAATATTTAACCTCATTTTCTATACGTTTTTAACAAATTTTCAATCCCAGTACTGAAAAATTCAGGGTTTTGACGCTGAAGGAAGTTGTCCAAATTTCTGAACAGATGGAAATCAGTTAGAGATAATTCTGGCGAACGAGGTTTTAGCTTGTTTAGTTTCTTCTTCGATGTCTGTCGAGGAACATGATATTTGGTATTGTGTAAGATTATCTATCTGTTTTTGTTGCATTTTGACAATATACCTGACGTAGGACGTAGGACGTGGAGGTGATGGTTTCACCTCTGGGTAGAAAAGATAAATTGAATTATATAGGAATTAATCTGACTAAACCTACCCAATAATATATCATTAAATAAAAAATATTAAATTGGTTGGTTCTCCCTATCTGCCTAACGGTGGATCAACTTCAATTTTACAAATTTGATAATTGTTCATTAAATTGTACAGCAAGAATTTTATTAGAAGTATCCGTTGATATAAACAAGAAGCCTAGACGATTTTGTGCAAAAAATAATCTCAATACCTTTTTAAACTCCTTCATTTTATAAATCAGAAATATAAAATTATTTTTTAAGCTATCTTAATATAAAAAAAAAATATAAAATTAAATTTAATCCATGGATCAAAATAAATAAGGCGCCAAAAATATGCCGTTATTTCTAGAAATAGCTCACCCAGTAACAGGTCCATTTTCTTCCAGTTTTTTTTCATTCTCGGTTCTGGTTATCTCTATAGGCGCTGCTTAGAAAAAAACCGTTACTCAAGAAAAAAACGTACCCAATTAGGCTGGAGCTGTAAGATGGATACTATGTCTCTCTTATCATACGAACACCGACTATCTAATTTATTAATTTTACTGTTTATTTTTTAGCAAATAATAATATTTTTTACTCCAGTTTAAGTTTAAGTTAACTTTTTCTTTTAAAATAGGGAGAATATTTTACTAAAAAGGATTTTAGTGATTAATATTTTACCGGTGTTCATTAACGGATCGTGTTATTATTGTTTGATTAGTGCTTTATGTTGTCTTCTTCTATACCTTCAATGTGGAGGGCTTTGTGGTGTCAAATAACTTAAATTATAAATATTTTTATTAATTCTCATATCATAAAGTCATTGTTCCTGACTTCATTAACACAAGATCTAGCTCTATTTTTTAATTTAAATGGAAAAAATGTATGTATCAATTAATAAATAAAAGCTACGCCTTTTTCCAATATTTCTACTTAAGGACTGTTGTTTCAATACAGAGTATGCAGTGTGATGAATTTATGAAAGTTTTCTTATATCCTATAAATTATTTTCTGTACCAACCTAAAATAAAAAAAACATTTGATTATTTTATTTATTTGAAAATACTCAATACCTCAAAACAATCCTAAGTTAAGTTATAGATGGATGACAGAAAAACAAATTAGCCTTTATAAAACATATAACGTATCTTACTAATATTATAAATGTGAAAGTTTGTGTGTTTGTCTCTCACGCAAAAACTACTGAACGGATTTGGATGAAACTTTACAGTAATATAGGTTATACATCAGAATAACAAATGGGCTATAGCAAGCGCGGGTTTAGGGGGGCGCACGGAGGCACGGCGCCCCCTCTCCCCCGACAGTTTTATAGAAACTGTTAAGAATCTATTATAGTACATAATTAAAGGCAAATCAGGAATTTAGCATCTTGAAATTTGAAGATAGGTCCTTTGTATGATTTAAGAAAGAAGTTTGGATAATTCCACCCTCAAAGGTTAAATGGAATCCGTCAGTTTTGAAGGTAGACATCTGAAATTTTGTACGAGTAACCTATAGTGAAAAAAAATAAATTATTTAAATAATTAAATTATTTAATATTTAATTATTGTTAAAAAGCACTGTCGAGAAACTTTATGCGGTGGTCCAAATTCTATGCGAGCGAAGCCGCAAGCAAAAGCTAGTCTTATATATGGACGTTAATTTTTACCTATTAAAAATCTCAAAATGAGACATAAAGTGATTGAAATAATTAAATAATTTTATTGAACTTCTTGGAGTGAAGTTTCAGCCTCTGTTTGATGAGCTTGTACTGTTGATATGAGCTGTTCTGCCCTTCATCTCCATTGATTTGCCTTTTTTTTTTCTTGTATGCCCTGATGATGCCTCAATTTGCGAAACATTGAATTTTTAGGAATTTTCCTGCATTTTAGAGACTTAATATTTCGTTTTTTTGTATATTCCCTATTACGGTATGTTTAATTTTATTTATTTAATTTTTATTCTTAGTATTATGGTTTTCCTTATATCCTAGATTAGTACTTTAATTACCCTGGATAAGATCTTAGCCTAGACTACACTGACCCCATTGTTCTGCCGGATACCCTTGGATCTCCAGCTCACCTCCCGCCAGGAAGACATGGAAGACTCATTACCGGACGGACGACGGCCTCCACAGAGAGATCTCTTGTCTGCCGAGGGAGGTTGACATTTTTTCTATCCTGAGCTTTATCTTCGCCAGCCGACTAACGAGGCTGAGATAACCCGAGATAGGGATGACTAACTACCTTCGACCCCTGGCCACTCCCACCAAGTGTTGCGCTAGTTAATCCTTACAGGATATTACCGACCCACCTTTTTTTTCTAAGGACATTCTTGAATATTTTTTTTTAAACTAGCATTAATTTATTCATAGAATTTTGCAACGGTATTACAACAATACGACAAGTAAATGGCAGGAATGATGTATAATGGCACGGATAAAGACAATTAGAGAAACTACCCAGTGGTAGTACTCAAATAATAAATTGAACTCAAAAGATCACGAGGCCATCTTCGGTTCAGACGCCTCGGAGGATTATCAGGGATTGAAGAGGTTTGAAACTAGTGGGTTTGAGTGGGAATGAATTAATCATAAAAAGATTGATATAAAAAATGGATTCGGGGCAAATCAGTCACAAATGGACCATTAAGGTTATTATGGATGACTTTGTTCGCTACAAAGTGAGGAGCATTAAGGATTTTGGATTTTAAGGATTGGATAAGAGAGGAATTCGATGGCTAAGTGGAGCCCCCAAAGCTCTACTCCGTAAGTCCAGATAGGTCTAATTATTGTCATGTATATGAGTCTTTTGTATTTAATTGGGAGCTTAGAGCGATTCTCTAGTAAATGTTGAAGTAGCCTATAACGGCGAGCTGTTCTTAGTTATAAAATTTTAAATAGGTTTTGATTGAAGGGTTATAAATATGACGTTTATAAATAATATTTTTCGGATTTCAGTAAAAATAAACTAAAGTGCTATATCCTTGTTTGTTTGGGTTTGTAAGGCATCAATGCCTGTGATAATTTGTTTATAGAGTCTTATATCTATGTGTATTCTAATATTTGATTATTACAATAATAAGATTTTCAGTTTTAATTTAATTTCTCCATTATTCATCTACGTTCTTTTAAATGTTTAATAATTGTGAATTATGACTTATCTATTTTATGAATTAAACATTTGTAATTTCTAAGAGGGGAAAAATAAATAGATAAAAGATAAACAGACAGATACAAAATAAATAAATAAAAGATAAATAAATAAAAAAATTATAGTTGTCTTAATATGTCCACTTCCTTTAAGAATTTCAATACTAATCTTATTTTATCTTGATTATCACCAAGCGTATTCGAGATATTATTTGTAAGACCTAGTTTGTTTAACCTAGAGGTGTAAAAAGAACATTCTTGAATAATATGATGGACTGTAAGGATGCTGTTGCAATGCTGACATTTCGGAGGTGGCTTTTTTAGGATAATATGGACGTGAGTAAGGTTTGTGTGCCCTATTCTTAGCCTGGTTAATGCAACTTCCTCCCTGCGATTGGAGCGATTTGAGGTGATCCACGGTTTCACCGATTTTTTAATTATTTTTAATTTGCTCTGTGGGCTCTCATTCCACATGGCTTGCCAGTTTTCGTTTATATCCTGAATATATTCATCGCAATTATTCTGTCAAAAAAAAATTAATTCAGTTAGCCTTTCTACTCTACATATTTAAAAAAATCATTAGTAAGAAGAACTGTTTAAATCTGAGTCCAATCAACATTCAACCATTGACCTCATTAATAGCCCTGGAGAAGACCTACAATATGGGTCGAAACGTTGGATTTTAAAATAAACAGTTAAACAGAGACCTTTTTCTGACCACCACCCGGACCATTTTTTTCCTTTTAACTTAAATTTGTTATTTAGCGAAACTGGACTAGTCTTAACATGCTCAGTATGGCCCTATCATCGAAGTGAATGAGAAATCGAAATTAGGATGTAGTCCTTAGGTGAAAGAAAATAAAAGGTCAAATATGTTACATCTCACACCAACAATCTTAACAGACTCAACGAGACCTTTATCTCACACTAAGACGCTATGCCGAGCAGTAATAAGCCCTAAATAGGGAAATATACCCGATTTCAATTGGCCTCTAACCAATCAGGAGCAATGGACGCCATCTGGACGGAGTTACCAGGAGGGAAGAAACGGGAAGAGCTAAGGGTATTTGTTTCGGAGCAAAGAGCAGATGTAGCCTCCTAGCCACCTCCACTCCCCCGGGCAAGGTTAACACCACCATCACTCATTATTGATTTCCTCTCTCCATCCACCTTCTTGTCGTCTTCTGTCGTCGCCTTTAAACACTTATAAATGTATATTAATTATTAAAATTATATAGATAATTATTATATATTTTAAAATTTGTATTTTAGGTATAAGTTCCACAGGTTGTCGCTTCGAGTTAAGTAAAAACTAGTTTCAATTTTTTATTTGTTCCTTTTTTAATATTAAAAAAAATGTTTTAACCGTAAGTTATTGTATGCAAAAAGAGTGCAATGTGTGGGAAATATGTAATCATTTAATCTATAACAACAAACATATACCTATCATCTAACCTGGCTCGTAACGGAATGGACTTTTCTGGCCGTGTTACCATTTTTGTGGCCAGTTAGTAAGTGCACCGCGTTAGAGACGCGAGCGACCCGGGTTCGAATCCCGGCCTGGACAGATCTTTTCTCTTCAAAATAAAAATATTTATACATTATCACCATCATAAATATAAAATAAATAATGATATATCATCTATAGTTTAAAACGTTAGTTTGAATCTTTTATTTCTTGATGAAATGATTACCGTGATTGATGATTCTGAGTTGAACTACAACAGGTGTTGGTTCTGTTTAGATTCGAAGAGAATGTAATTTTGGTGAATGTGTATACTTCGTAATCATTTCATCAAGAAATAAAAGATTCAACTAACGTTTTAAACGTATTTTTGGAAGATATTAAAAGAAAAACGAATGAGAATTTTAAAATTTGTTGTTCCTCAACTCGAAGCGACAACCAGCGGAATAATTAAAAAAGAAAATAATTATAATAAAGTAGAAATGTGTTGTGTTTATATTAGATTCCCATATTTTATGTTAGCAACAGGAGAGTATTTTTTTCCGGGGAATCTATTCCTGTATTCTTGTATATATTTATATTTTTTTTCTTTTTTTAATTTCTCCTGGACTCGGTGACATTATACTCGGTGTGGACTAGTCGATAAGATAAGATAGAAGAGATTCCTATTGGTCGAAAGCCGAGGTGGGTGGGGGGGCTCGATACTAGACGGGCTCCTCCCACACTCACCTGATTGGCCGAGCGCTCAGGTTCTCACCTGCCGTGCGCAGCCCAGGTGAGTCGCGGTGGGCGTGGCACAAAATGGCGGCTTCCGGACACACCCTCCGCTTACACAACTTTATCCATTTCCTCTCTCTCGTATCGTTCTTCGTCTTCATTTCCTCGCCCGCCTCCCCCCCCCCCCAACAGCCTAACCAATTTACCTTATCTCTATTAAAATGCGCGGAGGACGCTGACACAGATGCGTGCTCCGGGATGCCAACTCTCCCAGAACTCAATAATCCCGGGCTCAACCGCACATAGGCGTCTTTGGGAACTGTTTCACAAGGAACGAGTTAAAACTTATATAGCATGTTCAAACTGAAACATCATTTAAATTTTCCATAAACGGTGTATATAGTTCGAATAACTCAATAAATTATTCAGAATGAGCTTCAGACATATCGCTCCTTCAAAAGAACAGTGACGTAACTCATAAATTGGTATTTTTGAGTGAAGCCTTCAGTAGCAATTGTACTATTTGAAGCTTCTCAATTCAGGAACGGCATATCTGATATTCCATTTCCTCATTTCCAACATTTTGTTTTTTACTTAAGCCATATTTTGGTTTGTATAATGTTTGAACTTGAAACATTATGTAAATAATTAAATAAGATAAAAATAAAAAAAAATCTTATGGGCAACCAATGAATTTTAATGCCATCATAATAAGAGGAATGTTTTGCTTTACTAATACCCAAATTTTTATTGCTTAAACTCACATGGAATTTCGAAAAACGTATATTGAAAAATTAGGTTTTTTGGTTACGACGTTTTTCTTTTGAAGGAGTGATATTTCAAAGAACAACATTTTAAAGATAAAGGTATTAAACTTAAAATTTTGTAATGTAACTGTGCGGTTAAGTGAGCTTAATTTATTTTTTAAATTTGCTTCTTTAATTTACTTTGCATAAAAGGTATATATAGTTTGAGTAAGTAACAATTGAGGAGATTGTAAACGTAATTTTACAGGAGAAACAAAACCGTTTTGCAAACTAAAAACGAATGTTTCAATTGTAAAAATGTTCCTACTACCATCCATAAAAACTGAATCATTCCCAGTTTTGAATTTCTATCCTATTATTATGACTTATTACTATATTTTCCATAAGTAATGCCTTTGAACCGATGGTTATTTAGAGGGAATAGGGTTGCAGTTTTACTTGGTTGAAAATTATTGTATATATTTTGTTTTGTTTTGTTTTGAAAAATACAATTTTTACGACTACGAATAAAATATCATATATTTTAATGAGCTCCTTCACTTTGTTGTAGTCTCTGATAATCGATTAGAAATTCTGTTAATTATCATTAGCCTCTCGATTGGAATGGTCTGTCCACTTTAACGAAAAATTGTTACCATTTAATCACTAAGATTTCTATGAAAGTTAAAAAAGAAGCAAAAATAATAAATAAATCTGTATCCTCGGACATCAGTGCAGAACAAACGTAGACTGACCTGAACCTGATACGACTATTTTTGAAAAATAAGATCAGAGCAGCTGGTGGGAAAGAACTAATACTAGGATTTTTTAAAGGCAGTAAAAAATCCTTAATTACGCCGTCCTTCGAAAGGGGGGTTAAACGGGGGTCCAGAGCCTGTACGATGTCAGGTACTCGTTAAAAATCCATATCCTAATTAAACCTGGATAGGGAAATTTTAGAGCTCCCACTGTAGCATCGTCCGATTAGCCATAGGAGCATAAAGTGACGTTAAATGAACAAACAAACAGAACTAATACTATTAGAAAGATTTGGTAAAGTTTCATTTCAGTCTCGTACGCTGCAAGGAAGTGAATTCGGGAAGCAGAGTGAATCCTCTGGAATTATTTCAGGACGAATCAAGACCAGAAGAAAGAAAATAATGTTGTAATGTGATCCGAAGTAGTCAATACGGAAAAAAACAATCTACTCTGCGATGATCTCGTTCACTTATACATCGTCTATGACTAATCGATTAGAATTTTATCGATTGCGTTTTATTATTATTATTTTTATATTAGGATTCCCCCTCTGGAATACATTGCTAGCCCTCTTTCAGCGGCCTACACAAACCTCGAACTAATCGATACCATAATGGCTATAACGTTCGAAAGGAGTGTCCCCGCGATGGATCGATAGCGGACCATCGAAGGTAGCCCCCAAAGAGGACCCCCCCCCCCCATAGAGGCACAGATGGCGGAGTGTTATTGATGAAGAGGGCTCGGGCCCCACCTTGTAAGGTGGTCCATCTCCATAACAATAGCCCATATGTGCCCCCTCCCTCCGCCCGTAGATCAGCCAGGAGAAGGGTTGACTACTCCGGTAGGATATCCTCCGGGCACATATGTCCTTAGCTCTTCCTTGGCGAAGATATATTGCTCCTTGCACGCTCCTTCCTATTCGAATTTCCTACTATTCCGCATTGTGTTCGATTACTTTTATTCGTGTTCATATTCGAATCGACTGCTTATTGTATAAAAAATTGGGTTTATATCTTCATGGTTCGAGTATTCTTAAAGAAAATATTAAATAATGGTAATATAATCGTTACCTTGGATTAAGGTGATTGAAAATTAATTATATTTAATTAATTATATCTCTCCGGATGGTATTGAAGGACTTTCTTCATTCAGGAAGGAACTTAAGAATGCTGAGGGATTTCAAGAAAGATAAAAAAGAAAAACAAGTGCAATTCGAGTAAAAGAAATAAAGTAAAATCACAAGGAAGAAATTAAAGAGTTACGGAAGAAATAATAGAACAGTTGTCTCAATCGTAAAAAAAAATAATAACAATAATAAAATTAGAAGACAATAAAACCGATGATATATGGTGAGGATGCCCTTACCACTAATCCCAGTTTAAAGGTCTCTGTCCCCATCATGGGTTATAGTGTCCCTTCACGGGCTGTAGAGTTACAAATTTTCAAAATAATATCTATACCTATTAATTCCATTTTTCCATTTCTTTTTAAAATATATATCATATTTTTCAAGATATCCAAAGTTATACCAAGACGTGGGGGGGGGGATACAAGAAAAAGGTTAAATCCTATACCAAGTGGCTATTTGATGGGCAACAGCTTGAATTGAAAAGCCATCGCAACGAATTCTTTCCCCTCTTGGCAATGTTTCAATTCTTTCTTAATCAAATAGATAAAGTTCCACTTCCAACTCTTAAAAATAAATACTATTTATCTTTATTCTTACTTAGTATGGAAATGAAAAAACAATAAAAAAAAAAAAGTTTTCTTGTTTGTTCTAATTTTTTGTTTGGTCTTTTAATGATGATATTATTACGAATTAAGAATTTAATCTAATTATACCGATTCGTTTTTTACTTAATGCTCACATTTAACAAAATATTTTACGAAATGTTACCAACATTTGTATTTTATTACCGATTTTTTTCGAGAAATAGGTTACTACTCCAGTTTCCCTTCATCAACATGGCTGCTGGCAACATACTTAATTGATAATGAAACAATGTACATGTCAAGACTAGTAAAGTTTTACTGAATAACTAAATTAATTTTATGGCAAGTTTTGGATATTTACTGAATAGATACGTTCGGATTTTGGAAAGGAAATCAGCAACTGTGATCGAAGAAATTGGACAAAAAAATAGTATAAAAGTTTCGTTGAATTTTCATTCACCTTTGAGCTTAAAACTTTTTCCGAATATTTATAGATTGTCTAAATAAAAGGCAATGAAGCGGCAGACCGAGCAGCCAAGAAAGCAGCAACATCCCCGGCCATAACAAATGTTTATACCATATCGGACATTTCACAATATCTAAAACGCCAAGCACTCATGACGTGGATACAGCTGTGGGAGGCAACTGATAAAAATAATAAATTGAAAAGTATTAAAGCGGAAATAAAACCGTGGAAAAGTTCTTGCCGCAGCAACAGAAGAGAGAAAGTAGTCATCACGAGACTAAGAATCGGCCACACGCGGATATTTGATTGAGAAAGATGCACCACCAAAGTGCGGAAGTTGCAGGGTGCAACTAACTATCACCCACATCTTGGAAGACTGCCCCCTGTATGGAACATATTTTCATGGCTTGGGGATTGATAGGAAAACCTCGACTATCCTGGGAAATAACGCTGGAAATATAGACAAAGTGATAACCTTTCTTAAAGAAAATAATATTTTCAGTAAAATATAATAATTATAGGTTAAATGGAAATAAATGTTAAACCAAAAAATAATAAAGAACTAAATATTGAACCAAAAGAAGAAAGAGGTTGATAAATGAATAAATAATGAAATAAACATTTGAACAAAAGAAAAAAGACGCTAATGACCATAGATGTTGTGCATCTATAAGCAATAAAACCTAACCTAACCTCGAAACCTTGAGCAAAAATTTGTATATCTTGTATACTAATCAATGGATTTAAAATTCCATACAGTTTTGGCTGTCGAAAGGGGAGCGGAGTGGCTCAGTGGTAGAGCACTGAGTTGTCATGCCGAATATCCTGGTTCAAATCCCGCTGCAGGCAAGACTTTTATTTAAGCTGTTAGCAGCCGGTGATGGATCATACAGGATCTAGGACTTTACAGTGGCTCACCCAGCCTCTAAATGCGGGCATCATCTCTCTGCACAACCGTTGTCCATGAATTAGTAAAATCTCTACCATGTACTGAACCCCAGCCTTCAAGGGTTGTAGTGGTACAGGTTTTTATTTGGCTGTTACTGTATAAGATTACTTAAAAGTAAGAACGGTTACTTAAAAAAAATTCCTAATTTCTCGTTCGCCTTTCCTCTGGTACCTCCTGAAAGTATAAATGCTTTTTCGCGAATCGAATTTTCGGTAATTTTCGTGTACATCAGGTCAGGTTATTAGAAACCAAGCTCTAGCATTATTACCTCTCCACTATATGAAACTTTCTTTGATTTCCATTAGCATCTTAAAATAAGATATTCCTTGATGACAAACAAATGATTGTCTGGGAACCGTAATGGTTAACCAGCAAGTTTGAATAGTTATGTTTTAAGTAATTGTTATACAGAAATGTTTTTACCTTTTAAACAATTTATTTGGTTAAATATTAGTATGTTTAACTTTCTTTGGTTTGGTGCAGAGTCAAGCAGTTACTTTATGTCCAGATCTAAAAATTATGCCGAAAGTCGGGACAAATAAAATAAGTTAATGCATGTAGTATGAATTGAATGTAGTTAATTTATGTAATATGAATATAATGTAAAATGTAAGGAAGAAATAGTTGGGGGTGCAGTCAATAAAAACACCTTAATAAGTGTAACTTAGTTATTGTGTGCCGACGTTTCGGCCTACAATGTAGGCCATCTTCAGGGCGAATAAATCACGCGGCGGCTAGGCGATCAACGGCCCAATAATGTAAAATGAATTGACTGCACTCACCAGATTATTTTACTGATATTTAAGAAAAATCTAGAATTTTAAGAATTATATCCTGATTATTTAAAAGATTTTTTTTTTTAATTTTGTGCACATTAATTTATGAACGTTCCTGCTTAAAATGGAAGTATAAATCAGAGATGCAATTTGTCGCTCTAAGCAATCTGTTGAGTCAGGTTCGGTGATGAATCTGCTATAAGGATCTTTAAGAGTTAACGAGGAGTCTTCTTACCGATTTAAGAAAAAAAAGGAGAAAATAAATAAGAGAAGATAAATAATAAAGACGAATAGATGGCCAAGACCTGAGACAGTAACTCACTACCTCCCCCCCTCCCTCCCTCGGTCATAATTAGACCCTATCTCGCCTTCCTTAACACCTTAATTCTATATTCTCTCTTCCATCTTCTCATCTTCGAGTTATTTATTGCTGATAATTGCTGGGTATCTTCCTCAATATTGTTTAATCAATAATATGATGCTATTTTTGGACGTACCTTGTCCTAACTACTTAACTATATTTGCCAATATGAACTGTAAGAGTTGTATGTTGAACGTCTTGGTGGTGGGGTACTGTCTCATGTTTGGAGCCTGTTTGGGCTGTTGATCGTTGGGATGTATTGCACCTTTTTCTTCGAGATGTGATTCACATAACCCCCTTTTTTGTTTTGTGTCTTGATAATGCCTGAATAGGCGAAACGTCGACTGGTCGTGTACTTTTGAAACATAAGGCTTTGCATTGTGGTTTTTCCCAATTGCATTATAATAAATAATAGTGTTTCTTTTTGAGTTTTTGGCTCTATTTTAGTGATATAAATATATATCTTTTCTTTATATTCTTATGTTCATGTGTATGTCACTGAACTTGTAAACGGTTGGACGGCCGATTTTTAAAAAAAATTTTATCTGTGTTCTATGCGTTCGAGAATGGTTTAGATTCACAATGCGATCCAATAGATAATGATTTAAAAAAAAATTAATTTATCCTCCTCTTTAATTTCGGAAAAACACAATATGTCGCTTGCTTCATATATAAATTTAAGTTAGACGCGATTTATTGGACAAACGCTATAAGCTCCCAATTAATTACAAAAGACTCATCTACATGGCAATTATCAAACGTACTTGGACATACGGAGTTGAGCTTTGGGGCTCTACTAAACCATCCAATTCATCTCGTATCCAATCCTTGCAATCCAAAATGCTTCGTAAAATCCTCAATGCTCCTTATTATGTCACAAACAAACTCATCCATCATGATCATAATATCTCGTATGTTATATGTGTTATGTATGTCCTGATATGTTAATATCCCAAACTAGATACCTATCCTTCCATGACAAGCTCCATACACACTTGAATCCGCTAGTCTCTCAACTTGCTTCCCATACTATTCCTGATAACCCTCCGAGGCGTCTCAAAAGAAGATGGCCTCGAGACCATCTGCTATAGAACTTTATTGGAGTGCTACCGATGGGTAGTTTCTCCACAAGTGTTTTTCATGTCATATTAGCATATTTACTTATTGTAATATTATTATAGTTATAAATAGCAATAAATTAAATTTTCAAAAAAAAGTTAGGCGTGGGAAAAAAAACTGGCAAAGAAATGGGATCTTTTGGTATTAATTTTTGAAGGATCTAGACGGTTTTGAAACAAACACTTCTAATGCATCATTTCTGGCATTAAGAACTTATAAAAAATAAAAATAAAAGTTTGGGGAAGAAATGGATGTATCTGATTTTGAAACCAAACGCCTCAAATAATAAAAATCTTAAATATAATAAAGATGACTAACATCATAATATAAGCCTAAACTTAAAAACGACCAACAAATCAAAAATATTTTCTGTTTATTTTTTTAGTCATTTTCTTCTTTATGATTTTATTCGATTTTTTTTTTAATCATTTGAAAATAAATAAAATACAAATTACAGTTTTTTGTTTTGTTTTTGTCCAATTTATATATTTATTGTTTATCTTTTTTATTAATATTATTCGTATTAATTATATATTATTATTGTTGTTGCAGTTCCCCTGGGCAGCATCCCTAAGGAGGACGAGGGCAGCAGAGAGGGCGCGCTGTCCTGCATCCACTGCGCCGCGCCCTTCCCCACCAGGGAGCAGCTGGACAAGCACGAGTTGCTGCACTCCCCCAATGCGCAAGTTGTGAGTACATTAAATATAATTAAATTATAATATTAATTAATTTATTCCTTATATGATTAGTAATTAATTTATTATCTATAAGTTATCGGAGGGGGGCAACTGAGTTGTAATGTTGAAGATCCCAGTTTCAGATCTGGTTGTAAAACAGAAAAATTATTTAATATGTTAGCAGCCGCTGTGGGACTTACAATCCCTCCTAAGGCTCACCCAGATTTTATACAGGTGGTAATCTTAATTAGGGAAAACACCTGTTTGTTAAGCTTGATCTCAACTATATCACCTAATCACTATAAAAAAGGAAAATATGGGCTCTAACGGATTTGAGCTCACTCAGCTACTGCACGACCGTTGGCTTAGAAACAGTACAATCTCTATCATGTACTAAACACATGACCCTTCATATTGCTATATGAGTTATAGGGCTTTAGTGTTTATTAATTAATTAAAATAAATAAATTTGTTTTGTATATATTAGAGAGTGTACTGTTTCTTAGACGTGGGTTACGCAGGGAGTTTAATCTGAGATCTCTCTCAAACGCCATATTTTTCCACCGATTAAGAGGCTAGATGATTCCTGCGAAGGTATATCGATCCCACAGGGTTGATAAATCGCACATATCGTGCTATAACGTCAATTTTTCAGGAGAAGCATTTGAAAATTCAACATCCTATTACAACGTATAGTTCTTCTCGACTAAACAAATAAAATGATAATATTTAAACTACAGTTTTAAACTTCACTTTCAAGTAAAAGCTAACATTTCACTAATTACTAATAAACATATTCCTCTCTCATAGGCGTAACGAGGGGGGTTTTGGGGATGCGACTCCCCCTATTGCTTAGAAGAAATTTAAAAAAAATTGTAACAATTTAAAAAAAAATAAAACTTTGAAGGAATTTACTTTTTATTGTATTGTTGTGGGGTTACAGAAGTAAGGCTCAATAATGCAAAAAACACAACAAAGAAAGTGCAAACACAGTTATTTTAATGAATAAAAGGTACGCTAGAATGACAAACCAAAACGTAATACTGTTTATTTACAATTAAGTAATTATATTATTATAGCGGCAGTAGTGGCATCTAGCGGACACAATAACATCGCAATGTGAGAAGAACAGTTTAGACAATTCTTAGAATCTAGAAGTAAAGTCTGGATGGGTCTAGAAAGTTCCCTATGCAATTAAGTAGAGTAAGTTATTGTAACCAATAAATAGAGTTACTTGTATTTAAAAGCTACTTCTTGATTGCCCCTCCAAAAATAACATTTATAACTTCCAAAATAACATGTATAAAAAATTATAATCTATTTATTTAGTTTGAAGCAACATGATTTTTATCGTATAATATATATTATACCTGTATTACGAGACATCTTTTTTGAAGGGAGTAATATGTTGGAGTGGTTGACTATTGGGGGTTAACCCCCTCCCCCCATGAGTCAACTCTAGTTACGCCAATGTCCTCTCTAATACTCAGTTCAGTTTATATCATTAATTAGTCCATCATTAATTAATCTAATGAACTTTATTGTAGATATACAATCTTAAATAAGTTTAAATTTTGGGATGTGATATTCTAAATTTCTTCTGCAGGGTTTATTTAATTTTACATTTCCAACCTTTTTTGTAAAATTAAGAAAAAATAATAACCAATTAGTCCGGGAAATTTGTCTTTTCGTCGGGTAAAACGAAATTTAATTTTTTTTTTTGTTATCTTTAAGTTAAAAATATTAACCTGATAACAGTGAAGTAGCACCCATCTTTCACTCTCCTCCTGCTAGGAGACAGTTTTTTCTTCCGTGACTTTTTTCTCTTTTTTTTTTTTTTAACCGCCGCCTAAAGAGATAAGCTGAAGAAAAAGAAATACGACAAAAACTCGAAAATGGACCTGTAACTTTCTATACTATTTCTGGATCGAGGAATGTATTGATTGCTGTTTTGAATTATATTAATATTAATTATGCCAGTTCTTGTATTAATATTTTGTAGTTTGGTGTAAAATAGTACCAGTTTTTTTTTTAACTTCAATTCCTTGTACATATTTTAAAAAATATAAGTTAAATAAATAAATAACTTTAGATTTATATGAATAGATATAATTGCAGGTATTCACATAAAATGTTATTATACAAGTAGTGATTGTTGAACTAATTAAAGTTATGTAATTTAATCGAAAATTTAATTAAATTTGTTGACTTATTTTCAATTTTAAAAAATCAAAATATTGACTTCTTTCTGCACCGCGTCCGTCCATATAAAACCTTATGAGCTTTTATTTTTTTCTAAGGGTGTATAATAATACAAAAAACCTTTAGTCCAAATTTATATATTATATCTATTTTCTATAGTCGTTTCGACCCAAATGGTCATTTTCAATATATAAGTTTTGTGATCAACAGTATAAAAACTGTCTTTTTCTGCAGATTAATAGGTTGCATATTAAAAATTTAGCTGGGTGTGTTGTAAAATAATCTGTAAAGTCCTCCTAGAAGATTGATATTGAGCTTTTATTTTTGAAAGTGGTATTTGCATATAAGAAAAACTTTTTATTTATTTAAACAATTTTAATAATTATTATTTTATAATAACATTGGAAATGTGTATAGTGTTAAAAGCATCACTCTTTGCTAAGTTCTAATTGTTAAAAACATTATGTTTACCGATATATTAAAATTATTTCAAGTGTAACGTTAAATATCTCGATATAGGAAAAAATAGACTTATATCACATTAAAAAATGACAGCTCATGTATTGCAATACCTTTCTTTTATTTCTTATACTTTCGGAAGCATGGTTGCTCAGTGTGTAGAGCATTGGAGTATTGTGCTGAAGATGCTTAATTCAAATCCGACTTTGACAGATGTTATTTAATTTTTTAACTATATATATATATATATATATATATATATATATATATATATATATATATATATATATATATATATATATATATATGGATGCTGTGTGATCAGCATTCACTTCCAGGGTTCATCCAGCCTCCATTAACCGGGTATCCTTATTTGTGGGAAAACTTGGCAATTGAGTTTGGTAACGAACAAACCTACAGTGTAGGTCATCTTCAGGGCTGACAAACAGAACAAAAAATATAAAAACGTACAGTAACAATAATATGGTGACAAGTAATGTAGAAAATTAAAATAGTGACAGATATCAAAATTAAAGATAACGAATATTAAAAAAGTGACAGAATATAATGAAATTAAGATATAGACAGATTTAATAAAATTAAAGATCTGTTTGTTTCTCTCTCATAGCCCTGAAGATGACCTACACTGTAGGTCGAAACGTCGGCACATAATTATAAGGTCTAGTACTTATTCAGTGTTTTTTTTTTTTTACTGCACCCCCCAACTATCTCCTTCCTACATTTGATCATCCAGTCAACTATTTTCCTCTCATATAAACAGTATAGTTTCTCCCATGTACTAAGCTTAGGACCCTTCATGTGCTGTAGAGGTAGTTTTTTTTAGCTAAATTATCTCTCTGCATAACTCTTGGATTAGAAACTGTTTAGTCTCTAACATGTACAGAACCCAATACCCTTTACGGGTTTTTTTCGGCTGCTCTAAAGTTATTACGTAAAAACGCATTAAGATTTATTAAAGGTATTTCGTTAATATTTCATTATTACACGTCCAATTGGTATTATGTCACGTGATCATTCCATGGAGGTATAATATAGTAGAGTGAGAAAGAGAGAAGACACGAAATAGATAAAGAGAGAAAATACAAGATGGTGGACTGGGCGTTGCCTGATAGGAGTCCGGCCGCTCCCGTGGGAACGGTCCTCCTGTCAACCTCAACATCATCACCTCTCCTGCTGATAAGGCGATAGTAGCACTGTGTCCTATTAGCCGTTATCGGAGGTCTGTTCAGTGTAGGTGTGCTATTTATCAGAGTTTATAAATGCAATTTATAACATAACCTAAAATAAAACAAAAAAAAGTGTTAACAGCCACGGAGGTAAAGTGGGTACCCTTGATGCTATTGGATCGTGATTTCGGACAGATCACCTTCATGCACGACCTCTGTTAGAAACAGTAAAGACTGTACCATTTACTGAATCACTAGAGTTTTCATGGGTTGCAAGTGGTACATTTTTGTTGGTTAAAATATCATATGTCATATTTTTTGGAGGGTGTTATTGTTTTACTTATTTTCTTAAAGACTATTTTCATCCTTTTTTCTTATTCTTATTTGAAGAATACAGAATAATCATTATTATCAAATTGGAAAGTACTATCAATGACTGATTTAAAAAAAAAAAGGATTTCATCTTCGAGAAAAAAAACTCTGCTTCCAGTCAATTATTTTATTCTTTATAAACAAAACGTTTCGACACTATGGTGGTATGGTGAAAGTCAATACTTTTAAATAATTCTTAAGGAGATCATTAGTCCTCCATGGTCAAAAATTATATTGCATTACAAAACCAAACTTTGATCTTTGAACCATCAGATCCTTTTTCTTATTTGTATTAGTCATTAGACTTTAGTATAAAATAACAAATTATCTTCTAAAACGCACATTAACAGAATAATACAAATTATAAAGTAATTTTTTTTTTTAATTTAATTTATTTATCTATTTTACTATATAATTTAAAAAAAAATATTTTATCAAATCAATTAATTAATTATGAAATATATAGGAAAACTATAGATCTCCTTAAGAATTATTTAAAAGTATTGACTTTCAAGGTATTTATACGTATAGTATGTTATCTTTGGACATTTATGTTAAATTATTTATAGTATTGTAATTATTGTTATTTTATTTAAAGTTTAAAAAATGCAGAAAAGGAAATGATTGAGAATGACACCATAGTGTCGAAACGTTTTGTTTATAAAGAATAAAATAATTGACTGGAAGCAGGGTTTTTTTTCTCGAAGATGAAATCCTTTTTTTTTTTAAATCAGACATTGATAGTACTTTCCAATTTGATAATAATGATTATTCTGTATTCTTCAACCATCCTCCTGGATCCTGTTCCCTTGGTTCCCCATAGGCAACGCAGCAGACAGGTGAGACGCACCTGCCTCTTCTACCTGGGTGTGGCCCACTAACCAGCCATCTTACCCATTTTTTGCTTCCTCTTCCCCAACCCCCACCGGCCAACAGCCATCCCTCACTCATCCCTAATTGCCCGGCCCAGGAGGTAACGAAAAAAACATGGACCTGGGAGCACTAATAACCTACCCTTTGCCCGAAAATCGGAGGGGACTTTTTCAATAACGGCCCAATCGTATAGCTATCACCGCCGTCTGTGTTCTTACATCAATCAGCAACGTACTGTTCAAATCATCATTAATCTGATAGAGGAGTCACCACAAAAAAAGAAATATATAAAAAATCTACCGCGTGATTAGAATTGTGTTCAAGTAGTCGATAAGGTAAAATTTCATTGCTAATAATAGAAATCTAACAGAACTTCAAGTCATTCAAATAATTAAAAATTATATTTAAAATTCATAATTATGAATAATCTTGGAATTACAAGTTAGTGATCTAGTCATTTTTTCAGAATGTCGGTTTGAAATGTACTACTTACTCGTCTATATCACATCAATCCCAATTAATTACTACAATAAGAATTGTCTAAGATCACGGTAGGATTTTTTAATGGGAGTAAAAAAGCCTCAGTAATGCTGCCCTTCGGAAGCAACGTAAAATGGGAAGTCCTAAGTTTGTACGGTATCAAGTACTCCTTAAAAATCCTTATCCTAAATATACCTGAATAGGATACATTTAGGCTAAACTTCCAAAGTAGGATCGTCCTATTAGGCTTAGCATTTTAGAGTGACGTTAAATGGATTAACAAACTTATTTTACAAAACGAATTGAGATTTTTAACCTACTTGTTATTTTAAAGTGCATGGAACTTTAATTTATAAATATTTTAAAAACCCCAATTTTCATTTTCCTTTCCAATACTTATTTTGTGGGATCTTAAAATGCAATTTGATGGAATAAACGGATTGTTGGATAAGTTATTAAAACAGTATATTGTACCGTATCTCATATTACAATCAAGATACAATATATATATATATATATATATATATATATATATATATATATATATATATATATATATATATATACTATTAAGTAACGATTACAATTAAATATTAAGATTATACTGCAAGTTATTAACAGAACATGATATTCTTGTGTTACTGCCTACGATTGAATTACTGAGCACAATGATATACAGAAGGATTGTTAAAAAGTTCATTCAAAGAATATGGTATCGTCCTTTATTTTATAAAATTTAAGTATCGAGTTAAACTGTATTTAAACATTCTTGGATACTATTAAAACAACATGGTATCGTTCCGTATTAATACAATTAATTAACGAGTACAATTAGGTATAAGGATTATTGGAACAGAACATAATATTCTTCTGTAACTGTCTACAAATAAATTACCAAGTACAATTGTACATAAGAACTGTTTAGCAGGTTATTAATGGGGTATATAAAAAAAAATGACAGTGTTAGAGTCCAGAGTTCAAAAGTCTGTAAATATTTTAATGCTGTTTATTATTTACCAACACTTAATAATCCCTTTAGATCTTTCCCTAAGCTTGTTTACTAACACTCGACTTCTGCAAAAAAAGCCTCAGTTTAGTAATTTATTTCAAAGAACATGACAGTGTCCTACGAAATTCTGTTAATTTTAAGACATTACTGGAAAAAAAATTTCACAGCCGCTGAAGCAACTCGTGAAATTATTAAATATGAAGGGGAAGGTGTCCTTGACCGTACTGCGCGGCGTTAATTTGAAAAATTTAGTAGTGGAGATACGACATTGGAAAGGAAGAAAGGCTCCGGGCGACCATAAAAATCCGTCCACAAGTACTAGCGAACTTGTCAGGGAGTGTTGTGTGTCGGAAGATACTGTTAGTCGCCCTCTGCTTTCCATGGGGAAGGTGAAAAAGGCCAGTAGACTGCCAGTAAAAACAGTCATTTTTTTTTTTTTTTAATACACCCCATTAAAAGAATATGGTTTCATTCCTTAACTTGTTACAGTTCAGTAACGAGTACAGTTATATTTAAAGATCGTTGGGATAGCTGTTACACAGAATATATTAACATTCCGTAACTTAATACAATTAAGTAACGGCACAATTAAGTTACTTGGTACTGCTAAATATAAAGATAATCGGAAGATTAATAATAGAATAAACTATCTTTTGCAATTTCTCTAATACTAGAGTAATCTAACGTTACAATGAAGTTACTGGACTGGTTATTAACGTAATATCGTTCCATAACTTAATAACAATTAAGTAACGAGTACAATTAAGATTAGCAGTGACTGTTGAGCGAAAGCACTCGGATCGGAGATATCCTTGGGAGCCATGTGTGGATGAGGTCAGAGTGGAGGTAGGAGGTGGAGGACAGAGGACTGCTTTGTGTGTCCTGGCTCTGGCTCTGGTACTGGTACCAGTCATCGCTATCCCGCTCTATGAATCACCTTCTCTTCATCGAATTTCCTCTTCTAGCAGCGTCGTGGAATGTTCTTTGTCCGAAGGGTTTGGTCGAAAGGTAATTAGGAATATATAGCATGTAATATATAATATGCATATATGTATCTAAATAAATAAGTAGACATTGTTAGTTTTTTTTTCTTATTTATCCTTCAGTTAGTCCCCTCAGGCTACTTGATATTTAGTTCTGAAAAATTGGATAATAATAAGGCTTATCGAACCCGAAAGCTCGATGCCGATACCACCAATAATTTCTTACAAAGTTCCCTCCGCCGAACCCAAACACAAATCCTCCAGATCATCGTAACTAGAGTTGACTCAGGGGGGGGGGGTTAACCCCCTCTATTCAACCACTCCAACATATTACTCCCTTCAAAAAAGATGTCTCGTAATACAGGTATAATATATATTATAAAAATCATGTTGCTTCAAACTAAATAAATAGATTATAATTTTTCAAGTAGAAAGAAGATAGTTGGGGGGTGCAGTAAAAAAAAAACACTGAATAAGTACTAGACTTATAATTATGTGCCGACGTTTCGACCTACAGTGTAGGTCATCTCCAGGGCTATGAGAGAGAAGAGAAGAGAGAATCTGTCTATATCTTAATTTTATTATATTCTGTCACTTTTTTAATATTCGTTATCTTTAATTTTCATATCTGTCACTATTTTAATTTTCTACATTACTTGTCACCATATTATTGTTACTGTACGTTTTTATATTTTTTGTTCTGTTTGTTTCTCTCTCATAGCCCTGAAGATGACCTACACTGTAGGTCGAAACGTCAGCACATAATTATAAGTCTAGTACTTATTCAGTGTTTTTTTTTTTTTACTGCAACCCCCAACTATCTCTGTTCTACATTTGATCATCCAGTCAACTATTTTCCTCTCATATAATTTTTTATAAATGTTATTTTTGGAAGGGCCATCAAGAAGTAGCTTTTAAATACAAGTAACCTTATTTATTGGTTACAATAACTTACCATACTTAATTGCTAAACTTACTATAGAGAGCTTTCTAGACCCATCCAGACTTTACTTTTAGATTCTAAGAATTGTCTAAACTGTTCTTCTCACATTTGTGATCTTATTGTTGCCGCTAGATGCCACTACTGCCGCTATAATAATATAATTAATTGTAAATAAACAGTATGTCATTTTAGTGTACCTTTTATTCATTAAAATAACTGTGTTTCCACTTTCTTTGTTGTGTTTTTGGCATTATTGACCCTTACTTCTGTAATACCACAATAATAACTTTGAAAAAGTAAAATCCTTCAAATTTTTATTTCTTTTGAATTGTTACTTACAATTTTTTTTTTAATCTCTTCTAAGCAATGGGGGTTACATCCCCAATAACCCCCCCCCCCTCGTTACGCCTATGCTCCAGATCACACTTAACCCAATCCTCCCACCTACACTACGGTCCCTCAGACGCTTCCCAGACCGTATTAGTAGTTTAGTCGAATTTTGTCCTAAGTGAGATAACAGTAATGAGGTGAAGATGGATTCTCGTAGTTTTGGCTTGAAATTGAGTTGTAATATAATATCATAATTTCGCTTTTTTAAATGATTTTCTTGTAAATGATTTTATTTCAGGCAAAATTAGACATTTTTTATCGGGGCTGCTGACATACTTGTGTGTGTGTAAAGTCACATAGTATTCCAACTGTGTATTATAATGCAATGTTGTTCTAAAAATAGCAAAAGCTGTGTATTATAGCGGGACTGCTAGTATTCTAAACAGACCTCGACAAAACCTGCCAAGTGTACATTAATAAACCCAGTACAACAGGTGCGAATGATCGCTTAGATTTACTCAAGGCTTTCGATATAGTCGACAAAAAACATTATACATCTACTATATATATATACTTTACTAAAGTATATCTACCTTCTGGAGCAATTAGGAATCCTCCTACTGACAGCTCAATTTCCTCCGAGAGACGGATTTCCTCCTTCGGGGAAAAACTTTTCTTTTTTTTTTTTTTTTTTATAATTATAGTTGAGAGAGTGAGAGTGATAGCTGGCTGGTGAAAGAAAAAAATTGACAGGCTGTTTAGAGAATTAGTGCTAGCTGAGCTTAGCCGTTTGCTGGGAATCCCTAGCTAGTCTAAATAGTCTCTTGTATTTCTTATATTCTCTCTCTCTCTCTCTCGCTCTCTCTCTTTCTCTCTCTACACATATTATACATAGGGGTAAAATATTTATTGGACGTCTTGAAGTGGTGTGGATTACTTGAGATGGTCTACTTTAGAATTCCAGGTGATTTTTTTTTGGCATATGCAATGATGATAGTTACCTATACTTGGCTATAGTTACCTATAGTAATTTTCCAGTATTTTCGAGCCTTTCTTCTTTTCAATTTTACTTTTTTATATGTAATTCATATATAACTTACATAAATACATACTCGCATATTTACTGCTTGCATGGATTTAGAGCTTCCAATGTAGCATCGTCTGATTAGCCATAGCAGCATAAAGTGACGTTAAATGAACAAACAAACAAACTCGCATATTGTTACTATTTATAACAATAACAAGATGAAGCTTATCGTTAATTACTGGTCCAGATAGACCCCCTTCTACCACGGCCAAAGCGTTAATAGACTTACTGAATCAAAATCTAAAATTTTATTATTTTCTTTCTATCCATATGATGTCTGGAATAGAGAAATATTTTTTTATATAACCAATATTTTTTCTGTATTTTTGAGACTGAAGGCTTCGTTTTTCTATTATTTTTCAACCCGACTGTCTGAAAACTCAAACACTGCGTAGGTGGGATAGATAGCGTTTGGGTGATCATGCATACTTGGACTTAGACGGTAATCTACTAAAGGACGAGGGTGTCATATGTATCGAACCTTCGGTTTTTCAATAAGTGATTATATGTGTTATAAGAAATTAATGTTGAAGAAATTGGTCCGGGTAGAGGTCACTGAATGAAATTCTCAAGTAATTTCAGAAGATCTTTATTGATAGCCAACGTTTCGACCTACGCTGTAGGTCTTCTTCAGGGCTATATGCAAAATACAGACAATTTTAGAAAACGGTACGAATATATTAAATCATTTTAAATATAGATAAACTAAAAGAAGGTGAATACAGGCAAAAAAAATTGATAAAGATGTACAGTAAGGTAATTATGAAGGTTAAAATGTAGAAAATAATAATAAAACATGAAGAAAATAATAATAAAACAGAAAGTGTTGACAGTTAAAAAATTAAGGTATTACAGATAAAAAATAAAAACTGAATATACAATAGGAATGTGAAATGATATGGGTAAATTAGAAAGTGATAAGAATTACTAAAAATTATAGGTAATAAAAAAGAAGAAATAAAAATTGTAAAATTATAAAAATCTAGAAACGAATTATATAAAATAAAATAAAAATGAAAATAAAAAATATTTTAGAAAATACAGTATTAATATTGATAGGTAGGAAATACTTTATACTACTGTGTAAAGAATATTAATTGCATGAGAGAATGTAAGAAGAGAGTTAATATAAGTGTAAAATATCAATTGTAAAAATATCAGTTATAAGAAATTATTTGATTATATAAGGCTTTCAGAATATAAAGCGGATAACACCACATTTTTGGAAATAGTCAAATAAGCTCTATGCTCCCGAAACCTCAGAGTCCGAATCAGATTAAAACCTTGATAAATAAGTCCGCAAAGTGATATTTTAATAATATTGAAAAGGGAAAAAGGGACCTTACATAAATGTTAAGACCGTAGAAAAATTCCAACGAAAAGCTTTTAAGTCTCCAAACTAAAACAGAAATTGAAAATATCTGTCCAATATTTCGCATCTTGAGGCATCCTCAGGGTAGAAAGAGAATAACAGCAAGAACAAAACACGGCTCAAATGCAACTAATGAATCATAACGAAGGTTACTCGACCCCAGCTGGTTAAGGTTAGATAAAAACAGCTGATAAATACTTCAGAAATCGAAAATTCAATATACACTCACCAAACTTCATAAAGCACAACAGGAAAAAATAAGATAAATAATTGTAAACAACACAAAAACATAAGACAAAAGACCATATGAAAAAATGAAAGTAAAAGTGCAAGGAAAAAAAAAGAACATTATCAAGAAAGCAGTGGACTAGTGGCTATTCCACAAAATATATTAATATTGAAAACGGAAAAAGAGACCTTACATAAATGTTAAGACCGTGCAAAAATTCCAACGAAAAGCCATTAAGTCTCCAAACTAAAACAGAAATTGAAAATATCTGTCCAAATATTCGTGATATTTTGGAGTTATCAGATTTTATCCTGAATTCTTCATATGTTAATAATAAAAAGCTTATCGAATATCCTATGGTTCGAGATTCCTCTCCCGTCCATTATTAGATTACCACCAAAACTCAACTCCGTAAGATCAGACTTAACGCAATCCTCCCACCTACGCCTTGTTTACGCTTCAGCCCGCTATATATCCAGTCGTAGTTAAAAATTATAATCTAACCAAAATGATCCTGAACGCCTAATATAGTGTGTGTCTTATAAGTTGTTTAATTATTTCCGCCATTTTAGTGTTAATCTTATGTAGTATATAGATATAGCATGCATACTCCTCCTCACAGCTAGATTCGACCATAATTAATGGTATCCCTACGCCGACCGTACCGCCGCAGGAGGAGGGCCGGCGATGTAAAAGAAGCTATCCTGGATGGAACAAGTGGTCCCGATGGAGAGGGACAAAAAGGGCACACATATGTTAGCTTCCTTGCGTCATTCTCTTTTTTAGCCGAGTCCTTCCACGTGCAGGTCTCCGATACCTTCTCACGACCACCTTCCCCCTCTTTCGTATTCCACCTTAGCATCTTGTAAAACCTGTTACTAAGCTTATTCAAATCTTATATTAATACATAGGTATATATAAATAAAAGCAACTGACATTATAAAAAATAGTAATGTTATAAATGAAGAAAATCAGCAGTAATTCATCTATTACTTCTCAAGGATATTAGCTATTAATTATTACTGATTAGAGAGCATCTGGTTGGGAATTTAGGAAATGTAGGAAAAACTTGGATTTGAATGGTATAAGGAAGAAGCATGACGGATATCCGAGCGGTAGAACGGGGTAGAGAGGAACGCTTGACCCTTTCATGTCTGATGTAGCCGTTTGGCTACAATATCTGTTATTTACTCCTGTAAGCGTTTTAATGCTCAGTGTACCAAGTATTCTGCATGAATAGTTCAAGAATATGTCACAGATGGCAGCACAGGATATTGGATTATTTAAAAAAACAATTGTAGAGCGAAAAAATTGAAAAAAAAAAATATGGTTATTTAGGCTATTTTTTTTGTTCTGTTGAAATTAGTATAAAAGTAGGAAAGGCGAGATCTTGTTTCCTGGGTTGGTTAGAGGATTTTAATTTTTAGAGACTTAATATGTGAGAAGGATGTTGTGAAGATGGTTTGGTCCTGGGACCGAAACTTCGGGTTCTTATTATCATTTATGAAAACAGGTTGCTTTATTTTTATCCTTTAATAATTTTGTTATTTCAAATTTTAATAAACAATTATTTCTTATTTTTGACTTTATCTGCAGTCCCGTAAAATAAGTCGACGAATTTCGTCCAAAACGAGTTTCTTATACTTAAGAGAGAGGAATCGTATATTTCTCGTAGTGCATTAGTGGCTATAACTCGTAGAGTTATTGCTTCTATTGCACTCCATTTCTAACCTTAGACTTCGGGAGCGACACGATTCCGCTTCCGTCAATAAAATTAACTCATTAAGGACAAAATTCGACTTAAACGCTTATTGACTAGTGTGTAGATATATTTTATACTGCATATCCTCCATGAGAGCAGCCATATTGGAAGAATGGTGTAGCAGTTTAAGGTGTGGCTAGGCGGGGGTGGTTAGGGGTGGCTAGGCGGGGGCAGATACCTTGCAGGTATAAAGCGTCTCGCTCCCACGTTTTTTATCTAAGAGGAAACGAGCCAGTCTCAAGGTGGCGGTCTCCAACCAAAGGATATTCTTCCATGAAATTCCATTGGTCCTTTCCTCCCAGGATAACTAGCGAAATAATATGATAGGTTGTTATAACTAGGGAAATCGAAAAAATGTATATATATCGGTATTAAATTTTTCCAAAATCTCTTCAGTTTTTTAAAGAAAGTACATATTTTGAAAAACGAAAACATAGATATTTATATTTTATTAATTTTTATTATTTTCAAATAATAATCCGGGATACGAACCCGGATCGTCCGCTTCACCGTAACAGTGCTCTAACCAACTGAGCTACCAGGGGTCGCATCCAAATCAGGCAAATCCGTTCTCTTCATCGTTCCCGGCCAAGGGAAATCTTTTCTCTTCAAAACAAAAACATAGATATGTATGTTGGAAATATCGATATTTCTTTTCGGTGTATTCCAAAACTGTCAATACTATATATATTTCTGTGCATGTATCATATATTCTTTTTATATTTATTACGTGTGAATAACATAAATAAAACTGATATCATGTTTAAATGTGGAAAATGGCGGACCAGTGATTACGCTTCGCATTTAAACTTCTTTTCTAAATATTAATATTCATCACCCAACTTTATCTAAACAGAAAAACTCTAAAAAAATATTTACTACCGCAATTTATTTATATTATACGGCCAATTTATTACTTCCAGGTGCATTCTTCGCACACACAAGGTCTATACATATCCACTAAAAGACACGTTGATGGATCGGGAAATGGTGCACGTTGATATTGGATGGTGGAAGAAGTGGCTATGACTCCAGGTGGTCTCACTTTCCCTCGTCCTGAAATTTTAATGCCGAAGGATTCCTTCCATTCTTCCGTGACTTGAGTCCTTAACTCCGCCATAAACCTCTGGAGAGAACTGGTGGAGAAGGGGGGAGTTCTTCGTAGCTTGTTACTTCTTCAGCTTCCTAAGACCGTTTCTTTTTTCTCCCTTCAACAATCGTTAGAATGTTTAGACTTATAATAAAACCTGTATCGCTGTATCGAACCTGTATCGCTACAACCCTTGAAGTACTTGGTAGATACTATACTGATTCTAAATCAACGGTTATGCAGGGAGGTGAATCGCTCATGATAGTATTCAAAAGGCAAAACTTAAAAATTATAATTTAAAACTCTATATGAAGAGTTGTTAGGCTAAATAAAGACTGAATTTATAATTAAGTTAACAAGTGCTGTCAAAAGTCCAAGGGATAGAATAAGGTGCTCGATTGCGTTAAGGATTTGGGTTAGTGTGGTAACCCCGGGAACTCCTAATATCATCATAAATATACTCGGTATATTTGAGAGTGTAGAAAATACCAAAATTGCCGCATAAACAGAAGCTGTTGCCTCAAATATTCGCTGCTTCCGAATGCATCCGAAGCGTAAGAGGGAGGATTTCGTTAAGGGTTATCTTGCGCATTGGAGTCTGTGATCGGAGGTTTCTTAACAGCGATTGGCGGACCATCAGTCAACAGTCACGAATGGACCCTATTGGATCTGGAGTCACCTCTGGGGCTCACCCAACTTCTATGAGTAGGGTACTTCTAATCAGGTTGGAAAACTGTTCTGGTGGTTGAGTGTGATCTCGGCCAAATAACCTCCTCTAACAACCGTTTGCTTAAACTGTGCAGTATCTATCATGTACTGAGTCAAATTGTCTTCATTGGTCGTAGAGTTTAAGGTTTTTTTATTTTAATATCCATATCCCTATTTATCAGATTACTAATAATAAACGATCTTAAACTTGTCGGATATTTTTACTACCATCTCGAAAAGGTTTCTACCCTTCCTTAGGATTTTTAACCTGTAAAATAGAAAACTGAACCAAAAAAATCCTTTGGAAGGCATTGTTATTAACCAAAAAAAGATAAACACTTCACGTTGTGAACGTTATTCGAGTGTTATTTCTACAGAGTAAGCAATCAAACATCATCCCATAAACACTCTATCTCGTAAATTTTTTTAAAACCTCTACAAATAATCACTGATAAACTGGAGGATGTGGGGAAAGATGTTTAGTTATTTGTGTATTGACGTAGATAAACCACTGGAGTAATTTTTTCATTATTATATATAGCATCGCAGTTAAATAAAAAATTAATAAAACTTATAATTATTTAATTTTTATCTTATAAAAATAAGATTAGTTGATTGATGATTTATAGAGTACCTGGCCATATTAATGTGACCACCAAGAATGATTATTTTCTTTTTGTTTTTTCCTATTTTTTTTATATACTTTCGCGTGTCTTAATAAATTGCTGTTTTAAGTAATGGCAACACTGTTATAAGTTTTTTAAAGTATTTTTTTTAGTAATGGCAGCATTGGTTTTAGTACATCCATTTTGTTTTACGAGTGTCAGCGTGCATAATTTGTATTTGAAATTTTTGTGGATTTATTGTTTCTTTATCATTAATTACAAGTCGGATTCGGTAAGTTTATTATTTATTTATTATTTTTATCATATATTTTAACTATTTAGATAATTTTTTTCATCAATATGTAAAATAGGGTGTAAAAAGGGTGACACCACAAAATATTAATACAAAATAAAGATTTATTTTCGAAACTATTTTTTTCAATTTCATATTATTATCAGATAACTAACTTACCTTTAAACTAATATTTAAATTCAATTTACATCATTGCGCATACAAAAAGATAATGCAAACATGTAACAAGAACGAATCTATCCAGTGGTCACATTATTATGGCCAGATACTGTATATGGAGAGCAGGATAATTCAGCGGGTAGAGTTCTGAGTTGCTATGTTCAAGCTTCCCTGTTTAAATCCAGATATGGCAGATACATTTTTTTATATGTTAAGATTCACGGGTGGAATCTTTTGATCTAAAGACCCTCCTTGGGATCACTCAGCCTCTATAAAGTGGGTAACCTAAATTCGGGTAAAACCTAGCGGTTGAGCCTTATCTTGAACAAATCACCTCCCTGCAATACCGTTGTCTTAGATATATTTGGCCCTATTATTTTTTTTTAATATATGTGTTACTAAATGTAACGAATATTTTAACCTCAAAGACTGTAGACACCCGGAGAGAGAGGATGTTTGTAAGAGTGGATACAGGCTGTAAGTTCCAAACAAAGGGTACGCTATTTACAGGTCCTGATGTAGTAGCCCTTAGAGGATCCGAAACTTCGTACACCCTCGTCAACAGACCCTTTGTATCTAGTCTCTGTTAGGATTGAAGTTGAAGTCGCTATTCTTGCTGTTTAGTGTCTCACCAATCACTGAGTTTCCATTAACCATATATATATATATATATATATATATATATATATATATATATATATATATATATATATATATATATATATATATATATATGAGAAAATTTAGTTTAAATTTATTTATTATATTATGAACAAAAGTTTATTTTCTGTTGTTTTTTTCTAAATAAAAAAATATAAATAACTAGAATTTGCCCCCGCGGCTTCGCTCGCATGGAATTTGGTCTGCCACATAAAGGTACGTGACAGATCACTTTAAATAAATAATTTAATTTATTTTTATAACAATAACTATAAGTTACTCGTTCATATAAAATTTCAGATGTGTAACATCAAAACTGACGGATTCCATACAAACTTTGAACCCCTATTATATTAAGGGGGGACGCAATAACGCAATCCTCCCATCTACGCCCTGCTCTACCCCTCATACGCTTCCCTGTCGGTAGAGCGCTTATTAACTTTTTAGGAATTAGTCCGTTTCTAAGCCCAGCAACTTTACAAGCCCATCTTAATCTTTGTGACGTAATTAAAATATATTCTCGCTTCTTTCGAGAATCACCCTTTACACGGACACCTGGCGCTGAAGACATAGAACAAAGAGAAGAAGTATTCTGAGATGTGGATGAGAGGTAAGGCCTGAAGACACCTGGCCGACTATTTATAACCCAGTTCCAAGGATCCATTGTTTACACCTTCCCTGTTTGGAGGCGAAGCATTTGTTCCACCGAAATATCTGGATCTTACTCAATAGTCTCCTCTTCGAGCCCTTTCATCTTGGATCATTTAGGTATCTCTTTGGACGTCCAGGGCCATACGAAACTTTACAGTTGTATTAAAGTAAATCAATAGATTGTGTATTTAACGTAACCTTATGCTGATATAGCTAATCGTACGATACTTCAGTGGGAGCTCTAAATTTTGCCTATCCAGTTTTAATTAGGATAGGGATCATTAACGAGTACCTGACACCGTACAGGCTCGGGACCCCCGATTAACGTCCCTTCCGAAGGACGTCATAACCAAGGATTTTTACTCCCTTTAAAAAATCCTAGGAGAAAAAAAAAAAAAAAAATCCTACCTGTAGAGCTATGAACCCGCTTTCTTGGGCTTAGTAGGTTGTTTTGGTGACCACTAGAACATAGGTCACCCCCATTCAATAATTGTTGTAATGAATCATAAAGATCACAAGGATTTAAAAGAACATTTACTTTAAATTTATTTAAAGAATGTCTTCTTCTTCTTCTTCCTGTACCTCTACAACCCGTGAACAGGTCTGAGGGCCAGTACATGGTAGAGACTGTACTGTTTCATGGACAACGGTTCTGCAAGGAGGTGACTTGTCCTAGGTCACGCTCAACCGCCAGATATTCCTCCTTATTTTGGGTACCCTATTTTTCCACAGGAGGGTTCCATATGATCCTTCTCCCGCCGCAAACAGACTAAATAAAAGTACTGCCTGCAGCGGGATTTGAACCAGAATTTTCGGCATGGCAACTCAGTGCTCTACCACTAAGCCACTCCGCTCTCTAAAGAATGTCTACTGTTATATATTATTTAATCTTAATTACCTTGATTACTTAATTACTCAGACTATAAAGTAGGTTTCCTTAATCAAGGGAATAACCTCATATCACCTCCTTGTAAAACCGTTGGCCTTGCAATAGTCTCAACTGAGTATGTAAACAACTCCTCTTGATGGGTTGTCGAGGTAAACTAGATAGTATGGGAGAATGTGTTGTAGTGATGAACAATATTAATATTATTATTAAGAAATTATAACAAGAACATTTAAAAACGAATACTTTCATAGTTAAAATTAAATTAATAGCATAAAGCAGAGTGGGGTTGCCTGTAGTGCTGCGTACTGCGTGTTGCTAAGCTGAAGTCTTCGGGTTCGGATTCGACGATGATGTACAAATTATTAAATCCGTTGAACAGCTGAGAAAGAATTTACAGACCTCCCTTAAAAAACCTCTGGCAGTTGAGCATGATCTTGCAAAAATCACCTTTTCCTGCACGTCTATTCCCTTAGAAACATCATCATCATTGGATGTTGTTTGATGTCAAAAATAAAGAATTGGTTCAGTAGTCCAGAATTGGTTTTTTATATTCTTCGTATCTTGAACCGTTATTCTTTAGATGCACCATTTTCCTTTGAAACGACGATTTTATATTTTATGATATTTTAATGGCAGCCTATTTATAATATATAGAAGGCCGTTTAACCTTTACTTCTTTGTATTAGATGTCTAGAAGGCCGTGAACACGGACTTCTTCATATTATTTATTCAGTAGGCCGTGAACACGAACTCCTGAACGGCGGAAGCCGCTATCTCTTCCCGTCACTCATTTCCTTAAGGTTCACGACCCAACGTGGGCGAGCGTATCGCGGTAATCACCAGTGAGATTCACTCCAATCAATGTTCCTTTTTATCTTTTCTTTTTTTTTACCCTTGTCTACTCGGTAGAAGATAAGCGTTGCGCATCCACAGGTCTAAGAACCCGTGGAACTGCGCACCAAGGAGGAGTTAGTTTTTTTAATGAAATATTGTTCTACAATTTCAGCATACCAATGATATTACATTACAGAAAAAACAAAGCTCAAACGGTATACAATATATTTTAAGTCTCGAGTGGGAAATTCCCAGCAAAAAGCTTCAAGTCTCTAAAACAACAGGAAACAGATATTTCAGCATCATAACAACAGAGGAATAATATTTATTTTTTTATGCAATGAAATTTAAAACAGCATTATTATACATATAAAATTCAACCAAGAAGGTCACGAGGCCATCTTCTTTTCAGACGTCTCGGAGGATTATCAGGAATTGAAGAGGTTGCTAGGTTTGAAACTAGTGTGTTTGAGTGGGAGTAAACCTTGTCATGAAAAGAAGCAGACAGAAGCATGGATAAAAAACTTTCTTTGTTAAGTTGTTTAACTGTAATGGATCTTTTTTAATGTTCCTACTATATTTTCTTCTATACTTTTAAAATAATAATAAATAAATATAAATAAAATAATAATTAATAACAATACATTTCTTTACAGTCTTGCAGAATTTGCAACAAAACCTTTGCAAATGTTTATAGACTACAGCGACATATGATCAGTCATGATGAAAGTGCTGTTCTTCGAAAATTCAAATGTCCTGAATGTGATAAAGCCTTCAAATTCAAACATCACCTAAAGGTATTGTTTATTTTTTAGATATTACTTTAATTAATTGTCTATATTAACGTTTAATTTTCTAATTCCTAATACTTTTTTAACTTAAAAATTAAAAATTCCTGAAGCTTATGTTTTGTTTTTGAAGAGACCCAACTGAACTACTCTGGTAGTGGAGATGCTATTGATAAACTCAATAATAAATTGTTCAATAAAATAATTTATTTAGTCTTAATTGAAATAATATTTGTTATTATTTTATGTGAATAATCTCATTTTTACTGAAAAAGTTCTTATTTCCTTTCAGGAACACATTCGAATACACAGCGGAGAAAAACCGTTCGAGTGTGGCAACTGTGGAAAACGCTTCTCGCATTCCGGATCCTATTCAAGTCACATGACATCGAAGAAGTGCCTCATAATGAACCTCAAGGTTTCCGGACAACAGAGGCAAACCAGCCCACGCTCAGAGGTTAAACCTTACCGGCCTCAGGTCAAGCAGAGGCCTAGCTTTCCTCCAATTCTTCCCAAATACAGCGAACACACTGTAAACTTTCCTCACCCGTTTTATCCCATGCCGCCCATTCCCTCAAACGCCTACAATATCCCTAGCAATATTTCCAACTACCTACTCGACCAGCTTGGACCGAAGAAAGAAGAGGAAGAAAAGAGGGAAGATCCTAGTAACAGTGGTGACCTAGAGGCGGTAAAGAGGATTCTGGAAACGGTAAACGCGACAGTCACTAAGCAACTTTTGGCCGCTAACATGAGTTCCAACAGCTGTAGCTCGGACGCCCCATCGCCACCAAGCGAGGAAAGTCATTCCTGTAGATACTGTGGCAAGGGCTTTGGCTCTGGTATAGAACTTCACCAGCACGAGCGTTACATCTGTAGCGAAGAGAGGAGTGAAGGTCTTGCTGCCAAACTGGAGGGAGTCGTAACAGTGAAACAAGAGGAGAACGGGTGCAGCACCAGCGAGGATGAAGCAAGAGGATCGACTATGTATACTGATGAAGAAATCGATACAGATCATGAAGGTAGAAAGGTAAGAACTCTTTTTTTTTGTTTACCCTTATAGTTAATAAATGTTTCATTCAATAGTAGACTTTTGAAAATAAAGAATTAACATAGAATCGTACATTCTTTATTTTTTTATTTAATTCCGGATTCAAAAATCATTCTCATGCATCGCTACTATAGGCCAAAAATAAAATTAAGTTAAGAAAAAAAAGTCGGAACTGTAAGTTGTAATTTGGCACAAGTCCAGGCTTAGCAGTCTCTGTTTTCATTCCTGCACTCCTACAGTAAAATAAAAATGTTTTAAAATTTAGAATTACTCGGAAAAAGATAAGTAATTTTCATCTTCATCTTGTTACAAATCAGATTGTCGCAATGTATAAGTATCATCATGTTTTTAATTTAGAGTTACTTGCTTTCAACTCTTTCCTTTATTATGAAAAAATTAATATTATATATGCTAATGTTAATAGAATCTATATAATTTTATTTAAATTCAAATAAACTTTTAATACCTGTGCCCCAGAGGTAAAGAGGACACTGTCCACAAAATAGGTGATATTCTAGGTAAATTGTCATAAATAAAAACAAAAATCAATACTTCCAATCACTTATCAATTTCAATAACTATTTGATCAATTTGGCTTTTTATATTGAGAAAGGACACAGCTTTGTGTGTAATTCACAAATTCACAGTGTGTGATAAAATAGTTATTCAAATTTATATTTTTTATTCAGTATTATCCTGTATAAAAAATATTTTTTTTCCTACCAGATTTGATTTTAGTCCCTTTGTGGATTAAGTTTATGGTACTGTTAGTTCATTTCGAAACTCAAGCCTTTTAAAATGAATTACTAAAGTATCTTTGCTTTATTCATATTTTTTTTTGGCTTTGTCTAGTTGAACTAACTAATGATTAATTTATGTTTTCTTACAACAGGTTAGAGTGCGATCACAAATAGCAGAAGAACAACTGCAGATCCTGAGAGGCCACTACGCAGTGAACCCTCGTCCAAAGAGGGAGGAATTGGCTCGCATCGCAGAAAGAGTTGGCTTTCCCGTCCGAGTTGTTCAAGTCTGGTTCCAGAACTCGAGGGCTCGTGACAGGAGGGAAGGGAGACTTCTGACTGTCCCCTACTTGCCTCTCTACCCGGAACAGCCGCTCGACCTGTCGACAAAGAGGTCCTGCGAGCCTACCGAAGAGGCTGTCAACTTGTCCAAAGTGGAGTCACGACTAGCCAGGTTGCTGGGGCACGGATGCTACACCGCCACAACAAGCCCAACTCCTGGGGTAGCAATGCAGCCTATAAAGAGGCCTTGGAAACATGTATGTCCATAATAATATCATATTATATTCCACAGACTCTAATTATGACATATTCTCAAAAGTAAAAATAATTTTATTAATGATTTACACAGACTATTTAAGTTATATGTATCATCGTCTATACTTCAAATGTTTGTTGAAATGTTCATTTCTTCATAAAATTATTACCAAAGTATACACATTCCCTATAATTACACTTTTTTTCACACTGAAAGTCATGATTATTTTTATTTTTGAGAATATTGAAAAGGAAACAAATTAAAATTTAAAACTTGTTGGCAACCTGCAGAACTGATTTTGCTTTTGGGAAGGGAATTAACTTTTCATTGAAAAATATTAAAAATTTTCAAATCAATCCAAAACATTACTTTGATTAGCAGCTAATACTATTTAGAATGAACATTCCAACTGTTTGTTACCTCCTCTTATCTTCATATATATTATTCTTACCAGAACTTATCTGGATTTCAGGAAGCTGTAGAAGGTGGAGAAGCTGGTGGTTACGATGCTGACGAAGGCGAGACTGCGGATGAAGCAGACGATGCCAAGAGGAGCAAACTAGATTCTGAGCCGGACGGTCAGTTCGCCTGCGACCAGTGCGACAAGACATTCGCTAAACACTCTTCACTAGCACGTCACAAGTACGAACACTCAGGTACTCACATGCAACACAACAAACGCACATTTTTTTTCTTTTTGTCAGTTTATTTTGGGTTGGGATTTATTTGATATCTTCTTAATTTGATTTATTATTTTACTTTACTTTTAGTTTTGTTTGTTATTTATTGTTTTAGTTTATTGAATTTGTTTTAAATATGATTATTGATTTGCTAAAAATTGTGTAAAATTTTTTACCTTATTATAAACAAAAACAAAAATTATTATAAATTATTCATTTAAAATACTTTGATATTTTTGGAAAGGTTAGAAGAGAATTCATAAACTCAGGTTTTTAATTTTTATTTTATACTTCGGAACAGTTACACTATATTCTAATTTAATGTTTAAATTGATCCAGAAATTTCTATTAATTAGAGTAAGAAAAATTTTAACATTTAAATATATTTTATTCATTGCAAGCCAAAAAATAATTTGGTTACGGTTTCAAAGTGGCCCTTTACTTTGTGTATGATTATTATCATCTTTCAACTAATTAAATTTAAATTTACTTATCTATGTATATACTTCACGTATATAAGATGGTAGCGATATGGTTTATCTCTTAAAAATTATATTAATTGTTTTGAAATTTAATTTGGCTTTTTAAAAATGTTTAATTTAACTAATTTGGGCTTTGAATCATTCCGTTAAGATAATATAGATATAATTTATTTTTTGTTTCACATTATAATGGGTTGGGATATTTTTATTATTATTATTATTTATTTTTCTTTATATTTTGGAAAATACACTGAACACGAAACACTTGACACTAAATTAGAAAACACTAGAACAAATTAGAAACACGTAGATGTTGCTCGCTTATGCTTCTTGACTATCCCATTGCTTTGCACTTATTTTTCTTCTTCGATTTTTTATTATTTCATGGAATAATAATATTTTATTGGAGCCTATTAATAAAATTACTCTGTCTTTTCAATACTTCCATATTTTTATTGTATATGCTGCCACATTTCGGCTGGCTATTTATTTTGCATTTTCAAGCGGATATTTCTATAAAAAAATTTTTAACATTAATTTAAAATTCACATTATCAAAATAAATACATTAAAAATAATTTATGAATAGTATACAAAAAGTATTTTATTCTTTCTCAGTTGTTAGTAGTCTATTTAAATTTAACTTTTAATTAAGGTAAAATGCCAATGAAATCATATTTTTTTGTCCTCCTTATAAAAAATGATAATGGTATGTTGCCTTGATTAGAAGAAAAATATTCTTTTCAAAAGTAAATTCCTGAGAATGATTGTTAATACTAATACTAACATGTTTTTACGATTTACAGTCTGGTGCAGCCGACTAATATTTGTTTTTATCTTTCTCTTCAATTTGCTTTAAAGTGCCTGCTTTAGAATTATTATAGAAAAATATAATTTGCATGACTTGATCACAAATTATGAGAAAAGAGATAATATATCTTGATTTTGATTATTGATAAGTTAAAAATGAGATTTGTCGGAATAATTTATATTGTATTGTTGTGTCGCTTTACCAGTTTTTGAGCATGCTGAACTGTAGATTTTTAAATATGGTTCAGATTACTCTGTGAAATCCAGAAAATTATTTATTTAAACTGCTGCAGAATGCTGTGCATTTGGCAATCACCTTTTCCTGGATCTCTTACGGTTTAGGACCAATATTTTTTGTAAATTAAATTATCTCTTTTCTGATATTTGGTTTATGATAGAGTCTTATATAAATAGTATAATTACAGTTTTATTACAGGCCAGCGACCGCACAAGTGTGATATCTGCCCGAAGGCGTTCAAGCACAAACATCACCTCACTGAGCACAAGCGCCTGCACTCGGGAGAGAAGCCTTTCCAATGCTCGAAATGCCTCAAGCGGTTCTCGCATTCGGGATCTTACAGCCAGCACATGAACCACCGCTTCTCCTACTGCAAGCCATACAGAGAATAAATCTTTATCCAATAGTAATCCTACCTGTAATCTAGCTTATCGATGATCTTATATATTAAATTATAAGAGTTTTTTCTATTTAAAATGACATTTACTAAAAAAGCAAAAAAAATTATATCTATACATAAAGTAAAAAGAGAAGAGAAAAAAAATGGTAAAAAATGTACAAATATTACACTATTTTTGTGTGCATTTTTCTCATCATGAAACTTGATAGAAAATAAACTGTACCTGGTAGTGAATGAAATGATTTGTATAAGATTCGAAATTAATTTTTAAATGACAAACTTTGAAATATTAGGTCTCAGGGTTTTTAAACATTTTATTGCTTCGATTGTACTTATTTTAATCATGACACTCCTTATGATTAGTTTGACGATATATGTTTCTTTTAATTTATGCAAATCATTGTCTTCCACAGATTTAAATTGCTTCGTCCTTCCGGTTCGGTATCAATAACTTTATTTTACAATATGCTCTCGCTAATCAAGCCTATACCAAAAGTTCAATTATAATTTATTAGAAACATAATCAAGATACAAAAACTGTGAGCGATGAACAAAAGTCATTTAAATAATGTCAAAAATTATTATAGCAGAAAGGATTCATAATTTTTTTTTTGCCATTTTTTCCATCATACATCCTACAATATTAAATGATTAGATTGGCTGGATTACAGAGAACATACCGCACTGAGAGTCTAGAGAAGTGGGTACTAAATACTATTTGTAAATATAGCATATTCAATAATATACTCTATATTATTTAGTCTTGTATTATTGAATTGATGATTTGAGAAGTCCTGTTAGTAATTCAGACAAAATTTTAAAACACAACAGTCTGGGCCGAAATATAATGGTTCAAGTCAACCCATAATAACGGTTAATTAAAACATGATTTCTATTGTAATCTTGTCTAATTAATTAATTTATGCTTCCACCAAAAATGTAGATTTATGGAATATTTCAAATCGCCGATTCAATGAATACATCCACATACAAAGAACACAATTAAAAATGATAATGAACTGTATTTAAAAAATAATATTTTTATTTTTTATAAAAGAGTTAGTTTAATTTGAGATTTTTTCAAATTGACTTTATTATGACTTAGTTTTGATGTGCCATATATCCGAGAAAAATTTCTGAGGAATATTTTTGTATTCCTTCATCAGAAAGAACCGAAAAGGAAATTCGGGCCACTTTTTTTGCCTCTCAGTATGTGAAGGTTAAAGTAAATGGGCAGATCAGCACACAATGCCATATAGAATTTTTATGTAACAGCTTTTAAAAATTATTTTTTATTTCTGTTCCCCTCCCTCCTAAGTATACAACCCTAATAATTATTTCTAGTCATGTAATAATCAAACTATTACCCAATGTGCAAAGTAAAATGATAAAGTTTATTTATAAGAAAGCAATAAACTTTGTTTATATCTGAGAAAACAGCTTGTTGTTTTAAATAAGGTGCCTTGTTTTTACTTGATCAGTGTTGAAAATATTAAAAAATAAAAATTGAAAAAAAAAAAGAAGAAATGAACGACAATACTCAAAACTGTAAGCCAGTGATTTATTGTGTGTACGATCAAGGCATTTTAGTTAATATTTTTATCAACATTGATTTCTAGTCATTAATGCAGAGAGAAGAGAGCTATATGATTTCAAAATATTAATAATTATGTCTGTTGCATTATGTTATATTTTATCCAGTGTTGCCAATGTATAAATAATATCTGTATAATTTGTAACATTTTAAAATACTCGTTGCCATTCCACATGGTTTAGTTTATGTAGAATTATTGAAGAAAATTTATATATATATATATATTTAGATAGTTAAGATGCATGTATAAATAAGTAAAGGGAAAGTATATATATATATTTATTAAGACATAATATAAAATGTTTTACAATGATGACAATAATGTTTAAAGAGAAACAAAAAAAAAAAAAAAAAAGAAGTTTTAAATACGAACATCTCCATCCTTGTTAAACCAACAGAAAATCAGGGATTATTCAGCTTTTAAATTTCAAAAGATATTCAAAAATTATTCTCTTTAGAAATAGATTCAGCTTTTGATCGAACTCTTGTGATTATCGTTTTATATTAAAAGCAAGAGTATATTGTATATACATATATATAAGAATATAGTTGGACAGATATATTTAAAAAAGAAAAACAAAATTAAAAAAAAAAAGTTTCGTAGACTCTGTAAATAGACCTTAATTTTCATTCCTTATAATATTTAATCAAATATTGTAAAGTTTTCTTTTATTTTATTTTTTTAATCTTTATTTTAATATAAAATTTTTTGGCTCAAATTACGTGAGCCCCATGTGAATTCAATGTGCCAATTTAATCTAAGGAAATTTGCCAATTGTTTGAAAGCGCTTCCCAAATATATATATATATTTAAATATTTCCTCCATCCTTTTTTTTATTATTATTAATATTGATAGTATATAGTGTATTATTTCTATAATGTGTTGATATATATATATTCTATAAGAAAGATGCCTAATTTAAGTGCTATATGTGTATGTAATTATATGATACATAAAAATAGGTTTATGACAACGAATTGGTCACCAGTGTAAACAAATTGGCCTTTTGTTTATTTTATTAATATTATTATTATTTTGTTTTTTGGACTGGTCGTTAAGTTAAAGATTAATTTTATTATTATTTTAACTCCAGACTCAACGACCAGCCCTCGAGTGTTTATTTTGGGAAATGTATTTACTTTATTTTTTATTATTTTTTAAAAAATATTTTATTCCTGGATATGCACTTTTCATTTAATAATCAGAGTTGTATAGAATTCATTATATGAAAAGTTTGCATTTCGAAATAGCTAGCACAGCCAAAGATTGTGTATTATAAAAAATCTTATTTTTTATTTTTAGTGTTTTTATTTTTTTGTGCAATAATAAATTGCAATCTTTCCTTTAATTTATATAATGTTCACATTTTAAAACGTATATGTATATTTATATAGAGATTATTTTGATATTAGTTCAGCCATGTGAATCGTTGAGAATTATGCCCAACGATTCTATTGGCAATGTTTAGCATACACATGATAGTGTTCAATCTGCTTAAATTTGATATTTGATAACTTAATCTATACCAGAAGAATATTATCGTTGCTTATTATGTGAAAAAAATAATATAATATTGATACTGACATGTTTACGAGTTTAATTTGTATGTATAAATTTAATCTTTATTGAATTAAATTTATCATAGTGATAATTCCTTTTCTTCTTATTGACAATATTCCTCCTCTCTACAATATTTCCTGAATAGTATTAATATAAAAGGTTATTTGATTATTATATATAATATATAGACGCTATATATTATAGAGGTGTATATATATAAACGGTCCAGATCACAGAACATAGAACTAACTAGAAGCGGCATCAGGGCCCATTTGGAGGGAGGCATGTGAAGCCAGCTCCCAAGCCGTCCCCCCACTCCTGCCACCCCCTTACAGCTGAGAAAGTGTTGCAGCGCTCAGTTTATTTAGCCCAAGAATTCCTCGTGTTTTATCTTGTCGGGGTAAATACACCGTGGAATGTTCCAATTGGTTATTTCCTTAGTAATACTATTACTGGGGAGCAGCTGTAGACCTGATACCCCAAACAATAACCAATCTTATCTTGCCGGCAGCCAATATAGTACATTTCATCTCCACACCGCTCTAGTTACTTTAATACTTCCAGCACCTGCACTACCTACTACTGTTCGTCTTTGTGTGGTAAATTTTTATATATAGTAAAAAATAATGGGTGACAAAGCAGGAAAAAGAAGCTCATTCCGTTTTTTAGAGTATTTTAATTGTAAACTACATTACTTTTAATATTATTTTCCTTTAAATAAAACAAGTGCACTATTCTTGGCACGTATCTTTTCCAGATTCAGATTGTCATAGAAACGTTTCAATTTGTGGTACATTTTAGTTTTTAAATATAATATTCCCACTGCAGAGATGATTGATGAATAGTGAGACTCGTCCTCTAGAAAATGTGTTACATTAGGAAAAAATGTTTCTGCCAATGCAATGCTTTATTAGGAGTGATGCGAAAGCCAGGGGGCCCAAGTAGGGACTTGGGTGAGTCTTTTATGCTTGGACATGTACCTAAACAATTTTTCACTTATTTTACAAACTTCAGTGACATCATCACTTGGTAGGATCAACCCCCCTCGGTCCTTTATTATAATAAGTCGTCAATTTCCAATGGCATTCGGGTTTGATTCTACAGCTCTCAAATATTCTTCACATTTTAATGTCAAATTCAGTCTTCTCACTATAAATCCTGTAATAGAAATAAATCGTCGCGTGAAAATCTGAATGACACATTAGGTAACGATATGATTAAAATAATGTACTTATTATAAATGAGGTAATGCGTTTATTATTAATAAAAATTGCCATTTCCTCATCATTGCCAACTATTTCTTGATAAAAATGCAGAGACTATTTAAAGTACTGTTTGACATAATAAAAACCAATCAAAAACAATGGATCAGTGGCATTGGTGGACCATTTTTTTCCTTCCTAAATTATAAAATAGTAGGAATGAATGAGAATTGACAAAAGGCGCTCAGAGCATGTACTTTCAGTCAGAACATGTCAGCCTGGGGCAGTACTAATCTCATCACAGCTTATCTCAATGAAAATCATTCAATATATTTCAAAAATAAAATAAATTACAAAGGTATGAAGGAAATCAAATGAAATAAGTCAATAATCATTTTTAAATCTAATTAAGCTAGATTGAAAGTAAGAAAACCATTGATGTTGAAAGTAATATAGATATTTTGTATTTCCGGCTATTTAGTACAAAATTACCTTTACCTGTACCGCTACAATCCATGAAGGGTCTTGGTTTCAGTACATGGTGGAGTCTGTGCTGTTTCAAGGACAACGGTTGTGCAGGGTGGTAGTTTGTCAAAGATGAAACTCAACTACCAGGTTTTTATTCTAATTAAGGGCATTGGCGTAACTAGAGTTGACTCATGGGGGGGGTTAACACCCACCAGTCAATCACTCCAACATATTACTCCCTTCAAAAAAGATGTCTCATAATATATGTATTATACTATAAATCATGTAGCTTCAAATTAAATAAATAGATTATAATTTTTATAAATGTTATTTTCGAAGTTATAAATGTTATTTTAGGAATGGCAATCAAAAAATAGCTTTTTAATAAAAGTAACCCTAATTATTGGTTACAATAACTTACGATACTTAATTGGGGAGCTTTCTAGACCCATCCAGACTTAAGATTCTAAAAATTGTCTGAACTGTTTTTCTCACATTTGCGATCTTATTGTTGTCACCGGTGCCACTACTGCCGCTATAATAATATAATTAATTGTAAATAAACAGTATTATGTTTTGGTTTGTCATTTTAGTGTACCTTTTATTCATTGAAATTACTGTGTTCTTTGTTGTGTTTTTGGCATTATTCACCCTTACTTCTGTAATCTCACAATAAAAAAGTAAAATCCTTCAAAGTTTTATTTTTTTTGAATTGTTACAATTTTTTTAATTTCTTCTAAGCAATGGGGGTTACATCCCCAATAACCCCCCCTCATTACGCCTATGATTAAGGGTGCCCTCTTGTAGAGGCTAGGTGAGCCCCAAGAGGGTCTGCTGATCCCATATGGTCCATCTATGGTTATACCGAGCTACATCACTGATTATTTCTTGAACTGATACCGGTTGCCATTCAGTTTCCAGTTTTCTTTTATCCTATAACTGTTTGAGTAATATATTCCAGTTTTTCTTACTTTAGCAAGCTTTAAAAAAACTGAACCCAGATATCTGCTTTCTTAATAACAGACACAAATATCTTTGTTCTGGGTTTTTTTCTTGCCAAACTGTTTTCTATCCATCTCTTATCAGTAGTAGTGTCTCTACCAAAATATCAGTTTTCTCATCTTTTCCTGGTTCTCATTTTTATATTCTTTATTGAGGGTTTCCTTATTTTCGTTTGAGAGCCATTTCATTCACTTAATAAAGTGATACATATTGATAATAATTGTTGACCTATGATAATTTATGTTGAAGAAATTGGTCCGGGTAGAGGTCACTGAATGAAATTCTCAAGTAATTTCCGAAGATATTTATTGTTAGCCAACGTTTCGACCTACGTTGTAGGTCTTCTTCAGGGCTATAAGCAAAATACAGACAATTTCTTAAATTTCTTTCTTAAATTGTCTGTATTTTGCTTATAGCCCTGAAGAAGACCTACAACGTAGGTCGAAACGTTGGCTAACAACAAATATCTTCTGAAATTACTTGAGAATTTCATTCAGTGACCTCTACCCGGACCAATTTCTTCAAAATAAAGTGATACCTTTGCAGGACTCTTATTTTTATTCTTTTTAATGATCATTTCTATTTAACGAACTCACATCTTTCATTTGTATTAATTATTATTGTACTTAGTTATTGCATTATTTAAATTATCAATTTAGTTTGGTTACTATTCTATATTTTTAACAGACTTTTTTTTTTTTTTTTCAAAGTAACCCTTTGAAAGAACTATTCATTTATTGGCACCTTCCATACCTCTGTATTCATACAATAAGATTTTAATTACTTATCTACAAAATAAAATCATAATCAATGTATGTACTTGTATATACAAACTTATATAAATAAGTTTACATTTACACAAAATTATCTCATTATTTTATATGTACATGTTTCATTATACATTCTATATAAATGATTGTCATTAATATGATTACTGACTTTAATGAATTCAGACCAACAACAGAAATGCATGTATCATATAGTCATATGTTGAGATATTGGTCAATTTTTCCTTTTGGTATTATTCATTAATTTTGACCTTTGCCTTTTATAGATTTGGCAATCATAAATTAATATGCATGGATATATTTCTACTATTATATTTAATTATATTGTAGTAAAGGATATAGACGCAAATTCCAGAATAATTATTAAATCTCATAGTGTATGAGTTTGTATTAAAACTATCGAATGTTTTGCACATCATTACTATTGAATAACAAATAAATGTTTACATTACATCTATTTGCATATAACGTATTGTATATGCATAATTTTAATAATAAATGAGTGAATGAATGATGATAATCATTAAAAAAACTAACCTTAAAAAGCTAAGTAGAGAGAGTGCTGCTTAGCATAGGAAATCCATCAAGAGAACATGAACCTGCAGGAGCTGACCTATTTTATTTCCATATGATTACCATATCCTGATAATTGTCACATATAACAGAAACTGTATTCACTGATTAGGATAACATGCCCCATAGGAGCTATCAGATGGAACAATTTAATATTAATTTAATTAATAATAATAAGTGACTATGATTTGTTCAGAATTGTGAACAGAAAAGGTATCAGGAGATCATAAGCCATGACTATTTTATCTTATTTTATAATCCTGGACTAAAATAATTTGTCATATCTCTGTACCTCAGTATCAGGAGGCTGGGAGCTTCAAGGAGCTAGCAAGTTGACCTCTACTGATTCACTTTGCAGCTGCTGCTATCTACCAGCAGCTGTAAGAGCCACGAGAGAGCTGCCATCTTTGGACGCCTACTGGAACCCAGTGTTATCTATTTAATTTTTCCTTATAAAAATTAAATGTTCATATGGCTTGTGTTTTATCGACCCTTTAATTGCAATATATTAACTTTTAAGGTGTCCAAGCAAATGCGTACTTCATAGCTATATTATTAGATTAATGGATTAATGGATTTGTTCAAAGTTATTTACATTTTCCTGGGAAAATTGGAATAAAAGATTTTTAAAAAATATAGAATCATGTTTTATGTTATTATAAATACTAAAAAATATTTAATTTGTATTTGAAGTATTAAAACGAACAGTTATGAGCCTAAAGCATTTTTAGAATTGGGTGTTTTAGAATTTTTTAGTACAGAACTTTGAAAAGGATCTAACATCAGGAATAGATTTTCAGACATTAGTTGATAAGACAATCAATAATGATTGCTTGCTACCGTTTTTTTTATTTTAATGAGTGTAGATTAGTATAGAATAGAAATAATAATTTTAAATATATAAGTATACACAGTAAAAACAATAAATATTACTGTTCTCCTATCATTATCATATCTATTTTTACTAAAAAAAATTGTAACTAAGTATACACAAAGTTTAAGTTTATGTATAAATAAGTGATGTAATCTTTGAAGTAAAGACACTCATTTTACAAACTACCCTCAAATTATACTAGAAAATTAATAATAATGGAGATATTAATATAACAAGTTTAACTTATTTAAATTTAAATAAACAATATCTGACTGAAAGAATCAATCATGTAATTCATAAAATTTTATTTATGTAATAAAATATGTAACTAGTACAATGTATGGCTCAAGTACAGAAATTATAGTAACTAAAATATATAAAGCAAACAAAAATACATGAACTAAGACAAGGACAACCAAAATTAATTAATTTGACTCCAACAGTCTCTAATTATAACATCTATTCACACTGTTTGGCAATTCATTTTCTTCCTGATATCATGAACATATAAATGATATTTTCAAATGAATACATAACTATAGTATATAAACAGCTATTGACCACTTTCTTTAAGGCAGACTGTTCTTTTGACTTTTCCGTTGATCCATTTAGAACTATATATACTGGTTTCAATAACAAGTTGAATAACAGCCCCTATAAACTGAATAAAAAAAATATCAAGTATTAAAATTATAAGTAATTAAAAAAATATTTTTAATGGAGTTGTAATCCTAAAGAATTCCATACTCCTTTTTTACTCTTTTAGCCTTGTGCTGATAATGAAATTGGGTTTGGTTTCTCTTGTTATATATCAAAAAATAAATAAAAATTGTATTGTTTGTTGTATTGTTTTATTAAGATTGTAAACATCTCATAAAATAAAAATTAATATGTTTTGTATATTTTCAACTTAAAATTCAAATATCCTATACTTGTTCAATTAAATTATTAGTTAGTAAACATAGTGTGGCTATATATATACATAATATAAAACAAAGTCCTAGGCCGCGTTTGTTCGCGGTAATCTTAAAAACTACTGTACGGATTTTCATGCGTTTTTCACCACTAGATAGAGTGATTCATTAGGTTTTGTGTAAATAGGTTGGAATATCGATGGGTTTCACAGAAGACACTCCTTGCCTAATCCCGTGCAATTATCTAATGTGCAAGATAATAAATTTGTATATAAAGAAATATTTGTTTTTCTTTTTACTTTTTATAATTTCTGTTTAATAAAGTATATTAGCTGAGATGGGAAGAAAGAATATCAAGACTCTCAAAGAAGCCTAACCAATGATATTCACATAGTCCTTAGTGGCCTGTACGTGGTAAAAAAAACAAAAAAAACATTACACAGATAAATTTTGTAGGCATAACATGCTTTATTAACCGAGCAAAGCTGGGGAGGGACGCTAGTGAATAAATAAAATTAACTTAAAAATAAAACTGAAGTTGAGTTTTCTTTCAAATTACAAAAAAAAAATTGTAATTTGATGCAATATTGCTCTGACCCATTTATTATATAATATAAAATTCCTTATTTTTATGTAGATAGTTAAGTATTTAAAAGTTATCTTTTTTTTTTATAAGAAATTATCCGTAAATTTATTATGGGGTATTTTTTTAAATAAAAAAAAAAAGAAAGGGTATCTATCCCCATGCTTCTTTTTCAGAGAGAAAAAAATTATATCTTCATATATCTTACCACATAATCCAGGATAGTTAATAGATGATGATAAACCATAACGCTGGCATTCTGGTAATCCATAAGCATACGGTGGTCTGGCAAAATTACCACTTGAAAACATACAAATATGAAGTTTAAAAAATTTATAAATGAAAAATAGCTTGAGATTAGAATATAAATCTATAATTTATATTAATAATTGTAAAATTTGATAAAAACATACCCAGGGCCATAGTTACAAACATACAACTTTGTATAAATAGTACCATTTGTATAGCAAGAGAATCCACAACCTACTAAGTATGTTTCTCCCCAAATTAACTGAAATAAAATTCAAAGGGTATATTGATATTAACGATAAGAACTAAAGAATGATGTAATATAAATATTTTATTTAAAATGTAGTGAATTATAGAATGAATGAAATGGAGACAATAAAAATTAGGACAGCATATAGCAGTTGTGTTTGATTATACCAACCAGAATGATAATGAATGATATTGTCAATAGGGGTAACGGCAGGAATGTTATTATAATATTATACTATACAATTATTTATACTAGTATTTGATTGATTAAACTATTAGTTTTAATTAATTTTAAATTATTTATCCATTTTAAATTCTAATTATTTTATTCAATAATATTGAGATTTTTTCTGGAGCTGGAAGAATATAAAAAAATAAAAATATATATTATATTAAAAAGCCTGTACCACAATCCATGTACTACAACCCGTGAACAGGCCTGGGGTACATGGTAGAGACTGTACTGTTTCATGGACAACGGTTCTGTAGGGAGGTGATCACGCTCAACCACCAGATTTTCCCCCTTATTTTGGGTACCCTATTTTTTATAAGATTTTATAGAGGCTGGGTGAGCCTAGGAGGGTCCTAGGTCCCATATGACCCATCTCCGGCTGGATTTCCAGCATGGCAACTTAGTGCTATATTTTTTTATATATTTATAGGATATATCCTTACATAATTTATTATAGATAAAAATTAAAATAAATAAAAGTAAAACACAAATATAACAAAAGAAATTTTTAGTTGTTTTTTTGATTTTCAGAACTGAGATATCCTAAATATTATTTGTCCATTGTATAAATTTTAAAAACTTAAGAGTTCATAATTAAAGAATAAATTTCTATAATGTCTGATAACCTGAGAATAATGCCCTGTTTCCTTTTTGAATCTTCCATCATAACCATAAATATTCACTTCATTGAACCATCTCTTGATTGCTCCTTCAAAGTCTGGACCTGTCCCAATATTATCATATAATGCATAGGACCATGTTCTAAACATGTTCTGGCCGACATAAAAATGATGAGCTGTAACATTATGGATTAGTTATTGTTTACAGATTATATGTTATATATACAATATAAGAAACACTTAAGACTTTTAGAAGAAAGGAATAAACTGAAGTTGTTATGTCAAAACTTATTCCAGGCTCCTAATGTAAATTTCATCTTCAAAAAAAAACCTGCATTCCAGTCAATATATTTTTTATTCTTTTATAAACGAGACGTTTCGGCAAAATCTAATGCCATTTTCAATATTAAAAATACATCAACAATACTAAAATTAACTTTTAAAAAAAGTCATAAGTCAAAAATCTCATAAAGAAATATTTAAAAATTATTTTTATTTTTCCTCATTATCTTGGGAATTCACTATTCTCCCATGGTCAATTGTCCACTACTGTATATATAACAGTAGTGGACAATTGACCATGGGAGAATAGTGAATTCCCAAGATAATGAGGAAAAATAAAAATAATTTTTAAATATTTCTTTATGAGATTTTTGACTTATGACTTTTTTTAAAAGTTAATTTTAGTATTGTTGATGTATTTTTAATATTGAAAATGGCATTAGATTTTGCCGAAACGTCTCGTTTATAAAAGAATAAAAAATATATTGACTGGAATGCAGGTTTTTTTTGAAGATGAAATTTACATAGAAATTGAGTCCAGTTTATTAGATAAGAATTAAAAAGCTCCTAATGTTTGCATTGCATAAAGTCAGAAGTTGAGTGTTTTTTTTCATTCTCTCCAGAATTACAATGAATGTTTCCAATTACAATAGACCGCTGGTTATCTTAACACTCAGTTATCCGAACTGGCTTCATGGAAAAGATATAAAGAGGAATAAACATTGCGATCACCAAAAAAAATAAGTTTGAAGAGTATTTTATATAAAATTAGAATGGTATAATAAAACTCCAGTTTTGTTGTTTCTTGTATATTACACTTTTAGCAATATGTGGCATGTTAGTTTTTTATAAAAACAGTTTTATGAGACAGGGAGTCAAAATTTTGTTACTTAAAACTGTTTCGTGACTTTCTTAACTGATTTATTTCGCTTCTTATTTTATATTATTATTACTAATTATAATAAAAAGTAATATACATACTACTAGTCCTGCCCTTGTTGTGCTCAAATATACAATTATCTGCCCAACTCTGAGCTTGATAAGCGAGTTCCTCATCCCAACACTGTAATATGAATTTCATATTATTATGTAAAAAAAAATATATCTATTAATTTTACAATATGTCCAAGATTAATTTATGTCTTACACATTCTAAGAATTCTCTTATATCTAGAATCAGTTTTTAAATAATATAATTGTGGAAATGAAATATATTTTTTTTTAAATATTCCACCAACAACCCAATTACCATTAATAAATGTAGCTACACCTTTTGTTTTAAACTGAAATATAAACTGTTTTATTTTTTTACTCAGTGATATATGAAAAAAAAATGTGCACTAACATCATGTAAATAATAAGAAATAACATCTATTCTTTAGCAGATGATGCCTAGATAGTAACTTGTGTGTGCGCCTAAGAAACGCTTATTGAAATAAGAAGCTGTATGGACCATTCTGCCAGAATTTTTTTATTATATTATATTTTATGTTGAAGAAATTGGTCCGGGTAGAGGTCACTGAATGAAATTCTCAAGTAATTTGAGAAAATCTTTATTACAATAAAGATTTATTTATTTACAATAAACAGATTTATTTACATTAAAGATTTTCTCAAATTACTTGAGAATTTCATTCAGTGACCTCTACCCGGACCAATTTCTTCAACCTACATTATCATAGGTCAACAATTATCATCAATATATTATATTTTGTTTCAAGTTGATTTTTTTAAATTCATATTTTACCTTATCTAGAACTATTTTTTTCCTGATTAATCAATCCTTACATTTAATAACAATGATAAACAGCCAAATTTCTATTCCTCATCTACATCCATCATAATTAAACAGTTTTAAATATTTGATAAATATTTCAAAATTCCCAATTTTATATAAAAAGTAATAAATAATGGTCTTTCCAACTTCCATGTTATTAATACCCAACTTCATGGGTAAATCAAGAGGATGAACAATCATTGTACTTTTAAAGCAGGTGTTCTTTAATGTGACCTGAAGAAGTATCCCATGAGCGACATTTTTGTTTTCCAAAACACACTCTAACCCTAAACATTTAAATGTTTTCTTACTAATAAGTAGCTTTTTGTTTGTTATTAATTACTCACCATCTCCATCATATTTTGGGCTGGCGGTTGATTATAAACCAAACCCATAGCCACTTCTGATCTACGTTCATTATGCCACCTGATGATCTGATCTTTATCATAGCAGGACAGCCCACCACTTCCTAATGAAAAAACTATTAATATATTTAATAGTTAAAATTACATTATTATTAATATTATTAAAATATATAAAACTGTAAAAAAGAAATCAAAATGTATTTTGAAGAACCACTTCTGAAGGTTACTGCAAAACAAATAATATCAACATTTTTATTTTTTAAAGAGAAAAGATAGGCCCTCGACCGGAATTTGAACCCGGAACCTTTGTCTCACCGTGACATCGCTCTGCCAATTGAGCTATCCAAGGTCCCTGCCGGTCGAGGACAAACCTTTTCTCTCATAGATCCTAAAGCCCCAGTGTTCCCACCATTTTTGCGATGAATACACTAGAACGAAGTACTTTGAACATTAATTTTAATTTAGGATCTTATTGACTTACGTCATATTATTATTTATAATTTTTTATATTTATTGGTAATTTTTTATGAGTTATAAATATTTTTATTTTTTAAAGAGAAAAGATCAGGGTTCAAATCCCGGTCGAGGGCCTATCTTTTCTCTTTAAAAAATGAAAATATTTATAACTCATAAAAAATGACCAATAATTATAAATAATATCAACAATAGAAAATTTTACATTCCTATTGGTGGAAAATGAAATACAGTAGAAAAACTACTGAATATTTCTGAAATAGTGTCTAAGAGTATAGATAAAAAAGTAGTATTAATATAACAGAAAATAAAATAATAATAAAAATAATTACATAATGAGTCTCCCAATCACAGACTTACAAAAAGAATAGTAAAATTTGTAGCATCGGTTGTTAATTGATGATAAAATATCAAGAAAGATTTGGAATTAGCCAAAATTACTAATGAAGACATAAACACCAAAAACAATTTTAAAATTAAAGTTGAAAAAATGGGAGGTTTAGCCAGAGACAAAAGCCCTGAGAACTGGAACAAAATAGAGCGGAGAAAGAAAAGCTGAATTCTCGCAAAGAATATAAACCTGGTGGGCAAATAAACTGGTCTACATCAAATTTGTCTTTTACATGAAAATATACTATATTGGATATTTATACTATATTTTATATATATACTATACCTATATACTATATACTACTATATATATACTATATACTACATTTCATTCGCTGAAGATAAATATACAAGTTAAAATTCATAGTTAGCTCTTATTTGTGCCATATTTTAATATTTTAATATAATAGCGGGTAGCGCCATAGATTTGTCATATTAATGGTGATAATTCCAAATATTTAGGGATTACCCGAGGAAATTTTATTATTTCTTATTTGTTTGATGTGTCTAACGCTGACTGTGTTTTGTTTACCAGTTAAGACATGAAATTGACATAATTTTTTTTTGACATTTTTAGTGAACAGTTTTACAGTTTTCATTATGCCGCTTATATGTGTAAATAGTACAAACAATTTTTGCTACATATGTGGTAAGGTGACCTATATTTGCCAAAGATGCTCAATAACTCAACTTTTAGAAACTGCTTACTTCTATTATTTTGGAATTAAAATTAAAAACCAAGACAAATCGTGGGTACCACATTTTGGTTGCACAACTAGCTCCACAAATTTAATTAAGTAGCTAAACAAAATGAAACATTCATTGCCTTTTGGTGTTCCAATGATGTGAAGGGAACCTACAGGCTGCATTTGTAGACCAGTGTAATAAGAATAAGAAGCCTCAAATGTGAACCATCTTTAATTAGTGTCTTCCACTTTGAGCTTTACGGCTAATAATAATAATGATAAAAATAATTAAAATATAAAATAAAAAAAAATTAAAACTAACTTAATGAATAAAACAATAGTATTAAAATAACAAGTTCATATTTATCAACAATTAACTAATAATAAAAAATTTACAATATTCTATGGTTTAGCAATCCAATGAGTAATTAAAACTAAATAGAAATTTGATTGTGAAAGTTCTATTTACAAAAATATTTAGAAAATAACTGCCAAGGTTTGTAATTATAAAAATCCAATTTAAATGATACTGGCCTATGTGAGTCATATAAATCTGATATTATAAATTATAATAAGACAATTTAGTGCAACTGTAAATTATAAAATAAACGCCTGTTTATTCCATTATTACTTTATTAAGTTATGGTTGTATCACCTTCAACTCTTCCTAAAACCTTCAAAAAGTGTCAGGTAATTAATAAAAATCTTAATAATAATTAATAAATACCTGACTGCTCACATCTATAAAAGGAAAGGCCACCTATGAAACTGAAACAGGTGACAGTTATAACAATTAATTTTGTCAAACCATTAGCAGAAACACTAATGATGATTCGGTTTTGGAGACTTACAGACAATTAACACAAGTATGTTGGAATATTAAAAAGTATGTAACTGAATAATTAACACAAAATTTAAATATAGTTTTTAAAAAAAAAATTCATTTGAAAAATCAATACAATTACAGCCATTGAAGGGTATTGGGCTCAATAATTGGTGAGAATTGTTCTGTTTTTATTTATAGTTACGTAGAGAGTTCACACTTAAGATTTTTCCCAATTAAGGTTATACACTTTGTAGAGGCTGGGTGAGAGGCCCCTCTGTAGGGCCCAAGATCCATAGGAAGAACAGTACTTCATGCCTCTCATGTCATTTTTTTTACTGGCAGATAATATTCTGATTGCCAATTGTTTGCGTTATTTTAGAAGAGATTTATAAGAAAATGAAAACTAAAGTTATTAAAAATAGAAAATGATATTGTTGAATATGTACTGTTTTTCTTCAGTTTATAAAGAATACTATTCAATAATATGATATAATTACTTACTCAATATTCTACCTCCTTGGCAGGCAATTGTCACTCCAAAGAAGTAGGAAGAAAACAACTGTATCAGGCCGAATCTGATCATTGTTTTCTTGTGAAGATGATAATCTTTTCAACAATTTCCTGGGATCTATGAATAAAAAAGTTTCATATTATCAGGTGACTTGTCCTAGGTCACGCTCAACCGCCAGGTTTTCCCCCTTATTTTGGGTACCCTATTTTTATAATATTTTATAGAGGCTGGGTGAGCCCCAAGAGGGTCCAAGATCTCACATGATCCATCTCCCGCCGCAAACAGGCTAAATATAAGCTAAATAATATATCCTACAGCGGGATTTGAACCAGGATTTCCGGCATGGCTACTCAGTGCTCTAGCACTAAGACGCTCCGCTCCCAGGTAAAGTATTAATACAGAAAAATGTTTCAAAATTTTTTTTATGTAACTTAAAAACAATGGAAAACCTTGTATTGTGTAATTTATATTTTAAAAAATTACTGGCTATTTAAGAATTATGAATAATATACTATATTATAGTCCAAAAAAAAGGATGATACCACAGGATAACGCGGAATTGCCAAATATTCATCCAGTAAATATTATTCCGGTGATTCTCCACTTATCCCTGTTGAACAGATTCGCTACCTGAGACTCAACTTAGGAAAAACTATTACTTGGAACCCTCACACAAGACTGAAAAGACAAGAGACACATACTTCCAACACATACTAGACAAACGCTAACAGCTTCAAATCAATTACAAAAGACTAATTTATGTGACTGTTATGAGACCTATATGGACTTACGGAATTGAACTATGGGACTCCACCAAACCATCGAACTCCTCTCGTATCCAATCCTTGCAATCCAAAATCCTTCGCTAAATCCTAAACGCTCCTTATTTTGTCACAAATAAAACCATCTGTAATGACCTTAACGTTCCAAATGTTACCAATTTAACCCATTCCAGATACTTATCATTCCATAATAAACTCCAGGCCCATCCAAACCCACTAGTTTCCATCCTTGCATCAAATTCCATCCCGGATAATCCTCCGGAGAAGATGGCCACGGGACCTTTTATTATAGATTTGTTATTAGAGTGCTGCCAGTGGGTAGTGTCTCTACATGTCCTGTCATGTATTATTTATTCTTATAGCCATTGTACTAGATATATATTTTACAGTTGTACAATTCAATAAAAAATAAAATAAAAAAGATTCACTTTAAATTCTGTGAATTGTATTTCAATACATGGTTGAGAATGTACTGTTTATAGGACAATGGTTGGAGCAGGGAGGTGATTTGTCCAAGATCACCCTCAACCACCAGGGTTTTTGTTTACTCAAGAGTACGCACTTTAAATAAGTTGGGTGCGTCCCAAGAGGGTTTGCAGACCCCAAAGGATTAATATTTGGCTTAAAATTACAGTATTACTTAAAATACAAACCTTATGTTGTTGTATACGGATATTATAACATTTTCATTAATCTACCCTCTGCGTTTACAATTTTATACTTGACTGTGTTTTTACTGACCGTCAAAAGGACGTTAGAATAAAGATAAACGTCTTTGGAATTGCAAACAGGATGTGGGGACAGGAGATAGAAACGGAAGGTGATTGGATCCATCCAGTAGTTTCCTCCAATTGGATCCATTTCCTATTCCGATTGTTGGAGGTCCAGGGAATTGTATCAACTGGTCGGTCCCGCGGGAGACCTTGGCACATATCGATACTACACAGAATTTGTCTTTTGATGTCTATGATTTACTATTTCAGTTTTAAGGCATGCTAATTGTTTTAAATATATAAATAAAGAGCATAAAATAGCCGAAACATTTTGTTTACTTAGTTAAGAAAAAAAAAAATTACAAAAAATTATTCACGCCTAATTTACCGGCATTGCGCAGCCGCTATTTCGCAAAGGTATATCGAGTTAATACACAGCAATCAGTTCGAAACTCTATTAAATAAAAATGAATTAATAAGCCCACTTGTTCAAATAATTGTAGCTCAAACTCAAATAGACACAGATGGTTGAAAAAGCGTTTGTTTTAGCTAAAGGATTCTGAAAAGCATAGATCTAATGAAAACTGTACATCGAAATTTCGATCCGATTAGGAACGTTCCTAACCTAGAAGCAATAAATGAACGTAAAAGTTTAGAACGCTTTAGGCACGTACACGTTATCAAGAATTGTATTTTAGAAGCAATATTCATTGAATTGGTAAACAGAATTGAAAAAATTGATAGTTTACAAACGATAATTCGTTCGTTTAATTTTATAATATGATTCATAAATTTCACACATACTTTTTTTTTTTTTAATTTATTTATTGATATCTACAACTGTATTACAATAATACAACAAGTAAATAGGCTAAGTGATATATAATGACATGATAAGGACAAGTAGAGAAACTACCCACTGGTAGTACTCAAATCAGAGTTCAAGTAAGGAGGTCACGTGGTCATCTTCTTTTCAGACGCCTCGGAGGATTATCGGGAATTGAAGAGGAAGCTAGGTAACACATACAAACATATTTATATATATTGGATTCATCAATATTAATTACGATTATTCATAATTCTTGTTTACATACAAAAAGTCAAGTTAACCATACCATGGATTAGGCAAGATAAAATAGATTTAGAAAAAGTTAAAATAGAACCAAGAGATGTTATAGACAAAAAAATGTTTGGAAATGAGAAAGAAAGGTGGATAGTAATGGTCAGAGAAGGAAACATTTTAAGAAACCCGGACTGTGATGGACCGAGGAGAGAAAAAGAATACATGGAGAACAGATAATACATACACATACAGATCAATATATAAAAAATTGTAATCCTTGGAAGTTTAGAGAACTCTGGCCAATAAATGAATTTCATTTTTAATAATGGATTGAAATGGTCAGGGGGGGGGGACGGTCAAAGATTACACAAAATAAGAAAAACTTATTTTATTGTGCCATCGGCCTAAGATGTAGGCCATCTTAGGAAAAAGAAACATAAAAAAGAAAGAAGAAACTGTTTATTTTTCCCAGCCCTGAAGATGGCCTACAACGTAGGCCGAAACGTTGGCATGATTAAATAAGTTTTTCTTATTTTTTATAATTTTTGACTGCACCCCCTCACCATTTCAATCCATTATTAGAATTATCCAGTCAACAATTTCCCACTTAAATAAATAGAAATTTATTTTTGAGTAATACAGAGAGATAATGCCCTATGTCTTGAGAAATTATGCATTGTTCAATATTTCAATTTATTTTTATTTTTTATTTAATAGTGGTATAGATAATTAGGTTCTTGATAAGTTCCGAGAAATTTCATGCTTAAAAAAGAAAACTAACTCCATTCTTAAATATTTTTATTTTGAAGAGAAAATGGCCCTAGGCATATCTTTCTCTTCAAAATAAAAATATTTAAAATTATAACAATTAATAAAAAAATAAAATAAAATAAATCCATTTTTATTCGGAAAAGAAAGATCTGTTCAAAATATTTTTTGAAGCTATATCGCCAAGGTATAGAGAAAAAAAACTCGGATATTTGAACAGGAAATTTACATATTTTTAATATGTACATACGTTGTAATTTAAACTTAAGGATTAATATTTCAAATATAAAAAATAAATTAAATAAATACGGATACATAATTTCGGAATGATATTTGTTCGCAATATTTGTCAGAAACGATCGATTTAAAAAAAAAATAGGAGGTATATTTAAAAGTAAAAATAAATCAGAGTATTATACTAAAGACGTGTTTATTATTAATAATTGTAATAATGATAATATCTAATTCTAAAAAATGCTTAAAGACTTACCCACTTGAGAGCGGCGTAGTGAGGTATGTAAATTCGCGAACTAACTGAAACGAAATACGTGGAGGGGATTCAGTTGTGACCCCGAAGAACGTCTGTTGTGCTAACTGGAAGGGCAAAGGACATTGTGGAAGGTACTGGAAGAAGGAAGAATATAAAAAAAAAAGGAATTAAACAATATCCAAATTATTTAAGTCAGTTTTTAGTGACGTAATATTTTATCGGCGTTGCCTGGCAAGAGATCCAGGAACTACTTTTTGACGTGCTAGAGCAGATAAATTAGATATATTTAAAAAAATAGCTAAATCTCAAAGCCACCGTTCCTGACTACTTTAAGTTGTTACACAAAAAAACTTAGTACTTTTTAAAATTTAAATGAAAAAATGGAATGCATCGATTTAAAAAATAAATCAAGCTGCATCTTAATCCGACATATTGATTTTAGGACTGCTATTTCAATATAGGGAATATAGTAAAGTAAGATTAAGAAATTTTTCTTATAAACTATAAAATTTATTTTTATTAATAGTTATTTTGATGGTAATTATTTTTAAATATTTTAGTTTTGATGGGAAAAGATTTTTCCTGCCCGGGATTCGAACTCGGGTCGTCTGCATCTCCTGTGCGGTGTTCTAAACCACTGAGCTACCAGGGGTCGTATCCAAGCAAGATAAATCCGTTCTCTTTACCGATCCTAAATAACTATAAATAAAAATATAAGATTTTTTATTATGTATTCTGTATTTCTTTACCTATTTTCTATATGTTTATGTTATATTCACTTCTTATTTTGCATTAATGCCAATTCTTTCTAACTGTATACAGTTACATATTAATTTCCCTTACTTATGTTTTCTTTTTCTTTTCATTCTTCATAGTTCATAGTTATAAATACCACTATTTTCAATGTTTAATTTTTGAAATTTATCAATCTTTTCTTTCTATATATGCTTGTATTATTACACTTTACCTATGTAACCCCTCATGTCTGGTATCGTATCCATATCTATAATTAAACTAGTTTTTTCTAAATCCTTCATACTCAAACCCCCTTTTTCTATATTTTAATCTTATCTTTTTGTATCTTTCCGTTTACCTCCTCATTTTTCTTTCCCTTTATATTATTGTTTACATTTTATCCTTTCTTGACATGTATTTTTTCCATTTTATATTCGTATTCTTTTATTATTATATCTGTCACTATTAGAATTTCTTTTCATCATCTACAATTTTATTTTTATTTATCACTTATCATTTAAGTTTATTATATTCTGTAACCAGTCTTATATTCATTCTTATTTATCATATATCTATTCACTATTTCATCATATCTAGTCACTATTTTAATTTCCACTCCTGTACCACTTTATATATTCTTGTTACTGCTACGTTTTTATATATTTCTGTTTGTTTCTCTCTCTTAGCCCTGAAGATGGCCTACATTGTCGGCCGAAACGTCGGCACATAATAAATAAGTTATGCTTATTTTGGTGTTTTGATTGACTGCACCCCCAACTATTTCTTCCTTAAATTAGAAGATACAGTCGACCAATTCTTCTCTAACATGAATCACTCTAACATAAATAAAAATATTTCTTTTATTTTTTTGTATGTTGTTATCATTTTTAAATATTTTTATTTGAAAAGAAAAGATATGACCAGGACCGGGACTCGGACCCGGGTCTCCGTTGTATCCGTCGTGGTGCTTCACCACGTGTTCTCGCAATTTTTGCGATGTATACACAGGGAAGAATGATCATTGAACTTTACTTTAATTTGGATCTTGTTGACTTACGTTATTATATATTATTATAATTTATTTCTTTTTTTTCTTTGTTAGTTGTTACAATTTTCAATATTTTTATTTGAAAATAAATTAATAAAAATAAATTATAAATAATGGGGCTCCACTAAGCCATAGAATTCCTCTCGTATCCAATCCCTACAATCCAAAATCCTTCGTAAAATCCTCAATGCTCCTTATTTTGTTAAGAATAAAGTCATCCATAACGACCTTAATGTCCCTTTTGTTGCTGATTTGGCCCGAACCCGGTATCTATCCTTTCATAACAAACTTCATTACCACACAAACCCTCTAGTTTCAAACCTAGCTTCCTCTTCAATTCCCGATAATCCTCCGAGGCGTCTGAAAAGATGGCCGCGTGACCTTCTTAGTTGAACTTGTGATTTGAGTACTACCAGTGGGTAGTTTCTCTACTTGTCATTATCTCGTGTCATTATGTATCACTTAGCTCATTTACTTGTTGTATAATTGTAATACAGATATAAATATCAATAAATAAAAAAATATATAAATAATGTATTGACGTAAGTCACCTAGATCCTAATTAATGTAATGTTCATTCTTCCCTGCGTATACATCGCAAAAATTGCGAGAACACGTGGATATTTGTCTGACTTGGATGCGACCCATGGTAGCTCAGTGGTTTAGAGCACTACACCGGAAATACAGACAAAGCCTGTGTGAATCCCGGCCAGGACAAATCTTTTCTCTTCAAAACAAAAATAAAATTATTTTGTTTATTTATAAAATAATATCTGAAATAACAATAAAGAAAACAATTATTATTTTATTTAATACAAAATACTCAATACCTCAGAAAAATACTATGTGGATACTCTTTATTTTATGTTATTATATTATATTATTCTATATTTTATACTATATATTTTAATTGGCTCATAGGAGTGTATACAAAATAATTACTAAACTGAACTTAAAATACAATAATAATATCAAGGTAGCTCTAGTAAAACGTTTAGTAGTTGTTGCATATAATTAACAGTTGCATAATTTGTGAAATGGGAGTTTTCAAAAGATTGTCATTTATTATATCATATTAATTGGTAACTGAGTTATTATTAAGGAAAATAACTAAAAAATTATTAATATTGATTTCTGAAAAAAAATTTAGGTTTGTTCATTAATGAGTAATAAACATCTGAATTTTCTTGTTATAAATTTACCCAAAATCTTACAGCATTCCTGGATTAGGTGAGTAACAAAACAAAAGAAATATAGTTTATAAATATTCTTTCTAATTTTATATAATACAAATCTTTGTCTCTAAACAAATATGTATCTGTCTATCTCTGATGGCGGACGGCGCTATGGCCCACGAAGGACCCTGGCCTTCTTAACAATTCTCCACTCAAAGCGATCCTCTGCAGTTCTTCTCCATCTTCTCACTCCCAGACGCTGTATAGGTTAGCCTCGACATCTTCAAGCCATCCTAGTCTGGGTCTTAATCTTCCTCTTCTACCATCCCAGGCATCCGAGTTTCCCTCCATTATCATCCTTGGTAGTCTCTCCTGATCCATTCGATGGACTTGACCCAACTATCATATTCTCATATATAATTACAAATATATATAAATATTTTGATCTATATTATATACATACACACACACACACACACACGAGAATACTACTAAATAACCGAGAGCTAAACATGAATAATTCATAGTAGCACTGCAATGTTATATGGAATGAAAGTAAAACTTATCCACGGAATCTAGCTTATCTACTCAGAAGATCTCTTAAGATTTAAATCTCGTTTCATCTCATTTCTACTGTTTATACATTTTGGTGTTTTCCTCTGAAAAACATTCTATTTCCTCAATTTCTGTGCATTTTTCAAATTCTGGGCTTTTTATGAGGAGAAGATAGTCTTTCGTTTGTTACAAAGTGTTTGGAATGGTGTCTTCATTTATTTAAAATTATATGTCATTGGTTATTTAAGTAAATCTAAATTTATAAGGATCTAAATAATTATTAGTCCATGTTTAATCCTTGGAAATGAATTATTTTTTATAATAACATTTAAGGATTCAGCTTTATAACCAAAATTCTGAAGATGTGGATGGTTTTCTCTGGTAAACAAACAATATTCACTGCGAAATAAAATTCGATATGACATTACAAACTTCGAGACAGTATTCCTTTATCGATAATATTCAAAGGATTTTTGAGAACTTAAAACAAAGATAATGTATTTTTATTGTAGTAATAGTTAAGGTTTATTTTATTTTATTTATATTTACATAGTTAATGATTTATTGTGAATAATGATATCATAATGACTAATATTACTATATATTTGACTATAAATTGTTTATAGCACTTAAGTAAAATAAAATTACACATAAATACTAATGTATTTATCACATTATTTATCCTTATCTGTACTAACTTTGCACATGAAAAATCAGTATTTTTTTTAAGGAAGAAGACAAAAGTATGCAATAATATTGCCTTAAAAAATCTAGTATTAAATAATATTTAATATAATCATAATAAGGTATATAATAATAAGGTAATATAAATAAAATATTAACAATACTAAAGAAAACTATCCTACACAAAATCTTTTCCAATTTTAAAACTTAATGAAAAAACTTTAATATATAAATAAAAGTAGCTTATGCCCGCGGCTTCGCACGCGTGGAATTTGGTCTGCCACGTAAAGTTTCGTGAAAGATCATTTTAAATAAATAATTTAATTATTTTTTTTAAATATAAGTCACTCGAACATCCGAAATTTCAGATGTCTAACTTCAAAACTGACGGATTCTATACAACCTTTGAACCCCTATTATATTAAAGGGGAAACCCTTGGAGTGGAATTATCCGAATTTCTTTCTTAAGGTATACACAGAACCTAACTACAAATTTCAAGATGCTAAGTTCCAGATTTACCTTTAATTATGTACTATAACGGAGGGGCACATGCCCCCGTGCCCCCACATAGATCATGGATAGGATATCAAAATAAATAGTTTCACTCATGTTCTTTCTGTTATTTTAACAACTATTATCGTGTGATTTGCCTTTATTTATGTACAATAATGGATTCTCCACAGTACTTAAAATACTGCAGGAGGGGAACGTGCCCCATTGCACCCCCCCCCCATTAATCCGCGCTTGCTATAGCCTATGTGTTATTCTGATGTATAACCTATATTACTGTAAAGTTTCATCCAAATCCGTCCAGTAGTTTTTGCGTGAAAGAGAGACAAACATACAAACATTCAACAAGTAAGATATAGCTTACAAAAAATAAATACTCCAATTTATTATATAACAAATTTTATTAATGTTATGCTAAACAACATACTGTTTTTTATCATATTCCAATTAAACCATGTCTATATGTGCCATTATTTGCTCCTATTCTTTTATTTGTCTATACCTTTGCCTATATTTCTTTATATCTTCTACATGCACGACAATCCCGTACATTATTCCTTAATGATCATTGCTCATACTTGACATCCCTTCTTTTACCTTTCATCTTATTGTTCTTATGCATGGTTAGTCAACACTTGTTTGATAAATATATCTTCTATCACAGCCAACTCTAATTTATCATCAATCGTTAATTTTTACGAAAATCATCTTGTAATCTTCATGAAGATCTAGAATATCCATCATTGTTTACAGTCATTTGAAATAAAAATTTCACTAATAACTGAACATGTTATGAGATATTTCCAATCATTCAATAAAGTATTCCCTTTAATCTCTTGTTCATTGTTAATTAATTAAGATTAAACATTGATTTTCTATTTGCCACAGATGTCCCATTTGCAAAGGGAGACTTGCTGTTTGTATTCAGTCTAACCATTCCCCGAAGGCTGAAAATGACAAATTAGAAATTAAATGATTAATTATGGTATATTATTTATTTAATAGATCGATTGTTAAATGTATTATTGGAGGCCAACTATCGGGGAGTCCAAAAGTACACAGTACAATTAATTTAAGTTCATATTACATGGGCATGATAAACAACTAACAGTGAGAGTGTCCACTACAATAAATTGCTGTTTATTTCTTCAACGCTCAATGAGACAATGCTACAGTTGGAGTTCTGATTTTGTCTACTCTGGTATTAGCAGGATAGAGATCTTTAATGAGAACCTGACACCGAACAGATTCAGGACCTTCATTTTCCGTCCTCTCCTTAGGAGAGCATACTCAAAGTATTTTAAGTATTATAAGTATTTTTATATTCCCTTTAAAAATACTAAGGCTACCAACCCGCAAACTTGGGAAGGTTGCTGTGCTAACCTTTACACCACAAGCGACCCACTAAGATACATTGTTTCACTAGAAAAAATTTTTGTTATTTCAGACTGACGAGAATTGTCAATTAAAAAAAAAGCAAACCCCAATCTAGAGAACGCAGATCATCATTAGACACTATGAAGCATTAATTCCCGCTTCCAAACTTATGTGTTGAAAAGGTCATGGATGAGAGATATCTCATTTTCCTTTACATTAAATAATGCCACAGGTAATGCTCCAGGTTTTATAATTACAGTATATTGCAAAAAGTCTTTCTTACTTTTTATCAACATGATATCCCATGAGGAGAGATGCGTCTTCAGGGTTACAGCTTCCTAAGAAGGCTTTGAAATAGGTTGTCTTGCACCCCCAGAATCCTACCTTGGTATTGATAGATTCGGCATAGCAAATAGGTGATCTCAGGTGGGAACAATCGATCCTATCTGTGGATATTGAAAGTCAATAATATTTTTACAAATAAATAAAAAAATTGTCATTATAGTGAAAAATTAAATAGTTACCAAATAGACTACCATTGCAACCTGGCTGAAATATCCCATCGTTGAGAAAGAAATCGACATGACCAAGCGGAAGAATATGCCCCTTAAAGAAGGCATTGGTATGTACCACATCTACGAACACACCGTCATCTTTACTCAGTCTCCTTTGGGAGATTAATCCCCAGAAGAAAGGGAATGCTGGATCTAATCCTATAAAAAATATAAATATATTTTTAAAATAAAGAATGATTATAAAAAACAGTAAAGGTACTCTCAACTTATTTAGCATACTAAATGGTTAGTGTGCTGAATTTAGGGTTATAAGTGACTCGGAGTAAATTCTATTATTTCTTGCTAAATCACAGCATCTCAACACATCAAAAAGCTAAAAATTATAATCAGCTGTTTTTATTTCACTTTTTCCAGCTGTTGCTTTGTAACCTTCCTTCTGCTTCAGTTGATGTGTTGAGGCCTTGGTAGTGAGGGATGCTGATTCTGATCGATGATCTTATGAGTTTGAGGTGTGATTGATTTCTTTTATTTCTGATGATGACTTAAGCGGTAATGATTACCTGTGATCCTTGGTATCTTGTAGGGCGCCAAGAAGTCAGCCGCAGACCCAGGCACTTGGCCTCCAAGACTGAACCCGATGACGTGGAGTCCCTCGGAAGGTCTTCCTAAGGTTTCAACAAGATCTGCAAGACATCTTCCTGCGTAGCGTGCGTTGATGACTGCTGTAACGTAGCAGCCGCTGGTTAGTTTAGACCAGTCCATGATGAGAACGGACATGTCACCGTATTTCAATAATTCTGGGGAATAAAAAGTTCTTAATTTATTTATAAACATTTACCATTGTATTAAATAATACAACAAGTAAATATTATGAATGACAAGTAGAGAAACTGCCCACTGGTAGTATTCAAATAACAGACAAGTTACAAGCTCACGAGGCCATCTTCTTTTCAGACGTCTCGGAAGATTATCGGGGATAGAAAGGGAAGCTAGTTTTGAAAAAAGTGAGTTTGAGGGAGAATAAAATTTGTCATGAAAAAATTGATATCGAGATTGGGCCAAATCGGCAACAAATAAGACATTGAGGTTTTTATGGACGATTTTATTGGCAGTGAGGAACTTAGAGGATTTTAATAAGATTTTGGATTGTAAAGCAAAGACAGTGCTACATTTTGTGTAACGACAGAAGTCAAGGACAGCGGCTTTGTGGCTTGCCTATTTTTAAAAATATTTATAATTAACTGATCGAGTACAACAAAAAGTAAACAAAAGCAAGCCCCACGATCCGTTGCTTGACAACGCCGATAAAATATTACACCTCTAATAACTTTTTTATGAAATAGAGAGAGTTATATGTAAGTTACCATTCTTAAGCCTGGCCAGTTCGAACCTGTGAGTCGTTTCTTCATATCCTGGTATGATTACAGTGACGTGTTTCTTCGGGTCAAAGCCGGCATCTGTTAGGTTGTTTCCACTAGCTGTTACCTCCACGTACTGGCCATATTCTGCGTTTTCCCTTAATTGTACTGTATTATAGAGATTTGTATTTATATTATAAATATAATACATTACTATAAATATTATACCTGTCGTAAAACTGGTAGCCTATCCATTTAGCACTGCAGGCACCGGAAGCAATCGGACAGTCTGTGAAAATACTACCTGCAACACCTGAGAAACAAACAGTTAATAAACTCATTTTTATTTATTGTCTTTTGGTGGTGATTATTTTTAAATATTTTTATTTTGAAGAGAAAAGATTTGTCCTGCCCGGAATTCGAACCCGGGTGGTCTGCATCTCTAGTGCAGTGCTCTAACCACTGAGCTACCAGGGGTCGTATCCAAGCCAGACAAATCCATTCTCTTCACCGGTCCTATATCCCCGTGTTCTCGCATTTTTTGCGATGTATACACGGCGAAGAATGTTCATTGAACATTACTTTAATTGGGATCTTGTTGACATCAAAAGAACAATAAACAAAAATAAATTATAAATATAAAATTGACGTAAGTCAAAAAGATCCTAATTAAAGTAATGTTCAATGAGCATTCTTCCCCGTGTGCACACTGCAAAAAATGCGAGAACACGGGGATATTGGATCGGTTAAGATATTTGATTTGTCTGGCTTGTATACGACCCCTGGTGGCTCAGTGGTTAGAGCACTGCACTAGAGATGCAGACGATCCGGGTTCGAATCCCGGCCAGGATTTATCTTTTATCTTCGAAATAAAAATATTTAAAATTAATAAACTCATTTAAAATAACCATTACTTATACAAAATCTTGTATGCCTGTTATACTACAATTTGTAAATAAGTCATAATGATTATTTATTATTATTACATATGACTTAAAACGTCCGAATAAGGATGAGACCACTGGAGAATTTAGGAGTAAATATTATTCAAGTGATAGCTTCACAAAGATTAAGATGGGCTTGTAAAGACTTGCTGAACTTAGTAATGAACGAATTCCTAAAAAGTTAATAAGTGCTGGCTGGGAAACGTCTGAGGGGTAGGCGAGGCGTAGGTGGGAGGATAGCGTTAAGAGTGATTTGGCGGATTTGAGTTTCGGTGGTTGTCCGTTGAAGGTGTGTAAGCAGAGATTTGTGGTAACGGCATTGAGCCTTCCTTCCATGTTTAATAAACAGTAAATTGGTGGTCTAAAAAGCAAAATTAAAACCTTATATAAATATAGCATCCAGTATTACTAGGTTATAATGGGTTCACCTGTGGTGTGGTGGTTAGCATAACAACCTACTATGGTCCTACTATAGTGCGATCTCGGGTTCGCAGGCCAGCAGTTGGCCCAAGGATTATTTAAAGAAAGTAAAAAAATCCATGGGTATGCTATACTTCAGAGGAGACGTAAAATGTCGGTCCCGAGCCTGTGTGGAGGCACTCATCAAAGATCCCTATTATCAAGTTTTGGTTCATCCAGAAACACTTTTTGAGCCACCGATTCATAAATTAATAAGAAGTAAAGAAATTTCACAACGTTTGCAGATTTTTTCTTCTGTTGAATTGACAAACATTTTTAATTTGTTGTGCAAGCTCATTAGGTAATGATATGATTGTGTTATCTTATCATGTATCAAGAGTAAATAATCAAGGATAATTAATTTAGTTAATAAATAAATTAAAATTATACAGTTTGAAGAAATTTAAAATTATTTTTACCTCAGTATTCCACTTATTCAAGTCTATCGAATCATATAAGTGATATTAGAGTTAACATCAGGATTAAAAATAGTAAATTTACAAAAATTATAGTTATTTTATTTAAGTTACTAATTTCTGAAGTCTTCGCAATATTTTCCACTTACGATGGTCCCGGGTTCAAATCCGGCTATATGGAAGACAATTAATTTAGTCTGTTAGCAGCCGGAGATAGCTTCTGTGGGATCTGGAAACCCTCTTGGGGCTCACCCAGCCTCTATAAAGTGGCTACCCGTAATAGGAGGAAACCCAAGATCCATCATTGGTTATAATTTTGTTTTGAAGAGAAAAGATTTGCCCTGGCCAGGAGCCCCAAAGCTCTACTCCGTAAGTCCAAATAAGTCGTATTATGGTCATGTAGATGAGTCTTCTTTAGTTAATTGGGAGCTTAGAGCGTTTGTCTAGAAAATGTTGAAGTAGCCTGAAACGTCGAGCGGTTTCTTGTCTTTTCAGTCTTGTATGAGGATTCAAGGTTAATCCTCGACGTTTGTCAAGATGCAACCCTAAGTATCGGATCTGTTCTACAGGCACCAGTTGGATATTATTAAAGGATACTGATGGGCAGGAAGTCATTGGTTTACGACGTAAGGTAAAAGTGATTTGATGCGATTTTTGAGAATTTAATTTAATTCTCCAGTTTTGACATCATTCTTCAAGATCAGTGATAAGGGATTAGAGGCTTAGGGATACAATACCTGGATTGGTGTTGACTGATAATACTCATGTATCATCAGCATACGTGGTAAGGATAGTATTAAGATGAGTTGGGATGTCAGCTGTATAAACTGTATAAAGGATTGGACCAAGGATACTACCTTGAGGAACACCAGCAGATTGGGAAAAGAGAGATGAATAGACATTATTATGGTTTACTTGGAAAGTTCTATTTGTGAGATATGATTGAAGGATGAGAAAGTATGTAGGGGGTAGTAATTTAAGGAGTTTGTAGAGAAGCCCGGATGCTAGACTCGGTCAAAAGCCTGTTCCACGTTCTAATGAAGAGGAGACTACATCCAAGGCACGATGACATTGCTGAATAGTGGAGTGGGGTGCTCGGAATCCAAATTGGTGAATAAGAAGAATAAATATAAAATTGATGTAAGTCGACGAGATCCTAATTAAAGTAATGTTCAATGAACATTCTCCCCCTTGTTTACATCGCAAAAATACGGGGTTACAGGATTGGTGAAGAGAAAGGATATGTCTGACTTAGGTACAACCCCTGGTAGCTCAGTAGTTTAGAACACTGCATTAGAGATGCAGACGACGCGGGTTCGAATCCCGCCAGGACAAATCTTTTCTCTCCAAAACAAAAATAATCACCATCAAAATAGCAATTAATACAAATAAGTTTCAATATTAATACTTAATTAATTTAAATATAATTACAAATATTTATTACCTGCTAATAAAGTCGAGACGACAAGAAGAGATTGAACCAGAAGCGCCATAGCTGTCTACTGAAGATTAAACCAAAATCCGGGATATTTTATCGTTTCGATGATCTCCCACTTGACTACTCGATTTGTTGTTTTATTTCTGTAGCGTAAACAAATACTCGAGTGGAAATAATATTTATTTAATTTTCAACACGCGCTATTGAAATAATATTTATTTCAAAGCTCAATTATAAAAAAAAAAATTATTAGATCAAGTTCAATACCGAAGTTAAACTTGGGGAGGTTCGCGGGTTCGCTGTCCAGCAGGTGGCCTAAGAATTTTGTAAAGGGAGTAAAAAATCCATAAATATGCCGTCCTTCGGAAGGGACATTGAACGGGGGTACCCACCCTGTACGATGTCAACTAGTCATTAAAGATCCCCTTCCTAATTAAACCCGAATAGGCAAAATTTAGGACTCTCACTAGCATCGTCCGATAAGTCATAGAAGCATAATTATATAGCATAAATGAATAAAAAAACAATAACTAAGTCGAATAGCATTTTTTATTATTTGTTAATACAATTGCAAGACCTTTTTACTGATTTTGACCAATTCTCTTTCCCCTAATGTAAGGAAGAAATAGTTGGGGGTGCAGTCAATCAAAACACCTAAATAAGTGTAACTTATTTATTATGTGCCGACGTTTCGGCCTACAATGTAGGCCATCTTCAGAGCTAAGAGAGAGAAACAAACAGAAATATATGAAAACGTTGCAGTAACAAGAATATATAAAGTGGCACAAGAGTGGAAATTAAAATAGTGACTAGATATGATGAAATAGTGAATAGATATATGATAAAAATATAAATATATATGAATATCTATCACTTTTTTAAGTTTATTATATTCTGTAACCACTCTTATATTCATTCTTTATTTATCATATATCTATTCACTATTTCATCATATCTAGTCACTATTTTAATTTCCACTCTTGTACCACTTTATATATTCTTGTTACTGCAACGTTTTCATATATTTCTGTTTGTTTCTCTCTCTTAGCCCTGAAGATGGCCTACATTGTAGGCCGAAACGTCGGCACATAATAAATAAGTTACACTTATTTAGGTGTTTTGATTGACTGGACCCCCGACTATTTCTTCCTTACATTAGAAGATACAGTCGACCAATTCTTCTCTAACATGAATTCTCTTTCCCGTATTTCAGTATTTGCACAAGCGTAACATTGTCTAATCATGTATGTATTGTGTACAATGTACAATGTAGTTACTCTCACATACTGAACTCAAGGCCCATCATCGATTATAGAAGTACAATTTTTTTTTTTTTATAAGCTTTTAGTGTTAAGAATTATCTATTGGTTAACATTGGTGGATAGTTCGAGGTGTTAGTGTTAAGAGTGATATTGCAGATCCTCCTAGGGTTCACCCAGCCTCCATAAAGTGGGTATCGTTAGGGGAGGAAAAACTTGCTGTTGGAGCATGATCTACGCAAAATCCACCTATTTATTTTTTTCCCCCTCAATTGGGGAGGCATTGGTGTATTCAGCCACATCTGAATTATATGAAAGTTCTATTCTCAGTAAGCCTAATCACTTGGTTAGTATTGCTATAATTTATTATTTTAAGTGTATTTGTTATTATATATATATTTTTCCAACACCCATATAGATACACACGTATGTATACACATATCCCATATACATACACACTCACACTCACGTGATGAATAGTTAACATCTTTGAAACAGTACAGAACTCAAAAACTTTTTGTATATTTCGTTTTGTACTCACCAAGAATTATTGTAAAGCATATGAAAGATTTTCTCTTGATCATAGCATATCTCGGATAATTCAACAGTTTTGCAGGAGGTGATTTGGCCGAAATCACACTCAACCGCCTGACTTTTCCACCAATTAAAGGTACTCACCTGGGGGAGTAGGGTGGCTCAGAGGTAGAGCACTGAGTTTCCATGCCGGATATCCTGATTCAAATCCCGCTGCTGGCAAGACTTTTATTTAGTCTGTTTGCAGCTGGAGAAGGATCACATGGGATCTAAGATCCACCTGGAGTTCACCTAGCCTCTATGAAATGTTATAAAAATTGGGTACCCAATATAAGTCTGGCGGTTGTAGAGTGTGATCTAGGACAAGTCACCTTGCAGAACCGTTGTCTATGAAACAGTACAGTCTCTACCATGTACTGAACCCCAGACCTGTTCACGGGTTGTAGTGGTACAGGTGAAGAGTACCTGGTTTGATCAGAGTAATAATAGTCTGTAGATTCTACAGGATCCATCTATGACTGTTAATAGATTAAATACTTTATCTATCACACCCGGATTCGAACGCGGGACCTACAGTCTGGCAACTTATTACTCTGCAACTTTTAGATTATTATTTCCTTCTATTAAAATTATATTGGGTAATTATTCCGCAGGTTGTCGCTTCGAGTTGAGTCACAAAAAGTTTTAACTTTTAATTCCTTTCCCTTTTAACATTTTCCAAAAATACAAGTTATCATGAGCTTTAATATCGAAAAGAGAATGCAATTGTGCATACTTTGGTAATCATTTCATCTATAAATGAACATTTCAACAAACATATATCACATATATTTCATAAAGTTAGTAGAAACTTTTATTTCTTAATAAAAGGATTACTAAAATCTAATCATTACCCATGATTACATTCTATTTTCCATGCTAAAGCTCACAATAACTTCTATTTTTAGAAAATATTAAAACTGAAAAGAATAAACAGTTAAAACTTTTACTCAATTAGGAGCGACAACCTGCGGAACAGATAACTCATTTTATATTTGAAAATATTATAAAATAATGTAAATGAATATTATTAGATTTTTCTCTACATACAATATGTACGTTCAAGGTCAAACATTGTAAACAAATGAAGTGTTGATGGTCTATATTGCAATAGATTAACTCAGAAGTGAGTTATATTCATTAATCATTCTTATTAGTTTCAAAACAAAAGATAATTAGATATAAGTAAAGGTCCAAATCAAACAAACGCATTTCTGATGCCTGCGATGATTGATGGGTTTTGATAACATTTTAAAAAAGAAGGAAAGCTAGCTTATCATTGAAAAAATCAAAAGATGATAACAACTCAATTGCTCTAAGCTTGCTTATAATGTAATGCCACTTAGGTAATGTATGTTAAATTTGAATTCGCACGACTAACATCTTTACCATCTAAGCTAAATTTTCTTTATTTTTTCAAATTATTTCCTTATACTGATATGTTTAAATATTAAATATTATATTCAACAAAATCTATACACATTTCTGTAAGATTGATAATTCAATTTACATAAATATTTAATATATATTTTAGGGAGTGAGATACCTCAGTATGTAGAGCTCTGACCCAAGACCATTTATGGCATGTATTGGTACAGTTTTATTTTTTTTAGTACATATTTGCTCATTTCTTATGGGTTAAAAGCGTACAAATTGTATGAGTATTGAATACCCATTTATGTCAATTGTGTTTTGAATTGATGGTGTAGGGAGTTGGCGGCGCCATCGTCCAGTCATCTGACTACAATAACTAAGTCGAATAGTGTTTTTTATTATTTTTTAAAACAAAAGACCTTTTTACTGTAACTTACAACTTTTTTAATGGAATAATTTTCGTTTATCAGTCGTGGATTGACCCTGTGTGATAAGAGACCCTCCTGTGGCTCACACAGCCTCCAGAAAGTGGATGTCCTTAGCTTAGTTTACACTAGACATTTGAGAGTGATTTTGACCAATTCTCTTTCCTGCACAACGGTAGCATTGTCTAATACTGTATGTATTGTGTACAATATACAATATACAATGTGTACAATGTACAATATACAATGTAGTTACTCTCAAATAATAAACTCAAGGCCCATCATCCATTATAGTGGCACAATTATTTTTGTTTTTTATAAGCTTTTAGCGTTAAGGATTATCTAGTGGTTAACATTGGTGGATAGTTCAAGGCCCTCCAGGTTGGGGGAAACCCAGTACCGGGGGTATAGCCCGGTCACCGTTTCTCCTGAAGGGACATAAATATTCAGGAGACCAGTCAGTCGTCCCGAGGATAAGGGGCCCCCATCTCTGGGGTGATAACCCGCATGGTAGTAAATTCTATTCAAAGGAACCCAAATTAAAACAAGAGAAAAAAAAGAATATATTAAAACTCTTCGACGTTAGCAATGGCATAAGAGGAAGTCAAAGTAGAAGTTTTGAATTGATGAAAACATAACTCATATTCTTAACTTTGTACTCCAATAGTTGTTCTAGGATTTTCTCCCACTAAAGCTCAAAGAACATTGTCATCAAGGGCGGAACTTCTTCCACACCTTTTTTTGTCTACAAGATTCAAGTCTCCCTCTCAAGCTCTCTGTGACCACCGGTGAACAGTGCACTCACTTATACTGCCTTCACCTCAGATTTCGTTGATATGTCTGCCCGTTTGAGTCCCGTTCCACCGAGTTTGAACTCATAAAAAAAATTATGCACAGTGACATCACACTAAAGATTGAATTATTTCCAAGTAGCAAATTTTACAGAAGTAAACAAACATTTTTATTTGAAAGAGAATTAATAAATGTTTACACTGATGAAATTCCAACAAACATAAATAGTTTACAATTTGGAGGGGTAATTTAAAATAAAATCCTGCATTATTTTCCGGATATCCCAATATTTTTATTTTAAAATAAATTATTTTGCTGTATTGTGTAATAAGTGTTAGACAGATATTAAGCATATTGTTAAAATAAATATTAATTCTATTCAAGATCATTTTTAGATCAACGTATTTATATCTTAATAGGCGCAGAAGGAAGTGGAACAAATGCACACTTCAGATTTTTTTTTTACAATTTACCACATTTCTTTTTTATGAATGATTAATTACTTCTGGGATTAGTTGAGATGATTAGAAAAGTTGTTGAGATAATAAACTATACAAATAAATAACAAATCAAATACGACAACATTCTCATAATACAAAATGCAAGTCCTGTTATGTTTAACACAATTATTTTGTAATATCTAGTTCTTCTCCAGTTTTTTCACTAATATTTTTTAATGTGCATCAGTAAAAATTAGTAATAAATTTAATAACAGATTCCTGAACTACTAAAACCCATGAAAGGTCTAGGGTTCAGTACGTGGAAGAGACTACTGTTTCCAAGCCAACGTTGAACAAGGAGGATTTTAACTTAATTGTACTTATTTTATAGAGTGTAGGGTAAGCCACTAGGAGATTCCACAGGGTCCATATGTAATGCAAGTTTTATTTAATATACCTAATTACTTGTTAATCATCAATTTTTTCCCCAGGATTTTTTAATTTTCAATTATCACTCAAATCTAAAAATTACTTTGATAGCAGATCGTTAAAAATCTGTACCACTATGTCCCTCGGAGTCTTATTTTCAGTACATGGAAGAGACTGTACTAAAGTGATTTATCCTAGATCACAATCAACAGCCAGGTTTTCCCCCTTAAAAGATACACACTTTACAAAGGTTGGGCGAGCCCAAAGTCAGAAACCCCACAGGGCTGTTAACAGATTTATTAATCTATGTCAGCTGGATTTGGAGCTGATGCCTTCAGTACAGCCAATCAGAGCTCTACATCCTGAGCTATAGTAGAACAAGTTCTGGGACTTGTTTACCATTTATATTGTGTGCGAGAAAGTCAATAATTGTAAACCCAACAGTAGCAATAAGACATTGATAAATATTTTTTTAAAAATTTACTTTTTTTTATAAATATATGAGAATTTATTATAACAGTTCAACAACTTCACTATGAAGGTACCTTTTTATTAGCAGTCATAAGACAAATGCTCTAAAACACAATTTGAGCTAAGTGTATTGTTTTCAATTCTAAAATTTGTAATTATTACAAAGCATTTTATAGTAGTAACATTATAAAAATGTCAATTCCAATATCAAGAATTATAATTCATAATTTTCTCAAACAGTAATATATCTCATGCCAGTCAGTATGTTAATCATGTTCTCTATGAATCATTATGAATACTTGGTTGAGAAATAAAACTAATCAAAAGTATAGTTTAAGAAAGACTGGTTGGGTCAAGGAAGAGGAAAAATAAAAAAAATAACCCTAGATTAAAAAAAATTGTATTAAACAGTAAATAAAAATATTTAAAAAACTTCAATATGGATTATCGAGTTTATATAAAATGCAAATATGTACATAGAATTTTGAAAATATCAATTTTATTTACAACTGTTGTTTTTATATTTAATACTATGTTCATCAAGCATGACATCTTTGAAGAGATCCAAATTCCCGATCTTGAATTTGGCTTGTTCCTTAAAATCCATTTATTAAGTTCTCAGCGATTAGCATAAAAAATATTCTATATTTTATGATTTAGTAGGCACATTCCATTAAGACATTCAGACCAAAAGTATTCTCTAATTTGAGTTTTTTTTTTAATTCTTTCTTTCTTTAGCCAATGCCTTTACGTGGTTCCTCAACCATTCTAATCGACCTCGAGCCTCCTAGTAGCGATTTATGATGACATCAGACGGGCACGATAGAGCCTAGCAGTTCGGTAGGTATTCGCTGTCCATTCTTGCAAGATTGGTTTTTTTTTCTTTTAATGGAAACTCTCTTATTTTATTTTGTAACAAAACTGTAGCCATGAAGATGATAGAAGAAATAACCACTCAAGGGCGGATCCAAGATTTTTTTTGGGGGGGCACAAAGGGCAGACGTGCTAAAAAATCAACAATTACTTAGAAATAAACTTGCAGTATTTATAGCAAGGTTTCAAAGGTTTATTAAAATATCAAAACAATAGTTTCACTCAAGTTATTTCTGTTATTTTATTCATATATTTTAACAACTATGATCATGTGATTTGTCTATTAGTATGTACTGTAATGGATTCTCCACAGTACAAAAAAAAGTGTCCCCTAAATCCGCCCTTGTAACCACTTGATTAATTTAATTTTGTGAAACAGATGGCAGCACATGAATAACATCTATTTTTTTTTTTCAAATGTACACTTATTTTGTAGATTTCCTGCAATTAGAGAAATCTGACAAATGTCCATTTTTCTCATGAACTGTTTTACCTTTTCTTGTGTCTCTATGCAATAAGATTGTAAAAATGGATTTTAGTGGTACATGTTTTTTTTTCTCTCTATTCTTTTAGACACCTATTTCTGTTGAAGTAAACACAGAAAAAAATCTTAATATACTTCAGCACCATAATTGAAGCAGTTTGTTCTCATTTGTGATTTTGAAATAAAAAATAAAATAGAATATAGGGTGGAATTCAAACTTTATTCATTAAATAAATAATACTAATGTTTATTTTGCAAACATTTATCCTGGCTTTCCAAGTGCGAATGGCGGAGAACTTGCTGTTTTAACAATTACAATACCACGAAGACTGAAATAAAAAAATACAATTGTTAACATAAAGGTAAATAAAGAAATAAAATCAAATCTTATCTTTGAAAGGTACCACTTAATTTTGTTTTAACTAATTAAATTAAATTAAAATGATAACAAGTGTTTATTTATTATTATTAATTGGTAGCTCATTATCAGCATTTTTTTTAAATTTTATGTTTTTGATTTGTGCAAATAAAAAATAATACCTTAATTTGCTTGCTTTTACTTTTATTTAATTTTTTTAATAGAATTTTATTTTTTAAAATTAGAGTTTATAAAAAATGTAAAACAGTAAAGATCTTTTCATTAATTCAATAAGAAAAATCTGGAACTTAGTTTGGAATGTAATAATGTTCATTTTAAATGTATCTACTATTATACTTTTCAGTTATATTATCAATATTATTTTCATTAAATTTTATTATAAAGACTTATTAGTATAGTAAGGAGATAGTTAATTGAAAGTTGACGTTAATTATATTTTTATTTTATTACAAAATTTTAAGTTATTACACATAACAGTTTGTTATCTTACAATATTTTATTGAACATGAAATCTTTTATCTCCATGGGTCAATGACAATTAATTACAATTTGGGATAATTAAAACAATTCAAATTTAAACACAATTTTTATAGTATACTGACTAAAATAAACACTCACATGTATCTCATCCAATCTGTGTCCTAAAACTCCTTAACAAAACAGCTTACAAATCACAATACCATCCAACTTCTTTTGACAACTTTAAAATCCTTACACCAGACTGCCAATGGTATACAATAGAATAACTTAGAGAGATCCTATCTTCAGGACACCCAATAGTCAAGTAAAATAAATTAGAGGTCCTCACTCAGGGACCTTCACACTTAGAGTGAATAACCCGTGATGTCCTCTTCCTTGGACGTCCCTGTAGAGAGTGGGTTGGGAGGTGCTTTCACTGGTACCTCCACAAGCAGAGTGTTAATAACTGGGGAGGTCCTGTCAACTGGATGCCCCGTTGCAGAGTGAGTGAAATATAGTGGGAGCTTGCCAGTAGTGGGCGGCAATGTCATTTGCATAATTTGAAAATCAGTTACACACATATAAAAATTGTGCTTATTGAACATTTTTATTAAATTTTTAAATAAGCTTTAATAAAATTTAGAATCATTTTTATTTACTTAAAGTCATCATAAATTCACGTCAACTTAATAGTGTACAGCTATTGATACGCCAAATATCGATAATTACTTTGATTTATTATTTAACACATTTTGAACCTCAACAATATATTTTCCTTCTATAATTTCAGTGATATACCTTAGAATGAATAAATGAACATCGTTTTTTTTCTAATATTAATTAAAATTATACTTACCAATCATGATATTTCGATTTCATAATAAAAAGAGTTTTATTTGCATTCATTCTATATTCAAACGGCTATAAGAGTAAGTTGTAAAAGAGTAAAATATATATTTATTACTCCTATTGGTTGTTTAAAAATTTAAAACATTTGATATTTAGCAATGCGCAATGGAATTCTTATTTTTATTTTCTATTGCATATTTATTTAATCTGTCAATTAGATATTTTTAAATAAATCACGAAAACTGTTATAAATAAATTATTTCTTAAGTTTTTTCTGTTTCAGTGCCAAAGGTTGTGCAAAGAGGTTATTTGGCAGAAATCACACACAACCATCTGGCTGTGGCAGAAAAATATTTAGTATGCTAACTGCCATTAATAGATCCTGTGGGTTCTCCAGTCCAATGAAATTAATTTAGTAATAACCCTCGCGGGTGAGCACGGTGTTGTCCAAATCATCTCTCTGAATAATTGTTTAGATAAAATAGAGTCCTTATCAAGCACTGGATTCATGACTATAGTTTTTAGGAGTACAGTTTTTAAAATTCTATTTTAATAAATTATAATACTAATAATTTACATGAAGGCTCGATGCCGATACCACCAATATCTGCTTACAGATTTACTTCCATGGACCATTACCCAAACCCTAATCCGCCAGATCACTCTTAACTTTATTTATTTAATTTATTAACTTTATTTATTTAATCTTAACTTTATTAATTTATTATTTATTTAATTACAATGCAATATTTATAAATACCATTTGTAGTATTTGTGTAAAAAGAAAATCCATTCATGTCAGGATTTCAAACTATCTTGACTAACTTTGATTCTGAGATTTTAAGTTGAGTATATATTACAATTTCAAAAATGAAAATTAAAAATAAATTAATAAATGTTAACCTATTGGTTTTATGCTAGTGAAAAATTACAAACTACCCTTTTGAGCCTGGATCGAACATTTATGCGCTGGTATATCACATATTTGTGTATTTGTATAAATTATATTATTTAGATGTTTTTATTATTTTCTTTTAAAGTTAAAATACTTATAATTGAAATTAACAAATGACAAAAATTCTAATAGCTGATGAGTAAACTATAGTCTGAAAATTTAGTAATAGACCTGCACAAAAGGCCGGCTGCGCATAGGGAGCCACACCATAACTTCTACTACCTAGCCTGCTTCACTCACTATTTCACCTCATTGTGGCTAGTTTGATTTTATTTTAATATATTTGCATTATATTTTTCATATCTTTACACCCTCCCCCATATCCCCAACCTCTCTTCCTATCTGCTGCAGGTTGTTTACGAAAACGTCAATCAAGCTTCTGTTATAACGTTATAGCTGGCTGCGTTTGTTATATAATGATATGAATCTACACAGATTGATGGATAACTTACCTTGTACTGACATGGTAGCCCATCAACCATTGAACATTTTGAGGTTTACAAGAAAGTTCAATATTCCAGTACCTGCCAGTGCAGCCCCAAAACCCGATGTCACTGTTAATTGATTCATTGTAGTACATAGCTGATCTTGAATGAGAGCAAGCAAGTTTATCTAAAAAAAAATATGTGACATTTATATTTATAGTAACATTCAATCAACGATGGAATTTTAATGTAGTAAAATTGTTTAGAGCAGCTGAGCCTAACTAAAAATTAACTCCAATTAATTTTCAGAGCACTCAGCCTATCACAAGCCCATAAGATACTTATTTACCTCAATGCTTATTAAAATTTATTCTTTGATAATCATCAGAAAGTAATAAATTCCTAACCTACGACACTACTGCCACATCCTGGTTGAACAATACCACCATTGACATAGAAGTCGACATGACCTAGAGCTAGGAAGTGACCCTCAAGGAAGGCATTCGTATGGATCACATCCACAAAAACTGCATCATCCTTGCGAAGTCTCCTTTGTGAAGGATAGCCCCAAAATAGTGGAAATGCTGGGTCTAAACCTGCAACAACAGCAAAACAATCATTCAATATCATAGGCAATAGTGATGATATATTGATGATGCATGAAAATGCTGGTAGGGGCATAGTAATGTAATCATGACAAGTTGAACCTCCAGGAAGGATGATAAGGATGAGTGGTGCTGGATAATGATTGCACTAGAGGATTTGAGTGATTGGAAAGTTCATGTGGAATTTAGGAAATTTGGTTGATATAAGGTTAAGTACGATGGGAATACGGAGGTCTTGGTGTAGGATTTTATTAGAAACGTAGTTGAGATCATTAACTACGGTTCCTAGTACATTAGATCGAAATGATTGAATGCGTTTGATGTTCGAGGTTTTGTGATCCTGCACAGGTCTAGACCGTAAGTCCAAATATAGGATAGTCTTGTAAATTAATAGTGTGCTTTCGACTGAGAGTTGAAAAGTCCTGCTTAGTGTTCTATATAGGCTGAATGTTCTGTTGAGTTCTTGTTTTTCAAGTCTTGTGAGTTCCATGTAAGTCATTTGTCCAAGGTGAAACCAACGTGTCTTGGAAAAGGAATGTTATTAAATATAAAGGAGCTGCGACAAAGTATAAAAATCACATGTGTGCCTTTTGAATGATTAATGTTTATCCGCCATCATCTGCATCATTGCTCAATCTGGAAGAGGTGTATTTGGAGATAGGATGAGGTTGTTGTTGGATAGGGATGCTAAGAAAGAATAGCTGTGTCATCTCTTACAATTTCTATACTGTTATTAACTACTTTAACAGTAAAATAAATTGTTATTTTGTCAAAACCTTAAATTATAGCAGAATTAGTAGAATATGATATATAAATAAAACCGTTTGATTTGTAATTATAGTTCTAACCAAAGTTACATAGTGTTGTAAATAAAATTAAAAATCCACAATTTGTTATTACATAAATAAAACGGTAGATGACCTGTGATCCTTGGTATTTTGTACGGAGCTAAGAAGTCTGCTGCAGACCCTGGAACGTGCGCTCCAAGGCTGAAACCAATGACATGGAGTCCAGACGAAGGCATTTTCATCGACATAATCAGGTCGGAAAGGCATCTGCCAGCATAGGGAACGTTGTAGACAGAAGTTAAGTAGCAGGAATCAGGAACTAGCTTAGACCAGTCCATCATGATCACCGACATGTCTTTGTTTTTCAACAGTTCTGTTACATTGTTAAATATTTTGAAACAAATAAAAAATAAAATATTACAACATTCATACAGTTAATTCTTTTTGGTAAATCAATTGTAGAAGAGCATTAAAGTATCTCATTTTTCAATATTTGCCAAAATTGAACCTTCCCTTTTAGGTAGAGCTGTATTCTCAAAGTGAGTGCCCTAACAGTAAGAAGGATTTTCCAATAATTAAATTAAATATTATAATTTTAACTTTCATAGAGATTTAAAATTATAACAGTGCATGGTAAAAATTATACTGATTCTAAGGAACAGTTAGGGAAGGAGGCAATTTGTAAAATATCACCGTTTTCTAACTTGCAGGTTCAAAAATAAAACCTGTACCAAAATGTTTTATTATTTATAAATATTAAACTCATTGGATATTGGAAAAAACTTGTCGGTTGAACGTCATCTCACCCAAACACCAAATCACGTGATCACAACCATTCGTTTAGAACCAATCCCTAGCATTGACTGAATCCAATTAACTACATAGAATGTAGTGGACCAGGTTTTTTTTTTAAATATTAAAATCATAGCGTTATTTATTACTGAGTATAGTTAATAAGTCCATTCAATAATAAGGCGTTCTGGATCAAAAGTGGAAAATTCCGAAATTTCAAAACATGCCTTTTTCATATTCTAACTGGAGACTTTGCCTTATTTATCAAGGTTTTAGACCTGTTCAGAGCCTAAAGTTTTGGGAGCATAAAACATTGTTTCACTACGCCAACGAAAAACATTAACAAATTTGGAGTTATCCGCTTTTGATCCTCCAAATTTCGAGAATATAAAATTTAAATTAAACAAATACCTTTCCTCATGTCAACAAGTAGATACGACCTGCTCGAGTCTGCAAAGCCATGAATCAAGATAGCGACGGGTTGATCCTCCTTATAGCCCACATCCTTGATGTTGCTGGTACCATTGGCGACGAGGATTGGGCGCCCGGACTTAGTGTCATTCCTAACAGAACAAAAGTTCAATAATCCATATCGAGTTTTTGTTATCAATTGAAATGTTATAAGTTACCTGCCGTAGATTTTAAAGGATACCCATTCACCAGTGCAAAGTCCACTTATTTTTGGACAATTCTGACTCCCTAATATCCTCTGCTCAAATTCTCTATCATCTTCTGCCAATGTAAAACCTGAGAAATAAACAATACTTACAATTATAATAAAAGAGAACAAAACAGGTATATTTGGTTTGTTTTTGTGTGTATATTCTAAAGGTGCGTTTACACGTGAGAGGAACTCACCGAAAGCGCTCTCGAGAGTAAATCACAGAGCCTTTTACATGGGAGAGTGAAATTCACCCTAGTCCACTCTCGGAGAGCTACTCGCCATGGCAACTCTCGAGAGTCCCTTCAGACCGTTTACACGGGTGGTTTCTATTAGTTCTGAGAGTGACTTAAAATTGTAAACATCTCGTGATTTCAGTTCATTGCTATCAGTTCTAGAGTTATTTCTACTAAACATATAAATTATTTGATATCTTCAAGGAAAAGAGAAATAGCAGCGGCGTTGTTGATTTTGTGTATGTCAAAGAAAAGCGAATTGAAGAAAAAAATAAATGGGTCAGGTCTTGGGTCCAAAGACGGAATGATTTAGACGCTTACCACACATTGACCCGGGAATTGGAACTAGTAGACGCCCAGAAATTTAGAATATAGTGAATTTTAAAATGTACAATTTTTATTGTTTATCTGAAATAAACTTGGCTGATTTCTCAAATTGTGGATTTTTTTTCCATTGCATTTGTATCAAAATTTGTGGCTATCTGTTCCAGAATTGTGTTTTTTTAATTCTATTTTTGTAATCTCGCTCCTTAATGTCCCAAAGGATTGGGTGAGACTCGTATGCTTCGATGAGCCTGCAAACTTCCTCGTGCGTCCATTTTTTTGGTAAAGACATTCTTGAGAGTACTCTCGGGAAGTCAAACTGGAATTGAATGTCTGAGAGTAACTCTCAGAAGCGTTTACACCTCGTACTGTGACGAAAGAGGGGGAACTCTCGGCGAGTTCCCCCTCTACTTTCGGCGAGTACTCTCAGGACCCTTTACACTTGCAAGTTTTATTCTCGAGAGTAAACCAGCTACTGTCGATAATTAAAAACTCGCACGTGTACACGCACCTTTACAGGTGTTTATTACCAGATGACTGATTGTCATCTGTTTATTGTATCGGTAATTATTCCGCTGGTTGTCGCTTAGAGTTGAGAAAACAAGTTTTAACTTTTCATTCGTATCCCTTTTAATATTTTCCATACATACAAAACAAGTTATCATGAGCTTCAGCATGGAAAGTTGAATGAAGGACCTTTCAAAAGTATTTGCATAAATTTAATTGTATTTGTTTACAAACATTATTTTGTTTGTTAAGAGCTTAATTCCATTCAGGATTAGAGGGATTGTAATGAAATTGATCTAGTCTTTATTGTTTTGTATGTAAGTAAACAAGTCACCAACGAAAGGCGAATTTTCTATTGTGACCCGAGTGTATTTTTGCGAAACAGCGGAAAAACATTTCGGGAAATTGGTGAAACCTTGGCTATGTGCTTTTCTACAGTTCGTTATATTATTAAGAAATATGAGGAGACAGGAACCAGCACCAACGATTAACGAAAAGGACAGCCATTGACGGAAGGTATTGACACCTAGAGAATGCAGACACATAATTAAAGAGGCAGCATAAGATCCATCAATTAGTAAGCAATTGCTAGATATGGTGGCTTTTACTTCAAATAAGCAAGTACGTCTTCTGTAAGAAGAGCCCTTTATCAAGCAAATTTGCACGGTAGGACAACAAGGAAGAAACCGTTTATCGGTGAGGTTAACAGAAGAAAGAGAGTTGAGTTTGCAAAAGAGTACATTAGCAAACCTGTAGAATTTTGGCGAAATGTTCTATTTAGCGACGAGAGCAAATTTATTATATTTGGGAGTGATGGTAGGAAGTACATTTGGCGAAAACCTAACAAAGAATTAAAAAGACTAAATTTGAGCAACCAGGGGACAAATCTTTTCTCTATCCGGATCCTCTTTCCCTCCGTGACGGCGGTTTAAACATTTGAGGAACCAGGGTCGCCTGCCGGCAGGGACAAATCTTTTCTCTTATCCGATCCCATGTCCCCGTGTTCTCGCAATTTTTTGCGATGTATACACAAGAACGAATGTTCTTTGAACATTAATTTAATTTTAAGATCTTGTTGATTTACGTCATATTACTATTTATAATTTTTGTTTTTATAATTAGTGGTCAACTGTTTTGATTTTTAAATATTTTTATTTTAAAGATAAAAGATATGCCCTCGGCTGGGATTCGAACCCGGATCCTCTATCCCTCCGTGACATCGGTTCAACCATTTGAGCGACCAGGGTCGCCTGCCGACAGGGACAAATCTTTTCTCTTATCCGATCCCGTGTCCTCGCATTTTTTTGCGATGTATACACGAGCACGAATGTTCTTTCTACATTACTTTAATTTTAAGATCTTGTTGACTTACGCCATATTACTATTTATAAATTTTAAAATAATTATCGGTCAACTGTTTTGATTTTTAAATATCTTTTTAAAATCTCATATCTTTTCTTTTTAAAATAAAAATATTTAAATATAGGGTCCTTTTTTTTGTGTTGTATTTTTTAAGTGATCGGTTTTATTTAATTGATGTTTTAACACTTTAAAACTTGTCTAAATAAAAGATTTTTCTTTTGAAGAAGTTGTGTAATTTTATTTTATTCCAATATAACTTCAGAGCCAATATTTGCTTGTGCAATTACTTTTGACTGCCACTGTATACCTATCATCGATACTTCGAAATATTAGTTGAAACTTTTATTTCTTGATGAAATGGTTACCGAAATGTACACAATTCCCATAATTACACATTCTCTTTTCCATATTAAAGCGTACGATAGCCTGTATATTTGAAAAACATTAAAAGGGGAACGAATGAAAAGTTAAAACTTGTTGTGACTCAACTCGAAGCGACAACCTGCGGAATAAATACCGTAGTTCATAGCGGGGTTAACATTAATAATAAGTTTGAAAGAGGTTAGAGCCACTAACTTAGCTTGCATATTTACTACCACTGACTACAACAATCGCTCACCACCTTTAGGGTCTAAGAAAATATTAGCTCCATCATCTTGTCAAAAGTGTTGTGACGCATGCGTAGTAAGAGTTTTTTTATTGCTAATACCGTACTGCGCATGCTTCGTGATAGTACTGCGCAATTTTAATAAAATGTTGGAATGAAACCTTATTGCTATCACTTTTATAAATGTGGTTTCTTGATCTTAATCCTGTCAAACGTATCCTAAGCGAGAACAGAGACGCACACCTTAAAATGAACGACTCTGTACGCCTTATCCCTGACCTACCAATTGACATTTCTTAGTTGGCCAGTCATGACATTGTCTGAGTCGCCTTTTTAATCTTCTTAAGCATATTCATTTGTTTATTCTTTGAACTTAATTAATATGAGCAAATATTAAAGAAAAAGTAATAATACTTTTTTTTTTTTAATATTTATTCTCATACAAGACTCAAAAGACAAGAAACTGCTCGACGTTTTCGTCTACTTCAACATTTACTAGACAAACGCTCTAAGCTCCCAATTAATTATAAAAGACTCATTTACATGACAGTTATCAGACCTATTTGGACATACGGAGTTGAGCTTTGGGGATCTACTAAACCATCCAATTCATCTCGTATCCAATCCTTACAATCCAAAATCCTTCGTAAAATCCTCAATGCCCCTTATTATGTCACAAACAAACTCACCCATCATGATCTTAATATCCCATATGTTGCTGATTTTGCCTATAATAGATACCTATCCTTCCATGACAAGCTCCATACACACTTGAATCCGCTAGTGTCTCAACTTGCTTCCCATACTATTCCTGATAACCCTCCGAGGCGTCTTGAAAAGAAGATGGCCTCAAGATCTTCTACTACAGAACTGTATTGAGTGCTACCGATGGGTAGTTTTTCCACAAGTGGTTTTTTTTTCATGTCATTTGTTCATATTAGCAGATTTACTTGTTGTAAAATTATTATAGTTGTAAATATCAATAAATTAATCTAAAAAAAAAGTACATGCGTGATAATTAATATGCACATTTCATACTTATGTATAGCCTCTTCGATCCATGTACTCATAGTTTTCGTGCTTGTTTAAACACCATCATTAAGGGTGCACTCCTTTCCCGTTTAAGTACGAGGATATCAGATAGATCCGATCGGGACGAGGTGTTCCAACGGTACTCGGACTGACCAGACCTTGCCCTGCTTCTGCCGCGTCTTCGTGATCCGAATAACTTATAATGACCGAGTCAATTTGACGGTCCGCATTCCCTACTGATGGGGTGAGCTGCGTGTACTCTGTCCAAAAAGTGGAGCGGGCGGGAGTAGTCCAAAGTGGTCCAAAATGTCCTAACCTAAACTTGAGATGACTTCTTTCCATCTATATCTATATAGAAGAATTTCATCAAGCCAACCAGCTGATTTTTTTTTTCTATTTCAATATTTTTAATTTTATTTAACTATTTCAAAGAATTGAAGCGACTAAACTCTTTGATAATAAATAAACTCATTTTATTTGAAGTTGTTGACTAATTTGATGTCAAGGGATTTTAAATCAATATTTTTTATCAAGGCATTTTACATTTTTTTTACCTCTCGACTTGAAATCTGTGTCCAGTACCGCCTACGTTCATTTTAGTAAAGTAAATATTTGAAAAATATATTTCTATCTCCATGGGCTCAAAGACACCACACACTATTTTAATTATTTTGAAGATTTTTTAAACTTATTATTGCTAAATGTTCAATTAAGAATCAATTACACTATTAATTAAACTGATTAAAGACCAGTTCTGAGTTTCAAATATAATCCACTTCCGGTTTACTACATTTAAACTATATATTATTTCATGATAGAGAGGAAAATGGTTGACTGAAAGATCGCAATGTAGGATACGAATTGTCCGGGGGCGCAGTCATTAATAACACTGAATAAGGTTAACTTATTTATTATAAGTGCCGACGTTTCGGCCTACTGTATAGGCCATCTTCGTGGATGACAAGGAAAAACAGTTTTTTTGGCATCCGTCATATGTTAATAGCATAGAGTTAATTATTATTTAGCCTCATATTTTTACATCTACTGAATTTCTATACCTATTTTCTATATCTTTATTTTATATTCACATCATATTTTATATTAATACAACTTCTTTCTAACTGTATACAGTTATAATATTAACTTCCCTTACTTATATTTTCTATTTTCTTTTCATACTTTAGAGTTCATATTTATAAACATTATTTTTAATTTTTCAAATTTATCAATCCTTTCTTTCTACATGTGCTTGTATTATTACTTTTTACTTATGTAACCTCTAGAAGTCAGGTTTCATGCCATTTATATCTATAATTAAACTAGTTTTTTCTATATCCTTCATATTCCACCCCCTTTTTTTTTATATTTTAATCTTCTCATTTTGTATTTTTCCGTTTACCTCCTCATTTTTCTTTCCCTTTATATTATGTTTATATTTTATCCTTTCTGCGCATTTATTTTCTGTATTTTATATTCGTATTCTTTAATTATTATATCTATCACTATTTTAATTTCTGTTCATCATCTATAATTTTATTATTATCTGTCACTATTTTAATTTTATTATATTCTGTAATCACTTTTATATTCGTTATCTTTAATCATCATATCTATTCACTATTTCATCATATCTAGTCACTTTCAATTTCCAAATTACTTGTACCACATTACTACATTACTTGTCACCATATTCTTGTGACTTCAACGTTTTTTATATGTTTTATATGTTTGTTTCTCTCTCTTAGCCCTGAAGATGGCCTACATTGTAGGCCGAAACGTCGGCACATAATAAATAAGTTACACTTATGAAGGTGTTTTTATTGACTGCACCCCCAACTATTTCTTCCTTATATTAGAAGTTACAGTCAACCAATTCTTCTCTAACAAAAAACAGTTTTTGCTCATAATAAATAAGTTAACTTATAATAAAAAAGGTAACTTCATTATATTATAAAGCACTTATAGTAAACAAGTTAATCTTATTTAGTGTTATTAATGACTGCACTCCCAGACAAATTGTATCCTTCTTTATATGTTATTCCCATTGGTATAAAACTGTTACATGTTAAATTTAAAAATAAATAATTATCGAGAAGAGATAATTTTTTACCTCCGAACATAAAAGTTTTAAGTGTGGTCGGAAGAAAGAAAAAAAAGACATATTGAAATGATGAGAGAGTATTGGAGGAGAAGAAAGCAACATTAGTACACAACTTCTCATTAGAGAAGGAATTGAAATTGGGAAAACAAAGGGAAAACAAATTTAAACCAACACAATTAAATGATAAATAATAAATAAAAAAATTGTACTGATATAAACTAATGAAAGGTCTTGGGTTCAGTAAGTGGTAGAGACTGCACTGTTTCAAGGAAAACAGTTGTGCAATCAGCTGATTAGTTCGAGATCACGCAAAACCGTCAGATTTACCCCGTTTTGGATACCCAATTTTTAGAGGCTGGGCAAGGCCTAGGAGGGTCTCCAGATCTCAGAGCTCATCCATCCATGACTGTTTACAGATTAAATAACTTATTTGGCAAAGCCGAATTTCAACCTGCGATCTTCAGCACAGCAACTCAGCCCTCAATGCACTGAGCTCCCCCCGATCATAAATTTTATAGTGTATTTAAATAATCTATCTAATGATTTCGTATTATTATGTATAAATATATACATACATTTATGATATATATATATATATATATATATATATATATATATATATATATATATATATATCATAAATGTATGGAAGGAAGTGAGTTGATATAATTATGTCAAGGAATACAATTGATCTGATTTAATTTCTGCAAGTAAATCAGTAAGTATAATACGCCATGATTATACGAATCTCTGTTCACAGAGTAAACAATATACTTGTACATAATGTTTATACGTTTGTAATGTTTATTATGATGTAAAAAGAGTTAATTATTACTCTTTGTTGTATAACTTACCTTTATATTTTCGAATAAATTAATAAATCTATTGTACTCCAGATTTCTCTCTTCAGATAAACATTTTTATTAATTTTACATAAACTATAAATGTCGAGGAAGAAAATGGTACGTATTGGAGATTAAATAAATTCTTAAACAGTAAAAAACTATTATTTTTTTTTTTGTTAATTTAAAGTCACTTTATAATGATTGGATTTATTGATCAAACGTCATGAAAAACTAATAATTAAAAAAATCGATTAAATCAGCAAATTAAATTCTCTTCAATATATTGTACTTCAGGGGAACGTTTTGCTATAAAAACTGAAAAATGTCTTTTATTTTTTATTTTAGAGTCTCTCAAATTTGGATAATTAAGAAAGGCATAAATAATGATAAATGTAAATCAAGGCAGGATTAAAACTTTGGGGCTTTTAAAAATTAATTATTTGATTTTTGATTAAAAATAGGCACTGATTTTGAGGACACCACCTTGTTTTAATGTTACTATTTTTCTAACCAATTAAATAACAATATTTTTATTTCTATACAATTAAAAACCATAAATACGATAAACCATGTAACTGGAGGGTTAAAAATAATTATACAAATACCTGAGGCGTACAACACATGAATTTTTGGTACACCTGATAAAGAATAAATCGATAGCTCGAAATTCGACCTTAAGTTGATCCTGGATCAAATTAGAATCAACATTGCGTTTTATTAAATTATCACTTGTTACTTTTTACAGAATACTGAACAATATACAAAAAATAACAAAAGAAAAAATCTGGATAAACGATTGTTTGTATTTTTCATTAATTATAATTAATTAATTATTATTAATTAATTAATAATAATATTATATAAGTCAATAAGATCCTAAATTAAAATTAATGTTCAAAGAACTTCGTTCTAGTGTATTCATCGCAAAAATTGCGGGAGCACCCTGGGGCTTTACGATCTAGGAGAGAAAAGGTTTGTCCTCGACCGACATGGGCCTTGGATAGCTCAATTGGCAGAGCGATGTCACGGTGAGACAAAGGTTCCGGGTTCAAATCCCGGTCGAGGGCCTATCTTTTCTCTTTAAAAAATAAAAATATTTATAACTCATAAAAAATGACCAATAATTATAAAAGATTGTTTGTATTGTAATATGATTGGATGGGCGGTAAAAAACAATTGAGAGTTCAAAATTAAGTATCACTTCACTTTATCAATTATATCTATAATTGTAAATTTTATTTATATTTTTCCTTAACACCTATCCCAGTTATGTGGTTTCAACATTCAACGGTTTCCTTTCATAAATGTTTGAAGTATCGAATTTAAAAAGAATTGTAGAATATTAAAAAAAATATTTTACCAAAGCCTAATTACAGCTTAGAGTTACCATTTCTCGTTAGCCAATTTATCCAAATTAAAGCATGCTAATTATATTAATATACAAAGTTTATGTATTAAATTAAAAAAAAATTTCTTTGTATTTTAGTTTTATGAAAATCTATTACAAACTACAAGTGAAGTACTTAATCATAGAAAAAAAGGAAGTGCAAAACTAGATGTTACGTAATTCATATCAACAAATATTTCAACTGTTTTTGTAACCGTATTTTTTTTTTTTTTTTTTGAGTTCAGCTAGGGACGAAAATATGTACAGACGTTGCATTCAGATTGGTCAATATAAACACTATGTAGCGAAATTTGTATACAATACTATTGAGCTACTGGTGCTTTCACTAAGACACGTTTTGGATTAATTTGGAGTAGCAGCAATATTTATTTAACCTCACTCAAGTCCGTACCCAGGAAAACATTTCGGGGGGGGGTCAGGTCAGGATCGAGGATTTTAATACCATTATTCATGATAATTTTTAAAATTTGGATAAATTTGCCCATATAAACTATTATTGGATGATGAATGATTTAAATGCAATACGCAACAACAACAATACTTCAATTCTTGATTTTCGATACGATTGTTAATTATTGTGAAGTTGTTGGAGGAGATTTTCAAGCAAATATAAGTATGCTTGTTGCAATGCACAATGATGTAAAATGTGTTGGATCCTCTGTTGTGTGTGTTTTTAAAAATTTAATTTGCACTTTTTTAACCTAGTATTAATTTTAATACTAACTAAATTTCGGAATTTCGGGGGGAGAGGGGAGGTTGACCCCCTAACCTCCTCCCCTTGGCTACGGCCTTGACGTCACTTAATTCTGGTATGGCTACTCGTACAATGCTATAGTGAGTCCTAAATTTTGTCTACTCAGGTATATTTAGGATAGGGATCTTAAACGTGTACCTGTCACCATAGAGGCTAGGGATTTTATTATTTATTTTTATTACAAAGGGCTTTTCCACTTTTAAAAAAATCCTAGGGCCAAACTACCGGGCTACGAACTCGCGATCCCGGGATTATTTTGTAGTTCTAATCTAATAACAGAAGACAGTTCGAAAATGTATTTATTTATTTTATCAAATTATAACTTAAGTTTTCGTGAACAAGGAAATGTGCAGATATATCATTCTTCTATCTGATGCATATGCCATAAAAATATTCCGTGATTTCCCTTACCCATAACTTTTCAAAACGCAATTTTGTATACTAGAGTTCAACAGTATATTCTGTATATAAATGAATTTTTTTTATTTTTCATTTAAAAAAAAATCATTATAACAACAATGCCTGTAAAATTGTAATGGGCCTCAGTTCCGGAAGTTGCTGGTTCGAATTCAAATACTAGTTTTAACCGTGTATTTGTTTCCTTTTATTATTCTTCAAAAATACAAATTATCGTGAGTTTTAGTAAGGAAAATAGAATGTTATAAAAGAAAATGTGTATACTTGGGTAATAATTTCATCTAGAAATGAACGTTTCAACAAACATGTATCGCCTATATTTCGAAATCTCAGTTGAAGCTTTTATTTCTTGATGAAATAATTACCGGAATCTACTCATTACCCATAATTACATTCTATCTACCATGCTAAAGCTCACGATAACTTTTATTTTTGGAAAATATGAAAAGGGAAACGAATAAAACAGTTAAAACTTTTAGAGACTCAACTCGAAGCGACAGCCTGAGGAACTGTTTAACCTTTTAATGTTTTTTAAATGAGAATTATCTAGGATATAAAATATCAATAACTACATTAGTGTTGATTTAATTAATACATAAACCTAGGAAAATCTATTTTTTTTTAACTACTGAATTATCACAAAGAAAAACTACCAAATTTATTAAAGCACTACTATAATATACTAATTAGTCAATATTAATAAAATTAAAATAAATTGTAACCAATGCTTACTTATTATTGGAGCAGCAAAGACAAGAACTCCTATAAAGAAAGCAGGAGAAGTAAACATGACCGATATCAAGACACCACTGGCCGCTAATGTCACACGGCGCACTCTTCCTTACTCCCTCTCAACTAAACTCTCCAGATTTCTTCTTAATTCGACTACTTTATAAATTAATAATATTAATTTTTAAGTAATACTTAATAACATAATCATGTATAGATATAATTCTGACATAAATAAAAACTACAAACCTCGTGTATGACACTTGTGGGCTACGAAGAGTCCAAATCTATAAATTACTAAACCACTTTTCAGCTCAGCTAAATTTTACAAGTTAGAAACTAAAAAAATACATCTAAACTTGCTACAATTAAGTTGAAAATTTAATTATGTATTATGTATATTATTATTTATTGAAAACCATCCTAAATTTTAAACAAACTTAAATAATAATAATCTCTCCCCTTGCCTCCCATGTCATTTCTTGATGTATTTTGTTTTATTCAAAACAGGTTGCTATGGAGATTTCAGTAGTACATAAATATTTAAATAACAATAAATAATATTAATTTAAAACATGATTTTAGGTGAAAAATATACTATTACTTCGTGAAATATAATAGTTTCTTTTTAATAATACAATATAAAGAGAAATAATAGTTGTTTCAGAGTAGGTATTGAGGTGGTTACCATGGTAACTCCTATTACGTAACCAGCTGTCATGGCAGTAATATTATACTACCAGTGTAAAATACGATAAATTGATTACGCGATTGATAGTAACTATCAGCTAATATGAACTACTAACTATATATAAACAAGGCATACCTTTATTTCTTATCAACATGACCGTGTATACTTATCTATTATCTTTAGTTTGATATTGATTTAATGCAACTTTTTGACGTTGTTTAATTCTTAGAGTAAGAATAAAATTAAAACATCAAATTTTACGTGGGTTGAATTTTTTTTGTATTCATAATTCTTTTATTTTAAATTCGCAGCTGTGCAGTTTCGCATGCAGTAGATTTGATCTCGGTATTTATAATTTTTTCTCTTTGATTTGCAGGAATGCCAAGTTTTTGAAATGATTAATAGTTTCTAAGCAAGTCTCTAGGCCATTGTCTCTGTAACCTTCTCGCAGAACAAAGTGGGAAAGAGGAAGAACAAGTGGATTTTATGATGATGAATGGCATGTTGTGTATTTACTGCGAATATATCATTTTGCAGTTGTGTATAGTGTGATTCGAAATAAACCAAGGAGCAACAATAATTTTTCTAAGAATTTTGGACTGTGTTATTTGTATCTTGTGTATCTGGACGTGTTTTACTGAACCCTTAGAGTTCTGCTCCATATGTCCAAATAGGTCTAAGTATAGTGTTTTAGATTAGCCGTTTGTTTTTGTTGTTTCGTAATAAAATAAAACAAGTGAAGATCAGTAGTAAAGATGCGATAATTGATTGTAGGCTCTTGTGAGTGGATTTTTTTAGAAATAAAATAATAAACTAAAAAAGTGTATTAATCTTGTTGACAATTATGGAGTTCTTATCAAAAACTCAAAAATAAAATAAAAATCAAGACATTTGAAATTACGTGGTCCTTATGTGGGATATAGACAGTCTGGGGGTGCAGTCAATATAACACAAAGTAAGAAAAATTTATTTATTATGATTTTCGACGTTTCGACCTACGTTGAAGGCCATCTTCAGGGCTGTTAGACGCCGGAGCAAATATGGACTAACGACGTGATCCTTAGTAGGCCGATACGAAAAAAAAATTATACAGTCTGTTTTAAATATTAATTTTTTTTCTTGTAAAAGTGATGTTACAAATCTACTTGTTTAGTTTTTAAATAACCATCTCAATAAGACCCAATACGATTTTTTTGGAATAATTTTCCAAAACTAGATATATCAAAATTTCATTTTAAAAATCTCATATCTTTTTATCGAGCAAAAATCATCCTGTTTTTTTTTTTGTTTTTTTTTATGGCGGTGACGTGGTTTGTGCCTGAGCGTTTTTATTATCTTATAATCTGCCTATCGTGTTTGTAATCAGGAATTGCGCGGCCGAATGATACAAATTCTCTTCGGATAATCAATAGATCAATGCTTGTAGAACAAATAATTGCTGTTAGTACTCAATTTTGTAGTTTCAAGATTCTGTTGGCATACTTATTTAATTATGGTCATTTAACTCATTGTGAGTTTTGAAGAAGGGATTACGTATTCGGTTGAAACCATAAACTGATGAAAAAAAACTATCTAGTTATCACACACAATTGCTAGTTTATGGATATTTTTCCCCAAAAAATTATTTGTTTTTTTTTTTGTTTTTTTATATCGTACCGGAAAATCTGACGCCATATAACAGTAGTAAGACCTGTGATACCATACGAATAGGAAACAGCAATCAGGAAAAGCTGAATAAAATTTGTCGGGCACATGAAAAGAATGAGTGAAAACTGGATGAACAGATATTCAATCAATAAAGTTATGGAACCCAGTCAGATGAAAGGTGAAATAACAAGGCTTGTTTTACAGAAAAATAATATCAGGACAGAGAAATATTGAGACAATACACAAAGGACCTTGTAGTGGAAAAAAGGAGGGAGGAGGGAAAAATATGTAAACACAAGCGAAGGAAAAAAAAGGAAGAAATTAAGAGAATATGGGCTGATAGGAAAGCTAACAAATGATAAACACGTTTCTTAGACTACCTCGATAGAAAAAACAATATTGAATATTTTAAATTAAGTGATTTGATAATACAATGAAATATAAAACGAAATTAATATGATGGTGAGGATTATAAATTAAAAACAACACAAAAAAATTATTTTTGAGATCATCCCATAGAATTGGATTGAATGTACTTTAAAAATTATTTGTTTAGCTACGGATAAATACGTAATTTTCTGGTTTAAAAACATAAAAAGGCAATTTATACATTACAGTTAAAAACTTGCAAATCTTAATCAGGATATCTGTACAAATAAATTATACTTAACGAATTTTTTAATTGACCTAAAAAAAAAAAAAAAAAAATTGCACAAGAATCTCTGCTTGCAATAATTTTTCTTTCCTTAACATTACAATTTTACGGTTACATTCTCGAAGATCTTACGAAAGTAGTTACAGCAGATCTGCATTAAATGTCAATCTCTATTGCTAATTCTATTCCAAGTTTCTCCAACAAAATATTTAATATTCCTTGGTGTAAAAGTACTGCTTTCACATTAAATGGTTTATTATATTTAAATTACTTTGATTCGACGCTATCTCAATAGTTTATAGTAGTAGAAAGTTGAGGCCAAAAGTAAAATTATTAGTCAGAGTTTGTCTAATTTAAATTAAACTAATGTAGGAGACATTAAATATTCATATTATAGTTATTTCTTAATTAAAACGGAATCAATATTCTGAAATGATTCGATGTATCGATTATCAACAGCTGATTGATAATAAACTTAGAGAAGGAAACAGCTGTTCATAAAATTATGATCAGTGTTGTCATGGAGACAGATTGTCGATTTCATAAATAGTTTTTTTATCCCGAATAATTGTTTAATTGATAAAACTTACCTACATTAAATAATTTAGAAACTTCATAAATATTATAATTAACTAATACAATATGCAGACAATGTACAATATATCTTTTTTAAACAATATTTCAAATCAGGAACAATGAACAAGAATATGCCTAGGATCTTCCATTGATTCTTTTAAATTTTTCAAATATTCAATAGCTTTTTCATCATCAATTAATTTCTTGTCATATGTCAGAGATACATACATCATCGGATATGCAACGATCTGTAAAAGTGATTATAAAATGAAGTGCATTTTTTTTCATGTCCTATAATCAGTTAATAAACAAAGAAAGTAATCAAGAAAACAATTATCTGCCATTAGCGTTCAATTATCACAAGATGTTATATCTTATAAGTTCCTTTATAATTTTAATAGCAAACAATGTTTTATCTCAAATTAATTTTATTGAAATTCGTTTAAAGGTTATAAGAGAGGTATTGCTAAATTTCATTGCACAAACATGCCTAAAATGCAAAAAAAAAATTGTAATTTTTGGTTGCCATGCACGAAATGCCTGAGTATTAAAATCTAAATGTTCACAAAGGATTGAAATTTGATCTGTTTATCGACAGCAAAGTATTTTTCTATAAAGTCAACTTTGGTCTTTTTGCTTCTCAGTCAACAAGTAATATTGACCAAGCTTTAAGGGGTTACCTGTGGAGTTATGTTTGGCATAATAACTTACAATGCACAAGATCGCGAGTTCGCAGTCCGACAGGTGCCCTTAAAATTGTTTAAAGGGAGTAAAAAATAATTAGTTATGCCGTCCTTATGAGGGGACGTAAAATTATGGTCCCAATCCTGTGTGGTGTCGGGTACGCGCTAAAGAACCCTATCCTAATTAGACGGAATTAAGGACGCCCAATGCAGCATCATCCAATTAGCCATACGAGGATACAGTAACCTTAAGTAAACAAATATAAGCATCTCACATCTTTAGCCAGTAACTGACAACAGAGGCTCGAGGCTGCCATTTTACATTCATCACGAAGTACTGCACAACTTAGGATTCTTACTTCCTGTAAAATTATATTATTTTTACCCCCCCCCCTCCCCTCGAACTTGGTTATAAAATAAAGTGCTAACCACTACAAGAGAGTTTAGGCTTCAAGCTCTCAATTCCTTTATCAGCTGATGATGTATTATTACCGACACGGCTATGCACTTAATTCAAGTTATCTATAAACGATTTAATTTAAACGAATACTCTTCAATCCCATATAATTAATCTTGAAGAATGGTGTCAAAACTGGAGGATTAAAATAAATTTCTACGAATCCCGTTAAATCACATTTACCCTCCGTCGTAAACCAATGAGTTTCTGTCCTCCAGTATCGTTTACTAACCGATTAAGATCCCACTGATTACGATACAAGAGATCCGGTACTTAGGACTACATCTTGACAAGCGTTTAACTTGGAATCCTCATTCTAGTATAAAACGGCATTTAATAGACAAACGCTCTAAGCTCCCAATTCATTTCATAAGACTCATATTCATGATTATTATAAGATCCATTAGGACATACGCAATAGAGCTTTGGGACTCCACTAAGCTATCAAATTCCTTTCGTATCCAATCCTTACAACCCAAAATCCTCAAAGCTCCTTAATTTGTTAAGAACAAAGAAATCCATAATGACCTTAATGCCATTTGCTACTGATCTGGCGAGTGACTTGTGGACTATTGGTTGGAATAACAGCCTACTCTGCCCAAAATCGCGGGTTCGTAGCCCGGCAGGTGGCCATAGGATTTTGTAAATGGAGTAAAAAAATCCTAGGTTATGCCGTACTTTGGAAGGGACGATAAACGGGAGGTCCCAACCCTGTATAATGTCAGGTACTCGTTAAAGATCCCTATCCTAATTAAACCAGGATAGGCAAAATTTAGAGCTTCTCCTAAAACTAAAAGATATGAGATACTCCTGCAAGATATTTTATGGATCCAATATTACCTTGTCCTCCTCGAATATTGGCCTCTTGATGATATTGTGCAGACCAAGCGTACATGTTCTGGAATGTGCTGGAGTACCAACCACGGAATCGATCTGCCATTCAGGAGCAACCGTGAACCCTCTTTCTCCTTTGTCTGTCTTATACGTCCCAATAGCGATCTCTTTCTCGACCTTAACAATATGTCTCGAAATCTCTAGATAAGACATTTTGTGTATATTTTTCAATGGATGAAACACAATCACCTGAAATTTGGCCAGTTTCAGAGATAAAATTCCGATAAAAAATTATTGGGTTGTCCGGACTTTTGACTATTATAACTGTAAACACTTATCAATAAACTAGAGCCAAAAGCTCAAAAAGAAACACTATTATTTATTATAATGCAATTGGGAAAAACCACAAAGCAAAGCCTTATGTTTCAAATCCAGTAATACACCCACTTACCGGTCGACGTTGCGCCTATTCAGGCATTATCAAGACATCAAAAACAAAAAAGGGGTTATCTGAATCACATCTCGAAGAAAAAGGTGCAATATTTATAAAGATTGCACCTTTTTCTTCGAGATGTGATTCACATAACCCCTTTTTTGTTTTTGATGTCTTGATAATGCCTGAATAGGCGCAACGTCGACCGGTAAGTGGGTGTATTACTGGATTTGAAACATAAGACTTTGCATTGTGGTTTTTCCCAATTGCATTATAATAAATGTAAACACTTATCAATTTTCTTTCAACCAAAACTGTTTGTTTACCTCTGTATCGGAAATAGTTTGTCTTTATTGAGTTGTCAAAGCGTGATTTTCGCTTTATTTTACTTCATGAGTTCAAACTGGACCTGAACGGCCAGTAATAACGAAGTCTGCAGCGATAGTAGTCCAAGTGCGTGCACTGTTCATTTTAAAAACCGATGTTAAATCCTGGACTATAAATCTTCAGAAATTTTCATGAAAATCGGGAAAACCATTATACGGTACGTATAAAATCTTAATTTATTAAAATTATTAAGACTTCAATTGGTGTTGATAACATCATATACAACTTAAAAAAGTTATAAGTAAAAAATAACAATTATTAAAAGAAAAATACATAATTCTTAAAAATGTCCCAAAAATTAGCAAAATTAAGCATAGATACCTCATAAAATGCATTTTTAATATCTAATTATTCCAACATTTTTTTCTTCAGGATCATCTAACTTCCATGATCAATTGTTAATATAAAAATGATTTAAACTTTGATCTGTGAAGTAAAAGGTTAGTTGTATATAATTATGTAATTTATATTTTAATGTTATTTAAAATTTGTATGTATTAAATTATTTAAAATATATAAAGCAACACAAAACAATTTTTCAAAAATTTTTTTGTTTAATTAGTTTAATGAAAATATAATATTTCGTAAAAATTATATGGAAAACAGTTAATATGAGAAAACTATTGGTAGGTTACTGGGTCAGGTTATATTTGTTCTTATTGGCTTTGTTTATAAAGTTGTACTATCTTATGTATTATTGCTTTTTTAATTTTAGAATAATAAATGAATATAGTTTACTTATTTCTCCTGCTTCTTTTTGTTATTTACTATACTATTTATTTTATCATTTATGTATAGTGCTTCAAAATATATTCTTTTAATTGGGTTATTATCTCTATGTATGTGAGTGCACTGTTCAACGGTGGTTACCGAGTCTTCGAGAGCGAGGCATGAAGACAAAGAAGGTCGTGCAAACTTTCAAGGTTTTTAACCGAATTCCCTGCCAGTTTTCGAACAGCGGTTCTGGGATTTTCTTCCACCAAAGCTCGGAGAATCGTCAAGAACAGAATTTCTTCCATGGCCTTCTTTGTCGTCGAAGGCTCAAGACTCCCTCTCGAAATTTCTGTTACCACCGAAAAAAAATGCACTCACTTATACTGCCTTCGCCCCAGATTTAGTCGATATTTCTGATTGTTTGGTAATTTTCGTAAAGCAAAATTATCCGAAAATCACGCTTTGACGTCTTGGTAATTTAGACTGCACTATTTCCAAGAAGCAAAGCGCTACTGAGGTAAACAAAAATTTTTGTTTGATAGAGCACTAATATGTGTTTACAGTTAAAAAATTCCTACAAACATAAACAGTTTGCTAGTTGAAGCAGTATTTCAAAGAAAACATTAGATCCAGAATTATTTTCCGGACAACCCAATATTACGAATAAATTTCTTTAAAGAAAAAAGTATTTACTTTTAAATGCCGGATTGCAATAGTGATTTCTAAGTCTTCTGATTCAACTCTCTCATCGTTCACGAGCTTTACGTTCAATTCTTTGTGAAGCCTGAGACAATGAGCAGCAGATTTTAGGAACATGCTCCTCAAGCAAGGTTTATTTCCATACTTCACTTCATAGACCCCAGCAAATTTGTTAATGAAATTAACACTATCTCTGAAAACATTTGATGCGATATGACAACATAATATGATTATTATTTAGGCCGAATGCCTTTAAAAACAATATTTCATTATTATAATTGAAGAATTCAGGAGAAAATCGAGGTAACTTTTTTCCTAAATGTTCAGCTGAGCAATCTTTACGGTTTTGAGCCGTATCAATTCACTTTTCTCCGGTTTTGACCAAACCATCGTGTACGTCATCGAAATCTATCTGAAACCACCGATACGAATATTTTGAGCAAAGATCGAGTTATCTGGTCTATCCCCTGTAGTCCTCAATTATTCCCTACATTAATCGATTTTACTAAAATAATTTTCATTTGTATGCGTGCAAAAAAAGGTACTGTTGGAGCTCAAAGCAATGTTTCATTCTTAAATATTTTATTATATAAGAGAAAAGATTTTTCCAGGGGTGGGATTCGAACCCGGGTCTCGCCCACGTCTCCGTCGTGGTGCTCTCTAACCAATTGATCTACCTAGACTCGTAACACGGCCAGACAAATCCATTCTCTTCACCGATCCCATATCGCCGCGCTCTCGTAATTTTGCGATGTATACACGGGAAAGAATGCTCAATGAAAATTACTTTAATTAGTATCTTGTTGACTTACGTCGTTATATTATTTATAATTTATTTTATTTTATTTATTAATTGTTATAATTTATAAATATTTTATTTTGAAGAGAAAAGATTTTTCCAGGGCTAGATCAATTGGTTAGAATCCTGTCCCTGGACAAATCTTTTCTCTTCAAAATAAAATATTAAAAAATTAAAACAATTAATAAAAAAATAAAATAAGACCGTATAAGATAAAATAAATAAAATTCCAACGAAAAGCCCTTAAGTCTCCAAATTAAAACAGAAATAGAAATTATCTGTCCAATATTTCGCCCATTCAGGCATCCTAAGGGTAGAAAGAGGATAACAGATAAACAAAAAATGAATAATGCACCCAAGAAACATCCCACCACCTCCAAGGCTCAAATGCAACTTAAGATTAAAGATGCTCAAGAGTTGCATTTGAGCCTTGGAGGTGGTGGTATGTTTCTTGGATGCATTATTCATGTTTTGTTTATCTGTTATTCTCTTTCTACCCTGAGGATGCCTGAATGGGCGAAATATTGAAATTTCTATTTCTGTTTTAATTTGGAGACTTAAGGGCTTTTCGTTGGAATTTTTCCACGGTCTTAAGATTTATGTAAGGTCTCTTTTTACTTTTCAATATCAATAAAATAAAATAAATTATAAAGGTTTCATTCCATTGAGAGTCAAATGGTTCCTACAACGTATGCACAACCTTCATTGGCTGTATTGGAACAGTTATTTAAAAAACTTTTAAAAAATCTATGATAATTGATCTATTTATACTATTTTTAATTAAAACACACTCACAGATACATATACACGGACACAGACACGCACGCACACACGCCACAATTCAATTTTTCACGAGTCAAGGTTAATATCGAAGAAAATTCTGAGGTTGGGAGGTAAGTAAAACAATACGAATAATCAATACAACAGAAATTACCGAGGGATCACCTGTGGTGTAGTGGTTAGCATTAACTTCTACGTGAATGCTATGAACCGAGGTAACCGCAGCCGGGTAGATTTTTTTTTAAATGAAGTGGACGTTCAATGGCGGTCTCGAGCCAGTACGGTATGAGATTCTCTTACCTGTATTAAAGATACCTGTATAGACAGCATTAAGGCCTCCTAATATAAACATCGTACGATTAGCCTTAGCAACATAGCAAGTGCGGATCCTGATTTTTTTTCTGGGGGGGAGAGGCACAACGGGCAGACAGGCAAAAAAATCAACAATAACTTAGAAATACACTAGCAGTATTTATAGAAAGGTTTATTTCTGTTATTTAAACAACTATCATCACATGATTTGCCTATAAGTATGTACTGTAATGGATTCTCCATAGTACACAATGTTTTACACGTGCCTCCGTGCCTCTCCCTCTTCTGGATCCGCCTATGCAACATAGTGTGACGTTAAATCAATAAACAACAAAGATTATCGAATATTATATAATATAAGGCTAAGAGAGGACAGTTGATATGACGCAGTCGTTTTCAGGCCATTACAAAAAAAAAAAAAAGCCTATCGCTGTTTACAATCTTCCGTCCACGGATTACCGAGCAAACTCAAATCCGTGAGATCATCCTTGCGCAATTCTCCCACCTACGTCTTGTCTATTCCTCAGACATTTACTAGTTGCTCAGCGCTTATTAACACTGTAGGAATTTATTTATTAATAAACTCGACATCTTTATAAGCCCATCTCAATCGCCACGATGCTATCTCTAAAATTATACTAACCGGGTGCTTGATTTATAAGTCCTAAATTCTTCAGTAGACTAGTCCTTTTTTGTAACTGTTATTATACGCAGAAACTTATTTTCGAAACCCTCAAGGCATTGTTCTCTTTTCAAAGTTTGCTGTAATGTTTCAATCTAGAGTTAATTGATTTTTAATTAAAGGGTTTCTTTTATCTAGATCGAAATTTTCAGGACGAAAACGAATTTCTGTTATTTTTTTAAGTTTTACGATTACTAATTCACGATCTTACCCACACTACGATCTCACGTTCATTACACTAATCTGTCCTCTATGTCGTACCAACACATGATCAATTTAATTTTGGGTTTGTGAATCTAGAGAAATCGATGTATAACTATGGAAATCCTCGTGAACGTATTACTTTGGATTAATAGTTTTTTGGTTCGTACCTGCCAGGTACTAGTTAAAGAAACCAATCCTAAATTATACTGGATACCCAAAATGTAAGACTCCTACAGTAGTATCGTCTGATTAGCCAAAGCATCATAAAGTGGCGTTAAATGAATAAATAAACAATTAGGTTTTTCGATTTGTACAGATTTATAAGTCTCATATTATTCTATTATTCCTAAATTCCTTCAAACTTTATTTTCTCATCGAATAGTAGGTATACTCCTTATCTTACGATCTTTGCGTTCAAATATTATAACATTATTGTTTGTGTGTTTGTTTATCTACAAATTTTTTCCTACCCAGGTATAATTAGGATAGAGAGAGATCTATAAAGAGTACCAGACACCACATTGGGTTGGGACCGCCATTTTACGTCCACTTTGAAGGACGACATATCTTAGGATTTTTAACCCCCTTGAACTATCTGGTGGACTGCGAACCCGTTACCTTGAGCAAGAAAGTGGTTATTCTAATCACTAAACCAAATGTGACCCTTGGTTACTTTTATGCAGTTTGACGTCAATCCACTCATTGATGATAAAACACGAATTTAATTTCATCATAACCATTGTTGTCAAACAATTTAATTGTTTACTGGTCTTTAATTTGTTTTAGAGTTTATCACTGCGAAAAATGAACGTACGTAATATTAGAATCCACTTGAATTCCATGAGGCAATTTTTTTTTAATCTCCAAATTTATTCCCTGAGATTCAATTGAATATTTTGGGATTTTAAACACTCAATAGGATTCAATAAATAAGTATGGACTATACTCTTTCTAAGACTAGGATTGTGCAGGGAGGTTATTTGTCGAAGATCATGCTCAACTGCCAGATAAAACACGAATTTAATTTCATCATAACCATTGTTGTCAAACAATTTAATTGTTTACTGGTTTTTAATTTGTTTTAGTGTTTATCACTGTGAAAAATGAACGTACGTAATATTAGAATCCACTTAAGTTTCTGATTTCCTTTTTGTGATAACCATCTTTATCCCTCAATAAACAAACAGCAAATACAATTGTTGAAAAGTATCCTGTTTAAAGTATTGACCTACTTCAGAATAAAATTTGAAATAAACATAAACATCTAACCAAAACAAGAAAACAAAGGGAGGTAATCATATACGTATCTGAGGTTATTTTACATCACTTCCTATTCCCTGAGGCAATTTGGTACTTGTGTCTTAACGCAGCCCTGGCTATTTTTGCCGACTTGTTCGCATGCGCGAGCAGTTACATTTTGTAATAGTTATATTTCTAACAGCTCATTTGTTCTATGTTTCTTCTTGCTTACTGAGTTTTGATTATTGCTGATTTATTGTTTGTTATTTATTGTTCGTTATTTGTTGTTTATTTTTTGTTTGCTAGTTTGTTATAGATTTTTCGTTGTTATTATTTTAGTTATTTATTTAATTAGTGTAAAATGCGTATTTGGGATTTATCGACAACAGAAGAACAAGCAATTATTTTTTTGCAGGAGCGAAATATTTGACCAAAACAAAGAAAATGTAGCAATTCCCATGAAATGAAATTGTATTGTGGTGAACGTTTCTTTTGGAAATGCAATTAAAATCTTGATATTGAAGTGTGTTTCGACGCATTTTCCATCTAAATGCGATTAACAAATTTTTTGTCAATAAACTATTGTGATTTTTCATAACTTATTTGTTTTAATTATAGTGATTTTTTATTATTTGTATTTTTTAATTGTTCATTGTCCATTCTTGTTTAGTTAATTGTTCATCATATATTACATTTTTAAATATTTTTTAAAAATAATTTTTCATTATTGTGATTTTTCATTCTTTTATTTCATAATTGTTTATTGTTGTTTAATTAATTATTCATTATTATTATTATATTATATTTTTCAATAAATTCTTTTGATTTCTAATTGTTGATAATTTTTTAACCCCAATAAATACGAGGTAACTGTTAGAAATGTAACAGTTACAAAATGTAACTGCTCGCGCATGGGAACAAGTCGGCAAAAGTAACCAGGGCTGCGTTAAGACACAAGTACCGGTATTTTAATCCACAAGGTATTTTAATCTCCAAATTTATTCCCTGAAATTCAATTGAATATTTTGGGATTTTAAACACTCAATAGGGTTCAATACATAGTATGGACTGTACTCTTTCTAAGATTAGGGTTGTGCAGGGAGGTCAGAGATCATGCTCAACTGCCAGGTTTTCCACCATTTAGTGTACCGACTTTGTAAAGGCTGAATGAGCCACAGAAGGAATTGCAGATCCCACAGGATCCAATCGTAGCTATTAACTGATCAAATAATTTATCTGTCACAGCTTCATTTGAACTAGGAACCTTCAGGATAACAATTAATTAATTAATTCAGTACAATATTTTATGACAAATTTGGTTGTTGTCTTTTTGAAAAACCATTGTATATTGCAAAAATATTCAATTAAACTAGAGAAATTCAGGCTTTTATTGACAAAAAGTGTTGTTTTTTGTGCAAAAAGGAAAACACTTTAAAAAATCATATCTTAAAAATATATCGAGATAAGAAGGTATGATTGGCCTTAAAAGACTCATATCTTAATTCTGCCAATGTGATTGTCTATCTTAATTTCAAATATACTATCACTTCTTCAATTACTGACATTCCCTCCTAAGATATTTTTCTATTATGAAAGCTAATAACTTTATCTTTCAAACATGAGTCATTCAGAATTTTTTTCCAAAAATAAGAAACCAATTTTTAAGACTTCACCGATTCATAAAAATTGATTGTATACTTGAGCCAAATTTGAAATAGTTTTCTCTTTTAACTGCCCAGGACTGATATTTTACGTTAGGCTTAATTTTAAATTTACTCATAAATTTGAAATCAATTTTGCCATTTCAGGCTTTTTTAACACTTACTAGACAAACACACTAAGCCTCCAATTAATTACAAAAGACTCATATACACGACTATTATATGGACTTATGAAGCAGAGCTTTGGGGCTCTACCAAGCCATCATATTTCTCTCATTTCCAACCCTTACTATACTTAATTAATGCTCCTTACTTTTTAACGAATCAAGTCATCCATAATGACCTCAATGTCTCATTTGTTGCTGATTTGGCTCGAACCTGATATTACAAACTTTATTCCCACTCGAACCTTTTTAGCTACCTATTCGATTCCCAATTAACCTCCGAGGCATCTGAAAAGAAGATTGCATCGTGACCTTCTAAATTGAATATTTTATTTGAATACTACCAATGAGCAGTTTTTCTACTTGCTTTTACCTCATGCCATTACATTTCATTCACTCTATTTACTTGTTGCATACTATAATGCAGATGTAAATTTAAATAAAGATATTTTTATAAAATATTAACTTAAATGTATTAAATAATAACTTATTTATTTAAATTAAGTGATTACTCACTCCATATTTATTTCATTAATAGTTGTCATGAACTGAGGAATCGGAGCCACCGTGTGTTGTGAATATGGACTCGGAATTATACTCCTTTGGGATTGGAGATTGTCGCGGATGTAGGAATCAGTAGGGTTTCTGAGAGGCTCTGTTAATTTCAATTTATCAATCTTTCTATAAATATTTACTGCCTAATAAGATAATATACTTCAAAAGTTATTTTTTTAAATTAAAAATTTTTCACAATTATATATATTTAGTCTAAGGTGTATTGAGTCATTATTAATAAATATAAAATTTAAACTCAAAAGATAGATTATTCCAAACAGGTGGTTCTAACATTTTCGAATCTTTGCACCAAATAAAGATTTAAATATTTTTTTTTTACTCCCTCGTAAGTTCATTATATCTTCAATTTAATTAAAATAGATTTAAAATATTTTTTAATTCCTCATTCTACTTCAACTTAATTGAACTCTGTATAATATGGATTAATCTGATCACTTTTTCTGATTATAAAAAAAAAACAGTAAAAAGCATAATAATAAGCTTAGATATTTTAATTAAATATATATAATATATAAAAAATATATTAAAAAATATTTCAAGAACAGGTATGTTTATCCATTTTAAATCATTAATGTTAATCCTAACATGCTCAAGCAAATCTTGAACCCTCACCTGCAAATGCACAGTCAATTCCAGGCCATGGACTTAAAAATTGGATATTTCAGAAGATTTTATGGGAAAACCAGAAGGGAAAGGGTGAGGAATGTGACAATACGAACTACTTTGGGCATATGACCAGCAAATGAGATTATTGAGGAGCACAGGATGAGATGGTTCGGGCATGTCTACCGCATTACCAAGGTTGGTGGGTTTGGCTCAAGCTGCATATGAGAATTTTTTAATGCACCCATGATCATTTTCAGCATTTCTCTAGATTCTATAGTCTAACATTTCCTCATCTATATACTGTTATAACGTAACTGATATCCTAATTTATTTTTGAGCATTCACTTGTTTAAACATTTTCAATAACAATAGTGCTACTAACATGTAGCTTTGTTTTATTCTTAGTTAAGTGTGATGTAAGCAAGTGACTTTTTTTATTTTATTTTTTACCTACTGATAATTGTGAAACTCAGTTTAATTGTTACAACTATTAATCAATAACTTTTAAAGCAGCTAGTTCGTCTTTACCATGTGGTTGAGGCTCCTGTGGTGAAGTTGGTACTACAACCTTTTCCTCCGTTGTTGGTTTCTCCGTCTTATTTTCTGGAACATTAGATTCCTCCGTTGGCCTAGAGGGAGTATCGGGACTCTTAAAATTGGAGATTTCTTGTTTCATTGATTTATCTATTTTGCCAGCTTTTCCAACCTGTCAATGGAAAGAGGAATATATATTTTTAAATTTTATTCTCAATATTTTGATATATTATTTCATTCTTCAAAGACAATAATAAGAAGAGAAATACTGTGAAGAACTGAAGCAACTCTATCGCTTTAAAGAAATCAGTTCCATTAAATTGCTCTTTACCATTTCCAGCAATGGATTGATCTGAGGAGATGATTGAAACCTGTCAAAAATTAGGAATTGCTGACTAAATCCTGGAAGAAGGACAAAAAGCTTTGCTATTAGACCCAGCCAGCATTGCCAGGAAATTTCTTAAGTATTTCAGAGACAGACCCAGACCCTCCAGTTGAATATGTTAATGTTTGGCGAATATTTCCAGTGAAGGCTCAGTAACCGAGAGAATAATAATTTTTAAAAAAAAAAGGTCAACTGGTCAACAACAAAAATGGTCAACAATAAGTCGTCTTATTATTAAATGACTATAGAGGACATGGTTCCCTCAGAATTTGAAAAAAAATTTTAAATGGAATAAAAAACTTAAATTGAGATGAATTGACTTATGGTCGAATTGTTAAACATATAATAAGTAAAAAAAAAAAAATGAAACAATTAAAACAGAAGATTGAGAATGGCCTAGGCCGAAACGTATCTCGAAAATAAGGAATAAAATTTTTTTTTTACTGGAAATATATTTTTTTCTCATATTTAAATAATAATAATGATAAATGAACATTGGTCACAATTATTCCAAGAAATTTAAAAGACAGTATTTATGCATGAATCTCAGGAAAATGGTTATTTTTAGTGATAATATTTTCACTAGTTTTCAAAAAGTTTTAAATTGTGAGCATGTATTTTTATCAACAATTAAATATGATTTTTGTAAATAAATAGCCAATCTGAATATATGAATATAATAAAAAAAAAATTATATTTTTAAATAATCTTAGGGTACATTTCCTAAGATATATACCTGATACATAAAAGTTGTTTTTTTGCAAAAATCACCCTTATTTCTCATGAACAATAAATATATTAAAATTATGGAAACAACATAAGAATATTTTCAGCTATTTTGAAGGGTAACTACAAGCAAATATGGTATGATTCATGATTTAAAACAGTATTAAGTTTGATACACAGTGAGCACAATTTAATATATATATTATTAAACCCACAGATAATTATCAAAGATCAAGAAAAAAGAAATACCAGCATTCCAACTTTTTGCTTATAAACTCAACATCAAACCATGATATGAGATGTTACTTTTGAAAGTGGTTTATGTCCACTTTTCATATTCCCGATATCTAAGGGTTCCCATTTGAATTAGATTAAAACTATGTGCAAAAGGGCAAATTGATATATCACTTAGCCAGGAGTGATGTTTTTGACCCTACACGCCTTTTAAAATTTATTATGAAATAATATTCATTATAATTATTTAGAAGAATAAACTTTATTTTTAGATCCTCTACGTACATCTTTAAAAAAATATTCCTTTTAACCAAACATTTGTATCACTATTTATGTTATTTTCTGTTATGTTACATTATTAAATTTTATATCATAAACTATGTAATTAGAAGATAACTCAACTTACGATTTCTTCCTCTTCTTCATAATAATCTTTTTTCCGCTTTTTACTTATTCTCTTTCTTTTGGGTTTCAAACCATTCAAAGCATCTAAAACAAAATATTCAATGTAAGATAAATCCTTACACTTTGACATAATTTAGCTTATTTCATTTTTCGAATTAATAATTTATAAACTTATTAATAACCTGATAAGGTAGTCCCCTTAAATGAAAGACTTCCCGAAAGATATTAGTTAATAGAGAATTACACATATTTCTTGGCTTGTTGTTTTTTTCTTAATTTAAATAATTATTCTGGTGGATTTGGATTTAGGTAGTGGTCTATGGGAGGAATGGCTCAGTGGTAGAGAACTGAGTTGCCATACCGAAAATCCTGGTTCAAATTCCGCTGCAGGCAAGACTTTTATTTAGTCTGATAGCAACAGGAGATGGATCCTATTGGATCTAAGACCCTCCTGGGGCTCACCCAGACTATAAAGTGGGAACCCAAGATAAGGGGGAAAATCTGGCGGTTGAGCGGGATCTAGTAAAAATCACCTCACATCACAACCGTTATCCATGAAACAGTACAGACTCATGGACGTATAACAGAGTTGTAGTGGTACAGATTTTTTTTCTATGAATGGAAGTTTGTTAGCAGAGATTAATGAGATTGAGCATTCGGGTTCGCCAAGCCTTATTATTATTACCAAATAATTAATACTGTTAAATATTGGAGGACAACCAACAAGAAAATGACTTATTCTATAAGTTTAAAAATTTCATAAACTGATATAATCAAAAAGGCCTTTTAAGAACAAGGTTATTACAATATCATACTCAATATATACAATAATAATAAATTAAATCCTTATTTTATTGATTTGAAAGATAATATTGAAAGAATAGACAAGAAAATGCGGAAATATTGATTTTTCTAGAATAAATAAGGAAGAAAGTTGTTCACAATTGCCATAAAGGCATTCTATTTCAAATATAGGTTGGAAAGAACTAACCTAATTTTTAATAACATAAATTTATTTACTATTATAAATTATTAATAACTTTAACTGGTTGAAGTATCTACATTTCAAATTTTTAACTTTCCTAATATGATATTAATTAATATTATGCATTATTTTCATGTAATTATATATTTTTTGGCATATGCAGGATGTTATTTTAGGAAGTGGTATAATATATCTTATGGTTTCCATTTGAATTAGTTTAATAATATGGGTAAAGGAACAATTATTTTTATCACTGAGTACTTAGCTTTTACTTTAAATTTTAATATGAATTAATAATCAAGAAAATTGTTTAAAAGAATCAATAATTTTTTTTAGATCCAAATGGACTTGTAACACTTTTAAAAATAATAGCTCAAATATAAAATGCTAAGTTTTTATATCCAGCTTATATTCATTTAACTTATTCAAAGTTATGTAAACATATTATAACAAACTGTTATAATAATTTAACAACAGAAAAAGAAAATACAATTCTTACCAAGTCTGATTTTAAACAGCTCATCGCCATGAATAACTATATCGCCTTCATTTTTTCTTCTAACAGCCACAACTCCAATTACTGGTGCTTTGATATCTAGGGTTTTGTCCTGAAACATTTTAATAAAATAGAGCCAAAACTCAAAAAGAAACATTAACATTTATAAGAATGCAAATGGAAAAAAACACATTGCAAAGCCTTTGTTTCAAAATTCTGGAGTAAAACAAACAGTTGCCAGTCGACATTTCACCTATTCAGGCATTATCAAGACACAAAAAGAGTTAGATAAATCACATCTCGAAAAAGAAAGTGGAATACATCCCACAATCAACAGCCCAAACAGGCTCATAACCCAGCTCCACACCAAGACGTTCAACATACAACTGAACTCTTTTATAATGTTTTTTGAAACATAAGGCTTTGCATTGTGGTTTTTTCCATTTGCATTCTTATAAATGTTAATGATTTTGGTGTCTTGATAATGCCTGAATAGGCGAAACGTCGACTGGTAAGTAGGTGTATTTTTTGAAACATAAGGCTTTGCATTGTGGTTTTTCCCAATTGCATTATAATTTATACAATAAACTTATTTTTTTTTTTAAATTATTTTATTGAGTTGTACAACTGTCATATATACATCTAGTACAATTGCTATGAGAATAAATAATACATGATAGGACATGTAGAGACACTATCCCACTGGAAGCACTATAAATAAACTTATTAAAGTTAAACAAAAGCTAATAATATAACAATTAATTTGTCCAGATTATTAAAACATTAAATTTGTAAGTTAAATGTAGATTAATTCATATTTTTTAGGAGAACTTTCTTAATGCCATAATAATAAATAATGTAGATAAAAATAGTGGCAGTAAGAATATCACCTACAAAAGTTTATAGACATTATAATCCTGAAAGAAAAATGCAAACAAATAAAAAAATACATAAACATAAACAATATTGATAATAACTGATATCACCTCTTTAAATCTGATTCTGCAAACGACTTCTCCGACAGTGACTCGAGAGCCAATAGCTGGAAAACAAAATGTTTTTTATAATTTAAACTTTAGATAAGACAAGCACTAAGGAACTGTAGTTATTCAAAATGTATATGGCAGATCAAAAGCAAAATCATGCAGCACTAAGTTTTTATGTTCATGACCAAATGAAAGCGAACATTTAATATATCGTCCCTCCTATCGCAAAGCATCAAATGTGAAAAAAACACAGTTTTCGTTTTTGACTCATAGCAGTTGCTTTAGGATTGATAATTGATATAAAATTCATATAGAGGCATCCATCAGTCACTAAAACAATGTAAAACGAATGTCATTGGTTTGACTATAGGTACTAATTTATATTGAACCTTGAAACTGCTTTTTCTTAATTCTCCTCAAAAGTACCGATTTTCACATTCAATAGTTGGAAATGGCAGGAACAATATTGTTAACTGTTAACCAATTCAATTTGTTAAGCGAAAAGAGTTCTTTCCCTCAGATTATTCTGATTTCCCTATTACCGAATTCATTTGTGCAAACTACAGTTATTTTTTAATCCAGAATTTAGAATAAAACTGTAGCTTTAGTTTAAAGATTTTGTAAGTGGAACTATAATTATTTAGGGTATCTGCTCTCAAATTGTCGCTTCGAGTCGAGTTACAACAAGTTTTGACTGTTTATTCTTTTCCCTTTTGATATTTTCTGAAAATACAAGTTATCATGAGCTTTACTATAGAAAAGAGAATGTAATTATGGAAAATGTGTGTATTTCATTCAGAGATGAACGTTTCAACATACATCATCTGTATTTCAAAATATTTTATTTCTTAATGAAATGATTACTAAAATCTATTCATTTCCCATAATTACATGATCTTTTCCATTCATGATAACTTGTAATTTTGGAAAATATTAAAAATTAACTGAATAAACAGTTAAAACTTGTTGTAACTCAACTCGAAGTGACAACCTGCGGAATATTGATAGGTAGATTTACTGCCAGGTTTATTCTAATCAGTTCATTTACAGTAACAATTGTTCGGGTTAATAAAGGTGAACTTTTTAGATAATAAGTTTTCTTAATATAGTTTTAATGATTAAAATATACTTTGATCAATACAGAACACATTTCAATTTCAAACACTAGTCAATAAGAAAATTAAGAAGTGATTTTATCTGGAAGTAAATCTAAAGTTGAAAAAAACAAAACATGTACAGTAACATAACCAATGAAGGATCTTGGCTTCAGTACATGGTAAAGACTGTAATGTCCCCATGCCATTAGTGAACGGAGATGAGTTGGCCGAGTATGTACACTTAATCAGGCATATGTAACCCTCTAATTGAGGGTACATACTTTATAGAGGCTGAGTAAACCCTAGAAGGATCTGCAGACCCCAAAAGGTTTATCTACGTCTGATATTATAATAGATTAAATAATTTATAAGCCGCAGTCAGATTTGGACCTGTGGCCTTCAGTCCAGTAACTCTTCTCTACCTAGCTTCAAATTCAATATAAGGTAAAGTAAAATGATCAAATTGAATTAAATATAGATATAATAAAGCAAAGGAAGTATCTTTTAGATAAGTAACACAAGCAATGAAATTGAGACCTTAAAAATGAATTATAAACTTAAATGGCAAATATTAATAAAGTAATTTTATAACTAACAACTAAGATTGAATAATGAATCAGCTCAATGAGTGTACTTTTTTTTTCGTTTTTGATTTTCCTCAATAGTAAAATTACCTACAATATCCAAAGAGCTAAAAAAGCTATTTTGATAAAAATTACTATTCGCTAATAAGATAAACTCGTCATTTAAAAATAAAATATAATAAACAGTTATATCAATAATTATAGAAACAAAAACTTACAAGTAAAACATTTATAATCATGAACTGTGAGCAGGGCGTCTGGGCTCTATTTCTACCATTATTCGCGCCTTAAAACATCATACCAACCATGCACAGGATTTAAAGAAAAAAAAATTATAAAACCTCAAATCTGAAAGGATATATGGTTATGCAAAACATTAAGATAAATTAATGATGTATTTTATGAATAATATTCATCAACTTGTTACAAAGCCAAAACGCTATTATATGATTAATAAACGATATACTCTCTCAAGCTGTATTGTTGTTTATAGTAATGTATGGATTTATTTTGTTAAATGTATTTAACTTGAAAACCCAAATTAAGTTATTTGACTCAACTTCCCAAGTGGATCAGCCATTGTACCGTACGACCTCTCCAAATGGAAGCAGGAACACTAAGGTGGAACAACAGAGGGGGTGCGGAAAAAAAGGTGGTGATCTAGGAATATGGAAAGGTTAAATGAAAAGTACTGCTCTTCAAGGTACGCCCACGGAAGTAATGAAAAGAAATGGATTCAAGTTATTGGGAAAAAAATGATTTAGGTTTTCAGATCTCAGTACGCCAGTTTCCTCCAGGAAATTTGCTGAGGAATAAATACATGTATGATATCTCGATGAGATCTTGGTACGAGGAAAGGCATGGGATTTTAGAGAGTGGAAGATAAGTTATTGGGATGATCTATTAACGAAAGGTTGGTTTGTTTATTCATTTAAGGCCACTTTATGGCTAATCACATGATGCTACTGTGGGATCCATAAATTTTTCATTTGCAGGTATATTTAGGATAGCTAGGCTCTCGGCCCCCACGTAATGTCCCTTCCGAAAGTCAGTATAACGAAGGCTTTTTTATTTTATAATTTTTCAAATTCCTAGCATTACTCCCGGGCTGCGATCTTGGGCATACGAGGTGGTTAGCATAACCATACCGTAACAGCATAGATGGCGCCTATCAACGAACGAATTGTCTAACCACATACGTAAGAATAAATAATGACGGATGGGATGAAGGAGAATTGTGATCAAGGAAGTGGACTAGAACTTGTAGAAAGAAGTCTACAATTCTTAATTATGATCAGGAGACCCATAATTATTAATTTATGGAAAATATGTGTAAAGGAAAGATTCATACGGGTCTGTGTTGGCCGGTAAATTAATACATAGAAATGAATCCAAAGATAATAAAAAATATGAATATCAATTACATATTGTTTATTCGCACATGTTTTTGTTTATATTGAAAGCTTACTTTTTTCCCATTCTATGTGACCTGGAGCTGTCGATTCAGCAGCACCTGGTGGCGCTCTCACTATGACCATTTGAAAACCATCTTCTTCCTCAGTGTTATCTGTATTAATCAGGAGCATCAAGTACAATAAGATATACTTTAAAATAATACATATGTATTTAAAAGTAAATAGTGGAAAAGAAGTTTAAATTTTTACAGGTAATGCGCATTGGGCTAAAACAGCAAAGTTCTTGGCCTATTATTATCAGGATCGATGTTTTAATCCTTACAATCGTTTTGGGGTAAGGAAAACGGTTCATTATATTTGAAGGTTTGAACGAGATCGGTGATGTAATACGAACAAGACTTTTTACACAGTCCAGATTTTTATTTGCTAAATGGCCAAGAGAAAATGAGTTGTCACGTACAAAGCCCAGATCAAAGAAACGGGTTTAAAAACAGTTAGAAAACAAGAAAAAAAACAGCAACGACGCTCTGAAATCAGCTAGAAACACATAATCTGGGGAGAGGTTACTTAAGGATTCGCCACTGAAATTCAATAAAAGAGAACTGCAAAATAATGAACTAGAAAATAAACATTAATTTGTGAACGTGTAAGAATTGAAAATAGAAAATAAATAAAATATTAGAAACGATTGAGGCAAATTCATTTCACACGACCTCTTTGCTCCACCCAGCTGTGTTCATAACCTTCACTGCACTTCTGTCATAAAGGTTATAAATAGTTCGTCACTCATCTTTTTTGTATCATCTAAAAATTCGCTCTGACATTGTCAATATCAATCCTTAAGTAAGTTGAACAATCCGTCCTGGAAATTGGTGTGTGCAACTCAGTTTTCTTCTACTCATTTTGCTCAACTTTTAAATTTTATCTTAGTAACACTCAATTAGATCATCAGGAATTAACAGGGAATTTACAATAAGCTTCTCTTTGTTTACACACCTATCATTGTCAACGATATTTAAAATGGTAGAGGTCAAGATTCATCGGTACATCATGGCTTTATGCTATTCTGATGATAGTAAATTTGGGAACTAGAAAACAACTGTTCTTGTCTTCCATTCTGATTGCTGGAAAACATAGTTATACTATTATTCCAGAACTCTTCTCTCTTGTATCATTAAACAGGTATGTGTTAATGTTCTTCAAACTTCTAAATATTTCAGAAGGTTTGTGTTAATAGTTTGAAAAGTAAGCATAAAATTTCCAACACACGCGTTAAATGTCCTAATATTATTGGTGTAAGTAATTTGTTCATTAATTTCCTGATATTACAGAGATGTGATATCATAGGTGCTACGATTGGCTATGAACTTATTATAGATGCTTGGCTTTCATGCGGAAAATACACCTGCAAAATCTCTCAAAGTTTTGCCTTCAATTTTTATTGCAACTTCGACATTCGATGCCAGCTCACATACCCACCTTGTCGAAAACTGGACTACTATACAGCGTGTATAGTCTGACAATTTTTAAAACGACCTGCGCAGAAGTCGTCCTCGGTCCGGCCACGAATAGAGAAACCACCACCTTAATATTCAACTTATCATTTTTATGTGAATTCCTTCCCTCTTTGTCATGGTGTACATATATTAAATTCCCATTTGTTGTAGTAATACTTAGGAGGGACACTTTCAACATGTTTAAGTCTATAAGTTATCGAGTAACTACTCACAGTAGAAGTTTAAAACAGGGTACAGTTTCATCCTATGGCATACCATGGTGTGTAACCTGAAAAATAAAAATGGTACTGTCAATGTTCATCATTGAAACTTTGAAGAACTGCCCTGCTGTACGTTGCAATGTTAGAATAGGAATCAATAAATAATTTTAAAAAATTGTTGACTCAAACTATATATGTACCTAAGTGAAAATATCTTAAATAACGTTTCTTGTTGTTTTTCATATTATATAAATACACTTACTTCGAAGGGCATATTCTAGATTCTTGATGGGTTGATTGTAAAGGGATCGGCTTTTTTAAATTTCTTTCTGGATGAAGATCTGATATAATTGATTTTCCGTAGAATAGTCGGTATATTGCCCGCATATTTTGGATGCATCTTGAACAAAAATTTTGTTTCGTTGTACTATCTTTGTGTAATTTAATACTAATTTAACATGGTAATGTCATTATTAGTGGTAATTTAAATGTTTTCCTGAATTATACAGTTGCATCAATACTCATTTCACATGTTTACTGGGAGATTGACCGTTTATTATTTGTCAAAGTTTATTTCTTTGATAACCTAAGAAATAACAAAACAATCAAATTAAGAATAAAGTACTTAATAAATAAGTGATTGATAAGCGGGACGATAATTTAATTTTAGTTGAGGGGCGGACTAAACACAGGTACTTATTTTAGTTTTTAGTTAAAATTAAATAGTTATATACCATATTGTATGTTTGGGATATGGCGTTATAGCTTAAATATATATTTTAAAAAGTCAAAGAATTTATTTGAAAAAAATAATTGATTTATCAAACTATTGAAAACTACTGTTGGCTACTTTGATCTCTTGGCGGGTTAATTGTTTTTTTTGATAGTGTTGAACTAAACAGTGAATTGTAATGACATTCTTCTGAGCATAAAGAATCACTGAAGCTCACAAATAATAATTTAATTGAAGTCACAAACTTTTACAGAACTAGCAATTACAAACAATCATACAAAATGCCCTGTGAGATTATAACTTTGCAACTTGGCCAATGTGGAAACCAAGGTATCTCTACTGTTATCTTTTGAAGATATGCTTATATCTCATACTATTTTTAGTTCTAATTAATTTGTTTTTATAATGTGTTTAATCTCTAATATTACATAGTCATTGCATCACAATGAAATTATTACGTTTATTTATAACCTTCCTTTTTATTGATTGTTTCCAATTTCATGTCACCATTGCTTTGTGATTTTAGCTTAGTATTTTTGAATTTTAATTTAACTTTTTTTAATGCATTGACTGTGTTTATTTGACTCTCTTTTGAGTTATGCCCTGTGAGATTATAACTTTGCAACTTGGCCAATGTGGAAACCAAAGTAAGGCTTTTTCTCCCATTTCATTTATATTCTGTTTAATAAATAATACAAAATACTATGATATAATGATTTGTACATGTATATCTGTGATCTTTGTTGGTCGTGTTTTGAAATTATGTGTTTTCTCAATTTCTATGTTTATAGTTGGTTTTGAGTTTTGGAAAAAACTTTGTTCCGAACATGGAATCAGTTCTGATGGAAGGTTAGAACATTATGCTACAGAAGGAACTGATCGTAAAGATGTTTTCTTTTACCAAGTGAGTAATTGTTAACTCTGATATGTATATTTTGTTATCTGTTCCTTAGTCTTCACTTTGAGTTGAGTTACCTGTTTTAACTGTTTATTTGTTTCCCTGTGAGTATTTTCCAAGAAGTCAAGCTTCAGTATGGAAAATAGAATGTAATTATGGTAAATGTTAATCATTTCATTTCACTTCTGAATGTTTCAAAAAACATATCTTACTAATATTATAAATGTGAAAATTTGTATGTTTGTCACACAATTTTCACGCAAAAACTACTGAACGGATTTGGATGAAATTTTACATTAATATAGGTTATACATCAGAATAACACTTAGGCTATAGCAAGTGCGGATTTATGGGGGGGCGCACGGGTGCACGTGCCCCCCTACAGTTTTTAGGTACTGTGGAGAATCGATTATGGTACATAATTAAAGGCAAATCACATGATCATAGTTGTTAAAATAACAGAAAGAACATGAGTGAAACTATTTGTTTTGATATCCTATTAATCTTACTAATATTATAAATGTGAAATTCATTATGTTTGTCTCTCTTTCACGCAAAAACTACTGAACGGAATTGGATGAAATTTTACAGTAATATAGTTTAAAAAATAACATAAAGAACATTGGTGAAACTATTATTTTGATATCCTACTAATATTATAAATGCGAATGTTTGTCCCTCTTTCACACAAAAACTACTGAACGGAATTGGATGAAACTTATTGAGCAAAATAGGTTATACATCATAGGCTACAGGAAGGGCAGATTTATGTGGGGGCATGTGCCCCCCCTTTATAGTACATAATTAAAGGCAAATCAGGAACTTAGCATCTTGAAATTTGTAGATAGGTTCATTGAATAGTTAAAGAAAGAAATTTTGATAATTCCACCCCAAGGGTTTCCCCTTTAATGTAATAGTGGTTCAAAGGTTGTATAGAATCCCTCAGTTTTGAAGTTAGAAATCTGAAATTTTGGATGTAGGAGTAACTTATATTTTAAAAAAATAATTAAATTATTTATTTAAAATGATCTTTCACGAAACTTTATGTGGCAGATAAATTCCACGCGAGCGAGGCAGTGGGCATAAGCTAGTATTATATATACTTTGGAATAATAGTTGAAACTTTTATTTCTTGATGAAATGATTACTGAAATCTACTAACATACTACTACATACTAAAGCTCACAATAACTTGTATTTTTGGAAAATATTAAAAATGAAACGGATAAACAGTTAAAATTTGTTGTAACTCAACTTGAAGCAATAACCCGCAGAATAATTACTGTATTCTTCTCTAAGAAATCATAATTCATTAAAAATAATGGCCTCTGAATAAAGTTTTATGTATTGTAGTTATATTATTATAATAGTTGTATTATTATAATAAAATAATGTGATATTATTATCAAATAATTTCCTATTAGCAACACTAATATTTATGGTGATTTTTCTACTCACAAGTTGTTTTTTTTTTTATTTTCTTGTGATCCTTCTCATCTTGCATGGGTCTTATAATTTTACTATATCCGAAGGCATATTATTTGATCCGAACTCAATAATTGAATCTAAAATGCTTATTTTAATAATTATAATAAAATAATTTTTAATTAATTAAAAATATCTGTGATTTTTTATAGGCTGATGACGAGCATTACATCCCTAGAGCCGTACTCCTTGATTTAGAACCGAGAGTTATCCAGTCCATCAAAAATTCCCAGTATGCAAAGGTGCTTATTTTTTAAAATATATTGTTAGTGCAATGTTAAAGTATTATATTTGTAAATTTATCTGTTGGTTTTATTACATTTTTACATATTGTTACCTATTCCGTTTACAATGCCAAAAAATACCTGACTCTTTGACCTCACTAGTCAATAATAGTTGTGAGATGAAATGTGACTGTTTAATAAAAATTAGAGAGGAAAATAGTTGACTGGATGATGTAATGGAGAATGGAGATAGTTGGGGAAGGGGGGGGGAGTCAAAAAATCCCCAAATAAGTCAAGACTTATTTTTATTTGTGCTGACGTTTCGACCTTTAGGGCTATGAGAGAAAAAACACAGGTACCTTTTTCTTTTTTTTCTCTTATAGCCCTGAAGATGACCTACAAAGTAGGTCTAAACGTCAGTGTTTAAGAAACAATATTTATATATCCCCTTGTTGCCATTTAGTATTTATTTTATTTTTATATGGTATAAAAATGCTATGGTCGTAAACGGTCGGCCTGGGCACTCGTACGTTATCGCTTATGTCACATGCCTAGAGCCGGTCAAGCCAGTCAGTTACGAGAACTAGTAAAGTGTGGACAAGGGAAGTAGTTGCTCCGTATTGCTCAGTGCAATTGATGCTTCCTTCCTGAGCCTCTTCTCGGCTCACTTTAGCACGATGCTACATTTCTTCACACCTCCGTACCATGTACCATAAGAGGACACATAAGGGCGAGAAGAGGACACACTTCGCTAGTGCTGGCTCCCCAATAGTCTCAAATAGTTGTATGTATGTCACTGTAACTATTGTATTTATATTCATATGCAATATAGCCTCTAAAATTGTTATCAACTATATTGTTTGGGCACCACCTCTTCTTCACCACGTAGGGCCGTCTCTTCTTCAATTTTTGGGGCAATCCAGCACCAGTGCAACACTGTTCATTATCCTCCATGAGGATGCATCCGTCGGCACTAAGTGCCACGGAGAGAAGAAAGACTGGGAATGGTGCCCAGCCTGTTATGTATGTCATTCTTTGACTTAATTAACATTCAACATTAATATTTGAATATATATAATATATGAATATCAACTTAGAAGGATTTTATGGCACATTGTATAAGGCATAATTATCCACGTGTACATAGGAAAAACACAGTAGAATCAAACATAACAATCATATTAATCATTAGCCAGTCATGATGTTTTTCATATATATATATATATATATATATATATCTTACTATCTTACTAATATTATAAATGTGAAAGTTTGTATGTTTGTCTCTCTTTCACGCAAAAACTACTGAACAAAACTAATGAACGGATTTGGATGAAACTACTGTAATATAGGTTATACATCAGAATAACACATAGGCTATAGCAAGCGCGGATTTATGGGGGGGGGGGCATGCCACCCAACCAAATTCCACGCAAGCGAAGCCGCTGGCAAAAGCTAGTATATATATATATATGTATGTATGTATGTATGTATGTGTGAATGTATGTGAAATGAAATAAAAAAGACTATGTAGCGGGTAGCAATAATGTTCTTATTTCACAAATACCCTAACCCGCTGGCTCCGGCAAACTCATTCTTCTCAGGAAAGATTCAGTTTCTAATGTTAAAATTATCATGCCTGAACAGTCGGCACAAATAGAAATAAGTGTTGACTTATTTGGGTTTATTTTTTTATTGCACCCCCTAACTATCTCCATTCTCCGTTTAATAAAAATATTTGTTGCTACATTGCATCTTCACATCTACTCCATTCAATAAACAAGTTGCTACATTCAATCACAACTTAAACCTAATTTACTCAGTCTTTAGGAAACACCATTTTAGGATTGTTCTAATGGTAAATAATTTTGTAACAATTTATGTCTGTCTATATCTGTAGATTCAATGCATTGATGATGATGATATATATAAGTATTATTTCAATGATTTAAATAATTAAAACTTATCAGACCCTATCACATAGGACTGCTTTATTTGACAAACCTTCTATCCTCATCTTTGTGTATTATGCCTATCTCTATCCTTAAACGTTCTTATATATTTTTGTTCTGGGATCATTTATGCCTCATCCTCTTAAATTTGGATGCTCCAATGAAATATAAAGTATTAATATGAAATACTTGATTACTTAGTCTAAAATTATGTTTTATTTACTATACCAGAAGTTTTTTATGACATTATTTTAGTTCAAAGGGAACTAAATCAAGATCTCTCTTTTTTTCAATTGGTCTCGAAATCAAGATCATTTACATTAAAGAATAATTGTTTTTTTAGTCATTTAATAATGCTACGATTACTGTGAAACATGTAATTCACTCGTGAATTTGGGGTCGTAATAAACCGGAATGTGGATGGAGTTGTACATCTCAAATTTATAGATGGTATTATGGATCTTATAAAGTATATTGACATTTTAAATAGAAATCTCCTAACTATGGTCGAAAGATTGGAGAAAAGAAAGAAATAGCTTCGATAATATCTTCTTTAACCATTTTTGAGTTATGTGAGATAAATCAACAGATATGCAATTATCATTTACAAGAATGTAAATATATTAATAAATTTATTAACACAATTATATTACTTGTTCTAGCTCTACAATCCCGAAAATATCTATCTATCAAAAGATGGTGGAGGTGCGGGAAATAATTGGGCATCTGGGTATTCACAAGGTGAAAAATTGCAAGAAGAAATATTTGACATAATAGAAAGGGAAGCTGAAAACAGCGATAATCTTGAGGTAGGGATAACTATGAGTGAATAAAATATTTTGTTGAGTATCGTAAGTTGTTAATATATATTATGTAAATTATTATGACTTTAATTAACAACTTATTTATGTATCTTTATGTTCTCCGCAGGGATTTGTTATGTGCCATTCGATAGCTGGAGGAACTGGTTCCGGGATGGGTTCTTACCTTTTGGAGACAATTCATGATAAGTTCCCCAAAAAGTTGATCCAGACTTATAGCGTGTTTCCGAACCAAGATGAAATAAGGTACTTATATTTTACTACTTCAATTATAGAATATAATAGAAAAAAAATTGGTTTCAGTTCCGCAGATGGTAGCTTTGAGTTGAGTCACAACAAGTTTTAACTTTTCAGTTCTTTCCTTTGAAATGTTCTCCAAAAATAAACATAATCGTGAATTTTAGTATGGGAAAATGAATGTATTTCATCAACAAATGACCTTTACAACTAACATATACTACTGTGATCAAAAAGTAAGGTGAATTTGTTTATAAAATTTAAATTCTTTATTTATTCTTCCAAATCAATTTCATCCCCTTCAAAGTAATCCCCATCCGATAAAACGCACTTTTTCCAATGCTTTTTCCAGTCCTCGAAACAGTCGGATTAGTCTTTTTTTGGTATAGCCTTCAAGACCTTCGATTCGGTTTTTATCTCCTCAATCGTGTCAAAACAGCGTCCCCGCATTGACTTTTTGAGTTTGCTGAATAACCAGAAGTCGCATGGAGCCAAATCAGGCGAATACGGTGGTTGCGGAACAATATGAATCGAGTTTTTGGCAAAAAAGTCGTGAAGAATCAATGCAGTGTGAACCAGTGCATTATCGTGATGAAGGAACCAAGAGTTGTTCGTTTGGCCATGAAGGAAAGATAATCCCAAGAAAATTTCAATAAATATGCATTCGTGAGATTTTAGACAAATAACTTTTTTTAAAGTTATGTATATATAGATGATAGTTAATTGATGCAGAAGAATTGTTAAATAGATTGAAAATTAAATGAATTTGTCGAAACGTCTTAAAGAATTATAAAAATTAAGAAGTTAAAAGACTGGAGAATGGTTTTTTCCCAATATATAAAAATCAAAAGATTACAGTCCAGTTTTACATTAATTTATAACTATGTCTACCTTGAGCAGTTTGAGCTGATGTTTACCTTTGAATAAAATTGAATTACCTATTATTTTTTTGAAATGCTAAAGAATTTCATTTAGTAATTATTCCACAGTTTGTCCCTTCGATTTTAGTCTTTAACTTCTCAAGTTTTAACTTCATATGTTTCTTCCTTTTTAATATTCTCCAAAAATAATAATATTCGTGAGTGCTAGTATGGAAAAAAGAGCGTAATGTGTAATGGTAAATGTGCATACTTTGGTAAACATCTAGAAATGAATGATTCATCAAACATATATCATCTATAAATTTCTTAAATATTTTATTTGAAAAGAAAAGATATGGCCAGGACCTGGACTCGAACCCGGGACCTTCACCTGTCCGTGGTGAGCTCTTTTCCATCTCGGCTATCCTGGCTTCGCTTCACGGCCAGTCATATCCCTTCTTTTCAATTGATCCTACATTTCCGTGTTCTCGCACTTTGCGATGTATACACGGGGAGAATGTTACTTTAACATTATTTTATTTTGGATCTAGTTGACTTAAAGTCGACTTGAAGTTGACTTGAAGTCGTTAATATTATTATAATTTATTTTTATCTTTATATTATATAATTTTTTAAATTATACCGGGTTCGAGTCCCGGTCCTGGCCATATCTTTTCTTTTCAAATAAAATATTAAAAAAATTATATAATATAAAGATAAAAATAAGTTATAACATATCATCTATACTTTGAAATGTTAGTTGAAACTTTTATTTCTGATGATGAGTAAAAGTAGATTAATTACCAAAATCTGCTCAGATACATTATAAAGCCTACAGAAATCTCAGTTCATCTAAAAAAAAAATGTCATAACTCGGTGGTAATTATAATGACTATAATAATGCTAATAATAAAACAAAATCTAATTTCTGTTGCAGCGATGTGGTAGTGCAGCCATATAATTCAGTATTGACCTTGAAAAGGTTAACCGAATCTGCCGATTGTGTTGTAGTCCTTGATAATACTGCTTTGAACAGGATAGCCACGGACAGGCTACACATACAGCAGCCCACTTTTTCCCAGATCAATGGCCTCGTTTCAACCATCATGTCTGTCAGTACGGCTACACTAAGGTAATTCAAGTTATTACTGTTGTTAATTAATTATAAAAGGTTGTTACTAAAAGAAATATTGTTGTTGTGAGATAATGCTTAGTTTTAAGATTTCAATGGAACATCCATTTTGATTAATTCCAACATGATGTCTGTTAGTATGTTCATTAATATCTTGCATGACTCCAAATGGTTAGTCATTGTAAGTTTGGATTTAGTATTTCAGATGGTTTAATTAAGTAGTTGTATAATTCCAGTTTTAGTCACTATGTGGTAACTGGAAGTGGTACTTTATTTGGAAGTCATAATTTACACTCGCGGACAAAAAAACCGGCACACCTAGAATTCTATGTGAAAAATGCAGATTAGAGCATTTTTCTGGTGCGTGAAGTAATAACTACAGTTAGCCAGGTCAAAGCAGATTACTATCCTTTATACATTTACACAAAAGGTCTTAATTCTCTCGAGGATTGGGGATTAAAACTGAAAGATAAGGCATGGAGTTCAATTCAGTTACTCTTCGGGTGACTTTTCAGACGCTCTTTCCTACGGCAATATTCTTCCAATAAGAACTATTTAAAGAGTAAAAATGGTTTTGCAGCCTGAAGTTGTCACTTGCATTATCGCTTTAATCGAAGACGGCTGAAGTCAACGTTATGCGGCCAGAGTGCATGGAATTCCTGAAACAACCGTTCGCCGTGCAGTCCAGCGGTTCCGGGAAACTGGTAGCTATGGTAGGAGACCCGGATAAGGCCGTCCGAGGGTGACAGACCCAGGAGATGACCGATTTATTGATGTTCAGACCCTACGAAATTGTTTCCATTCAGCGGTTGAGACCTCCCACCGACTCCGTGGGGCTTGGGGTACACATGTCAGCGAGCGGACAGGAGAAGGCTTGAGAATGCTTGCTGAACTCAACTTGTATTCCAGAGTCCTCGCATCCGGCCCTAAACTCACCCCAGTGCACTGTACAGCACGCCTGAACTTCTGTTGCGAACATGGTGCTTGGACTGTGGACATCTGGGCCTCTGTCCTTTTTTCAGATGAGTCCAGTTATAGCCTATATGGTGCCGATGACTGAGTTAGAGTGTGGAGAAATCGAGGAGAGCGATTTGCTCAGTGTAACATAACGGGAAGAGTGGTGCTCGGAGGAGGCTCCGTGATGGTTTGGGTATGACAGAGCTCCATGTGTTCCGGAGGCCAACCCTTGATGCTGGCACGTACATTACGGACATTCTAGAGGAATATGAGGTACCATTTGCCCCATTCATCAGCCCCAATTTTCTTTTAATGCACGATAATAAACGTTGCACACGTGGTACGGTACTACCTGAATGAGGTCGGTATCCGAACCTTGGACTGGCCAGCTTCTAGCCCCGACAACCCGATTGAACATCTTTGGGACCGACTTGGGACAACGTTCCGGCGACAAGGACTGCTCTTGTACGCGAATGGGATTAGATCCCTCAAGATCGCGTTGCCTACCTCATGAGAAGCATGCCTAGAAGAGTCCAGGATGTCAAACGAGCAATAGGCGGCAATACTCGATATTAAAGACTTGGATATCGAACAATAGAGGCTTTTTTTTTTGTTAACAGAGAATATAAGTGAACTTTCTTCTTTATTTTTGATTAAAGGCTTTGTTGTCTATTGAAGTTGTGTTTTTTATCATTTATTCTTCTTCGAGAATGTATTCCTGATAAAAAGGTAAGAAAAGTTTGACCGTTTACCTGTTTGCATTCATTTTTACGTAAAAATGTAGGTGCGCCGGTTTTTTTGTCCTTGAGTGTATTTTCAGATAAATATAAATAACAATATAGATTGTTTTAAAATTAGCAAACAGGTATTGGTACTTTGCATATAATGTTTGTAAATATTAAGAAATTATTTTTAAATTTAGTTTTCTACCAATGAAAATAACATTAAATTTTAGTTCAGTTGGTTAATCGGAAGTGATAATTTACCTGAAACTCTAAAATACTTTTAATCTCCCATCCCATGGGATGAAGACTGCTTGTAGAAAACATGATGATAAATTACCAATTATATTGGTTTATAAAAATTTATAAAGAAAAAATTATATTGGATTTTTTCAAAATAATTTTTTTCTTTATTAATCGCTTGGAGCGGGGTAGCTCAGTCTGTAGAGCACTGAGTTGCTATGGTGAAGGTTTGAGGTTCAAATCAGGATATGGAAGATAAATTATTTAATCCATTAACACCCATGATGGGCCCAGAATCTTCCTAGGGGTTACCCTGCTCTAAAGTGTGTAATTGGGGGAAAAGCAGATGGTTGAGCATGATCTCAGACAAATCTCATCACTGCAGAACCGCCGTCCTGGAAACAGTACAGTCTCTACCATGTACTGGTCCTTAGACCCATCATGGGATGTAGTGTTATAGGAAAAATTATGAACCAGAATAATTTTTAGTAAGATGTGCTTAAAAAAACTACAATCCAGAATATGAAAATTATTAACAGAAACTACTTGGTAGTTACTAAGTTCTAAATAGCTACTTTAAAAATTCGTTTTATTTAATCTGATTTATTTTAATTTAATTTATTTAATCACATTGAATGTATTTAGTTTGAAACCTCTGTTTTGTATGTTCTGGTTGGTATATTTACATTTATTTGTTTATTTAATTTGAATGCCTGAATCTCTAGATTATCCTTGGTTTTAGTAATTGCAGGTTGTTTTTATATACATTGTTGTAATATGTTTTAAGATCTTTTTAAACGTGATTTATTCAGTAAAAGTAAAGAATTAAATTACACATAAATTTAACTTTAAGTTAAGGCTAACACTTGTACATAACCAATGAAGAATGTTTTTAAGATAAATAATTACAAACAGATGATTGAAAGATAAATAACAAAAACAATAGATAAACACAGATGATTGAAGATTACTCAAGTAATCTTACACCTCCCCCCTCGAGGTCGCTTCTTAAGGCGACAGGGGGAAGTAAGGAAGGAGCTTGCTGGAGTGGAACAAGTTTGAAATGTTCTTCCTCTTACCACTGGCTACTTCGTAGAAAGACGAAGAAATCTGTCTGACGACTGGGAATGGTCCGATCATAATTGGATCAAGCTTATTGCAATTCAACTTATTTCCATTTTCGACGTAGACCCAACATTACCAACGTTGAAAGTATGTTCTTTTCTATTCTTATCAATGTGTTACTCATTAATTATGAGGCTCCTCGTTGAATTCTGGAAGGCTATCTTGTGGTCTTCTTCTAGAGAGGATGGAGTGTTCCAATCAAGTGGAGATATAGGAGATTTATGACCGAACAATAGATACAATGGTGCAAAATGGGTGGAACTGTGGATGGTATTAATGTATTCCTTTACACATTCTTCTGCCAAGGTAGATCAGACTCTTTTAGTGTCATCATTGATCTTACACCGCAGTCGAATAACTAAAGTTTGATTCAATCGTTCGTTTAATCCGTTGGATGTGGGATTGTCAACGCATGTGAAAACATTCCGAGTCCTAACACTCTTCTAATACTTGAGGAAATCGGTTGAGTTTATGCTGCCTGTATATTGGTCACCCAGGAGAATTAAGACATCATTTCGTTTAATTATGGGATTGAGTAAGTTTATGAAATCTTTGACCCTATGTTGTTGAGATCCATGCATATCTTGTAAAGTGGTCAACGAGGATGCGCATGTACTGATGTAATAGGTGTTAATTAAAAAAATACTTGATAATGATAAAAATACATAGATTATAATTTCAGCTTAGTTCTGGATCAAATAAGGAAGTTATATTTGATGCCCATATCAGATTTTTATTTTCATTTTTGTTACCTAAAAATATTTTAGGAATTTATTCTCCTTTTTTATTATTGTTTTAGGTATCCTTCGTACATGAACAGTGATTTAATTGGTCTGATTGGACCATTAATCCCGACGCCTCGACTGCATTTCCTCATGACAGGATATACACCTTTAACAGGTGAAAAAGAGGTATGTAAGTATTGCTATCTACTCTCAAATAATGCTTTATTTGTATATATTTTTTGTTTTATGTAGCTTAAATGTCTATATTTGCAATGCAGTCTCCGAATCCTTTTTCAAAACTTGTCAAATTTTTTCTTTAATCCTAAAACAAAATATTTGTCAGAATTATTAAATATTCATTTGAGTGGATACAGCTGATGGTTTTTTTTTTTTTAGGAGACATCTGTTATGAAAACATCAGTGATGGATGTGATGAGGCGACTCCTTCAACCGAAAAACATGATGGTCTCGACTGAATTGGACAGGCTAGGTTCCCATTGTTATATATCCATTCTTAATATAATTCAGGTGAATATAAGTTAAAAAAAATTAGGTATTTTAATATTGAAAAAAATTATAATTATATATTGTTAATAAGAGGGTCGGCTGATAATTCTTAGACCTCTCAATGAAAACAACATTTTAAAAAAAATTATTTATTTCTCAACATAATCTCCAGAAAGGCTAATATATTTGTCATATTGGTGTTCTAATTTAATTAAACCGTCTCTATAATGTGATTTATCAAGGTCCTCAAAATAGCTGTTTACCGCATTGATGACCTGCTCGTTGTCCTTCGTCCTCCAAGAAATTGTTTGAGGTTAGGAAACAGGTGGTATTCATTTGTTCCTAGATCTGTCGGATAGGGTCGATGTTCAAGCTATTCGAACTTTAATTCACAAATTTTCCCCATTGCAATGACCGATCAATGGGCTGAAAAACTAAAGTTGTCTTATTAGAAATGCTGTTGTTGAAAAACTAACCAAGCTACTGACCTTTAACTATAGATGCAATGTAGTTTGAAGTAAAACTATGCAATGCTGGTCTAACTGGCCTAGTTGCTCCCTATATAAAAAATATGTTGAAGAACATTAGTCGACCTTGTAAATATGAGGAAGAAAATGCTCCAGGTGGAGGTAAAAATAATTCTGTTATATTGGCAGAACTGTTTATTGATAAGCCAACGTTTCGACCCACACGGCAGATCTTACCAGCCTTGAAGAAGACCTGCAATGTGGGTTGAAACGTCGGCTTACCAATTAAAAGTTTTCCCTATATTTACCTTCTTCACATTAAAGCGTCTGAATTACCTTCGTCACCTGTTCCCTTTTGAAATCCGTAGACTCCTAGTTTCTTCCTTAATTTTCTCTCATTTGGATCATTGTATAGTGTATGGGGGTGTCTTGAAGTAAAATTAAAGCGGTTGCTTAATTCCTTTGTTCGATTCATCTTTGGAATCCCGATATTACGAAGAGTTGAAGTGGCTTTACCCTTCCTATCCCCATAAGTACTTCCTAGCATCATTTCTTTACCAAGTTATCCAATCCCGCCGACTATCATACATTTTCGATCTCCTTCAATTTAAAAACACAGTCCCCTCCCGTAACACGCGTTCTCGGCTCTCTGATCTATATTCAGCATCCCACGGAACAGCAGCTTTCGACACAGCTTTCCTTATCCGATCCTCCTCCCTTTGGAACTCTATACTTTCTTCCATTCATCATTCCAATAATCTTCCAACCTTCAAATCCCGTATATTCCATCACCTATTATCCCTACAATTCCCAAAAAATCGAAAATAGTAGGGGATCAGTTTTGAGTTTAAATTCTCTTCATTCGATGAATGAAAGATGTTTTTTTTAATGCACATTTGTGTGTGTGATTATGTATGTATATATATATATGAGTGTGTGGAATTTAAACCACATACATATGTATTTATATCACCTAGTTAGATATTAAAAAAAAAAAAGACATGAAGGAATTAAATTATTTTTCTTCATTATTTTTTGTTTTTTTCTTGGCATAAATTTGATATATATGTAACTATAAATTGTTTCTTTTATATAATTATTGTCGACTTATTTCATTTTTTTTTCTTTCTCTTCTTCTAATCTGTTTTTAAAATATTGTTATTGCAGATAATTCACATTTTTTTTTATTATTCTTTCTCACTTACTAAATTATTTGTAATAATTAATTAGATGTAATTATTTTATACTTTAAGACATAATAGCTTACAACATTTTACTGTATTGTTATTCTAAAGGGACTTTTCCCAGAATAAATAAAGGCATTATTATTATTATTATTATTATGATTATATAAGAGAATTTTCTCGGCCTCCACCCAGGCTATTTTCTTCCTCATATACTACTGTGATCAAAAAGTATGGTGAATTTGTTAATAAAATGTAAATTCTTTATTTATTCTTCCAAATCAATTTCATCCCCTTCAAAGTAATCCCATCCTATAAAACACACTTTTTCCAGTCCTCGAAACAGTCGGATGAGTCTTTTTTCGGTATAGCCTTCAAGACCTTCTTGATTCGGTTTTTATCTCCTCAATCATATCAAAAGGGCGTCCCCGCATTGGTCTTTTGAGTTTGCTGAATAGCCAGAAGTCACATGGAGCAAAATCTATGAATACGGTGGTTGCGGAACGATATGAATCGAGTTTTTGGCAAAAAAGTCATGAAGAACCAATTCAGTGTGAACCGGTGCATTATTGTGATGAAGGAACCAAGAGTTGTTCGCCCATGATTCTGGCCGTTTCAGACGAACAGCTTCAAGAAAACGAAGCATAAGGCTCTAACCTACCTACAACCTAGAAAAAAAAAATCTACCTGCCTTCCTAATGCCTGGGAGTTTTAAATGACAATTTCACCTTATTTTTTTATCACAGTAGTATAAAAAAATAGTTTTTATAGATGTACTACTTAGAAATAAAAAAATTCTTAGTTTAGTAATTTTCTTGTTTTATAATCTTATTAACTGTTTGTTATTTTCTAATTTTTTTATGCCATATTTTGATATTTATTTTAATTACATTATTGTTTGATACAATGATTCGTTAATATTAGGGAGAAGTCGAAGTTACACAGGTCCATAAATCTCTTCACCGTATTCGCGAGAGGAAGATGATACAATTCATCCCATGGGGTCCTAGCAGTGTTCAGGTAGCGGTATCGAGGAAGTCTCCATATGTACATACTGCCCATAGGGTATCTGGCCTTATGCTTGCCAACCATACTAACATTGTCTCTGTAAGTCATCTATATTTTTATTTTTAATATGTGGTGTGGAAGAATAGTTAACTTGATCGTTTTTCTCTTATTTTGTTTTAGCTGTTTAATCAAGTGTTGTCACAATATGATAAGCTGCGAAAGCGTGAAGCGTTCTTGGAACAATTCAGAAAACAGGCCATGTTTCAGAATAACTTGGAAGAGTTAGACATATCTAGAGACGTTATTCAAAATTTAGTCGACGAGTATTACGCTGCTACGAAACCTGATTATCTTACGTGGAAACCTGCTAACCTCACTAATAAAGCTAATAAGGTAGTTTACTTTGTTCATTTATTTTTTAAGTTGTGTGACTTTTTCTTTAGGCATAACTATCATATATAATTAATAAAGTTTGGTTTGATCGTGTAAAAACCCAACATTTCGACTCCTCGAAAAAGATGGATTTAAGATTTCAAATATGATTGTTGAGTTTTTGTTTATGGAAACTTTGTTGTGTTGGTAATCAAGAATTACATTTCAACTCAATTTGAACATCTCTTTTTCTTCCTCCTCAATGCCGCTCAGCGTGGAGGTGCCTCGATCCAAACGTTCCATCTGTCTCGGTCTCTCGCCAATGCCTTCATGGAATCTTATAGTTTTCCTCTTTTCTCCCCTATTTTAGACACATTAGCCAGCCACAACATCCTTGGCTTGCCTCTTGGTCTTTAGCCAGTTGGCCTAGCTTCTAAGAACTTGCGTGGTCCGCGATCTTCATCCATTCAGGATCTACATTGCTGTTCCTTTTTAGTAACCAATGATTAGAAGAGGAAGATAAATGAAGAGGTAAAATGAAGGTTGTTATGAAAACCAAAGTATAACACTGTTTCTATCATAGTTTTTTAATTCTTTTAAATATTTTTTTAAAATTTGTTACCATTTATTTATTTATTTTTTTACTCTAAAGATTTTCAAAATATATAAAGCGTTATTTATGTTCTTTGTTTCAAGCCTATCTTCGACGATTTGGATGACCCTTGTAATTATCATTTATAATTATTCTATTTTAAGTTTTTTTTTTTTTAAGGATCTGTGAATACATTCTTTTTCTTTTTCTTTTTCCAGCCTTCTTCTGATGACAGCCTGGGTACTTGAGCAGTTTTATGGGGGAGATATTGTTAGTTTTTTTAAAATTATTATTAATATTTTAGTAAGTAGTGTCCAGAAACAAACAATTCCCACCTTTTGTGATCATTTAACCAGTTACGAGTTACTAAAAAATTACTAAAGTTACAGTTCTTGAATCTCGTTCGTTAGTTTAGATTTATTTATTTAGTGTATTAATGATGTAGTTATTTATATTTTTTATTAATGCTGCCATCTTTGTTGTACTTTGTTAATAAATTAAATTTTTAAAAAAGAAAAGAAAACTTTCTTTCTACCGAACTTCAGAGGATTTGCATTCTAGTTTATAATATGTTTTGACAAAATTTATTTTGTTTTTCAAAAATTACTTAATATGTCGTATACTATTTAAAATATATATAGGGATTATATTGTTATTGGTTAGTTGATTTTGAAGGTATATGCATTTATTGTGGATGTGTTTGGTCTTTGTTATATGCTGTAGCTTCGGGGTTAAGAGTGTCCATCACGGCTCTACTGTACCATTTTACCCGCACCACTCAGCCGTTGTCCACTTTACCATTGAATTTTTCTTTGTCTTTGTTCTATGTAGATCAACTGTCTTTACTGTCTTTATGAAATTTTCTTGGTATTCCTAATCAATAAAAACAATAAAATGTTTTACTACCTCATCTGTTGACTTCATTTGTTGGCGTTGTTGTTTTTACTTCCTCTCAGACTTTTCCCTCTTACCTATCTCTGAATATCCTTTCCAGCACTTTTCTATTAAATACAAGGAAACATTTTTCCTCATATTATATAACCAGAGTTCCTCTGGTCCGGTGGTCTTCCAGGTGCCGGTCGTTTCCTGGTTATCGTGAAAGGGACCGGACCTACAGCCTCCTTCCATCCGTATATAAATTCCCTGGAGCTTGTGTAGTTCTCATACTTCACAAGCGCAGGGAATACCTCCTCTGTTATTCTATATATTCTAGTTTTCCTGGACAACCTCATATGCGGTGCATGATGCCACTATATGCCCTGCAGTTTCCGGAACTCCGCAGCTGGGGCAGTTGGGGTCCAGGTCGTACCCATGCTGGCTTAGCTTCCATCGGGAGCCCCATGCCCCGTGAGGATCTGTGACATCCAGTAACCAGGCAGGACCCACTTGGTTGCTCTTCTTGCGTCAACGGTGGGGAAGTATTTCCTCAATGTACTTCCTTTCTCGCTTGTCACCCACCGCTGGTTCCTCGCCAACAGTGAGTCCTTCCTGAGCTCCTCCTTCCATTTGCTCGGATTTGTCTGGATCCTCACTTGTATTTGTTCCGGTAGAGCTGCCAAGCCACTTCTTTTCACATAATACTTAGTAGCATCTTCCTCCAGCAGGAGGTCTATAGGCATACCTCCTGCCAGGACCTGCACCGCCTCGTGGGATGTTGTCCTGTATGCCCTGGTCACTCGTGGCAGAGCCGTTCTCTGTGCCGTTGCCAGCTTTCTTCTTTGTCGCTGTGTAAGGGTTCTGCTCCAAAAGGGGGACGCGTACCTCAGGATTCCCAGGGTGACTCCTTTGTAGATTGTCATGCTGACTGGGTACCTGAGGCCCCAGAAGGCACCACCAATTCGACACATGCCGTTCATCGTCCGGCTCACCCTCGTCATCAGGTGGTTCAAGTGAGGGGTCACGTCCAATTTCCTTCCAATCCTGATTCCGAGGTAAGTGACCACCTCACTTGTCCTGATTCTCTGTTGTTGTATGTTGAATCTGATAGGGTGAGCCCTATCCGTTCTTCCTCTCAAGAGAACGGCCTGTGTCTTGGCGGCTGCCATCTCAGACGATGCTACTGTGGGAGCTCTAAATTTTGCCTATCCAGGTTTAATTAGAATAGGGATTTTTAACGAGTACCTGACATCGTACAGGCTCGGGACTCCCGTTTGATGCCCCTTCCGAAGGACGGCGTAACTAAGGATTTTTTACTCCCTTAAAAAAATCCTAGGGCCACCTGCCGGGCTACGAACCCACGATGTTGGGTTTAGTAGTTTGTTACGCTAACAACTAGACCATAGGTGACCGTCACGAAACTTTATGTGGCAGACCAAATTCCATGCGAGCGGAGCCGCAGGCAAAAGCTAGTAATTTATAAGCTACAGTCAGATTTGAACTTGGGGCCTTCAGTCCAGTAACTCTTCTCTACCTAGCTTCAAATTCAGTATATGGTAAAGTAAAATGATCAAATTGAATTAAATATAGATAAAATAAAGCAATGGAAGTATATTTTAGATAAGTAACACAAGCAATGAAATTGAGACCTTAAAAATGAATTATTAACTTAAATGGCAAATATTAATAAAGTAATTTTATAACTAACAACTAAGATTGAATAATGAATCAGTTCAATGTGTGTACTGTTTTTTTTGTTTTTGATTTACCTCATGAGTAAAAATACCTATAATGTCCAAAAAGCTATTTTGATAAAAATTACTATTCGCTAATAAGATGTACTCGTCATTTAAAAATAAAATATAATAAACAGTTTGTATCAATAATTATACAAACAAAAACTTACAAGTAAAACATTTATAATCTTGAACTGCGAGTAGAGGGCGTCTGGAATCTATTCATACCATTAATCGGGCCTTAAAACATCATACCAACCATGCACAGGATTTAAATTATGATTTAAAGAAAAAAATATATAAAACCTCAAATCTGAAAGGATATATGTTTATGCAAAACATTAAGATAAACTAATGATGTATTTTATGGACAATATTCATCAACTTATTAAAAAGCCAAAACGCTATATGATTAATAAATTATATACTGTCTCAAGCTGTATGGTTGTTTATAGTAATGTATGGATTTCTTTTGTTTAACGTATTTAACTTGAAAACCCAAATTAAGTTATTGACTCAACTTCCCAAGTGGATCAGCCATCGCACCTTACGATCTCTCCAAATGGAAGCAGGAACACCAAGGTGGAATAACAGAGGGGGTGCGGAAAAGAAGATAGTCATTAGGCATCTATTCTTCCTATTAAGACTAGGCTTATTTCGTGATGGTCTGCATGCAATTTTCTGAAAAATATACGGAAAATACGCCTGCAAAATTTCTCAAAGTTTTGCGTTCAATTTTTATTGCAACTTCGACATTCGATGCCAGCTCACATACCCATCTTGTCGAAAACTGGACTACTATACAATGTGTATAGTCTAACAATTTTTAAAACGACCTGCGCAGAAGTCGTCCTCAGTCCAGTCACACATAGAGAAACCACGCCCTTTCCCACCACTTTATTTTCCATGCCCTTTGCCTTTTCACTCAATATACAACTAATCACTTTTATGAGAATTCGTCCCCTCTTTGTCATGGTGTACATTAAATTCCCATTTGTTATTGTAATACTTAGGAGGGACACTTTCAACATGTTTAAGTCTATAAGTTATCGAGTAACTACTCACAGTTTCTCTGTTTATTTTATATATTCTAGTTTTCCTAGAATTTTTAAAACGGTACAGTTTCATCCTATGGCACACCATGGTGTGTAACCTGAAAAATAAAAATGGTACTGTCAACGTTCATCATTGAAACTTTGAAGAACTGCCCTGCTGTACGTTTCAATGTTAGAATAGGAATCAATAAATAATTTTAAAAAATTGTTGACTCAAACTATATTTGTATAAAACATTTTATTGCAAGAAAATGTCACACATTGGATAATCGATCGAATAGTGAAAGACCTTTTTGTTTTTTTCCTCTTTATGATATTTTAGAAATTAGTTTCGATATTTTATCGGAAGAAGCCTATCTGTAATGGAATGTAATTAAAATAAAAATAATAATATATATGCATAGGAAAGGAGATTATTTCGATATTAGAAGAATATGGTACTCTTTCAATATTCTCAAAATATCGAATATTTCCGATATTTCACAGATGGCCGATATCTAAATTTTTTATTATGTTATAAACCCTATCTGTACATATCAGTGAAAGCAATGAAAAGAAAAATAATAATATGCATGCATAGGAAAGGACATTCTTTCGATATTAGAATATGGTACTGTTTCGATATTCTCGAGGACAGTCCTAATTTTAGAAATGATCATTAAGTTCTCACAGATATGGATTCTAATGACAATAATGACTTGTTAAATAATATTTTGATATCGACAAGTAAAGTAGAAATGCCAGATGGCCAATGTGAAATAGGAGACACTTCGGTGGCAGAAGATAAGTAACTCCCGATTACTATGGCAATCCGGAAGATTTAGTAACTTTTATTAGAAGTACTTGGCATGTTTATGATCTTATATGTCAAGATAGAAATCAATATAAAAATCAGAATCACTCGCGTTTAATTATAATTTTATTAAATAAATTAAAAGGTGATGCAAAAGTAGCAACCTATGATAAAGAATTTAATACCGTTAAGGAAATAATAGATTTTTTTAAAAACAAAAATACCAAGATTCGCGTTCTAAAGAACAACTTTTATCAGAAATAATCACAAAATATCCTTATAGAAATGAAAATTCGCTAGATTATATTTCAAGACTAAATAAAATGAGATGCTGTCTCTATGCAAGAACTTATGCAGATGATGAAATAATAGATAAAATCGGAGAAATTAAAAGATGTGACAAACAAATAAGCCACATGCTGTCCACCAATTTCATCCTGAATTAACGGATTTCATATATCATGTAAAATTTGAAACCCTAGAAGAATTAGAGGAAAAGTTAAAGAATCGCGCGGCGCACATAGTTCAAAGATTACATGGACAAAATTCACGGAAGCCAGAGAAAATTCACCAAAACCAAAATCCAAATTATAAAGGAAAAAATTTTGATCCAGTGCATAAAAATAAAAAATTCCCTCAAAATAATCAATATAAGTTTCAACAGCCTAGAAATTATCAAAAACCGTATTACAATCAAAATTACAGTTATCATCAAAAACCGTATTACAATCAAGATTTCAATTTTAATCAAAAACCATATCATAATCAAGAACCACGATACCATCGAAATGAAAACGATACGCATAATCAACAATGGATCCTCATGATGAACGATTTTTTCAATGTCGGCAACAAAACAACCCGATCCAAAATACAGAAAGAGAAAATCAAACCGTATCCATGAGAACCGTTAGTAACAGAGTTAATTATACGGAAAATGATAAAGATAAAGAAATTAAACAATTAAAAGACAAATTAGAACAACAGTATCATTTTTTAGAGATAGGCTCGAAAAACAAGATACCACCTTAAATGAGCATTCTATAAATTATGGCAATTCTCTGCCGCAAACGGTAGCCAATCAAGGAAACAAATGGTTGTTAGACAACGGCTCGATTAAAAATTACATTAATCCTAATATTTTACCCTAGGACTGAATATTAAACCAGGAGAACATTATTATGAAAACCCCGGCAGGGATAGTTGAAGGCAACCGAAGTGCAATACTCGACCTAAAAACCTTGATCGGAATCGAAAAAAAAGTTAAATTCCTTGTTTTTCCCTTCAGTTCCAGGTTCGATATTTTATTAGGATATGAAACCATAAACAGTTTAGGAGCAAGTGTAGATTTAGGAAATATGATAATGAAAATAAAGAATAGAAAATATAAATTAATTGATGAAATTTATTCAACCGACAGTACAAATGAAATCGAAAATAATAAGTAATAATATAATCTACGAAAATAAGGAAACAAAAACTATGATAAATAGTGATATAATCGACAATAAAGAAATAAAAGATACAATAAAAAAATAATAAAATCGACGACAATAAGGAAATAAAACGAATGATATTAAAGATGTAAAAAATATTACAAGACTAAAATAATCAATCCTCAATTATAAAGAAGTAAAAAATATAAGTACATACTAAAATAATCGACGATAATAAAAGAGAAGAAATGTTAAAAGAGAATATTAAAGTTAAAAACGTGGAAAAGATAAGTAAGAGACAAGGGACTTCGCCCAATTTGTCTGCTATATCTAATATGAAAAATTGAATTAGGCACTTCCTTGTAAACAACGAGTCGGTTCAACAACTGCTATCAAAATACTTTTCGTTCTAATAAAAACTATTATCTATTTTCTTAGTTGAAAATATTATTTTAAATAACTCACAATATTAGTTAAAATTTTATTATAGTATTTAAATCCAAATTTAATCAGTTTTTATGGCTACTACAGTTACCCTATACATTTTAATTAGTTACTACTAATTCTTTACAAGATATAATTTATAAGTGTCTAATGCATAAAATTAATTATTAATTATAAAATTGCATATTTAAAATGTGATAGTATTAATCTAGTATTTCTTTTGAAACAATATTTTTCAATACTTTTTCGTTTTATTTAACGTTGGTAGCACTGCATTGTTAGAATGTTCTAGAAAATTTGTGACCAAATCCATCTCTTGTTCTCTTTAAACATTTTCTTTTTAAAGTTAAAAGTTTTAATTCCATCGTACTGTAAGTCAATTTATAACAAATAACTTTGAGATTCTTAGTCTAAATAGTATGTGTAATCAAAAGATGTAGTGCAGTTGTGGTGAATTTTTTAAATCATTCCTATATTCCTTTAGACTGTTCATGATTTTCATATGTATTCTTTTAAAAAAAATGTTATTGTCTTTCACACAATATGTTTTTACACAGTTTTCAATCTTAACAGTTACTGTAATCAGTTAATAAAAGGATAGTTTGTTCATTAAATGTATAATAGTGGGCAGCTTCAGTTCTTAATTCATATATCCAATATGGCGATTTTAGGTAACTTGCTTCTTATAGAAATATGTAGTAAAAAACTGTACTTTTTAAATGAAAGTTCACCATAAATAACAAACTAAGTCATGTTCACTCTTAAATACTCTATATGTACTGACGATATACTGATCAATGTTTAATATTTAATAATTTACATATTATATTACATGGAATTAATTAATGCTTGATTTATTAAGCATTTAATGGAGAAATATTCGAGATGAGGAAGTATACGAGTTTCATACTTCCTTTTTATAAACATATTCGAATTGAAACGTTTCCCTTATTTTATCTAAATGTAAATTAGACATTTACATATATCTAAAGTGATTAAACTAATATTTTTAGAATTCAATATCACAACTATATGACCAATTTCAAGACATTGAAATCTATTCAATTTTGTATTCAGTAATTCAAATTGGTAACTAAAGTTTGTCATAAAAAGTAGGTGTTTTAGCAATTATAATGCTTATAATTCAGGATAAAAAAAATATCTGAACCATTACAACTCTTGAAGGGCTTAGTTAAGACCCCCACGTTGAGTGAGCCACTGGAGGATCTGCAGGTCCTACATGATCTATCTGTGGCTATTACAAGATTAAATAATTTATTAGTCATAGCCATATCCTGCCTGGGATCTCAGCACAGGAACTCTGTGCACTTCACACTCAGCTATCCCAGCCTTAACTCAAGATAAAAAATTTCTGTTTCATAAATAAGTTGAATTGTAATGATTTCACTTATTTCTGATAGAAAAGTTAGTTTCAGGATCAGCTGAAGTGTAGTGGCTATCGGAACAACCTACCATGCCCAAGATTGCATAATAGCTCATCCCAGCAGGTGGCCTTAGGATTTTTTAAAGGGAGTAAAAATCCTTGGCTATTCTGTCCTTTAGAGGAGAGGTGAAATCTGGAGGAGCCAGTATAATGTCAGGTATTCCTTAAAGATATTAGAATATCTTCCACAGGTTGTCATTTCGAGTTGCGTTATATCAAGTTTTAACTGTTTATTCGTTTCATTTTTAATATTTTCCAAAAATACAAGTTATCATGAGCTTTAGTATGGAAAAGAGAATGTAATCATGGGAAATGTGTATACTTCGGTAATCATTTCATTTATAAATGAATGTTTCAACACACATGTAACATCTTTACTTCAAAATGTTAGTTGAAACTTTTATTTCTGGATAAGATGATTACCGGAATCTACTCATTACGTTCTATTTACCATTTTAGAGCTCACGATAATCTGTATTTTTGAAAAATATTAAAAATGAAATGAATAAACAGTTAAAACTTGTAACTCAACTCGAAGATGCAACCTGCGGAAAAGATACCTCCTATAATTTTCATTCTTCCCTTATCATAGAAGGCTGTACATCCCACGTTGTCACAAAGCCTCCTGCAGCATCAACCATCATCATCTGTATTAATTGCTACTGCTATCCAATTGCGGATGTGTAGGATGGTCCACACAAATAGATACTGCTTTTATATGTACAGGTTTTTATTCAATGTCTCATTTTAAGGTACTAAGGGATATCATACCAAGTTAGATATATTAGAGAGGTTTAAATTTCAAAGAGGGTTTGGTTTGATATTCTATTAGAATCTGAAGATAAGACAAAGATATTTTATCTTATTTAATTCCTTATTCAATATTATATTTATTGAAGAACATTATACAACTCCCTCACACTTTAACTGTAGGCCACTTACACCAAATATACTAGGGCCACCTTTCCTTATGAGATGCCCTTAATGGCAGATCATATAAGAAAGAGATTAACCCATCCACTTAACAAAGAATTTTCTCTTCTGATAACCTATAAACTATTCCCAATATTCAAAATGGAAAACAGACATAACCCAAATGGCTTTTACTATTGGATCTATTTTGGTAACGGCAAACCCCCGTTCTTACCGTATTTCTTGGTCTTATCAAATTGTCTAGACCAACACCATGCTGGGTAAGTGGTTAGTCATGTTCTATCTGCTGTACATTAAACTTTTTAGGTTTTTGAAAATGAGTGACTCGGTTGACATTTTCAGACAGGGGCTGACGAAATTCTCTTCGCAGATATTATTCGTAAAGAGTCATTTCATCTCAGCATCCTGTAATTAAAATGTATTTTCAAACATATTTTTGAATAAAAGTTATTTGCCGAATTAGCAAATGATTTTCTCATCAAAGTACGCTAAGTGCCCAGTGGGCTATTTAGGGCACACCTTTTTATGAAAAACCTGCGGTACCTAGGCACATACATAGTTATGCAATTCATGTTAATAATAACTTAAAATGTAAATAACTAATTAAGCTTTTCGTTTTGTCTAAAAGATCTTATATGCCATAATAAAATGTCTTGCTCTAAGTTGCTAATGGAAATCAAAGCAAGCTAGATATAGTAGAGAGGTTTATAATTTTTGGGCTGGCTTGTTTTGGTTTATAATTGGCATCTTTGAATGAGGCGTACCTAATGTAAAAAATGAATAAATTGCGTAATCGAATATTTGAGTTATACGGTTCACTTAAATCAACTTCAGTTTAAATGTTACTATTTGATGGATTTAAAAATCATAATAATTAACTAAAAGATCGTTAAATACTTATGCGATTCATGTTAATAATAACTTAAAATGTAAATAACTAATTAAGCTTTTCATGTAAATAACTAATTAAGCTTTTCGTATTGTCTAAAAGATCTTTTATGCCATAATAAAATGTCTTGCTCTAAGTTGCTAATGGAAATCAAAGCAAGCTAGATATAGTAGAGAGGTTTATAATTTTTGAGCTGGCTTGTTTTGGTTTATAATTGGCATCTTTGAATAAGGCGTACCTAATGTAAAAAATGAATAAATTGCGTAATCGAATATTTGAGTTATACGGTTCACTTAAATCAACTTCAGTTTAAATGTTACTATTTGATGAATTTAAAAATCATAATAATTAACTAAAAGATCGTTAAATACTTATGCAATTCATGTTAATAATAACTTAAAATGTAAATAACTAATTAAGCTTTTCGTTTCGTCTAAAATATCTTATATGCCCTAATAAAATGTCTTGCTCTAAGTTGCTACCTGGAAATCAAAGCAAGCTAGATATAGTAGAGAGGTTTATAATTTTTGGGCTGGCTTGTTTTGGTTTATAATTGCCATCTTTGAATAAGGCGTACCTAATGTGCAATAATAAAAAAATTGCGTGATCGAATATTTGAGTTATACGGTTCACTTAAATCAACATTAGTTTAAATGTTAGTGTTTGATGGATTTAAAAATGATAATAGTTAACTAAAAGGTCGTTCAATAGTTATGCGATTCATGTTAATAATAACTTAAAATGTAAATAACTAATTAAGCTTTTCATTTTGTCTAAAAGATCTTTTATGCCATAATAAAATGTCTTGCTCTAAGTTGCTAATGGAAATCAAAGCAAGCTAGATATAGTAGAGAGGTTTATAATTTTTGGGCTGGCTTGTTTTGGTATATTATTGGCATATTTGAATAAGGCGTACCTAATGTGCAATAATAAAAAAATTGCGTGATTGAATATTTGAGTTATACGGTTCACTTAAATCAACATTAGTTTAAATGTTACAGTTTGATGGATTTAAAAATAATAATAATTAACTAAAAGGTCTTTAAATAGATATGTAATTCATGTTAATAATAACTTAAAATGTAAATAACTAATTAAGCTTTTCGTTTCGTCTAAAAGATCTTAATAAAAATGTCTTGCTCTAAGTTGCTAATGGAATTCAAAGCAAGCTAGATATAGTAGAGAGGTTTATAATTTTTGGGCTGGCTTGTTTTGGTTTATAATTGGCATCTTGGAATAAGGCGTACCTAATGTAAAAAATAAATAAATTGCGTGATCGAATATTTGAGAAATATAAGATTCACTTAAATCAACTTCGGTTTAAATGTTAGTGTTTGATGGATTTAAAAATAATAATAGCTAAAAGGTCGTTCAATAGTTATGCAATTCATGTTAATAATAACTTAAAATGTAAATAACTAATTAAGCTTTTCATTTTGTCTAAAAGATCTTTTATGCCATAATAAAATGTCTTGCTCTAAGTTGCTAATGGAAATCAAAGCAAGCTAGATATAGTAGAGAGGTTTATAATTTTTGGGCTGGCTTGTTTTGGTTTGTAATTGGCATCTTTGAATAAGGCGTACCTAATGTAAAAAATGAATAAATTGCGTAATCGAATATTTGAGTTATACGGTTCACTTAAATCAACTTCAGTTTAAATGTTACTATTTGATGGATTTAAAAATTATAATAATTAACTAAAAGATCGTTAAATATTATGCGATTCATGTTAATAATAACTTAAAATGTAAATAACTAATTAAGCTTTTCGTATTGTCTAAAAGATCTTTTATGCCATAATAAAATGTCTTGCTCTAAGTTGCTAATGGAAATCAAAGCAAGCTAGATATAGTAGAGAGGTTTATAATTTTTGGGCTGGCTTGTTTTGGTATATAATTGGCATCTTTGAATAAGGCGTACCTAATGTGCAATAATAAAAAAATTGCGTGATCGAATATTTGAGTTATACGGTTCACTTAAATCAACATTAGTTTAAATGTTACAGTTTGATGGATTTAAAAATAATAATAATTAACTAAAAGGTCTTTAAATAGATATGTAATTCATGTTAATAATAACTTAAAATGTAAATAACTAATTAAGCTTTTCGTTTCGTCTAAAAGATCTTAATAAAAATGTCTTGCTCTAAGTTGCTAATGGAATTCAAAGCAAGCTAGATATAGTAGAGAGGTTTATAATTTTTGGGCTGGCTTGTTTTGGTTTATAATTGGCATCTTGGAATAAGGCGTACCTAATGTAAAAAATAAATAAATTGCGTGATCGAATATTTGAGATATATATGATTCACTTAAATCAACTTCGGTTTAAATGTTAGTGTTTGATGGATTTAAAAATAATGATAGCTAAAAGGTCGTTCAATAGTTATGCAATTCATGTTAATAATAACTTAAAATGTAAATAACTAATTATGCTTTTCGTTTCGTCTAAAAGATCTTATATGCCGTAATAAAATGTCTTGCTATATTGTTTTATATCATCACTATCATGAAACTATACACTATTGATGTCATGTTTCTAGTCAAGGCTGATATGTCTTATAACTTGTCTGATGATAGTTCATATTTTAACAGAGAATAGTAAAAATGCATGAATAACGTTTAATGTTTATATGCCTTTTAGGAATCATGAAACTTATACAAATTTTCAATGATTTTTAGTTCGGTTTTAATAGTTATTTATGCACCTAGGGACTAAAGAAGATCATTATTCCTTCAGCTGTAACTTTGTTCTGGGCGAATGTGAGCAATAATTATCTTTACTCACAAGGCCAAGCCGAGGGAGTAAAGTATTGCTGGGAATAATGATCAATTTAGTCCCGAGGGGCATACAAGATTTTATCGCCAGGTGGAATGTAAAAAGTGTAAAAATGGGATGTAAATTTGAAATAACATTATTTGCTTCTAGTACAATATGTGGGGGATCCATAACTTACACAACCTGAACACAAATGAACTTCTGTTTATCAGTTTTGGTGTTTTGAAACAACAGCTGATTTTAATGGCCGGTGTGACAGGTGTAGCAAGCTAACCCTCAACTTTTTCAGTAAAAAAACCTACATTATTTAGACGAATTAGGCTGTCATCTTTTTACTTTATTCCCTAGGGAATACAGTTAACTTTTTGACTTAATTTCTAATGCACAGGGAGAAAAGACGTACTTTAGTCCTAATTAATTGAGCCAAAAACACATGTTTTTGCACCAGCTGGAGATAAAATATTTTTTCAGCTTTTTTGTAAAGTAATGGTTTTGGAGAAATGCAAAATCTATTCTATGCAATGTTGTAATTTATAGGTGCATAATTGTAAGGGAGAATTAAAGAACTGATTCATTTGACACATGTTTATTAATTTGCTTTACAATCGTGTCAGGTTATACAATCATTTGTTTGTTAATTATGATAGCTTTTTTAAAAAAAATTAAAACCTAAAAAACAACGCATACACAGAAAAGTATTTATTCATCTGCTTCCTTTATTTGACAATTGTTTGCAGACGTTAAAAACAAACATTTAAAATAAATCACAAAATAAAATTCATGTTTTATCGATAAACATTAAAATATTTTTTGTCTTAAAAAATGTGAATTCAACATCAACATAAATATTCACAATTTAACATATACTCTTTGGCAAAATAATTTTGTACCTAAATATAATTCTTCGACATCTCCGGGAAGAGAGCCGCATTTTATTAAAAGTTCTGATAAAGATAAGCCTTCAATATTTAATTAATCGAAAGGTGACCTGTTAGCTCTGAAATATATGACTAGGTTTAATGTGTTCTATGTACATATAAAATCGATCACAATAAGTCATTATTTTTTAAAATAAAATTAGTAATAATAGCCCATCTCTTACCAGAAACTTAAATCAGTCTCAATACCCCTTATATTATTATATTATATTTAAAAAAAAAAAGCATAAATAGTTGACCTAAAGAGAGATGCATGTAATGCTTACACTTTTAAGTTATCGTATACAAATTTATTATTGAATCTATCGTATTGCTCAAGGGGTAGTATTTAATTTTTTTTAAAATTTATTATTATCAGGCATAATTTTATCGTGCGTTGAAATTGAACTTAAGTGTATCAAACGGTAGAGCAAGGTCACCACGAGGAACTTTGCCATTGTTCCGATCAGGCGTAATGGAATATTTTTGCATGATTGTTGCTAAAACTGAGAATGAGACGTATTGAGTCATCTTGTACCCCATGCAGGATCGTCTCCCGCCTCCGAAGGGTAGAAAGTGTTCTGGTTTTACCAGTCTTCCGTCTTCTGTCAAGAATCTTTCTGGAGAAAACTTTTCTGGTTCGGTCCAAAGCTCAGTGCTCATGTTGAGAGTGTAGTTGTTGAGGAAGATCAGTGTCCCTTTTTCGACTGGGTAATCTGCAAATAATTCGAATAATTAATATATTTAATTATTAAAAAAAAATGTTAACTTAGTCAAATTAGAGAAAATATAACTCACCATTGATTGTAGTATCTTGACTCGCTACATGAGGAACGATTGGGGAGCAGATGTGTCTTATCGCTTCTAATATGACTGCCTCTGTGTACGGCATCATGAGCCTATCTTCCAGCTTGATGTTCTTGCCACACGTAACAGCGTCGACTTCTTCCTGCATCTTTTTCTGGACTTCAGGTTGAGTTGAAACGAAACCTATAATCTTGATGATGAGGTTAGCGATGGCAGTATGTCCTCCGATTATGTCTTCCAGAGCGAACATGGCGTTTTCTCTGTTCATTTTTCCTGCTTTGACACTTTCCAACAGTGTGTGGAGGAGATCACCCTCTTGTCCACCGTAGGACACCACCCGCTCGTCCATGAATTCTCTTATAATCTTTCCCAATTTCCTCATTTTTGTCATGTTTCTTTTGAGCATCGGGTTGAGCCATGGCATGAAATCAGCAGCGTAACCCTGGTTAACTTCGTAGAATATGATGTCGAAATACATGAGGATTTTGGCAAATTCTGCATCTTCAAATTGGAACCTGGTGTTAGTGAAGAAAGACATGAATACGTTGGCACATGTGTGTAGCATAACAGGCTTGATGTTAGTGATGCCTTTACTGAGCTGGTCGCAGAGTACGACCAACTCTTGGTTCAGCAGCGACTCCAGCTGATGGAATTTGCTGGAAAACGCCTTTGGAAAAGTGTGATCTCTGATCATTTCCCTCCTTGTCTTTTGTAGTTCTGACCAGTCACAAAATGCCAAAGCTGAAAAAAACAACAAAAAAAACATGAGATTAAAACAAACCCAACAAACTTTATTTACTTATTTTAAAGGCCTAGAACTAGAGTGAAAATTGTACTTAATGAATATTTATAATTATATGCTAGGATTCCCTCCCCATTTTTTAATCCTGCCTTTTTGATAATCTCTTATCCATTCTCATCAAGAGTTTTTAATATATTTTTTTCTATTCACAATTATGATTTGTCATTCTGTATTGATACATTCTTATAAATAAATAAGCATAGCAACATGAATGTATAATTCTGCAAGAACTTGTTGAAGGATAAACAATGATTACTTTTTTATAAATTAACTCTTTGTGTTTTTCTCTTTTTAATCGCAGAAAGTAATTTTTGGACAAAACCAACTCAATTTATTAAAATGTTCTAATATATGCTTATTTTAAATCCAATCTATGATGCGTAGGTTTAACAAGGTGTAAAATTTTCAAAATGGCTGAATTAAGAATTTAAATTCGTGTAATTTATCATATTTTTAAAAAGTTAAAACTCCATGCTCAAGACATTATCAAAATGGTTGGGATAGACTCTTTTTTTCAGTCATACTGATGTTTACTGTTTTAAATTATCTTTTGCTCTATTTAAAAATCAGGTCAAATTATAAATAATTATTCGCGATCCCACATCTTTCAAACTGTTATTATATTGATACACAATAGTGCAACTTAAATTTCCTTTATAATAACTCAGAGCATTAACTTCAATGAATAAATATTATAAAAGTAAAAAATGTTTTAAATACTGTTCTTTCTCACTAGTATAATAATAAGACACATGAAGTTTTATTATCATAATTTGGTTGATTTGCTATTCGCGAATAATAAACAAACCGTTTATTCCTTATTCGTAAACAGCAGGGAAATGAACTTAATCATAATTAATAAAAACGAGCTAGAACAAAAAAGAAAAGACAGTTTGATAATTCTCACCCTTATTTATATGAAGGGCTTATGGTATGAATGTATCAACCCACAATTTTAAAATTAATGAGTATTTATTGTAAAATGCTCCTTTGTTTCTTTGTATGTCTGGTTATTATGTTATTGTGAATTTATTTTATTATAAATACAATACTGCATATTTATTTATAGTATAATATTTAAAGAAATGTAATCAAACATAAAAAGAGTATAAAAATAGAAACAAATATTTTTTTTACGAATACTCGACTTAAAAATTGTGGTACATCATCTTCTAGTCCTTATTCCTTCAATGTTTTTCTTTTTGCTCTTTTATATCAAAACAAAATTACGTAATTTTTTAAACAATTGCTTCAAAGCTGAAGTAAAGTACACCAAATATTAAAGTGCATAGAAAACCTTAATTTTTGTAGTTTTTCATAATATTAATCTATAAACTGAAATTTACAGATAAAGATAGACTTCATCTGCATTAAATTTATAGTATGACTTTATTTATTAGTATGAATTATGTTAAATGAATAAATAAAAATTTACAATTTGAAGATCGACAGAAGCAACAGAATAAACAGTAAAAAATAAAGGTTAGCTATTTGTTATTCAGAATAAAATTTATCAGTAATAAATTACTGATATACTTAAAGAAATTTAAGTAATTTAACAAAGTGCTTAGTAATAATATACATTAGCATTCAATCAATGCTTAAAATTATGTTATTTAATTGGACTAATGAAGAAGTTAACATAATAAAAGCCTTGAGATCTTGTTTTTCAAAAGATCATGTTTTTCCGTTCTTCATTTACATATCTTGAAAATGACTGTTCCTATCTTTAAAATAATTATAATTATTTTAAAGATAGGAACAGTCATTTTATAATTTATAATTATAAATTGTATTGTATTACAGTCAATTTATAATTATAAATTGAAGAGTATAGGTACTAGAATGTACCTATCAACTTTTTTCATATCTGATTTACATATGGAGCAGGTTGTGGGGATCCCTTCTGGGGCTCACCCAGCCATATAGTTGCTTAAAGTGGGTACCCTTAATTGGGTAAAAACCTGGCGGTTGAGTTTGATCTCGGCTAAACCTTATACTTAGAAACAGTAAAGACTACCATGCACTGAACCCAAGACCTTTCATAGGTAAGAATGGTACAGGTGTTATGCAAGTCAAAGTAACAATTGGTAAGGGCGATAAAATGACAGGTATGCATCAGTATACCTTTTACTATTTATTACTTTGATTTATATTATTATTATTATATTCTTTAGTTTTTTATCTGAAATATTTAAGCTAGGAACAACCATTTTGATATGTAAACAAAAAAAGTGAAAATATGTCCTTCATTCGACCTTTCTTCTACACTTAGATCCAAAGAATTTTAGTAGGTTTACCTCTAATATAGTCCAAACAAATCCTGAAATCAATTCTGGTTGTGCTGTATACAACTTTTGAGCATTCATTGTTTGGACTTTTATTATACTTATAGTTTAGTACGTGGATATTGAAATGATATAAGGTATGAAGAAGGTGTACTCACAGTTATCCTTGTCGCCGCCGAAGATGTTCAGGTACCTACTGAAGTTTGGCCTGCTGTCGAAGTGCTCCCCCTTATTGATGAGCACCTCTTTGACGGTGTCTAGGCTGGATACGACCAAGCACTGGACGCTGCCCAGCCGGATGCCGAAGACTGGTCCGTACTTGGCGACCATCTTGTCGAAGGCCATGTAGGGAAGCTCGTACCCTCCGAGGAGGTGGAGGCTGCCTAGGACCGGCAGCGGTACAGGTCCCGGTAGCCCACTCTTCGGCCTCTTGAGGATAGAGAGGACCGCCAATAGGACGGCCAGGCCGATGAGTAGGAGATACGAAGCGGAGGTGAGGTAGATCCATTCCATTTTGGGTCTTGGCTGAGGTGTTGTTGCCTTCTCTGTGTCTCCACTTCCTATGGTCTTTCGGTGTCCCAAGGGATCTATATATACACACCAAACACCGCATTAGCCATTCCATCTCATTACTTTAACAAATATCTCCCCTACCTCTACTGGTTATCTCTATCCGGCTCTTTCGATCCAATACCGGTCAAGTCGGGTTGTTACTGTACAGCTTTTCTTATCTCTGTTAGCACGGGGATTTTTTATAACCATACGGACACGCATTTTGATATTATATATAGTTAAAGTGCGATAGTGAATGTGTATTATTATATATGATAGTGTTAGAATGATTAGAAATATTTTCGTTCTCTTGTGATGCTATGATATTGTTGAAAACTCATTACTTTTATCAATATAATATTACTTTTTTTTGGATTTAATGAAATATACAACTGTATTATACTAATACAACAAGTAAATAGAATAAATGCTACGCATAAAGACAAGTAGAGAAACTACCCATTGGTAGTACTAAAAAAAAAATGTCAACTTAAATGGTCACGAGGCCATCTTATTTTTAGACGCCTCGGAGGATTATCAGGAATTGAAGAGATTGCTAGGTTTGATACTGGTGGGTTTAAGTGGGAATAAAGTTTGTCATGAAATGATTGATATCGGATTCGGGCCAATTCAACAACGAAAGGGACATTATGCATTATTTTGTTCTTAACAAAGTAAGGAGCATTGAGGATTTTACGAAGGATTTTGGATTGTAAGGATAGAATACGAGAGGAATTCGATGGCTTAGTGGAGTCCCAAAGCTTTACTCCGTAAGTCCAAATGGGTCTGATGATTGTCATGTATATGAGTCTTTTATAATTAATTGGGAGCGTTAGAGCGTTTGTTTAGTAAATATTGAAGAAGCTTAATCGGCGATTTATAATAGCTAACTGCAAAAAGTACTGAACCAATCTCTACGATATGACTATAGTTAATAATCATATTAAACATACTTATATTACAGAATTATATTACTTATAAAAGTAAATTATGCTACTATATATTTAAAATGCTAGCTAGTTTTTTGTTTAAGTCGCTAATAGCAAAAACTACAGTCCTCCGCCAAGTGACTACTTTAGTTAACAAGCTTATTAAACATACTTAAGAACTATTTGTTAGAAACTGACGTTTTGAGCCACATAGCAAGTCTTCTTGAAGTCTTGATTGTCAAAAGTATAATTGACATATTTTTTTTAAAAATCAAAAATATGTTTAAAGTTTCAAAAACCTTTACCAATTTGAACCAAAACCTGTAATGTTATTCATACCAATTATTACGTACTTTATACCCGCTTGAGATCTATTGAATGTTATTTTAATATTTATTTTTGATAAACATTAAATGATATTAATGATAAGCTTCCAGATAACTACAACTTCTGCTGATAATGTATTGTATTAATCATGGGTATTGTATGAATTTGGTTATACTAGATGTTATAGCAGACCCAAATTGAAATTTCCCACGGCTAATAGTTTTGTAGTGATATGTAATATAGTCCAAGATCCATGGTCCATTTTTGCACTTGATTACTATCAAGCTGAATCTTCGTGAATAGCTTCGTTTCGATGAGACGCCCAACAATTTCCTGTGCGAAAATTCTCGATTGTGGTAGCTATCAGAGGTAGCAAGGATAAAATATGTCGATTTGATGAGTCTCAAAAATTTATTACTAACTGGGTTTTTTTTGTTGTTAAATCTCAAGAAAATTATCTAAATTATTTGAAAAAAATATTTGTCCTACAAAATTTATGGTTTGATCAAATAGTCCCCTCCTTCCAATATGTATCGATAATGAAGTCATTAAAAATTATTACTAATCAGCTGATTTTTTTTGTTTTGTTTTTTACTTATTTATTAGGATCTGTACTAATACTTTTGATCGTAGGACCGGGATAACGTACCACGCAATTTGTAGGACAAATATGACAATATGACTGTTAAATTATATAAATATTAACTAAGGAAAAAAATAAAAATCAGCTGGTTAGTAATCATTTTTGATGACCTCGTTATCGATATGTATTGGAAGGAGGGGACTATTTGATCAAACCATATATTTTGTAGGACAAATATTTTTTCAAATAATTTAGATAATTTTCTTGAGATTTAACCAAAAAAAAAACCAGCTAGTAATAAATTTTTGAGAATCATCAAATCGACATATTTTATCATTGCTACATCTGTTAGCTACCACAATCGAGAATTTTCGCACAGGAAATTGTTGGGCGTCTTATCAAAATGAAGATATTCATATTCACGAAGATTCAGCTTGATAGTAATCAAGTGCAAAAATGGACCATGGATCTTGGATTAATACCGTAAAACGGGGTGAATAGAACCAATTTTCAACTTTGGTTTGAAATTTTGCATATTTGTAGTTGTTCTAGATACACAATTTTTTTATTAAACACAGGTCTCTGTTAGACCTATTTGTTTATAGTATTTAAATTTTTTTATTTTATTTCATTTTAAAGAAAAAAAAATTAAAACATGGTGTTTCTATTCACCCCGCAAATGGGGGTGAATAGAAACAGCACTTCGATCATGTTTTTTCTATTGAAACGAATCGAGGGTGAATGGAAACAGTTAAATATGGTATTTTTAATTTGTAAATGGATAAATACAAATTTATTTCTCAACATAATGATTTATTTCAGTACATAACCAAAAGAAGTTACATAACTGTAAGTAAAGAAATTGAATAGGTAGACAATTTAAGAGTTTAGAATTTAAGAAGATTAAATTATGATTAATAAATTGTGAAATCAGACAGGTAACCTTTGAAAAATATCATGCCTTTGAATCGCGCACTTGAGCACAATACTGGAGAGGATAGTTTAAAATGATATCGTTTCTGGAGACAAGAGATTCTTCTTCAGTTATGGTAAGCTTGTTAGTTTGTTGAACTCTTTTCAAAAATGTTCCAACGATACCATCGTGTTCAAGGTAAGCAACCTTGCATATATAACATCTAAAAGATGCTTTTGTTTTCCCATAAACTTTGACTAACATGTAGCCATGTTCATTGATGACGAGGTTTTCGCCTGAGGCCCTGTCAGTACTTTTATCTAAATCAGGGGGATTTTAAGAGTTACTATCCTGCACTGAAAAATCATCTTCATCTTCTCATGATAACTCCACACACTTTCGGCTTTTATTTGGCTGAACTTGTTTGGAGGAATGTGGGTTTTGGTCATTTTACAGGGTCCTTCTGTGTCAAATAAGTGTCTAACATAAATATAAAACACACAATATGTATTTTATATAGTATAAACGTGATTTAGTATTAAATTTTTCTTGTGGTGTGAATAGAAACACTAAAAATTATGTGTTTCTGTTCACCCCATAAATTCTGAAAACCTAAAATAAAAAATATGAATAATTTTTGAAATAATATTGTTAAAGTTAAAGCTTGAAGTAAGCCTTAATCTTTTATATGAATAATTAAACTATGCTTTGTACAGCTATTTAATCACCCCGCTTTGTACAGTTTCTATTCACCCCGGTTTATGGTACGTTCCTACGCTTCTAAATTTTATTGTTCACATATTCATCTTCTAACAGTGAAAAATGAGGCTATTACTAAATTTACATATTTGTGATCTTATGAAATATACTAAGGTCTGTTGCTCACAATTAGGGCAAGAATATTAGAAAAATAAATTTAGAAATATCCCCAATTATACAGTTGTATATATATATATATATATATATATATATATATATATATATATATATATATATATATATAGGCTTAACCTCAACATTCTTGAACTATATCGTGGGGTTACAAGTTGAATAATTAAGTCAAAAACACTATTTTAGAAAACGCTGGTGAGAATGCTAGTGTGACTTAGTGTGAGATGTTTCTACTGATGAATCTGACTAAGTCTTATATTTATTTGTTCAATGTTTCTTAATCATTTTAAGTACTCTCATACATACTAATAAATACACATGTGATTTAGAATTATATCAATAATAATAAAAACAAATAGGCTTATAGTTAGATTACTTAGTTTATGATCCTAGTCGCCATTAATTATATATTTTATATAATTATCATTTATCGAAAAATATATGTGTATAAATGTATATACACATACGCGCGTAAATCAGGATAATATCTATAATGTTTTATATAAAATCATGTCAATTCACTAAGATCTGTTATTCAATATTAGGATGTCTTGACTGTTAAGGGTAATATGTACTTATGACTCTCGAGTTTCAGACAGTTCTTAAACTTCTTTTGGCCAAGTTTCGAACCATGTATGTCTCATACTCATGCCTAACAGTGAGAAAATGAGTTTTTTTAGTGGATACATTAAACAACACACTATTCTAAATATAAATTGACATGTGTAAGATGTTAACACATAATTGGTACTTGCAAATTGATGAAGAATGGATACTAAATCATTAATCTGTCAAATATGCATACGTGCATGAAATGTAAAATACATAGCCTCGAAACTTCGCCAAAAGAAGTTTATGAACTAACTGAAACTCGAGTATCTATAAGTATACATAATATCTATCTATCTATCTGTATATACATATACACACACACACATATATATATATATATATATATATATATATATATATATATATATATATATACATATATACATACATATATTATATGAACGTACTGACCTGGAGACGAGCTGCAGTGGCACTAAGTCTGTGTTGGCAACAAAGGAAGATCCTATTTCTATTTTTATTATTTAGTTTCGTTTATTTGTTAAGTCTTAAAGTAAATCTTATAATGTTGAAGAACTAACATTGGTCAGTTGTGATTTTTATTTTCCAACAACTATTAAGGTTATGAAGTATTTATTTACTTCTTGAGTTTGCGTATTTTTATAGATTCTGTTGCTAAATTATAGATTTTTTTCCACATAATAATTATTGACAAGTACAATAATTATTCTATATGCAATTGTAAACTCTGGATTTTGAAAAATGTATTGATACTTAAAAAAAAATTGGTCTATATATATTTTAAAACACATATTTATTATCGTTATAGACATTGAAATTTATTTTATATATAAATAAGTATCTATGAATACGACAGGTTGTACTAACAATTTAGGCATCATCAGGACCAATATCAAAAATTCACCTAATTGTTTTGTTATTAGAAGTATTGGAGTGATTAATCAGGGGAGCGGAGTGGCTCGGTGGTAGAGCACTGAGTTGCCATGCCGGAAATCCTGGTTCAATTCCCGCTGCAGGCAAGACTTTTATTTAGTCTGTTTGCAGCCGGGGATGGATCATATAGGATCTAGGACTCTCCTGGGGCTCACCCAGCCTCTATAAAATGTTATAAAAATAGGGTACCCAAAATAATCTTGCGGTTGAGAGTGATGTAAGACAAATCACCTCCCTGCAGAACCGTTGTCCATGAAACATTACAGTCTCTACCATGTACTGAACTTACGCTCTTACCTGTACTGATAATTCAATAATAATTATACTCCTGTTTGGAATGCTGATGTGAGATGTACCACATTTGATTTTTATAGATCCGAGCGTTGTATATGTTCTGACTATGGCTAAATTGTTCAATTGTTGACTAATTAGTGATTTTCAGGTGATTTCCGATATCTAAGGCTTTAAGCATTGCATATATACCTAATTCTATATTATATATCTTATTCTAGTAAGTAAGAATAAATATATGATATAAATAAGAAAAATGTCTTAATTCCCATTTCATTGCAATCTCTCTGTTGAATCAGTGTTAGAATCGAAATATTGGATTAAGTTATAGCTTGTTTTATTTTTTAAACCGATGCATTTCATTTTTCCATTTTAATTAAAAAACAGTGATTTGTCTAGTGTAACAGCTTAAGCAAGTGTTACAAGATACAGTGGCTTTGTGATTTGCCAATTTTTAAAAATATTTGTCATTAAAAAAAAACCTATACAACTACAATCCGTGGACGGATATGGGGTTCAGTACATAGTAGAGACTGTATTGTTTCATGGAAAACTGTTGTACTGGGAGGTGATTTTTCCTAGATCACGCTCAACCGCCAGATTTTTCCCCATAATTTGGGTAAACTATTTTAATAACATTTTCCTAGATAGAAGGTCCTAGATCCTATATAATCCATCTCCGGCCACAAACAGACTAAATAAAAGTCATGGCAACTCAGTGCTCTACCACTGAGCCACTCCACTCCCCCATTAATGTTTCATACAATTATGTAATTACAGGAAACATAATTATTATAATTTTATTAATGATTTCTTTCAGGATAATATGCAAGTGTATCCTATTAACAATTGCAGACCTTAGGTCATCATTTTTTTTTTGTTTGACCCAATTCAAGCGATTCCGCATTCGCTGATGATCGTTCTATGTTTTTTTTTTTTTTTTTACTTAGTGCATTAATTTAGTAAATCTGTTTACTATGTTCGATTGTTATTGCACTCATTCAGTTGTCCCATTTACAGTTTTATTGTTGTGATTCATAACTTTTGATAATGACCGAGTCATATTCCCCAAACTCTGCCAGAAGTTATTTATATTTTTAATTAAAATATAAATAATAAATTAGTAATCTAAACTGTATAGTGCACTTATCTCTAAAAAGTGCACTTATCTCTAAAAGTGCACTTATCTCTAAAAAGTGCACTTATCTCTTTCGCCCCTCCCCCGACTATTTATACTACATTTTTCCAGGTTCTTAAGGTTCAGGCATCAAATATAAAAATTGTTAGAATTCGAAGTAGCCAACGTTTCGACCTACTTTGTAGGTCTTCTTCAGGGCTATATGAAAATTATAGACAATTAAGAATGAATAAGGTACAAATTTATAAACATAGTAAATAAATAAAATAGAGCCAAAAATATTCATAGTAAATAAAAATAAACAAAAGTCTGGTGAATACAGGCAATTATTAAGAGAAGAAAAATACTTTATTGAAGCATTACAATCTGCCTGTTGTGGGCAATAAGTAATGGTGCTATGTAGCTTACAATCATTCCATAAAAAAATCAATGATATAAACGAAATAAATGCATAAATAAATATATAAATATATAAATATACAAGCGAAAAATATATACAAAAATAAAGTAAAAAAAAAATAATAATAATAAATAAAACATAAAAGGAATATACTGTACACATTCATACTCTATTTACAATTAGCCTGGGGTCCCCGAACTGAGCTTCTTCCCCAGGAATGAGGGCAAAGCAGGAGTCCGGGAGGCCCCAGCCCCCTTTCCCAGCCGCGTCACTGGCATTAAACGCCAATGGAAGCTGGTTGTAATACAGGCAATTGAAAATAAAAATGATAAAAATTGCATAGCAAGGTAATTATAAAGGTTAAAATGTATGAGTGTATAGTATTAACAACCAAGTGCCAGGAAGGTAATAAAATACATGTAGGTATTTTATAGCCCTGAAGAAGACCTACAAAGTAGGTCGAAACGTTGGCTACTTAATAATAAACTTTTCTCCATTTCTGAGAGAAATTCATTAACCTCTACCCGGACCACTTTCTTCCTCATATATTAACAAGGTCAGCAATTATCATTCAGTAAAAAAATATATACATATTTAAAAATATTTAAATAATCACAAAGAACAATAAATAAAAATAAATATATATATGAAGAGAAAAAAAAAGTTTTACTATCTATTATAATTATAATTTTTCCCTTTTTTTTTTTTTTTAGTTTTCGGTCAATTTTATTGATTAAGCAACGATGTTTATCAAAGGAGAAAATGCAATAGTGACATTAATATTGAGGCTAATAATAAACGACTGAATTCTGTTTGCTGCGCACAGTCAGTCATCATGTTACGAGGAAGGTCCTAGAAACCGACTCTTCTCAATGTCGAATTGGTTTCAATTTCATGTTTGTAGTTATAGAAATATTTGTGGCTTAATCTCATCTTATTTCACTGTTTTACGAGGTACGTTTATAATTAAAATTATATAAATATATATCTGATTTTAATATTCGATATATAATATTGGATAGCTTAGAATATTTGAATTGAAATCCGGTTTGATAAGTATGAATTAGTTTTGCACTGTTTGTTCTTGCTGACTCGGCTATAGTTTCGTCTACTCCGGCACTTCTATAATAAATGCCTATTCTTCTAGGATAGACATTTATTTAATTCATACTAAAATATTTTTTTGGTTCAATTTTATTTATAATCTTTAAGTTTCAGTATGAATGGATTTTTTATTTTTCTGTATATATTATATCTGTGGCACCTGTGCATTGTGGGCTAAGTCGAATTTTGTGGATTTCAAGCTATCTACTTAGAATCGTAATTTTTCTGAACTTACTTTAAGTTCAAGATTGGAGTATCAGCCCACGATTCACAAAGGAATATCCTTCATTGCAATGGATGGAACACTTAGCGTGTTAGACGCAAGGAAAGAGAAAAAAATTACGATTCTAAGTAGATAGCTTGAAATTCACAAAATTCGACTTAGCCCACTATGCACAGGTGCCACAGATATGTCGAACTAAAATATTTCGAAATGGAATTTTAATTTTTTGAAACTAAATTAATTTAAAATAAATAGCAATTGAACTCCAACAGATTATTTTTTAGACTAAATTTGAATTATTTCTCAATAATTAAGTGAATTTCTAAATTAAAAATTCTATTATATTAAGAAAAATGTATGCCTCAAAATTATTTTTTAATTTGATCTGTTAAAAACGACGGATGCACACTATGGTATATACAGACCCTCCTGGAGCTCACCGAGCTTCTAAAAAGTAGGTACCCTTAATCGTGGGGAAACCTGGCGGTTGAGCGTTGTCTTGAACAAATCGAGCACCTGTACAACCTTGTCTCAGAAACGGTACAGAAATGAAGGTTTTGACTAGTTTTGATTAAGTTCTACTAACTGAAACAGAAACCTGTATCTCTACAATCTATGAAGGGTCCTTGGGTCCTGTACATTGTAGAGACTGTTGTGTTTTTACGTCAATAGCTATTCAGGAAGGTGATTTGTCCAAAATAGAGGCTGGGTGAATCATAGGAGGGTCCATGTATCCCACAGGGTCCATCCGTTTCTGTTAACAGATTAAATAATTTTTCTTCCAAAGTCTCGTCAAAATGTCGGAAATCCTGGTTGAAATCCCGCTGCAAGGCACTGCTTTTATTTAGTTTTTTTTGCAGCCGGAGATGGATCATATAGGATCTAGGACTCTCCTGGGGCTCATGTAGGCTCTATAAAATATTATAAAAATAGGGTACCCAAAATAAGGGGGGGAAATCTGGCGGTGGAGCGTGACCTAGGACAAGTCACCTCCTTGCAGAACAGTTGTCCATGAAACAGTACAGTCTCTACCTTGTACTGAACCCCAGAACCTTCACGGGCTGTAATAATTTTTACTTTCATCATAGTAACTTAATATGCTACACGGCTACTCATTTAAAAGAAATCCTAACGTTTCGTTAGAAAGGTGCTACATACCAAAAAATGGATACTTAATTCCGTGCTTGGGTTTGGTTAGGTTTAGGAACTGATAAGTGAAGACCAGGAGACTATAAGAGTATTAACCTCTGCCAATTATTTTTAAGCGTGAAATATGGCTTCTAGCTTTGATGGAGAACAAAATCCTAGAGCCTTCGAAAATAAGGTATTGCATAGAATATTCGTTCGGAATAAGGATGAGGCAACTGAACAATTTTTGGCGATTGTATTATGACACATTGCAAAGTTTATAATCTGTACTGTTGTATTTGATTAATATAATTGAAGTGATAGTATCAAGGTTGTTGTAATGTGGTTGGTTTTAGTTTAAGTACGAATTGCCAAAAAGACGAATGGTAAACGACCAAGGCGTAGGTGGGAAGATCCGTTAATGATATTTTTATGATTTTGGCTTTGATGGTAAATCAGTATGCGGTGATTACTAATCAGAGATTTTGCTTATTAGTATTGGACAATGGGGTTTGCTGAGCCATTATTTTTTATCAGAACCTTTTTATTTTTTTGTTTTGTGCATACAAATTAGGGAGCTAGGTATGTCAATGTGTAGAGCACTGAGCTGCTGTTCTGACGGTCCCAGATTCAAATCCGATTGTGGCAGATAAATTATTTAGTTAGTTAAAAGTCAGGTAAGGAACTGAAGACCCAGGGGATCGCCCAGCTTCTATTAATTGAAGAAAAACTTGGCGGTCGGGCATGATCTCGGAAATATCTCCCTTGCATAACCGTTGTCCTAGAAACAGTACAGTTTCTATTATATATTGAACCCAAGACCCATGGCTACAGTAATACACTTTTTTTTTAATATAAAGACAACAATTATGTTAAGATGAAAAAATTAGAAGTTTAAAAATTTTTTTTTACTTCGGACTTCTTGAACTACGTGAAATAATCTTTTATATATTTTTGATTTAAAAAAATATCTATATGTATTTTTTCTCAGTAGGATCCTTTTTATCTCAAAAGTTAACGAACATTTTTTTTTAGTGTTTCGAATTGAAAAAAAGTATTATTAAGCACACATTCACTATTTTTATAGGCTTAAACGAACTCAAAACATATATTTTTGAGTTCAAAATATCAAAAGATATTTTTTTTCAAACATGCTTTACGTAGAATTTTTTAAATATTCGAAAAACTGCTATTTATATTTAAACTTTTAATTTATTTTTATAACAAAACTTTGAATTCATAAATAACTTAAATAGGATCAAAATTTAGTAAAATGTATATTTGGTAGCGTACAGTTCCCAATTTTGGACTTGTCGAGGAGTAATTTTTTATGTCCCATTTTGTTTTTATATATAATCATAGCTTCAGGAAGATGATTAAGAATAATAATATTTAAAATTAATAAAATGAAATTAATATTTGCTCATATATTAGTCATAAATAATAAAAAACTTTAAGGAGTATTATTTGAAACTATTAGAAATATCTTTTCTCTTCAAAACAAAAATATTTAAAAATAATCACTATCAAAATAATAATTAATAATTATTAGAAATATCATTCGTAATGGGAGATCATTAAGAAAATAAATCAGTTCGTGTAAATAATATAATTGATCGTTATGTAAAAAAAGAAAAAAAATACAATTAAAATTCGATCTGGAAGTTTATTGCTATGACTAACTATATATAATAATATATTTTCGGGACATTTATTTTTTAAACAATTAAGCAATAAATCAGTTGGTATAAATAAAAATATAGGAAATAAACAAAACAATAAAATTAAAAAAAAAAAAGTTTGGTTTGTATATAAATTTTATCTATTGAACATTATTAATTTTTTTTGTAAGATTGATAAATGAGTTAATATTATATATTAACAATTAATATTACGTTTTATAGGAAAACTAGAAATTTCAAAAACCTGAAAACAAAAAGGTTAACATTTCAATTTACTGAAACATTATTATTAATAATTTATTAATTAATCATCATTTGATCTGGGAGATAATAAGTACCTTTCATAAGTAATATAATTACTGGACATTTATTATTATAAATTTTAGTAATAAATCAGTATATTAAAAAAAAAAAAGAAAAACTAGCTAGCTAAAAAAAAACAAAAGAATAAATTAAATTTGATTTCTGTAGGAATTATTCCTGTAAAAAATTAATGAGTTTATCGATAGATTGATAGAAGAGTAATATTATCAATATTTTAATAAAAACTAGAAACACCAAAAAAACTAAAAACTAAAATAATAATTTTGATTTACGGAAATCTTATATTGTATAATTTGAGACTTAAAAATATTCGGTTTGTAATTTTATAACTACGAACTACAAATAATATAATTGAAGTTAATTTATTAATAAGAATTCTAGGAAATAGTTTAGTTGATATAAATAAAAACATAGAAAACAATCAAAAAGGTTTGATTTCACTATAGATAATAGCTGTTAAACTTTATGGATTGTTTTGATAAATTTTTAAATATTCAACATCAAAAGTACCTACTTTATTAAGAATAAGTTTTGATAAATTGATAATGGGCTTAATATTATCGTTATGTTTTAATAGGAAGCCAAAAGATATAATAAAGAAGAGAATAATTTAAGTTTATTAAGACCTTTATTGATATTATTTAAACTATTTGGACTATCTTTCGATCTGGAAATTTATAAGTTCCGACTTACAGCTAATATAATTGCTGGAACTTTATTAATAATAATAATTCTAGATAGTAAATCAGTTGATTTAAATAATATAATAAATCGTTATATTTGTAGGTAAAAATAGAATAAAAAAAAAATGATTATTTGAGATTTATTGGAACTTGTCATAATAATAATTACGAATTATTAATTTTCAAAAGGTCAATTGAAATTAGAAATATTCGATTTATTACATTATAAATACAATACAGCTAATATATTTGCTAGATATATATTGATAAGTATTTCAGGAAATAAGTCAATTGATTTAAATTAAAATATACGATCAACATTTAAAAAAAATTAAACGATTTAAAAAAAAAAGATGAACTTAAGTTTGCTTTGGATATGGATAATACCAGTCAAATATTATGGACATTTTTGCTAGATTGATTTAATATTTTTATTATATTTTATAGTAAATACTAGAAAGCATACAAAGCTTTAAAAAAACCAATAATTTAAATTTATTAAAAAATTTTATGTTATTAATTAGAACAATTAAAAGTCTTCGGTTTGTCTTATTATAAGTACGATCTACAGCTAATATGATTGAAAGGTATTTATTAATATTTATTTATTGAAAAAAATTAGATAATTTTAATTTTAAAGTCGATCAGTATGTTTTATAGGAAAACTTAGAGAGCCAAAGAAATGAACAATAAATAATTTAAAATCGATTTGTATACGAATTAAGGCAGTTAACAGTCTTAATCTATAGATAGGAATATAAATGAGATAATAATATAAGAGTTTTACAGACCTGAATTATACTCGGACACTGAAGAACTAACTTGTGCTCTGAGAGTTCTGAGAAGAATACCAGCTGTAGATTCTCGAAGAGACGCAGCTGACGAGTAGAGCTACTGACTGAGAACTTGAGATACCTGTGTATATATATACATATACACGGAAGGGCTATATACTGTTATACACTGAGGTGTAGGCATAAACTCGGCAGAGAGGTTGAAATACCCCGTGCTCTCGGTAGGAACTACTGAGCCGAGCTGGGATGACATTTTGTGCAATAGTAGATCGCTCGTCGTGTTTATAGTTGTCCTGCTGTTGTAGATACCAGACGTGGGCAGCTTAGTAAACAATAGTTAGTAGCCGGATCGATACTGTTAAGGATCGATGCTAGGAATCGATTTTAAGGTGGAGATGATCGGAATTCCATGTAAATCGCTAGAACCGACCCAAAAAAAAATCGAAATATTTCATTACATAATGACCACATCGTTCCTTCAAAACAACAACATCGTAACTCAAAAAACGAAATTATTTTATTAAATAAAAGAAAATTTTTAATACTTTTTCCTATAAAACTTCAAATTCAAATTCAAATATGATAAAACTAATAATATTATACTATTAAAAAAAACAAAACACGAATATCAGATATGTCGTTAATGAATTAAATGAAAATCTTCAACCAATAAAATTGTTACTGAAGACAACTAAAAAATGTCAAATTTTGATGTCGTTTTTTCTTTTACAGGGCCGATATCGCCTTGGTGACTTCCCGCTATTATTTAATTGAATTTAAAATTAATTATTGATTTTATTTCTATATTTAATTTGACATCCCATATTTGTAACTTTGTTGTTTATTAGTAACAATTAGTATATTTTTAAATGAACGAGCGACTTCAATATAAAACAGTTCACAATTTTTGTGGACATGAGAGATCATTTTTCATAAATCATTATAAATAATTTTTTGGTTATTAGTCTTAATAATCACTCAATGGTCTCCGATTATGATTTATAATAAATGGCAATTCTTTAAACATAGACAATTCGTTAAGCGTTGTTAAAATATTACATCACTTAAAACTTTTATAAATTATATAGATATCTTATTTACAATTGCTTTTTTTTATCTAATTTATATACAGATTGTAAATACTTAATAATTAATATTTAAAATTAAATACTTAATTTAATGAATTTTAAATTTTAACATGAGGTAAAAGGGGTTTTGTCTCATGCAAGGACACCCCTAACTGTACATTATCAGCTTATTTACAAGAAAAGATACTAATATATAATAGCTTTTTTCATGTAAAAGAAAGACAGGATTATATTACAATTTGTTAAAACGATTGGTAAGAAAGGTGAGTTCACATCAGAATATCTTTCAAGAGTCTCGTTTTTAGTCTTGGAAATGAAATAGGTTCGCCTATGTTGAATGGTACTGCTCCTTTGACTGCTGGTAATCCGATCTTAAATCTGGTGTAACGCTTTTTAACGAATTCTTCAATCGTCCCTAGTTTTAGCCCTCGGTGTAGTTGACTATTTCATACAAACCAAGGCGCGTTTACTGCGATCCGTATGATTTTATTTTGGAAGATTTGCAATTTTTTAACAACTAATATATGGCGTGGACTACATATGACTTCCTTCTACATCTATTAATTATAATTGATTACATATTAAAGACAATTGCACAATAAATAAAAAATAATCGGTATAGATATGATTCTTATCCATATTTCATACATTGCACGTGTCACAACATCACCAAAATCCTCCATTTCTTTCTCTTTCCCCCCCTCTCTGTTACCTGAGCTTTTTATGAGAAGATTAAAAAATAGAATGATCTGGAAACCTGCTCAAAAACTATTAATTATTTATAATAATGTCATATTCCTGCAAATAGAGAGAAAAAAAATTGAATGGAGAATGGAGATAGTTGTGGGGGAGGGGTGCAGTCAAGAAAACACCAAATAAGTCAGGACTTATATATTATGTTCACCAGCGGCCTCACCCATTAGCCCTGAAGATGACCTACTTTGTAGGTCGAAACGTCGGCACGATATAAATAAGTCCTGACAAATTTGGTGTTTTCTTGACTGCACCCCCCAAGTATCTCCATTCTCAATTATATCATCCAGTCAACTATTTTCTTCTCTAAAAAAAAAATAATTGAGATCAAATTTGCTGGCCGGTCTTCTTCAGGGCTAGTTGATGGGCAGGGGGTTGACACTAGACTGATATTTCTTCCTCATATATAAAAGATGAACTGATATTATTCGAAATAAAATAATAATAATAAACTTAACCGCATACATTTTAAAATCTAATATTCCGCAAATATATATTTATTTACAATAATTTACTACCATTAATAAAAATCTCCCTGTATCTAGCCTACCATTCAATGCGCTATAAAAAATACTTTTCAGTTTTTTTAATAGTTTATTTAATGAAATTTACAACTGTATTATACTAATATAATGATTGCTACATATTAGCACGAAACACAAGTAGAGAAACTACCCAGTGGTAGCACTCAAATAACAAGTTCAAGTTAGAAGGTCATGAGGCCATCTTCTTTTCAGACGCCTAGGAGGATTATCAGGAATTGAAGAGGTTGCTAGGTTTGAAACTAGTGGGTTTGAGTGGGAATGAAGTTTGTCATGAAAAGATTGATATCGGATTCGAGCCAAATCAGCTACAAGCGGTACATTAAGGTCATTATGGATTACTTTATTCGTAACAAAAGGAGCATTGAGGATCTTTCCAGTTTTAGGTAGATTATCACATACGATTATATTATATATATTATTTTTGTACAGAATCCTTTCTTTTTAGCTCTACCCCTCAGACGCTTCCCAGACAGAATAGGGCTTATTAACATCTTAGGAATTAGTTCGTTACTAAACCCAGCAACTTTACAAGCTAATCTCAATCTTCGTGAAGCAATCACTTGAATAATATTAACCGGGTGCGTTCTTCGTAAATCCGCATCGTGTAATCTCCTAAATTCTCCAGTGGTCTCACTCTTTTTTTTACGGAATATTCTGCGCATCAACTTATTTCCGAATACCTTAATACGTTGTTCATCCTTCAGCGTTAGCGGCCACGTTTCAAATCCGTGAAGAGTTGGAAGGATGAGGGTTTTATAGATTCAGATTTTTAGATTTATGGACAAAATAATAAGGATATGATACTTGCGAAAATGTCTAGGATTCAGTTTAGACAGTCTAGAAACGATGAGAGAGAGAGAGAGAGAGACTCTAAATTCCCTTGTTTTTTGGTATTATGAACTCCATTTGAACTTATACTTTACTTTTGAAATAAAAGGAGAAAAAACAAGGTCTATGAAGGGATGCAACTGTTATAAAGATGGCAGCTCTGCCACCGGAAGTGATTAAGCTAAATAAAATATTTGGACTGTACAAACTGCTGAAATGGCTTTCTCGCTAGATTTTCTTTGGCTGAATAAATGAATGGGGCCATGGATGAATCGAAGCGACAACTCAATATCCTGAGAAGGCAGTTTCCTTTTTCGGATCAGTTTGAGAAGATCAATGAGTTCTGCTAATACAGTGCCTTTTAAATTAGCAATGCACTCATGGTTAAATATAATAAATATAGAACATTCGAAAATATCTATTATCTATGAGATTAAGTATAAATAAATAATTACTATAATTACATATAAAATGTAGTTATTTATCTACAGCAACTGTGAATAAGTGGCTAACTCGAATTTTGTCTGGAGTGAATTAATTCTAAAGAGGGATGCGAAATCGTGTCATTCTCAAAGTTTTTGACTTGAAATGGAGTTGTAATATAAGCAATAACTCCTTTTCAAGCCAATGCCTTACTTAGCCCCTTATTCACTAGGAAAATAACTCGATTCCGCTTACAAAGTACAAGAAACTCATTGTGGAGAAAATTAGACTTAACTGCTTATTCACCGGGGCTGTAGAAAGAATGTAAGATATGACAATCAGTATTACTTTTTAATACAATCGTAAAATATTTTTTATAATTATTGGTCATGTTTTATGAGTTATAAATATTTTTATTTTTTAAATTGAAAAGTTCCTAAATTCAAATTAAATAAAATTAGTCAATAAGATCCTAAAATAAAATTAATGTTCAAAGAACTTCGTTCTAGTGTATTCATCGCAAAAATGACGGGAGCACACTGGGGCTTTAGGATCTAAAAGAGAGAAGGTTAGTCCTCGACCGGGAGGGGCCTTGGATAGCTCATTTGGCAGAGCGATGTCACGGTGAGACGAAGGTTCCGGGTTCAAATCCCGGTCGAGGGCCTATCTTTTCTCTTTAAAAAATAAAAATAATCGAAAATATTTTTAGTATTCAGGCAGTGTCCACTTTCTTCATTTTACTTGTTTATTTTGGTTCACCTAGATTTTATTATAAACTTTTGATATTAAAGATATATTCTTTTTCAATAGTGTAACATACATTATAATGTTATATTTAATGTTAAAAACCTGCAAGATTACAATCCATTAAGTTCCTTGTGTTCAATCATGGTTGTGATTTCACTGTTTCTACTCTATCTGTTATGCAGATATTGGCCCAACATTACGCTCAACAGTTTTAATTAAGGGTAACCATTTTATAGAGAGTGTCCTCTAAGTGAGCCCCAGGAGGGTCTACAAATCACACAGGGTCCATTTCCAAGTTCTCTTATTTTTAATAAAATGAGGAAAAAACTAAAAAAGAGACATTTAAAAAAAACTTATTTATTGATATTATAACTGTATTACAATAATTAAACTAGTAAATAGGATAAGTGATACATAATGACATGATAATGACAAGTAGAGAAACTACCCAGTGGTAGTACTCAAATCAAAGTTCAACTAAGAAGGTCACACGGCCATCTTTTCAGACGTCTCGGAGGATTGAATCGGGAATTGAAGAGGAAGCTAGGTTTGAAACTAGAGGGTTTGAGTGGGATTGAAGTTAGTTATGAAAGGATAGATACTGGGTTCGGGCCAAATCAGCAACAAATGGGACATTAAGGTCATTATGGATGAGTTTATTCTTAACAAAATAAGGAGCATTGAGGATTTTACGAAGGATTTTGGATTGTAAGGATTGGATACGAGAGGAATTCGATGGCTTAGTGGAGTCCCAAAGCTCAAACAAAAAAAAAAGAATAAATAAATAAGAGACATAAATTATTGATTAGAATGTAAAAGGAAAAATCCACAAAAACATAGCCTCAATTCTCTAAAATAATGGAAAAAATCAACCCATAAACGCCTCGCCAATTCAGGCATAATTGGGACATATACTTAAAGAACGGGCGAGCCCCAGGAAGGTCTGTTGATTTAACTTGGTCCACCCATGGCTGCTAACTGTGAAATAAGTTATCTGCCATTGCCGGATTGGAACTAGGAACCTTTAGCGTATCAATAAAGCACCATACATCCTGAGCTATCTCGATTTACAATTCAATCTTGTATTGCGTCGTAACGGATGAAATGTCAGTTTCGTTTATTTACAGTTTTCTTTTCATTAGGGATTATATTACTTGTACATAAACAATTATGTTATGTATACCGTTTGAAAGATCATTTAATCATTTTTCATAATCAGTCTTACTTTTCCTTTTGAAAGTGAAGCAGCTTTTTAAAAATAAATAAGAATGAAATTATGTCTTCCGCGGAAATTCGTATAATTTTTCTCTACGAAACTTGGCCATACCGTCACGGAGGCGTTACGAAACATTTATATTGTTTATGGTGAAGATACAGTGAGCGAAAGAACAATCTTCCGTTGGTTTGAAAAATTTCGGTCTGGGAATTATGACCTTATCAACAAAGAACGTGGTACGCCGAGGACTAAGTTGGACTTCGAAAAGTTGAAAGAACTGGTCGCAGCGGGCCCTTCCCAAATCACTCCTGAATTAGGTTCACAACTTGGAGCAAGTGCCATGACTGAATATAGAGGTCCTTCCTCACCCATCATGTTCTCCGGACTTTTCTCCAACTGGTTTTTACTTTTTCCGTTGTTTGGATAATTTAAAAAAAATAAAAAAATTGACAACGAAAACGTCCTGAAATCTGCCTTCCTAGACTTCTTTTCTTCCTTGACACCTAATTTCTACAGAGCGGGGATAGAAGCGCTTCACGTTGGGAGAAGTGTATTGAAAGTGAAGGATCACTAAAATAGAGCCAAAAACTCAAAAAGAAACACTGTTATTTATTATAATGCAATTGGGAAAAACCACAATGCAAAGCCTTATGTTTCAAAAATACACCCACTTACTAGTCGACGTTTCGCCTATTCAGGCATTATCAAGACATCAAAAACAAAAAGGGGGTTGTGTGAATCACATCTCGAAGAAAAAGGTGCAATACATCCCAACGATCAACAGCCCAAACAGGCTCCAAACATGAGACAGCACCCCACCACCAAGACGTTCACACACACCTTGGTGGTGGGGTGCTGTCTCATGTTTGGAGCCTGTTTGGGCTGTTGATCGTTGGGATGTATTGCACCTTTTTCTTCGAGATGTGATTCACATAACCCCCTTTTTGTTTTTGATGTCTTGATAATGCCTGAATAGGCGAAACGTCGACTAGTAAGTGGGTGTATTTTTGAAACATAAGGCTTTGCATTGTGGTTTTTCCCAATTGCATTATAAGAAAGTAAAGGATCCTATTTTGATTAATAAAAGTATTGTTTAATATATTTTTTTGCTAATAATTTAACTTTACACCTTCACTGACATATTATATGTTACAACCCAATATTTTTCAAACCACTGATGGTTTTTTAGACAGAGATAAACAGCTCAAATTTTAAATATAAGATTCAACCTAAGCGAACATTTGTGTAATGTTATGGACATTGTAATAAAGCTTGTTTAACCATACTGTTTTACTGTTAGGCTCCTCTGTATTTGCATGAAGAACTGAGGATGCTATCTACGCACGTGTTCTTCACCATGATCGTCCTCATTTGTTTATCGAGTTTACATATGACATGAAATGGTTCCAATATAGAGTATCTTCTAAAAGGCGGACGAAATCCTAACGAAACATAATAGGAATAATAATCCAAAGGTTTAACCGGGAAAATGAACTTACAGAGTATATTTTTTAAAATTTAATTTGAGTCTATATTTTCGATATGGTATAATCAATTTTTAAATCTTTAAACAAAATCAGTTAAAATGGCTGACTTGAAGACTGCTACTACAGATCCAAACTAGTGAAAATTAATAAATATCACTCGTTATTTATTCTGCGCCGACCTTACATATTCATGTTGGCACTTGTGTGTTAACGCAGCCGCAGTTATTTTTGCCTACTTGTTCGCATGCGCGAGCAGTTATATTTTGTAACAGTTATATTTCTAACAGATGATTATATTATACATTATATTTCTAACACATACCACTCCTAACCCCAATAAATAGATTTAAAAACGTTATGCAAGATAGATGTTATAAAAGATAACTGTTATAAACTATATTTGCTCATGCAAAGAATTAGGCAAAAATAACTGTGGCTGCGTTAACACACAAGTACCTTCATGTTATTAGTTTTTAAAATTCAGCGAGGAATGATTATTTATTATTATAAATTTCGTTCAGGTTCATGATTGAAATGTACGCAATGCATGCTCCGCCATTCCGCATTGTGCCATCTCCTTAATTCTAGTAGTCTCATCCTTTTTCGGACCAAATATTCGGACCACATTTAATATCCATAAAGGACGGCTGGAAGGATGATTGTTTCATAAATTTTAAATTTTGAGACAACAGGCGCGGGCTTAGTAATGTGGAGAAAGAAAAATATGGGAGTATCACCAAAAATCTCCCCATTTTCTGTTACCGATCTTTATACTCGTTTTCACAGAACCAAAATTTCGAGCGTTCCTTTCTCACTCGTTCTTCCACCGTCTGGTACTCAATCCCTCTTAATATCCATCATGCTTCTTCCTTGTCCTTATGTAAACTCTTGATTTTCAACCCTCCTCACTCCCAAATAGATGCTGCCTTAGCACGTTAGTCATTTAAATGAATCAGCCTTCTTCCCAGGTGATCCGTGATCTTCCTCTTGGTCTTCTTCCGTTTACTCTCGTCTCATATGTTATCCTGACCGTTCTCTCCGTGCTCATCCTCAGGAGGTGCCCAAACCATCTTAGTTTATTTTCTTCAAGAGTGCTTTCTACCGGCTGTATCTCGAGGTTCTATCTTATTGTAGTGTTGCGGATCCTATCTCTCCTGGTCCTTCCTTCAACCTTTCTTAGGTATCTCATTTCCGATGTCTGGATCTGCCCTTTGTGCTTTGAGGTAAGTTGTAGGTCCCGGTCATCCGCAGCGAACACGATGAGGTTATCAGCAAAAGCGAGTAACTAATTCTAATTCTAACAAAAGCAACTATTCTTCTATTCGGCAGTTTAAACCGTTGTTCACGTAGTCATTATTAGTTTCCGGTGGTATGAAGAAAAATGTAGTACGAGCGTAAAATCTAAAACAAATTGAACTATCAAATAAAATAAAAAAAATAATTAATTAATTTTCTTCATACCTCCGATTAAACGGAGTTTTGCTGCTTATTTAATCTCCATAGGATGAGAGTGGAAGAAAGAGATTGACCTGTTTAAGTCATCTTGGTCGTGGAAAGCTCTTCCATGATCTCATCTCGAATCTTTGACCGTGTAGTTAAGATGGCCGATCCTTTGGCTTGCTAATACCTCCTCCATAGGTTCACATCTCATTGACATAAATAATTTAACAGAAATATCATTCCGCTCGAAACTATAAACAAATAACTTAGGCCGTCATGTTTAACATATCTGCAATCAGAAAACGAGGGGTACTCACAAGAACTTAACAAAGTTGATTATATTCTCCTAAAAGTATTAGAAAAAAAAAGCTGTACCACTTGGGACTATAATGGTTCTTGGGTAGGGTTGGGCGATAGTCGATAGTTAGCACTATCGATAGGCCTGGTTCATATCCCGCTGCAGACAGTTACTTTTATTTAGTCTGTTTGCAGCCGGAAATGGCTCAAATGGGATTTAAGACCATCCTGGGGTTCACCCAGCCTCTTTAAAATATTATAAAAATAGGGTACCCAACATAAGGGGGAAAAATATGGCGGTTGAGCGTGACTTAGGACAAGCCACCTCCTTGCAGAATCTTTGTCCATGAAACAGTACAATCTCTACCATGCACTGAACCCCAGACCCGTTCACAGGTTGTAGTGGTACAGGTAAAAACCAAAATAGTAATTCAAGGAAATCAAATTTTAGAGAAAATACTCTTCAAATAGTGCAAAAACTAGTTCTTCTATGCGTTGCTAGGTAACGGTGATAAAATATTACATCACTAAAACATTATTTTACAATAGAGAAATAATTAAAATAAATAGTAAATAAATTTAAGAATTAAAATATATTTAAATAATTAAAATTAAGTTAAATCTTACCCTAGGTCTGGAATAAATAATTCCTTCTGAAGTACCTTTATTTTCGTTTACCGAAATTATCATATTGAACATTAAAAAAATATAATAACCATAAAAATATAAATGGCTCATTATTTATTTACTTGCTGATAAGAATAGAAGGCCAATTATTGATGTATTTAATCAAATCATACATTGATTAATGGTAGCAATCCTATTAATAGCTTGATGTTTGCTCTAAGAGTCATGTATACCGTGCTCACCTGGTGCGTTCACCTGGGAGGTTCAGGGAAGTGATCTAAACAGGATGACACATGTCTTGCAACGTGTATGCGTATTGTTTACGTCTGAACTTTCCTTCTTTTCCGCGTGTCCATCGCCAAGTTCAGGAACGCCAGAGGAGGAAATCGGGTCAGAAGATTGTCTAGCTTGTAGAGATAGCGAATCCACGAGGAAAGGGAGATTAAAAGAGGGAAAAAGGGGGAACTTCCCCTTCGAAAAAAAATATATAAACTATCACTAATTCAAAAGAAACTAATTACTCACAAAATTCGTCAATATTTCTGCAGTCCTGGTGAATAAGTGGCTAAGTCGAATTTTCTCAAAAATAAATTTGTTGTACTTAGGGAAGCCGAATCGTGTTATTCTCCTATTGAATAAGTTTCTAAGTTAGGCATTGGCTTTAACTGGAGTTATTGTTTATTCTATCACTTTCCTCCAATTACATTTTCTTTAATACAGTTAAATCTCTCTGGACCAAATCCTGCAGATTTTTAATTAATAATCATAATTACGACAGAAATTGTGAAATTTAATATATGGCTGTCAATTTTTATTATACACAGACAGACAAGCTGTCAACTCTGGTCCTCATATTGGGAAAGAGCCATTAATCCATGTTCATTTAATGTTCGTACTGAAATTTGCACACCTCCAGCTTCTTCGAGCTGATGAATCGCTTGAACAAGGTAAGGTAGCGGTTTCCTATAATTGTAGTCAAATAATGGTCATCCTTTGGTTCTGTTACCCTAGGCCGTCCAGAACCGAGACTTCTATGGCGTCTCGTAAAGCTTCATCGGTAACTCCGATGGCATTAGTTGCGTATCTAATGGAACGCCTATCATCAATAAGTGCAAGAATTGCACTTAACAAATGATACTGAATAAACATTTTAATTCCATAGAAAATGAACATTGGAATCTACAGTCCTTTCATTGAATTAAGGATTAAGAGTTATTATCCTCTATATTGACATTTCTAATTGGAAATTTAAAATTTTTATATGGAATTACTTAAAAGTTATATCCATCACTTCTGGTATCGGTTAAGCCAACGATATGAAATAATTTATTTCCTAATATTATAGGATTTAAAATTGAAATAGTAGGTGCCTTAAAGAAGAAATATAATAAAAACAATAAAAAACAATTTTAAAAATTGCTTAACCTGCTATTCTTTACCAGTATCCCACATTCATATACATTTAATGTATATACAAGATGATGGTTTATGTTTATAACAATATGTATGTATCTATACACTGTAAAATATTGACATTATTGCAAAGAGATTCCTGTAAAACATAACCTTTATAAACATGATTTGTATAACATATTTGCAACACCTTATATTTTTCTAAACATTTACACAATAGGGTATTGTTTCCAAATCTGTTTCATAAAGTCCTCTTGTAATAGCTGTCGACAGTAATTTTCTTTCAAATTACAAATGTTATTGACAATTGTTAGAATTTCGAAGGGTAAACATTTTTCTGAAAATAATTTGTGTAAATATTTTATATTTAGCAAATTATCAGAAATTAAATTTTAACTGATCTATTAAGGAAGTATATACTAATGAACAGTAATACTGTCATGAAAAGTTGTAAAAAAAAAAAACCAATACGACCTTCGCCTATAAAGGATTTTGAGTTCAGCATATCGTAGAGATTGGCCAGCGGCCAGGTGCTTGTAGGTCGCAATAAATGGAAGAGACCTGCATTTTTTATATGTTGTAAAGGTCTTTCTGACTAGTGGAAATCCAAGTTTGCTACCGAAAAACGAATGGGAAAACTTTTGGTGGCCGAAAAACCTCGAAATTTTCGGAGTTATTTAAGTTTTTGGCCTATATCTCCTATATCGGTGCGTTTTGGATAGAAACATTAGTAACCATTTTTAATGTAAATTAAATTATCTATTATTTGAACCCAAACGCAGATCTGTAGCTCTAATAAGTTTTTAGTTACGTTTTTACCATTTTTCCCCGAAAAATCCAAATTTTAAGTTTAGGCCCACTTTCGTGAGGAACACCGGTCGAAGGAGTAATCCTACGATGAAAGTCATAAGGAATTAAAATTAATTAGCTTTAATTTAAGCACAGACCGAGACCTTTAGGTCTAATAGATTTTACTAGATAGAGTCACGCCCCTTGGTCATTTTTTCATTACCATGCAGGGGAGAGCCACCCAGTCTCCCCGAGGTTTTTCGGTCACCAAAAGTTTTCCCATCCGCTTTTTAGGTTACAAACTTGGATTTACCCTACTCAGACATCTCCTTACAACATATCAAAAATGCAACTCTCTTCGATGCGACTCTCAAAAACCAGGCTCTCCTATACTTCGACTATGTGGAAAAATGACCAAGGAGCTTTAATCATAATCCAATAGACTTACATGCCTTGGTCTGTGCTTAAATTAAAGCTAATTAAATTTACTACAGATTCATTCCTTATGACTTTCATCGTAGGATCACTCCTTCGGCCGATGTTCCTCATGAAAGTGGGCCAAAACTTAAAATTTGGATTTTTTGGAAAAAATTACCAATTTTCAAAGAGACGTAACTCAGAATCTATTAGAGCTACAGAGCTGCGGTTGGGCTCAAATAATAGTAAATTTAATTGACATTAAAAGTGGTTACTAATGTTTATATATTGAAAACGCACCGATTAGGAGATATGGGCTGCATTTCTACTAGTCAGATATACCTCTACAACATATCAAAAATGCAGCTCTCTTCAATTTACTGCGACCTAAACCCCTTTTTTGGTACCTGTCCGCTGGCCTAAGACGTTTCTTGGACAAGCGTTGAACAGAGTATGATTTGTCCGAGATCACACTTTTTTCCCAAAGTTAAGGGCATTCACTTAATTGCCCTAGTAGGGTCTGGAGATTCCATAGGGGCCTAAAAAAGGTCCACCCTTATGTATAAAAAAATAATTATCAAGTAATAAGTTTAAAACAAAAATAGACAATTCCTTCCTCCTACATACTTTTTAATCATTCGCTCCTTTCTAACTGGCAGAACATTTAAAGTAAGTCATAAAGGTTCCTACTCATCCCTCTATTCCCAGTCTGCTGGCGTTCCTCAAGGCAGCATCCTCGGTCCTATCCTTTACACAGTATATACAGCTGACATTCCAACCCATCCTAACACCTTCATCTCCACGTATGCTGATGACACATGTGTGTTATCAGTTAATAACGACCCATACATTGCATCCCAATCCCTTCAATTACACCTATCAAGCCTCGAGGAATGGTGTCGGAATTGGAGAATTAAAATCAATCCCAGCAAGTCCCATCAAATTACCTTTACCCTTCGTCGAAAACCCATGACTTCCTGTCCTACTGTATTCTTTAATAGTACTCCACTTATCCCTGTTGAACAGATTCGCTATCTGGGACTCTACTTAGACAAGCGTCTTACTTGGAACCCTCACACAAGATTGAAAAGACAAGAAACAGCTAGACGTTTCCGACTACTTCAACACATACTGGATAAGCGCTCAAAGCTTCATATCAATTACAAAAGACTTATTTATGTGACTGTTATAAGGCCTATATGGACTTATGGAATTGAACTATGGGGCTCCACCAAACCATCGAATTCCTCTCGTATCCAATCCTTGCAATCCAAAATCCTTCGCAAAATCCTAAACGCTCCTTATTTTGTCACAAATAAAACCATCCATAATGACCTTAACGTTCCATATGTTACCGATTTAGCCCATTCCAGATACCTATCATTCCACAATAAACTTCAAACCCATCCAAACCCACTAGTTTCCATCCTTGCATCCAATTCCATCCCGGACAATCCTCCTAGGCGTCTGAAGAGAAGATGGCCTCGGGACCTACAGATCTGACAGCATATGTAAAACACAAGGTGACGTATGTCGCATTGAAAGCAGCAGGGTGACGTTTGTAAGTTTCCTCGTAGTAGAAGTAGAAATTTTCGTAATGGCTAGTTTAGCATGTATCGACGTACAACAAGCCTTATAATATAGGGTTAGGCCGAGGCGTAGATGGGAGGATCGCGTCTAGGAAGATCATGCTCTGTGTGAAAAGCAACAATATTATACTGCGTAAATAACGGTTGGTTTCATCAAAATTTAAAAAAAAATGTTAAAGGTTAATTTAAATTAACAACATAATCTCTCTATTGTATAAAAAAAGTTTGTAGTGATGCAATATTTTATAAGTGTTACCTAGCAACGGATCGAGCAACTACGTATTAGTCTTTAGTGGTGGTCGAGCAGTTTAAAAAAATATGTACCACTACAACCCATGGAGGAATTTGGGTCCAGTACATGGTAGAGACATTTCTGTTTCTTGTACAAGGGATGTGATATGTCCTAAATCACACTCAACCACCAGATTTTACCGCTCACTTTAGGTACTCACTGATCAAGCCCCAGGAAGATCCTCGATCTCATAGCATTTCCGGCCGCTAACAGATTAAATATATGTCCACCAGCAAGCGGGCTATGAACACAGGACCTTTCGGCATGGCAACTCAGTGCTCTACAACTGAGCCACTCCGCACCGCACTCGTTCAGTTAATTTATAAATATTTTAATAAATTTTGCAGATCACAAAGCCACTTTTCCTGGGTTCTTTAAGCAGCTATACAAAACAAAGCAATGTCAAGTCCTAAACTGAACTTCGATTACTAATTTAATATCTGAATACCTTCTCTAAAACGTTAAGTACCTACTGTGTTACAATTAAATAAACAGATGTAAAAATTGTAAAATGGTAGTCCGGCAGACAGGGGGTGTGGAAGAAGGGGCTTGTAATAATAATTCGCTAACCTTCTATCCGAGCGAATTTGCCGGTTGTGAATTCAATAAAAAACCTGATACTTTGGGTGGAAATTTCCCCCGTATAAATAGAATTGAAGCTATAAAAGGAAGAAAAGAAATTCATCAAGTTAATACAAATAAAATCATCCAAAAATGAGTAAATGATATATATATATATATATATATATATATATATATATATATATATATATATATATATATAATGCAAAAATAAATTTTGCTAGAAGTTTTACTGGTGAGATTTGACAAAATTCAAGATGTAGAAAACGGAGAGATTGGTGACAAAGCCAAATGTTGAGTAGCAAGCAACCTTCTAACACGACAACTGTCTTGAGACTGATCTTGTTTTGTTTTTTCAAACATCACACTTAACATTAAAACTTGTGTTTTCAAAATTACTCACAGAACTCTTTTATTTCCTTTTAATACATATTATTAATATCAGGATTATATAAAACAAAAAAAATATCTGGCTTTTAATGCAATAAAATATTCGTTTATAAGAAAAAATAAAAAATAGTTATTGATACCTGACAGGGAGTAATTCTCTAGTTTATCAATGGTTAAAAACCATAATATTCATTTAGTTGCATTCCTCCCCTAACGATTAAACAAAAAAATTTGAATACAGACAATGTCAAGTTCAAGCTGATAAGAAACAAGGCTATGTTGATAAACAGTAAAGTTATGTGAGTTATCTATACATCAGTTATCGTGATAGTAGCTGATAGTTACTAGTAACTGTCTGATCCAATCTGATAAAAAGTGATACTATCATGACAGCTCGGTTACTTTACGGCAGTTACTACCGTTGTCATCAACCCAGTAACTACTAACACAGACATTTATAACGTTAATAATAAGTTTTGATCCAAGATAAAGTGCGAAAAAGTGACTTAAGTCTCCAATCTAAAACAGAAATTAAAATATCGGCCCAATATTTCGACTATTCAGGCATCCTCAGAGTAGAAAGGGAATAACAGCAAAAAAAAAAACATGAATAATGCACCCAAGAAACATCCCACCACCTCCAAGGCTCAAATGGAACTAATGAATCATAAGGAAGGTTACTCGACCCCAGCTGGATAAGGTTAGATAAAAACACCTGATAGATACTTCAGAAATTGATAATTCAATATGCACTCACCAAACTTCAAAAAGGAAAAAGTAATAAATAATAGTAAACAACACAAAAACATAAGACAAAAGACCATATAAAAAAAATGAAAGTTAAAGTGCAAAAAAATAAAAGAAGAACATTATCAAGAAACCAGTGGACTTATGGCTATTCCACATATTTTATCAGCTGTTTTTATCTAACCTTATCCAGCTGGGGTCGAGTAACCTTCCTTATGATTCATTAGTTGCATTTGAGCCTTGGAGGTGGTGGGATGCTTCTTGGGTGCATTATTCATGTTTTGTTTTTGCTGTTATTCTCTTTCTACGCTGAGGATGCCTGAATAGGCGAAATATAGGACAGATATTTTCAATTTCTGTTTTAGTTTGGAGACTTAAGGTCTTTTCGTTGGATTTTTCCTCGGTCTTAACATTTATGTATGGTCTATTCTTACCTTTCCCTTTTCAATATTAATATAGTTATTAAAGTTTATTGCATTTTTTTTCTAATACTATGCAGGTATTTACTTTTCTATTGTACTTTAGTTTTCATTTTTCTTATATATTTTTTAAATTTTTATACACAGGGTGGAAGAATCTCAAAACAAGAAAACAAATTCCTATGGAGGTATGTCTGCAAACGCTTTGTTTAGGAGATATTCGCACCTTAAGGGTTATGAATTATTTAGGCTATGTAAATAAATAAAAAATATTTTATCTGTTCCAAATACATTATTCATTAAATTTAAACATTAACATTCATATTAAATATTGTTCAAAGTGATTTCCTTGATCATTAATACAGGCTCGGCATCTTTCTTCAACAGAGGCAGAGGCAGAATAGCACTGGATATGTGTTATACTTCACTAGATATATGTCACAAGATTCAATTAATTCAATTCTTCGAAAAGTCACCCCAAACCAAACAATTCAGTGGTTTCAGGTCTGGAGAGCGTGCAGGCTAAGCCACTGGTTCTGCACGGCCAATCCATTGATTGGGATAATTAATATTTAGCCATTTTCGTGGACCTCTTCCGCAATGTGCAGGTTGACCATCTAATTGGAAATCACGCGTTCCTTCTCAGATGTAGGGGAATATCTTTAACTTGTGGCTTGGCCTGCACGCTCTCCAGACCTGACAACACTGGATTTTTTTTGCTTGGGATGACAGTAAACAAAAAGTCTATGCAAGGCCAGTCAATGACCTTAATTCCTTAGGAAGAAGAACACTAGAATCTTGTGGCGTATTTCAAGTGCCGTATAACACAAATCCCAGTGCCGTTCTGCCACTGCTTCTGTTTAAGAAAGTTGGCGAGCCTGTCTTAATGCTCAAGGAAATCACTTTGAACAACATTTAATAAGAATGTTAATGTTTAATGTTTAAGTAGTTTTTTTATTTAAGAACAAATAAAATAAGTTTTATAATTTCTTTAATTTTATTTTTTTATTAATTCCTTTACATTTTAAATATTTTATTTTGAAGATAAACGATTTATCCAGCGCCGGGATTCGAACTCGGGTCTCCCACATATCCCTATGTTTTTACGATGTATACAAGAGGAAGAATGTTCATTGAACATTACTTTAAAAATTGCGAGAACACGGGGATATGGGATCGGTGAACAGAATGGATTTGTGTGGCCTTGGTACGAGCCAGGCTAGCTCAGTTGGGAGAGTACCACGACGGATACGTGGGGGACTCGGGTTCGAATCCCGGTCCTGGACATATCTTTTCTTTTCAAAATAAAATATTTAAAATAAGTTTTATTTATTTACTATGCCAAAGTAATCCATAACAATAAAAATATTTAGCTGTGAATTTCTTCGTTTGCGGACATACCTCTTTATGAATTTTTTTTTTTGTTTTGAGGTCCTTGTTTCAAATTTTTAGTTTGTCTCTTAACCCTGAAACATCCTGTATAAATAACTCCCAAACCTCTTGATAGAAGATTGCTGACAGGCTTTTGTGGATTTGGGGTGCCCATCCAGTTATTAATAAAAAACGATTGAGTAACCATTGAAAAATATTATAAAAGATTTATTATATATATGAGGCATTCAGGATAAAAAGATTATAACTCCGAAATTGACTTTTGTTTACGTCGCTTGCCGCTTGCTTAGTCAAGCGATTTTGTCTAACGCGGCACTTTTCTTCCTATTCCTAATCGTTTTAATTCCTTTCTGAACCTAACGATTCTGGACTAAGAAATCGAAAAATAAGAAAAAATCAATTTTTGAAACTTGGATTTCATCTGCCCTCAGATCCTGATCGCCTCCATGTGTAAATTAATATTTTTTTTAAACAGCAATTTTTTTTCGTTGATTAGTAAGAGCAGTATTTTTCATGATTTATTTCTTTTTATTTTATTGTTAGATGTTATAATTTTTTTAATATTTTTAAATATTTTATTTGAAAAGAAAAGATATAACCTGGACTCGAACCTGGGTCTCCCACGTGTCGTGGTGTTTAGCCATCTCAGCCATCCTGGTTTGCTTCTCGGTCAGACATATCCTTTTTTTTCTCTGATCCTTTATCTACGTGATGTATACACGGGGAGAATTACGAGAACACGGAGATGTAGGATCAGAGAAGAGAAAAGATACTATGTCTGACCGAGAAGCGAACTAGGACGGCTGAGGTGGCTAAGCACCACGACGGACACGTGGAAGACGCGGGTTAGAGTCCCGGTCCTGGTAATATCTTTTTTTTTCAAATAAAATATTTAAAAAGTATTTTTTATAGTTCTTTTTAAAATAATATTTCATATAAAACTGAAAATTTTTATTATAATGCAATTGGGAAAAACCACGATGCAAAGCCTTATGTTTCAAATTTCTCCTGTGATACATTCACTTATCGGTCGACGTTTCGTCTATTCAGGCATTATCAAGACACAAAAACAAAAAAAGGTTATGTGAATCACATCTCGAAGAAAAGGTGCAATATATCCCAACGATCAACAGCCCAAACAGATTCCAAACAGGAGACAGCACCCCACCACCAAGACGTTCAAAATTTGAACCGTTTGAAGGTATGTTGAACGTCTTGGTGGTGGGGTGCTGTCTCATGTTTGGAGCCTGTTTAGGTTGTTGATCGTTGGGATATATTGCACCTTTTCTTCGAGATGTGATTCACATAACCTTTTTTTGTTTTTGTATCTTGATAATGCCTGAATAGGCAAAACGTCGACCGGTAAGTGGGTGTATTACTGGAGAAATTTGATAAATAAGGCTTTGCATTGTGGTTTTTCCCAATTGCATTATAATAAATGAAAAATTTTATTAAATTGACAAGGTTATTTTTTTTTTGTGGGGGGAGTGGAGTGCCTCAAGGATAGAGCGCTAGTTGCGATGTCGAAGATTCAAATCCCGCTCCTGGCAATACTTTTATTCAATCTGTTAGCAGCGTGAGATGGATCCCACGTGTTCTAAGACCCTTCTGGGGTTCCCTCAACCTGTAATTGGGGTTGGATCTGGTGGTTAATAGTGATATCTGACGAATTACCTCCCTGCACAACTGTTGTCCAAGAAATAGTACGTTCTCTACTATGTACTGAAACCAAGACCATTCATGTGCTGTAATCGTACATTTTTTATTTCTTTAAAATACTATTTTTATATAAAATTCATTTAACATAACATTTTATGAATATCTACAAGGTTACTCCATTTTTAAAAAGACATCGGGCCTTAGAGGATAGGCCTGCAGGACTACTTGCGTTCATGAACATTATTATTCACTCCGGGTCCCGTTACATATTCAGTTCGCCGCTCCCCCAACGTTAGTTCCTCGAACTAAGTTATTAATCCCCCTCACGGTACAAAAGTGGAAAACAAACGTCATGTGGAGACGTATTTACTCGGCAAGTAGAACACTATGGTGACCTCAACCATCTGGGCCGACGGACCGTTTGCGAGTTCTAGAATGTTCTTCAGGGGGTGGAGTACTCTGATTTAGGAGCCTATTAAGGTCACTAAAAGAAATAGGAATGATTGTAACCTGTGGTGTAGTGGTTAGTATAGCAAACTTTTGTGCCAAGATTGCGGGTTCACAGCACGTGTAGGATTTTATAAATAAATAGCTTTTTCCCGTGACTTCCTCCGCGTAAAAGTTGAAAATGGTTCTAATAGGATTTTTAATTCTTTTTTATGCTATTAATTTTGTTATAACATATAAATTATTATGTTCAAATGTTTGAATACTTATAAAATATAACAATCTTTATTATAGTGTAGGGATTTAAAGGTTAAATAAACATGAAAATAAAATAAAATTTTGTTTTACTTTATGAACACGAAGCTCGGCCTTCGATCTGGTGAATGTTACACGGGGGGGGGGGTATTATCTTTATACAACGAAATGTTACACGGGGTATTATCTTTATACAACGAAATCGAAATACACCCCTTTCGAAGCAAATCACCGCCGAAATAACTTTCTACCCCTTTTTAACTTCGTTAGGAGATGAATTTTAATAAAATACGAAACACTTCTTCCATCAATTCTGTTAAAAAAGTTTTATGCAAAATTTGAAGTAGATTGGACCAAGGAATCACGTTGTTATATTCAAGCTTTGCCCCTTGTTCACCCCCTTAGGGGTAGAATTTTGGAAAATCCTTTCTTATCAGATGCCTGCGTCATACAAAGATCATACCCTCCAAGTTTCAGATATTTACGATCAGCGGTTTAGGCTGTGCGTTGATCTGTCAGTCATTCAGGACAAAGTTGTTTGTTTGTTAATTTAACGTCACTTTATGCTGCTATGGCTAATCGGACGATGCTACATTGGGAGCTTTAAAATTTTCCTAACCAGTTTTAATTAGGATAGGGATTTTTAACGATTACCTGACATCGTACAGGCTCGTGACCCCATTTAACGTCCCTTCCGAAGGACGGCGGAACTAAGGATTTTTTACACCCTTAAAAAATCCTAGGGCCACCTGCCGGGCCCCGATCTTGGGCCATGACCATAAAGGACAAAGTATTTTATAGTATTATATTGTATAGTATTACAAAAAGTATTTTATAGTATTATAGTAAGTGTTTAGGACGAAGTATTTTATATGTATAGATAATAAGGCCTCAGCGAACCCGAAGGCTCGTTACCGATACCATCAATCTCTGTTTATAAACTTCTCTCCAAGGACCACTTCCCAAACCCGAATACGCCAGATCACATTTAACGTAATCCTCCCATCTATGTCTCGGTCTACCCCTCAGACGCTTCTCAGTCGGCACAGTACTTATTAACTTTTTAGAAATTCGTTCGTTACTAAGTCCAGAACCTTTACAAGCCCATCGTAATATTCTTGACGGATAATATTAGCTGGTGTATGCTTCGCAAATTCTCATGTGGTCTGATCCTTTTTTGGATTGAATATTCAACGCAACGCCTTAAATTAGAATGCGTGAAGATGTTTCTCCTTCAGCTTTAGGGGCTAGGTTTCACATCTCGTAGAATAGTTTGAAGGATTATGGTTTTATAAATTATGATTTTTAGATTATGGGACAAAAGACGCGAGTAACGTCGAGACCAAATGATGACGTTTTCTGTCTATAATCGCGGCTTTATTTCCTCTTGTATTTTGTTTTATCTAATTACCATAGATCCTAGAACTTATTCCTCCTAAAACAATATCTCCAACATTTCCGCTTTTTCTACCGCTGACCATATATGTACTTAATCTTATTCGAACGGGATTTTTCCCGTAAGGGAGTAAAAAACAGTTTAGTATTAGTATTGTAAGGACAAATAATTAAGGATTTTTCAAAGTAAGTACAAAATACTTGGAAGAGCCTAAATTGGGGGTCCTGAGCCTGTGCGATGTCCAGGTACTCTTAAAGATCCCTATCCTAGTTATAACTGGACAGACAATATTTAGGACTCTCGCTGTATCATCGTCCGATTAGCCATGGTAGCATAAATGAATAAACAAACAAATAAACAAGAAAAAAGGACACTCGTAAAATCGACATAGTCACGTTATTTTCAGCGCATGGTAGACGTTGTACTGTTTCTAAGGCAACGGTAGTATAGTGTATTCGAGACTATCCCCTGTAACCATTACGACCCTTGAACGAGTCTGGGTTCAGTACATGGTAGAAACTGTACTGTTTCATGGACAACGGTTCTGCAAGGAGGTGACTTGTCCTAGATCACGCTCAACTCCCAAGTTTTCCCCCTTATTTTGGGTTCCCTATTTTTATAATATTTTATAGAGTCTGGGTGAGCCCCAGGAGGGTCCTAGATTCCGTATGATCCATTTCCCGCTGCAAACAGACTAAATATAAGTAACTGCCTGCAGCGGGATTTGAACCAGGATTTCCGGCATGGCAACTCAGTGCTCTACCACTGAGCCACCCCGCTCCCTGCATTGGAGACTATGCCAGGTTTTATCCAAATTATGGGTACCGACGTTGTAGTGGTTTATTGATCCCCAGGAGGGTCTGCTGGTCCCACATGGTCCATTTTTAGATGTTAAAAGATCATATAATTTATCATATACTTTTCTGATTTGACCCCCTCCCCCCCGGACTTCAACTCAGCAGCTTTCTACCCACTAAGCTTCCCAGCTGCTACGTTGAAATTATTATCTTAAAAAAAATAAATGTTTATTACTTATTTAATTAATTTTTGTTTATCCGAACTAATGTCGATGTGGTTTGGATAATCAAAACTTAGAATAACGGAAATTATCTTGAAGAAAGGAATTGCCGATACAAAACGTTCTTGTAAAAAAAATATCTGTTAGCTGTTAAAACTATTCACATGCCATATTTTTATTTGTCAGTAACTTTTTTCAGCATAGCAACTCAGCACTTTTTACTGAGCTATACCGCTCAGCTGTATTTTTGATTATGGATGTGAAAATAAAATAAATCATCAAGCGATATTTATTAATACTAAAATATAAATCAGAGAGAAAATAGTCCCGGTAGAGATCAGAAAAAAAATTCTCTTTAGTAAGAAGAACTATTTATTTTAAAACCAATGTTTCGACCATATACCTTACATTGCAGGTATATGGTCACATTGCATTATCTTCAGGGCTAACTATACATATAAATTTTTTTTATTTTTTTATTTATTTTTTTTAAATTTAATTTATTGATATTTACACCTATAATAATATTACAATAAGTAAATCTGCTATATGTACAATACGACTTAAAAAGCACTTGTGGAGAAACTACCCATCGGTAGCACTCCAAAAAGTTCTATAGTAGATGGTCTCGAGGCCATCTTCTTTTCAGACGCCTCGGAGGGTTATCAGGAATAGTATGGGAAGCAAGTTGAGAGACTAGCGGATTCAAGTGTGTATGGAGCTTGTCATGGAAGGATAGGTATCTAGTTTGGGCCAAATCAGTAACATATGGGATATTAAGATCATGATGGATGAGTTTGTTTGTGACATAATAAGGAACATTGAGGATTTTACGAAGGATTTTGGATTGCAAGGGTTGGATACGAGATGAATTGGATGGTTTAGTAGAGCCCTAAAGCTCAACTCCGTATGTCCAAATAGGTCTGATATCTGTCATGTAAATGAGTCTTTTGTAATTAATTGGAAGCTTAGAGCGTTTGTCCAGTAAAATACATATAAATTAAAATTATATATAATAATAATGTCTTTAATTATTCTGGGACGAGTCCCTATAGAATAACAATACATATGTTGTAAGCTATTATGCCTTAGGGTGTAAAAAAATTACATTTAATTAATTATTAAAAGTAATTTAGTAAGTGAGAAAGAAAAAAAAATGATAAGTTAACAATAATTATATAAGAGAAACAGTTTATTGTTACATATATATCAAATTTATGCTAAGAAAAATACTAAAAATAATGAAGAAAAATTCAAACAATACTATCAGCGATTTACACTTATTTCATTTATTTCTCTATTTTTTTATTATCTAACTAGATGATATTAGTACATATGTACGTGGTTTATTTCCCACACACTCATATACATAGGTATAACGAGGGAGGGTTATTGGGGATGTAACCCCCCATTGCTTAGAAGATATTAAAAAAAAATTGTATGTAAAAATTTAAAAGAAATAAAAATTTGAAGGATTTTACTTTTTCAAAGTTATTATTATTATGTGGGATTACAGAAGTAAGAGTCAGTATTGTCAAAAACACAACAAAAAAAGTGCAAACACAGTTATTTTAATGAATAAACTGTTTTTAAAAAATAAATAACATTTATAAAAAAATGTAATCTATTTATTTAATTTGAAGCTACATGGTTTATAGTATAATATAAATTATACCTATATTACGAGGCATTTTTCTTGAAGGCATTTTAAAAAAAAAATCATTCCGTCATCGAATGAGAGAATTTTAAATAAAAAACGATCATAATATTTCCGATATATATATATATATATATAGAAAAATGAATAAGATAATTTATCTTGTATATTAGGCCCTCAAGAAGAACTGAAATGTGGGAGAAACGTTGGCTTTAAAATAAACACCTCTTCGTATTAAGATTATTTCTTGTCCTCCACCCTGACCATATTCTTATTAAACCTGTACGACTCCCCCCTTGAAGACTCAGGGGTTCAATACATGGTAGAGACTGTATTGTTTTTTGGGCAATGGTTATGCAGGGATAGGATTTATTGAAGATCACGCTCAACCACCAGATTTTCCCCCTTATTTTGGGTACACACTTTATTGAGGCAGGGTGAGTCCCAGGAGGGTCCTAGATCCCATAGGGTCCATCTCCGGCTGCTAACAGATAAAAGGAAAGTCTGTCAGTAACGGGATTTGAACTCCGGCACTGCAACTCAGAGCTCTACCGCTGGTATATCTCACATTATATCAGTAATCATACGATCTTTCAGAGATCGTTCGAAAAAGGCTAAGAGTAAAATGTTTGACCGTCGAAAAATTAGTGTGACTTAAAACTAGTCTCGTTTTTAATTACAGTAAAACCTCGAATTAACGGACAGCCCTGGTGCAAATATTTTTGTCCGTTATTTAGAGGTGTCCTTTAAAGGGAGGTTTTATTTTTTTATAAATAAATTAATTCTCTCTTATTCAATTTCCCATGTGTTTAAAAGGTAAGTAGAATAAAAAAAAACATCGCACGGTTTTTGAGTGTTCCCGAAACTTGCGTCCTACCGATGTTGAGTCTTTCCGCTAGCGCACGTACCCTTAACTTTTCAAGGTCATAAAAGTCGATTACATTTATTTTTTGTTCTAAAGTGAGTCTCTTACGTGAGGGAGACATTTTCAGCCGCCTGCCACAAGGGTTAGAACAGAACTAAATTTTAATAAAGCAAGTCCGAGAATAAAAAAAAAGTATTTATGTGGAAAACCTTTACTCAAAAGTAAACACAACTGTCCCTGTTTCCTTAGACCGGAAACAACTAATTGTTTCCGAGAAACGGGGAAGGGATAAAGTCATACTGTCCGTCTTTTAGAGGTTTTTTTAATCGATTTCTAACCAACATAGCCTGTCCGTGACCGTTTATGAGAGGTTTCGTTAAATAGAGGTTCAAATGCCTTAAAAATTGTATTAAAATGTTGGTGCAAAAAAAATCGTCCGCTAATGGGGAGTGACCGCTATTTAGGGGTGTCCGTTAGTAGAGGTTTTACTGTATTAATAAAATATAATTGTTTATTAACAATTAAATAAAATAAACTATAAAATTATCGCAGATAGTTTTAGGAGACTGAATGATTGTGAGAGTATACTGTGATATTCTCTTTCTTTTTGCCACATGAATTTTACATGAGATATCGGGTTACAAAATTACTGATCTACTTTTACAGTTCGTGGACAAACAGCTTATAACATTGTGTAATAAAGGATCGGGCTCCCATTTTATGGAGTTGATCAGTTAAGGATACAGGAAAAAATGACAGTATTAACAATTTTTTTTAGCTTATTCTTTGTTACTTATAATCTATTGTTATGGGCTACTGGGTATTAAAATGAATTAAACAATTCATTAATTAAAGATACTAATATTTATTAACAAAATGATAAAAAGGATACAATTAAACTATTAACAATAAAATTATTAAACTAATATAAATTTATAATAACAATATTCTAAAAATTATAATCTAGGCCTAACTCCTATTTAATTATTACAATAATATAAGATATCACTAATTCTAAATGACGTAACTATTTACATAAATTTGTATGAATATTATAAAACTACACTACAATTTATAACTAATAATTAACACTTACAGTTCACTAGTCCACCGACCGTAAGATTCTCCAAGTATGACAAACTGACACACAGTAACAAACAGAAACAGTTTATGATACTCGCGAGACTGTCACAGTTCACTGATACACTTATTACACTGGCTGGTTCAACACTGGCTAATTTATCACACTGACACTCACTTATCACAGATCTTCACCGTGCGTGGTCTACTCTCAGACCAAGACTGACTCGCTCGAGGCGAGGGAGGTATTTAAATAGGCAAGGCCGAACATTATAGAACACGAAAGGGTGGAGACAATTCTGGAATCTTCTTAATCCTTTTCCGACAAAAGGAGACGATCAAAAAGGTCCTAATCCTATTTTAACTTCTCCCGCCGAGGGACTTAAGCCGCTAATCCGTTGCTTCCGTCTTCCTCTCTGGGACCGTAACACTATAACTATTACCTCTGTTTTCATATTTACCTAAAGGATTCTCCATTTTTATTATAATTCTTTCATCACTCATATCCCCTGATGCGTTTATTTGTTTTTATTCTATACTCTATATCATTTTAATTTGTATGTATCTTGTGGATTTAGCCCTGAAGTAGACCTATAATGTGGATCGAAACGTTGCCTTTAAAATGTACAGAACCAAAATCGGGAATTCCTTTTCAAAGATAATTAGTAAATCAATTTTACTGAATCTCACTCAGCTTCTATTATGTGGTTACCCAAAATAAAAAATCTGGCGGTTGAGCGCGATCTAGGATAAATCACCTCCGTCATCCGGAGTTAGCACAACTGTTATCCCAGAAACAGTAGAGTCTCTACAACGTACTGAACCCAATACCCTACATGGCCTGAAGTGGTTCATGTTTTTTGTTTCTTTTTTATACATCATGTTACTTCAGAAATTAGATTAATAAAACAAACTAAAAATAGATTTGTATCAATTATCTTATTAAAATCACTTCTGTTATCAGTGTGAAGGTCAATGGAACGATCAAGGTCGAGATTGGCGATCGTCAACAGGTAAAAGGGATAACAGAGCAATTGTCAACAGGTAAGGGAGATAAGAAAGCGATCTATCGGCGACATCCGAAACACGGGTAGATAGCAGAGCATGATAGCACCCGAGTCGAGGGTAACGGACTGCTACTGATTGTACGATATTAGTTTTCAGTTCCCATAATTTTTTTTTTTAAACACCTTATTGAAACATTACAATCTGCCACTTGTGGGCAATAAATAATGGTGCTATGTAGCTTACTGTCATTCCATAACAAAACAATGATATAAACAAAATAAAATAAATAAATATATACATGCGGTAATAAAAAGAAATTAATGCGACAATGATGATGAAATAAAGTAAAAAAAATATATATACAATGTACACATTCATCCCCTATTTCCATAAAATAGAAGAAAAATGTATACGATACAGCACACATGGCTTTCCCTAACTTCGACACATAAAATATACATTAAAAGAAGTGACATGGGGTTAAGACAAAATGCAAATCACTACATTTAAAACTCAATTTAATATATTTTTTATTCTTAGAAATAAGATAAAACGTACAAATACTAAAGAAGACGACTGTAAACTTTTCAATAAAAAATTCTTAGACTTATCATAAAAGCACTATGGTATGCCAATAAAAAAACTTTGCATACTGACTAAAAAACTTACCGTAGAACGGGGTGAATAGAAAAAAATTTCAACTTTGGTTTGAAATTTTCCATGTTTGTAGTTGTTCTAGATACACAATTTTTTGACCAAACACAGGTCTCTGTTGGACCTATTTGTTTATAGTATTTAATTTTTTAAATTTCATTTAAAAGAAAAAAAATTAAAACGTGTTTCTTTTCACCCCGCAAATGGGGGTGAATAGAAACAGTTCTTCGATTTCATGTTTTTTTTCTATTGAAACGAATCGAGGGTGAATGGAAACAGTTAAATATGGTATTTTTAATTTGTAAATGGATAAATACAAATTTATTTCTTAACATAATGATTTATTTCAGTACATAACCAAAAGAAGTTACATAACTGTATGCAAGGAAATTGAATAGGTAGACAATTACCGTATTTAACAAAATTAAATGATGATTAATAAATTATGAAATCGGATAGGTCATCTTTGAAAAATATCATGGCTTTGAATCGAGAGATAAAGCTGTCTGACCACCATGGTTCTTCATATTGAGACCTCTTTTCAAGTGTCGATATATAATACTATAATGCAACCTATGTTTCTCAGCAGACTTCCGAAGGCTTAATCCCTTCTGTATGTCAGAAAGTGCATTTTCGATTGTTTTTGGATCATGCTTTTTGTAGCCCCCTCCAACCACCGGTTTGTATTTTCTTGGCATTTTACAGGGTCCTGCTGTGTCAAATAAGACTAACATAAATATAAAACACACAATATGTATTTTATATAGTATAAATGTGATTTAGTATAATTTTTTTCTTGTGGGGTGAATAGAAACACTAAAAATTATGTGTTTCTATTCACCCCATAAATTCTGAAAATCTAACTTAAAAAACAATTTTTGAAATAATATTGTTAAAGTTAAAGCTTATAGTAAGCCTTAATCTTTTATATGAATAATTAAACTATGCTTTGTACAGCTTTACTTTGAAGAACACTACGTATTATGACTTACCTGGAAAAATCAAAGTGGATAAAAAAACACAAAAATCGTTTGGTAAAATTCAACAAGACATACAAACAGGAACCTGTGCTGCTAACCAACCAGACCATTATTTCCCTTTCAGCCTAAAGCATAGCAACTTAAAAAAAAATAATAGTTGCCACAATTTACCCATAGTTATGTAGGAAATAAATTATACATAAAAAAATGAAGTTTCGTTTCTATTCACCCCGGTTTACTGTACCATACTGAACGCTTACAAACTACCTATAAATACTTTCGAGAAAAACTACACGGGCACCCAAACCCATTATTAGAACAAATAACTACGAATCTCATGCGTGAGGACACCAGGAGGAGACTAAAAAGAACGTGGATGAGGGATCTGCTATCATAAGAATATTAAATGAAGCTACGGGAGTGGCCCCGCTGGCTACTGTTCTTCTCCATGCCTCTCACGTCATTTAGTTCTATTTTACTGACAGCTGATTATCAATTGCTTGTACATGACTAGTGTGGATACAAATATAAAGAGTGAGAAAAAAGAATAGTGAGCGTGAAAATTCCTTCATTTCTGGAATGGATAACGATATATGCCACAACTAATGTATCATCCAATACCTTTAATGGGGTATGGATGTTAACATTCTATGTAGTTTTATATATTTAATATTTATTATGGTCCTATTCGTTATTTTTATTAATCCTTATTTTATGACCTGTAACCAGTGTTTACATACTCGGAGGTAGTCATGTTATGACTATAAGCAGCTAATCGAATATCGCGTAACCTCTGGCAATCTATCTGGGGTATTGGAAAATTTCTCGAGGATCAATGCACTGCAGATGCTTGCAACATGCACCATGCAGCTTGCACCATGAAGCATGCACCTTGAAGTTAGAGGTGCAAAGGGTGGGCATTACGTAAAAGGTGGCAGAGAGAACTGAAGCTGGCCCGAATCCATATGGTACTCCCTCTCCCTAATGCCCAATGCTAATCCTTTGAACTTATGACCTATTTATTTCTCCGCTAAACACTATATCCCTCCTTTATCCTTGTATTCCACCGAGGATAATCGATAAGGACAAGGTTAATATGAGTTAATTTCTGTGTATTGTTTTATTTATAAATAAAATTAATCGAATGACTACTAATTCGGAAAAAAAAATACATAGAATCTGTGAAAGATGAGCATCATCTGTTAATAATATATAAAGGTGTTTTGTGTTATAATATAAAAAAAAAACAATGGTCATAAAGAAATCATACCAAAGAGATAAAGTGCAGTACACCTCACACCATCAGCCAATCATACTCATGAAATAGAGACATCAATCTCCCCCCAACCCTCAACAAACAAATCCTAGTGAAGCGTCGACTAGTTGATTTTTTTAGATACTTAAGACTTTGTTTTGGGATTTTCCTATTACAGTCTACTTATGTCTATTTTAAAGTTTTTTTCTCAAATTTTCGACATTTTATTTTTACATTTAGTAATTTTTTTAAAAATTTATTTTACGCTCTAAGCTCCCAATTAATTATAAAAGACTCATTTACATGACAGTTGTCAGATCTATTTGGACATACGGAGTTGAGCTTAGGGGCTCTACTAAACCATCCAATTCATCTCGTATCCAATCCTTACAATCCAAAATCCTTCGTAAAATCCTCAATGCTCCTGATTATATCACAAACAAACTCATCCATCATGATCTTAATATCCCATATGTTGCTGATTTGCCCCAAACTAGATACCTATCCTTCTATGACAAGCTCCATACTCACTTAAATCCGCTAGTCTCTCAACTTGCTCCCTATACTATTCCTGATAATCCTCCGTGGCGTCTGAAAAGAAGTTGGTCTCGAGACCTTCTACTATAGAACTTTATTGGAGCGTTACTGGGTAGTTTCTTCACAAGCGTTTTTTTTACATGTCATTTGTTCTTATTAGCAGATTTACTTGTGATATTATTACAGTTGTAAATATCAATAAATTAATCTAAAAAAAAGAAAGTATTTATCTTATAATTATTATTACCTTTTGTAGTTAATTGGGAGCTTAGAGCGTTTGCCTAGTAAGTGTTGAAGTAGCCTGAAACGGCAAGCAGTTTGACAAAGTAAGGTTTATACGGAGGATTTTGTATTGTAAGGACTGGTATCGGGTTCGGGCTAAACCACCAACAAATAGAAAATTATTGATGACTTTATTCATAAAAAAGTAAGCAGCATTGAGAATTTTACGAAGGATTGTGGATTGTGAGGATTGGATACGAGAGGAACTCAGTGGAGCCTCAAAACACTAAGCTGTAAGTCCAAATAGGTCTTACGTGTATAATAGTTCTGTATATGAGTCTTTTGTAATTAACTGGGAGTTTATAGGGTTTGTCTAGTAAATGTTGAAGTAGCCTGAAACGGCGAGTAGTTTCAGTCTAGTATTTTTACTTAAAAAGTGCGTTTTCTTAAAGACTTGGCGAATTCGCGTTCTTCAATTTTTTCATTTTATTTAATCTTTTTTTTCAGAGGGGGAAAATCTAGAATCCACTATACAAAAGATGGACTACCCGGGGCGATTGCATCTTATCTTGTGATTCAAGTTAACTTTAGTCGAAATTATGTAACACTTACGGAACAGAAATTTTGTTTACAATTCGATGTTTCGCCGTTACGTACAAGAGAGCTCATGTCTTATTCACTATTCTCCGAAACATCGCCGGTTCCGTATGTTTTTCGGTCCGTTGTTCCACACAAGTTATTGCCCTACAAAATTCATTTCCCGCGAACCAACAAGAGAACAATAACAACAGCACTGTTGTAAGAAGGAGAATTTTGTAGGCCGATTTCGAGTAAAAATTGAATAAAACATTTATTATCCAATGTTGATTTATTTACAGGCATTAATCTTCCTTTAAGTTATTCCGATGTTTGTACAACACAAAATATATTATTCATATTATTAATAGAATGGGGCCGTTCTACTTCGCCAAGTCACCTGTTGATCCACTCTTCGTGTTATTCAAGATTCTAAATAAAATTTTTTTTTTAAATGTATTTATTGAAATTTACAACTGTATACAGAATACATCAAGTAAATACAATGAAAAATACAGTATATCATGTCCAGAGACAAAGGCTAGTAGAGAAACTACCCAGTGGTAGTACTCAAATAAAGATCCGCTTAGAAGGTCACGAGGCCATCTTCTCTTCAGACGCTTCAGGTATCGAAGAGGTTGCTAGGTATGAAGCTAGTGGGTTTGAATGGAAATAAAGTTTGTCATGAAAAGATTGATATCGGATTCGGGCCAAATCACCAACAAATGGGACATTAAGGTCATTATGGATTACTTTGTTCGTAACAAAGTAAGGAGCATTGAGGATTTTACGAAGGGTTTTGGATTGTTTGGTTGGATTTTGAAATTGGCTTAATGGTTTTTAAGTACAGACAAAAACATATCTTTCTGCCTTTTAAATATCTTTCTCTTCATATACAAATTTATCCACACATATCAAGTACAAACAATTGACAATCAGCAGATTGCCTTTCTAGTCTCCTCTTAAAAACCTTAACGGTGTGAAATGCTGAAGGTTATTTATACTGTTATCAATACTGAGTTATCAGGAATACTTTTTTAAACTAACTTTCTTCTCTTCTCCCTACACATCACTATTGACTGAATTAAGTTGGGAATTAATTATTAATTAATAATTATTAATTAACTACAAAAGACTCATATACATGACAATCATTATCTAGACTTACGGAATAGAGCTTTGGGGCTCCACTCCTCTATTTTCAATCTTCGATACCTCTTCCTGATAATTCTCCAAGGTTTTTGAAAAGACGATGGCCTCGTGACCTTTTCAGTTGAATTTGTTATTCGAGTGCAATCAGTTTCTCTACTTGTTTTACCACATACCGATGTCGCCCAAGGAATCAAGAACACATACAAAAAATATGAACAAGATGGGTAAAAACCATAGCCCAGAAGAAAAGAATGTGTGAAGACCAAGAAGGATGGTTCAGATGGATAGAGGCTCCTCTACGCTGAACGGCTGTAGAGAATGACAAAGAAGTACAACAAACCCATTTTGTAGAAAATTCGATTAAATTGGACAAACTTCCTAGGGACTGCGGATAAAAATTGTAGAGTACCTTATAGTTCAGACTGTGTTTTAACTTAAAAATATATAAACTCCAGGATATATTATTTGGTGAGGATTCACATTCGCCTAGAATATTTATGATATTGTAAAAAAAAGGTTAATATAGGTTAATTTAAGCTGTTGTATTGTTCTCTACCTCGCACATTCCACTCTTCCAATTGACATGACATCACAACGAATGTTTGCTCAGATGTTCCATAGAGCAATAACGCTTCGCCTTTATCAGTGCTATGACTACAAGAAGCAACGATTGATAACAGGTAAGTAAGCCTAATTACTAACTCAATCGGGAACTATTACTACTATATTATTATTTCTAGTAGATTTGACTAATATTGTACCTTCACTTGGGACAATTTATAGGTGATGGAAAAAAAAGTGTTTTATGATATAAATTGCAAAACTATAATTCATTACCTTAATTACAAATTCTCCTTAGTTAGGTTTATTGAAGAAGAAGATAGAATTGCGATACGTGAATATTTTTTTCTCTTGATTAGGGCGCCAGAAATTTGTTTTTCAAAATGTTACACTACAACTCTTGAAGTATTCTTGGGTTCAGTGAATGTTAGGGAGTGTTTCTGATTATAGAATAAGGTTTGTGATGGGTGATTAACCCTATATCACTCTCAACCACCAGTCCCCCTCCCCCAATAAAGGTACCAAAGTTGCTTCGTGAGCCCTGAGGAGGCCTCCAGGCCAACAAGATCCATTCATTGTTGTTAAAAGATAATTTATCTGTCACAGAGGAATTTGAACACGGGACGTTGAGTACAGCAACTCATTATCTTAGCGATCTAGATTAAGAGGCAATAACATTATTTTTTTCGGATAGAGTGCCAGAAATCCTAGAAATCACAGATTTTGTTTGTTTGTTCATTTAGCGTCACTTTATGCTGCTATGGCTAATCGGACAATGCTACAGTGGGAGCTCTAAATTTTGCCTATCCAGGTTTATTTAGGATAGGGATTTTAACGAGTATCTGACATCGTACAGTCTCGGAACCCCCATTTAAAGTCCTTCTGAAGGACGGCTTAACTAAGGAAAAAAAAAATTTAAAAAATCTTAGGGCCACCTGCCGGGTTACGAACCCGCGATCTTGGGTTTAGTAGTTTGTTACGCTAACCACTAGACCACAGGTGACCAATCAAAGATCTTTATACCGATATCTGGGAGCGGGGTAGTTCAGTGGTACTGTGCCGAAGGTCCCGGGTTCACATCCGATTGTGGCAGATAATTTATTTAATCTGTTAACATCAGGGGATGGACCGGTTGGAATCTGGATACCCTTCTGGGGTTTATGCTGCCTCTACAAATATGGGATAAAACCCGGCGGTTAAGCAATATCTTGGACAAATCCCCTCCCTGCACAACTGTAATCCTAGAAACAGTTCAGTCTCTAACGCGTACTGAACCCGAGAACCCGGGCAGTAGTGCTACAGTTTTTTTTTTATTATACAAAATAATTATATATAACTAATAATTAAAATAAATGCATATAAGGTCAGATGATTTATTATCTGGAAGCAAGGACCTGGAGAAAACACGTGATAGGTTTTATTCCAGCTCGATCCAGAATAGCCCTTATGTTTAAATCCATTGACAAACGAGCTAATTCATAATTCTCTCATCCATTCAGAGCGCTTCCATGATTCTCCAGCAGAGGGAATATCACATTCCCTTCTCGAGAAAGTCGTTCTAGGACTGTTTAAGTCGTATCTCAACGGTAAATAAATTTTTTTTTTTAAGAAGAAAACACTTTACAATCTGCCTGTTGTGGGCAATAAGTAATGGTGCTATGTAGCTGTAAATAAAATTATATTTAAAATTTGAGTACTACTAGTGGGTAGTTTCTCTACTCGTCATTCTCATGTCATTATGTTACACGCATTCTATTTACTTGTTGTATAATTGTAATAAAGTTTAAATATCAATAAATAAATTTAAAAAAAAATATATTTAAAACATATTGATGGTATTAGATACAAATATATATTACTGATAACTTGCATGCTTAAAAGTAGTGAAATTATAATTTATTGTAATTAAATACTTAGATCGAATGAACTGAGCTCTATTTTCTCATGTGTAACAAAAAAAAATATCAAGTATACAAATATATAAGAAATAATATTATTGCGAAATAAGGTATATTTCTTTTAATGGTTCACAGCAAGACTGAACAAGAAATATGTTTTTACAAAAAAATTAAGATCTAATGAATATAGTCTTAAGACGAAATAACAAAATAGTCTTACTAAATATCGTATGCACAATTCGTACTTGGGCTTAGTTGGAAACTACGTTTTCATGAACCTTTTAAGATCAACGTTTATAATTGAATGTTTAAATTTTTATAATAAATAAAAAAGATAGGTTGGGCTTAAAGAGTCCAGGAGGAAAGAGGAAACGAGGATGACCACGTCTACGGTGGATCGATGGCGTAAAGATCTGGAAACTATGGGATTGAGAAGGTGGAGAGAAAAGGTGACGGACCCAGAGGTATTAAGAAGGCTTGTCAGGTCTAGGTTCTGTTGAGCCGAACAACAGAGTCCTTCCTAGTACCATACAAGTAACATCGGGTTCAAGAACAGTGCTGTCTGACTAGAAATAAATCGGTATAGATCCATGGGTTATGACTGTTCGGTCAAAAGGCACACGAGGACTTACATGTAACCGTGGAACAAAGCAGTTATTGACATCCTGAAAAACCACATCGATTCCCGATAGTCACTAAGGACGATAATAAGGACAATCAATCAAGACTGAATCGTGTGTGTTGACTCCTATAGGGTTCAATAACCTTAGAAGGAGGTAATTATTTGCCAATTCTGGAGGTTCGCGGTTATCAACGCCCAACATTGCTTGACTTTTGTTACATCTTACAAGGTATACAATATGTGATACAATCGAACCTCGATATAGCGAATTCCTTGATAAATCGAAGTTTTTCTATTCCCCTTGAATCTTCTCTACGTTATTTTTATCTCTACATATCAAAGGATTGGCTTAGAAGATCTTGATATATCGAATTTTCCAAGATTCCTTAGCTTACACCGCACCTCAACAAAACGAAGTTTTTGTAGGAAAATCTCAACATACCGAAATCAATTCGTTAAATGTGACCGTTTAGCCTGAACAGCTCGTTCTGAGGAGCACTGTCATTCTCAGAACGGCCTTTTTTCTCAAGTAATCCTGTAACTCCCCCACTCACATTTGTTTCCAGTTTGTTTCGGTTTCTGCTAACACTTGTGCAATAGGTTTCGTCTTCGGTCTTACTAGGTTAAGTATTGGATGATGCATTGGATAAAGTGTCCTTTTCAGGTATACGAATTACAATTTCCGATTTTTTTCTAAGCTCAGCTTAATTTTTTTTTTCACAAATTCAATATGTATCTGTTTTTTAAGTCTATTGTTTTATTGTTTAATAATGACGAAGTATGGTTTTTATTCTAATTACGTATTTTTTTTCTAACTGCTTTTAGTTATATTTGTCATAAAAATTCTTCATTTCAATATTCAAAAATAGCTACCTTAAGCAATGTAATTGGCGTAAATTGTATTGTTGTACATATATGTAAATAGGTACATTTTTCTATATTACATTGAGTATAAACATATTTTATTATGAACCTCTATCTCTATATATCGAAGTCTGTCAGAAATCACCTCAATAAATCGAACCTCGCTGTATCGAAATCCTCGATAATTCGAAGTTTTCTCGTTCCCCTTGAGTTTCGATATACCGAGGTTCGACTGTATTAATGATGTAATGCATTATTGAGATAACTGGTTGTTACGAGAGTTTCTTGAGCCTAAGAGTTCCGTAATCCACACTGGGGGGGGGGGAGACCCAGGTGGTAAGGCCAATTTAAAGCAGTAAGAGAGAGATAATAGGTGATGTAAGAAATGCCTAACAGTTCTGATTAGATACAACGATACAAAATCAAGAACACGATGACTGTTAAGATTCATAAAACGGCTCCAAAATTATGCAAGTATTTCGTAGGCAACTTTCTCTTTCGTCTCGAATTGGAACTCAATGTTATTGAATATTCTTCAAATTGAATTTCAAAGAAGCAGGCTAAGATAATTTGTCGCATTACTGTCTTCAAGTGTTTCATCTGAACGAAAACAAGAAATCAACAACCGTTTAGAAGATGTTGGATCAATACGAAATTTTAAGGTTTTATTCATATCAAATAAATGTTTAACACATCAAATCAGTTTACTTTATACGTTCCGACAAGGGTTGTCTCAACTGGTCAGAGCAGAATTCCATATCTCCCGATCCATCCAACCATCCTCCTGGAGTCCTCGCCCAGCCATCTCCTTCTAGACTCCCTCCAACCATCTGCTTCTGGGCCATCCACGTCGTCTCTCCCAGGTGGTACCCAATCCAGAACTCGGTTGGCCAACATTCAAACGTCATTCTCTTCACATGACCGTACCATCATAGGCGGCGTGTACAATTCCTTTCATTTGTAGATATAACCACACCCATCCTCTGTCCTATTTCCTGGTTTCTTACTTTATCCAGCCTAGTGACACGGAGACACCTCTTCCAGAACTCCATCTCAACCGCTTGAACCTTTGAGTACAGACGTGCGCTCATAGTCCAGGTTTCCGAGGATTATGTCAGGATGGTTTCCACTTGGCTTTGAAAATACGGCGTTCATTTTCTTTAGATATGTATTCCAGAGGACCTGATGCAGCATTCTAGTAGCCTTTAGGGCTTGCTCCACCTTTCTGCCGACGTCATGCTCGGACAAATTATCAATTTTAATTATTTTGTGGAACATTGTAACATTAAAATAAAAACGACAGAGGGTCCTAGAAAGTTGTAAAGGGAGTAAATAATCCTTGGTTATGCCGTCCCAAGGAAGGGACGTAAAACGGGGATCCGAACCCGTAGGATACTTGTTAAAAATCCTTATGCTAATTAAACTGGATTGGCAAAATTTAGGGTTCATACTGTAGTATTGTCCGATTAGCCATGGCAGCATAAAGTGAGTTGAATAAATAAAAAACGAACTAACCTAATACTCCAGGGTCTCGTTCTTGAAACACAAGCTGGTCCGAAACGTCGTTTTTTTTTAAAATAAAACATATTACATTCTCTGGGCTCTTATTATTTATTTCACAAAATATATAAAACTCGATCGATCCAGTTGTGACAAATCCTGAGACAGTAGCAGCCAAGAGTTACATAAGCCTGGGTTGGTGGGGCTCCGTTGATTCAGTGCATACGATTGGCCGGGCTATGCTAATATCAGGAGGCGGAAGAGATCGGCCAACCATATCGCGGACCAAGGACATCCGCGGGGGGTATCCACTTTCTTCTTCTTTGGTCGTCTATCATCCTCCTTGAAAGACTTCCTGGAGGGAAGGGCCATGAATATATTTTTATCTGGATGTTCAATTAGTTCAAGAGAGGCAACTAGTTACAGAAATCAATCTTAAAGTAAAAAAAAAAACACTGTACAATTACAACTTATGAAGGAGCCGAGGTTCAGTACATTGTAGAGACAGTACTGTTTCATGGACAACGGTTGTGCAGGGAGATGATTTGTCGTACATCACGCTCAACCATCAGATTTTTCTTCCTTATTTTTAGAGGCTGGGTGAGCCACAGGAGGGTCCTAGATCCTAAATGATCGATCCCCGGCTACTAACAGACTAAATAAAAATCTTGCCTGCAGGGGGATTTTAACCTGAATTTTCGGCTTGGCAATTCAGTGCTCTACCACTGAGCCATTTCACTCCCTTTATTCTGGGACTGAATCTCTTTAGAATAAAAATATGAACAGAAAAAGAAACATAAATCTGGCCAGAAGGTTACATAATAAACATTATAAAGTATTTATGCAACTATCAAAAAATTAAATTAATTAAAAAAAAATAATAAAAAGTACAAGTCATGACAAAATACTAAGCGACCAAAGAGAATTAATTAATTAATAACAACGAATAAAACCACGAACTAGGATTTAATAAATTAAAAGACTAAAGAACCAAATCCATTATTTTATATCGTTTCATTTAAGCAAATGACTAACCTACTTAGAAAGCACCTGTTTTTGAAATGAGGAGATATTGGAAAAAGAAGGACTTATAATGTCAGGATTTAAACGAGGATAGGGAAGTAGCATGGCGGATAACAGAAGGAATTGAGTTCCAGATAGTGGGAGATCCAGCGAGAAAAGAACGCTCGAATATATTGTATGCTTGCATATATGCATGCATGACTATAGATCTTTGGATTCTTCACTTCACCTTAGTTCACCTTAAAACTACTGTAACCTATGGTTTTCATGTTACAGCGGCTGGCTCCCAATAACCCCATAACCTTGGGGCCGATTCACAAGTGCCCTTTGCACCGACGTATATACGGGTTAAGAACAGTGTTCAACTGGTCTAGACGCAAGGATTATGGCTGTTCGGAGTCATAAGGCGCACCTATATATCTTTCTACAAAGCAGACTATCTTTGGACCAAACCTCTGGGCCGCTATTAAATATCCTGAAAAAACATAGCATTATTATCGATAGATGTTCACGATGTACGGCTTTCACTCCTACAGTCTTTGTAAGTTGTCTCCAGTAAGCTGACAGCCCTCATCAAGCCGAGGGTTGGGATGCTTGTAGAATCCCGAGACCGTGGTTCAAACTCACAATCTTTGAGTTTGTAAGCAGGTGTACGTTTGTCGAGAACTGACTGAGAGAACTAGATGTACCAAGTATTTTAGTATTTTTTTCAATAAAGAATGTGTTAAGAAAAAAAAAATAATATATCTGACCAAAATGCTACATAGTAAAAATCAGATGGTATTTGAATCTATACCAAAAAATAAATTACAACACAGAATAAGTCATTATAAAAAAAACATAAAGTTACCATCAAAAACATTATTTCTTTCATAACGATGTAAGCCAATGGTAATAATTAACTAAGAGAGAGCTTTACATAGTGTGATGGTAAACCCCTAGAAATAACGAACACCAACACATATCTAGGGACAGTCATGAGCAAAGATGGTAAAATAGAACAGGAGGTTCTAAATCGGGTGATGAAGGCCAATGGACTATACTACCATTTATAATATCTAAAACTATCATCGAAAAACATGAAGTAAGCAGAGATTATTATCCAAAATTAGGATATTTAAATATGTTTTCCTCTCAGTACTTTTGTACGTATCTGAAAGCTAGATAACCCTCGATAAACATGCAAGTAGGATGGCAGCGGCCGAAATGAGATTCCTCCAAAGGATAGTTGGCAGGACCAGAAGGGACTGTATAAGAAATGACAGGATTCGCGAGGATTTGGGAGTAAGATCAGTGCGGGATATCCTGGAAGAGCGGCAATTAAAATGATTTGGGCATGTCTGGAGAATGAGAGATACCCGAATGGCCAGGTGGTTTTTTGATACTAGACCGAAAGGAAGACGCCCTCGTGGTAGACCCAGATGTATGTACTCCGACTACATTGGGAAACTGGGTGCAGCGAGAGGACTCCCAGGGAGAAGAAGAATTGCAAGGACAGAGGCCAATGGGCTCGGTGGACCGAGACACTAACTCCACGTTTAGTGGCACACAGGAGTTAGAGGAAGAAGAAGAGTTTTGGAATTGAGGATGTGTTGGAAAATCATGGGTTTTAATGAGGATAGAGAAGAAGCATGGCGGATTATAGGTGGCAATGAGTTGTTGTGTGCAAGTAAGGACAAGAAAGGAACGCTCGAGCGTGAATTGGACTGAAGATTTTATTTGTAATAATAATAGCAGCTCTAATAATTATTATAATTTCTAAGATCATGATCATCGGTCATAAATAATCTTTCCTATACAGATTTTTTGGTTTTGGCGAATAGTAAATATTTGATTCTTTTTTTTTTTTATTTATATTTTATGCATTTTATATATTAATATATAAAACAATTTTTTCTCCAATAATTAAATATATATCAGTAGGGCAAAGAATTGATAATCCCTAAAAATAATTACGTAATATGAATAAAGGACGGAAAAACGTTGAAAAAAAAGTAAAAAAATACAGATATTAAAAAAAATTTATTCAAAGGCATGGATGCGGCTGGACGTGATGTACTGTTTCCTGTTATATTCCGGAATAACAATTTGGTTGTGAATTATCATGTCTAGCCACGATTTTTTTCTCCGCCATTTTAGTTTTCTAGGTTACTATTTAGTTAATATTATTATCCAAAAATTATAGATTCCTAGATATTTCTTATATATTTTATAACTAGCGACCCGCCCCTCCCCCCCCCCAACCACACGGGTAGTAAGGCATATTGTGCCCTCATGTTTTGTCTGTCTAATGTATTTCATTATGTAGATATTATAACCATAAAAACAAAACAAAATATTTCTTTATGTACGGATTTATTTTCTTGCGCGTTTAGTTTTTGCGATAACCCATAAGATAATCATTTAAATTATATGGTACATAAATATCTAATTATCTGTATTTATTTTATCGTTATTTTTAATTGTTTAACTATTTTCTATTTATTTATAATTTTTTTTGGATTTCTCGGCTTGTACCGGATAAATTCACCAACCCGGACCAAGGTCAAGGGTATAGCTCATTTTATGGTTAATTCGGAATATTTAAAAATTTTCTAACGATGCTGGCAGTTCCTAGCATTATTTATTTATTATTATTATATTTATTTACTTTATTGTTATTATTTTTATTTATTTATATATTACAATTATTATTATTGTTCATTTTTATTTTTTTATTATTTTTTTTTTAAGCAGGTTTTTTCTACATTTTTCCTGCTATTTTTAGGGTATGGATGTGTACATTTTATTTTTTTTATTATTAGTATTATTATTATTTATTTTATTATTTTTTTTTTACTTTATTTTATTATCATTTCCGCATTAATTTCTTTCTGTTACCGCAGGTATATATTTATTTATTTTATTTTGTTTATATTATTGTTTTGTTATGGAATGACTGTAAGCTACACAGCACTATTACTTATTGCCCACAAGTGGCAGATTATTGAAATATTACAATCTGCCACCAGTTTTACAATAGCAGGAATTTTTTTTTATATATATATATTAACATTTTATTGAAATATTACAAAGTGTTAATATATATATAAAAAATAAAATTCCTGCTATTGTAAAACTTACTTATAAAAGACAACTTTAATTAATTAAAATCACTGTTGTTTAAACATTTAAAGGAAGTCCGGAACATGTATTTACACTCATTGCTGCTTGTATATGTAAAACTTTAAATAAACTTTTTTTTTTCTTTTATATGGTATAAAATATTCTAATAAATCGCATCAAATACTTAAGGTAACTAAAGTATATAAGTTGATTAGGATTAATACTGTACTCGTCTAAATAGCTTTCCAAATACCGCATTGTACGTTATCAATTTTTTAGAAGATAAAATGGGTATAGTAAGCTTTTCTTAAAAGATAGATATATATTATCACTGACTTTTTTGTAGATCAATAAAAGAGAAATAATCCACCATGCATTGTTTCGTTATATGACAAAGGCATTAGGCAGTGTCATCGATGAAATCTCCCAGGAGGCTATTTTTTTCATCAATTCCAACAATTGATTATTATATTGATTATTATTTATTATTATATTCCAACCCATTTACACAAAAGCTGGACAAATTATACACCTAAACCTTCCTGGTGAACCACCCTATCTATTGGGGAAAACCGCATGAAAATCCGTGCATTAGTTATTGAGATATAACTTGGGATATATCTGATATTGGATACAGTGCTGGAAGGCCAAGCGTAGTTTTACATTTCCATTAAATACTGACGCTGGTGTAGAGTGCTTAGTTACTGAGATTCAAATCAGATATTTAATCTATTAACAGCAGGCCGTGTGGGATCTGAAGATAATCCTTTGGTTTACCTAGCCTCGATAAAGTGGATATCCTTAATTGGTGGAAAATCTGACGCTTAACCGTGATTTCAAACCGAAAAGAGGGGAAGTTAGATTTTCATTACCTTGTTCGAGTAAAAATATATTGAATGCGATAATTATTTAAAGTAATAAAAAAAATTAATATTTATGTTAGAGAAGAATTGGTTGACTGTAACTTCTAATGTAAGGAAGAAATAGTTGGGGGTGCAGTCAATAAAAACACCTTAATAAGTGTATACTAATTTATTGTGTGCCGACGTTTCGACCTACAATGTAGGCCATCTTCAGGGCAAATATACCAAGCGGCGGCGAGGACGATCAACTGCAATATATATTTGCTCTGAAGATGGCCTACATTGTAGGTAGAAACGTTGGCACACAATAAATTAGTATACACTTATTGACTGCACCCCCAACTATTTCTTCCTTAAATTAATATTTATATTTATACTACCTTATGCCCGCGGCTTCGCTCTCGTGGAATTTGGTCTCCCACATAAAGTTTCGTTTAAGATCATTTTAAATAAATAATTTAATTATTTTTTTAAAATATAAGTTACTCGTACATCCAAACTTTCAGATGTCCAACTTCAAAACTGACGGATTCTTTACAACCTTTGAACACCTGTTATATTAAAGGGGAAACCCTTGGGGTGGAATTATCCAAATTTCTTTCTTAAACTATACAAAGAACCTATCTACAAATTAGAAGATGCTATGTTCCTGATTTGCCTTCAATTATGTACTATCACGAGGGGGACGGACATGCCCCCGTGCCCCCACATAAATCTGCACTTGCTGTAGCCTTTAACATTTATAATATTAGTAAGATTAGTAGGATATCAAACCAAATAGTTTCACTCATGTTCTTTCTGTTATTTTAACAACTATGATCATGAGATTTGCCTTTAATTATGTACTATAATGGAGTCTCCACAGCGGTCGAGCCGTCACCAGTTTCCTGGATTACTGCTCTTCTGACTTTCTAACCATGCCACTACGTCTGCGACCAGCTAAACCGGCCACAACCCTCCCGTAGTACCATTTTGGGGCATAGCCCCTGAGGCCTAGAATGGTCACTGGCCCGGGGACCAAAGTCCCCTACGCTTCCCCTACCTCCTCGGAAGTACACTTGGGCTGATGCACCTCCAGGGAGGAAGGGCGGGATACGTACCCGTGGGAGGGAGGGGCAGAGAAAAATGAAGATCCTGGGGTAGAACAACTCGAAGCAGAAAGGAAGGAGGAAATAAAATAAGAAGAAAATACATAGATAGGCACCTTTCCTAAATCACCCTTGAGGTTGTGCCTGTGATTTCGTTACCCATTTTTTATAGTGGATGGTTCGCCGCACTGAATCCAGTAGCAGGAATGGCTACCTGCTAATGCAATCAGTGTAGCCGTATGAAACCACTGCAATTGTGGAAAAATGATTCTATATAATAGATACGTCAAATTATGATGAGATAAATTCTGTTATCTTGTAAATGCTGAAAAATGATAAAATTTAAAATATACGTTTAAAAGGTTTCCCTCTTGACTCCAAAATAAGTTTTCTTTTAATATTTTCTTAAAAAACAGTCGGGGGGGGGGGCTGCCCCCTGCGCCCCCCCCTAAATCCGCGCTTGCTATATCCTATGTGTTATTCTAATGTATAAACTATATTACTGTAAAGTTTCATCCAAAACTGTCCAGTAGTTTTTGCGTGAAAGAGAGACCAAACATACGGACTTTCCCATTTATAATATTAGTAAGATTTAATATTTCATTGTATGAACATTTCAGGGACTGCAGGTCCACCTAATTTTACAAATAAAACCTATTAGAAAATTTTAGCTTTGTGATATTATTCACTACGACGCTGACAAGGTTAGCATCCCCAGAATTTTTTAAAAGAGAATAAAAAAATACTTGTTTATCCTCTCCTTCGGAAAATACGTAAAATGGAGATCACGAGTCTGTATTGGATCCTGAGTTTTGCCTAATTATACCTGGATAGGCAAAACGCGGGACTCTCACTCTCGCATCGTCCGATTAGCCATAGCATTAAGTGACGTTAAATAATGGTGAAGGTAGCAAGGAGGAAGAGATGAAGAAGATATTATTCAAAAATAAAAGACTATCTAAGAGGCACATCGAGATCATCGGGTGCCTTATTGATCATCGGGTGCCTTATTGATCACAGTAAACAAGGGAATATATCTCAGCTGAAGGAGTTCTATTTAAGATACGTTTTGGTATTTTGATCAGCGCCTCATGCCTTGGGAACAACGGAGACTGTAGGCTCGAAGGGAAGAAAAAACGATCGAAGCAATCCCCTTTCTCCTTATGTTTAACAAAATATGTTGATGGTGTTGTGTTTTGTAAATGTCATAGCTTTAACGGATTAACATATTAGTTTGTTTGTTTCATTTAATGCAGGGGTTCCCAAACTTTTTTGTACCACGCCCCCTTTTGTTGAAATGAAATCTTCTCGCGCACCCCCCCCCCCCATAACAATAAATTGAGAGGGCCTAGGAACAAAAAAAAAACAAATAAGTATTACATTGAAAACAAAGCATTTATTTATTTATACTGCTATAAGGCCATAATATCAGTTTTCATAAAATACAAAACTTATTAATAAGAGAAAAATGGATTAGGTTGGTTAGTGAGATGGATGGGCTTCCATTTTGCTTACTAGTATGCCTATTCGTGGCTGAGTTTTAGTAAATGCACAATGCAAGTCACCAGCAACATCAAGTTTATTCCGATACTTTTAATTGGCCAAGTGTTGAAAATGCTTTTTCGCACAAATAGGTGCTTGAAAAAGGCAAATATAAACGAAGAGCTTCCCGTGATACACTGGGCTACACTTTGAAATATTTTAACCAAAATGAAGGTTTGTCCATTATATCAATCAATTTTCTAAACATGAAGGTTAATTTAGAATTTTAGAAAGACTACTTAAATTTAATTTAATATTCATCTTGTCTCGCGCCCCCCTGAAATATCCTCACGCCCCCCAGTTTGGGAACCACTGATTTAATGTCACTTTATGCTGCTATGGACGGTGCTACAGTGCTAGCCCTGAATTTCTCATATCCAGTTATAATCAGGGTAGGGTTCTCTATCAAGATCCTGAAACAGTACAGGCTCGGAAACGCCAATTTACGCTTCCTCCGAAAGACGGTATTATTAATATTTTTTTACTAATTAAAAAAAATCTTATGGCCATCTGCCGGAATTTTTCCACTTCGTTTTGGCCATCTATGGACCACGCCACTTGCGCTTTCTGTTGTCGTTTGCTGCATTTACCATACTTTGTGTTAGTTTTGGCGCCACCTTTAGCTTCCCTATTGACTCAGTATTTCTTCATTTTTCTACTGAATTCTTTCTTCTGAATTCGTCTGACCAATTTCTGGTTAGTTTGTTGATTAACCACTGTAAGGCTGGGCACAAAAGGTTTTCTGGTCATGGAACGGTAATCTTCCCTGCCTGGTAACCAAACCAAGTTCAATTAGGTCTTCCTCGACTTGCCTGCTCCAGAAGAATCCAGTAACATTGCTATAGGCAACCTTGAAAATCTTCTTATCATAATCCATTAGGGTCCTTTCTGTATAGATGTCCATAGAAGGCCTTCAATTTGTTCTGATGACATCTATTCATTTCTTGAACGCCTGCTTGGTTTGAACCACCGGTTTCCATCTGTTAGTGTCCTTAGTCCTTATTTTACTTCTCAGAAACTTCCGCTCTTGAATTACGAGGCCTCTCAATGGGGCTTTTTAGTCTGGAACAGACATTCTGCTACATAGAAGACATTTACATTTAAGTTGATAGGTTGTTGAACTATCTAGTGTTTGCTTGAAACTAGTCAACAGTAGGGCTAGTCACAGTAGGGGGGTGTTTAAGATTATTACTCCAAATTAAAGGCCTATGCAAGGGAAATGTGTATAAGTATTTATATATATAGTTAAGAATTGTTTTTTTTTATGTTGTTTTTAAATTTATTTTATTGTAATTGTAAAATGTACGCATAAATAAAGGCTATTTTCATTCATTCATTAAGCACATAATGAGAATGGATGAAGAAAGAACAGAAGACTGTACTACAGAAAATCTGTTGGAGTAAGGCCTCGTGGAAGACCGAAGGGAAAATAGAAGGATGCGGTCACCGAAGATCTGAAGAGAATATGTGTACATCCATCAGATGTCCTTAGGACAGGGAAGAACGATTGAGTTGGCCATGAATGAATTAATTTATTCCTCATCTATTTAATATAAAGCTGTGTGTCTGTTTCTATCTATTAGTTTAAGAGGACACTTGTTCTAGAACAAGAAGACAGGATGAGACAAGAAGATAATAAAAGGATTACAACCAAGTGAATAGATGAGAGATGTCAAGAAGGCAGAAGGACTCTTAGGAGATAAGTTAAAAGATTTTTATGAAAAAGAGTCAAAAAAGCTCCCCGTTGGCCCCGCCTCATGAATTAATCCCAAGAGACAGCTCCAACGCTTCATCTGGGTGATATCCCTCATTTCGGATGGAGATGTCGTCTCATAGTTCATAAGCTCATTGCCTAGGCTTTGGCCGCCGGTTTAGGAGCACTAAGGCTAAATGCTAATCCTATATCTATGAAGCAGTCACGTTTATATTACCGTGTGTTATTTCATTGTATAAATGTAAATTATTATTTAAAAAAATTAAAATATGATGTATTATATTGTGTGCACAGGAACCCAACACAAGCTGCACATATATCGTATACACCTATCGATCTACAGGTACATATTGCACGGATTGGGACAGATCAGTGTGTACAGTCCCGGGTTCTATTCTGGCTGAGGCAGAAAAATATATCAATTGCCCCAGATGGACATCAGTGAAGACTAAGTGCATCACATCTCACATCAGAAAGTTTAGCCCAAAACGTTCAACAAACAATATATTTGTCATAATTAAGTTCCGATGAAGACCTGCATTCTGTGTCAAAACGTTGGCTTCTAAAAATTCCTACTTACTATTTAATAATTTATTTAATTTTTTAAGTGTTCCTTGACACTAGACTGGAAGTTGAAACTATAACAGCTGGCCCTTTCAGGCTATTCCAAGATTGACTTGACAAAGCCCAAATCTTGCAATTACTTACATAAGTCTCATACATATGACCTGTTTGGACTTACGAAGTACAGCTTTGGGGCTCCACTAACCCATCGAATTCCTCTTTTATCCAATTCTTACAATCAAAATCCTTCGTAAAATCCTCAATTCTCCTAAATTTTTTACGAACAAAGTAATCCATGGTGACCTTAATGTCCCATTTGTTGCTGATTTGTTCCGAGTCCAATAGCAGTCTTTTCATGACAAACTCCAAACCCACTGGTTTCAAAACTAGCTATTTTTTGTATTCCTGATAATAATCGGAGGTGTCTGAAAAGAAGATGGCCTCGTGACCTTCTAAGCTGAACTTTTTATTTGAGTTTTTGTTATTAATTTGTTGTTGTGTATTACTACCACTGGGTTGTTTTTCTACTTTTGTTTATCCATGCCGTTATGTATCATTCTTACCATTTACTTGTATTGTTATAAAACAGTTGAAAATTACAATGAATAAATTAATTAAAAAAATTATATATTTTAAGTGGCTCAGTGGTAGATCACTGCGTTGCCATGCCGGAAATCCTTGTTCAAATCCCGCTGCAGGCCAAGACTTTTATTTAGTCTGTTTGGTTTGGGAGATGGATCATATAGGATCTAGGACCCTCCTGGGGCTCATCCAGCCTCTATGGCCCCTCTATAAGCCTCTATCTCCCAAACCAAACAGACTAAATAAAAGTCTTGGCCTGCAGCGGGATTTGAACCAGGATTTCCGGCATGGCAACGCAGTGATCTACCACTGAGCCACTTAAAATATATAATTTTTTTAATTAATTTATTCATTGCAATTTTCAACTGTTTTATAACAATACAAGTAAATGGTAAGAATGATACATAACGGCATGGATAAACAAAAGTAGAAAAACAACCCAGTGGTAGTAATACACAACAACAAATTAATAACAAAAACTCAAATAAAAAGTTCAGCTTAGAAGGTCACGAGGCCATCTTCTTTTCAGACACCTCCGATTATTATCAGGAATACAAAAAATAGCTAGGTTTGAAACCAGTGGGTTTGGAGTTTGTCATGAAAAGACTGCTATTGGACTCGGAACAAATCAGCAACAAATGGGACATTAAGGTCACCATGGATTACTTTGTTCGTAAAAAATTTAGGAGAATTGAGGATTTTACGAAGGATTTTGATTGTAAGAATTGGATAAAAGAGGAATTCGATGGGTTAGTGGAGCCCCAAAGCTGTACTTCGTAAGTCCAAACAGGTCTTATAATGGTCATGTCATAGGACCCTCCTGGGGCTCATCCAGCCTCTATAAAATATAATAAAAATAGAGCACCCAAATTAAGGGAGAAAAATCTGGCGGTTGAGCATGACCTAGGACAAGTCACCTCCATGCAGAACCGTTGCCCATCAAACAGTACAGTCTCTACCATGTACTGAACCCCAGACCCGTTCATGGGTTGTAGTGGTACACATTTTTTAAATTTTTTATATTTTAAATATTATCATTATACACCATTCTTAATTTGGAACTGAAACAACTAAGGTTTTCTTAAGTGTGTTTTTTTTCACTTAGGGAAATTATGGTGCAAGAACTTTTTTTTTTTTTGGAAGATATATTTTCGATTCTCAATTACAATTTCGATTCTTAATTATAGTTTCGATATGATGATATATCAGTTAAACACCATAAAGTATATATTTAAAATATATATTGATACCTTTACGACAGTGCAAGTAGCAGGCTCTTCTTAGACCGATTCGCTATCGAAATATTTAAAATCCAAATTAGCCTGCCAAGATGACTGCCAAAACAGAGCATTACAATGGCGAAGCATCAGTATGAATGAAGAGCAGGGCATCAGCTGTGAGGAAACTCTTCAGACATGTCCTTCGGCCATTTTGTCTTTTTGGACCAATGGAAAGTAAAAGAAAACAAACTGCAACCTTGACAGATGGCGGGAGGGGTCCAAGTTACTGTCGCTACGATTCATCTTCGTGTCATAATCTGCCTAACCTTCACCTTGGCACAAGTGTCTGGGTCTCCTTTAGCTACATTTTCCGATGTTTCGATAATTTATCGAGTATCTAATAATTAATAAGGTTATTTATAAACAAAAAAGAAAAGAAAAAACCTACCACCCGTAAAGTGTCTGGGGTTCAGTACATGGTAGACACTGTACTGTTTCTTGGATAACGGTTTTACAGGAAAGTTATGTGCTATATCACTAACCGCCATATTATTATATCATTATATTATTATTAGGTGTTCTATATCACCTCCCCAATATTTCGGGTACCCATTTTAGAAATACTGAGTGAGTCTGAGGTGGGTATGCAGGTAGCTGTTAACGAATTAAATAATTTACCTTCCAAAGTTTTTTCCAGATTTGAACCGGAATCCTCAAGGTAGTATCCCTGGCCCAATCCTTTATACAGTTTATACAACTGACATCCCGACTCATCCTAATACTATCTTTACCACGTATGCTGATGATACATGTGTATTATCAGTCAACACCAATCCAGTTATTACACCACAAAGCCTCCAATCCCGTATCACTGATCTTGAAGAATGGTGCCAAAACCGGAGAATTAAAATAAATTCTCAAAAATCGCATCAAATCACTTTTACCTTACGTCGTAAACCAATGACTTCCTGCCCTTCAGTATTCTTTAATAATATCCAACTGGTGCCAGTAGAACAGATCCGATACTTAGGGTTGCACCTCGACAAACGATTAACCTGGAATCCTCATACAAGACTGAAAATACAAGAAACCGCTCGACGTTTCAGGCTACTTCAATACTTACTAGACAAACGCTCTAAGCTCCCAATTAACTACAAAAGACTCATCTACATGACCATCATACGACCTATTGGACTTACGGAGTAGAGCTATGGGGCTCCACTACGCCATCGAATTCCTCTCGTATCCAATTTCTACAATCCAAAGTTCATTTTCATGAACAAATCACCGATCTGCACAACTGTTGTCTTAATAACATTGCAGTCTTTACCATCTGCTGAACCTAAAAACCTCTTTGGATTCTAATGGTGTGTTTTTTTAAAATCTGAACAAACAGTTCATCCACCTCAAGTTCCATTATATACGTACCAGAATAAAGTTACTTTTCTATATTTATGCGATATTATTTTACAACAGTTGTGCTATATAAGTATTATCATCATGGACCTATAACCTTTAGGTTAATAACTTTACATTTAATTATTACATACATTTTTGAGTAGAATTAATTTTAAAAATTAAATAAGGAAATTAGGAAGCCGATATATAAATATCGCAAATGAACAATTTTAATGAAATTGTATATTTTGGGGAATAATTAGAAGATAGATTATAGGCAACGATTGCAGAATCTTTGATGAAAAAGTGCTGAATTCAAAAACGTGATGAGAAATTTTGTTTTCCTAAGACGAATACTGATTAGAGTTGTTCGTCGCGCGCGATATTCGTCGATTGAAAATAAAACTAAAAAGATTTAAGCGTATGTGTCGCCTGTGTATTTGTGTCAATCTATGTACATAAATCATATCCTAGCGATCTATAGTGCGTAATAAATGATGCATGAATATCTGATAACGTTTGTTTGTTTGTGTTCGATCTAGGCTAATTTAAATGTAGAAAGAACTAAAAATAAAATTTAAAAAATGGAAGATTTATTTAAAACTAAATGTCTTTCAATAAATCAAAAATTCCTTTAAATTGGTTTAAAGTAGTTTATTCAAAATTTAGAAAATCAATTTTGGTAATTGTTCCGTAGATTGTCGCTTCGAATCAAGTCACAAGTCTTAACTTTACATTCGTTTCATTTATAATATTTTCCTAAGGATGTATAATAATACTAAAAAAACCTTTAGTCCAAATTCATATATTGTATCTATTTTCTATAGACGTTTCGACCTAAATGGTCATTTTCAATATATAGGTTTTGTGATCAACAGTATAAAAACTCTGTCTGCAAAAAATCAAAAAGAAAATTCAAAAATCATAAAATTTAACATTATAAAACATTTTTTTTATATATAAAACAAACATTTTGTTATCGCTTAAATTAGTTACATAACTATACATAGTATTTTCCATAAATAAAAGTTATCATGAGTTTGAAAGATTGAATGCAATCAAAGGAAATGTGTAAGCTTCGGTAATCATTTCATCTAGACATGAACGTTTCTTGAATGATTACCGAAATCTACTCATTTCCCATAATTACTTCATCTTTGCCATAATAAAGCACACAATAACTTGTATTTTTGGAAAATATTATAAATAAAAAGAATAAACAATCAAAACTTGTTTTAAGTTTGTAACTCAAAGCGACAACCTGCGGAACAGATACTTAAATTTGATATAATATGGCATGATTTTTGAAAAAGATATCAAAATTTTTAATGTAATTTGAGTAGAAAATCTTTGGTTTTATTATTTGGGTGGGGTCCGGGTAATTTTGAATTTTTACTAGGTCCCTTTTTTTACACTAGAGGGTAACCTAGTTTTCTGCAACAATGTACCGGGAATCATGAAAATGTTCAAAATCACATATGAACATTCATCAAAAAGGAGTTTGAAAGCTCTACTTCTTCACAATGGCAACCGATATGCTTCTGTGCCTGTTGGACACTCAGTCCATTTGAAAGAAGGCTACGAAAATCTTGAGTTTGTTCTTAATAAGCTCGGCTACTCTGACCATACATGGACCATTTGTTGGGATTTGAAAGATATTTCCGTGTTACGAGGTCAACAAAGTTGTTACACAAAGTATCCATGTTTCCTCTTTGAATGGGATACCCGTGACAGAAATCAACACTATACCAAGCAGAAGTGATCAATCAGAAAGGCTCTTATTCATGGAGTTAGAAATGTTGAAAGACGAAGTTTAGTGGATCCTAAAAGGATCTTACTTCCACCACTTCATATCAAATCGGGGCTAATGAAACAGTTCGTGAAAGCATTACCCAAAGAAGGAGAGCATTTCTAGTATCTTTGGGAACAATTTTCTGGTATATCCGATGCTAAACTGAAAGAGGGAGTCTTTGTTGGGCCTCACATCAGAAAACTTTTAAAAGATGAAAGCTTTGTAACTAAAATGGAAATGGAAGAAAAAATGCCTGGAATTCATTTAAACTTGTTGTAACAGGCTTTCTTGGAAACAAAAAAGACCCTAACTACAAAACTTTTGTTGCTGAATTGTTACAAAACTACAAAATGTTGGGCTGTAACATGAGTGTCAAAGTTCATTTTCTTTACTCACATCTGGACTATTATCCAGAACATCTTGGGGCTGTAAGTGAGGAACAAGGAGAAAGTTTCCATCAAGATATAAATGAAATGGAGCGCAGACACCAAGGTCGATGGAATGTCGACATGATGGCATACTGTTGGATCCTATAGGATCTAGGACCCTCATGGAACTCACTCAGCCTTTATAAAGTGTGTATAAAAAATAAGGGGAGGATTCGATCTAGGAAAATCACTTCCCTGCACAACCGTTCTCCAAGAAACAGAACAGTTTTTACAATGACCCTTCACAGGTTGTTGTAACCGGTCATTTTTTTTTCATGGTTTCTAGGACAACTGTAGGCTCTCCCCCTTATTAAAGTTACCTACTTTATAGAGGTTGGGTGAGTCCCAGGACGCTCTCCAGATCCCCGGTTGTTAACGGACTAAATAAATTATCTGCCTCAGCCGGATTTGAACCCAGGACCTTCGGCGAGGAAATTCAGTGTTCTACTACTCACACCGCTCCTTTCAAAAAAGGAAAACTATTTTGAATTATATCATTTCAGGACGATATGATCCATAATGACAATTCATAAGCATATCAAACAAATACATTTATTCAAACCAAGGTGTTGGATTCTTCAAGTTTTTTTTTTCGAACCCTGGAAACTGAATAATATTTTAATTAATATTATGCATACCGTACTCTTCAATCCCATTTCACTGACCTTGAAAATTGTTTTCAAAACTGGAGGATTAAAATAAATTCCCACAAATCACCTTTATCCTCAGTCGTAAATCAACGACTTCCTGCCTTCCTGTATCGTTTAATAATATCCCACTGATTCCTGTAGAACAGATCCTGTACTTAGGACTACACCTTGACAAATTTTTAACTTGGAATGCTCATACAAGACTGAAACGACAAGAAACAGCTCGCCGCTTCAGGCTACTTCACTACTTACTAGACAAACGCTCTAAGCTCCCAATTAATTACAAAATACTCTAATACATAAAAATCATTAGACCAATCTGGACTTACGGAGTAGAGTTTTGGGGCTCCACTAAGCCATCGAATTCCTCTCGTATCCAATCCTTACAATCCAAAATCCTTCGTAAAATCCTCAATGCTCCCTATTTTGTTAAGAATAAAGTCATCAATAATGACCTTAATGTACCATTTGTTGCTGATTTGGCCCGAATCCGATATCAATCTTTTCACGACAAACTTCATTTCCATTCAAATCCACTAGTTTCAAACCTCGCAACCTCTTCAATTCCTGATAATCCTCCGAGGCGTCTGAAAGAAGATGGCCTCGTGACCTTCTAAGTTAAACTTTTTATTTCAGTACTACCGCTGGGTAGTTTCTCTACTTGCCTTTGCCTCTGGACATGATTTATCTTTCATTATATTTACTTGATGTATTCTGTATACAATTGTAAATTTCAATAAATACATTTTTTTAAAATAAATATTATAGTTATAATTATAATAGATATTTGAAAGGATAGGATATTGTATTCTAAAGATGGGAATTGATAAAGAAGTGTCCCGAGATAATGGATAACGAAGAGTCCCGAGATAATGGTTCAATAAGAATCACGGAGTGAGGTTCCTGTGTAATATCTGATGTTAGGATCACTGAATAAATCCATGCATTTGCTTTTCTATCATTCCTTTCCCTCTCTATACGTTTCCATGGCTCACCTTCGAACACTAAGTTGCAAAATGTACTTAGTTTCAAGCACTATCTATCATACCTAACAGTTGGCGAAAAAAGTCCCTAATAAAACACACTAACAATATCAGATAATAAAAAACGCTAATAATCCGAAACGGACAGTGAGGTAAATTTATAAAGAGAAAAAATGTGTAAAATCAAGCATGAATTAAAAAAGTAAACGGAATGATTATGAAAACTGCTAAGGATATAACAAAATTATAATTGAATATTGAAAAATAAAAAGAGACCTTACATAAATGTTAAGACCGTGGAAAAAATTCCAACGAAAAGCCCTTAAGTCTCCAAACTAAAACAGAAAATGAAATTATCTGCCCAATATTTCGCCTATTCAGTCATCCTCAGGGTAGATAGAGAAAAGAACAAAAACATGAATAATGCACCCAAGAAGCATCCCACCACTTCCAAGGCTCAAATGCAACTAATGAATCATAAGGAAGGTTACTCGAACCCGGCTGGTTAAGGTTAGATAAAAATAGCTGATAAATACTGGAGAATTTGAAAATTCGACATACACTCATCAAAATACAAAAAGCACAACAGGAAAAAATAAATAATTGTAAACGACGCCAAAACATAAGACAAAAACCATATGAAAAAATGAAAATAAGATTGCAATGAAAAGAAAAACAACATTATCAAGACACCGGTGGATTTATGGCTATTCCACAAAATATAAATATTGAAAAATAAAAGGTGACCTTATATAAATGTTAAGACCGTGGAAAAAATTCCAACAAAAATTACTTTATTCTTGGACTAAATCCGTTTTGAATAACAAACATGAAGAAAAAAATAAAAATAATATTTATTGGCCAGAAGGATAATGATACAAATCAAAAAGCGTGTAAAAAGTGACAGAAAACAATTTTAAAAGAAATATTTAAACAAAAAATAATAATAAGTAAATAAACAGTACGAATATTGACAAGATATTACGAAATTAAAGAGAATAAATAAATCCATAACCATCTGTTAAATGCATGAGCTGGCTAACTTACATGATGTACATCTTCTTAAATACAAAATTAAAAGAACTAAATAGCACAATGGATCATTCTATACATTACATTCTAAGCAAATGACTAAACTGCTTAGAGAGCATCTTTTTTGGAAAGCTAGGAAATGTTGGAAAAGCAAGGATTTAAATGACGATAGTGAGGGATTATGACGGATGTTAAGAGGTTACACTGTGGTAGAGCGGCCGAGGAAGGAACGTTTGAATGCTTTGGTTCTGTGGGAACGAATATAGAGATCGGAAAGGCGTGATCTTGTTTCCCGGTGCTGAACTGATGATTTGAATCGGAGGAGACTGTAGATATATGAAGGGTGTTGAGAGTAAATGGATTGGTATAAGAATGAACAGAGGAAATATTGTCTTCGGAAGGGAGGGAAGAGCCACTTTAACTCATCATTAAGGTGGGACACGCGCGATCTCCTTTGAGTGCCAAGCACAAATCTTAGAGAGCAATTCATTATTCGATTTAATTATAACTAGTCATAAACAAAATATCTTTATTATTATTATTATTATTATCGAATTAACTATTGGTTGACCTATATATATGTAAGCTACTATTTAAGGAACTTAAATGGAGTGGAGTTTTAGGTTAAAAATCAACACTTGTTACACTTGTTGATGTAATAAACAACTGAAATTTTAATAATACTGTTACGGGCTACTGGGTATTAAAATGAATTAAACAATTCCTTAATTAAAGATACTAATATTTATTTACAAAAGTGATAATAGAATACAATTAAGCTATTAATAATTACTAACAAAGAAACTAAACAAGGAAATTACTAACAAATAGATCATTAACTGAAATGAATTTACAATAACAATATCTTAGATATTTATAATCTAGGCCTAACTTCTATTTAATTATTACTATAATATAAGATAATATTATTACTAAATAGCTTAACTATTTACATAAGCTTGTACAAAGCACATAAAATTACAACTGCTACTTAACTAATTAATTACTACTAATTAACACTTACAGTTCACTAATTAAAGTCCACCGACCGTAAGAATCTCTGAATATAACAAACTGACACACAATTACACTCACAAACTGTCACTGACTTATTACACTGGCTTATCACTGTTTCTGATGTTGACCGTACCATGTGCTTTAACACTCTGTCTCTACTCGCGCCGAGATGCTGTTTAAATAGACAGAATGACAGATCTAGATCCTACGGTATGGATCTCGAAGTTTCGCGAAAAGGCCTCTTCCATATCTGCCGACAAGGGGGCTTTGTTCTCTTCCAGGAATCGCCAATTTCCGCGCCCGTAACAGTACGTACAAATTAGCAAAAGCAAATATTCCAGTAAACAAACAAACTTAAAAACTAGCCTGAATCAATGCAATTGCCGATAGCAAATCTTTATATACATCTGTACAATAACATCAATTCTAACAGTCTTATTACCTACTCACTCTCACTCAAAAGTCAACATGTGACAAAGCCAAGCTTGATAACACACAAGCTTACATACATATATATATATATATATATATATATATATATATATATATATATATATATATATATATCATAATTTGTATTATATCTGGCCAGGAGGCTACATAACAAATCATGAAGTGTTGATTAAGTTACTAAAAAATAAAAAGTACGAAATACGGTAAGAAATAAAAGTGAAGAAACATGGCCGATATTAGGAGGAATTGAGTTCCTCTCTCTGTTGGAACGGGAGAGAAAGGAACGCTCGAATCTTTTGGTTCTGTGGGAACGAATATAGAGATTGAAAATACGAGATTTTGAATCATGGCACTGGACTGAAGATTTGAATTGAAGGGTAGGGTGGTATATGAAGGGTGTGAGAGTTAATGGATTGGTATAAAAATTCACCGAGAAAATATTGTCTACGAATGTGAGCGAAGAGCCACTTAAACTCATGATAAAGGTGGGCCACGCGAGACTCCCTCTGGGTACCACGGACATTATTCCCTTAACCTTCCTTCAAGATTATATGCCTATTAAATTGTAATCAAAACAAAACAACCTGTGTACATCTACAAATCATGAAAAGTTCAGAACAAGGTAGAGAAGGGATGCTTTTAAATGGATCCACAAAGAGTAAAACCATTGTCAGTAAAAAGCAACATGTTGATACCAAATTACAAGCGCATAATCATCCTCTAAAAAGACCAGATATAATTACTAGATCTGGTATGTAAAATGACTAATAATTGAGATCACTGAAATAAAACCAAGATCTGGTATAGAGATGGCAAGAAGTTCCTTTAACCAACTCAAAAAGGTTTTAAGCAACCTAAAGTTGAACCTGCAGACTTGAATCAGAGTAAACAGATGTTACGTTATCTCAGTGTTATTCACTAGATATTAGGGTGCATTCAAATATAAAACTGCAAGCATAATGTGGTGTTATCAGTGGCTGATGCTCAGAATTTCATGTCAGAAACGAAATCATACGACAACGAATTCAGAAGCCCCTAGATATATTGGACATTCATAAGCAAGATAAAGAAGGAGAGGTGCAGGTTGCTGAGGTCACTCCTGGTTTGGGGATCTCAGAAAATCGGGGAGGATAAACTTGTTTCGTGCAGCATTATTGTCTATAATAAGAAGGGTCTAATCTCCAACATCCAGAGAGGAAAGCGCTTGTTGGCTATAAATTGTAAGTTTTTTAATTTTATTTTCATATAAATAATATCCCACTTTGTTCATGAATGACCAGCCTGGGCGTTCGTCCTTTGTACCATGGGTCACGTGGTGATAGCGACCAACCAGTCAGTGGCGGGAGCTAGCGGAGTGCGGGGCCAGGGGGGAAGTAGAACTCTGTAACGCTCATGCCTCTCTGCCATGTACCATGATAAGGCATTTTTCTCTCGCTACTTCCTTCCTGACCCTCTTCTCGGCTCACCTTGGCACATTGGTGCAATTTTCGCATGCCCTCTTCCATGTACCATGAGAGGGCACCCGGGTCGAGAGGAGGACACGCTGGGTCGAGAGGAGGACACGCTGGGTCGAGAGGACACACTTCGCTAGCGCTGACTCACCAATAGCTGTATGTATGTATTTTTTTTTTTTGTCTATAATAAAAATATTTTTTGTTCTCTTTTGTATTTGTACTATTACTACACCATTTATCAAATGTATTATATATAAGATTTAATCTCATATTTAATACTGAGCTAATGATTCGGATCAGCTAGAAACGGGGTCAGAGATTTGCGATTTTGTATTCAAAATTACCGCTCTCCTCCCCAGCGCTTTTAGAAGAAGTACAGTACAACCGAAGATATAATGAAGAGGTACCAGAATAAGACGTTGACCAAAGGAGTATGCAGGATATCTGTTACGGCAATAGACCTGAGGTATCTGCTGACCCTCATGAGGATCACCCGGACCTCTATAGAGCGGGGAATGGCCTGTGGTTGGGCTTGTTCTTGACCAAATCACCTTCCTACATAACCGTTGGCTTAGGAGCATTACAGTATCTACCACGTAATGAACCCAAGACCATTTAATGGTTGTAGCAGTAGTTTAAACTTAAACCTGTAGAAAACTGGAATCCCTCTGTTAATTGACAGTCCACATAAGAAGTGAAATAAATGGCTCGGCTTATAGTTTCATAATATTTATTCTGATTTTACCTTCTTTTTTCTACAAAACCTTTTATCGGTCAAAATAAGAACAGAAATGAATTTTTTTTTTTAGAATAATTTATTGATATTTACACCTGTAATTATATTACATCAAGTAAATCTGCTGTATGAACAGAGGACACGAAAAAAAAAACACTTGTGGAGAAACTATCCATTGATAGCACTCCTATAAAGTTCTACAGTAGAAGGTCTCGAGGCCATCTTCTTTTCAGACGCCTCGGAGGGTTATCAGGAATATTATGGGAAGCAAGTTGAGAGAGTAGCGGATTCAAGTATGTATGGAGCTTGTCATGGAAGGATAGGCATTTAGTTTGGGCCAAATCAGCAACATATGGGATATTAAGATCATGATGGATGAGTTTGTTTGTGACATAATAAGGAACATTGAGGATTTTAAGAAGGATTTTGGATTGTAAGGATCGAATACGAGATGAATTGGATGGTTTATTAGAGCCCCAAAGCTCAACTCCGTATGTCCAAATAGGTCTGATAACTGTCATGTAAATGAGTCTTTTGTAATTAATTGGGAGCTTAGAGCGTTTTTCCAGTAAATGCTGAAGTAGGCGTAAACGTCGAGAAGTTTCTTGTCTTTTCTGTCTTGTATGAAAAGAAATGAAATAGAATAATGCCTGGGTACCTCTATTAAAGCATAATATATATCTTCTGTAAAACAATTGCATGGGCAGTTGTTTAACTAGTAAAATGAGGTATTTTAAAGCCCCTCATGGCGAAAATAAAATTCAGTCTGCCAACCTACTCTCTACGCTAGTGGTTCCCAACCAGAGGAGCATGAAGGCGAGTCAGGGGGGCGTGGGACTTGTCGAAAATAAAAAAAAGTCTTACTTAATTCTAGTCATTTTAGCCGGCTTTGCACGGGTAATAATAATAATAATATGCCTATATGTTTTGTCTGTCTAATGTAGTTTATTATGTAGATATTATAAACATAAAAATAAAACAAGAGACTCGTTTAAATTATATGGTATTTATACCATATAATTTAAACGAGTCTCTTGTTATATTCTAATAATGCGCATGAAATGATTAACGTAACTGAAGTATATAAGTTGATAAGGATTAATACTGTACTCGTCTAAATAGCTTTCCAATTATCGCATTGTGCGTTATCAATTTTTATAAGATAAAATAGGTATTGTAAGCTTTCCTTAAAAGATAGATATATGCTATCGCTGTAGCTGTTACTTTTTTGTAGATCTATAAAAGAGGAATATTCCACCTTGCATTGTTTCGTTGTATGACAAAAGGCATTAGGCAGCGCTTTCGATGAAACCTCCCTGGCGGCTATACTTTTTCCAACATTTCCGACAATTATTGTTATATTCCAACCCATTTACACAAAACCTTGACAAATTATATACCTAAACCTTCCTAGTGAATCATTCTATCTATTGGTGAAAACTGAATGAAAATCCGTGCAGTAGTTATTGAATTTTTCCGGCCGAGTACATTTTTTTTATAATATGTATAGATTGAAACTTTCAATGTTGTCATTTTTCGATCTTCATTATTTCTGAATTGTTAACTGCAAATTATTTGAGGTTTTGTTATTTTTTTAAGGAATCCATGTAGTAATATTGATTACTATATATTTAAACTTTGTGTTTTCCTATTTTATTGAGTTTTAGTGTTAATTAAAAATTTTAATAGTTTTCTGAAAAACATCTTAGTCACTATGGACATGTCGAGGTCACAGATTCGATTCAAGGATAGAAAAGTTTCTTAATCCGATGGATGGAATGAGTTCATCAGGTCATACCCACTTTCTGGTGAAGTCACGTGCCTCAGCCTGTTAGCTCTCACATGGCGAATTTCGTCAGGGGCTATAAAATGGAAATGTGGAGTTACGTCTGGTCGCTCTGAAGGCCTTGAAAGGAATTATCCAATATCACGCGACACAGTAATAATACAATTATCATTTATTTAATTAATATTGAATAAAACAAGTAATTAAAATTATAAAGGGATAAAATGATATCGTGTTTTTCCGTAAAAAACAACAACATATAAAAAAAAATTTAATTATAAAATGTGATTTAGCTTTTCTGGCATAAACGGAACAAGAGGTAATTAGTCAAATAAATACCCTTAAAGAGAAAGCAGAAAAAGCATGCCTCCAAATTTACTATGAAAAGACGGAATTTATGACAACACAGAAAAACTGAGGTGAAAAAAGATAATGACAAACTACGGAGAAACAAAAGTTACAGAGAATTTTAAATATTCAGAAGAAACAATATGCAATATGGAAAAGGAGAGCATAAAGGTGAAAATAACAAAGTTGGGAAAACTAATCTTCGCAACAGGAAATATTTATAAGATTTTTTTTAAAATTGATTTCTTGTATAATTTGCTACAATTCACAAAATAAAAATGCTGTACCAATAGATCAGTCTCAAATTAAAAACAATTGTACAAATTGTACAAGTTTGTCTCTCTTTCACGCAAAAACTACTGAACGGATTTGGATGAAACTTTACAGTAATTATAGGTTATAAATCTGAATAACACAGTTCTTTCAGATATTTTAGCAACTATGATCATGTTATTTTCCTTTAATTATGTACTATAATGGATTTTCCACAGTTCCTATAAAACTGTCGGGAAGGGGCAACTGTCCCCGTGCGCCGCCCTCCTAAATCCGCGCTTGCTATAGTCTATGTGTTATTCTGATGTATAACCTATATTACTGTAAAGTTTCATCCAAATCCGTCCAGTAGTTTTTGCGTGAAAGAGAGACAAACATACAAACTTTCACATTTATAATATTAGTAAGATTAGCAGTATATCAAAACAAATAGTTTCACTCATGTTCTTTCTGTTATTAACTATGATCATGTTATTTTCCTTTAATTATGTACTATAATGGATTCTCCACAGCGGTCGAGCCGTCACCAGTTTCCTGGATTACTGCTCTTCTGACCTTCTAACCATGCCACTACGTCTGCGACCGGCTAAGCCGGCCACAACCCTCCCGTAGTACCATTTTGGGGCATAGCCCCTGAGGCCTAGAATGGTCACTGTCCCGGGAACCAAAGTCCCCTACGCTTCCCCTACCTCCTCGGAAGTACACTTGGGCTGATGCACCTCCAGGGAGGAAGGGCGGGATACGTACCCGTGGGAGGGAGGGGCAGAGAAAAATGAAGATCCTGGGGTAGAACAACTCGAAGCAGAAAGGAAGGAAGAAATAAAATAAGAAGAAAATACATAGATAGGCACCTTTCCTGAATCACCCTTGGGGTTGTGCCTGTGATTTCGTTACCCATTTTTTATAGTGGATGGTTCGCCGCACTGAATGCAGTAGCAGGAATGGCTACCTGCTAATGCAATCAGTGTAGCCCTATGAAACCACTGCAATTGTGGAAAAATGATTATATATAATAGATACGTCAAATTATGATGAGATAAATTCTGTTATCTTGTAAATGCTGAAAAATGATAAAATTAAAAATATACGTTTAAAAGGTTTCCCTCTTGACTCCAAAATAAGTTTTCTTTTAATATTTTCTTCAAATAATGGAATAAATTCTATGTTCACAAGACGGCTGCTCAACGAATTTTGAATAACAAATGTTAGGAATGTTTATTCTATCACCTAGGTACGTCAAATTAAGATGAGATAAATAAGTTTTCTTTTATAACTTTCTGAGATATATTCCAAAATCTTGGAAAAGAGAATCAGAAGACGAGTCGATGGATTGATTGCTCTAAGAGGAACAATATGGCTTTCGTGAAAATGCGAGCACTCAAGACCTGATTTTTGCTATGAGACAGATTTTTTAAAAAGTCCATGGCGCGGACTTCCGGCATTACCTGGTGTTAATTTAATTTATTAATAAAATAAATTAAATCGTTGAGGCTGTGGCAAATCCATTTCACACAAATCCTCATTGGTCACCCGGCTGTTAATAACCTTCACTAAATTTATTTCAGTTTGCTTCTGACTTCGATAGAGTGCGGTTATACTGTGAAGTGAAGATTTTAGTACATTTTACTAACTCTTCATAACTGTCTTTTGGTTATTTTTCACTTATTTATGTTTAACGAATCATAATTAATGATGAAGGACGATGAAGAAGGTGTTCGACATACTTTCCTCAGACCGATGCTTTTAAACCAGATGACGAGTTGCATGAGACGAAACCCACATTTTTACCTCATGCTAAAATTTAAAATTCATTATTAAAAAAAATATATAACGCTAGGAATAGCCGATCTGGAAATAAAGAATATATAAAAAAAAAATATATTATTTCACTCCCGTCTCTGTAGTTTGTATCACTGTAATTAATATAATCATTTTTCCATGCAAATGAATTAAGGTTATCATTTATTTTATAATTTAGCTAAATATTTTTTGTAAACGTATTAAATAAACATACGTTATAATTAATTAACAAATTAATTAGGAAAGAAATTAAGAACTGGTTAGGAGAAAATAAGGTTAAATAAAGTCGAGAGAGCTTTAAAGGAGGGAGAAAAATTAAAAGAGGGAGGAACTGCTAAAACAAAAATTACTGTTATTTTAAATGAAAAAGGACAAGAATTAAATGATAACTTGGAGACAATTAATAGAATATAAGAATATTATGAAAAACTATATTACGACAGAAGAATTGATAAAAAAGGGGAGGGGAATATGGAATGCTGGGACCCAAAAGAGAAATTATGATCGAAGAAGTGTAAGAATGAGTGTAATTGATAGCTGCAAAGAAGAAAAAGCAGGAGGTGTTGACGGTCTGTTAATGGCACTTATAAAAGCTGGATGACAGATTCTAGCGCAGGCCCTCACTCATTTTTCCGTGCAAATTTATTAAAGTATCTGTTCTTTTTATTATTACCTCAATATACTTTGTAAACGTATATTTCTTTTAATCATTTACATATCCAAAAAAAGCAAATAGGAAATCCGACAAAAAAGAAAGGAGACAAGGGAGATCTAAACAATTATCGCCCATTAGGTTTGTTCTCAGTTATGTACAAAATATTCTCTAAAATTATACTTAGAAGAATAGAAGACAAACTAGATGTAGAACTCGAAAAACATCAAGCAGGCTTTAGGAAGAACTATTTACTACTGTAGACCATATTTTTGTGATCAGAAACTTATTAAACAAGCGAATGATTATAATTTGTCTAGATTATGAAAAAGCATTATTAATATGTTGAAGAAGAGGACCATCAGTCCAAAAATATGCAAGATGTTGGAAGAAATGTACTCAAGATCCTACCCCGAATATAAATTAGGGAACAGAAAAGCAATAAAAATTTGCAAAGGTATACGACAGTGATAATACAATTTATTTACATAATGCAAATAATTATCAAGCATTGTTAAATGACCTAAATCTTTAAACCCTTTAAATAGAAAATTAGCCGGCAAAGGCACTCAAATTATGCTTTCATCTATCGAAGGTTTATGGAGAATATCTAAGTACTATGATGATGAAAAAATTGAATATCACACTTATTCAATGGAAAAAAACAAATCCAGCCAGGAGAACTACCCCAAATTTCAAATGTTCTTCCGTCCTAACGCCTGATCAAAAAAATAATCAAGAAACTAACAGCTAAAGTAATAGCACTGAAAACATTTTATACAAAATCATGAACATTATTTTAGAGGCGATAAAACCTTGCTTTTCACAAATAATTAGACAGTTAGCTTAAATATTTATACAAAAAAAAATTTTTTTACTTACGTGAATTAGCTTCGTGATGGAGTTGTAACTTCTATCTGCAATTCTTAAACTCAAAAAGACTCTTCAACCATTCGCGCTAAGGATTCTTTGATATTTCCCAAAATTCACTTATATTAATTTTCTTATTTTAAATTGACTATTTCATCAGAAAACCAGTTAACAAATGAGAAAAAAAATCGGTATTTCTTCTATCTAAATATACTCAAGTATCATAGCAACAGAATAATCTTTATTTCATCGTTATTCGCTTAACAAATTTTGAAAGAAAATGTCAGGAATATCTTCAGCAGTATGGCCCATTGGTGGCAGATCTGGGGATAAACAAGACTGAACTTTTCCTCACAACGAAAACGGCCGTGCATATATACTAGGTTTTTCCTCTATTAAGGGTACACACTTTATAGTGACTAGGTGAGCCCCAGAACCCACGGGTTCCATCTCCGACTGTTATCAGATCAAATAAAATCTGCCACAGACGGATTTGAACCCAATTCGGCGCGGCAACTGAGAGCTCTACCCTGGGAGAGGCTAGCCTATTTATATATCTTACTAATATTATAAATGTGAAAGTTTGTATGTTTGTCTCTCTTTCATGTAAAAACTACTGAATAGATTTGGATGAAACTTTACTGTAATATAGGTTATACATCAGAATAACACATAGGCTACAGCAAGCGCGGATTTAAGGGGGGGAGTGCATGGGGGCCACGTGGCCCCCCTCCCGACAGTTTTTAGGTACTTTGTGGAGAATTCATTGTAGTACATAATTAAAGGCAAATCACACGATAATAGTGGGTAAAATAACAGAAAGAACATGAGTGAAACTATTGTTTTGATATCCTATTAACATTATAAATGCGAATGATTGTATTTATGTTTGTTAATCATTCACGCAAAAACGGATGAAACTTATTGAGTAAAATAGGTTATACTTCATAGGCTACAGCAAGGGCAGATTTATGTGGGGGCACGGGGGTATATCCCCCCGTTATAGTACATAATTAAAGGCAAATCAGGAACTTAGCATCTTGAAATTTGTAGATAGGTTCTTTGTATAGTTTAAGAAAGAAATTTGGATAATTCCACCCCAAGGGTTTCCCCTTTAATATAATAGGAGTTCAAAGGTTGTATAGAATCCGTCAGTTTTGAAGTTGGACATCTGAAATTTTGGATGAACGAGTAACTTATATTTAAAAAAAATAATAAAATTATTTATTTAAAATGATCTTAAACGAAACTTTATGTGGGAGACCAAATTCCACGCGAGCGAAGCCGCGGGCATAAGCTAGTCTTACTAATATTATAAATGTGAAAGTTTGTATGTTTGTCTCTCTTTCACGCAAAAACTACTGGACGGATTTGGATGAAACTTTACAGTAATATAGGTTATACATCAGAATAACACATGGGCTATAGCAAGCGCGGATTTAGGAGGGCGGCGCACGGGGGCAGGTGCCCCCCCTCCAATAGTTTTATATGAACTGTGGAGAATCCATTATAGTACATAATTAAAGGAAAATAACATGATCATAGTTGTTAAAATATCTGAAAGAACAAGAGTGAAACTATTTGTTTTGATATACTGCTAATCTTACTAATATTATAAATGTGAAAGTTTGTATGTTTGTCTCTCTTTCACGCAAAAACTACTGAACGGATTTGGATGAAACTTTACAGTAATATAGGTTATACATCAGAATAACACATTGGCTATACCAAGCGCGGATTTAGGGGAGCGCACGGGGGCACGTGCCTAGGGTTCTACCGATACCCAAAAATATCGATACCAGGCCTTTGCGATATATCGGAACAAAGAAAGTATCGGTACCGAGAAAATATCGAAAGAAAAATATCGATATCACTCGGTATCGGAAGATTTTTAGTCGTTTAAAAGCACGGTTCGTCAAATGGCTACAAACATTCCATTGCCAGGAAAACGTCACACATTGGATAATCAATCAAATAGTGAAAGACCTTTTATTTTTTATTAGAATAATATGGTTCTCTTTCGATATTCTCAAAGTATCAAAAGATTTTTCCAAAATTTCACAGATGGCTGATATATAAATTTTTGATTATGTTATGAACCCCATCTGAACATATCAGGGAAAGTAATTAGAAGAAAAAAAAACATATACGTGCATAGGAAGGGACATGGTTCCCAATATTTTATATAAGTGGGTTTTTATTGTTTTTACACTTCAAAAAAATTGTTTACATAGTTTGTTGATAAATATATTAATGTAAGGTATACTTAATTCTATATACATAATTTTAAGTTTAGTGTCATATGCACAATTTCCAGCAATCCTAAGGCATTTGTTTACTATAGGGTTCATGTAGATCTGCTAAGAGGTAAGTACCGAAAATTTGAATATCTCTGAACCGGGTTAAAATACATTTTAATTTATGTTAGATGTTAGAAAAGTCTCGATGTTAGAAAAGTCTCCTCTACAACATTATTGATTATCTCAAATACCCTTCACATCCAAGCATAACCAGTCAAAATGACTCTCTTATTGGTTTATTGGTAATTAGGAAAACAATGAAACCTTTGGTGTACGAATAATGACTGCAATGTTCGCCGCATCCATCCTTGTCCACAACTACCAATTCTATGTAATGCACAGACGGTGGCATGTTGTTGAATCTTCCTAAGGTAAAATCTGAAAAATGTAAACCCATTTTAAAACCCAAGGTAGCCATTTTCATCCATCAGGGAAGCGACTTTTTTTCTGACTAGACAAAAAATCTGACGACGCGATTGTCTCATAGATTTAATCCGTGGGCGAAATTTTTAAATTGTTGGTATCGGTATAGACCCTTAGGGTCGGCTAATTTTATTCTTATTGTAGTATTCACAGTAAAAAAATAAGTACCAGATGGATCACGCTACCATCAAAAATAGTAGACCGTAATAAACCACTACATGACAAAATAATATATAAAATACGGTACACGACAAACCCGTGAACGGGTCTGGGGTTCAGTACATGGTAGATACTGTACTGTTTCATGGACAACGGTTCTGCAGGGAGGTGATTTGTCCTAGATCACGCCCAACCGCCAGATTCCCCCTCCCTCTTATTTTGGCTGACCTATTTTTATAACGTTTTATGGAGGCTGGGTGAGCCCCACGAGGGTCCTAGATCCTATGTGATCCATCTCCGGCTGCAAACAGACTAAATAAAAGTCTTGCCAGATGCGGGATTTGAACCGGGATTTTCGGCATGGAAACTCACTGCTCTACCACTGAGCCACTCCGCTCTCTGTCCATGACCAAATAATAAGGGAGATAAAATGATTATGAAGTCTACGGATATAAAAAAAAAAAAAATTAACGTATCACTACAAATTATGAAGGATCTTGAGCTCACACAGTACAAAGAACAGAAAACAGTACATAGTAGATACTGTATTGTTTCTATGGCAACGGTTGTGAAGGGAGGTGATTTGACCGGGTCATATTCAGCAAGAAATGATATAGTTACTCGAATATAAACCTGCACTATTGTAACCCATGAAGGATCTTGAGGTCTATACACAGTAGATAATGTATACATGTTAGAGAAGAATTGGTTTACTGTAACTTCTAATGTGAGGAAGAAATAGTTGGGGGTGCAGTCAATAAAAAAAAACCTAAATAAGTGTATACTTAATTATTGTGTGCCGACGTTTCGGCCTACAATGTAGGCCATCTTCAGGGCAAATACGAGGCTCGTATACCAAGCGGCGGCGAGAACAATTAACTATCCCCGAAATATTTCTTCCTCACATTAGATACTGCATAGCTTTCTAAGATTGTGAGGTGATTTCGCCGAATTTGTAAACCTATATTGTATTTAGAACCTAATCTATATCACTATAGCCAATGGTTTCTGTGTCAGGTTTTTTTCCCAATTAAGAGTAATATTACTTTATAGAGGCTGGGTGAGCCCCACGATGGTCTGTAGATCCACATGGTCTACTTGATGGGAATTTCCACCGTAGCATCGTCTGATTAGCCATAATGGCATTAAGTGACATTGAACGATTAAAAACAGATACAATTTATTTTCAACAGAACGGACGTTATGTTGCTAAATCAACAATTAGTTGAGTAGACATACATTAAGATTTCCCAAAGAATTAAATAGAAGAGACCTTGGTTTTGAAATTCGAATTTAATCCAGTTAGTGAAAAGGATCTTGAAGTATAATGATCCGAAATTTTAAAGATCTTTTTCCATATACTTTCCGGCGGGTTTCGAATCCTTTTCGTCACACCAGAGATATTGAATTTTAAAGGCATCTTGGATAGCCTTGAAATGTTTTGATTCCGTTAGTCGGTCGCTAGACGAATTAATAAAGCTTAATGCAAAGTGAGATTGCTCTGGCATTTGAATTTCTGTTAACGGTCAACACGTGAGTACGGTGCTGAGTCGGCCGTCGTCTTTTTTTCCTTGTCCAACAGTTCTGAGACTAATATCGTGTGAAAAAATACTGCAAGGCACCAATAAATCAACTAAAAAAGGCTAGCGGAAGTCAACGGCAAATATGATAATATGAAATAAATTAAAATAATTAATTTAATCATATTAATTATCGTTAAAATTCAAATAGCGCCGATTCAGGCTACTTCAACAGTTACTAGACGCTCTAAGCTCCCAATTAATTATAAAAGACTCATTCACATGAATACTATAAGATCCATACAGACTTACGTTGATATTTAGGGCTCCACTAACTAAGCCATCGAATTCCTCTCGTATCTAATCCTTAAAATCCAAAATCCTTTGTTAAATCTTTAATGCTCCTTAAATTTGTTACCAATAAAGTCATCCATAGTGACTACCCACTAGTTTCACATCTAGCTACTTCTTCAATTCCTGATAATCCTCCGAGGCATCTGAAAATAAGATGGCCTCGTGACTTTCTAAGTTGAACTTTTTATTTCATTACTACCACTGGGTAGTTTCTCTACTTGCCTCGGTACTAGTATGTTTAAGGGCCTGCTGACATCACCGCGCTAAGGTGTCATTTTTCTTAACCATCTCCTACTGTTATAGTAACATTTCTATTGTTTTATTATTTATGTGAAGTTGAACGTGGATGTGTTTTAGATTATTTTTTTCAAATATGACTTGGAATTTGAAGAACATTTTTCGCATGGTGAACGATGAAAAATCAGCTGTTAGGTTTCTTCAGGAGCGGAATGTCATTCCGCAGAAAATGCGTTGTAGAAATGGACATATGAAACTGCAAGTGGGGAATAAAATTAGATGGAGATGCCAGAAAAAAGGATGCAACAAGACCCTGTGTATTCGATTAAATACGTGGTTGAGGAATAGAACATTACTTTTGGAGACTATTGTCCATTTTATATAACGAAGTTAGATGGAAGAGACCCTTTTGATGCAATTTTTGAAGATATTGTTCTTTTTAATGAGCATTGTTTGGAATAAATCTTTCATTGTTTATCATAACATCATATTTTAAATATTTCTATTTTAAAGATTAAATAACAATTTGTAACTAAAATATGATAATTTTTATAATTTTTAAAATAAAAACATTTAAAAATAAAAAAAAATTATCATATTTTAGTTACAAATTGTTATTTAATGAATATTCCTTGTAATAAATGTTTTATTATTTCTAGTTTAATTTTGTCTACATGTTTCTCATTTATTTCATTCCCTTTAAATCTGTTGTATCATAATGAAAGGCAATGCCTATTTAAAATTCATGCGTAACCTGACAAGGTCCAAATAGTTGAGGTAAGTGACACCTGAGCGCGCTGATGTCAGCAGGCCCTTAAACATACTAGTACCCTTGCCTCTATCCAAATCATTATGTAAAATTTCTGCTATTTACTTGTTGTATTGTTATAATACAGTTGTAAATTTCAATGCTTAAATTAATATAAAAATAAATTGGCTAATCGGACGACACGACATTAAGATTCCTAAACTTTGTCTATCAAATTATAACTAAGAAAGGGGTCTAACCCTTAAAAAAAGTATTTTGTACTCCCTTTAAAAAACCTTAACAGTTTTTCCTTGAAATGGTAAACTGTTTTTTACTCCCTTTGAATAATCCTGTTGCGATAAAACATATATATGGTTAGCATTAGAAAAAGAGGAAATTTGGGTATATTGTTTTAGGAAGGAATGTGTCGTGTATGAAATATAAAATTGAATATGTCGAGAGGTTTAAGTACTTAAGGTCTCTGCTAAGTGAAAAAAACGAAATTCGAGAGAAAATAAAGCTGCGATTAATGGCGGGAAGTGCTTGTCATTATTCTGTATCGACATTACTCGCGTCTTTTGTCCCGAAATCTAAAAATCAGAATTTATAAAACCATCATCCTTCCAACTCTTCTTTACGGATGTGAATCTAGGCCGCTAACGCTGAATGATGGAAAACGTCTTCAAGTATTCGAAAATAAGGTGTTACGTAGAATATTCGGTCCAAAAAGTGTTTGGATCACTGGGGAATATAGAAGATTACGTGCGGAATTGGGAAGCATGCATCCAGTAAATAAAATTCAAGTGATAGCGTCACGAAGATTAAGATGGGCCTGTAAAGTTGCTGGGGTTAGTAACGAACGAATTCCTAAGATGTTAATAAGCGTTGTAACGACTGGGAAGCATCTGAGGGTTAGACCGAGGCGTAGGTGGGAGGATTGCGTTAAGAGTGATCTGGTGGGTTTGGGTTTGGGTAGTGGTACTTTAGTAATTCGCAAAATGGTGGTATCGGCATCGAACCTTCTGGTTCGCTAAGCCTTATTATTCATATGTTTATTTATAATCAATCAGTTTTTAATATCCTTCATATAAAAGAGCCCACGAACTTATAGAGCAGGGTAGCTCAATGGTTATAGGGTTGAGTTCCGGGTTAAAATCCGATTATGGCAGGTAAATTATTTAACATTTTAACAACTATAGATGGACATTTTGAGATTAGGAGACCCTCCTACGGGTCATCTGGCGCCATACAGTGGGCACTCTCAGCGGCAACGGTTTCCAAACTGGGGGGCGTGAGGACATGTCAGGGGGGGCGCGAGACAAGTTGAACATTAAATTAAATTTAATTAGTCTTTCTAAAATTCTAAATTAACCATAATGTTTGTAAAATTGATCACTTTGATATAATGGACAAACCTTCATTTTGGTTAAAATATTTCACAGTGTATCATAGTGTATCACGGAAAGCTCTTCGTTTATATTTGCCTTTTTTAAGAACCTATTTGTGCGAAAAAGCATTTTCAACACTTGTGGCAATTAAAACAAAGTGTCGGAATAAACTTGATGTTGCTAGTGACTTGCGTTGTCTCAGCCACGAATAGGCATACTAGTAAGAAAAATGGAAGCCCATCCATCTCACTAACCAACCTAATCTATTTTTCTCTTATTAATATTTTTTGAATTTTATGAAAACTGATATTGTTGTACCTTATGGCAGTATAAATAAATGTTTTGTTTTCAATGTAATACTTATTTGTTTTTGTTTTGTTCCTAGGCCCACACAATTTATTGCTAAGGGGGCGCGAGAGCTTTCATTTAAAAAAAAGGGGGGGCGTGGTACAAAAAAGTCTGGGAACCCCTGCTCTATGGGGAAGTAACCTGGGGGCCGAGCGTGATCTAGGAGAAACCACATCCTTCACATACATTGTCCAAGATATAGTACTGTCTCTATCACGTACTGAACCCAAGACATGGTTTATAGCGGTAGAGGTTATTTAATTTCCTATTGACACTCTTGTTGATAAATACTTGAGTCAAATTAACGACTGACTAATAGATAGTCCTAGAATGTTCTCCTAATGCTGACGAGTAACTTCCACTTGTTGGACTTGTTCTTTGAAACTCTGCTTCTCTTACAACTTAGCAAGCGTTCTCAGGACTCTACTGACATCATTAACTTCCTCGACCTTACGAAAATCATATATATAATTAAATATTATATACTAACAATAATATATACATATATGTATATAATTTAATTTCCTTATTATATTATAAAAAATAAAATATGGAATTAATAGGTACCAGTTCCGCAGGTTGTCGCTTCGAGTTAAGTCACAATAAGTTTTTAGATTTCCTTTTTATTATTCTTGAAAACTTTATAAATAATCTTATTGCTGATTAAATATACAATGGTAACTATTACTCACTGTATATATAAAATGCGCAAAAATGAATAGAGATACCACTAATTTTGTTATATTTACTTTGTCTAGCATTATAATATTATTATTATTATAAAAAGCATTAATATTTATTAGAAATTATAACACATTAAATATTGTTTGTTCATTTAACGTCACTTTATGCTGCTATGGCTAATCGGACGATGCTACAGTGGGAGCTCTAAATTTTGCCTATCCAGGTTTAATTAGGATAGGGATTTTTAACGAGTACCTGGCATCGTACAGGCTCGGGAGGCCCGTTTAACGTCCCTTCCGAAGGACGGCGTAACTAAGGATTTTTTACTCCCTTAAAAAAATCCTAGGGCCACCTGCCGGGCTACGAACCGCGATTTTGGGTTTAGTTGTTAACATTAAATATTGCGTAACATTAAATATTGTAAAATGTAAAAATTAAAAAAAAAAGAATATAAATGCTATGCAAAGTATATACTACAAAATTAGTAATATCCCTATCCATATTTGCGCAGTGTAGAATAAACAACAGACATACAATTACTATTTAGGGCATATCGTCAATCATCTGTTCTTTATTTTTTTTTAAACGTCCATTTCTTGATGAAATTATTACCAAAATATACATATTTCCCATAATTACACTATTTTTTCCCATACTAAAGCTCATGATTATTTCTATTTTCGAGAATATTAAAAAGGGGAGCGATAGAAAGTTAAAACTAGTTTTGCCTTAAATTGAAGTGACAATCTGCGGAATTTATACCAAAAAATAAAATAAAAAGCTATACTCTGAAGCTAAATGCCGATTTTTTTATATTACAATTAAGAATTTCGCTTTGAGTACTACCAGTGGGTAGTTTCTCTACTTGTCATTCTCATGTCATTATGTAACACGCATTCTATTTACTTGTTGTATAATTGTAATACAGTTGTAAATATCAATAAATATATTAAAAAAAAAAAAAAATTTCGATACAGAAAAGAAGTATATTATAGGTATACTAGCGACGCGCCCCTACAATTGCACCGGTAGTAAGACATATTATGCTCACATGTTTTGTCTGTCTAATGTATTTTATAATGTAGATATTTTAAACATAAAAATAAAACAAAATATTTCTTTATATACGAATTTATTTTCATGCCCGTTAAGTTTTTGCGATATTATATGGCTCGGATTATAGTTTCATATTGTTTATTCTGAATTTACCTTCTTTTTTCTACAAAACCTTTTATCGGTCAAAATAAGTACTGAAATATCTAGAATAATACCTGCAAGGGCGGATCCAGGATTTTTTTCTGGGGGGGGGGCACAACGGGCAGACAGGCAAAAAAATCAACAATAACTTTTAGTATTTATAGAAAGGTTTCAAAGGTTTATTAAAATATCTATGTAATAGTTTCACTCATATTATTTATGTTATTTTATTCATGTATTTTAACAACTATCATCACATGATTTGCTTATAAGTATGTACTGTAATGGATTCTCCACAGCCGTCTGGGGGGGCACGTACCCCCGTGCCCACCCCTCTCCTGGATCCGCCTGGTATGGTGGTATTTTAAAGCCCCTCATGGCGAAAATAAAATTCAGTCTGCCAACCAACCCTCTACGTCAGTGATTCCCAACCAGAGGAGCATGAAGGCGAGTCAGGGGGGCGTGGGACTTGTCGAAAATAAAAAAAGTCTTACTTAATTTTAGCTATTTTAGCCGGCTTTGCACGGGTAATAATAATAATAATATGCCTACATGTTTGGTCTGTCTAATGTAGTTTATTATGTAGATATTATAAACATAAAAATAAAACAAGATACTCATTTAAATTGTATGGTATAAAATATTCTAATAATGCACATGAAATACTTAAGGTAATCGAAGTATAGAAATTGATAAGGATTAATTCTGTACTCATCTAAATAGCTTTCCAAGTACCACATTGTACGTTATCAACTTTTTAGAAGTTAGATAGGTATAGTAAGCTTTCCTTAAAAGATAGATATATGCCATCTCTGAATTTTTTGTAGATCTATAAAAGGGGAATATTTCACCTTGCATTGTTTCGTTATATGGCCAATGCATTAGGCAGCGTCATTAATGAAACCTCCCAGGCGGCTGTACTTTTTCCAACAATTCCGACAATTATCGTTATATTCCAACCGATTTATCCAAAATACTTGACAAATTATATGCTTAAATCTTCCTGGTGAATCACCCTATCTATTGATGAAAATCCGTGCAGTAGTTTTTGAGTTTACCGCGAACAGTCGCGGCTGAGGACTTTGTTTTATAATATGTCTAGATGTTGACAGTTTGATTTATTGGGCCTCGATAATTATTTTAAGCTTAAGGATATATAATGTCGTGAGATAAAGGCAAGTAGAGAAACTACCCAGTGGTAGTACTCAAATAAAAAGTTCAACACGAGAAGGTCACGAGCCTACCTTCTTTTCAGACGCCTCGAAGGATTATCAGGAATTGAAGAGGATTCTAGGTTTCAAACTAGTGGGAATAAAAGTGGTCATGAAAAGATTGATATCGGATTCGATCCAAATCAGCAACTAATGGGACATTGAGGTCATTATGGATTACTGTTTTGAAACTAGATTTTGTCATTTTGTCATTGTTTAATTATTTTTTCTTATTGATAAAATAATGCCTTGCTAACATATTGACACTCGTCTTGATAAATTCTCGAGTTAAATGTACGACTAGTACATTATCCGAGAAGGTTTCCCAATAATACAAACTGCTCCAGAAACATTAACTTATCCCACAAGTAGGGATGACGAAACTGGAGTATTATTTTTGTATTGTTTAATATTTTTTTTCTATTGACATAGTGACTTATTGACAATCATTTTGATAAATACTTGAGTCAAATTAACGACAAATACAGACTGTTTCAGATACTTTGATCTAACCAACCAAGGTGGGGCTAAGTAACTGGATTATTGTTTTTCTATTGCTTAATTACCATTCCAATTGACTTAGTGACATATTGACACTCATTTGATAAATATTTGGGTCAAACCAACGATTGAAAAATAAATGGTCAAAGAAGTTGCCCATAATATACAGACTACTCCCACCAGCGCATCTAGGAGAATTTTTAGGGGGGGCCATGGGTCAATGTGAATTTGTTATCAATGTATACGATCCATATATCAATGAAGATACATAAAATATCAATTTTTAATTCAAGACAACTGAGGCCAGAAAACAATAACATGGATAAAATAAGCTGCTTGATCAAAGCGGAAGCTATCTATATCTGAATGATAAGCATAAAAGGGTTCGGAATCGCCGATTTTGGATGCACCCATTGAGAAAACATTCGATACTGAATAATTTTGGTGTGTAAAACGTGTTTTCTTGTTGAAAATCAACTAAAATTCAGGTCAATATCAACTAATGACAACTCTAGGGGGGAGGGAGGCCCCCATGGCCCCCCTCAAATCCGCCAATGACTACTCCAGAAACTTTGACTTAACCTCCAAGTATGTATTACGAAAAATTATCGGAAGTTAACATGGATGTATTTTATCAGAATATTTTGATATTTCGATTAGAAATATCGTCATCGTTTTCGAAATATCGTCATCGTAAAAGATATATGCGCAAAAATCACAACAAAATCTATCTAAGAAACATTGTACTAAAACTGATTACATATATACATATAAAAAAATATTTTCCAGTGTTTATTTACTGTTAATTTGATATTAATTTAATATCTTGAGTTAATCGATAACAATTGAAAGTATTATTATAAGATATTGAATTATCATGAAGGCATTTTTTTGATTCCAGAAACGGTTCGATAGGAAAATGTTTTAAGTATGCCAGACAACTCGACCTTGGGATACAACCTTACCTTCTTGTGAAAAATGACCTGATTTCCTTCCATTTTTTTTTTGTTTTTCGTTTTCGAGAATAAGTTAATCCTAAACAGGCAATCCATTTCCTATCTCACAGATCTGTTGGTACTCTACCGGGTACATCCTTGAGGAAGCTCGTGTATAGAATCGGGAGTTGTGTTTTGCATGCCGAAAAACAAACAGATTGCAGTTATTATCATACTGATGCATATTACTCGACAATGTCAATAGATTGTCACTATACTAATGGTACTTTTAGGCCAATATAAAATGTATGTTTTCAAAAGAAAGGTTATTAAGTGAAACAATTTTATGAAATTAAAGAGTTAAATTAAAGGGTTTGGTGATGAAATAAAAATTGTAAACGCGTTTTCGAGTTGAGAATCATTTTCAAAAATTCTATCTTGAGGAAGTTGTCCGAATTTCTGAACAGATGGAAATCTGTTGGAGATAAGACTGGTACATAAGATAGATGTGGGAGAATTTCGTAATCCAGCTAGTTTAATTTATTTACTGTCTGTCGTTTTAGAGTAAATGTCCCTTCAAAGTAACCAATGCAAGTTGTTTTTTGAACAGTTTTTGCTTTATGTTGATATAATGGTTTCACCTCTAGGTAGAAAGAAGAAATTAATTATTTATTTCCTCAGATTGAGGTTCCCTTCAATCAAAAATGTCTTTTAATTCGTGTTTTCATTTTCATATATCGAATACATCTTCCACCCACAGACCATGGCCGAGCATACTTCCCTCCAAGGGCGGATTTAGGGGGGCACGGGGGTGCGTGCCCCCCCCAGACGGTTTTTTGTGTACTGTCACAGTACATACTTATAGGCAAATCTTGTGACAATAGTTGTTAAAATATATTAATAAAATAACAGAAATAACATGAGTGAAACTATTGTTTAGATATTTTAATAAACCTTTGAAACCTTTCTATAAATACTACAAGTTTATTTTTAAGTTATTGTTGATTTTTTTACCCGTCTGTCCGTTGTGCCCCCCCCCCAGAAAAAAATCCTGGATCCTCCCTTGCTTCCCTAAATCCCTTCTATCCATCTTTTCCGTGATCTTCATCGCCGTTTCCTCTCTTCAGCACTCCAATTGAATATTAAATTGGACAGTCTTTCTTCCTTCTTCTGAGTTGACCTAAATGTGTAGAACTAAATGTTTAATTTTTTATGTGATACTTGTTGTTTTTATTTCATATAACTCATATAAATTTTGTGCAAGGCTTTCATTTGAACAAATAAATAAATATTTGTATATAATAATACATTTTTTTTTCATTTTTACTTAGTATATAAATGTATGCAATTTTCCAGTAAACAAACGGATCTTTTAAAGGGTTATTTAAAAAAAAATGCGATTTAAGCTATTAAAAAAGGTGTGTGTGTGTGTGTGTCAGCTCCGACACGCGATTGGAGTTAACCCTTTTCCTTTTCTAATGAATTTTAAATGTGTTCTTGCCAATCAATCGCTCTCTACTGATACCTATTATCTTAAATATATTTTTTTTAATTTATAAATTATTTTTAAAAAACTATTTTAAATTAATGTGAACTGTTTTAATTGAAATTATAAATATATATTTTTATTAATCGTGCAAACGTTTCGGCCTACGAGTAAACTCCAAAAATATTAAGAAAATAATTGAAATAAATCGATTTCTGATTGGTTTATTTTCACAAAACCATGCTTAAAATATGATATAAAACCTTTTTTTCCGTTTAGAATTTCTTATTGATCCGAACTCGAATGATATACATCTTTTGAATTTATAAAAACTAACTGATTCTGGCCAAATATTACTTTCAGAGATTATGTTCTATTCAAATGTATCCATACGGTGTCACTTGAAATAAAAAAATCCACCCTAGAAAGGTAATTTTGATGGCTAATTAGGTTAAATCAGGCTATATACAGTATATAAATGGTCTAATATTAAACATTTAATAACAAAAACAAAATAAATAAACAGTAATTACAAAAATAGTGAAACCGTGACGGAACGAAGTGAAAAGTGATAATTTTTTGCGGCACTGTTATCAGCTGTTAGTTTGTAAGCCCTATCAAAGTGTAGCCTTCCCATTCGTGTGGTCCACAGGATGGTGCAACAAGATTCTTAGATTTTGAGGCTGTAAATTATGAAATAACCAATTGGTATGTTCAATAATTATCAAAAGTAATATCCTAGTAACTATATTTCAAGTTTTTTTACTTGCCTTAAGTGGTTAGAGCTGTCGATCATAGCTTTCTACACCTGCTGTTATCTTTCTATTTGTAAAGATTTTACTATTTTTCGTTTTTACCTACTTTATTTTCCAATCATATTTAAAGTAAGTGAAGACTATGATTTTCCCTATATTTTATGACGTAAACGGTCGTGTACAATTCTATACAGATGGATGTCAAGTATTTCATTTCAATTATATTTGAATTACTTAAAAAATTATTATCACATTCAACATATAACATATTGCACATTTAAATATGTATTTGTGTTATAACTAACATCAGGCATGAAGAAGAATAGTTCTGTAGTCTCAGTAAATCACAGTTTGTCCAGAGACAGTTAACTGTATTTAGTGAAGGAGAATCCTTTCATTTTTCTAGTTTTTAGTTTTCAAGAAAGTTGTAATATTAGTAATAACTCTTTTTCAAGCCTATGCCTGACTTTTCCTCCTAGTCGTTAGGAAAATAACAGGACTTCGCATCCTTAATTTGAAGAAACTTATTTTGAAGATAATTTGACTTAACTACTTATTCATCAGGGCTGTTGAGTTAAACACGTTTAAATTTAACATAAAGGCAAATCTATACACTAATATCAGAATGGTATGACAAGTGACTTAATAGTTGCCCACAGAATGACAAGTGACTTAAGAGTAGCCCACAGAATGACAAGTGACTTAAGAGTCACTCACAGAATGACAAGGGACACTTTGATTTAATAAGATACTATTGATACGTATGGATCCATCTATTAAAATTCTTGAAGTTATAATTAAATTTTTTTTCATTATGTTTCCACGATATTTAATTTATGATAAGTCAAATTAATCATTAAAAACATTTTATATAAAATATCTTTACCCTTCATCCAAATATCCAAGTAGAAAACCTTCAATTAATAAAAAAACGCTTTGAAATAGTTGCATTAAGCTACAATCAACAATTTATTTATTTTTATAAGTTAAAGAATTCAACAAAAATTATATATATCTGTTGAAATTGACTGAGGTAAATTTCAGTTAAAAAAAATTCAGTATTCAGGTTTTTTGGATGACCTTGTTCAACTGACAAAAATCTCCAATTATCTTGTTCAGTTGGATGCAGTAATTCAAAAGCCAAAGGTCTGCTCACAGTTAATTTCAATTTAATTTATGTTTAGTAAAACTCTAATGTTATTAGATTTTTAGAAATTATAGAAATTTATTATAATTATTGATCAACTGTTTTGATTTTTAAATATTTTTATTTTAAAGAGAAAAGATATGCCCTCGGCCGGGATTTGAACCCGGAATCTCTCACGGAGAGAGGTTCCGGGTTCGAATTCCGGCCGGAGGCATATCTTTTCTCTTTAAAATAAAAATATTTAAAGAAATTTATATTGCAACATTTATCGCTATTCATGTATCTCATATTCTCTTCACTTAACCTCTTGAATCATCTATAAAAATAATAAAATAGAGTAAAATAAAAAAAAAAATCATAAATTCATGAGTTTTGATTACAATGAGATACACAAATTTTTTATTAGTACGGAAAACACTTATTACTTGACGTATAAAAGTATACGATCGTGTTTTACTTTTCTTTTTTTTTATATCTCAAATTCTTTTCACTTAATTTCCGGAATTATATATAATAATACCACTTTAAATTTAAGTGTGTCTTGTCACTCAGACTCGACGTAACTCTAAAGTGCTTTGTCAATTCCTTTAGATAAATATATATAAATTTACCTTTTGATTAATTTTAAACTCGTTAAACTATTCCTGTTCTTTCATACCTATATAATTCTTTTATCTATAATAATTATTAATTAGTATTATTTTAAGTGATTCTAAAAAAATTATATATTTTTTCTCTATGTACAAAGTTTTTATATAATTTATTCTAGCAATTTTGTAAATAGTTTTTATTTCTTTTATAATTAATATTATATTAAAATTGTATTTTTATTCTACACTATAAAGGTTTTTCATTTTTTTGTTAGGAAAAGATAATGCATTTTTAAAAATATTTCTTCTTATTTTCTTATAATGGATAATGGGGATGTATAGTTAGACTAATAAATCAAGTTTTCAGGATAACATTTCTTAAATTTTATAATTAAAAAAAAAACATTATTGTTCTAATATATTCAAATTAAATAGTCAAGAAGAAATTTGATGTGTAAAAAAACCCAGTAACATTATTGTTATGTAACTCATATTGGTTTTTATTTCAATTTAACTTACTTTTTATTGCAACTGATGAATTTTTAGGTTAATATTTAATTACAATATGAATGTAAATTTTTTTAGGATTAAAACTTTATTTTGGGTTATTTTTCAGTTGAAAAATCCTCAAATACAGTATAAATCATGCTTTCTTACTTAGTTACATAACTTAAAGCAAGATTTTTTTTTTCTTCAAATTAATCCTGTTGTTATATAATAACTTTCAATTTAGTAAATTATATTTTGAAAATTGACTTTTAATGTAATATAAAATTAATATTAAACTAATAATAATCAAACTAGAATATAATAAAAGATTCCAAAAAATCTAACATATTTTTGTTATCTACATTAGTCTACCTAATATTGCCATTAATAATCTGATTTTATTTTTAATATATTTAAAAATAATGTGATAGATTGGAATCTTATTTTATTCTCATGGAAAAGTAAAATCTTTTTGTATGGTTTAAATAATATCTGGTTAGTAATCTGTCTGATTACTTAATGAGTACATTCACCGTTCGGGTTCAACCAAAATACAAACACAAACATATCGTCGCTGTCAAAACAATACCGCCTAAGTACACTTTGGGCGATTTTAGAGAAGAGAAAAAACCCAACTGTAGACTTGGCTATTTATAATCCATCTACACAATTTTGGAACTATTATTAAAAAGATTAAAGAGATGTCTATAATTTTAAAATTTCCTACTTGGAGTTTCATTATTCTCCATGGTCAATCTCTAATCTTATCCTAAATAATGAAATTCCAAGTAAGAAATTTTAAAATTATAGACATATATATTCTATATAGACAATATTATAGACAATTCTAATATGGACTTATAAACAGTAGAAGTAATGCTTATGAAAAAAATTGAAAATGACTATGTAGTCGAAACGTTTTTGAAATAAATAAAATTAACTGGAAAATGGTTTCATCAAATTAATGAAATAATTACAAATATATAGTCCAGTGGCATCCATATTAAAAATTTTTTTTTTTACATTTTCGATGGCATTGGACACTTCCATACAGCCAGATTAATAAGTAACAATGAAGAAAATATTTACATGTATATTAAAAATTAAAAATGAAGAATTTAATATTCAAATCATAACAGTCAAGTGTCGTCAACTTAATGTATGATAGGTTTCCTGTTATGTCTAGTTGGAATAAAGTGAGTACTGGAGGTTACCTTCAAAACAAACTATAAACTTACTTATTGACTGCACCCCCCAACTATCTCCTTTACATATAAACTTTCTTATGTGTTATTAAAATTATTTTTATTTTAATTTATAAAAATATTTATACTTTATATTTATATTTTATTTTATTTGAGATTCCAAGGCCTTAAATAAAAAATTATACAAACTGAATAAAATTAATTTGTATTACAAATATGATGATAAAATTTAATCAACTATAATACATTTTAATATATATTAATTAATATAATATTAACTAAATTTGTTGAATATTAATATATATTATTAATACAGTATATCAATGTTATATATTAATAGAATGATCGATATTAAGTACTTCCTTAAGTGACTCTCGATTCTAATATATTTATATTTCCATTATGTTCTTATGTCGATTGTATTTTTGATTTTTATCACATGTATTATATTAATGCCTTTCTAGATTTTCACAAATATGGACCACAATGAATCTCCCTTAGAAAACCTGTATCAGGCCTTGATTGAAAGTTTCGGAGTTATATTATGTGGGTAAGTAATTTTTTTGTAAATATTTAATTATTATCCATAATTTTTAATGTTATTATTAATTTTAATGAATTTTTATTTTAGATATATTGCCGGTCGGTTAGGGGTGGTAACGGAACAGCAATCGACAGGCCTTTCAACGTTTGTTGGGACATTCTCGTTACCATCCCTTATATTTTTATCATTGGCTACGCTTGATTTATCATCAGTAAGCTGGTTATTTCTGTTATCAATATTCCTCGCGAAGGCAGTCGTCTTTGTTTCGGTACTTTTGATAACTTTACTTGTGACTAGACCGATCGATCCTGCTAAAGCTGGTCTCTATGCGATATTCTGCACCCAAAGCAATGATTTTGCAATCGGATTTCCTATCGGTAAGTATTATTTAAAATATTTTTTAATATCATTATTCTTTCTTTTGAATTACTAGGGAAGTACCCTCTACCTGCCTTACGGCGTACCAACTCCCATTTTGTAAATTAGTGTACTTCATTAGGTACTTAATGTTTTTGTAGAAGTACCATGATATTGTTCTAGAAATTGAATTTCTGTTTTATTCTTATTTTGTTACCAACCCCTTATAATATGAGTACCAATTGTGATTGTATTAAATAAATGATGGGCACAGTGTGCGTCAGTGGAAATCTGTCTGGAGAATTCCTTGCGACTAAGGGGCTGCAGCAAGGAGATGCCCTCACTTGCCTTCTTTTCAATATTTCCCTAGAGAAGGCTGTGAGGGATTCTGGCGTACAGGTTGGATGGACCATCTATAACCGGAATGTACAAATCTTAGCCTACGCGGATGATATAGATATCATTGGTCGCTCTCTACAGGCTGTCAGGGAGGCATTCTTGGCTAGTGGGTCCTGAGAAGAGACTTGGGCTCCACGTGAAGAACCCAACCACGTCAAGAAGTACAAAGACCAAGTACTTGGTGACAAAAGAGACACCCAGGCGGGGTGAGATGGTGGCATACATGTTTGAACACGTCTCCGATTTTGTATATTTAAGCTTAACGGTGACCCAGAGTAACCGAGTAGATGTTGAAATAAGAAGAAGAATTGTCTCTGCCAACCGGTGCTACTTTTGTCTGAGGAAACAGCTTGGTGGCCGCATACTCTCTCGGCAAACAAAGTTGCACCTATACAAGACCATCATTCGTCCTGTCCTGATGTATGACTCGGAAACCTGGACAACAATCAAGGCCTGCGAACAAGACCTCCTTCTATTTCAGCAGAGAATCCTTCGCAGGATATTTGGAGGAGTGCTGGTGGATGGAAACTGGAGGAGACGCAAGAACCAGGAGCTATATGTTGTATTCAAAGAACTGAATATAGTCCAGGTCATAAATCTGGGTCGATTGCGGTGGGCAGGGCATGTATGTGGCTCACATGAGTGAGGAAGATTTGCCCAGGAAGCTGCTGACAGAGCCTCTATACAGGACAAGAAGACGAGTAAGACTCAGGTTTAGGTGGAGTGACGGAGTAGCGTCTGATGGAGGGAACATCCTTGGTGTACGCAAATGGATGGCAGCTGCTCAGAACCGCGACGATTGGCGGAAGCTGCTGGTGGAGTCCAGGACTCATCACTGGCTTGTTAAATAAAATTGTATTATTTAGGTTTTTATTACTGGTTAAGGTTAAATGGTTATTATATCTCTATACCTCGTATTAAAAAGGGCTCATGTGTCCAAATCTTGAAATTAAAATAGGATGTTTTACATCAATTATTCAAAAGGTCATTAATTATTTCTCAAATTTATAAGATTTCAATCTTAGCCATTTTTTTTCCAAGATACAAATTTCATGCATATTAAATGTTTTTATTCATTAAATGACACTAATAAATTTATTGTACTTTTAGTGTTGTCTGTCTATGGCAAAAACCATCCATTTTTGAGTTATGTCTGGCTCCTTGCGCCTATTAACCTTGTGATGCTGAACCCACTCGGGTTCGTTTTGATGGAACTTGGACAAAGGAAGGGAGAAGGGACGTCAACGCTAAAAGTTGCAACGAGTGTTTTGACTAACATCGTGACCAATCCGGTCGTATTTATGACGGCTTTGGGTATCATTGGAAACTTGGTTTTTGATCACAACCTACCGACTGTTCTCTCGAGTCTGCTAAACGTAAGTGTTTCATTTATATAGGTTGTATATTTTTACTTATTCTTCACGTACTGTGACTTTACATTATTTGGACCCCAGAGTTTACGTGAATACAAACCAAAAAAAAAAATAAAGGCAATAGTGTTTCACTATCACTATTAATAGAGATCATGTATGTGTCTATGATTTCATAATATGAAACCTAGATGTATTGTAAATATTTTTCAGGTATAATATCTTATACCTTATCTTTCATAATATCTCAGTTCCAATATAAAAGGTTAAGAATCCTATGGGGGGTGCCGGGCCGTTTACTTTTAAGGTAATGAGTCCAAAACAAAGTAACAGAAGAAATTTCTAAACAAGGTGAGACAGTTGCTATTGGGGTGTATAAATTGGAAAAGGTTAAAGAATTAACCTACCTGGAATCTGTGGTCACCAAGGACAATAACCCAGACATAGAGATAAGGAGAAGAATCACTGCCGCCAACAGATGCTATTATGGATACTTTCTAGATAGACCAAGCTCCGTCTATATAAAACATTGATGCAGCCCATACTTCTGTATGATTCTGAGTGCTGGACAGCTTCAAGAGCTGCTTAAATGGAACTAATTTTTGAAAGAAAGGTTCTCCGTCATATTTTTGGAGGTATAAAGGTTCATGATGAGTGGAAGTGACTCTCGAACCAAAAAGCTTTACAGTAGTTACAAAGAATAATGATGCCGAGGCACTAAGATATGTAGGGCATATTGCCAGGATGGAAGATGAAGAAATACCAAAAATATTCCCGACTATTCCGATTCATCGAAAATGAAGAAGGGGAGACTGAGGTGGTCAGATGGTGAGGCACGTGATGCTCGAAACATCCTAAGAGTTAGGAATTGGATGGCGTCGGCACAAGACCGTGATGTTGGAGGAGGCCAAGACCTGTTAACTGGTTGTAGCGCTGTTATAAAAAAAAAATATATCTCGGTAAGGCTAATGGATAAATTAAATATAATTCATGAAATCAAGTAAGAGCTCTAACAGTAAGTACTAACCCTAATAATTAAAAGGTATCAATTTTTTAAAGGTTAGGAGGGAATTTTACAAAGCATGTCATGCTTTTGTATTCAATGAGTTAATGCTTGTCTGAGTTTGTTTTGCATGAGTTTTTGAGCTGTAGATTCAAAATCTGTGTTGAGAAAAAATGTTTTTTTTTCAGGTTTTTGGTTCAGCTTTTACTGCTACTGCATTATTTCTCTTGGGTTTGAGAATGGTTGGAAATGTGAGGAATTTCAGAGGAGCTGCGTTATTAGTACCAGCTTTGTTGATATCTGTGAAAGAGTAAGTAATAAAAAAGTTTTTACAATATTTTTTAATGGTATAATATCCCGGTCGTACCACGCAATTTGTAGGGCAATATGACTGTTAAATTATATAAATATTAACTAAGTAAAAAAAAAAAAAAATCAGCTGGTTAGTAATCATTTTTTATGACCTCATTATTGACACATGTTGGAAGGGGGAGAATCATTGATGAAACCATACATTTTGTAGAACAAATAGTTTTTCAAATATGTATGTGATGTAAAGGAGATAGTTGGGGGGTGCAGTCAATAAGAACACAGAATAAGTGAAGTACTTATATTATGTGCCGACATTTCGACCTACACTGTAGGTCGAAACGTCGGCACATAATATAAGTACTTCACTTATTCTGTGTTCTTATTGACTGCACCCCCCAACTATCTCCTTTACATTAGATCATCCAGGCAACTATTTTCATCTCATACATTTTTTCAAATAATTTAGATAATTATCTTGAGACAACCAAAAAAAAATCCGGTTAGTAATAAATTTTTGAGAATCATCAAATCGACATATTTTATCCTTGCTATCTCTGTTAGCTACCACAATCGAGAATTTTCGCAAAGGAAATTGTTGGGCGTCTCATCAAAACGAAGCTATTCACGAGATTCAGCTTGATAGTAATCAATTGCAAAAATGTAGCAGGGATCCTGGACTATATCCAGTTTAGATTATCATTTTATAAATGAATAATTTAATCCAAACTATTATATTAAGAGGTTTTATACAAAAAAATATTAATTAAAAGAAAAATATTTTAGAACCCATCTTTGGGAGGAGGGGGTACTCCGGATCAATCATTAGTGGTTTTTCTGCGACTTTCTCTCTGTCCAGGTCTCTTCATCTCTTTATTCTCTCTGATTTCCTCATCGGAGTTTTTGGTCATCAACTTTGTACTCCCCTCAAACCTCATCCTCTTGTTTCAGGTTCCAACCCTTAGCATATCCTCTGTTACCCCGAGTTCTCTCATGTCACTCTCTGGTCCATTAAACCAATTCGGTTTTGGTTTTTTATTTCTAAGGAATATTTAGTTAGTTATTAGAAATATGATACCTACAGATAAAATAACATTAAATAAATTTTTATTTAATGTATTATTATTGCTTTAATTTGTTTCAGATTGATTTTACCATTGATAATAAGAGAAATATCAAGCTCTATCCTACATTCATCTGATAGTAATTCTACTTTAGTGACGGATATGAGTACGTTTGGTTTCCTTTACGGAACTTTTCCAGCGGCTCCGGGTGTTTTTGTCTATGCCACTACCTATGGCCTTGATTTAGATCTGGTAAGTATTTTTAATTGTTTAAAATTAAATTTAATGGGGAAAAGATTTTTTTAAAGTCAAGTGTCAAGTTTGATCTTACTATAACCCTGAAGAAGACCTGCATTGTGAGCTGAAATGTAGGCTTCCATATTATATTGAATTGTGATTTATTTTATACACATACAAGAATCTGGAACTGCTTTGGTTTTTATTCTGGAAGAGAAAAAATATGGAATTAGATTATTTGATGGCAGTCAATAAGGCAGGGGTCGGCATCTGGTTCGGGTCGAAATCAACCAATTTGTTGATTTATTGAATATTATATTTTCTAGAGATGTTAATGAATAGTATTAGTTTAAATCCTCTTTAAAATGGGGTAATTAATTTTAATTTTTTTTTGTTCTATAGATCGCTGGAGCAATGGTTGCCTGTACTTTTATATCTGCACCACTGATGTTTATATCGGCAAAAATGATTTCAGTTTCGAATTTGGCACCAACCGATTTCATTCCGGCTCTTAAAAATTTTGAGCTCGACATAAGTATAGCAGGAGTTATTGCTGCTGTAAGTGATAAAGAATATTTGAATTATAACTAAGATATATTTACTGTAAAACCATTGCCTTAGTAATATTGCAGTCTCTATCTAGCATTTATCCTAAGACCTTTTAGGGGTTATAGTGGTGTGTTTTTTAAATACTAAATTCATCAAAAATTATCTTATTTTCTTTCAGATCTTGCTGTTAATTTTATTTACATTAAAGAAGAACTTCCTCAAGTTGCCGCAAAGGATTACAATGTTTATTTTGTTGTGTCAGGTAAGTTTGATTATTTTTAAACTAATATAGTCATATCTTCATTCAGTTGTCTCATGAAAAATATCTTATTTTTTGGATCACATTAATAGAATATAAGGTGAATAATTTAATATTTTATTTAGTCATCTGTCTGAAGTAACTCCGAAGATAAGTAAGAATCAGGTTAGGTAGCCTGATCTTAACAATGTTTGTTTCTCTCTCTCTCTCTCTCTTTCACGGCATTCCTCCTGTATCTTCTCAGGAAAATTTTAGCTGTCTGATCTTGTGCTGTGTCAAGTTTGTATATTTTGAATACACCATAAAATCCAGATAAAAACTCAATTGAACAAAAGAAAAATGACACCTCATCAAAAGTGCAACTCATTTTGTCTCCACCTGTGTGTGACCATCTCATATGAGCCCAGCTGTTATTTCACAGCATTTTTTATTAATTAATTAAATATAAATAATCTCTTTTTATACTAAATAAATTAATAATAATATTATATACTTAACCATATCTCCTAGAATGATAATCAAATTTAAATTAAAAAATATTTCCTAGTGTAATTTTTCTTCAATGACTTAAATAATAACGATATGCATTTAAAAAATCTAGTCCCAAAAATAAAGTCCTTTTTAAATTTATATTGCCAATGTTGTAGTATAGCTTATAATAATAGAGAGATTAGTAAAAAAAAAAAGTTAGAATTATGTTTTAACGATGAGATCTAATCTTTGAAACATTAACCCGTAGGTTATAACAATAAATATAATTTATAATAATAAAACAACTATAGAAATGTTTTAAATGGTAGGTATATGCAGTAAATAAATTTTACACAAATTAAGTTAAGCTTATTTTATTTGTGCCAACATTCTGGCCTAATCTTTAGGCCATTATCTGGGCAGAGGGATATTTAGTTTACAAAAATTTTAAGCTGGAACGTTGGCACATATAAAATCAATTTATTTCTTTTTATTAAAGATCTAATAATTTTCTATTTCCACAGTTCTGTGCCTGTTTAGGAGTCATTATAGGAAATTTAAAAGCTACAAACTTGCAAATGGTAGAGTTCTTCTTGTTGAGAACAGGAGATTATGGTGCAAAAATATGGACGGCATGCCTGGCGATAACTCTAGCTCTGATAGAAGCCAAAAATTTTGCCAGTTTGATTCACCTCCAATATTTTTTTTTCATTGTTGCATACGGGTGAGAATTTTAATATTCATGTGGTCATTAAAGTAAGTATAAACATGCGTCTATTACCACATGTCTGTTTGTGTTTTGTTCTTCATTGTAAGTAGTAATATAAAATATTAGAGTCTACTATAGGACTGTGAATCAATTGTTTTCTTTCTAGTTATTAAAGTGAATCTTTTATTCTATCGCCCCAAAATTTTTCGCCCATCTATCAGCATGTCATGTTACAGCTGGAGAAGGGGTATAGAGAAAGGCTCATGACAGGGCAGCCTAGGCCAATATGGCGGCACCCAGTCAGCTGACCGTGTAGCATTTATATTCTCACTTATTCCTGCTAGTGTTCCGCGGTATTTGGGTGCTTTGATCTGTGTATTAATGTAAATGCATTTATTTACTTTATCGTAATTCATCATAATTCCGATAAATCGTAATTCATTAACTTTAAATAAAATAAAATTAATAAAAACGATTTGTTTACTAATAATAAATCTCATCAAAGACTATCAAATCCTTTTATCAGTGTGTATTAATTTTAATTTTGATATATAATAATATATTTAATTATTTTTATACTTTAAGGCATAATAGCTTACAACTCCTGTATTTTTATTCCAAAGGGAGTTGTCCCAGAATAAATAAAGATATTATTATTATTATCTTGTTCTTTTTCTCGGTTTCCCTGGACATAAGTCTAGGGTTAGGCTAGAGTTTGTATAATGATAAAATACATCAATGATATATAAAATACATCAATACACAATCATAAACAAATACTTTATTGTGAATTTCCCTCTTATAATATTGCTTTTACTTTTTAATATGCGTTTATCATCTAAATGATTGTATTAATTATTTATTCCGTACTCTAATACGCAAATTGAAATTAAATTTTATAATTGAATATTTTGTCTACTGTTGATTTCCCATTATCATTCCCATTTTTCAATAATTAAGTTAAGATTAAAAACGCAATTCCTTTAATCGAATAATTTTCCAAATTTTTTTAGTTAAATGCCTACAAAACCGAAAAAAAGTTTCACTTGCATCGTGGTTTCATAAAACCACACTTCTTTTTTTTTACTTCATATTTATCATTTGATTCTATTTATTATCAAACCTAATAAAGCTTTATTTTGTTTTTAGCAATCGAGAATATTAGAAATTGATTAACAGTCCGTTTGTACACTCTAATATTTTATACAGCCATTTACAAAGAATAGCGGATGACTATCAGTGATCTGGTGATAAACACACGTTTATTTAAATAATTAAGAAAACTGCTAATATATTATTATGATTTTAAGATTGGTTCATTAGACTTATCATATGTGTATATTATAGATATAAATTTTATTTATCATCTATAATTTATAATTCTAATTAACAATTAGTATTGATCACTCCAATTAAATGTTTGTGCCCTAATTGATGGGTTGCATATTTCAACTATTTCCCTTCTTTTTTTTTATACTTGGGATTGTATTTTTATTCTAATTTAATTCAGTATTGTTTTTTAGGTTACCGATCATTGCTATATTTTTAATGATGCTAACTGGAAAGACTTCGAAACCAAATATGGATTTGCCTGAAGAATTTCCTTACGGGACTGTTGAAGCAACATTGACTGTATTCATCCTTCTTGTTTCTCTTGTTGGTTAGTTATAGTTATTTTTATTTAATATTTGATATAATATTAATTCCCATAAAAAATACAAATAAAATAAAGCTATAAAAATATTGCAAAACTCCTCAATATTATGTCCAATATATGTCCATTGTTTCTGCTGATTTATTACCAGTTAATTTTTAATCAAGTTACTATACTGAAACAACAAGAAACTGCATCTGGTTTCAAGCTTTTTCAACACTTACTTGACAAAGCTCTAAGCTTTCAATTAACAATAAAGTTTTATACTGTTGAGGTTCAAAATATGTCTAAGTAATTATCGATATTTGGCGTATCAATGGCGGACCAATATTAAGTTGCCGTGAATTTATAAGTAAATAAAAATTATTCTAAATTTTATTAAAGCATATTTAATATACTGATTGCTTATTAAACACAATTTTTATATATATATGTATAACTGCTTTTCAAATCATACAAATGGCATTGCCGCACACTACGGACAATGCAAAGCTCCCGCCATCTTTCAAGATTCTGCAGCATGGTGTCCTGAGGATGGCTTGGGTAGTTTCTCTATTTATCTTTACTTATCTGTTGTCATTCATCATTTATAATATTTACTTGTATTATTTAATACAGTTTTAAAGTTCAATAAAAAAGAATATATTTTAATCGAACATATTTCAATATTTTTGTCCCAAATCGACGAATGGTTTATTGTTAATAAAACATTGTTGCAGTGAGCATGGTGTATATGATTCTTCAACAGAGGTACAAGAGACGATTTGCACGATATCTAGTATATTCTAGGGAGGCTAGCGACAATTACGAAGGTGCTCAAAGTTCCACTGAAATTCCAGGAAACAGGTAATGTTAACAAATAAAAATATTTATTTTTTCTTTAACATGTAGACGTTTCGACCCATGTGGTCATTCTCAATACATGTTTCTTATCATCATTCAGTTAGCTGAATTCAATCCGCAAAAATACATCTTATTTTTTTCTTGGAGACCAATATTTAAATGAAGAAAGAGAAAGAAGGCTGGGTGGGGTCACCCATAGTCAGCTACTGTAAATAATAAGTCTTTATTTCTTTCAGCCTTCTTTCTCTTTCTTCATTTAAATATTGGTCTCCAAGAAAAAAATTAGATGTATTTTTGCGGATTGAATTCAGCTAACTGAATGATGATAAGAAACATGTATTGAGAATGACCACATGGGTCGAAACGTCTACATGTTAAAGAAAAAATAAATAAATGATAACTTGGTCAAAAAAAGGGTTTTTGTATCTATAAAACAAAAGAAAATAAAATTCAAGTCCAGTACCTTAAACTATTAATATCAAATAAAAATAATATAATGATAAGAAATCTATTTTAGATAGAGTTTATTTTGCAGTAAAAAGAGTTAAATTCATTTAATTTTTTTTTTGTTCAGGGATGATGAGGTTCCTCTTCAAAGTAGTTTTGAAGGTAATTCTGACGAAGTTCAACCGATTCACCATATAGCTCTTTTATTTTTCCTGGTTGGATCAATTTTTATTGTAAGTATCCATTTTTTTATTTAACTTTGGAATCGAGCATTGGGACTCTGGTTAAAATATTCAATGATTGTTTAGCTTTTAATGATTGGGTTTTGTTAATTTTATTTTTTACCAAGAAATGAATTATTTGAAATCAAATTTGAAGTTTGGGCACCAATAATATCTCGAATTTTAAGAAATGAAAGAAATATAATTCATATTATGAATTAAACTATCTGCAAAAACATTTTATCTTGAAAATAACAGTAAATAAAACCTTCATAATATTCATAATGTTCGTTTAGTGTAAGAAAATTGGATAAAACAAAATTAATAAGAATATGCATTTGAAAAACAACAGTATAAATTGGGTTTTACCCAGTTAGTTGACAAATACACTTAAATTGTTCTCAACACCTATTGCAACAATCTCTAATTTACATTTTTTATTTTGTTGCAACAATCAATCAACACTGGCTCTACAACCCTGTATGGGTCCTAGCCGCATCAAGGCGTTGCCTCCAATTTTCTCTGTCCTGTACCAAGTTCCTCCAAGCTCTGGATCCAACAATGCTACCTGCATCCTTCTCGACCTTGTCAGCCCATCTTAATTGTGGTCGTCTACGTTTCCTTTTTCTGTCAACATATCAGTATCCTATGAGTAGCGTTCTCCTACATCCTGGCCACATATCCAGCCCATCTAAGCCTAGCTATTCTTGTATACTGAACCATGTCTAGCTCCTGATACATCCGATATATCTCTGCATTCTGCCTGAATCTAAATTGATCGCCAACTCTTACTGCTCCAAACCTCCTTCTAAATATTTTTCTTTCAAAAAACAGTAAACTGTTGGCATCTGCCCTGGACAGAGGCCAGGCTTCCGATCTGTAAGTTAAAACAGGCCTGATAATTGGCTTGTAAAGTATCACCTTGGCTCTTCTTGATATCAGATGACTTCTTTGCCATCCAAAAATAACACTTATTAGTGGTCCAAATTCTTCTTTGAACTTCTGCGCCAGTTGAGTTTTCCGCTTTGACCAAAGAGCCAAGGTAGACAAACGTGGTAGAGGGTATTGATTGCCTTGAAGGGTTAGCAAGCATATATTTGGTCTTTGCCTGATTCACTTGAAGACCCATTCGCCGTCCAGCATTCTCCAAAGCAAGAAACGTTTGCTATAAATCCCTCTGTGTTCTTCCGACTATAGCTATGTTATCCGTGTAGGCCATTATTTGGATTTACTTAGTCAGAATCGTACCAGTGACTTGTAATCCTGAGTCTCTTATGACCTATTTAAGTGCGAAATTGTATAACAGGCACGAGAGTCCACCCCCTTGCCTTGAATACTTCAAACAAGTCATTCTGGATGGATGATTGGCCTGACTTCTTGACTCCCTCATCAGCAATTCCACAAGGCTTATCAATTCCCTGGGGACATTCATTTCTTCCATATCTTGATACAGTTTCCCCCTGAAGATTCTGACAGAGGGATTGCTGAAATCCATGAAAAGGTGGTGGGTCGTTATATTGTACTCCCTGGTCCTTTTTAAAAGAATTCTAAGCGAAAATATTTGCTCAACATAAGATCTACCATTCATAAAGCAACATTGGTACATTCCTATCTCTCTTTGGGCATGGGGGAGTTGTGTTTGGTTTGTCACATCGGAGAAGACTTTGTAGGCAGAGTTAAGGAGTGTTATGCCACGATAGTTATCACAATGCATCTGGTCTCCTTTCTTATAAAGAGGGAGGATAAGGCCAATGCACTGGTCAGGCGGGAGAGTTTTGTTTTACCAAACACTATGTGAAAATCTCGGATCACCTTTGTTCCAATAATTATATGTATAAAAATTTATATTTATACACATCAACATTATTCTTACGTAAGAGAACATTATGAAACAACACATTTCATTTTGTCAAAATGTAAATTTTTCATTTTTCATTAATGTATTATTCTGAACACTGAATTATATTTCTAGTTTTCATTAATTTATTTATTTTTTTATATCAAATATGATCAGATATCTTTGAGTGTTTTGTAGCAGTCTGTTTATTTAAAATAGCTTCTTTCATTAAATAGGTAATGCAAACTATTTCAATAAAAATTTAACCCTTTAGTCCAACTGCAAAAGAGAGAAACTGTGAAAAATTAGCTATCTGTTTATTTAAAACAACTTTCTGTTTAATGAAACAGAAACTAATCACTTCAACTGCTTCACTGAAATTAACTCATATTTTTAGGACATCAGGGCTGAGAATTTTGAGTTTTTATTATTATTATGTTCTTTACAGCATGTAAGTCTTTTATTTTGTTTTATGTAGTTTTTGTAATATACTCTGTTATAACATTTTTTACAGACATTGTCATTATGCATATGGCGTATAGTGTTGGATGACTTGACAGGAGTCTATATCGAATTGGCTTTTCTTGACACTGCTTTGACAAGAGGAGGAAGTATAATTATCTTCTTCATATTTGGTTTTGATATAATATCTTTCATGCAACCTCTCTTTAGGAAGTGAGTATAATATAATAAACATAATTTTTATGTTGCTTTTCATCGATCACTTTCCTTAAATCAATAGGCAATATATTAATACTGTTCCATACAGGGTCCCCCCCCCCAAAAAAAAGGATAACCTATCAGTATATTATAGCCAGATTAACCCAAAAAATACCTATGAACATGGGTCGGAAGACGGTAAATTGGAAATAGTAGGTTCTTCGACTTTGCAAATTTCAGAAGAAAATATTCAATGTATTGAAAAAAAGTATAGAATACAGCATTCTTAAGAATTAATTTTTTGTTAAACTCCAATAGAGACCAAATAACTGCATAATTGATTGAACACCATATTTAGTAAATTGTATAATCCGAGATATTTTCACAATGAATGGCTATATCTAAAACCTTGGTGAATAAGTGGTTAAGTCTAATTTTCTCCAAAATGAATTTCCTGTACTTAAGTAAGCGGAATCGATTTATTTTCGTAGTGAATAAGGGGCTAAGTAAGGCATTGGATTAAAAAGGAGTTCTTATTACAACTCTATCTCAAGCCTATGAAAATATACGATTCCGGTTTTCCGAAAGCAGGACAAATTCCGACTTCACCACATTTACACCAGGGCTGTAAATATATGACAATAGAGTGTATATAAAACTTTATGTGGAGAATACCGTTCCATAACGTCCCCTAAGCACCACCAATGATACCATTTAACTAAAACAAAATAAGAATTATGTTTTGTAAATTTGCTTTTATGATGTTTACTGATAAACACAATTTACCATAATTATTTTTATCTTACCAACAATCTATCTTATATTATTTTTTGTATGTTAATTCTTATTAATAAATATGAAAAAGGGCAACAACAGACATTAATAACTCTTATAGCTTTATTTTATTCATTCTACCATTCATCTATAAAAAACTTTGTTTTTTAATTAAGCAATCTAAGCTGAAATAACTACATGATCTCTGCTCTTCTCACAATTTGCGAAAAATGTATTTTTATGTTTCCCAACCACATTTCATTAAAATATTTTAAGTGGATCATTGAAGAACATTAAGTTTCTGTGTTCCTATGGTAGTACCAATTGCTTTTTTAGATATATGAACAAAAAAAAAAGCTTTCCTCTTTTGCCTTTTGCCTTTGCTCCTAGAGCTACATACCTCTATCATTACCTCTGAACTTCTACTAAATTCGAAGGCCGATATTTACCATCTCAGCTATTTATTTAGTGAATTGATTTCTTTATTTTCAAAGTAAGTTTGCTAGATTCAAATGTATTCATTTATTTCTAGAATCGTGGAATCATTTAAATCTGGAGAACCAGCAACTCTTCCATCTCTAGACGAAATACCATCCGAAACTCAACATCTGTGTGACCAATTTACTACATACCATATGGAACCTTGCAGAGTTCAAATTGTTAAAAGGAGGAGGTAATATATTTTTAATTTATTTTTCGAAGAATGTATATTTGTAAGTTAATTGTTTATTTTAATCTAACAGGATCTATTAAAATTATAGAGCAGGTAAACTGGGAAGACATTTCAAAGTCTTTTTCGTATCATGGGAACATGATTGGGCTGATTGATGTAAGGGGTAGATTGGCCAACTGTTTTTAATTCCACCAGCTGTCTTTGGAATGCCATCGTGTGATATTATAGTTTAAAAGCAATTGCTGCAAAATTTTCAATTTTATAATTAGCTTCCATAGTAGAGTTGTTAGTGATAGTTTCTTTTTCAGTTAGATGATTAAATGCTTTCTTTTTCTTCAAAGGAATCTGCTCATGAAGAAATTCTTCCCTTCTTTGTCATCCCATTGCTCCTACCATCTAAATGCTGACAACTTCCAGACCTATTTGTCCTTCCTTCCTTCTGAGCTATTATTTGTGTTCGCCAGTATTCAGAAAGACCTAGATAGGATCAGTGCCTGGGCAAAGCTGAACAAACTGGAATTGAACGCAATGAAAACCCAGGCCATTGTTCTAGGTTCCAACTCCCTCCTTGCAACTATCCCTACCCTCCCAACATTAATCCTAAACGACCACCCCAACAGTTTCAACTCCTCTGTCAAAAACTTAGGCATTACTTTTGATCAAAACCTTTCCTGGAAACTCCACGTCACCCAAATATCCCAACGGTCAATTAGTTGCCTGAAGTTGTTCCATCGATCCCGGCATCTCCTTGCATAATCTACCCGTAAGCTTCTCGTATCATCCCTCATCTTCCCCCACTTTGACTACTGTAGTGTGGTATTCCAGGGGGCCTTTCAGAAATGCTTGAGGGCCATTTAAAGCGAAAAATGAACTGTTCTCTAAGATTTGTCCTGGTACTCCGAGGCGATCCCGCCTGTCACATCACTACGATGAGTTAAAGTTAAAATTTCCTTAGTGCTTTTCTATACCAATCCATTAACACATTCATATATCTACAGTCTCCTCCAATTCAAATCCTGTTTGTTTGTTCATTTAACGTCACTTTATGCTGCTATGGCTAATCGGACGATGCTACAGTGGGAGCTCTAAATTTTGCCTATCCAGGTTTAATTAGGATAGGGATTTTTAACGATTACCTGACATCATACAGGCTCGGGACCCCCGTTTAATGTCCATTCCGAAGGACGGCGTAACTAAGGATTTTTTACTCCCTTAAAAAAATCCTAGGGCCACCTGCCGAGCTATGAACCCGCGATCTTGGGTTTAGTAGTTTGTTACGCTAACCACTAGACCACAGGTGACCAATTCAAATCCTCAGTCCAGCACCACAAAACAAGATCCTGCCTTTCCGTTCTCTACACTCGATCTCACAGAATGACAAAGCATTCGAGCGTTCCTTCGTCGCCCGCTCCACCACAGTGTGGAACTCAATCCCTCCTTTCATCCGCCATGCTTCTTCTCTGACTTCATTTAAATCCTTGCTTTTCCAATATCTCTTGACATCCCAAAAAGATGCTCTCTAAGCAGGTCAATCATCTGCTTAAATAAATCAGTTTTGAATAATCAATTTCGTTGCTTATGCGTTTTTTGTTTATTTTTCCCAAAGAAGATGAAGACTATATAAAGACTTTATTGCATGCTATCTCAATCATTTATTTTATTTAGTAACTGTTGTTTTTAATATATTTATTCTCGACAATTGGTCTAAGTCCTGTCAAGCTTCTTACTTATTAGTTATTTCATTTTTATTTTTATTTTTGTTATGTTTTTGCTCCTTTTAAATACTTCATGATTTGTAATATTATGTAGCCTTCTAGCCAGATAAATATATTATGTTTATTTTACTGTTCATGTTGGTTATTCTAATGAGGCTTGGTCCCAGTATAAAGTTTGTTTTCTATTCCATTCTATCCCTCCTCCCCTTTTCTTTTTGGGCTTTCCTGGATCTTGGGTTTGATAAATTGGTTAGATCTTTTGGCTTGAATTATAATAATTTATTTTATTTAGGGAGCGGAGTGTTGCTATACTGAAGGGTCCAGGATCATATCCAGCTGTGCCAGATTAATTATTGAGTTTGTTAACAGTTATAAATGTACTCTCTGGGATCTACAGACCCTCTTGGGGCTAACCCAGTCTCCATAAAGTGGGTACCCTTAGTTGGTGGAAAACCTGACAGCTGAGGGTGATCTGGGACATCGTCTCTATGCACAACTGTTGTCCTTTCCATGGGTTGTAGGTTTTTCATTTACTTTTTTTTAAATCTCCATTTAATCCAAGGGCCAAGCGGGTGGTTAAGTAGGACTCTACTGCCCTTTTGAAGTACAGTGGTACCTTGAGACATGAGTGCCCTAACATACGAGTTATTTGAGATACTAGCTTTCGAGCGAGCGAAGTTTTGTTTTGAAATACGAGCGACATTTGAGATATGAGGAACGGCCAGCTTCCGCCTTTTTACTGCGCCTGCTCCTCGTGCGTCTCGCACATTATCCCAATTAATCCCTCACTTATTTACCTTGCTGTCGATGCATCTTTGCTAAGTTTTTTTAGGGCTTTGCACTTTTTGTGCATTCATATACTTTATCACATTTCTTTTATAACTATGAGTCCGAAGAAAGTGTGTGGAAAGGTCAATGCTGAGAGGAAGATGATGTCTATTGAATTAAAGCGTGAAATCATAAAAAAATAAGCATGTAGGTCGAGTAGACGACTTGGCGATGCAGTATGGGGGTAGTACTTCAACTATATGCACTGTGCTTAAACAGAAGGAGTCGATAAAGGGTATAACGCTTAAAATGATGGTTTGGGTGACGGATAAGCAGTTTAAAGGCGATAACTTAACACAGGGCCTCATATGCGATAAGGTATGAGCGATTTACGGTGATTTGCTGAATCAGACCCTGCGCACTTCTATGGACGAGGCATCGGAAGACTCGTTTAAAGCCAGTCAATATTTACCGTTTATAAATACATTTTTCTTATTCAAAAACACTTCTCGAGGTATCACTGTATGTTGTAAGTAGCATCCTTATGCTTGATTTTATATATAATCTGAAAATATCTATTAATGTTTAATAGTTTTTTACTTTTTATTAAATTTGTGGGAGTTTCAGATGTTGACTTATTATTAATGATTATTCTAATCGATAAGATTCCTTATATGTTTCAGAAGTCAGCCCGATTTAAGTGATTCTAATGTCCAGAACTCTTATGGAACTTTTTAAGAATTCTGATTGATACCTTCATGAAACAGATACTTGTTATATTTTAAAGAATATTTTCAATAAATGGTAAGAAGAACGCCATTTGCATGTCCATTTTGGTTTGGGGTTCACTCAGCTTTTTATTGATCATTGAATAACCTGGACCATCATTGCTTCTAAACTACTGATTTTGATGGAAGTTTATGCTTAAGTTCCTAATCATATCTGCTATCATTGATGATAATTATGCAGTTTTGCACTCCTTCTTTTAGGAACTGTTCTCTTGATTGTTCTCATTATTCATAGCTGTACTTAAATACATTTTGCATCATCATATGAATGACCATACAAGGGAAATATCAGTCTTGAGAATCATATATTCTGAATATTATATATAATTAATTTTCCTTCATTGTTATGAATTAAGACATTCCTGAAAAATTATATTTAATGCTATAAACAATTCTGTATCCTGGAGGTAAAGGACACCATGACACATTATTACATTTATTCAGGAGAGTCAATTTTCCCTAACTTTGAACTATTAGAATTTGTTTCTTCCTTAATTTTGAGAACATCTTAAATAAAATTATTCACATTGTTATTGGCATTAATTATTATTAACACTTTATTGAAATATTACAATCTGCCACTTATGGGCAATAAGTAATAGTGCTGTGTAGCTTACAGTCATTCCATAACAAAACAATAATATAAACAAAATAAAATAAATAAATATATACATGCGGTAACAGAAAGAAATTAATGCGGTAATAATAATAAAGTAAAATAAATAATAAAGTAAAGTAAATAATAATAATAATACTAATAATAAAATAAAATAAAATGTACACATTCATACCCTATTTACAATTTGCCTGGGGTCCCCGAACTGAGCTTCTTCCCAGGAATGAGGGCAAAGCAGGAGTCCGGGAAGCCCCAGCCCCCTTTCCCAGCCGCGTCACTGGCATTAAACGCCAATGGAAGCTGGTCAAGGGCGCTTCACACACACACAGGTCGTGAGTGGAGAATCTGGCCAGTGCCAGTACTCCAAATACATTGGCATTAATAAGTAAATGGAAGTATTAATCATAGAATTTATGACTATTTACCTAAAATATTACCTATTTTTTCGACATGGTGTCTTTTACCACCGGGGCACAGAGTTATAATAACTATGAATGTTCTTAATTTAATTTAACAATAATTTTTGGGTGAAGGGACTGAGTGGGTAATAGCTGGTCTGTATAATCATCAGGGTCATTCAAATGTAAACAATATTTAAAAAAAAATAAAATATTAACTCATGTTATAAAGCAGAGAGTTGGGTAGCTCAGTGTGACCTGAGTTGCGGTTCTAAAGGCCCTGGATTTAATCCAGCATATGGCAGACAAATCATTTAATGTGTTAACATCCATGGATGGAGCCTGTGACATCTGGAGACCCTCCCAGGGCTCACCCAGCCTCTATAAAGTGGATAACCTTAATTGGAGGTTAATCATGATCTCGAACAAACCACCTTCCTGCACAAACATTGGCCCAGAAATGGCACTGACTTGACTGTTTCATGTATTGAACCTAAGACTCCTCATGAGCTGTAGTGGTACAGGTTGTTTTGTTTTTTTAATGTTTTTAATGTAGGTGATACAATTTACAAAAGGTTAGTGAGTGGTGCTAACTATGGAAAATCAGACTGAACCACGAAAAGTCACAACACATCACTTTTACTCTTAGACGCGAAACATGCCCTCCCATTTTCCTTAATAACGCACCCATCCCACAGAGAGACAAAGTACAATACCTAGGACTCACATTTGATAGGAGAATGACATGGGGTCCTCACGTTAAGATGAAACGCCAATCACTAAATCAAAAACTCAAATTAATGTACGCGTTATTCAGGAAAAACTCCAAATTAGATTTAAGACAGAAATTAAATACGTACACTTACTTACTAAAACCAGTTTGGACATATGCTTTAAAAATCTACGGCATCACTAAACAGACTCACAGAAAACGACTACAAACTTTTCAGTCAAAAGTACTTAGACTTATCACTAATGCACTATGGTACGTCAATAACAAAACTCTGCATACTGACTTAAAAATAAAAACGGTTGACGAACACATACGAACGTACTATAAACGCTTTCAAGAAAAACTACACGGACACCCTAACCCATTGATACAACTAATGGCCACTACTCTCATGCCTTAAAACACTAGGAGACTAAAAAGGACGTGGATGAGGGATCTTTTACAGTAGGAAATTAAAGCAAACCAATGGAGAGGTACTGTTGGGTACTGTTCTTCGTCATGCCTTCCATGTCATTTTGTAATTTTTTCTTAAGTCAGCCAATCTGCTGATTGTCAATTACTTGTATTTGACAGGTGTGGATGGAAATATAGAGAGAAAAAAAATGTAGATGATACTTCACTGGTTAGAAGAATGATACTGAATATTAAACAGTAGAGCTTGTACCATATACTGAACCCAATACCTGTAGTGGTACAGTTTTTTTTTTTAATTTTTAAACTCAAGTTAATAGTTTTCTGTGAAATTCTACATAGACCAGTGACCATAGTTTCAATTTTCAATTCACTCTTCCGAGCAGATTATAAGACGATAAAAAAGTTGCTTGTGAAAGGGTATTTTTTACAAAGCTGTGAGTTTTGTCTTTGATAAACACAAGTTCAACTTTCCTTTTACATTAGAATGACCCTCGAATGACGTTATATTAGAAAAGTTATAAGAATTTTGGAGATTTATATTTTTATTATATATTAACTAATTAATCCAATGATGATAGTGATCTTTTTATTTAACATCTATTAGTGGTGCGAGGTCAGTTTGAAATCATCGTGGAAACATTGTTTTTATCATAATTTATTAGGAATATTTTGTCTTTTTAAAATTATGTTCATAGGTGATCCCGATTTATTTGTGTAAAATTCATTGACTCCACTGCCATTTTGCCATTTTCATCATTGCTCAAAATACATACAGTCAACCATTTGCTGAATTAGTTATTTGTTTATTTTTATTGATATATTGAGCTTCTCTCAGTTTATTAGGAATAAAATCTTTTTAATTATTTCAATTTTTTCTCTGGTCAAGATTGTACATTTTATCCGAAGGTGACTTGAATAAAAATTTGTTATTCTTATTCTTATTCTAAGAAAATTTATAAACTTTTTTTTAAATATTGTGATTCTGTTACAAATTTAATTACTTAAATTGACGAAAATAGCCTTGAATCATTTAGAGCAGGGTATCCCAACCTTTTTTGTACCATGCTCTCCTGTTGAAATGAAAGCTTTCCCCGCCTCCCTGCTCAATAAATTGTATTGGCATGTGAAAAACAACAATTATAACATTGAAAAAAAACATTTATTTTACTGTCACAAAATATAATATTATAAGTTTCAATTTAAAATAAAGAAGTACATTTTAAAGAAAAATAAACATTGTTTAAAGAGATTTTTTTATTTTTTATTTTTCTTGCACCCCCGACCTGTCTTCATGTCCCTCTAAACCACTGGTTTACAATCTTTAAGTTCTTGAAGTATTTCATTCCAAATAGCTGGACACTTTGTAGATTCTTAAATTGTTTTAATGTCTGTTTCTACTGTTCTGGTTTCACTATGAAATATTTATTTTATTACTTCATTTATTTATTTCAGACTGAAACTGTGGGAGTTCGTACAGTGTTTCACTGGAGAAGATCTTGTGAGCTGGCTTCTCGGTGAGGGTCTTGTCAAGGATAGGGAAGAGGGCATCGTCTACGGCAACCACCTGCTTGCTGGTCGCCTGATCCGACGTTTGGCCGGACCGATCGGTCTTCAGTTCAACGATGACGCCGCCCTCTTCTCGTTCTCTGATTAGCCCTCAGTTGTATTCACCGTCGGCTCGTATATCCAACTAGTTCAGAATCCTCTCACTTAAGTTACTCATTTTTATCTAGTCTTTTTTTATTTTGAAAATTTTAGTTTTCTCTAAATTTTGAATATTTTTTTTCTTTGTGTAAATGTTAGTTCTTACTTTAGCTTATTCTTTTAACTTATTAATTTTTTAAAAATTTACTTGGAATTGTACATGTATAATATCATGGATTTATTATTTATATTTTGTACGTTTTGGAATGTACGTTTCAAATTATTTTATGACACTATCATACTAATCAACTTATTAGTGTGGTTGCTATTTAAAACAACCCAGTTATATGTTTTGAAAATAATTAGACAGCATAGGTGGGTACATCTATACATATAAAATAGAAATACATTTTAATATAATGTGTTATTCAAGAATAAAAAAATCATATATATATTTTACAAATTCTAGAAATGAGCCAATAAAATAACGAGCTGGGTTAAGGAAATGATTAATTTTAATTTTTTAAATAATCTCATAAACAGATAAAAGACTATTAGCTTATGATGAATTCATCAAAGAGAAGGATTAGAAAAATTATAATTTGATTAATTTGATTCCACTAATGTGTAAGATATTTGATGCCTCATTTATAGAAATTATTTTAGTGTAACACTTTTATCACTTTATTATATATATATTTTTTACGATTACGATTAATATTTATTTATTTCTTATATAATTTGCTACAATTCACAAAAATTACATGCTGTACCAAACAGGCCAGTCTCAAATTAAAAACAATTGTACAAATTTAAATCAGAATCATAATATACAATGAACAACAGATATTACTTTTCAATATTAATTTTGTTTTACAAATATATGATCAAATGAAGTATTGTTTTAAATTATTGTTTGATCTCAATCAACTAACTTCATCTTAAAGCTTCTATCTCAAAAACAAATCAACACTTATTCGTTAATTGCTGATATAAAAAAAAAAAAAAAACATGGTTGTAATAAATGAATTTTCCTATTTACAATTGAAAACAAAAGATTTTATGTATTTTAAGACCATTTCAAAAATAAAATATTTGACTAGAATACTGGTCTGTTTGTAGCAAAAATCGATGAATAATTAATAAAATTGTTTTTGGCGGTTGGTTTCTATAACTTTTCAAAGATCTTATCAAGGCTAGTACTAATAAATAAAAAAACGCTATATTAAGATGAGAATTTTTGAAGCCTTATCTAAATGTGACAATAGAATGTGGAATGTACTTCAATATTTGAATCAGGAGATAATGAAGCATGCTGGACATTAACTTGCACTGTTTTACTTTCAATATAATTAGTTGAAATTTCACATTTTATGATCAATTAAAATTGATTATTAATATACTTTCTTTAATTCTTCATGGTTCTATATTCAACTTAGGTACATTTCAAAACTATTTATGCTTAAACAGTTTATTCATTATTGAAATTGAGGTTTAAATACTTTATAAATGAGTAAGAATGTTCAGTTTTGTTATTTTTCTATTTATTCAGTCAGTTTACTGATCTGATATTTTTATAGTCTTTACACCTATTTATTTTCTCATAACAGAATGTTGTTTGGTTCCTAAAATATTTTTTAATTGTGGGTTTACTTATAAATATCACATGTATATTTATTTCATGGATATTAATTAAGAATAGATATCATAAAGGTTTATAATTATTAAAAAAGTTCAAAACAGATTTTAGAAACATGTGGTTTCAGTTATTTTATTTATTGGAAGGTAATTTCAATTACCGTACTTTGAATTAAACTGGTAACATTTTAGGCAATTTAAACAGAAAACAACAATAATTTTCAAAACAATTATGGTTGTGTTAAATTTCACTTTGCCCTTCTTGACTTCGTTTATGCTCGTTCAGTTATTTTATAAGGTACATTAAGGATCGATAAACGTGGCTGTAATTTATAATTTGTCTGTCAATCAACTAATTACTTATACCTTTACTATATTATCCAAAAAATTATAGAAATATATATTCATGTTCTTCCATCAAGAATTAGCCCTAAATTCTCAAAATGATTTTGGTAGAGTCAGGCGCCACTTTATCGATTTTGACGACAAATCCTATAGATGATTAATTGGTTCAAGATCTGGACGTTTTGATGGCTATTATTATTTCAGCTCATAATATTTGCCAGCATAAGCAAAAATATGAGGACTTTTTTTGCCCACTATGTATAGTTTAGTTTTAAATAATTTATTTATTCATTAAAAAAATAATATATACCTCTGTATACATATGCCATCATATTTGGTTATAGGGATCTTGGGAAGGTATTGATTTATTTTTTAAATATATTAATGTTTGTGTTTGATAATTTTTATCTGAAAAATCTAATATGACATAATATTATTTTATTTTTTACAAAATTCCCTAAAGATTTTAAAAGGAGTTTTTTAAACCATTTTAAAATCGAAATAACCATTTTATCTTTTTTTTTTTTATTTATTGAACTACTATTTCAATATAGATGAAAACTATCAATACAATTTTTTTTTAATACTCAAATTCCTAGTCTTTAATAATTTACCTTATCTGTTAAACAATCTCTTGACAGAGTTGTTGAAATTCATACCATTGATTTTCTTTTTATTAATTTATATTTTATTTTATTCCTTATTAGTTATTTTATTAGGGAATAGTTATTTATTTGACAAGTGAGGAAAGTGCCACTTTATTACACCCGAGTGAAGTTTACGGTAATTGGTAACTAAACGAGGGTGTTATAAGCACTGTTCTCGCATGTTAAAAATTAGATTTTTCTTGCAACCATTTAAAAATTAAGAAATTAAAGGTGGAAACTGTAGATTTGTTAAAACTACACTAGCGCTATCTCTTATAATTTTATATTACTAACCATGCAGTTTATAACTCTAGGAAGGTTTACTCACATGTGAAGGTTCTAATACATTTAAGGTCATATTTTTATAAAATCGCTTCAAAATAAATAAAACTATCTTGAATTAAGTATAAAATAGTTCTAAAATTATTTATTTTAACATTTTAGGAATATAAAATGGATAATATTATAATACCGCCATTTTACATTTAAAATAACAGTGCTGATTGGCAAATTCGATCTAAGTGTTTGTTAGTTTTCCCCACTAGTGAGGGAAAGTGGGACTTTCCACACCAGTTTTAGTTGAGTAATGGATAGCATTATTCAATGGTTGCAGGAAAAGTAATTATTTTTCATCATTTCTTTTAATGATTATTTTATAAGTAGAAATTGTCATTAAATTATTTTTAATGGACCCAAATGTTGTTTACATTTGATGTGATTATGTATTTTGTATTAAATGGAATATGTATTTTTGAAAATTTATATATGAACGATGTGCCAATGTAACTAAAAATGATCTTGAAAGCTATTTTGCTTGTCATCCCCTTATTGGTATGGTACTGGTTCGACCAAACCAATAAAAGGCTAACTTTTTTTATCGCAAAAAATTAAAAAAAATATTTAATGACGATTTCTTTGTACTTGGTGTGATTTTGATACATTGATTTTTCTTATTACTTTTTATTTAATAGTAGAATATATACATTTATGGAATTGAAAATATTTCTATTATGATTTAGGGTGTCATTTTTATTGACGTTTTGAAACTTGCAATCTTTAAAAAAAAATCTATTAAATATAAATTTGAATTGTTAACTTTAACTTAACTTTAGTTTTTTCATATCGGTGCACGACTTCCAATTTATCTTTACGGCTAAATCATTAGCCTATTTTGTGATGATTAAAGATATATTTTTGGATTTAAGTAGTCGTGGATGAACATCGTAAAGGTTCCTTTGAATAAATATGTAATTGTGTGTCATTCATTGGAAATATAAGCAACTATTCGTTAAGCATTGTGAAATATTCAAGTATATACTGATGAACATAAACATATTAAATGTATGTTTTGTGTAATTTTTAATACAATTAGGAATTATTATTACTCATTATCTGTTTATTTATTTGAATATTAACTTTTATTGTTTTATTAATTTCTGCTTCAATATTGTAAAATGATAACTATTAGAAATCCATAATATAAACAAACCATTTTAAGGTTAATAAATTAGCCTTTTGCTTATAATAATATAGTACCCTATTATTTACCGAAGAAAACTGTTTGTCAATAAAATTCAGGTAATTTTATTGGTAATAATATTCTATCAGTACTTAATGGTGTAACAATAATTCCTAAAAAAAAAATCATATATCAATAAATTTTATAACCTATAAAAAAATAGAAGTAATTATATATTAAAATGCTATGTTTTTAGTGGTGCTTATACTAGTCTACTGATGTTTCCTATTATTCATACCGTTGTTATTTGGTTGCGGTTGATAGTAGAATTTTTCTTTTAATTTTTAACATTTTACTGAATGTTATAATAATTAGTGTAATATTATAAGATAATTAGGTATTGGTACTATTCTGCTTTAGTTACCTTAGCTGTAGCCTAAACATTCAAAATAGTACCTTTGGGTGGGAAGTTTGTGCCGCAAGGCTATACTATCAGACAGTTTTGAAACACACTATCTTGTTTTTCGAAACATTCTTTCATTAGTGGGCACTAATTCATAAGTTGATTGTTATTTAATTTAAACTTGTTTAAATTAAAGTTATTTAAAATAACTTTTAAATTATTCACTTTTCCTTGATCAGAGTTTTCCCTGAGTTTTCCAAAACAACAGCAATTACCTGGTTGTTGTTGAGTACTTTATTTGTTCTACGGTCTTTATAACAGTTGGCGATCCTTGACGTCACAGGCAGGGACATTCACTTTTATAGTTTGTAGACCTTTATTTTTATATAGCCATTTTTTTTCTTGTCTTTGATCTGTTCACTTTCGGTCACAACTTCCGGCGAAAGCTTACTCTTTACAAGTGTCTTATCGCCGCCCGTAGTCGGATTAACCAGAGTTTCGGAACAACTGAGGGTGGACTAGAGAGGTTCTACTGTATTATGAGTCTAGTATTCCATCACTATTTTCCATTATAGGGCAGGATTAGTGATATCCTACTGTGATTTATTTTCTGAAGTAAAGGAACTTTGCATTGTAAGATTGTTAAATATCCTTTTTCATTTCTGCTTATTCCTTTACTTCCAAAGCTATATTTATCTCAATTATTATTAAAAAAGAACCCTTTTTTATTGTTATTATTTTTAATATTTTCCGGCATAATTACAGCTGTGATGTATGCCCTCTTAAGTGATAAACAAATCATGATGGGACCTTCATGGTATCAATATAGATCGAAAAAAGTATATGAATATTCTTATCAGAGATCAAGTAGATGTTGACTAATAAGTTGATGAAGCTGCTGTTAGAATAACGGAGGACAGACATGGTACTAGTAATGGTGGAAGAAACTATGCTAGGAATTACTTTTTTGCTATTTTTACTAACCCCTGACATAGTAGTTGAGTTCTTTATTAAACTGAATTGGATTCTTCTTCTTTCGTTCTTCCCATCATATGGCTATGTCCGGTGATAAAGCCAGGAAATCAGCGGTCCTCCTGAGGTCATCCAGGATCCCATAGAGCTTGGTCTCCAGCGCCGTTGGCTCAAATCCGATTGCGTGCCTCTTCGAGTAATTAGCAGTTTTGCAGGATGTGCTCAGCTGTCTGATCTTTTTCACCGCACGCGCACAGGGGGGTTGTTCCTATTTTGAGTTTCTTGAAGAGGTGAGAGTTTATTCTATTATGGTTTTTTCGTACTCTGAAGATTACAACTTGTTCCTACTGAATGGGAACGTAGAGATTCATTATCCCTGAGATAAATATTTACTGACACAAATGAGAATCGAACCCATGACGCTGAGACCCTAATTCCAATGTGCTCAACCATCATACCCTGAAAGACAACAACACTACGTTTATAAACGAGCTAAGAACATAAACTAACATTGTTCATGGTAAACAAAATAGAATAGTACCAAAATTAGTTTTTAACTAAATTTTTATTTCGAACTTAATGTTTTTAAATCTTTTGTGTGATGATAGTATAAGTTATGTTAAAAAGACTGTTTACAACTCAAGCACATTTTTTAAATTAAAAGTTTTAATATTGATTTTGCAAAGTTGATATAATTTTCAATTTTATTCTCTTACAAAATCGATTTTGAATTTTTTTTAATGTTAAAAAAGAAAGAAATGTTTTCAAAGAGTGATTTTAAATTTTATTGCAGTATTTTTGTACGAAAAGTATATTTTTTAAAATGAACTTTCTTTGATGTTTTGTTATTAAAAAAAAAATTGATTTTATAACATTCCAAAAAAAAAATATATATAGTAAGTAAATAAAAATGAAACTGTTATTAGCTAATGGTGATTATATTATTTATTATAATTCGTGTTTGTGGGAAATTTTGTAAATGAAACAAATTGTGTACCTTTTAATATACATATATTGTTTGTTGAATTGATTATAATTTGTTGTTTTCCTTTTTATTGAATATAGATTATTCATTGTTTTAATTTTTAGCAGTAAGATTGAGGCTGTTAATATAATTTATTTTGCAATAAATTTTTTTTTAACTTCTCGTATTGTCATTTCATTAAATTTTTAGGACTTTCAAGATAATATGAAGTTGTGAGGAATGAGGATTTAAAAGTTTTAAAACGTTGAATATCACGACGATCGTTGTAACTTATCTATTGTAGTTTAGTTTAGTTTGTTCATTTAACGTCCACTTTATGCTGCTATGGCTAATCGGACGATGCTACATTGGAAGCTCTAAATTTTACCTATCCGGGTTTAATTAGCATAGGGATTTTTAATGAGTACCTGACATCATACAGGCTCGGGACCCCCGTTTAACGTCCCTTCCGAAGGACGGCGTAACTAAGGATTTTTTACTCCCTTTAAAAAATCCACCTGCCGGGCTATGAACCCGCGATCTTGGGCTTAGTAGTTTGTTACGCTAACCACTAGACCACAGGTCGCCCAAAGGATGTAGAAAATATATCAACATTATATGTATCGCATAATGAAACGGATAATCCCCGTAAAATTTCGTGGCATTCATCATGTTAACCACCACCACTGTAATTCTCTATCTCCCCTAGACAAACCAGCCTGGAAAGATAAACAACATGTTTGTGAGTGTTTTTGTCTCATGCTTCAACAAAATGATTGTTTCGTCAAAATTTACGATATGAAAATTTCCAAATTATTCAGGAATCACCCTTGTAAGGGATATATATATTCAACTTATTTATTTTTGTAACTTCAATTTATTTAACACAGAAAATTACTAATACAATTAAATATTGTCGTAAGTATTGAAAAATATCTGTTCAGGCATAAATAAATTTCCATTGATATAAAATATATATTTTTTTTTGTACAAAAACAAAAAAATATTTTATTCATAATGAAATAATATCTTTTAAGTTGAAAATATATAAATTCTTTTTTTTTTTTTTTAATGTTTGTTTCGATATTTCTAGTGTATATATAGATCATATAAATTAAATTTTGATTTGTTTCGAAATAGAGTTTTGGTCTTACTCAATTATTTATTTGGTTAAAATAGTCTCGTGTTATTTATTATTTACTTTTTACAATTTGAAATTCTTATTTCCTTTATAAATCAAATTAAAAGTTAAGTAGATGAGGTAAATAAATCAGTAAGATCTAGGAACAACCACATCTATCAACAACCATCCCCGGGAGCAGACCAAAAACTATATTCAAATTTTTATCGAAATATAACATTGTGATAGCAGACATTTTTCTTGGTGCACAGCAACGACCTGCTGTACTCGCAGGGCTCGCAAGGTGCGCTTGCTGTACCACGTGTGTGTGCGGGTAGTTCTGGAAGTAAACATTAGGGCATTCGCCGGAACAATAATTGGCTTCGTAGCTCTTCGGAGCGATAACCCAATCCCATCCAAAAGATTCGAAATCCACAGTGAGAGGATGTCTGCAGCAACGCGTTTCTTCAGAGTTTTCCTGGCATGTGAGTCCTGTTGTCCTCTTAATCCTTTTCTTTTTCATTGTTGAGACTTTAAGTTCTAAAAACGGCATCTGTAGGCAGAAATAGTAATTTGTTACTGAAACATTCTGTAACTGTGACAGATGGGACAAGAATCAATATCAATTTTAATTTTATAACTTTACAGAGTTAGATAATTATCATATATACCTCATACATTTTTATCAGTTCTATATTTTTAATATTTGATTATCAATTTTGTAATCTTCTGGAAGTATTTTATACCTACATCTCCATAATTATAATGCTTGTAATTTATTTTGTTTGGTATTTTTGACATAGATTGTCCTTAATCGTACACTTGACTGCATACCCAACTATCTCCATTCTCTACTAAAATTTCTTATATTTGAAATGAGTTTTGTGACTACTTCATTTCGGATGTGCGATGTATAAATAAGGTTTTGGCTCAGATGTTTCATTAAGGTTGAATTTCTTTGATATTCAAAATTCAAAATAAATGAAGAATCAGATAGTCAATCTAAATGAAATGATTCGGAAGATGACCTGATGGCTAAAGCCTAGAACCAAACTTGTTCGTACGAGAGGAGGTTCAAATTTAGTACTTCGATGTTTATCAGAAGATTTTGTCAGTTCTATATAGAAACTCCCAGGATTCTGCCTGTTTTAACCTTTTCTGTTTCACTGAACTGAATATACCTTATTTTTCACACAGTAATAGTAGATTTTTCTAATAAAGGGGAGTCAGCGAATTGACCTGATGATGAAGGTAGAAAATAAAAATAAGGAAACCTTTTATGATTACAACTAATGATAAGTTCAATCAGAGCTTCTAGGAAAAGGATATTCACATCCTGTAGAACTAATAACAAGGAAAACTGGGAGCTCCATCGAGATATTGTGTCTATTTTAAGGTAAAAAAATAAAAATGGTTAGAAATCATAAGCACTGTATTAACCCTTTAGCGACCGAATACGGTCGGGTCAGAGCGGGCTGGCTGGACTGAGTGGTAGAGAAGTCAACCATGCCCGCTAAACCGATTACTTTTTCACTCTGAAATCATGTTTTTTTATTTAATTCCTTATAGTTTCCCGTCATCCTTTTTGATCCGGACTTGGAATGGTGAATGGACTGGCACTGGTGAATTTAAAAACATATTTTTAAAATTTTTTTTTTTAATTACTGTAAATTAATTTTAATTATTTAAAAAATTATACAATTATATACTTTATTTTTTTGAAATGTCTATATACAAATTTATAGAATTAAAAATTCTTTTGAGTGTGATAAAAGCCGAAACACGACAGACACACTTTACGAAAAATAATATAGCCAAAAGTGAATTTGTACGACATCTGTTGTCAAAAAAAAGTATTTCAGCTTGTCATGCCGACACCTAGATGGCTCTAGGAACTGAACTACTATTGTAGCTCACGGTCTAGAAACGCCGGAGAAGGAAAACTATTATAATAGTCCATGGTCCGTGAAGCCCACCTGACACCAGACTATTATAATAGTCCACGGTCCCCACGGCACGGCACGCTCGGACTATTATAGTAGTTCACGGTCGCTAAAGGGTTAAACAAAGCCAGGAATGATAAAGTATATATGTGCACGACACCATTATTTTTTTTTTATAATTTTGTCAATATTTTATATTCATATTTGTTCATATATTATTATATATATCTGTTAGTATTTTAGATTTAATTTTAATAATTCAAAATGTTTTAATTTATATCTATTACTATCAGCTGAGTAGGAAGATAATATTAATGAAAAATATTAAATAAAATTAAATGATAACTTTTTAAAAAAGAAATAATTAAAAATATATATATACACAAATTTATTGTATGCTATATAGTTATTATAATCTTTAAAAAATGGTCTGTTATGATATAGAATGTTTTTTGTTCATTTAATGTCACTTTATGCTACTATGGCTAATCGGACAATGCTACAGTGGGAGTTCTAAATTTTACCTATCCAGGCTTTATTAGGATAGGGATTTTTAACGAGTATCTGACATTGTACAGGCTCGGGACACCCGTTTAACGTCCCTTCTGAAGGACGGCATAACCAAGGATTTTTTCTTCCTTTAAAAAATCCTAGGGACACCTGCCGGGCTTTGAACCCAAGATCTCGGGCTTAGTAGTTAGTTATGCTAACCACTAGACCACAGGTTGCCCCTTGTTATATAGAATATGCAGTGTTTATAACAACCTATTTTGTCTTTTAAGCTGTTTAGTTTTTAGTTAAAGTGCATAAAATTTATAATTTCAATCATTAGTTAAAACTATGACTGAGGTATATATATATCCTTAGAGTTAATTAATAAGTCTAAGGAATGTAGAGGAAAGAGATAGAAAAGCGCAGGTAGCATAGAGTGTAGAGTGCTGAATTCTATGCTAAAGGTCCTGGGTTCAAATCCAGCTATGACAGATAAATTATTTGATCTGTTTATAGCCACAGATGGAACCTGGAGACCCTACTGGTTTTTACACTTAATTGGGGGAAAACGTGGCAGTTAAGTGTGATCTCGAACAAATCACCTCCCTGTATAATCGAGGGGCTAGAAACAGTACAGACTGTATTGAACCCTACAAACACCCTTCATGAGTTGTACTGGTACAGGTTTTTTTTTCTTCAATGTAAACAATATTACACTTGTTTGATTGGTAAAGTAAATAAATAACTCACTGTTTCTACCTTACTAATTATATATATGGTTCTTTTCTGTTTTACCGTCCGTTGACACCAGCACTCAGGTGTCACTTTTCTTAACTAATCTCCTACTGTTATTGTAACCATTCCTAAGTGTATTGTTATCACTTATTGTATTGTGTGTTTAGTTGATGGTGACTTTTTGTTTTTGTTAAATTTCAATATGACTTGGAATTTGATGATTTTTCATACGGTCACTGATGAAAAATCAGCTCGCCTATTTTTTCAGGAGTGGAATATCATTCCTAAGAAAATGTCTTGTTCAAAGGGGCATAATATGAAACTTCAAGTGGGGACAGAAATTAGATGGAAATGCCATGCTAAAGGATGCAATAACATGACGAATATTATTTGTAATAACTGTTTTATTTTTTCTTCGCATGTTTCTCATTTATTTCATTTCCTAAAAATCTGTTCTATCATAATTTTTATAATAATGGCATACATAGGGGCGCACAATAGACCAAGTATGGTCCCAGTGCAAATTATGCCCACAAATAAAAAATAAAAAAATAAAAATGAAAGGCAATGCCTATTTGAAATTCATTGTAGGCACCATAACCTGACATGGTCGAAGTAGTTGAGGTAAGTGACACCTGAGCAGTGATGTCAACAGACGGCAAAACGGGCAAGTACCATATATATATATATATGAACATTATAACTCAAGAATTTAACAGACATGATGTCTCTAAATTTATTTTTCCAAAATCAAAAGGTTCTAGGACTGACGAATAGCAAAATATAAAGACAAAACATATTTCTTTCATGATATTTTATATTATCAAACAACACATGTTTTTAATATACATTTTAACAATTTTCAAGTTGTGTTTAATAGATTTTCTATATAAATCATGGCAGTACCAGTTGAATATAAACAGCTATGTTTATTTAACAATCAAGGAAAATAACTTTTTATTTATTTAAATTTCTATTTCATAATTTTTATCCAATTTAACACTATCCTAAGTATCTCACTTAATATTTAAGTAGTTTTTGAAGACGAATTTGTTACATAAATACTGCCATGTAGATATACTTTGTGCTGTTTTTCTTTTTTGTTTTGGCACTGCTTTAGAGTGTCAAAATATGAAATAGATAACGCATAATTTTTTAAAAACCGCCTCTTTTTGCCAACATTGTACCCTGCTGATAAAATGTTCACATCGTCGAAGCAAGTATCACATATCACACACACTTCACTGTCCCTTTACCCAAAACTTTTTAGAGATCTTCTAATTACAAGCAGTCTTTTTTTCATTAAAAAAATTATAATAAAATAAACAATAGAAATAAAATACAACAAATCATTTTTTCATTACTAACTTTCACATCGCTGTAAACATTTAAGAAGTGACAGCCTGTAAAAAGACTTTTTTCCTTCAAGATTTTTCTGATTTTTCAACTACTTGCATTTATTTAACATTAATTTTAAAAAAATAGAAACAATTTGTTTTTTCAATTAACACATTAAAAAAAAAAGAATGAAAAAATGAAATATGCCTTAACAAACAATCAACTTAATTGTTTACAGCCCTTAACATTAACATGTTTCCAGGAGAACTTTAGAAAATAGAAAAGTCGCTATATATGTATATGATAAAAATAAAATACCATTTTTAAAAAATAAACTTCCGCTACAGATTTGCTGCCACTAAAATTGCAGTAAACCTTTTTAATTACCATTCTTATAAGGCAGATAAAGGCAAATTCGTTTCACTTATAGCAATGAGTACAAACTATTAATCACTGAATTTAATCTAAAATCTAAGCATAATCTAATTTAGATTTAAAAAGAAAAAAAAATAACTAAAAAAACAAACAAACAAACAAACTGATTAACAAATTAAAAAAAACAATTCTAGATATCCAAGATTTAATTTATCACACATAGTTGAAATATATCTAATACTAATCTTCATAGCTAATGAAAATTTATATCACTTCAAAATCTTATTAAAAATACAACATTTATCACTATTTTGATCTATTAGTACAAAAATCACAAATAAAAATAAATGATTAACATTTCGAATTTTTTTTTAATAATTTTTTCCTTCCGAGAACAATAAAAAATAAAAATGTTTATACTCACATGTATATTATAAACTATGGTATATTTTTTATAATCTATATTTCCAACTTAAAATACAAAAGATTTTATCACATTTTGTCATAAGCTCTACAATTATCATGCAATTAAAACAAACACCGCATTCGACACAATAGTGAACAAATAATCAAATTTGACATGATAATTTTTTTCTTTTTCGAAATTTTATAATTTTCATTCTTAATAAAACCAACGTAATAAATAAATATCACCAGAATTTTCGAGTTCTCCAACAGAAACATACCTTGCATTTTAATCAGTTTGTGGATAGAAATAAGTTTTAAATGTTGTGTACGTGCCTAGCTAACCCGAGCTATACCCAATAAGCTGAGGTATTTAGTTGGTTAGAACTCAGATTACATTAAATTAAGTAAATGAGGTAACTATTTCAAATTTCAAAGAAAAAGAAAAAAACTAGAAATAGGAAAGAAAAAGAAAAACTAGGAACAACCGCATCTATCCACTACCATTCCCGGAAGCAGTCCGTATATAATATTAGAATTCTGGTCAAAGTAGAGCATGGATATAGAAGACAGTTTGCGTGGTGCGCAGCACGGGCCAGAAGTACCGGAAGGGTTGGCCAGATGGACGATGTGAGTGTGGGGGTGCTGTTGAAGAAAGACGTAAGGGCACTCTCCGGAGCAGTAATTGGCTTCATATTTCTTCGGAGCGATTATCCAATCCCAGCCAAACTCCTCGAAGTCCACCGTCAAAGGGTAGCGGCAACAACGCCTCTCTTCAGAATTTTCTGGGCAATTGAGTCCGATAGTCCTCTTGGTCCTCTGCTTCTTGGCATTGGCAACATGCAGCTCTAGGAAGGGAACCTGTGGGCAGAAATAACAATCCTTTACCCAACTTATTTCCTCATTCAATAAATTCTTTATCTTCGCCTAAATCATAACTTACAATTCACTTCCAATTGCTTTTCTTCTCCGTTATGCCCAACACCTAATTACTACTATCCTCCATCAAACTTCCTTTATCTCCGACCGACTTCCAACTTCTTTAATTACTAAGCACTTTCATAAAACTCCGGACTTACTCCATTACTGTATACCAATCAAACATTGTAGCCTCCCTCATTATTCTCATAAAATCAAGTTCCTTTTCATTCTTTTATAAAAACTCCTTAAACCGACCTCCTAACTTGCCATTTCACTTCATCGAACTCCTAACCTGTACCACTACATGAAGGGTGCTTGTGTGTGACAGTATTGTGTTCAGCGCATGGTATAGGACGTACTGATTCTTAGCTAAGGAGGTGATTTGATAGGGACCGTGCTCGGTCGCCATGTTTTTCCCCCAATTAAATTTAGTGATATTAAGTCTGTTAAATTCTTGAGTTTAATATTCTTATATATTCAGTAAGGCAGAAAGAGTGAGTTATTAATAATACTTCTAACCAGTTTAGTATTTTCTACATTAAAAAAAAAAAAATTAATCACTACAGTTAATGAAGGGTCTTGGGTTCAGTACATGGCAGGAGCCATACTGATTATAAGAAACTGTTGTGCAAGGAGGTGATTTGGCAGAGATCACGTTCTATTGCCATGTTTTCCCCCAGTTAACAATACTCACTTTATCAAAGTGGGTGAGCCCCACAAATATTATCCAGATCTCACAACATCATAGCAGGTTTGCCTGCTACAGCTCATATCAACTCCTTGTATTCATCTGTATTGAAATCCAACTTAATCCCCAAGCTCCATTCAGTTATCAAGCACAACTCTCAAACGTACAACACTACATAAGAGGATATTAGTATCGGGTTGTAACATATGAAATGTCAGTGAAGGTGTAAGTTTAAATTATTAGCAAAAAAATTATCAAACAATACTTTTTTCTTCAAGAAAATAATAAAAAAATCAGCTTCCAGTCATAATTCTTTTATTGTTTTATATAAAACGTTTCGACATCATTGTGTCATTTTCAATTATTTGTTCCTATGCATTCTGGAAAGTCAGTCTTTTTATTTTTAAAAATTATTTTTAAGGAGGTCTATTATTCTCCATAGTCAATAATAATAGACCTCCTTAAAAATAATTTTTAAAAATAAAAAGACTGACTTTCCAGAATGCATAGGAACAAATAATTGAAAATGACACAATGATGTCGAAACGTTTTATATAAAACAATAAAAGAATTATGACTGGAAGCTGATTTTTTATTATTTTCTTGAAGATAAAATTAAATAAATCCAGTTGAAAAAAGGAAAAAATTATAAGAATGAACAATACTTTTTTTAATCAAAATAGGATCCTTCACTTTCAATACACTTCTCCCAATGTGAAACAAGCATTTCTATCCCCGGTCTGTAGAAATTAGGTGTCAAGGAAGAAGCGAAGTCCTTCCTCACCCACCATATTCTCCAGACCTTTCTCCATGAATAATAAATTTGACAACGAAAATGCCCTGAAATCGACCTTCCAAGACTTCTCTTCTTCCTTGGCACCTAATTTCTACAGAGTGGGGATAGAAATGCTTGTTTCACGTTGGGAGATGTGTATTGAAAGTGAAGGATCCTATTTTGTATAATAAAAGTATTGTTTAATCATTGTTTGCTAATAATTTAAATTTACACCTTCACTGACATTTCATATGTTACAAACCAATATATACAACACTTGACTTATTCAAATAGAAAAACTTTATCTGACTTATAGTTCTTTACTTATTTGATTATCAACATATTTTTAACTTCCCCAGATCTGTTCTTACCTAACCTATCTGCTCTAGCTCTGTTCTAACTTCGCTTTACAAGCTGTTCCATTCTTATTCCAACTTATTATTCCTACAACTATCTCCTAACATAATTCATTATTCATCTTTATCAAATATTTAATTTGTTATATTCCATCCTGTTCCTATATTACTTTTTGCTTGCGCTTAACACCTGACTCAATTCCTTTCTAAACTCTAAAAAAACAACAGATAGTCCAAATAATCCATTATTTTTAAATTTTGTTCATTGATTTCAAGCTACCCTGGGTGAATGTTTAATTAATTCAACATTGCCGCAATCAATAAAAATTCGTTCTGCTATATTCCCATGAAATAATAATTTTTTTTTCACCAATATCTTTTAATTAGGTAACTTAAATGAATATAAAAAATCAATATTTTTTCAGTTATGATTTTGTGTATAGTACCAATTTGAGTATTTTACATTTCTAATGGCTTTATCTGAATCTTGTTTTGAGAAGAGTTTTTATGACTTTCATGAGTGGGATAGTAAACCTGGAGGGAGACAGCTTCATCTTCTTAGCTATCTCTCTTCTGGCAAGGAAACCTACTTAGTTAGAGTTCGAATGAAAAAAAAAAGCTTAGTCACATTAATCCTTGTTCAAAAAACATCATATTGTTCTAGACCTTTTGGTTAAAATTTTGGATCAGTATTCTTTTTAAGTAGTTTTTGGTTAATGGTCTTTTGATATATCACATTTTTTCTCAAATCTTTCTTTTCCTCATTCTTCCAACATTCAGTTGTGAGAATAAATGCTCCTAAAGTTGTTACACACCTACTTTATGCCACCCTTTTGCAGTCCTGTGAGTGAACCTTTTTCATTTTTTACTTCTTCCTGCAGCTATTCTTGGATGTAAATACTCTCCATTGGTAGTGTCCATCTGTGTTGCTAAGATAGTCGTAAACCATTTTAGATCAAACTTAGATCATCCTATCTTGTCACATCATATATCCATCCAATTTAAGGTTTCCGAGAGTGGGAGAGAAGATATCAGTAATCTTTTTTGTGGGAAACTAACAAGAGTTAATCAGTGCTGCCATCTTAAATAAAGAGCGTGTATACAACTGGTTTGAAATGTGATCTAAAACCATCATAAAGTATGTGTAATGCTGCAAGAGTAGTGCCAGAATAGTGGTCTATGTCTGTTAGTAATCAAGTTTTATTTTAGAGAAAGTATAATCATGTATTTTAAACGAATATTTTTTTCAAAAATAAATCTAAATATTTTTTAATGGAAATTGAAACTATTTTGGATTATTTTTCTTCCAGACCTCAAGGTATTTCAGAGAAAGTTGTCTCAGTTACCTTTAAGCATTTAATTAACTGGATTTTTTATGTTTGTGTTGTTATTTAAAAGCACTTTATCAGCATGTATAAAAAATTTGTAGAAGAGTTATGATATAATATGGTATGATCTTTAATATTATTAAAATATAATTTGAGACAGTTCCAAAAAGTAATAATAATTATTGTATATTTATTTATTAGGATTGCTATATAATTAATTAAACATTAATATAAACTTTATTTGTTAAATTATGATTTGACTTTAGTTGTACTCCCTCTAAAATAGTAATTAGTGTTTAATGTATATCTTATCACTTACTAATGCTCCTTTGACTGCGATTTTGAGTACTATGTTTATATTGCTTCGGTATTTTCTGGCAAACTATGGATATATTTCAAACTTGGATTTAAACAGTAAAAAAATCATGCATTTCATTAATATTTAAGACAAAGTTATTTAGAAAACCAAATTACATTATTCTAGATTTAGAGTTGATATATGAATGTACTCTAAGACATGGAATACCAGCCATTCCAGCTAGATTGAGAATATTGAGGGCTTGAAAATAAGATATTGCTGTGCACACTATGTCATAAAAAATTGGCTAAAGATAAGACAAATTAATCAAACGACAAAAAAATACTACGTGCACAATTGCTAGAAAAAAACTTTTCATAAAGCTTACCTTTATTTAGTATAATAAAGAAAAATATAAATATTAGAAAGAAATTTTATTTTTTTGAAATAAAATATTTTTTTTTTTTATCATTATATGTTTACCCGAATCTAGGTGGTCATCTCAACGAAAGTGGATACATTGACGAAGAAGTGGTGCAAAGAATTGTAGCAGCGGGGAAAATGTTTAATATGGTCCGATCTAGGGTTCCAGGGAAAAAGAGAGGTGACAAGGGAGACCAAACTGGCTATCTATAAATCGACCTTCCTTCCTATCCTATCTCACTCTTCGGAAACGTGGACCTTGACCTCAAAGCACAGAAGTCAAATACAACTTATTGAAATGAGGTACTTGCGAAAAATAGAAAGGAAAACTCGGAGAGATAAGATATGGAACACAACAATTTGGGCTAATCTCGATATTAAACCAGCTGAGACTATTCTGGAGGAACACAAACTAAGGTGAGGAAGAAATAGTTGGGGGTGAAGTCAATAAAAACACCTTAATAAGTGTAACTTATTTATTGTGTGCCGACGTTTCGGCCTACAATGTATGTAATGTACAATGTTGGCACATAATAAATAAGTTACACTTATTAAGGTGTTTTTACAAACTAAGGTGGTTCGGACATCTGCTTAGGAAGGAGCCAGAGCGAATCGTCAGGGAGAACTATGAGACCCGAATGGAAGGAAAAAGGCCCAGAGGAAGGCCTCGCATATCCTGGGAAGACAGCGTAAGGGATGCTTTCAAGAGGAGAGGAATGGACTGGAACTGAAGAAGAGAAATGGTTCAGGAAAGAGATACTTGGTCCAGGCTCTCACACTGCAGAGCGGTAGAAGAGGAAAAGAGTTTGATGATGATCATATTTATCTATACCTATCAACTACAACAATTCGGCAATCAGCTGATTGCCAATCAGTAAAATTATAACAAAATGGGGTGAGAGACATGAACAAAAAATAAAAGTATTTAAATTATTGAATGTACTGGCCTTATCATTTTCTTCACACCAAAAAAATATTAATGATGATGATATTGAAAACAAATTTTTTTTTCAGTTACGATATAGTTCTTAATTTTTTTTTCAATTTAAAGTTCTGTATCCCTTTAGTTCATGTGACATTGGATTTCTCAGGCTCATAAGAAGGGAGTTTCTTCTTTCGGTAATATTAAACAATTAAATTATCCTAGAAATACTTTGTATGAATACAATGTTGTGTTTTTTACATGTATTCATCCAAATATGGTGTAGAAACATTTTGAGTTTAAAATACTATATAAGAATCTACTTTTAGTATATTTTATTTGTTAAAAGCCATTGATCGACCCTGTGTGATCAGGAAATTAGTACCCTTAATTGGTGGAAAACCTGACGGTTGAGGATAATTCTGGCCAAATCACCTCCCTGCAGAATCATTGGCATAGAGGCAGTACAAATTCTACCATGTACTGAGTCCAAATGGGTTGATGTAGAACAGGTTTTTAAAAATATGTCATGTGAATCGCCTGGGCCAACTAGTTTAATCGAAATAGCATTTTTAAATGGCTGTGGTTGGGATGATTAATTTTTTTTTCACTGTTTACCAAGTCTTGAAGAAACTGACATAAATTTTAAAAATTCCAGATCACAAATCAAACAACTAACTTAGAGAATATGGAATTTATATTTGTTTGATATAAATATATATATATATATATATATATATATATATATATATATATATATATATATATATATATATATATATACCAAGCAGATGAGTCAGATTATATTAGTAATATATAAATAATATGATACTAACATAAGAAGAAGCTTCGTTTCGAGTGGATGTGACCAAGAGCCTCTGGGTGAGAGAAGACATCTCATCCTTTCCGTGGTCTTTGATGAACACTTGTACCGCCAAGCTCATTGGTTCCTTTGGCATCTTGAACCACTCTGAGACCAATGGCTTAACATCCATCTTCACCCAATGTCCTTTCGAGCCCCAGGATCGAGTCTCCTGTAAAGAATTGTATAGCTTGATCATTATAAAACCACCAGCAATCCATTGTTAAAAATGTCACACATAACTAAGCAGTTTTAATCACATTTATTTATACGATTTAACCATTAAGACCAGCAAGTGGTCTTTTGATTATTTTTTAAGGAGTAAAAAATTCTCGGTTATGCCACCTTCGGAGGAAATGTAAAATGGCGCCCAATCCTGTAGGATGTCAGATACTTCAGATCCCTATCCTAATTTTATTTGGATAGGCAAAATTTAGGACTCCCACTGCAGCATCGCACAAATAAGTCATAGCAGCATAAAGTGACGTTAAATGAATAAACACACAAAAAACCAATGAAAAAATCTCTATATTTGATTTTTAGTTTAACACCTCCTAAAAGTATCACTTCCGGTTTATCAACTATATTTAAAGTTGTATATGTTATTTGCATATATATAAAACTGTTAAGAGAAAATAAAGTCTTTGAGGTTAGTTGGTTCGAAACTAAAAAATTAATAAAACTATAATCATTTCAAATGTTTATTATGGATAAGAAAGGTGACCACTAACTTTGAATGATGTACAACAGCTTAAGGTATTTGAAAATAAGGTAATGCCCAGAAGCTGGGCCTACTGGGAGGAGGCCGAGAGGTCGTCCCAGAGTTTCCTATCAGGAATATATTCAGAAGCAAGAACCTCTAGAAAATGAGGCAGCTGAGCACGTACCGAGAGGCATGGCTGCATTGGATGGAGGCTTCTCAACGCTAGCAATGGCATAAGAGGAAGTGAAATAAGATTGCGTAAAATGTTCGACTAAAGCGTAGGTGGGAGGATTGCGTTAAGAGTGATCTAACGGATGTAAAGAAAACTGCGTCGCTAATATACGAACGCTTTTTTTAATTTTGTAATGCCGCGATAGCGACACAGCATACTTGATATATCAGCTGTTATAAGTAAAAAATATGAGGGACTACAGTTTTAATGGACGGTTACAGTGCGCTGAGTAAATTACAACTAATCTCCTGAAAGGTATAAAGAAACACGAAGTAAAGTAAAATAAATGATGTTTCTTTTGTTTTTTTTTCAGGTGAGTGAATATTTTGTTGGAAATTATTTAAGACATGTAAATATGTATTGTAAATAAATCTTTTGTTTTTTGTTTTTTTTCAGAGAAACACAATTCAGTCTTTATTTCCTTATCCAAAGGCATAAAAACATTACATGGATTTGTGCCCGTAGTCCGTGGAAGGTAAGTTTGTAAGCATTGATTGGTGGTGTCGGCAACGAACCTTCAGGCTCACACTTACTCATCGCATTACTCATGCTTACCTTGACAGTGTTGACTTCTGTGAGCGTCGGTGGTTCTTCGTCGGACGCGACCTTGAAGACGGTGATCTCCAGAGGACGGGGGTCTTCCCTAGGCGATCCTCTCAGGAAGAGCCACAGGTAGGCGTTCACGATTCGATTCTCCAGCATTTTTTCCGAAAACTTAAAATTGAGCAGTTCTTTCCCTTTTAGGTGTCGCATCTTCGGATCTGAAACAGATATTAACTAAATTTAATCGATTGCTTAGCATTATATAGCATTCACACTACCTCTATCGATGGTACATCACTCGATACATACATCAATCGATAGCTCATTCTATTTACTTGGTTTCTTATCTGAACGTAATTATATTAACTCATTCTCCATATTTTCCTCCATATCTGTTGTATGTAATGATTATACCTGCAGCGCCGGTGAATAAGTGGTTTCCACGTTAACCGTTTGTCAAGGTCTAGTCCTAAGTACCGGTAACTCATTTTAATTATTTATGCGGAAAACCCGAGTTCGAATCCAGGCAAGGACAAATCTTTTCTCTTTAAAATAAAAATAATCACCATCAAAAGAACAATAAATACAAATAAATTATAAAAAATATAATTTATTTTTTTATTAATTGGTATAATTTTAAATATTTTTATTTTGAAGAGAAAAAATATGTCCAGGGCCGGGATTAGATACCGTGTCTCCCACGTTTCCGTCATGGTGCTCTACCAACCGAGCTATCCTGGTTCGTACCTCGGTCAGTCAAATTCATATAAATAATATAGATTGAGAAAGGTACAAGAATATATAATTTAGATAGGAGATGTGTTTTAAAGAAAATGAAAACCTGTTCGATTGTAACTTTGGGGTACCAATACCTTAGGAAAAATTGGAGCCAGTCTTATTCTATTCATCTTTGCGATCTAACGTGTACATTTCGGGGGCGACCTGTGTTGTAGTGGTTATCATAACAACCTACTGAGCCCAAGATCGCGGATTCGTACCTTGCAAGATGGCCCAGGATTTTTTTTCAAGAGAGTAAAAAATCCTTAGTCATGCTGTCCTTCGGAAGGTGCGTAAAACGGGGGTACCCAGCCTGTACGATGTCAGGTACTCGTAAAAATCCTGTATCATCGTCCAATCAGCATTAAGTGACGATAAATACACAACGATTACATTCCTGAAAAAATCGTCTACCAGTTAGGTCGTAATGTTAATACGAGAAAAGTAGCTGTTTTTTATTAATGTGCGAGTGTGTGAACTAAGTCAGTCTTGTTCACAAGTGGTTCAGAGCAACTTTCTCCCTTAGGCTATTCCGGTACGATGGGCTCTTATGTTTTTTTTCTAATATGTCTAACTTTGACTTAACTTTTGATGCTTAAATTTTAAGACACTTACGGGGCTTATCACTTACGAGGAAGATCTGAAGATGTAGGAACGGATTTCCTTAATTGGAGGAAAAACCTGGTGATTTAAGGTAATCTTGGACAAATTAACATCCTGTACAATCGCTGATTTATTAATATTACATTCTTAACTATGTACAGAATTCAAGGCCTTTCTAGAGGTTTATTAGTAGTATTTTTTTAATGGAAAGAGAACAAATATATATTGAAAGTCAAGACAATAAAGCGAAAGTCCATAGTTAATGCTATGAATGGTTGGAGTTGGTTATAGTACGAGAATAATGACCGATTTAAAATAACAAAGAGGTTTTTAATAAGCTAAAGATGGATTAGTTTGTATTGTAAGTCACGCAGCTACACGAGAGTCGATGATCCCGCGCCTGGCTTACGATCGTAAAGGAGCTTTGTTACAACACTTACATAATTAAAACAATTATATACCATTTCTCTCGATTATATAAAAATGTTTTTAGTGATGTAATATTCTATCGGGGTTGCCTGGCAACGGATCTAGTAACTACTTTTGGTTTAGTCTTTTTTTGCTATTGGGGATCAAATTAAATTATAAATAATTTTTTATTAAGTTATTTTGATGGTAATTATTTTTAAATATTTTATTTTTGAAGAGAATATAAAAGATTTGGATACCAGGCCTTGGTAGCTCTGTGGTTTAGAGCACTGCACCGGAGATGCAGACGACCCGGGTTCGAATCCCAAATCTTTTCTCTTCCAAATAAAAATATTTATAAATAATTACCATCAAAATAACTAATAATAATAATAATTATTATTATTATTTAATTTTCATTTGCACCTGCACAATTGCGCATCCAGCAAATTTGATTGAAGTGTCTTTCTCTTTGCTTTTCTACATGATCATCCAGTTATTTGGGGAAAAAAAAAATCAATTGTTGATTAGGTCTCATGGCCAATGTCTTTTAATCTTTTTTTTTTTATCAAGTCCAGGTAACAGGGAAAGCGTAAGAACGAATGGGTTTGGGTGATATTGTGTCGATAAGTGGAATGTTATGTACTTGTTATGAATATATGATTTTATAGTTCATGTCGTTGTGTATAGTGTGATTCGAAATATACCGTGGTGAATTAATAATTTTTCTAAAATTTTGTACTGTGTTGTTTGTATCTTGTGAATGTGAACTTTTTTTGTTGAACTCCAAAGTTCTGCTCCATATGTCCAAATAGGTTTTAGTATACTATTATAGATAAGTCGTTTGTTCCTCAAGTCAAGTGAAGATCTGTAGTCCAGAAGATGTGATAATTGTTTGTACCGTCAAGTCAGTTCTTGTCTTTTTCAGTTCTTAACTAATAATAAAAATAAATTATAAATAATATATTGTCGTAAGTCAAAAAGATCCTAATTAAAGTAATGCTCAATGAACATTCTTCCCCGTGTATTTACCGGGGGTGCAGATATTCACTTTGGTTTAATTGACTTTTTACATTTATGTTGTGTTTGCTTATGCTCAAAAGCGCAAAACCACAAAAATTTAATAAGTACTAATCCGTTTTTTTTTTTATATTAACACTTTATTGAAATATTACAATCTGCCACTTGTGGGCAATAAGTAATAGTGCTGTGTAGCTTACAGTCATTCCATAACAAAACAATAATATAAACAAAATAAAATAAATAAATATATACATGCGGAAAAATATATACATGCGGTAACAGAAAGAAATTAATGCGGAAATGATAATAAAATAAAGTAAAAAAAAAAAATAAGTGTAATAATAATAATAAAATAAAATAAATAATAATAATAATACTAATACTAAAAATAAAATAAAATGTACACATTCATAACATAATTACAATATGCCTGGGGTCCCCGAACTAAGCTTCTTCCCCAGGAATTGGACCAAAGTAGGAGTCCGGGAGACCCCAGCCCCCTTTCCCAGCCGCGTCACTGGCATTAAACGGCAATGAAAGCTGGGAGACTAATCCGAATGAGAAATAGTAGACTGAAATGTAGGTGAGTGGAATGCGTTAAGCGCGACCTTTCGGATTTGGGTAAAGGATTTTATAGTTTTAATTGTTTGTTCTGCACAAAAAGCAACTGCGTTTTTGAATCTGCAGGCTGTTCTTCATAATTTCGAATAATATATTTCTTTGTGTCGTAATTTTACGTCACGTAATTACTACCTGTGGCTAATTTGTCGATGCTGCAGTGGGAGTCCTAAATTTTATCTACACAGGTATAATTAGGATATTTAAAGAGTACCTTAATTGGCGCAGTTGACCGCGATCTCGGACAAATCACCATCTTACAAGCGTTGTCCTAGAAACAACACAGTCTCTAGCATGTACTACAATTTTTTTTGTACGTCCTTAGGGGCAGAGAGGCGGACAGGAACTGTACTCGCGAAGGTGTGCGGTGAACGATTTGCATGGGCAATATTCTCGACATGCATTGGCCAATTAGCTGCATGCAATGGCCACGTGTCACATTGTTGACCGTACTTCAACTGTTCATCGCCCAAGCCTACCAACAAAATGTCCTGAAATTTCGTAAATAATAGGGTGGGGGAATGGCTGACTGGAATGAAACTCTTCAAACACTCGAGATTTTCAGTATTTTTTATTATTCAGGTTATCAATCTCTTATTAAATACATCTCATATCAACAGTAATACAACGTTACCTAAGGTAGAACATTGTTCGAATTACAGGGTTCACGATTACAACTGTGGCTTGATGAGAATGAGCAACAATAGATGGCCAAAGAAACTCTTCCTATATATACCAAATTATAGAAGAAATAGAATAAGACCGAGGAAGACATGGATGGAGGATGTAAGAGAAGGAATGGCAGCAAGAAGGCTCCGAGAGGAAGAAGAAGAATGGGCCGATAGGGAGGAATGGTGATAAAAGATTTTGGGTATCGGGATACATTAATTGTAAAAAAAAAACCCGAATAAATAAAAAAAAAAAACGATTACACTGATTTAAGTAGCAAATATTGGAATCTGGTGGTTTGTATTCTTTACATATTTCAGAAGGATAGATTGGTAATAAGTCAAAATTAGATAGATAGATAGGCTGTTGAATATATTTGACTGAATGCTTAGTACTGCTCGATCGAAAGCTACTAATAATTCTAGTTGTTCAGAGTTTGTACAGCGGTATGTTATACTTGAAGCGCCTGCCGTGATAGAATTACTTACGAAGGAAAACATTAGACGTGCTAACACTAGTTAATCAAACAACAATCTAACAACTTGAGCATGTAATAATCATACTACTCGTTATTTAGCTAAACTTGTACAGGCTAAAGGAGCGGCCTACCTCAATGAGAAGAGGTATTGAGATGGGTTGCTGTGCTGTAGGCTGGATCCTTTGGGATCTACAGACCTTCCCGGGGGTCACCCATCCTCTGCAAAGTGGGTACCCTTAAATGGTGAAAACCTAGCGGTTGAGAGTAATCTCGAAAAATTCATCTCCCTGCATAACCATTGTCCTAAAAATATTGCAGTTTATACCAAGCAGTGAGTCCGACTCGATTCTTGGATCCTTTTTATAACGCATGAAATCGTGATAGGCCTAAGTACAGATCTTTACAAAATTAAATTAAGGGTCTTCATTGGCTGAAGTAGTACAGGATTTTTTTCAAACAGACTATCTTTTCGAATTAATAAAAATGTTATTTTTAACTTATGAATCCCTTATGACTTCAATGTAAATTTTGTTAGCGTTAAAGTTGTCAATAAGACATTTAAAATAAAAACTAAATTTTATTTAGGAGAATGGAGATAGTGGGGGTGCGGTCAAAAAAACAACATATAAGTCTAGACTTATTTTTATTTGTGCCGACGTTTCGACCTACTTTGTGGATCATCTTCAGGCTATGATAGAAAAAACAAACAAAATGTTGTTCTTTTGTTTTTTTGTTTTGTTTTTTGTTTGTTTTTACTCTTTCGCCCCCAACTATCTCCATTCTTCATTACATCATCCAGTCAACTATTTTCCTCTCTAACATAAATTTTATTAAGCTATCCAAAAAAATAACATAGAGTGACAAAGGACTCATGTTTTATTTACATAAGTGAATAAAATACTTTTGACTCTTCATGTGTTGTTGAGGTACAGGTTTTTAATTTTGTTTATGAAATAAATATAATATTAAACGGTGATTACTGAAAACTTATTTATATATTAGAGAAAAATATGATAATAATAAGGCCGTAAGCTCATTAAATCGTAGGATATGTATAGCATCCTATAGATCTATAGGAAATCGTACACCATTAAACGGGTCTACGGAAAATTGGAATGAAATTTAAAGATACAAATTAAACACAGAACAATCCAAGAGTGAGATACCTCAGGGAATAAGAAGTGAGGTGTCTCCGTTACGGTCCGTCCACCTTTATACTGTAAAATAAAATACAGTAGAACATCGATTATCAGATCAGATGTTGTAGGATGTGGTTCGGATAATCTAAATTCACTTTGAAATAGAAAAAATACTAATTAACTACGTGGAATCACCATGTATATAAATAAATAAAATCTTAATTTTCTTGTGTAGTACGCAAGTTAAACAAATAAACGTCAATAAAAATATATAGGTATATTGCAAGATTTATCAATATTGTATCACTAAGAAAGTTGTAATATTAGTGTAGTAATAAATATTAAATAATAGTTCCATGAAATAAAATTTTGGAGAAAATGGTTTTAATAATGGAATTATTTACTAGGGATGGTAATGTCGAACCATACTTGTGTCTTGTATATTGTTTTAAGCTTAAATTAATTTTAAAACATTTCTGGAAAGTCACTAAATAATTTGAGACATGATATTTTAAAGCAGGTCGTTCAGTTCACGGTAAAATATTTAGATGACACCAAACGGATTCATCACTCAAACTTATACATCAATTAGGGTGTTTCTAAGCTGAGGGTCTGGGGTTCAAATCCAGCTGTAGATACATTGTACCATCTGTTATAGCCAGGGGTAGGCCCTGTGTGATCTACAAACCTTTCTGGGCTTAACCTAACCCTATAAAGTCGGTATTCTTCATTGGGGGGGGACTTGGCGATTGACCGTAATCTCGGAGAAATTACCTGCCTGCAGAACCGTTGACCTTGTAGCAGTATAGACTCTACCATGTACAGAGTCAATCCATGGACTGTACTGGTAAAGTTTTTTTTTTTTTTTTTTTTTTTTTATTGAAATTCTCTCAAAATATTGATATATAATGGAAAAAGGTATAGTGGAATAATTATCCTCTTTCTTTTTTGCCCTAATAAGATAAAATATTAAATATAAAAATCTCGTAAAAGATGAGAAAAGATAAAAAGAAATAATTTACCTTTAAGGTCAGAGACACAATTTCCAAGGTGCGTGTTACAAAGCTTACGTGTTACTAAGTGGTATCAATTGACGAATGCATCACACACACACAAATTGCAATATAATATGCCGTTAAAAACTGCCTTATATATGCAAACTCTTTAAAAAAAAAAGCATTAAAAAATATTTTTACTGCAAAAAACTGTATAATAATGTATTTTATTGAACATTTTGGAGTAAAATTGTTATCTTTGATTGATTAGCGTGTTCGTACTGATGATGTGAGATGTGAGATACAGATAAATTATTCAATTGTTAACAGCCACGGATGGAGCCTTTGGGACCTACTGGCCGTACTTGTCACCCAGTCTCAACAAAGTGGCTACCCTTACTGGAGCAAAACCTGTTGGTTGAACGTGATCTTGGAGAAATGACCTCCTTACATAACTGTTTCCAAACAAATAGTTTCTAACATTTACTTAGCCCAAGAACCCACATGGGTTGTAATAGCTCAATTTTTTAAATTATTCTTTTAGTATCCCTAGTCGGTAAAAAAAACTTGCAGTAGAGCGTGATATCGGACAAATCACTTGCCTATTTCTACCAAGCATACAACCTATGACCCTACATAGGTTATAATGTTAACCTTTTTTTATTTTAAGGAAGAAATAGTTGGAGGTGCAGTCAATCAAAACACCAAAATAAGCATAACTTATTTATTATGTGCCGACGTTTCGGCCTACAATGTAGGCCATCTTCAGGGCTAAGAGAGAGAAACAAACAGAAATATATAAAAACGTAGCAGTAACAAGAATATATAAAGTGGTACAGGAGTGAAAATAAAAATAGTGAATAGATATATGATAAATAAGAAAGAATATAAGACTGGTTACAGAATATAATAAACTTAAAATAGTGATAGATAAAAATAAAATTGTAGATGATGAACAGAAATTCTAATAGTGACAGATATAATAATAAAAGAATAAGAATATAAAATAGAAAAAATACATGTCAAGAAAGGATAAAATGTAAACAATAATATAAAGGGAAAGAAAAATGTGGAGGTAAACGGAAAGATACAAAATGAGAAGATTAAAATATAGAAAAAGGGGGGTTGAGTATGAAGGATTTAGAAAAAGCTAGTTTAATTATAGATATGGATAAGATACCAGACATGAGGGGTTACATAGGTAAAATGTAATAATACAAGCATATATAGAAAGAAAAGATTGATAAATATCAAAAATTAAACATTGAAAATAGTGATATTTATAACTATGAACTATGAAGAATGAAAAGAAAAGGAAATATAAGTAAGGGAAGTTAATATGTAACTGTATACAGTTGGAAAGAAGTGGCATTAATGCAAAATAAGATGTGAATATAACATAAACATATAGAAAATAGGTAAAGAAATACAGTAGATGAAAAATATGAGGCTAAATAATAATGAAATCTATACTATTAACATATGATGGATGCCAAAAGTAGGTGTGAGAACAGGTGCGAAGAAAGGTGAATTCTTCTCTAACTTTTTTTATTTTATTTGGATCTGCTTTGGGGAATATTTCGATTGTATTTTAATATATATATTTTTTTAAATTTATTTGTTTGCCAAATTCGTCAATATTTATACTTGCTGACAGCGGCCTGTTTTAAAAATCGTTGACTTAGATACAACAATTCGCCAATCTTTCAAACTGTTCATAAATTATATATATACTTACACACACTTATTATATATACGCATTCATGTATATATGTATATGTGTATGGATGACTATAAGAGATAGGCTAAGACAGATTAGATTGAGGTAGAGCATACTAGATGAGAGAGATACATTGACCCTCGACTATTGATGTTAAGTAGGCACGTGGTCGCATCTCTTCATAGCCTCGGCCTAGTCCTACTCTTCTCTCTACTGCCTGGGATCATCATCATCAACAATGCATCATCATTATCATCAAATCATCTATCACTAGTAATATCCCTGATCTTTTTAAAAGTCGTCAAAAGTTAATAGTCGAACCTGGATAAGTGGTATAAACCAATGGAATACCTCCATAAGTAAAAGGTAGAAAACTTGTCCTATCATTTTCCCCTTAAATTTTTAACTGTAAGTTAATTTCAGATGTGTAACATCAAAGCTGACGGTTTCCATACAATCTTTGAACCCCTATTATATTAAGGGGGAAACCCTTAGGGGTGTAATTGTCCAAATTTCTTTCTTAGTGCTCATTCAAGCTATACAAAGAACCTATCTGCGAATTTCAAGATGCTAAGTTTAGCAGTTTCTGCTGGGCGTTGACCGCTGGTTGTGTTAGTCAACCGGGTTACAGTTTTATATAAACTTCGCCTGTGTGGTGTGTTGATAAAAAGTAGCCTATGTCCTTCCCCAGGCTTGAGATTATCCACATCAAATTTCATCACAGACGGATCAGCACAGCCGTGAAACATACATTGACACTGATTAATAAGCGGGACGGACAGAAGTTTACTGTTGTTCGTCTCAGTAAGGGATTTGTATGTAATGTTATTGAAATTATTGAAAAGGATAACTTAGAATAACGGTTTCACTTGTTGTACGGCAGCAGCGACATCAATCCAACTTTGCCCCCCTTTTTCACTCCCTTAGGGGTCGAATTTCGGAAAAACCTTTCTTATCGGATGCATACGTCATGCAAAAAACACCCCCTACAAGTTTCAGGTCTCTACGATCAGCGGTTTAGGCTGTGCGTTGATCCTTCAGTCATTCAGGACAAAGCATTTTATATGAATAGATATGTAAGGTTTTTAAATTATGTATTACATACACAGGTAATATATTTTTACATTTATAAAAATTACAAGTGTTTTGAGAACCTCTTTTAGTGGTACAGGCAACCTCAATGACCTGTATAAATGAACCCTTGTTTGAGTGGAATTGAAATCCTGTCACCAAGAGATTCCACTTATCCAGGCTCGACTGTATATATTTCCTTAGCTTAGGGGCCATGTTAAATAAACCAAGATCAGATAAAAAATAACGAGATACTTAGGATTAGGATACTTGTCAAACATTTAACTTGGAATCCTCAAACTAGACTGAAAAGACACGAAACAGCTCGCCGTTTCAGACTACTTCATTAATTACTATACAACCGCTCTAAGCTCCCAATTAATTATCAAAGACTCATCTACATGACCATCATACGACCTATTTGGACTTACGGAGTAGAGCTTTGGGGCTCCACTAAGCCATCGCATTCCTCTTCTATCCAAAATCCCATGTAGAATTCCCAATGCTCATTACTTTATTACGAATAATGACATCAATGTCCCAATAAAATAATTGCATTAATTTCATGATTATATTTACTTGTTATATTATTATAATACTGTTGTAAACTTCAATAAATAATATAAAATTTAGAAAATATTAATGAATTTTGAGATGTTTTAAATTAATCATTTGTTCAATTTTAATCATAAAGAATGTTATTGTCGCTGAACATAAAAAAATTATATGACTATATTAAATAGTTTTCTTGGATACAATTTAAAGTTAAAAACTAAAATTTATATAAAGACCGTGGAAAAATTCCAACGAAAAGCCCTTAAGTAGCCAAAACTAAAACAAATTGAAAATCTGAGGACAGATATTTTCAATTTCTGTTTTAGTTTTGGGGAATTAAGGGCTTTTCGTTGGAATTTTTCCAAGGTCTTAACATTTATGTAAGGTCTCTTTTTACCTTTTCCTTTTCAATATTAAAATTTATGTATTTATTAATTTTATTATTTAAAAATGTTTAATACCGCTTTGCGATTGTAATCAAAAACATAGCTCTCACTTCAACGATTATATTATAGATATCATAGATATGGATCATATAGATAGTCCGGGCATGACAGTAAATGTTGTCAAGACGATATTTTCCTGAAGTGGATAGTTATAGAAGTTACTGCCATGGTATCAACTGTCACGTAAGTTATTATCATGGTTCCAAATGCTAATCTAACGTTAACCAATATCGTGTAAACGTGCCTTTATTTCGTGTATGTGTTTAGCGCGGTAAGAGTGTAAAGAGACAAGACGCGACCCCTCGACCTCTCAGCAATGTCACAAGGTCGCTCAAGATGTCTGTCAAATTAATTGGTCTTAGGTAACCATTATTATAGTGTTCAGACTGATGTAATACACACGCTTACACATATATATTTATATGGAGGTAAGGGCTGGTAGTAAATTAGGATAAGACTAAGTACATGGTTAGTAGCAGAAAAAAGAGAAATTTTGGTGATATTTTTGTATGTGGGTATAAGTTCGAACGTGTGGACAAGATTAAGTAATTAGGGTTTGTTGTAAATAGAAAAAACGGAATGCAAGAGGAAAGAAATCAAAAATCCTTCGTAAAATCCTCAATTCTCTAAACTTTGTTACGAACGAAGTAATCCATAATGACCTTAATGTCCCCTTTGTTGCTGATTTGGCCCGAATCCGATATCAATCTCTTCATGACAAACTTCATCTCTTCATCGCGTCTGAAAAGAAGTGACCTTCTCGTGTTGAACCTTTTATTCGACTACTACCACTGGGTAGTTTCTCTACTTGCCTTTATCTCGGGACATGATTTATCTTTCATTATATTTACTTGATGTATTCAGTATACAGTTGTAAATGTCAATAAATACATTAAAAAAAAATTGTTTTATGGATAAAAAATAAAATCATACATTTTATCCTGAGGAAAAATGTCTTGATCTTATTTCATTACACCCTCTGCATTGAATTTATCGATATATATCGATAATTATTTGCTATAAAATCGAAATTTTGGGATGATATGTAGCTTGTTTTATTTTTTAATTTGAGACATCCCATTTAAATACAAAAACTGTTATATTTTAAATAAGGGGTTAAAGAAGTCACGGCTTTTTGATTTCCCAATTTTTAAAAATATTTATAATTTAACTAACCGAGCTAATCAAATGAACAAATAAAAAGTACTTTCTCATTTAAAATGTTTTTATAAAAGGTAGAGATATATTTTTCTCTTATATAAAAACCATTATATTATAACAATTTAATTATAGCTATACATACAAGGGGAGCGGAGTGGCTCAGTGGTAGAGCACTGAGTTGCCATGCCGGAAATCTTTGTTCAAATCTCGCTCCGGGCAAGACTTGTTTAGTCTGTTAGCAGCCGGAGATGGATCATATAGGATCTAGGACCCTCCTGGGGCTCATCCAGCATCTAAAGTGGGTACTCAAAATAAGGGGGGAAATCTGGCGGTTGAGCGTGATCTAGGACAAGTCACCTCCTTGCACAACCGTTGGCCATGAAACAATTACTGTCTCTACCATGTACTGAACCCTTCACATTTTTATATATAAATATATATATATATATATAATTATACTTAATAGTGTTTAAATACATTCTTTATTGATTGTACCTTGATCAACTTAATCATAAAATAATATCAACAGTGAACCTTATCCTTCATTATCAGTGTTATCACTTAACCAAATATAATCGAATGTAACTTAATATATTCAATCATCATCTGATCTTATTCAACAATTTTTATCGAAACTGCACAATTTTTACAAGTTATATTCAATATCTAATATTTCAAACTGCAATTTAATGTATCTATTAAATCAGACCATTTTCACTCTCGCAGAAACGTGTGAATTAAAAAAATGTATTTATCGACCAAAACTTTTTGTTTTAGGTGCAATTACTTTGGTGGTTTAAAAGTAACTAAATGTTTTTACTAAATTAGATTAAATGACCATTTACTTTTCAATCACTGTAGTAATCAGTTTATGATGATATCGCACCATTTACAAGGAACAATCTGATAAATCAAAAACCCTAATTTTTCAATAGTGCTTCATGGTACATTATTTCAAAGTTCCATGTGAGCTGAAAAATAAAATCTTGGCTATTGGTAAAGCAAACCATTTCTGTTGCAATAGTGGTATTGAAATTATTTTATTAACCTTTACAATTTTTTAAAAGCTTGAAACTTTTTTATTTATGTCATTATTTACATAAAACTTAAAGTTCAAACATGATATACCTCAAAATAAGACTTCATTAAAAGCATTTTGAAAATATCTTATATCTCGTTCTTAAATTAAAAACCTAGAACGATTGCCTAACTCTAAAATGCCAAATTGTAAAAACAAAAAAAATGCGACTATAATTAAGATTCCAAATTGAATACAATCAATATAAGGAAATCTGTGGCAGACAGACCACAAAGTTTGAAAAATGTGGATCAGCCTTTATTATATCCTAAAGGTAGATCTGTAACAGTAGAAATAAGGAGAGATACTTTGCATCTGCTGAAATTTATTCCTCCTGTTAAACATGATTACTTTAAAAACTTAGGCGAAGAAATCGAAATGTCGAATCCTTACATACACCTGATGAAGAAGACATTATTTATACTGCTGAAGAATTAATCACAAATAATAATTTATCATAACAAAACTGTTATTATTGATTTTTATGGAAAATTTGTAAAAAAAATATCTAACTTTTTCTGTGATAAGAAACTTAAACTTTAAATTTAAATTTATTACTTTTTTCATTTGCCAAATAAATTAAATCCACGCAGCACATACAAATTTTAACATTTTTGACGATAGCTTTTTGACCAGTCTTTCTTATTACTTTTATATGAAAGCTACATTTTTATTTATGCATTATTAAATGGTTATTTGAATTTATATTTTAAATGGAATTTAAAAAAACACTACTCACTATTTTTTTTAAATATTATTATGTCTATATATATGTTACTATATTATTATGTCTCATACATTTACTTATGTAACCTCTAGAAGTCCGTTATCATACATTTTATATCTTTATTTCACTAGTTTTCTTAATTCTTCATGTTCCAACCTTTTTTTATATGTTAATATTCTCATTTTCTATCTTTGGTTTACCTCCTCTTTTTTATTTCCCTTTATATTATTTTTACTTTTCTATCCTTTCTGTACATTTATTTTCTGTATTTTATTTTATATTCGTTATCTTTAATTATTATATTTGTCACTATTTTAATTTCTGTTCATTTTCTTTAATTTTATTAAATCTGTCTTTATCTTAATTTTATTATAGCTGTCACTATTTTAATTCCTTTTCATTATCCTTAATTTTATTAAATAGGTCACTATTTGAATTTCTTTTCATTATCTTTAATTTTATTAAATCTGTCTATATCTTAATTTCATTATATTCTGTCACTTTTTTAATATTCGTTATCATTAATTTTCATATCTGTCACTATTTTAATTTTCTACATTACTTGTCACCATATTATGGTTACTGTACATTTTTATATTTTTTGTTCTGTTTGTTTCTCTCTCATAGCCCTGAAGATGACCTACACTGTAGGTCGAAACTTCGGCACATAATTACAAGTCTAGTACTTATTCAGTGTTTTTTTTTACTGCACCCCCCCCCCAACTATCTCCTTTCACATTTTTTTTTTTTAGTTGATCAATTTGTGCATTGAACAGCTCAATTATAGATCTGTATAAACAGATGATTATTAAATAATTTAAAGCAGTTACTTCCAAACTGTTACTTTCTAACTAGTATAAGTAACCGGTGTACCTAAACCTACAAAGACCAATCGAAATTCCAGAAATTTCTTCATAAAGTCGATTTCGATCCCGATTGAAGACGCCAAAGCCATCAATTGGTAGCTGTTTCGATAAGTAGATCATTTCGGCAGATTCCACTTTTTTCTTTCTCCTTCGGATTCTTCTCGTCAAAATTTGCATAATTTATGGCAGATATATATTTTTTTCGCAGAAGGACTCAGGACGAAGGATAAGAAGTGAAGAGTTAACAATGCGAGTTGGCGCCTCGAAGGAGCTATTTATAGTTGAGAGTGACCACGTGAACACATTTCCGACTGATTTACACGTTTTGTACCCAACACATCTTGCAACTATGTTCTCTTCTCTTGGACCAAGTCCAAGTTAAAGGACTTGTATCTCTTCTGTCAAACAGGTTCACATTATTTCTTAATATCCACATGTCAGCCTTAATCTTATCTATATTTCATTTATACGTGTATCTTTTTCACATAATATTTGCATTTTAATTTGTTCGAGAAAAAAAAAACGTGGAATATAAATATTCGGCGTCATACGAAGTTGACTAGTTATAAAGTACATCGTTTCAAGTCGCTCCAGAGTAAAAAAAAAATTGTATTAAATTTTTATTAAGGGACATTATGACATGTATAAAATATGACATCCTTTGAGGCCTATAAAATTACTGAAATTAATATTTATTAATTTTACTGAATATTAAATGTAAATAAGTAGATATTCAAATATCCAAGTTCATATTATAATATTAGTAGAGAAGGATTCAATTGAAATCTAACAATTTTCGCGATTATTCTACTTTCTATAGTGCGTATTAATAAATAGAGTTTATTATACAAATATTATAGAGCGGATTGTTTGTTTGTTCATTTAACGTCACTTTATGCTGCTATGGCTAATCGGACGATGCTACAGTGGGAGCTCTAAATTTTGCCTATCCAGGTTTAATTAGGATAGGGATTTTTAACGAGTACCTGATCGTACAGGCTCGGGACCCCCGTTAAACGTCCCTTCCGAAGGACGGCGTAACTAAGGATTTTTTACTCCCTTAAAAAAATCCTAGGGCCACCTGCCGGGCTACGAACCCGCGATCTTGGGTTTAGTAGTTTGTTACGCTAACCACTAGACCACAGGTGACCTTTTATAGAGCGGAGTGTGTAGAATTCTAAGAGATCCCGGGTTTATATCACATATGGACACTATGGGTTCTGCAGACCCTCCTGAGGATCACCCTGGCTCTAAGAAGTGGGTACCTTTAATCAGTGGAAAAGCTTAGATGATTGAGATCTCGGACAAATCACCTCCATTCTTGCTTAGCTAATAAACAGTATAAACGTCTCTTCCAATGACCAATGACATAGGTTGTAGAGGTACAGGCTTTTTTTTTATACATATGTAAAAATATTCGGCACCAATGCCACACGTGAATCTCTGTTAAATACGTCATTTCAAGTAATTTCTGAATATCAAAATTACAAAAAAACTAAAAGTATTTTATAATTTATTTTTATTAATTGTTATTTTGATGGTGATTATTTTTAAATATTTTTGTTTTGAAGAGAAAAGATTTTTCCTGGCCAGGATTCGAACCCGGGTCGTCTGCATCTACTGTGCAGTGCTATAAACCACTGAGCTACCTGGGGTTGTATCCAAGTCTGGCAAGTCATTCCGGCGAGGACAAATCTTTTCTCTTCAAAACAAAAATATTTAAAAATAATCACCATCAAAATAATAATTAATAAAAATAAATTATAAATAATATATTGACGTAAGTCAACAAGATCCTAATTAAACTAACGTTCAATAAACATTCTTCCCCGAAAACACGGGGATATAGGATCGGTGAAGAGAACGGATTTGTTCAGACCTCTGGTAGCTAAGTGGTTTATGCAGGCGACACAGGTTCGTTTTTTAGTTTATCGAGGCTGGATGAGCACAAAGAGGATCAACGAATCCCTTAGGGTCAATCCATTGTCTACAACAGAATAGACAATGTATCTGTCACAGCAGGTCTTAAACCCCAATGATTTAAAACACATTGACTTTACGAGCTGAGCTATTCTTCACCCAAAATTAAAAAGAAATATTTAAGCAACTGGTCCACGAAAATGAAGGCAATTCTGCATCCCCTGTGAATAAGTGGTTCAGTAAAATTCTGTCCAGAGTGAGTTGATTGTATCGAGGGAAGCGGATTGTAATCGTTCTCTCAGTTTATTGTTTGAAATTTAGTTTTAATAAACTGAAACGACAAGAAACAGCTCGCCGTTTCAGGTTACTTCAGCATTTACTAGAGAAATGCTCTAAGCTCCCAATTAATTACAAAAGACTCATGTACAAGACAATCATTAGACCCATCTGGACTTACGGAATAGAGCTTTGGGGCAGGGGGATTGGGCCATCGAATTCCTCTCGTATTCAATCCTTACAACCCAAAATCCTTCGTAAAATCCTCAATGCTCCTTACTTTGTTACGAACAAAGTAATCCATAATGACCTTAATGTCCCGTTTATCGCTGATTTGGCCCAAATCCGATATCAATCTTTTCATGACAAACTTCATTCCCACTCAAACCCTCTAGTTCCAAACTTATCAACCTCTTCAATTCCTGATAATACTTCGAGGTGTCTGAAAAGAAGATGGCCTCGTGACCTTCTAAGCTGAACATTTTATTTGAGTACTGCCACTACCCATTAGTTTGAGAAACTACCCAGTTTCTCTACTCACCTTTATCCCTGGGTATGATTTATCTTTCATTATATATACTTGTAAGTTGTAAATTTCAATAAATACATTTTAAGAAAATGTTTTAATATAAGCAATGCCTCCACTTATGCACTACGAGAATAAGATGCTGCTTTCCTCAGTACAATTATCTCATTTTAAATAAATTTCGAATTAACCGCCTATTAACCGGGCTGTTAAATTAACTCAAAGGAACCATATTTAGTAAAAAAATTCCTCGTTTAAAAATAAAAATTAGGAAGTGGTATTTTAAGAAACCAAATCATAGGTTAATCTTTTCTTTTTTCCTATTGAGATGATGAGAAATTGACTCGCATTCATTTCGTCTGTTTAATCATTCGTATTTTAAGAAACTGTTTACATTCTTTTTTGTCTTCCATCTCAGCTGATTTCTTTTTTTTTTTTATCTGAGATGTTTTAACTTATTTATAGCAAGGGCTAAAAATAATTGGTTGTATAAAAAAATATGACCGTTTTATAAAATTCCAGAGTTCAAAATTCTGTAAATATTTTAATGCTTTTTATTATTTACCAGCATTAATATAAGCAATTAATATAAGCAAACCCTTTAGAGCATTTTCTAAGCTTGTTTACTAACACTGGACTTCTTAAAAAAAAAAAAAAGCCTCAGGTTAGTTATTTATTTCAAAGAAGAAACATGACAGTGTCCTACGAAAGTCTCGTAATTTTAAGATATTACTGGAAAAAGATATCACAGCTGCTGAAGCAACTCGTGAAATTACTAAATATGAAGGGGAAGATGTCCTTGTCCAGTGCACTGCGCGGCGTTGGTTTGAAAAATTTAGCCGTGGAGATACGACGTTTGAAAGGAAGAAGGGCTCTGGGCGACCTGACTGTTGAGTCAAATCCGTCCAAAAGTAGTTGTGAACTTGCCAGGGAGTGTGACGTGTCGAATCATCGATCAATGAAATAATAATAAATATATTTGGTTTAAAAAAATGGTCATTTTTTACACACACACCATTAGGTTTTACTATTTTACATTTCTGATAAAAAATAAATAAATAAATAAAATTCAGCAATTATTTAATAATATTTAACTTCATATGAATCGATTAATCATATCTATTTAAATAGAAAAAATAATGATCAAATTCATCTTCTAGGAATGATAAAGTCGACTCCTTGTTGTATCTTTACCGCGAACCTGATTGCGATAATTGAATGTTCGAATAATTGACGTTCGAATAATTTATGAAATAATTTATTTATGTACTAGACAGAGAAATGAAGCGTAATAAATAAGTCATACTTCACATATCATTATTACAAAGTTTCAATACTGATACTTACAAAATAATACTGATAAATAATACTGATAAATAATACTGATAATTACAAAATTTCAATACTGGTCATAGGACAGCCTATGACCTGCAATAAATATATTGGTTCGTTTCATATGATGTGTCCGTTTTTATCATTAGTGGACTTCTCTTGTCTATTTTTGTGTTGACAGGTTGTAATCAGCTGTTATTAAACTTCTACTTTTCGATAATATTTAGTATCATACACTTGAAAGAAAATTTTTTAGTATGCCATCAAATATGACCGTGTAAACACGATTTTCCATTTTTTTTTTTTTGTTTATACACCTTCGAAACGGTCGGGACCGACCGGCGACCATCGTGACCTTGGTCGGATTGATGTAAAAATAGACAGTGTAGAAGTCGGTTGACCGACCAATATTTGGTCGGTCCCGATCGTCTGGAACGCTCTGTTTTTCGATCTGTACCACAGTATTTCGATTAGGATAGTAGGAGCTAGCTGGGCGAAATTCTAAAAAATTTTATTGTAATATTGTAAACAATAATTCAAAACTTAGAGATCAAATATTTGTTTATGCCTGGCATACATCATCTCGTCAGTAATAGATTCTGAAGTAATGGATCCATAGAAATATAGCAGAATATAGAAATATAGAAGTATTCAAAGCTTCATTTCAACCGCACAATATTATAATGTTACTAATTTTATGAATTTATCGATATTAAATTTATGAATCAATTGTTGAATATCGATAATATATGTACTCTTAGGTGCAATTTTTTTTAATTAAAAAAATCTTCTGATGGTCAAACTTTTTTTTTTAAATGCATGAAGGATTTTTCCTCATTTTGAAACTTTGAAGTGATAAAAATGTATTTTACCCATTCATACCCGGGATAATTTTTCTGTATTTAATAGCTACAACTTTCCTATGAATAATAAGACACATTTTAGCCTGCACACTCGCGTATAACATTTGTTTTATAGAACTTTATTTCGAGAAGATATTTTGTAGAAGAATGGTTGGAACTCTAATCTCTTAGAGTTTCTTTCCACCATAATTAATTTTGAAAACATTACAGAGGACTCTGAAAGGAAAATAAAAATGATTTTGGGAAGCAATTCTTCCAATTTATTATATATATATATATATTATTAAGCATTTATTTACCACGAAACAACTTTCATTAGTTCTAGTCGGCGGTCCGTCCCGACCGTGTATAACGAATACAAAAATTGGTCGACCCTACCAAGGTCACGATGGTCGGCGGTCGGTACCGACTGTAGAAGGAGTTTTAAGCTTAGATACTCGTCAGCCAGAGCTGCGAGGAACATTACCACCGCGTTCTGGGAAGATTGTTATAACGAATGGGTCATTCACCGTTAGTTTAAGAAATTTTCATGGGATCCACAGATTAACTCATAAATAATTTATTTTTCCTTTCTACCAGAAGTGAATCCATCACATCCACATCGTACAGCAGGCATATTTATTTAATGCAACAAAAACTTATCAAAAAGAATGCCTACATTGGTTAATCGGAAGGGACTTACACTAAGTACTCCAGACCTCAATAAGTTGGGTTACGAAGTTCTCCCACTCCCACTTTATTCACCAGACTTATCTTCAACAGATTTTCGACTGCTGGGTTATTGACATAATGAAACAAAAACTTATCAAAAAGACAGTCTCCATTGGTTAATCGAAAAGGTCCTATATTGTTACACTAAACTCCAGGCCTCATGTTTCAAGGGTTACGAAGTTCTCCCACACTCACAGGAGTAATTCATTTCTCCATTCTATCTAGATGTGAAACCACATAACCACATACACATCGTACTGTAGGGATATTGACAGAATGCATCAAAAACTTATCAAAAAACAGTTTGCATTCATTAAAAAGGAGTGAGCTAAACTCTTACACGACGACTTCAGACCTCATGTTTCACGGTGAGCTGGGTTACAAGGTTCGCTGGACTTAACTCGAACAGATTTCAGTCTGCATTGATATTGAAAAAATAAAACAGGCATATACATGTCAACACCAGGCCTTACGTTTCAGACAGAGAAGTAACCATCTACTGGGTTACGAAGTCCTCCCACATCCACTGTTCAGAAATTTGTACAACTTTCATATGGGTAAAATTTTTAAAAATGGTTTTCAAATCAAAAAAACATTTCAAGTGACTTTATTTTATCACGACACTTGAATTTTTACTAGATTTACTAGAAGATTTACTAAATAACCTATGCTTTCAGAGAGGGAATTGCATATGCAACGTCTCATTACAAGTGCATTTTCGTAGAAGATGTATACGCTAGATGAAATACTGCAGCAACTATGTCAGCTGGGCACTATGTCATCAACTCTGGCATCTGTTTACAATTCTCTGGCAGCTCTGACGCTAGAAGCTCCGCTCAAAAAAAAAAATAAAAAATTCGCGTGCGAAGATCCTTAATCCCTCCCGCAATACGACAGGAACGTGTGAGGGCTACGAGATTATAAAATCCTCTAAAAATAATAAAGCTCCTCTTAGTGTATGCTCGTATTTCGGGAGTTGAACTGACACGAATGCTAAGATATTCCGACTAAATTTACACTCCCATAAATCGTACGGCAGGGGTTCTGCAAGGACAAATCTCAGCAGAAAGAAAACGAACGAAAGAGAACCTCTCCAGAATGCAAACAATGCTGAACTTTTCACAAAGGTTTATTTAGAGTGACTACTCCATACCAGGAATAGACCTCCAAATAATTTCGGCTGTGCGTCTCTTGGAGGTGCGGGTTCGATTTAATGATGCATTAAAGTCACAACAAACTCCTTCCTGCCAATGCATTATAAGAGTTTAGCCAAACCAAATCTCATTATACACAATCAGAAATAACAGTAATGAATGTTATAGAGACTCGACTTACGGAACAATAAACAAAATTAGTATTAAAAATCGGGCTAGAAAATGTTAAACACCTTACATATGCTTTAGTTCCCCCCAAAAAGATGGTTGTTTTAATAACGAAAATCACAAGGTTTTCTTATTTTCAATTTTCTTACCTTTTTTCAACTTTACTTGCGAGAAGCGTATTGTATTGAATGGATATTCGGTAAGAATTTTCAAAAGAAAGTCGATGTATTGTGTAGAACCTCGATTATCCGTCAGGGTATGGGACCAAGATGGTGTCGGATTTGGGAAATAGCGGGATATGGGAGTGAGTCATATGTCTCATATATATACAAATAAATTTAACAATATATTTTAAACATTCGACATTATATATGTAATTGTAACTTATTTACATACTAATAAGGTATACATATGTAGTAAAAATATTTTTAAAAAATAATAATAATTATGTACATCGATGGCTAAAAGCACAAGAATTGTATGCCCAATTTTTCCCTCTTGAGAAATTAATATCAATTTAAAGGTGGAGGTTAGCTCTTTCCTCGTGCACAGACGTAGTATGCCCCTTCTATCATTAAATGATTTTATAGAAGGGACATACCCTAGGGGTCCCTTACCCCCACACGTTTTATATCATTAACTGTCCTCCGAGGAATTTCATAGATTTTTGATAAGATTGTAGCACTTTCACATTTTCGTAAACGTTTTACAATTTCAAACTTAGTAGCGAGATCTAAACTCTTCCTTTATCTTTTTTTCCGACATTATTATACGCACTTTTTGAGTAAACAACAGATTCTAGAAAACGAAGTTGTCAAGACACAACGATTGATTCTTAGCCGGCGTCTATGACTTTAGGAACCAAACAACACATATGCCCTTTTTTTTTTTTTCTCAAACTGAGGTGACGTTTAACAGAGAGTGAGTAATAGAGTGGAGTGACGGATAATAGAGGTTTTGCTGTATTTAAAAAACAAATCGGTATTATTTTCCGGCACAACTCTCCCGGATAGTGTAAAATCGATGCTAAAAATCTAGTATCGAAAATCGATATTTTTTCTATAAAAGAATATCTTTAACAAAAGTGGGAGTAGTGATAACGTTACTTAATATCTATAGTGTTCAAATCATTTACTGCATTTTTTTTTCATTTATTCAAACCTTTATTTCTGACCTCTATATTCAAATGTCCATTTGTGTTATATTTATTGTGTATAACACTATGGGTAACTGATGGAGAATTGACCATTTGTTACAATACTCTTTCCCCAACCAGTGGTAATGCTTCTTGCTGTTTGGACTGTCGAGTTTCCACGATTAAACTTACACGTTAAAAAAATACAAGAAAACGTTTGTTTCTACGCCATGGAAGAATTTTCGGCATAGTAAACAACGCCCGTTCGACTACGGTGATAGTAAATATTATTAATAAAGATAGGGTTATTACAATTTGCTTTGCACCATCCGATTAATTAATGCAGGTTGTTTTTTGATAAGTTTTTGTTGAACTATGTCAATATCTCTGCAGTACTAACTGGATGTGATGATTTCACCTCTAGGTAGAAAAGGAAATGAATTTTTTCTACATAATTTATTTTATTTTATAATTAATTGTAATTTTTAAATATATTTATTTTGGAGGGAAAAGATTTAAAAATTATAACAATTAAAAGAAAAATAAAATAAATTACAATTGATATAATGACTTAAGCCAACAAGATCCTTATTAAATTAATGCTGAATGAACATTCTTCCCTTGTTTATATCGCAAAATTGCGACAACACAGGGATATGGGATCAGTGAAGAGAATGGATTTGTCTGGCCGTGTTACGAGCTAGGCTAGCCCAGTTGGGAGAGCACCACGACGGACACGTGGGAGACCCGAGTTCGAATCCCGGCGCTCAATCAATCGGGAAAATCTCCATTCAATTGTAGTGATAGGGAGGAATAATAACTGCTTATGACAATCTGTAGACATTGTAAACAACAGAATCTCACTAACATTTTGAATTTTAGGAATAATAAAAACGGACATGTCATATGAAAATACCCAATATTGTTATATATCCAAAAGGATATCGATGTGTTACACATCGATGCCTCTATATCGACTTGCAATTAAAAGTGCAGTAAGTGCGATAAGAGAGAACGTACTTAATGTTCCTACTTACACGTCACCTTGCAGGTCGATATTGGTAATATCCCACACGCTTCTTCCTTTGCGGCCTATTTATACAACCTTCTTCAGCAAATTGTAATAATATTATTTATAATATATGATATATATAATAATAAATTTGTTATTTCATAAGTTCAAACTATATTATTTAAGTCTACAAAGAAGAGAAAAGTGACAAGTGAAATATTGGAAAAATATACAATAATACAATTAATTAACACAAAAGGATTGTAATCCTAGAATAAAAACTATATAATGAAAGTACAGGCCTAACTACACAGCATGGAAACAGATTTTTCCAAAATTCCAAAATTTTATTATGTAGATGTTATAAACATAAAAACAAAACAAAATCGTTCTTTTATACGAATTTATTTTCAGGCGCCTTATGTTTTTGCGATAACACATAAGATACTCATTTAAATTATATTTTAAATTATTAAAAATATGTTAATAATGCCCCTGAAATACTTAAGGTAACTAAAGCATACAAGTTGCTAAGGATTAATATTTTGTACTCGTCTAAATATTTAGCTTTACAAATACCGCATTGTACGCTATCAATTTTTTAGAAGATAAGAGATGTTGGCACAACATGATTGAACATGACACAAGTGCTACTTACAAATTGATAAAGAATTTATTAACACATTGAAGTAAATGTACCACTATTTATTAACATCTTCAAGGGCATGGAGTATGAGACCAACATAGTTGCCAAAGTAAGTTTAAAGAACTTCCTGAAGCGCGAAATCCATCTGGGTGAAGCTGAAACTCTGAATAATATATGTGTGTGTGTATATATATATATATATATATATATATATATATATATATATATATATATATATATATATATATATAGTATGGACAGTTAAGTGAAGGTTATATGATTTGCGATTTTTTTTTTTTTTTTTTGGAGAATCGATTAGCGGAACATGGTGTACAATGCGATATCGAACCAAAGTCAGCTGTGGTCATGTGATATGTAAGACAAGAGCATGTTGTTGTATGGATTCCTTATGCTGCTCTTGGATGTAGCTGCGTTGCATAACCCGGGCCTTGCGGAGTGCAGGCGTCTTCACCCAGACGGCTGCAATCACCACTCTGGGTCGCCTCGTTGACCTGTCGTCAAGGTGAGCCCATTCTGGAGGACAGTCTGTCGCTCCTTTCCAGATCGTATTGGCACTTTCAGGATATAGCGGGGAGTAATAATAAATCCGGAAGTAGATGAATATTAATAAACCGTACTTTCAGGAAATAGAAAGATAATAATGAAAAACCACCAAATGGAATAATATCGCAAATTATTTTTCTTCACGAAATACAGTAAAAATTCCGGCACGTGTCTAACAAAATCACATATCAACCTATTTAAAATAAATTTAATTATTTTTATAAGGAGTGGAGTGGCTCAGTGGTAGAGCACTGAGTTGCCACGCCGGAAATACTGGTTCAAATCCCGCTGCGGTCAAGACTTTTATCTATTTATGTTTGAAGCCGGAGATGGATCATATAGGATCTAGGATCCTCCTGGGGCTCACCCAGCCTCTATAAAATATTATCAAAATAGGGTACCGAAAATAAGGGGTAAATCTTGAGCGTGACCTAGGCCAAGTCACCTTCATGCAGTACATTTGTTACTATGAATAACTAATAACATTACAGTCTCTACTATGTACTGAATCCCAGACAGGTTTTTTTAAAAATTATTTTTATTACATACATTTATTTTATAATCATATTTTAGTAGGCTCACTGGGGGGGAGCAAATAAAGTAATAAACTTCAATTTATAGAATAATATCGGGCTATATTGACTCATACAATAGTACAATTAAATGAACAGTTGTTTAAATTGTAAAATACCTAATTCGGTGTTAGTACGTGCGTACAGGCTAAATCTTGATTGGAGCGTCAGAGCAGAGTTCCATGTCTCCCGATCCATCCAACCATCCTCCTGGAGTCCTCGCCCATCCAATCATCCTCCTGGAGTCCTCGCCCAGCCATCTCCTCCTGGACTCCCTCCATCCACCTGCTTCTGGGCCGTCCGCGTCGTCAGCTCCCAGGTGGAACACAATCCAGAACTCGGTTTGGCCATCATTGACACGTCATTCTTTACACATGGCCGTACCATCTTAGGCGGCGTGCGCCGATCCTTTCATTTGTAGATATAACCACAACCATCCTCTGTCGAATTTCTTGGTTTCTTACTTTATCTAGCCTAGTGACTCGGAGACACCTCCTCCAGAAATTTATCTCAACCGCCAACTACTTTGAGCAAAAAAAAAACACAGCAAATTTAAAGTTTTTTTTTCTCTTTTTTCGACCATTTTCTTAGATCTTCGACACATAAATAACATACCTTATGTGGGGCTCAAGATTTATCCTGATCATCAAGTTTAGTTCCAAAGTATTATAGATAAACCTTTTTGACAAAGTCAGTAATGTTTCTTTGGTGTTTTTTAATCACAAATTCACCACAAATATAACAAAAACTGTCAGCAGAGTTTTTACCACCGCGATTAGACATTGTACTGAGCAAACGTACAGGGAACATGAAAGTGAGGTAAAAAACATCATCTGTTAACAGAAAAAAAATCAACCTTTTTTTGCCAGCAAATGTGTTTGAGCAGTGCTACTAACTTCTTCCTCACCAATAGACCTAGTTTTTCAGTTATTTACTTTAAATATTAAAGCTGTTCAATTCTTTAAACATCGCTTAATTTATTATTTATTTAAATTAATAGATCTTCCCCGCCTGCCTGTGAATATTTAGAATTGAGTTTCTCTGTACGTAAATCTCTATATTTCAACTTGCACCAGGAGTCCCCTGAAGCATACCCCCCCCCACCCGGAGGTCCGAACGGGGGAATAGTTTACCTTCGGATATCGAGCGTTTTGCCTTAGAAAGATCCATGACTATTAGAGATATTTTTAAAGTAAAACATAATGTTAGTGGGTCATTCCAACCTTCGTTGCACCCCTCATGCAAGCCAAGGGGGGGAGGGGAGGGGGCGCTCACATTGTTGGTCAGTGAGTCCATCGGACTTGACCGGGCGTAGGCTCAAAATATTCCTAATATTATTCTTTCAAAATTTGATAAGCGAATAACAATGGAATAAAGATTATTCTGTTGTTATGATACTTGAGTATATTTACATAAAAAAAAAAGAAAGAATTTTTTTCTCATTTGTTAACTGAATTTCTGATGGAATAGTCAATGTAAAACAAGAAAATTAGTATAAGCGAATTTTGGGAAATATCAAAGAATCCTTAGCGCCAATGTTTGAAGAGTCTTTTTGAGTTTAAGCATTGCAGAAGAAGTTACAACACCATCAAGAAGCTAATTCACGTAAGTAAAAAAATTTTTTTTTATGTATAAATATTTACTTAAAGAAATCTTTTAATCTGCTCCTCAGTTATTGACTTGGCTATTAGCATAACTAAGATTTTTTTTATGGGGACTTTATAAGAGTAAGAAACTCTTAAGAACCTGTTAAACTGTGGTTAGGTTACGAAGGATGATGGTTTTTTTTTTTGTCTTAGTTGAAGTCGTGACTCAGGGGTACTCCGTACCTCCCCGCTCCTTAAACATATTTACAAAACCACACTAAAAAGTCTACAGCAGTTCCAGAACTCCATCCTTAGGCGTATAGTTAAAGGCACGTCGCTCCAAAGGGCGCGTAATACTAAAATCTATGAGGAGCTGAAACTCCCGTCTATACCGAACTACATTAGCCGGAGGCACATCAAATTTTTTGATGGGCTGAAGGCGTGTAGCAACCCACTCTTTAGAGACATAGTTCCCCCTCCCAGACCTGGGAGGTGGCAAGGCAGTGTCCCCTTGGTCGACCTGCTCTCATTGGCCTAGGGATGGGGTGAGGACTCCCTTGTCCAAGCCTTTCTTCCTTTCTTCCTTCCTCTCCCCCCTTTCTTCTTCCTATCACCTAATCCCTTAAAGCGGTCTCTCCCTGCTTTGAATGTATAGAATCAGCGGCCTTGGCCGGTTTAGAGAACCCGCCTTCAGCGGACTCATTCTATGTATTGCTTAAAATACCTTCGGGTAGAAAAAGTACTATAATTATTTCCGTATATATATATATATATATATATATATTTATGTATTGTATATATATATATATATATATATATATATATATATATATATTGTAAATATTTTTTTTATATAAGTAAATGGAGATTCGAAACAAAAAAAAAAAAAAAAGAACCTGTTAGTTCTTCAATTTGTATTGAAGTGTCATTTCATGATTTAATATTGGCAAAATTGATTTTAAGTGGTCCTCAAATTTCCATTTCATTAAGTTTTCTGATTTAATTTTGTCGGATTTTTTATTTGCTTTTTTTTACAAAAAATAGTTGTGTATCTACCTATATATTAATTTGAACTGAAAATGTATAATAAATTCATTCGCACAGAACAGTATATTACAATGATATAAACTACAGTTACGGGAGTGAATAAATATATATTTTTTTTTTTTTACCTCGAGACGTCAAAAAAAAAAAACGCTGTGAGCAGTCTTCTCGTGGTTCGTATCCCGAGATGACTGAGCTCATGCTGGCGGTGAAAAATCTCTTCTCGCCTGGACTTCTTGAAGTACGTAGAGCCGCGCGTGATGGGTATGGCATGGGCGTCGCAGTTTCTGGCATCTGGTGAAAAGCACAGCTCGCATTTTCACGAAATCCGCATTGTTCCTCTTGGAGAAATCCATCGACTCATCTCTTTTCAACAATATATCTTAGAAAGTTATAAAAGAAAACTTAATTTGGAGTCAAGAGGGCGACCTTTAGAGCGTATACTTAACATTTTAGCATTTGTAATCTTTTTCTGCATTATCAGAATAACGAAATTAAATTTATCTCATCTCAATTTGACGTATCTATGTGATAGAACAAACATTCCTAATATTTGTTATTAAAAATTCGTTGAGCAGCCGTCTTGTGAACATAGATTTATTCAATTATTTGAAGAAAATGTCCGAAGAAAATTTATTTTGGAGTCAGGAGGAAGACCTTTAACCGGTTAATGATTTTAAACGAGCAGCGCTCGCATGTGTTCGGTATACTCTAACGCACCAATCCGAGTGCTGCTCGCAGGTTTCGACATGTTCAAACAAAATCAAAAAAGTATAAATTAAAAATTTCAAATAAAAAAAATATATGAACTTTTTCAATACAACATAAAAAATATGTTTTTGTGTGTGAATGATTTTCGTGGAAAAAAAAACGAGCGTAAAGGGGTTAAAGCGTATATATCAAATTTTATCATGTTTAACAATTTTCAGCATTTGAAAGACAACAGAATTTATCATTTGACAGCAGAATCATAATTTGACGTACCTAGGCGATAGAATCATCATTCCGAACAGTTGCTATTTAAAATGCGTTGAGTGTGTTCAATTATTTGAAGAAAGTAATAGAAGAAAAAATTTATACTTTATAGAGTCGTTTTTTGAAGGATCAAAAAATAAATTTGGCTTAGTAATTAATTATTACATCCTCTGGTCCTTCGAAACACGTAATGATCTACCTTATCCAAAATATTTGATCATCGAGAAAAATATATTTAATAGAAATATTTGATTAATTGTCTCGATCAAATCAAATTTGACGTAAGTCAACGAGATCCCGATTAAAGTAATGTTCAATGAACATACTTCCCCGTGTATACCTCGAAAAATTGCGAGATCACAGGGATATATAAGATCAGTGAAGAGAAAGGATTTGTCTAGCTGGAATGCGTGCCTTGGTAGCTCAGTGGTTAGGGCACCGCGCTAGAAACGCGGGCGACCCGGGTTCGAATCCCGGCCAAGACATATATATATATATATATATATGTAACGGGCTGAGATATTTTTTTTATATATAGATAGTTAGTTAATGTGCATTAGTTACAGCTTTTGTTCAATGCTAAAAATGTTAACGAATTTATATGTATATAAGGAAAGTAATCTGTGTAAACAAATTTTGAATTCTCATCTTTGTGATCAAAAGAAGTATGTTATCATTTGAAGTCAAAAGTTTATTGTTAGTTTTACGTATTATAGAAAATGATTAGCATTTATTTGCTTCTTCTCATTAATAGGTTTTAAAAAGACTTTAGGTTGTAAGGATTTTGTACATTAATATGTAGGTAAATGTTATCTTCTGCCAAATAAGATTTGCTAAGTATTTCTTTTTGTGACTAATTACACCCATGTTCTTTGTATAGGGTTTTGGTTAAAGGCCGTGTAGGTCCTTAACATTTAGTTTTAATAATATTTAAGTAAAAGTTAATTCTTAATAGAAGGTAACGTCCGTTTGTGGAGGCGCTGAGCCAAGCATGCCAGCAGGAAGTGCATCAGCAAATCTCAACGAAAAATCCACGGCTCTTGGACACTTTGAATATAATTATTTAGATTCTTGGGAAAATAATGACCACCAGGGGCAGCACCTGTCAGACGAAGAAAGAAGAGTGCTGACGACAGCTCGGGGAAGCTTAAGTACCCGAGGGTTTTTCCTCTCGTGGCCCAGAGAAGAAGAGTACCTCTGCCGACGGCAGGTGGGGAAATTCGCAGGATGGGGGCGGGACAAGAAGACGGGGACTAGCGAGAAGCCTTGGTTCCGGAGCAAGACGCCAGAGAAAGGTATTATGACCTCTATTTACTGTAGCCTGACTAGACTTGGGGTGAGGCCAGTGGGTGGTCAGTTGAAGATAGAGCCAGTAAATTATTTCGTTGAGAATCGTCGCGTTTGGCCATAAGGCAAGTAGGAATCGTTATTTAAGTATTAATGCACATAGAGTTTTGGTTATTAATAGTTACGAGTTAAGGAATACTGAGGCGAATGTTTAAGTTGTAATTAGTGCCTCTGATTATTATTGTAAATGATAGAACTAGTTTTATTTGAAATTGTCAAATTAGCGAATATGAGATAAGGATCAATGATGGTGGATAATTGATTTGTAACTGTCGTGTAATAGGGAATTCTGGAAAATGTTTTATAATAGAATTAGGGTTTTTATTAGCGGCTAGTAGGTAATGAGTACATTGTAAACATTATTAGTGCATAGGATGATTGTTATAAAGGATACTGTTATGGAGGATGGATGGAGGTTTACTTGTAAATTATTAAGGTTATTAATGGATAAGGAGTGCTGATGGGGAATGCTGACGTTGTAATTATTAGTGCATAGAATTATTGTATAGATAAAGGGTTTGATGATTGTTATATATAGCGGAACTGGTTTTATTATTATTTTAGTGGATTTTAGGACTATGAGTATTGATGGAGAATCAGGTGTATGAGTCTCGTTCACATGTTATTATTAAGTATTATTATTGAGGGTGATTCTTATGTGAAATTAGAGTTTTATTTTCACGATGCTATATGTAACTTTTATTTCAATATATTAGCGTTTGTATTGTGATAGATAAATGTGTGGGGTTTATTTCTTCACCCAGTTTCTCCCTTTACATGTAAGTTTCCCCCTCCCTCACCCCTCCCAGCTCTTGCCCATAGGTAACATATATATCTTGCTTTTAATACACAAATCTTTTGTTGAAAAATATTGTTAAACCATGGATTTTTATTGACCTCCCAGTCTAGATCTGCCGTGTTCAGTCGAATGCAGGGATGGAGCCAAACAGACTGTCGAAGAAAATGCTATATGGATTGACAGGAGGACCTGAGAGCAGGGACTGAATGTCCAGTGGTTTCATAGGGCTACACTGATTTCATTAGCTAGGAGCCATTCCTGCTACTGGATTCAGTGCGGCGAACCATCCACTATAAAAAATGGGTAACGTAACCACAGGCAGAAACCTCAAGGGTGGTTATGGAATTTCTGCTTATTTCATAGCTAAGTATTTTCTTCTTCTTTTACTTCCTCCAAGTTCCTTTTTGCTTCGACTTGTTCTACCCCAGGATAAACTTCTTCTTCTTCCTCCTTGAGCCTGGTTAAAAAGGAAGGATTTTTATTGACCTCCCAGTCTAGATTCGCCGTGTTCAGTCGAATGCAGGGATGGAGCCAAACAGACTGTCGAAGAAAATGCTATATGGATTGACAGGAGGACCTGAGAGCAGGGACTGAATATCCAGTGGTTTCATAGGGCTGCACTGATTTCATTAGCAAGGAGCCATTCCTGCTACTGGATTCAGTGCGGCGAACCATCCACTATAAAAAATGGGTAACGTAACCACAGGCAGAAACCTCAAGGGTGGTTATGGAATTTCTGCTTATTTCATAGCTAAGTATTTTCTTCTTCTTTTACTTCCTCCAAGTTCTTTTTGCTTCGACTTGTTCTACCCCAGGATAACCTTCTTCTTCTTCCTCCTTGAGCCTGGTTAAAAAGGAAGTTTTGCTGATTCTTGGCGCGTTGAGTCTTATCGCTGGTTGATAAATACTCACCTCTAATTTAGTTTATGAAAGACAGTATCTTACGGTTAGGGGTGGTTAGGTTTTTCACTCAAATATGTATCGCAATAAAATATTTGACAGGGTTTGACGAGTCACCACGAACAGGCACTCACATTCGTACTGAAGGCTGAAACTTCGGCACAATTAAAAAATAAGTTTTATTTTAATAACAAAATATCTTATTTTGTGTTATCTTTGACTGCAGCCTTGCCCAGTTCAATCCAACACGAAAAAAAATTGGTTCGAATCGAGGTCGAAATATCTGTGGCTGATGAACATGCAACTGATCCTTTAGGATGTGAGACCCTCTTAGGGCTCACCCAGCCTCTATAGAGTGAATACCAAAAATAGGAGGAAAATTTAGTGGTTGAACAGATCTAGAAAAACCACCTCCCTGCTCAACCGTTCTCCAAGAAACCGTAAAGTCTTAGCCCAAGATCCTTGATATACTATTATATTGATATTGTTCTGTCCTTTAAGACACTATTGTCTATTTTGTAAATAGTGGTACAGCCCCAGGTCCTTGGTTCAAATCCTTCTCGCTCGCAGACTTTTATTAAATCTGTCAGCAGTAGGAGATGGTTCCTCTGGAATCTAGGAGCCTCCCAGGGCTCATCCAGGCTATACACGTATTATTGATTCACAACTGAATAACACTACTAGTGAATCTGACTTCATTAAACAAGATACAATGGTAATACACAAGACGTGTGCGAATAAGGAATAAGAATACTAAAAATTGATTTCTCTATAAAATATAATGCAAAGTTAAGAAATATCGTATTTTTTTGAATGGAGGTTATTAGGAATCTCTAGCTTCCTCATGTTTTATTAAATGGATAACTTTTGAAAAATACATATTTTTTTTTTCTTTCTCACATAAAATGAAAACTAGTTATTAATTTTAAGGAGTGTTACCAGACAACGGCAGGAAAAGGTTAGATGCATATAATAGCTCATATAAAACTAAACAGAAAATGCAGAATACACCCTAATCTTCAGAAAGCAAAAAGTAAAAACAGGTAACTTTATTTAAAGAGAAAAGATATGCCACCGGCCGGGATTCGAACCCGGGTCCTCTGTCTCTCCGTGACAGTGCTCTACCATTTGAGCTACCGGAGTCGCTTACCATCCGGGGACAAACCTGTTCTCTTATCTGATCCCATGTCCCCGTGTTATTGCAATTGTTACACGAGAACGAATGTTCCTTGAACGATACTTAATTTTAGGATCTTATTGAATTACGTCATATTAGTATTGATTAATTTTTTGTTAATTGCTTTAGTTTTTAATTTCAGGTACGTTACCTAGGACTCCATCTGGACAAACGTCTCACTTGGAATCCTGAAAAGACAAGAAACTGCTCGTCGTTTTCGAAAAGACAAGACTGAAAAGACAAGAAACTGCTCGCCGTTTTCGCCTACTTCAACATTTACTGGACAAACGCTCTAAGCTTCCAATAAATTACAAAAGACTCATTTACATGACAGTTATCAGGCCTATTTGGACATACGGAGTTGAGCTTTGGGGCTCTACTAAACCATCCAATTCATCTCGTATCCAATCCTTGCAATCCAAAATCCTTCGTAAAATCCTCAATGCTCCTTATTATGTCACAAACAAACTCATCCATCATGATCTTAATATCCCATATGTTACTGATTTGGCCCAAACTAGATACCTATCCTTCCATGACAAGCTCCATACACACTTGAATCCGCTAGTCTCTCAACTTGCTTTTCATACTATTCCTGATAACCCTCCGAGGCGTCTGAAAAGAAGATAGCCTCGAGACCATCTACTATAGAACTTTTTTGGAGTGCTACCGATGGGTAGTTTCTTCACAAGTGTTTTTCAAGTCGTATTGTACATATAGCAGATTTACTTATTGTAATATTATTATAGTTGTAAATATCAATAAATTAAATTTGAAGTTGAGGTTATACTGGACTGTGGTGGAATGTTGGGTACTTGTGTATTAGCCGGTCCGCATTAAACCTCCTTATCTTGTGTAATCTCTTCTTATCACTAGCCTCATTTGATTAATTTGTGTGTGCGTTATTAAATTGTTTTCTGCATTGTGTTTGTCTTATTCCTTTTGTTATCGTCTATTTAAAATCAAATTAATTGTACTTTAAGAATAGTCGTCTTCAAAAAAAGAAGCTGTGAAATACATCCAGAAGTTCGGAATAATTAGGCATAATGTAATTATGCATTTTAATAAGTACATAAATGGAGTTTTTTTTTTGGAAAGTGTAGGGAACCATTTATAAAAGGATAGGCATGTGGATAGATGGGTCTAGAATCAGCATTTTATTATTACATTCTGTTTATTTTAATTTCCATCAATATGAACAAGAAGGTAGATGTTATCAGTATCTGAATTATCAGTGTTCAGGTTATAAAGAATGGCGAATAACAGTCCCTGCAGACCGGCTATTACACAAGTACCTAATGTTGTCCATCTTTTATTATTCTTGTACCTTACTCTATTCTCCTGTTTCTCCCTTTAGTGAGACTTTTTAACTTTACATCAAAGTTAATTAGGAAACAGCAAACACTCCTGTCAACTCTCGAATTGACAAAAGGATATTGAGACCATTTACAGAAACAAAATTACCAATTGCATTCAATTGTCTTTAACACTGAGTCACGCATTGGACTTGTTTTCTGTTGCTTGTTGTTGCTGAAACTTGGCCAATAGCAAAATATTGCACGCTTATTGTTAATAACACTTTTATAATATATCACTTGTAATTGTATAAATAGAATTGGCGATAATTCGTGTATAATTTATACCGACTCCAGGGATAATAGTTTTGTGTAATGTCACCTCAATATGTTTTGTATTTTTGGAGTGAATACTTCTTAGCCGCATTGAGCGATTTTTGGCTTGGGAAAAACTTATGGACTTAAAGATTAGAATCCGAATCACATAAGAATAACACAGGTCTGCAAAAAAACTTTTTTGATTTAGTTAACTGATCTTTATGTATTTTTTTTTTGCGCTGATTTCAAAAATTACATTGTTTTTTTTTTATCACGTAAGGCTTGCCTACAAAGTTGAAGTTTTTGGAAAAAGTACGAAAAAACGGAAACTTTTGATCAATATTTATTATTTTAACATGAAGTAAAAGCAAAAAAACAAAAAAAAAAACAAAAGATACCTAGCTAAAACGAGCATAAAAGTGATGCACATGTGCTTTTAAGTCATAAGTCTTTGTAAAATAACGTTTTCTTTTTCCATCAAAGCTTCTTTTGGTACTTTTTCGGCTGATTTCTTGTGAATTTTCCTTTTTTAACATCCAACAGCATTCTGCCATCATGCTGACATTCCATCGACCTTGGTATCTGCGCTCCATTTCTTTAATATCCCATATGTTACTGGTTTGGCCCAAACTAGATACCTATCCTTCCATGACAAGCTCCATACACACTTGAATCCGCTAGTCTCTCAACTTGCTTCCCATACTATTCCTGATAACCCTCCGAAGCGTCTGAAAAGAAGATGGCCTCGAGACCATCTACTATAGAACTTTTTGGAGTGCTACCGATGGGTAGTTTCTCCACAAGTGCTTTTCAAGTCGTATTGTGCATATTGCAGATTTACTTATTGTAATATTATTATAGTTGTAAATATCAATAAATTAAATTAAAAAAAAAAAAAGTATTTCAATTTTTTTTATGTTCTGCATTTCTATTTAGTTTTATATCATTTTTTTATCTAACATTTTTCAGCTGTTGCCCCTGTACCTTCCTAATGACAAGCACATTCGTACCTGTGTGTTATGTATCTAATACACCATAGAGGTAGTGGGAGGTTTACTCAGATTAGAGTCTTACTGCCTTCTTAGGTTAGAATGTGCCTTACATGTTTTTATTCCTTTATTATTCTCTTTCTGTCCTTAATATACCTGAATTGGCGAAATATTGACAGGTATTTTTGTTTCATTTTTGGTTGGAATTTTTCCACTAAAGTCTTAACTTTATTAAGCCACAGATAGGACCTGAGGTACCCTTACTTAAGGATATAAGGTGCGCTATGAGGAACCCTTAATTTGGGAAAAAAATTTGCATTAGAGCATATTTTCGGACTTATCACTTCTCTGAACAATCGTGCTCTAGAAACAGAACATTCTCTACCATGTAGTGAACCCAAAGGTACGTTTTTCTTAATTTATTTTAGATTCATCATAAATTAATACGTTTAATTTATAATTTATAAGGCACATAGTATACTCACGTATGGAATGTGCTAACAAATAAACGGTCCTTTCAAAGGGTTACTTTGAAAGGAAAAAAAAAAAAAATTAATACCTTTTTTAAAGGTGCCATTTCTTATCCTTTCCTTGGTAGGTATATTTGATTTCTATAAGAAAGGAGTTATAAGCGAGAAATTGGAAAAAAAAAATTGGGGATTGGGATGAGTGATTCCCGGGATAGTTTTTCTATTTCTGTGATATTATATTATGCTAATATTATATTATATAATATAATTATTAATTAAGAACATTATAAACTTATAGAGAGAGGAGTGAGACATGACTAGATTGTCCATTGACCTAGTCGCGGCCGCTCAACTGGGGCAGTCATCGGGGTCGTTGATCCGATCTCCGCCAGGGTCGCCCTCAACACACGCTCCCAATTCCGAATTTTTTTTTCCTCAAAATTCTAATTAAAATGAGCATTTTTTAATTAATATAAAGAAAATTTTAAAATATTTAGGTTGAAATAAAAAAAACAACTGAAAGTGTAATTTATTTTCATTTAATGTGTCATTCGGAAAGATAGAAATTAAATAATGTTGAAGAAATTGGTCCGGGTAGAGGTCACTGAATGAAATTTTCAAGTAATTTCAGAAGATCTTTATTGATAGCCAACGTTTCGACCTACGCTGTAGGTCTTCTTCAGGGCTATATGCAAAATACAGACAATTTAAGAAAACGGTACGAATATATTAAATCATTTTAAATATAGATAAACTAAAAGAAGGTGAATACAGGCAAAAAAAATTGATAAAGATGTACAGTAAGGTAATTATGAAGGTTAAAATGTAGAAAATAATAATAAAACATGAAGAAAATAATAATAAAACAGAAAGTGTTGACAGTTAAAAAATAAAGGTATTACAGAAAAAAAATAAAAACTGAATATACAATAGGAATGTTAAATGATATGGATAAATTAGAAAGTGATAAGAAATACGCACTAAAAATTATAGGTAATAAAAAAGAAGAAATAAAAATTGTAAAATTATAATTTTGCATTATAAATTTTACATTACATTATACAAAAAATTATAAATTTTACATATAGCCCTGAAGAAGACCTACAGCGTAGGTCGAAACGTTGGCTATCAATAAAGATCTTCTAAAATTACTTGAGAATTTCATTCAGTGACCTCTACCCGGACCAATCATTAAATTATCATAGGTCAACAATTATCATCAATAGAAATTCAATAGTTTAATATTTAGTAATACAATTTATTTATCACGTTAAATACTTACTGTATTGTATTCCTTTCAAAATAGGGTTATTCCACGGTTTGATGGATAACAATACGTCCAATATTTCAAGAACATATTCCTAATTCATAATCCAGAGTATTTGTATATATTTGCAATATCTGTGAAGTAAAACAAACAGTACTGTTTAAATAAATAGATAAATATTTGCCTAATGGTCGACACGTGTTTGAGCCTTAATAATAATACTGAGGCTAGGCAAGTAGGAACAGAAGATTATTTATTGACACTGAGATTTATTTGAAGCAATTCCTTTCTAGATAAAATACTAGTCCTCAAATACCATTCTATATATAATTTCTATTATCTATATATGAAGATTCGAAATGTCCCTCTACCGTTTTAATACTTAGAAAGGGAAGTGATAGGCTAACCCGCAAGACAGGGAAATTTTCACGGAGGGTAAAGGAGTTTGTTCGGGAGCAGGTGTAACAAATAATTTTATTTTCTAATAATTTTAATCTATTTAAATATATTTTTTTTATACTTTATTCAATGTCATTTACAACTGTATTATGTTAATACAATCAGTAAATAAAATGAATGTGTACAATGACATGAAATGACTAATAGAGAAACTACCCGGTGGTATTACTCAAATAGCAAGTTCAACTTAATAGATCACGAGGCCATCTTCTATTCAGACCCCTCGGAGGATTATCAGGTATTGAAGAAGTCGCTAGGCTTGAAACCAGTAGGTTTCAATGAAGTTTGTCATAAAAAGATTGATACCGGATTCAGACCAGCTCAGAAAAGGCCATTAAGGTCATATTTTGCGAAACTTTGACGATTTAGTGCAGTCCCAAATCTCTATTCCCTCTTTTTAAATATAAAAAAAAACACATTTTAGTAAAATAATATTTTCTGGGCATTGCTTAGCAACGAATGGAGGGACTACTTTCTAGAGTCTTCTGTCGAGCTTGATCAGTTAAATTATAAACATTTTAAAAAATTAGTTAATCACAAAGCCACGCTACCCGATTTCTTTTAGCCGTTACATAAAATATAGCTATTTATGGATTGGAATAGAATGCTTCGATTTAAAGAATAAAAAGAGCTACATATGATTGTGATATTTTGATATTAGGATTATTTTTTATGGATTCATTTGCTTGCATCAATGGTCATTTTCTTAAAACACACACTTTCCCCGATTTTCCTTTTTTTTTTTAATTAACAAGAGAAGTATAATACCTACAGGCCTCGGTCTTAAATGAAAGCTAATCGAATTTATTAAAGCTTCATTCCCCATGAATTTCATCGTAGGATGACTCCTTCGGCCGGTGTTCATCACGTACGGTGTTCCAAGTGGGAGCGTAACTCAGCATCTATTAAAGCTGCAGAGCCGTAGTTGGATTCAAATCAAAATTTTCCCATCCGTTTTTTCGGTTGCAATCTTGGATTTATTTTACTCAGACATGCCCTTACAACATATAAAAAATGCAGCTTTCTTCAATTTATTGCGACCTAAAGCTCTTTTTTGGTACTTGGGCGCTGGACTATATTATTTCGATACTCAGAATGCAGACATTTTTAAGATATACATAAGAAATTTGAATTGTATATAAATTTTTAATCTATACAATATTTATTTTTGAATCATTCATTCAAGTGAGTAAAAAACCTTTTTCCAGTCATTTTTTTCTTTTATGTTAGAGAAGAATCTATTCACTATTTTAATTTTTCCCCTTACATGTCACCATATTCTTGTTACTGCAACGTTTTTTATATATTTTTCTGTTTGTTTCTCTCTCATAGCCCTGAAGATGGCCTACATCGTAGGCTGAAACGTCGGCACACAATAAATAAGTATACACTTATTAAGGCGTTTTTATTGACTGCACCCCCAACTATTTCTTCCTTAGATTAAATTTTTTTCTTTATTTAAAAATACGTTTCAACTTATTAAGTCATTTTCAATTTTCTTTTCTTATAAGTCTATTTTTATTTAATTTAAATATTTTTACTCATAAATTCCAATGAATACATAAGTTATAAAAACATGCCCTAAAATACTGAAAATAAGTATAGATACCTTTTAATAGTTGTCCAGTAACATCCACAAGAGAATTAAAATAAAAAAATATTTATTTAATAAAAAATTCTTAATATCTCAAAACAATACTAAATCTGTACTGATGTTATAATTGGCTTACTAGGGGATTGCTAAATACGTTCTAAACTTAACTAATAATTTTTAAAATGGGATTGAATAAGTATAGATACCTTTTAATAGTTGTCCAGTAACATCCACAAGAGAATTAAAATAAAAAAATATTTATTTAATAAAAAATACTTAATATCTCAAAACAATACTAAATCTGTAGTGATGTTATAATTGGCTTACTAGGGGATTGCTAAATACGTTCTAAACTTAACTAATAATTTTTAAAATGGGATTGAATATCCTCTAGTTAGAATGTAAAGACATGAATCTCTCCACAGTTGATATGTTAGGAAAACAGGAAGAATAGAAATTATTGACAAAAAGTATGACTTTACAGGGGACTTACTTACTTACAGTGGGAAACTTAAAATTTCCCTATCCAGGTTTAATTAGAATAGGGACTTTAACGAGTACCTTACGTTGTACTAGACCGGGACACCCATTTTATCTCCCCACTGAAGGACGGCACAACCAAGTATTTTTTACTACCTTTAAAAATACTAAGGCCATCTGCCGGGCGGCTAACCTGCGATCTAGTAGTAGTCTAGTAGTGATATGTATTTATTTATAAGATTCATACATAATTCCAATTATACACTTGTAATTATAAATTATTGGAATGTACAATACAACGAACTGTATACACAATTTTAACATCTACTTGTGTTATCCTGGGATATTTTAAGTAATATTGCAAATTACAGTATTACTTTCGGCATCGATATTACGCTGGAGTGGGCGAGGGTCATTAACATGCAATGTGCATTAAAACATTCAAAAAGTGCAGGTGATGTGTTGCGTGAGCTCTAACATCATTATGTTTATGTACATGTATAGGGCTCGTTGTTACACCGCTCGTAAACACGAGATAGCTGCACCTTTCCTCTGTTCTAAGGCCATTATATTCAAGGGTTGGATTCAACAGAAAAATTTCTCTTCAGGATTTGCATTTCTATTTAAAGAAAGGGAGATCCTGAGAGAGAAATCGAGTATTGAAAAAGATAAAATCAGGGTGTAACAATTTCTTAATTAGTTGTAACATACTCTGATTTTAATTTTTTAATAATAAACCTTATTTATCTCTACATTCAATAAAAAAGTATATAGTGATGTATTATTATTAATTTTTCTTTTGCCTAGTTTTTAATTTAATGAAAAATATTTAATAAATATCCGAAAAAATACTGTGAATGAGCACTGACCTTCTATACACATGTGATTTTAAAAGGAGCTATTTCAATATGGAATTTTGTGTCCTGTCGAAATTTAGCTTTAACCTTTTGAATCTTCGCTCTAAGCTCCCAATTAATTACAAAAGATTCATATACACGACAATCATTAGACCCATCTGGACTTACGGAGTAGAGCTTTGGGGCTCCACTAAGCCATCGAATTCGTCTCGTATTCAATCCTTACAATCCAAAATCCTTCGTAAAATCCTCAATGCTCCTTACTTTGTTACGAACAAAGTAATCCATAATGACCTTAATGTCCCGTTTGTTGCTGATTTGGCCCGAATCCGATATCAATCTTTTCATGACAAACTTTATTTCCACCCAAACCCACTAGTTTCAAACCTCGCAACCTTTTGAATTCCTGATAATTCTACGAGGCATCTGAAAATAAGATGGCCTCGTGACTTCTAAGTTGAACTTTTTATTTGAGTTCTAACACTGGGTAGTTTCTCAACTTGCCTGTATACAGTTGTAAATTTCAATAAATACAATATAAAAAAAAACCTTTTAGACTTGGTTGTTATCATTGCTGACGACTTAGTGGTTAGTAATAAAAAACAGATAATTTGTGTATTATACATCATTTATCCAGCCCCGATAAATATAATACATTATATACATTATACAGGAAAATGATTTTGACATAGGGTTACAATTAATTTACCATTACTACATGTAAGCCATAAATCTACAGCCCAGGTGAATAACTGGTTAAGTCAAATTTTGACCAGAACTAGTTTTGAACTGTTTGTTAGTTTTTGAACTTGAGAGAGGCAGAATTGTGTCGGACTTGTAGTTTTTGGCTTGAAATGGTGTTGAAATATAAGCAATAACTCTTTCTCTCCATTTCATCTCGAAGCACAAAAAAAAATCCTTTTAGAGAAAATTTGACTTAAACACTTATTTACCGTGGCTGTGGTTATACGACCTACAGATTGAGTTTACTGGGTTTTTTTCTATACACAAAATAAATTAATTTAAGAAATATCTCCTTTTATAATCTCTAGATCATCCAGTTGTCCGTATAATCTGCGTAGCATTCTTACCAAACTGTTTAAAAATTTTTAGAGTAATCCCCAAGGTTTCTTCGAAGTAAAATTCTGACGCCATCTATTAAGCCGAAATGCTTTTATGACCGATGGAGGTTGACCGTTAGCAGAAATTTCCACGACAACGAATTTTCCTTCTGAAGAAAAACTCAGCGATTTTGTCCTTCATATTAATTGAAACATTATAATGCTTCCGGTAATATTCCGGTTTTTACCAAGAAATCAGAAACAATGCTATACTGTTCCATTGTTGTTGGTTTAGCGGCCTTATATGTTTCGGAGGACAATAGACCTCGGAAGGTGCGAATTCCCATTGAAGGGTCACCGTTATACGTGGCCATCTTCTTTTCAGACGATTCGGAGGATTATCGGAAATTGAAGAGGAAGCTAGGTTTGAAAAATAAGCAACAGAGAGACACTGAACTGAAAATATATTAATCTTTATAACGGTGCGTAGACCCAGGTGGGCCGGGCATTCCCGAATAGGAAGTGATATATGGGAAGATGTTAGGCTGCAGGGAAGAATCCAGGAAGCCAATTTCACTCACAGCAAACAGGAAGTAAAGAAGAACGAGAAGCAGATGGCAGGACGAGAATGAGAAGAAAACGTGAGAGAGGAAGTTGGGGATCCGCAACTGGACGAATGTGGCATAGATTAGCTTAAAGTGGCAGAGGATCCTTCCAGAGGCCAAGGGTCTACCTGGTCTATACCTTCAGCAAGTGAGTAACTTTATAAACATTCTTCTATATAGCCATCTAAGGATTTATAAATATATTTTTTTTCAACGGAGAAAATAGCCAAAATCTGAAATAAATATATATTAAGAACCATGTTACACCACTGACAGAAAAGTAAGTCAAGTTTGTAAAAGATGACTTAGGTCTCAAGAAACCAGGAAACTGCAGCATTCCATGTTAGGAAGGAGTATATTGAACGGAAAGACTAATATGTACAAGATTTGCCGCATAAATGAGAAGCTCAATAAAGTCGATAGAAAGAATGAATTGACTGAGCATTTTGTGAATACTAACCATGCTAGTGAGTTTGACAAAATTAGAGTGGTCAAAAAGTGTAATAATACGACAATATGAAAGATATTCGAAGCAATCGAAATAGTACAGCAACCGAAAATTTCAACAGAGAAGATGGATATAAATTATGTAAGTTGTGGATCTCGAACATACCATTGGCCTAGAGGAACACAAAAACCTGAAAGAAAAGAAACCTCATCAGAGGTTCGTCCAATCAGAGACCATGATAAACCTAGCCAATCAGAAAGTAACCGATCAGATCACTGGAAGAATAGGCTCCACCTTCGGATCCAGAAAGCTATAAGCATGGAAGTATAAAAAAACATTGTCAGTCTCTGTTATTATTGCTAAATATTACAACTCTACTATGGCTAGCTTTTTATGATTTGCATTAGCAATTTAAGATAAGACTTTTTAAAATTATAAATATACATTTTTAGAGGGACAGACCAGTTTAATTAGTGATTCTCGTTTTTGGTTAATTTTAGCAGGAATTGTTTAACAATTACAGAACATATTTAGTTCAATAATGGTACTCTTATCGAACCAAAGGTTTCATTTCAACTCATTGTATTAGTATATCAATCGACAAAGCAGTTTCATCGTGCAACAAGTGATACATTTAGGTCATTGTGGAAGACTTTATTCGTAACAAAGTAAGGAGCATTGAGGATTTCACGAAGGATTTTGGACTGTAAGGATTGGATACGAGAGGACTCCTATGGCTTATTGGAGCGCCAAAGTTCTACTCCGTAAGTCCAAATAGATCTAACAATTATCATATATGTATATGAGTCTTATTGATAAAGTTACCTTAAATTTACTTGTATTTTTAGTCTAGTATGTGGATTCCAAGTTGAAGATGTAAGTTGTTTTGTGAAGATAAAATTCTATTAAAGAATACTGGAGGGCAGGAAGTCATTGGTTTCGAAAGAAAGGTAGAGGTAATTTGACAGGATTTTCAGGAATTTATTTTTTTATTCCAGTTTTGAGATCATTCCAGATTCTCTAAGGTCCTTTAAAAATATAAAATGTTGTTAGATTTGTTTTAAGTTGATTTATAAACATTTTGTAGGAAATAAGACCTGTGTAAAAAGGCTCACATTGTGTGCAAATGTTCAAAATTAGTCCACTGTGAGTTTATAGACTCAGTTTTATATAAATTAATATAAAATTTACTACATTTAACATTTAAATAGATTAAACCTTTTTTTTTACTACGAAATATGCCCAAGATCGTGGATTCGAAGCCCAGCAAGTGGCCTTTGGAGTTTTAAAGGAAGTGAAAAATGCCGGCAGGTTATGCCGTCCTTCGGAGGGGGCACAAAAAGGAAGTAAGAGGATTACGCTTCCTTAAGTAAAAAAAACTCATTTTGGGCAAAATTTGACTTGACCGCTTATTCACCTGGGCTGTAGATATAATCTATTGATGTATGACAATACCTACTTTATACATAAACGAATAGTACTGCTACTCTACAATGTTACCAATATTAAATACTAGTTTCGGCAGGTAGCATTCTTCCTTTGCCGCATTGAAATTTAAATGCATTCTGAAATGCCTGAATTTAAACAGGAAACGATAAATCTCATCTTGACCTAGCGTTTTTATTTGAATTGATTTGTGAAAATTGATATAAGTGGATCAATAAATGTAGCCTAGCGGGAAAATCCGTACAGTTTTATAAAAAGTAGTTCATATATTGTTGGAAGATATAGAGTGCGCTCCTCAAAAATATGTGAATGTATATGAATCCTAATTCACTGTCGGAAGACATTTAAATAGTGTCAATTACTTAATAATATGTGAATGAGTGAGGTGAGTGGCCCAGTATCAAGCGATTTAAGGAAACCTTTCCTTGGCTGTTGCGACAGGATGTAGACCATCCTTTGACATGCTGTTACTGTTTTTTTTAAATATATGTTTATATCTAATATGATGGGTCTTTTCCCACATGGCTTGCCATCTCTTTGCTGTTTCCTTTCTAAGAGGTCTACCGAATCCTGGTGGAGTGAGAACCGTGGTGGCTCCGGCCAGGAAGTATAGGCGCCTTTCAGTCTGCCTTAACTGTTACTTTTCTTATCCTTGTTTCTTGACTTTGAATTTGCCATTCTTTTAACTTTTTGGCCTAATATCCTTCCATATTATTGCAAATAAAGATCAAGGTATAGAATAACGACTTATGATCATAACTTGCCACATTCCATTAGCTATCGTGACAATCCAGGTTAATTTTTTTTTTATGTTCACGTTTTCAAGGATCCATACACACACAAATGATTATAAGACATATGTTCTGCACCCTAAAAGGCTTGTTTTCATTGATGACTAAACTAGATCCTCCATCTTGGCCTGCCGGAATTGACTTCTTTCGTGAAATCGGTTTGGGGGATGAACCCGACCGGTTGGCAGATGACTCCACGACCATTAGAGTGAGAAAGAAGCCTGCAGCTGGAGTCCAGGATACCAATTATCCTTCCCGTCCTTCGACAAGATCCTTTCCCACAGGTGGTTTCCAGCCAGCCTCTTCTCGCGGGGCCATCTTTTACCAATTTCCTCCTCCAGGTAGAGCCATCTGCATCTTCCTCTTTTTTTTATAGAAATATTTCCAGCCCCTACCTTAGCTCCTGCCTCTAAGTTTAAAGAAAAGGCTATTCTTCCTTATGCACATTTAGAGACAAAAGGACGAAAGGATGTCAGGGATACATACATGGACTGATTGATATCATTAAATAGAACTCAGTTCGTTAAGCGCTGCTCAAGATTCTGGCTGGGGCAGATGAATTGTTTAACATGTTACCAAAAACGGATGAACCCTGTCGGATCTGCAGATCGTCGTATATATATATATATATATATATGTGTATTTTATAGAAGTTGAGTAAACACGAATATGTGCATAGGTTTTTGTGTTTGTATAAATATGTAAGGATTGTGTTACAAGTGATCTGTCGGATTTGGGTTTGGTCAGGTGACCGTGGTCTGAGGCTTGTAAGCAGAGATTTGTGGTATCAGCATCGAACCTTTGGATGTGCTAAGCATTATTATTTTTAATATAAATATGTATGTGTTCATCTTTATGTGCCTGCATAACCCAGTCCCGGGACCCCCCCCCAGGAGGGTCCTAGATCCCATATGATCCATCTCCCACCGCAAACAGACTAAATAAAAGTGACTGCCTGCAGCGGGATTTGAACCAGGATTTCCGGCATGGCTACTCAGTGCTCTACCACTGAACCAATCCGTTCCCCTAACTAACTATACATATTATACCTATCATAAAACAAAGTACTCGGCCGCGTCTGTTCGCGGAAACTCAATAACTACTGCACGGATTTTCATGCGGTTTTCACCAATAGATAGAATGACATACCAGAGGACTTTAGATTTATAGTTTGTCGAGGTTTTATGTAAATGGGTTGGAATATAACGATAATTGTCGGAAATGTTGGGAAAAGTATAACCACCAGGGAGGTTTCAATGAAGACGCTGCCTAATATATCTTATCTATCTATCTATACATATTATAAAACAAAGTCCTTGGCCGTGTTGTCTGTCTATTCGAGGTAACCTTTTTTGTTTATAATAGCTACATAATGAAATACATTAGGCAGACAGACATATAGCCATTATAAGTCATCCTACCCGTGCAAAGCTGGGGCGAGTCGCTAGTAAATACTAAAATTTTATTAATAATTTTTATTTAATCCACGCATATGATACATAAACATAATTTAAATTTTCTTTTAGGATTCCACGACCACTATTATTACAAAAGACTTTATTTCTTCTGGTTTAGACCGTGTAGATAAATTTATCGCCTACGTTTCGTCAACCATGCTGCTGACTTCCTCAGGGCTGAGATGAGAATGAGCAATTTATCTACACGGTCTAAACCAGAAGAAATAAACGAAGTCTTTTGTAATAATTTAAATTGTTTATATTGATTTAACAGTTTGCTGTTTAAATAAATAATTGTTCAACAAGAAAAAACATTTCATTTTAAAGAATATGCAATAACATTTTCGAAGGTATAGTTAACATTTAACAATAAATATTAACTTAAACTAAATAATTAATTAAGAAGTTTTGTATATATTCAATACGCCTACTTTGCTATCGGCCTTGACGACACGAAAAATATTTCAAAACTATAAAAATGTAAACTCGGACTGAACAGGATTCCTACAGTCAATATCTACAATCTTAAATAAAATGCACGTTTTTTATCGATTCTTAGGCTAACAAACATCGATATTTTTAAACCAGTGCTTCACTACTTTTATTTAAGCCCTTGTAAGAATTTCAGAATCGAAATAAAGAATCATAATTTATAGATATGCAAATATATTGAGTCGTCTTGATCAAAATCGATTATTTTCGAGAGCGATTTATCGATTTTTGCTTATAAAACAGTAAAATCGACAAAATTCGTGTTATGAAGTTTTGAATGGGTATTTAGTGATGGCGTGAGAGGTTGGTAGTTTTAAAATTGTAAAACTTATTTCTAATCTGAGTACAATTAAATGAGGGGGAGACAGGGTTGAGCGTGAACTCCGAAAAATTAGGTGCCTGCACCACCATTGTCTCAGAAATTATAGTCATTACGGTACACTTGCATACACATACACATTACCATACACTTGCATACACATACACATTACCATACACTTGCATACATACCACGGCCTTGCATGAGTTGTAATGGTACAGGTTTTTTTTTTTTTCTATCTTATGAATATCGATGAATGCGATGCGATGAATGTACTGAATGTTACCGCTTCCAGTCTTAAAAATAAACCTGAACCCTTTTTAATTATGATTTTGATGGAAAAATATCAACAATACTACCAATCTACTTCGATGATATTTTAAGTTTTACCACAGAATAGTAAAATTTAAATCCGTAGTTAATGTGGTTCCGCAAATATCATCTAAAAATCTAATATAAATTTTAATAATCAGAAAGATTGAATTGTTTAAGCTCCTCCAATATTTATGAATTAATATATAAAAATGGAAAAAAAGCATTCCAAAAACTTAAAACTAATAGAGACAGAGTACTATCTTAGCAATATCGTAACTGTTGCAACTAGATCGGTTTGTTGCACGGAATCTATCTCTTTGGTTAGGTAAATCCCTAAACATGCAGGAAGAACATATCCTGCATCCATGACAAAAGAAGAAAAGAACTATAAACCACAGTGAATCACAATCGGAGTAAAGCCAGAAGAAAGCATGATACGCTAGTTTGGCCATGGGAAAAAATGGGTGAAAGGACAGGGAGAGCAGACTACGTGGCGAGAGCTGAAGGATGGAGGATAACAGGAAGGTTGAGAAACATATGGGAAGGCGGAGGAAGGCTTTAGGGGGAAGAGGTTATGAGTCAGATGGTCCAGGGTCCAGGTACATCTTAGGATCCTCGACATCCATCAACGGTGGAAGAGGAAAAGATTAAGAAGCCTATGAAAAAAGTCTCATAAATGGAAATACTATATTTATATCGCTCCTTCAAAAGAAAAAAAAAAAGAAAAGAAAAACCTGTACCACTACAACCCGTGAATGGGTCTGGGGTTCAATACATGGTAGAGACTGTACTGTTTCATGGACAACGATTCTGCAAGGAGGTGATTTGTCCAAGGTCATGCTCAACCGCCAGATACGCTCCCCTCTTACGTTATGGATGACTTTATTCTTAACAAAATAAGGAGCATTGAGGATTTTACCAAGGATTTTGGATTGTAGGGATTCGATACGAGAGGAAGTCGATGGCTAAGTGGATCCCCAAAGCTCTACTCTGTAAGTACAAATAGGTTGTATGATGGTCATGTAGATTAGTATGTTGTAGTTAATTGGGAGCTTAGAGCGTTTGTCTAGTAAGTGTTGAAGTAGCCTGAAACGTCGAGCGGCTTCTTTTCTTTTCAGCCTTGTATGAGGATTCCAGGTTAATCTTTAAGGACACATAACTCAAAAATGTCAAATTTTAGTCATGACGTTGTTATGTTGAACGAGCGATATGTAAGTCGGTTCTTTAATCTATAAAAAGTCACTTACTAGTATATAGTCACAATGTAAAGTTAGTAATAAAATTGTTTTTGTATTCGAGAATACTATTAAAACGAAACGAATTCAAAGTTGATACCCTGCCCTGAAGATGGCCTATATCATAGACTGAAACTTTGGCACAATATAATAAGTTATTCTTATATTGTGTAATTATCGACTGCACCCCCTGGCCGTCCCATACTATTACTATAATTATCCAGTCAAATATTGTTTGCCAAAAGGTTAAAACCTGTTGATCAACTCGAAGTGTCAACTTGCCGAACTGATACCTAAAACTGAAAAGACGTAAACATATATAATAAAATGAGACGAATGAAGGTACTCACGTGGTTGACCGAAGGCTATGACCTTATCCACGGCCAGTTCTGCTTCTTCTTCGTCCTTCTGGTGCGCCTGGTCCGCCTGGAACTGGAACTGGTCATAGAGACCTTCCAGCGGAGGTATGTTGGGTCGGTGCCGCCCCGTGATGTTGGGGGCCTGCTGGAGTCCCAGCGTCTCCAGGATCTGCTCCTTGATCTGGCGGAGGGAAAGTTCCCTTTGCTGGGATCTCGCCAGGAAGCAGGACGGGCACCCGATAGCCTCGACGAACAGGAGTACGCCGATCACAAGAGCCAGCTCAGCCATCCCGCCCCAATGAATGCATCCCCCTGTGCCCTGCAACACAACGTTACGCACTCTTATTATTGAGTTTCTAAAGTTAACACTACTTCCATCGATATAATATAATACAACGATAAGTTGGATCATTCTACAGCTTAACAAATAGACCAAAGAAATTTTATTTGTAATATGGATATCTGCCCTCGTGAACAGGTGGTTAAGTCGATTTTTTTCCAGAATAGGTTACTTATACCTTATTACTTGTACTTAAAGAAGCGGAATATTATTCTAGTAGTTTTTAGTAAAAGCAATGAATTCATTTCAAGCCAATACCTGAATTAGCCATAAAAACGGTGCCGCTTTCTATATGTACAAGAGATTAATTTTGAAGAAAATTCTACTAAACCACTATTGAAGAAAGTTCTACTTAAAATTAACCGAAGTCATATATATAATCATAAGAAGGCATGAAACTGTAGAATTCATCGACTCCTCTTTTAAATGTACTTACTGATTCTGCAATAATGCATAAGGAGGAGATAAAGAATAGAATAGAATATAAAATAATTTTATTCCGGGACCAGGTCCCATTAGAATAACATATCGTAGAGTAATAATAATAATCCCATTGGTAAGAGGCTACGTAACAAAAATCATATGGAATTTACTTAAATACATAAAAAGTAAATAGCACCCAAAATATAAGCTCTTTTCATTAAAAAACAACAGCATAAGATTACAAAAATTAAACAAAAATATAAATAAATAAACGCAAAATAATAATTATAACTGTTAGAGAGCATCTGTTTGGGATTCAGGAGATTGGAAAAGCTTGGGGTTGAATGAGGATAGGGAAGAAGCATGCCGGATATAGGTGGTAATGAGTTGCGCACTGTGGTGGAGTGGCCGAGAAAGGAACACTCGGATATTTTGCTTCTCTAGGGATGAGTATAAGGTAGAATGAGCGAGATCTTGTTTCTTTGTATTGGATAGTGGAGTTGTACTGCATGCAGGTGTAAGAGGGATGTTGAGAGTTGACGGATTGGTATAAGAATGAACCGATACAGTGATAGAAGATATCAAGATATGAAGGTACAGTGAGTGAAAGAACAGTCTTCCGTTGGCTTGAAAAAGTTCGGTCTGGAGACTATGACCTACCAGAGAGTACCATGACGGAAACATGGGAGACCCTGGTTCGAGTCCCGATCCTGGACATATCTTTTCTTTTCAATTAAAAATATTAAGTAGAATGCAACAGGAAAAGTCCCAAAATGTGAAGTCATGAGTCTTTAAAAAAATAGAAAAACTAACCAATCAAGGCTTCGTCTATTCAGGCATCATCAGGAAGGAGAGAAAAATCACATCATTGTAGACATTGCGCAGCACATCTTACATCATCAGTCCAAACAGAATCACCAAATAGAAACAGCAACCTCAATCCAAACCGGTCAACAAACAATTCTAGTTTGTTTTGTCTGTTCGAGTTGTATATTGAGTCTGTTCGAGTTGTATATTGAGTCTGTTCGGACTGTTCATATGAGATGTGCAGCACTTTGTGTTCTTTGATGTGATATTTCTTTTGGTTTATGCCTTCGATCTATGGATTTGAACCCGTAACCTTCAGCACTTGATCATTCTACACCCAAAACTACCCTCTCCCAATTAGAATATAAGCAGTTGAAATATTCAAATGAACCAACTTGAAGAGTCTGAATCATCTTCGTCATCTCTTACCACTTGAAACCCGTAGACTTCTAGTTACTTCATTAATTTCCTCTCATTTGGACTATTGCTGTACAGTATATGGAGGTGTCACTGAAGATCTCGATGCAAAATTAAAACGGTTGATCAATTGCTTCGTTCGTTTCAACTTTAGGATCCCGAGAGACGCTCGTATCACCCGATATTACGAAGAGTTGAAGTGGCTTTACCCTTCCTATCGCCTTAAGTTCTTCCTAGCTTCCTTTCTTTACCAAGTTATCCAATCCCGCTGACCCTCATATTTTTCCGATCTCCTTGAATTCAAAACCTCGGTCCACTCTCGTAACACCTGTATTTGGCTCTCAGACCAACATACAGCTTTTGACTGGTCTTTCCTTATCCGATCCTCATCCTGTCGAAACTCTATCCTTAGTACCAATAATTGTCCATCTTCAAATACTGTATATAATCACCTCAAATCCTCACAATTCATAATCTACAATTTTGTGACTAACTGGTTATTGATGAATGAATGGTGCATTCATTATTACATCCAGTTATTTCTGGAATTTTATCTTCTTTCTTTATACTTTTGTCTTTTTGTTTATTTTTTCTCAAAATGTGTGTAAAGGAAATAGTTTTGTTTATTTGTAATAATGGTTATATTTTTTTCTTGAGAGCTAACTCATGATTTATTTTTATATAGTTAACCGACTTAATTGTAATTGCAAGATATTATGGCTTATATTTTATTATTGTATTATTATTCGAAAGGAACTTGTCCCAGAATAAATAAAGGCTTTATTATCATTAAATGTATCTTTAGACAACATGTTATGAATAACTACTAACAAAGAACTTAAATAAATAAACTCAAATAAATTTTATATTTAACTTTGTTTCTTGGGACTCAACTTAGACAAGCGTCTTACTTGGAACCCTCACACAAGACTGAAAAGACAAGAATCAGCTAGACGCTTCAACACATACTAGACAAACGCTCAAAGCTTCAGATCAATTACAAAAGACTTATATATGTGACTGTTATAAGATCTATATGAACTTATGGAATTGAACTATGGGGCTCCACCAAACCATCGAATTCCTCTCGTATCCAATCCTTGCTATCCAAAATCCTTCACAAAATCCTAAACGCTCCTTATTTTGTCACAAATAAAACCATCCATAATGACAACGTTCCATATGTTACCGATTTAGCCCACTCCAGATACCTATCATTCCATAATAAACTTCAAACCCACTAGTTTCCATCCTTGCATCCAATTCCATCCCGGACAATCCTCCTAGGCGTCTGAAGAGAAGATGGCCTCGGGACCTTCTATTATAGAAATTTTATTAGCGTGCTGCCAGTGGGTAGTGTCTCCACATGTCCTATCATGTTTTAGTTACTCTTACAGCAATTGTACTAGATGTATATATTACAGTTGTACAACTCAATAAAATAATTTAAAAAAACAAAAAAACTTTGTTTCTTAACATGATTTAAAAATTTAAAATAAATATTAAAACTCGGAATAGTCCTTGAGTGCAGTGTATGTAAAGCAATCAATAGATCGAACGCTTCCTGAATTACTCTAAATATAGCAAAAAGTGAATTTGTACCATAAATCTATGATGAGACTGTATGGAGCCGGCGATAGTTATTTCTATGACCGGGTTGGACTCCACACCCATAATTTGTGTATTGATTATTTCATTTTCTTTTGGAATATACATACTTCTTCAATGACTTTTTATTTATTTTTTAAATGGTCTATTGAACATAAAGTACACGTATAAAGTATTAATTATTAAGAAGTAGGTCGAGAGTACGGCGAATTAAATAATTGACGCTAATAACTAATAATTATCTTTATACTCTGTTATTTTCCATCATCAGTGCATACAAATATAAAACAAAATATCAACAGAAGTAGTAACAATGAATAGTTACTTTGGTTGAAGAATGTAATAAAAAGAAAGAAAATAATATATAAAATTATGATGATTATTAAAAGTTAACAAGAAGGAATGATTGTACTTATTCTTAAATCTCAGAATTTCGTAAAAAATAATATTTATAAAGTAATTTAATATTATGGGAGGGGGTGGTTCAGTGGTTGAGCGCAGGATTCTTATGTCGAAGGTTCCGGGTTCAAATCCGGCTTTGGCTTGGATTTCATGGATGAATGAACCCACGGATGGACCATGTGGAATCTGTAAGCCATCTGGGGTTCACCCAGCCTAGGACTCTTTTACGGGTGGTCACTTTCTTCTTCTTCCTCCAACTCCTGTGTGCCGCTAAGCGTGGAGTTGCAGTCTCTGTCCACCGAGCACATTGGTTTCTGTCTCTTGCAATTATTCTCATCTCTGGAATGGTAAGTCCTCTCGTTGCACCCAGTTTCCCAATGTAGTCGGAGTACATACATCTAGGTCTACCACGAGGGCGTCTTTCTTCCGGTCTATTCCATCCAAAGATCCACCTGGTCTTTCGGGTATCACTCGTGCAGAATGAGTCTGCAGAAGACATACCCAAACCATGCAGCTCTTCCAGGATGCCCCGCACTGATCTTACTCCAAAATCCTCGCGAATCCTGTCATTTCTTATACAGTTCCTCTTGGTCCTGCTAACCATCCTTCGGAAGAATCTCATTTCAGCAGCTCCCATCCTGCTTGCATGTTTATCGAGGGTGGTCAAACTTTCAGATCCATACAAAAGACTGGAAGGAAAACCGATTTAAATATCCTAATTTTGGCATTTCTGCTTACTATCTAGTAGTACAGCCCATTTGCCTTCATCACCCGATTCAGAACCTCCTGGTCAATTATACCACAATTGCTCATGACTGTCCCTAGATATGTGTAGGTGTTCGTTTATAGGGGTTTGCCATCACACTAAATCCTTGAGGTTTTCCCTTCCTACACCCATAATTTTGCTTTTAGCTGGATTTATGTGCAATCCTATTAGCTGGAGTTCCTCATGCCATTCATTTAGTGATGTATGGAGAGCTTCCTGAGAGAGCTGGAGAGTCCGCAATCAGTACTATGTCGTCTGCAGATATCATAGCCTGGGCAAACACTGGAAAGATTTGAGTATCCCACCTCAGCTCTTGTAGTTTTCCTTATGCATACCTTCCATACCTCATCCATGAGAAGGACAAGAAGCAAAGGACTAAGGCTGTCCCCCTGATTTCCACTTTAACAGAGGTGAAAAGGTTAGTCTTATCATTATGCTCAATTTCGTGTTATTTAATAAATTATGGTATAAATTAACATTTTTAGATATATCATGTGTTGTATTTGTTTTTATATTTTTATTATAACTTTCATTGACTCATCTATACTTGATATTATAGTTATTTCATCAGCGTCGCCTAGCAACGGATTGAGAAACTACTTTTTGGTTAATCTTTTGTCATGCTCGATCATTTAAAAAATATAATTTTTTTTTTTAAATTGGCAAATAACAAAGCCACTGCGCCTGATTTCTTTACGACGCAACGTAAAAATTTGCACTTTTTTGAATTTAAACGATGAATTTAGAATTAAAGGATTTTTAAAATAAAATAAGCTACATCTTATTCCAATATTTCGATTTTAGCACTGTTATTTCAATACAGAGAATGAACTTATCTTATAAACTATAAATATAAAAAGAGGAAAAGACGCTTGTGGGTGAAGGATTGGCTATTGAGACAGGGATAAGTTCACCCATTTAAACTTAATCATTGAGATTTCAGTAAAGGAACAACCAGATTATTAGAATTATTTTCGTATGAATGAAAACTTATTCAATAATTTATTAAATATGGTTTCTCCTCATATTAAAAAACATGAAATAAATATGAGGGAAAGTATATGCCTAAAACAGCGGTTGGCAGTTACCCTTCGCTATGTAGCAACAGGCCGAAATTTTGCCGTTTTCAACGGTCAAGTTTTCAACGCTAATGTTTCTATCAGCTGGATTATGAAAGAAACTTGCGAAGCCCTCATTTAGAGACTAGGAAAAATAGATATTTTTCCATATACAATACATAATTTTACATATAAAATTAAGTTCCGACATGTTGTTATAAGAAAAAAATGAAGTTTTAAGAAAAGCATTACATAAATCATTTAAAACTTTTGAAAATTGTGGCCATGTTTTCATTATTGCATTGGAAATCGGTCGATGCGGCGAACTCAACAGGTACAAAATACTGAGGAATGAAATAAACAGGCCTACACGATAATAATACTATCAGTGTCTGACTGTACTGTCAGCAATATTGACCGTGTATAGGCCCCTTAAAACGAACCAAAATTTTTTTTTTTTTTTAATTTATTTATTGATATCTACAACTGTATTACAATAATACAACAAGTAAATAGGCTAAGTGATATATAATGACATGATAATGACAAGTAGAGAAACTACCCACTGGTAGTACTCAAATCAAAGTTCAACTATGAAGGTCACGTGGCCATCTTCTTTTCAGACGCCTCAGAGGATTATCGGGAATTGAAGAGGAAGCTAGGTTTGAAACTAGAGGGTTTGAGTGGTAATGAAGTTTGTTATGAAAGGATAGATACCGGGTTCGGGCCAAATCAGCAACAAAAGGGACATTAAGGTCGTTATGGATGAGTTTATTCTTAACAAAATAAGGAGCATTGAGGATTTTACTGGTACTGTAAGGATTGGATACTAGAAGAATTCGATGGCTTAGCAGAGCCCCAAAGCTCTACTCCGTAAGTCCAAATAGGTCGTATGATGGTCATGTAGATGAGTCTTTTGTAGTTAATTGGGAGCTTAGAGCGTTTGTCTAGTAAGTGTTGAAGTAGCCTGAAACGTTGTGCGGTTTCTTGTCTTTTCAGTCTTGTATGTGGATTCCAGGTTAATCGTTTGTCAAGGTGCAACCCTAAGTATCGGATCTGTTCTACAGGCACCAGAGGGATATTATTAAAGGATACTGTAGGGCAGGAAGTCATTGGTTTACGACGTAAGGTAAAAGTGATTTGATGCGATTTTTTGAGAATTTATTTTAATTCTTCAGTTTTGACACCATTCTTCAAGATCAGTGATATGGGATTGGAGGCTTTGGGATGCAATAACTGGATTGGTGTTGACTGATAATACACATGTATCTTTAAATCTTTAAATCCAAAATACTCAATGTATCGTAACAATACTAACTAGTTCCTAATATTTTAATAGCTTCACTAGGGGTACTTAATAAACACTAAAAACTTTACTTATGTTTCTAGAATATTATTAAGGCACTTCTACTAAAACGTACAATGAAATGAACAGATTTATATGTTTTAAGATGTGATTTGGTTAATTTTTTCTATATTTTTTGTTTTTATTTATTTTTGCTGAGACTTGGATAATTTCCATTGGTAATCACAGATTATTAGAAAAGATATATATGTATGAAAGGATTTTCACTGAATTAAAAAATAAAAAATAAATAAATTACTAGGATACAAAAAAAATTACGAATTAAATATATTATTATATGCATTCAATGTATCTTTATAATATCGATAATTTTTTCGATTAATAGGTAAACGATAATTAGATGTGTTCACGTGAAATTACGTGCGAGCAGAGCACTCATTAACTCCTGATAAGAGGAGTTGTTATCTAATCTTATCACTCTCAATAGTTCCCAGGATAGTTTGTCCTAGGCTGTTTTTTCTTTTTTCTATTTATAGCTCTATCGTTAATTGTACATCGGAAACAGATTTCTATTTTCGTCCTTAGGCTTATGTCATCCTCGAATCGGAACGATATCTCCTCTAATCCTTTTTGTTCTATAAAGAGGTCAAGTACCGAACAATTTCTTCTTTTTAAAAAAAAAATATGAAGAAGGATTCGTGCATGATTTATATCGAGTTCCATGTATCATCCAGGGATGATTTGTACAAAAAAATTAATTAAAAATAATTATCTCAGAACAAAATCGACAACAGACAGTTTTTTCAGCAGCTATTTTTTCCCCCTTTACTGTAAATAATAATAAAAAATGAAAAAGATAATTTTTCATTCTTTGCTTTCTTTATTTTCGTATTTATTAATTTTTGTTTGGGGTTGGGAGACTTTTTATAAGTAAATGATTATATGGGAATATTATGTATTTAGTTATTTAATTTTTATGTATCAGCTGATAGTCAATTATTTTTATTGACAGGTGTGGATACAAAAAAAAAAGAGAAACAGAAACATGTTTGAAAACAATCCTTAAGTCCTCTTGATTCTGTGTTGTGTGAGTGTGAGTGTGAGTTTATCTGCATTTGCATTTATTTAAATATTTTAAACGACATAAAGTAGTGCGGAACAGGAATCATGGAAGTGAACAATTTTTATTTTAATATCGTTTACTTGTCAAAATTAACTCTCCTCATTAATATTCATGAAAAAAAATTAATTTTTTTTATAATTTTTACAACCTGTTCAATGTAATTTACAACTGTATTAATTAAAAAATCAAGTAAATAGAATGAATGTATACAATGGCATAAAATGACAAGTAGAGAAACTACCCAGTGGTAGTACTCATAGCAAGTTCAACTTAGAGATCACGAGGTCATCTTCTTTTCAGACGCCTCGGAGGATTATCAGGAATTGAAGAGGTTGCTAGGTTTGAAACTAGTGGGTTTGAGTAGGAATGAAGCTTGTCATGAAAAGATTGATATCGGATATGGACCAGATCAGCAACAAACGGGACATTAAGGTCATTATGGGTTACTTTGTTCGTAACAAAGTAAGGAGCATTGAAGATTTTACGAAGGATTTTGGTTTGTAGGAATTGAATACGAGAGGAATTCGATGGTTTAGTGGAGCCCCAAAGCTCTATTCCGTAAGTCCAGAATTAATTTTAAACTGCAAAAACAATAATTTTTCTCTGAAAAGTCTGAAACAAAATAAAATATTATCTAACATATAAAATTATTGGCTCTAATCTAGTGAGAAAAAAGGCCTAAATTGGCTATTGTATATATAATTATTTAGTTTAACGGAATCTAAAAATGAAGAAGAATTTGTAGAAAATAAATTTAAATTTTAAAAATTTAGTTCTCAGGTATGTTGGGTTCCGGTATTAGCGTGGGAAACCATCTCATGTGGACCTTATTACGTTCTGCCAAAACCTTAAGGTTTCCTTTAGGTTGCCGCCTTGTACTAATTATATTGGAAATGTCAAAACTCATTTCCCATGTCTTCGTCAAGTAACATCTTCGTTCCGAAGGTCGGCAATCATCAAGACCATCAAGGAATTCCGGGTATCGCAGACCTGTAAAGCTGTTGAGCACTTGGACCACCCTCATAGGTTTCGCAGCCAGGAGTGTCGTCTCTTTCAGCTTCCTTGAATTTCCCCTGCGTTATCAGCAAGGACCAATACCAACTTTATATTATATCCCCTCCAATTCCTTCTGTTCAGATGAGTTTGAGTCTATCCATTAGATTTTATTTTATGGTAAATACGTACAAGAGGAGAGGAAGAATGAAGAGGTATCGGGATTAGTAAAGGCTTGTTGAACAACTTGCGATTCTAACGAGTTAAAATGAACAAAATAAACAATTCATAAATATATTCTATATAGATCAATTCAGTTTAAAAGAAATTGAATCAATTTCAATATGAATAGTAAAATACCTGTGAGGTTGCGAAGGCGCGGCAACTATAAAGCTAAATACAGAAACGTTGATGAATGCAGGAAAGGAAATAGGGCTGGAAATGAATTTGGATTAGACTAAGAACATGGTTTGTAGCAAAAAAACGAAGAAATTTTGGTGATATTGCCTTAGGAGGGAATAAGTTCGAACAATGTGGAGAAATTTAAGTACTTAGGGTCTGTGGTAACTATGGCAACTAAGGTAAGCACTTAGGGTCTATGGTAACTAGAAATAACGAAGTTCAAGAGGAAATAAAGGCGCGATTAAAGCCAGGAAATGCTTGTTATTATTCGGTCTCAACTTTACTAAACTCGTGTCTATTGTCCCGAAATCTAAAAATCAGAACTTACAAAACTTCCATTTCTTCTTTACGGATGTGAAACTTGGCTGCTGACGCTGAAGGATGAATAAGCTCTTAAGGTATTCGAAAATTCGAAGTGCTGACGATTGTAGTTGGAATAATATTTTTATTTTCCATTTTTAAAAATGGGTTTAATTTTAGAAACAGTATTTTTTCTAGGAAAATAGTTGTGCAGAGGGGGATCTACCCGAGATGACACTCGTCCACCAGGTTTTTCCCAAATGAAGGGTTAGCTAAGTGTGTAGAGTTGCTATCCTGAAGGTTACATGTTCAAATCCGGATGTTTTACAAGGAAAAAAAACTGTACTACTACGATCTATGAAGGATCTTGGACTAAGTACGTGGATGAGACTGTACTGTTTCTTTGACAATGGTTGTTCAGAGAGGTGATTTGTCCTAGATTAAGCTCAACCGCCAGATTTTCTCCCAATTTTGGGAACTTGATAGAGACTGGGTGAGCACCAGGAGGGTCCTAGATCCCATAGGACTCATGGCTCCACCACTGAGCGTCTCCGGTTGCTATATAATATATTAATAATAGTTAATAATTTAATTTAATAATAATAATTAACATTTATTAAAAACGATTCGTTTAAATTTGAAGATTAAATTTAGAATCCTTTTTTTTTTCCTATTTTTCCTTTTTTTAGAATCCTATCCTCAAAAATGAATATTTTCATCTCTGCAATAAATAAAGTGGAAATTTACATCACACTACAATAAATAAATATTTTATTTTTAACTGAATGGCATATCAAATAAGAAAATAGATAATATCAAATACACACACAGAGAGGTGAAAGACAGGGAAACCTAAATAAGAATCAGAATACTGAGATTCTTGTAATACTTGGTAAGAATGGACCAAACGAGACGGTAGGAGAAAGTCTGACAAAATCCATGAACACAGGAGCGCAGGAGGTTATGTAAAACAAATGAGAGATGAAGCAGAAAAATTAAAAATAAAAATCAAAGACTGCCTAGATGGAGAATAGAAAAAAATTAACAGAAATCAAGGTTGTTATGGAAATTAATGAAACACGAAATGGTACTGCGTGTTCGGAAGAAAGGAAGCAAAGACACGCAGAAATGATGAGAAAATACTTGGATAAAAGAATGAAGAAAAAAAAAAATAGTAATATTCACGTGGTCTTAAAAGGTCTTGTCATTAAAAAAAATCAAATATAATTTATGACTTTCGAGAATAATAAATATATATATATAAAATAATATAACAAACCATTTAATAGCAATCTAAGTATGGCTAATCGTACCAAAAATATTCACAGCAGTCGTAGCCGATGAAACCATCCGGACAGGACATTGAGCAGCAATGGCTACTAACGTTTCCCAGGACACGGCAGTCATTTGATATAATTGATAAGGCATTACTGTTGTTTGTACCCTCTCCTGTTATCTGTAGAGTGTGTAGAGCTATTTAGGTAACTCTATAGGCAATGCACAGTCTATATAGATAGCATATCCCTCATTCAACATGTTTATACAACTTATGTATTTTAGGTAAAAAGAATAAATAATTAAAAATAAATAAGCGATAAACAAAAACTACAAATAAACGTATATAAACTAGTATTAGTGCTAGTGAATAAATTAAACAACGTGCCATCAATTAAGTAGGAGAAGTTTGGCGTGTAACCAAACCGACGTTTCGACCTATGTTGTGGGCCATCTTCAGGGCTATGAGAGAAAAACAAATAAACAAAAAAAAAAGAACGGAGAAAGAATATAATAACATCAGGTATTGAAAAGTAAAGAAAATTAGCGATACATATAACATTAAGGATATAAATGAATAAAATATTACAGAATAAGAGTACAGAAAGGTGGTAATGCCTCGCAATGATAAAAAAGAAGATAAACAGTAAGATACAAAATGAACACAAAGAAAAGGTACAAATGTAAAATGGGGAGATATAAAAGTATGGAAAAACTAGTTAAATTACAGGTGATATATAAAAATGTAAAATGGTAATTTACTGATAAAATGTTATATAAGCAGATATGTATGAAAATAAATACAAGATATGACGCTAAAGTATTAATACAAAAGAATGATGTTAAAGTATGAATATAGAATAAATTTTTCGAAAATAATGTAAGGATTATATATTCAAATATTGTATTATATTGACTGCACCCCTCCCCTCCCAGACTATCTAAATCCCACATTAGATCTTCCAGTCAACTATTTTCCTCTCTATAATAATTTATTATAATTTTTATTCATTAGGTACATAAAGATATATGGTCATTTTCACTGTCCCTCATCAAACTACCTTAATTTCCAATAATGTTTATTTCTAAGAACTAAACTTTGTGAATGAACTATATATCTGAGTAATAAATATCAAGTACTCAGATTTCTTGGAGCTGAGCGATGAGAAAAAATCTTTAATTTGATGTCATAACTTTGTCCCGTCAGTTACCGTCCAAAATAGCTACTTCCAATATTCTAAACAGTATTGTAATACTCTCATTTCTCTTTTGGAATACTAAAAGTTATTTAGTCTTGGTAACGGGGAATCCTTCTTTAAAGTTAAAGATATAGTTCTTAAGAAAAACATTGCCCAAAGATTTGTCCAATAGGATGAAGTGGGTAAAAGAGGCCTCGAAGGATTTCGAGAAGAGGTGACTTCAATGGTACAGAAGAGCACAGTTGGTATTTGGTGGTTTGCTGTTTCGTGTGTGCTTGTGTGGTTCTAATTAAAAAAGAAATCCCTAAAAAAAAGGTTCATGTTAGCTACCGCAAAGATTGCAAAATGATTTTTTTTTATATGACGAGTATTATTTTGAGTATTTTTAATATTTATATTTCCGAGTGTGGCTTTATACGCTTAGGACAACATTCCTCTCCATTCTGACATACTCTTACCATGGACCTTTACAAAGAAACATCAGTTGAGAATACAAACGTCAGAAATTAGATTTCTCCTAAAGATCGAGATGACAAGAACGGATTGAGTCTGGAACACCACTATCAGGTAGAGCCTAAATGATAAGCCGGCCAACGAAGTAATAGAGGTATACCGACTGAGGTGGCTAGGACACCTGCGGATTGATCCTAACAGAATTGCTAACGAGTCCTACCGAGCCAAAGCGGAGGTAAAAAGGAGAAGAGGACGACACAGGAAGAAGTGGGAAGAAGAAGTGAGGAAGGACTTTGAGAAGAGGAGACTCCAATGGAATAGAAGAAAAAAAGTAATTGGGATTTAAATCGGAGTAGAGCTTTGGAACTCCACTAATTTCTGTTGTATCCAATCCTAACAATCCAAAATCCATCGTAAAACCGCGAATGCTCCTATATACCACCTATATACCTCTCATTATGCAAATAAATTAAAAAATAACACTATAATAAATCCATAGAAGTTCATATGTAAAAGTTAATACTAAAAAAAGGGGAATAGGAAAATTGGAGGCCAAGGAAACGAAAATTGTACGGAAGATTCGAAAGCCAAAACTCCAAAATAACTATCTCGCTTAGGTTCCGTAGTAGAGGATTCTCAGGTAGAGGAAAAATTGGCGATCTCGGATTGATGACCTCCCTGCACATCCGAAGTACTAAAAACAGTACAGTATCTACCACGTACTGAACCCAACACTAAGGACTTTAGCGGTACAATTTTTTTTTTTTTTTGACCTTTCCCAATGTAGTGAAATTTTTTTTATATGAGATAAGAGATCCCACGTGCAGAAGATAAATTTGCTGTCGCTACTGGCGACTCTTCCGTAATAATCGCTCCAGATAACTGCTACAGAGATAACGATTGTAGTAAGGAGTGATGGATTAGGCTGCAATTATAGTAATGAAGTAATACGATAATCTAGTAAACAGCTACGATTCTAATGAGGGAAACTGATGTTTACTGTATAAATTATATGCAAAATCTTGTGCTAATTATTCGATTCTGGCTGGTACAAAACTTTTCTATAAAGATAAAGATTTTGTATTTATAAACGTACAAATTTCAAGAAGTACCAATCTTATTTGAGAGAGAGAAAGAGAGAGAAAAGAATAATTTATTGATATTTACAACTATAATAATATTACATCAAGTAAATCTGCTTTATGAACAAAGGGCATGGAAAAAAAAAACACTTGTGGAGAAACTATCCATCGGTAGCACTCCAATAAAGTTCTATAGTAGACGGTCTCGATGCCATCTTCTTTTCAGACGCCTCGGAGGGTTATTAGGAATAGTATGGGAAGCAAATTGAGAGACTAGCGGATTCAAGTGTGTATGGAGCTTGTCATGGAAGGATAGGTATCTAGTTTGGGCCAAGTCAGCAACATATGGGATACTAAGATTATGATGGATGGAATTGTTTGTGACATAATAAGGAGCATTGAGGATTTTAAGAAGGATTTTGGATTGTAAGGATTGGATGAATTGGATGGTTTAGTAGAGCCCCAAAGCTCAACTCCGTATGTTCAAATAGGTCTGATAACTGTCATGTAAATGAGTCTTTTGTAATTAATTGGGAGCTTTGAACGTTTGTCAAGTAAATTTTGAAGTATGCGAAAACGTCGAGCAGTTTCTTGTTTCTTCAGTCTTGTATGAAGACAATCCAATTTGAAAAATGAATTTTGACTTTGATAAATGTTCGCCAAGATGTGTTATTAAATAATCGATAAATCTATTAAAAATAAATAAATAAAGTAATGTGATTTTACACGTAAAACACAATATAACACGTTGAATGACAAGTTTTACGGTTTAATTTAAAACCAACCAACTAAGGTTGATTTTAAGTGCTTTATTTAACACCATGCCCTCAAATATTTTAGATAAATTGTCATACTATAATAAATATATCCAATTACTTATCAAAGCCCATACAAATTTGAAACATTTTCTTTTTTAAAGAAATTCTATTAGTTCTACGTTATTGGTTCTCCTGAACAAATACAAAAATTAAAAAAATGTGACATGGCGCTCTGTACCTCTTGGGTACAGATATAAACATATTGTGTATGACAATTCCAATCAAATTCAATTTGAAAAATCATTCTTTCTTCAGAATGAGCATTCAAAAGAATGCTTTAAGTTCTACTGCTTGATAATAATACGCATAGGGAGGTTACCTGTACAACTATAATCTATGAAAGACATTGGGTTCAGTACATAGTAGAGACTCTATATATCCCTATCTGCTCCTAGTACAGCAGATATATAGGGAGGTGATGTATTTCCCTGATCGCGCTCAACCGCGCCCAACTAAGGGTACCCATTTTATATGAGTGAGCCCAAGGAGGGTCTCTATATAGAGACTTAATAGTAAATATATATATATATATATTGCTGAGACAAATAGTATACATTTTGCGTACGTTTCGTTGTTGTTGTGGTTTGTTCATTTAACGTCACTGCTATAGCTAATCGGACGATGCTAAAGTGGGAGCTCTAAATTTTTCCTATCTAAGTTTTGTTAGGATAATGATTTTTAACGAGTACCTGACATCGCACAGGTTCGGGGCCCCCTTTTAACGCTCCTTCCGAAGGACGGCATTTATTCCCTTTAAAATATCCTAGGGCCACCTGCCGGGCTACGAACTCGCGATCTTGGGCTTAGAAGTTTGTTATGCTAACAACTAGAGAGTTGTAATGGCATCTCTTCATATGGAATCCGATTTGAAATTTATTTTCCCTAGACGCAGCCATTAATCAAGGAATACTTTAAGTTTTATGTTATAATGCATATTATGTATTTATTATTATAGTACAGTTTGCTAAGCATTATAAGTAAATATTTGTAGTATATAGCTAAATATATAGCTAGCTGTAATAGTGGCGGTTGTACGGTTGTTATGGCACCTTGATCAATCAGGCTATATGACAAGTTTCTTATATTAAAAAAAAAGAATATTTTTAGGGTTCCTGAAAAATAAGACAAAATAAGAGTCTTTTGGGGAGGCTCTTATGTTGTGATATTAAAATTGCAATCTAAGTCATAAAGTGATCTTTATAAAATGCCTACCTCATGATAAGCTCCAAAAAAATTTAAAACATGTCCGGAAGTCATACTTCTATACCATCGTTTTAAATAAATAAAATGTTTTTATAATTGAGATAGGATGGGATGGAATAGTTTGGTCGAGGCTCGATCCCAGGCAGGACATTTAATTAGTGCGTGCATTGAATGGGCCCAAGTTTTAATGATGCTTTTTCTAAAAGAGTTTTTTTCGTAGGACTCAAACCACTACTAGCGCTAAATAAGAGCTTTGCAAGTTTCTTTATTATTAACTAAAATTTTATCTTCTATAGAGACTAAAATTGAAGAGGTGGTGTATTCACGCACTACGAAAACATTTTCAACGTTTCAATATCACATCAGTCGAGAATGTTGAGAGTAAAACTGATGTTACTAGCAATCTATGAGTTTCTGAATACATCCAAGCCATTGAAAATCCACCAAACTAAGCCCATTCGTGAAAATAATCTGGAAATTTCTTTATTCATTGATAAAACAACAAATGACACATCATCCCTCTTTTCATAATCTGTTGGTGTTCTTCAAGGCAGTATCGTAGGCCCAATCCTCTACACAGTTTATACAGCTGACATTCCATCCCATCCAAATCTATCCTTACCACGTATGCTGATGATGCATGTGTACCATAATATGCTGATAATCCATTTATTGCATAGAAAACTCTTCAATTCCATATTACTGACCTTGAAAAATTGTTTCAAATCTGGAAAATTAAAATAATTTCCACAAATCTCATCAAATCACCTTTACTCTTCTTCGTAAACCAATGACTTCCTGACTCCTGTAGAACAAATATGATACTTCGGGCTATATCTTGACAAACGTTTGAATCCTCATATAAGACTGTACCGACAAGAAACTGGTCGTCGCCGTTTCAGGCTACTTCAATACTTACAATCACGCTCTAAGCTCCCAATTAATTACAACATACTCATATATATATGACTGTTATAAGAAATATTTGAATATACTCATTGCTCCATACTTTATTACGAACAAATTCATCCATAATGACCACTGTGTTGTTTATCTACTGACCTTTATCTCATTCCATTACATATTTACATGTTGTATTATAATAATACAGGCATATATTATAATAATACATACATATAATAATATAAGGCACAACTATACAGTAGTAAGACCAGTAATGCTGTATGGTATGGAAACAGTCAACCTTCCGAGTCTGGAGAAGGTCCTGAAGATTGAAAGAAAAAATCCGAGGAGGATTCATGGACCCAAAGTAATACAAGAGGGGTATAGGCGAAATTCCAACGAAGAAATATGCAGAAAATTGGAAGATCTTGAAACAGTCATCAGGACCAGGAGACTGAGGTTCTATGGCCACATGGTCAGAATGAACAATAAGAGGCTCAACAAAAAAATCTTTGATAAAGTCTTAAGCTATAAGGGTATAGGTGGATATGTGAAACAAATGAAAGAGGAGCTGGATAGGCTAAAAATCAAGGATAAGGACTGCTTGGATAGAGAGCTTTTCGGAAAAAACTAAAACAAGCTCAGGATCTTGCAGGAAGGAAGGAGAGACGAGGGTATTGGAGTAGCAGGAAGGCGGAGAGTGTGAAGAAGATTATTAAGTGATATTCGCGTGGTCCTTGTTGATCCGATTTGTGTAAAAAAAAAAAAAAAAATACCGATGTAAATTTCATCATTAAATACATTTAAAACCATTTAATATATACAATTATAAAAGATCAGATTCTAATGGGTTTCATGGGATTATTAAGTGATATTCGCGTGGTCCTTATTGATCCGATTCGTGTAAAAAAAAAAAAAAATGCCGTAAAAAAATAAATGGATTTCATCATTAAATACATTTAAAACCATTTAATATATAAAATTATAAATGATCAGATTCTAATGGGTTTCATAATAAGAATTCTAAACTAATTACCTAAATTATAAAGCTTGATTACTTATTAGAAGGCAAAAGCAGTCTTTAATATTCTAGTTATTATTTGACTGCCATTTTGTTTTACCACGGCTTTTCAGACGTGCATTTTCCATGTCATTAATGTGGACATGTTCATTTTATGTTGTTAAACCTTAGCGTAGCATAAGTCATCTTTTTTTGCCATAGACACTCCGTTCTATATAACCTATTGTTCCACTAATAGATGCTTTATGCGTCCTCGCACAGGTGTCTACAGGTAATCTTCTATAACCATTCTTGTCTTAAACGCATTGTACACAATGTAAGCCGGCCGAGGCAGTCTGCCCAAAAAGAGAAAGAGAATATTAACTGATGGAATTTCTCGTTGTTAGGGGGGGGGATTATTAATCTATATCGAGAGGGATAGGTCAGTGAGTAGAGGTCAGAGTTGCTGTCTCGGAGGTCCCGGGTTCAAATCCGGCCGAGGCAGATAAATTAAATCCGTTATTAGTCCAAGATGGGCCTGTGGAATCTACACACCCTCTATAAAGAGGTTGAGCGAGATCGTGGAAAAATCACCGCTCTGCGTAACCGTTTGTTTAGAAACAGTGAAGTATCTACAATGTACTGAACCCAAGACCATTCATGGGTTGTATTGTTACAGGTTTAAAAAAAAAATACAGTTAAACTGTCGAATAAATGTGGTTAAATGTATTTAATATATGTTACCTCAATGTAGTATCCTTGGCCCAATCCTTTATACAGTATATATATCCCAACTCATCCTAATACTATCCTTACCACGTATGCTGATGATACATGTGTTTTATCAGTCAACACTGATCCAGTTATTGCATCCCAAAGCCTCCAATCCCATACCACAGATCCTAAAGATTGGTGTCAAAACTGGAGAATTAAAATAAATTCTTAAAAATCACATCAAATCACCTTTACCTTACGTCGTAAACCAATGACTTCCTGCCCTACAGTATCCTTTAATAATACCCCTCTGGTACCTGTAGAACAGATCCGATACTTAGGGTTGCACCTTGACAAACGATTGACCTGGAATCCTCAGACTGACTGAAAAGACAAGAAACCGCTCGACGTTTTAGGCTACTTCAACATTTACTGGACAAACGCTCTAAGCTCCCGATTGACGACAAAAGATTCATCTGCATGACTGTCATACGACCTATTTGGACTTACGGAGTAGAGCTTTGGGGCTCCACTAAGCCACCAAATTCCTCTCATATCCAATCTCTACAATCCAAAATCCTTCGTAAAATCCTCAATGTTTCTTATTTTGTTAAGAATAAAGTCATCCATAACGACCTTAATGTCCCATTTGTTGCTGATTTGGCCCGAACCCGGTATCTATCCTTTCGTAACAAACTTCATTCCCACTCAAACCTAGTTTCAAACGTAGCTTCCTCTTCAATTCCTGATAATCCTCCGAGGCGTCTGAAAAGAAGATGACCACGTAACCTTCATGGTTGAACTTTTTATTTGAGTACTACGAGTGGGTAGTTTATCTACTTGTCATTAGCTCATGTCATCATGTATCACTCAGCCTATTTACTTGTTGTATTATTGTTGACTGTTGTAAAAATCAATAAATAAATTTAATATATATATATATATATATATATATATATATATTATATATTAATTATTAATTATATTAATTTATATATTTTAATTATATTAATTATATATTAATATTATATTATATATTAATATATATATATATATATATATATATATATATATATATATATATATATATATATATCTGAATCCACGTTGGTAATAGTGTAACTAAAATCTATTTTAATAGAACAGAACATAAAGTTATATAAATTTGTAGAGGTAATAAATCTAATTGAAAATCGAGTATAGATATATTCATAATAATATTAATATAATAATATAATATATATTCATAAATAGATATTCATTATACAGTAGTAAGAAAAGTGTCTGTATTGGTCGCGAATGTTCTTTATGTAATTTCACTTTGTATGACCTGGGCCACTTGCATTTGATTCTTAACATAGTATAAATATTGGTAATGCTGTTTACGTGAATAATGTAATAATAATTTAATGTTATTCACAATAGAACAAATTCTTATTTATATAGTAAATCTTGCGGTTTCCTAATTTTTTAAAATGTTATCCAATAAAATATATCTCATTCAATTAAATTTAAACTATTGTAAAATTAGGTATATACGTAAGTACCTGTTCGATCTTTGATTTCACATGTTAAATATAATATATGATTATAATATAAATATAATCTTTGTTCTTTACCAGTCCCTAATAAACCATATTACTCATTTTAAGAATTTGAAAAAAAGTGATTAATTATTGATATTAAAATTAAATATTAAAGCAATCTACATCTGACATTGCGTGAGCTACCAAATTTGTTGTATATCATTATATGAAGTATATTTCAGATGAAACATATCTTCGATCTATTTTAGTATAAATATATGTACACATTCGATTTTACATTTTGAAAATCACATTTTAAATGTCCTTGATAGTTAAAAATTGTTAACTTTGAGAAAACAAATGAACTAGTCAATGGTTGTGCAGGGAGGTGATTTGGCTGAGATCACACTAAACTTCAGGTTCCGCCCCCAATTAAGGATATCATACTTTGTAAGGCCTTGGTGTGAGTCCCCATGAGGTTTTGTAGATCCTAAAGGGTTCATCTATGCATTTTTAAAGATTAAATAATTTATTTGCCATAGCCGGATTTGAACTTTACACCTTCAGTACAGCATTGCAGTGCACTACAAACAAAACTACCCCGGGCAATAAAAATAAATACTTATAACATATAACTTATAACATATTACACAAATATGTGTGGGTATGTAAACTGAAAAATGCTACATTTTCATTTCAATTTGGAGGAGAGCTTTATTATATTATTATAAATGTGGATATATATATATATATATATATGTATATATATATATATATATATATATATATATATACACACATTTATATGTATATATATATATATATATGTAAATAATTTACACTTCTTGCCTTCTTGTAAACAATATAAGAGGCCCTTAAAAAAGCTGTTGAGCATTATTAAGAACTGCTGAATGTGCTTGATACCGTTTATATAAATAAGTTATTTAAAGAGCTTTGAAGGGCTTGAGGGCGTTGTTAAGTAAATATTAATTATATATACATAAACATTTTACACTTTTTGCCTTCTTGAATACAATGTAAGAAGTGCTTTGAAGTGCAGTTGGGCATTATTAAGGATTCCTGAAAGTATTGTATGTATATAAATAATTTTCACATTTGTGTATACAAGATAAAATGACCTTTAATGTGCTGGGAAGCAATTATTGGTAAATTTTGTAATTTACACTTTAAGCCTTCTACTAAAGAAGCTCGGAATGTCTTTAAAGGACGTGTAAGGATCATTAAGTAATTTCTAAATATATAAATACATATTTTACACTTTGACTCTTCTTGTATAAAATGTATCACTTTAAAGTGCAGTTGAGCATTATTAATGATTCATGAAGGTTCAAATGTCGTTTATATATACACATAATATAATATGTATACCTTAAGCCTTCTTTTATACACGTCAAATTGGCCATTGAAGAGCTGGGGAGCACTGTTAAGTAAATATTAATTTTATATATTGGTGTAATATGTTAATTACACTTTTTGTACACGAAATGTGAAGGACTTTACTATCTAACCCTTCTCGTATAAGAAGCGTTTTAAAGTGCAGGAGTGCATTATTAATGACTCCTGATTGAAAATATAGTGTATATAAATAAATAATTTAAACTTTAAGCCTTCTTGTATACGTGGTAAGATGACCTTTGAAGGGCTTGAGAGCATTGTTAAGTAAATATTTATTATATATGTATATATATATACATATATAAATCATTTAAATTTCTTGCCTTTTTGTATACAATGTAAGAGGGCGCTTAAAAAAGCAGTTGAGCATTCTTAAGGGTTGTTGAATGTGCAAATGCTGCAAGATGGATCTTTGAAGGGCTGGGGGCATTTTTAAGTAAATATGAATTACATATGTAATTTACACTTAAGCCTTCTTGTATACGAGGTGTGAAGGGCTTTATTATTTATTATAAATATATAAATAAATAATTTACTATCTAACCCTTGATAGTTATTAAATTAGCAATTGATCATTATTAATGGTTCATGATGGTGCAAATATTGTATATATAAATAAGTAATTTAAACTGTATCCCTTCTTGTATACAATGTAAGATGACCTGAGAACGGCTTAAATGCATTGTTAAGTAAATATTAATTATATATAAAAATTTTTTTTACACTTTAAGCATCCTTGTATACAAGTTAAGAACGCCTCTAATGGTGAGGTAAGGATTATTAAGACTTGCTGAAGATGGAAATATACACGCATAAGACTCGCCTCAGCTGAGAGGAGCCAATGTAAGTAATGTGGCATTTACCTGTGTGCCTTCGGACTCTGCCAAACAACTGGGTTCGCCAGTCACGAGCACCTGTATATATAGACTGCCCCCCACCACTTCCCTCACCCCCAACCCTCGTGGCTCTTCCCATTTGTCACGATCCGACCAATCAGGGCTCGCCGAACGGTAGGATTTCCACCAATCAGGAGCCACCGAGCGATAGGCTTTCCACCGATTTCAGGTCTAATTGCAAGTCCCAGCATCCCCGACCTTGCCCTCTCTAGAATCCTGTAGTAGCTAATTTATCTTCTTAGGCTCTTCTTTACCGATCTTCCCATCGGCTTCTTTTCATTTAGGCATATTCGGAACGCAATTCAGTTTTTACGTGAAGCCCGTCGCGTGAAAGTGTGCCTAGAGTAATGAGAATATTAAGATCGCTTGGATTGGAAGGTTCGTTTCTATGTAAAAGCCTCTTGAAGATGAAAGAAAACTGACATCTACTTGTTCGTGCGCCTTTGAAATTTCATCACAGCACAAACTTTTCCTTATATACGAAACTTAATTTTTACATATACACTTATACAACTTTACACGAGGAGTCTACTTACGCCTGTTGTGTAGCATTAGCTTAAAAACTTTCTATGCCCTGCAGGAAGTCCAAGGAGTTCTTAAAAGGACTCCTTAAGAAAATAATCCTTCGGAAGGGTTTTAAAATCGGAGTCCCAATTTTGTACGGTGTCAGAACTCCTACTGTAGCTTCGTCCCCTTAAACATAGCATAATAAAGTGACGTTAAAAGCAATCAACCCAAGGACTGACTTAGCCCCTAATGCACTTCGAGGAAGACAAAAAAAGCCATACTTGAAAAAATTGACCAAACCAGTTATTCACTGAAGCAGTATAAGTTACATGCAGATCTTAATGAAAAATATCAATCGAATCGGTTGTTTAAAAACGGTTTATATTCTCAGACTTTTCTAAACTGCCCAATAACTCCTAACACGTAGATCAACTGACACATAAGTAGAAAAGTATTTGATATTAACGCTTATCCTCATACAAGACTGAAAAGACAAGAAACTGCTCGACGTTTTCGCCTACTTCAAAATTTACTGGACAAACGTTCTAAGCTCCCAATTAATTACAAAAGACTCATTTGCATGACAGTTATCAGACCTATTTGGATATACGGAGTTGAGCTTTGGGCCTCTACTAAACCATCCAATTCATCTCGTATCCAATCCTTACAATCCAAAATCCTTCGTAAAATCCTCAATGCTCCTTATTATGTCGCAAACAAACTCATCCATCATGATCTTAATATCCCATATGTTGCTGATTAGGCCCAAACTAGATATCTACATTTTCATGACAAGCTCAATACACACTTGAATCCACTAGTCTTTCAACTTGCTTCCCATACTATTCCTGATAACCCTCCGAGGCGTCTGAAAAGAAGATGGCCTCGAGACCTTGTACTATAGAACTTTATTGGAGTGCTATCAATGGGTAGTTTTTCCACAAGTTTTTTTTTTGTTATGTCATTTGTTCATATCACCAAATACTTTTGTTGTAATATTATTACAGTTGTAAATATCAATAAATTATTTTTTTTTAAATGTATGCATGATTTAATATAATTCTCTAAAAGCCGTTTTCTTCACTGCCAATAGACAATAAAGCTTCTAAACTTATCCAAAAAATGGTTGAAGTAATATAGATGAAAAATAAATAAAAATAGAAATATATTTAATTATGTATAGAAATTTATGTATATAGTGTAAAAAAATAAATAGAATAAATTAATAAATGCCATTTTGTCTTCAAATGGTGAATTAGTTGCGCGCCTTAGAGTTGGCAAACCCTCCTCACACGTGAACATTTCCCGGCAAAATAAGTCTAATCCCTCACATTTAGTTATTTTTTGCGTTACTTTGTAGACTTTTGTAAATATATTTTTATTAAAAAATAAATAAATTGCATTTAAACGTACTAATTCTGTATTAATTTATTAATACTAAATACAAAATAATTTGAAAATAAATAAAGAATAAAATATACCCACAATGGTTATCATTAATCAAATGTAAAATAGATAGTTAGAAGGAAATGGAAGGATAACATTCTTTGATAATTCTATAAAACAAAACCTTGTTTATATAAATTAATAATAAATAAACAATTCAAGCAACATGCGATGATAAGGTAGAAGTAATGGAGCCCTCAGAATGCAGTTGAAGCCCAATAGCATTGAAATTTGTTCTCTCATTATAAACTTTAACAGTTCTAAATAAAATATTCCTATTTTCATAAAACTGTATTCGAATTTAAGGCAAATGTAATATGGAATAACCTACTTTAAAAAAAAGATAGCTTTCTCTGAATACTTCCTAAATTATCTTTTGATAGGCACAGATGGGTGAAATAAGTATAAACCATGGATCAGAAACAATAAAAATGTTTTCACAAAAACGTTTACATCTCTTCAAATGCCTAGTTAAATGTATTGATTTTAAATGTATTTCTTGAAATTTGCAACTGTATACAGAATACATCAAGTAAATATAATGAAAGATAAATCAGGTCCAGAGACAAAGGCAAGCAGAGAAACTATCCAGTGGTAGGCCATCTACTTTTCAGACGCTTCGGAGGATTATCAGGTAATTGAAGAGGTTGCGAGGTTTGTGGATTTTAGTGGAAATGAAGTTTTTCATGAAAAGATTGATATCGGATTCGGGCCAAATATGCAATAAACGTGACATTAAAGTCATTATGGATTACTTTGTTCGTAACTAAGTACGGAGCATTGAGGATTTTACGAAGGATTTTGGATTGTTGGGATTGGATAAGAGAGAGGAATTCGATGGCTTAGTGGAGCCCCAAAGCTCTACTCGGCAAGTCCAGATGGGTCTAATGATTGTCACGCGTATTAGCCTTTTATAATTGATTGGGAACTTAGAGCGTTTGTCTAGTAGATTTTTAAGTAGCCTGGAACGGCGAGCTGTTTCTTGTCGTTTCAGTCTAGTTTGTGGATTCCAAGTTAACCATTTGTCAAGGTGTAGTCCTAAGTACCGGATCTGTTCTACAGGAATCAGTGGGATGTTATTAAACGATAAAGGAGGGCAGGAAGTTATTGGTTTACGAGGGAGAGTTAAATATTAAATTTAGAAACATTTACAGACATGCTAAAAGTGCGATTGAATCTTTAAACATTGGGTATTTTTGTAACATTACCTGCGTTGATATATTTTAGTGAAGTGCGTTAATTGAACATAATTTATATTATGATAAATAAATTTTTTTAGTTAAAACATAATTGACGCTCAACTGACAGGGTTCTTCCCATTTTAAGGGCACCCACTTTATAAAGGCTGGGCTAGTCCTACTCGATTCATGTTTCAGATTAATTAATTTACCTGCAAGGGCTGGATTTGGTCCCAGGACCAACGGAACAGCAACACAGCGCAGTAAATGTTTTAAATCTTAAATGTCCAATTTTTAAATATTTGGAATTCATGAAATTTTAGTTCCAATCGTATTACAGTTTTGGATATTACTCGGTGAATTTCAATAGAAAACTTAACGATAGTTCTGTAATTATGCCATTTAATATATAATTTAACAGTTTATTAAATTAATAATTATTAAAATCTATCAACAAAGGGATAAGCATTGGTAGGCTGGTTGAATTTATAAATTCTTTAAATCATTGTTTATAATATGGAGTTCATTTATGGAATTCGAAATTCACTCTCCGTTTAAACTCAACATAAGTTTCTATTTAAAATCAACGCGGACGAAGTCGCGGGCAAAAGCTTGTTATGTATAAACTATAATATGGTACTTCTGGAACATAATAATTGCATTCAGATATAAGATTCTGAAATTGGAATACACTAAAAATAAAAAATCCTGTGCCACTACAACCAATGAAATGATAATAGAATAAAAAAAAATCTAAATGCATAGAATTATTGAAGTAAAAATGATAGAAATATATTTGTGACCAATATTTCCCTATTATGATCTTCTATTCTACAATGACTCATTCATCAAATTATGAGCAAGCTCGTCACTTTAATATTTGTATCGGTAAGAAGATATTATGATTCATTCCAAAGAGAGGAAACTATTTTTTTGATGATTTGAAACTAGTAAAAAAGTGATGATCGCTACAGTGATTAGTCAATTGCTTATAGCGAATCATAGATTACTCAACGAATAGTAACCTGCTTTGAAAATTATTAACGTAAGTTTCCGAACCTAATTCTATAATAATGCTGTTATAAAATATGCTAAAAATAATTAATATGTAAAAGTTTCACAAATACAGAGCTATAAATCACATTTATGCATATTAAAGAAATATCCTACTTTAACAATCTAAAACAGAGACTAAACAAATAAATAAAAAAAAGCTATACAACACACGAGTAGTCTTGTGTTCAGAACCTTGTAGAGACTTCACTGTTTCTTTGCCAACGGTTGAACAAGGAGGTGATTTGTCCAAAATCACGCACTATTTCAATCCGAGATCTTCGGCACAGAAACTCCGTGCTCTACCACTGAGCTACACCACACTCCAGAGAACCTAATGATTGTAAATCCCTATTCGCTAATCAATAGTCATTGATAACGTTTATGTAGAACAAACGAGGCTTATCTCAATTTTTTAAAATGCGCAATTAAAAAAATATATATTTATATCTTTCCGAGAATACAGTTAGTAAGTGACGTATTTAAATTTTAAAAAAACACAACTATAATGGTCTACTCTCATATTTCCACTGAATTTCTCTATCAGTGCTAGTTGAACGTTAGCTCAAAATTTGGATTGTGTTTTGATGTGATATTAAATTTTATTAAAACACTGTTAATTACAACTTAATAATTAATTCTGGCCTACGTTTTGTCCTAAGACGAAACGTCAGCATCCAATAATAAAATAACATTATTGTGTACATTTATTATTAACCAGAATATTTATTAAATTATTAATAAAATAAAGGCTGTGGGACAATATTCCTTGGAGTCAGTAAGTGTTAGAGCCTACTGTTTTAAAAATTAATTTATTTAAACAAAACCAAATATCTTTCAATTAATTTTTAACCTTTTCCGCTACTAATTTAAATTTGTTAAACCTACTAAGTTGAATCTTAGCTTTACTAAAATGTTGAGTACTCTGAACTGAGTATTCAGATTATTTAATGGGTTGTTATTGGTAGAATTAATGAATTCAGTTATTACTAGGTTTATTAGTGCTTATTTTTTAAACCATTAAAAATTACAAGTTGAAGGAAGAAGGTAACATTGAGGTTTCACATATGCACGTACAATCATATTGCTATGTTGCTACACTTAAATATATTTTTAGTATATATATTGATATTTGGGATGCCAGAGTCTCATTTAGGATGAGTACTCAAATTATTATTTATATGCCTTTATCTTAATTGGGTTTCTTTCTTGTGTTTACCGGTTTACTCACCACCTATTATACCTGTTTATTATAGGTTTATTTATAGTCTCCCAGCTTCAATTGGCGTTTAATGCCAATGACGCGGCTGGGGCTTCCCGGACTCCTGCTTTGCCCTCATTCCTGGGGAAGAAGCTCAGTTCGGGGACCCCAGGCAAATTGTAAATAGAGTATGAATGTGTACATTTTATTTTATTTTTATTATTAGTATTATTATTATTATTTATTTTACTTTATTATTATTACCGCATTAATTTCTTTCTGTTACCGCATGTATATATTTTTCCGCATGTATATATTTATTTATTTTATTTTGTTTATATTATAGTTTTGTTATGGAATGAATGTAAGCTACACAGCACTATTACTTATTGCCCACAAGTGGCAGATTGTAATATTTCAATAAAGTGATAAAGGGACTCTCCATCTTCTGCAAGATCTCTCCTTCTTGCTGTACGTCTCCAGAGTACCTCCTTCCTTCTCTGCGTCTATCTCCAGAGTGCTTTCTTCAGCCTAGTTTTAGTAGTAGCTTGCCTCCCTTTTCCACTTTCCCCACCATCTTGGACCATAAAACTCCATAAGGGGACCAAGAGGTCTGTTCTTTGTCCAAAACATAATCCCTTTCATGTTTGCCGCCCGCATCAGTGCCGACAATATATAGAAATATGCACGACTACAGTTTTCATATACACTGGTATGGTTTTAGAATTTGGTCCTTTATATATATTTCAGACTAAGAGCTAAATGAATTATATAATCAAATTATTATAACGGACATCAAAAGATAACTAAGAATAGAAAGAAAAGCAGTAATAAAAGAGAATACACGCGACTGTAGAAATGTCTGAAAGTAATGAAAGGTAATGAAACTTTATTGCAACTTGTAGATTCTGACGTCATAGGTCATTCAGGTATTTCTCATATCGAGAAATACCAAGAGTCTAAGAGGAAGAAATATTAGATGTATTTTGTATATTGGTGTAATACTGGCCTACTAGATGTCTCGTGGCAGAAAGTTTTTTGTCTTTATTGAATCCTCATACAAGACTGAAAAGACAAGAAACTGCTCGAAGTTTTCGCCTACTTCAACATTTACTGGAAAAACGCTCTAAACTCCCAATTAATTACAAAAGACTCATTTACATGACAGTTATCAGACCTATTTGGACATACGGAGTTGAGCTTTGGGCCTCTACTAAACCATCCAATTCATCTCGTATCCAATCCTTACAATCCAAAATCCTTCGTAAAATCCTCAATGCTCCTTATTATGCCACAAACAAACTCACCCATCATGATCTTAATATCCCATATGTTGCTGATTTGGCCCAAACTAGATACCTATCCTTCCATGAAAAGCTCCATACACACTTGGATCCGCAAGTCTCTCAACTTGGTCCCCATACTATTCCTGATAACCCTCCGAGGCGTCTGAAAAGAAGATGGCCTCGAGACCTTGTACTATAGAACTTTATTGGTGTGCTACCGATGGGTAGTTTCTCCACAAGTGTTTTTTTTTTGTCATGTCATTTGTTCATATTACCAAATATTCTTGTTGTAATATTATTACAGTTGTAAATATCAATAAATTAATTTTTTTTAAATGTATATATGATTTAATATAATTCTCTAAAAGCCGTTTTCTTCACTGTTAATAAACAATAAAGTCTCTAAACTTATCCAAAAAATGGTTTAAGTAATATAGATGAAAAGTAAATAAAAATAGAAATATATTTAATTATGTATACAAATTTATGTATATAGAGTAATAAAATAAATTAATCTAAAAAAAAGTCTTTATTGATGTCAGTAGCTTACGTTGAGAGAATAAGGAGAATATACTCGAAATTTATTAATAAAAATGATCATTGTATGCATAATACAACACTTGTACTTTGTTTATTGCTTATTTATTTAATGTCACTTTATGCTGCAATGGCTAATCGGCCGATGCAACGGTGGTAGTCCTTAATTTTTACTATTCAGGTTTAATTAGGATAGTGATTGTTAACGAGTACCTGACACCGCGTATCCTCGGGACTCCTGTTCTTCCTTAAGGACAGCATAGCCAAGGATTTTTTACTCTCTTTAAAAAATCCTCAAGCCACCAGCAGGACTGCAGCCCTGCGATCTTGGGTGTTATGGTTTCCCACAATTACTCCCTCCTTATGTAAGTATCTATATGTTATACAATTCAGTTAGCTTAGGTATTTCCTTAGCTAAACGCTTACCTTAATCAGGTAAGCTGACAATGTACAAGCTCAGGCACCCTAATTTACATCCCTTTTTATGCTCCACGTCATAAGGAATTTATACCCACGTTAAAAAAAAAATAAGGCCCTCTGTGGGTGTTTCTTATTATTATTTTATTTAAATATTTTTATTTTGAAGAGAAAAGATTTGTCCTGGCCGGGATTCGAACCCGGGTCTCCGCATCTCTAGCGCGGTGCTCTACCTACTAAGCTACCAGGCTCGTAACCAGGCAATGCAAATCCATTCTCTTCACCGATCCTATATCCCTAGTTCTCGCAATTTTTGCGATCTGTATATGGGGAAATATGTTCATTGAACATTACTTTATTTATTTATTTTTGTTTTGTCTGACCTGGTAGGTTAGTTGGTAAAGTACCGCCGTAGAGTCGCGAAAGACCCGGATTCGAAACCCGGCCAGGACAAATCTTTTCTCTTCAAAATAAAAATATTTAAACAATCACTATTAAATGTTAAGACCGTGGAAAAATTCCAACGAAAAGCCCTTAGTGTCCAAACTAAAACAGAAATAGATCATAATCATAAATAAATTATCTGTCCAATATTTCGCCCATTCAGGCATCCTCAGGGTAGATAGAGAAAAAAAACAAAAAACATGAATAATGCACCCAAGAAACATCCCCCCACCTCCAAGGCCCAAATGCAACTAATGAATCATAAGGAAGGTTACTCGACCCCGGCTGGATAAGGTTAGATAAAAACAGCTGATAAATACTGGAGAATATGAAAATTCAACATACACTCACCAAACTACAAAAAGCACAACAGGAGAAAATAAATAATTGTAAACAACACCAAAACATAAGACAAATACTATATGAAAAAATGAAAGTAAGATTGCAATGAAAAGAAAAACAACATTATCAAGACAACAGTGGATTTATGGCTATTCCAAAAAATATATAAATATTGAAAAATTTATAAGAGACCTTACATAAATGTTAAGACCGTGGAAAAATTCCAACGAAAAGCCCTTAGTCTCCAAACTAAAAACAGAAATTGAAATTATCTGTCCAATATTTCGCCCATTCAGGCATCCTCAGGGTAGATAGAGAAAAAAAACAAAAAACAAAAAAAACATGAATATTGCACCCAAGAAACATCCCACTACCTTCAAGGCTCAAATGCAACTAATGAATCATAAGGAAGGTTACTCGACCCCGGCTGGATAAGGTTAGATAAAAACAGCTGATAGATACTTCAGAAATTCAAAATTCAATATACACTCACCAAACTACAAAAAGCACAACAGGAGAAAATAAATAATTGTAAACAACACCAAAACATAAGACAAATACTATATGAAAAAATGAAAGTAAGATTGCAATGAAAAGAAAAACAACATTATCAAGACAACAGTGGATTTATGGCTATTCCAAAAAATATATAAATATTGAAAAATTTAAAAGAGACCTTACATAAATGAAAAAACCGTGGAAAAATTCCAACGAAAAGCCCTTAGTCTCCAAACTAAAACAGAAACATATTGACGTAAGTCAACAAGATCTTAATTAAAATATTGTTAATGAACATTTTTCCCCCTGTATACATAGCAAAAATTGCGAGAACACGGAGATATAGGATCGGTGAAAAGATCGGCTTTGCCTGACTTGGATACGAGCCCTGGTAGCTCAGTGGTTTAGAGCACTGCGACGGAGACGCAGACTACCCGGGTTCGAATCCCGGCAAGGGCAAATCTTTTCTCTTCAAAACAAAAATATTTAAACATAATCACTATCAAAATAAAACAGAAATAGAAATTATCTGTCCAATATTTCGCCCATTCAGGCATCCTCAGGATTCAATTTTTATTTTTCAATTTTTAATCACTATTAAATTAAAAAAAATAAAAAAATATTTTAGGTTTGAGGGAAGTGTAATAATGTGATTCTCTCTTTAAGCTATTATAGAGAGTACATAACTCTTTGAAATAAATAATTAAATTGAGGCTTTTTTTGAAGAAGTCCAGAGTTATTTAATAAGCTTACAGTAAGCTCTAAAGCGATTATTAAGTGTTGGTAAATAATAAATAGCATTAAAATATTTACAGACTTTTGAACTCTGGAATTTGATAAAACGGTCATTTTTTTATACACCCTATTATACAATCGATAGATTTTGATAACAGCTGACGATTGGAACCTAAATGAAAGCCGTACCTTCTGCGAGTCAAAAGATATACTGAATTGAAATCTCGATACGCAGCAAAATGACCTCAAAATGGCGCGCATTGCTTCACAGTCCTCACTTATCGTAATGAATTATTTGATCCTGTAGCTATCCAGTGATCTAATTGAATTTCGGATGGAGATGATGGTAGTTAGATGTGTAGCTGTAACACTATACTGTCTGCCCCGATAAATTCATATCATTCGTTTTTTTTTTAATTGTCTCGCAGTGTTGAAGCAATTAACGTATTCACGTCAAAAAGTACTAATCTGAACTCAGTTTCTAGAATAACATCAGAGTAACTATTATAACGGAAATGTATAGCTGTAAATGATGTAAAACGGGGTTTGCTCGCCGTAAGATAGACTGCGGGTACTCAACTCTTAAGTAATAATAAAGACAATTATTTAATATTAATTTATTGTTTATTTATCATTCCTCATTATTAATATCTTGCATACCTTGATTTATTATTTTTCTGTAACGAATAATTAATTTATTCCTAAAATTTTAGGAGATTTATATATGCCATGATGAGAGGGTTGAGTTTAGTGTAACTGAAGTTTTTAAGAGTTGAGTGTTTAGATTGTTTCGGAATACTTGAAGATAATGGTTTCGACCCTCAGGAACAAATTCAAATGAAGACCAAACTACATTCTGTTATTACAGCATAATAAATTTGTCTTAGAAAAGCTAAGCTTGCGTGAGTGCGTGTTTTGTACTGGCCTCTTTTGCAAAGGAGTGAATCACATTCAATGACATTTCGCGTCAAAGGATTCCGAATGAGTACATTCACCTTCATAAAAGGCCTCAGTTTAATTTTAATATTTTTAAAGTAATCAATACATTATATATAAGTATTTATACATAATTACACAAAAACACTACAATCCATGAAAAGGTCTGGGTTTCAGTACATTGTAATGACTGTATCATAGACAACGGATGTGCAGGGAGGTAATTTGTCCTAGATCATGCTCAACCGCCAGATTTCCTGGGTGAGCCCCAGGAGGGTCCTTGATCCCATATGATCCATCTCCCGCAAACAGACTAAATAAAAGTACTGCCTTGCAGCGGGATTTGAAACAGGATTTTCAGCATGGCAACTCAGTGCTCTAATACTGTGCCACTACTCTCCTTAATATGGAATAGACAAAAAAAAAACATATTTTGTTCCTATTCACGTACGTTTCGTTGGTATCATAATTTCCAACCCGAGTGAATTTTATATTATATATTTCATTAGAATGTATCGAATATTATTATTACTATCCTGACACTAAGGACTAAAAGAAACCCGAGCCTCCTCCACCACAGTCAACCAATCTCCGCGATCCTGCGCTATTCTCCTCCAATCTTCTATACCCAGCAGCTTAAAATCCTCTTTCACGTCGCCGAGCCGTCTGATCCGAGGGCTTCCTCTACTTCTTTTGCCGTTTCGTTTACCATAGGGCATTCTGTTTGGTTCAGGTATCTGTGTTCTGGCATTCTTTCCTTCTTCTTCTCCATACCACAGCTTCAGCCATTCCGCCAAATATTCTTCGAATATAATCTGGATGACAAATAGTACATATTTGAATATATATATTCCATTGTAGGCCGCCCTATGCAAGTTCCTATGAAGAATTAAAAGTAGAGTGTCATCTAAGTTCCTAAAAGTGACCGAACTTAGACGCACAGTTTTTTTGAAAAAAACCGGCCAAAAAAAATCAATTTTTTTAATGTAAAAATACAAACTTTAGAACATTGTTTTGGCAAAAAAATAAAAAAAATTCAAAATTAATCAAAATTTTTAGTTTAATTTTGGATTTTGATCCACATTGCAGAAAAGAGCCGAATATTGCAATGTTACACGTCCATCGACTTTTTTATTTTTCGTTTCGAATTACTATTTCGTGAAAAACATTTTTATCAGTTAAAATATTTATTTATACTTTTACAACAAAATAATAATAATAATAATAATTTGAAAATGAAAAAACATACCAATTGTATAAATATCCAATATACCCAATTTTATTTTCTGTAATCACAAAATAACTGACTGTCTATAAAGATACACTTATCTTTGCAAGTTTACAACACTTAGGTAACTATTGAACTAAACTATAAAACAACAGGAACAAGTGTTTGATATTTCACGTCTAAATAGTAAAATAAAAGATACAATGTCCTTTATATAAATTCACGAAAATGCTACGACGGATAACAGTCAGTCGTCACGAGTACAGAAATGCAAGAATGCAAGGTATTATGAAGGTATTATAGCTTACAATCCTATGTAAATGATAAATATCAATAACACGATTCTTTTTCTTAGCTTTCACATTGTTATTTTCAATTCTCGAATATATTCGAGTGTGAAAAATTATAGCAGCATCAAATACAACGCCGCTCGAATTATCTCGAGTGTGCACAGTTTGGCCTGTTTAGCGCGCTCGAATTAACTCGAGCGTGCAAGTTAAGAGGTTAAGTTCTTTACGAGAATCAGTTTCTTGCCTAATGAAAATAAGTGCATATTGTATACGTATGGAAAACGGCAGTATGATACAACCTATTTCAATCTCGGAAGAAGAGAAGTTTCTGTAGAACGACCGAACGAAGGATATGACCTACTGCGGGAAGGCTATAAGAAGGTAGACAGTGTTATCATGTACTTGTGTAATATATATATATATATATGTTTGTTAAAACCAGAGTCTCCGCAAGGCAAGGAAGTGAATAAATAAATAAAAATATTATATAAGTAATACCTAATGAGCACGAGGGAGTGGAGCGTCTCAGTGGTAGAGCACTGAGTTGCCATGCCGGAAATCTTGGTTCGAATCCCGCTGCAGACAGCACATTTATTTATTTTACAGCGGGAGATGGATCATATAGGATCTAAGACTCTCCTGGGGCTCACCCAGCCTCTATAAAATAGTATAAAAATAGGGTACCTTGTCCATGAAACAGTACTCTACCATATACTGAACCCCAGACCCATTCACGGGTTGTAGTGGTACAGGAAAAAAAAACCTACTGACCTCAGTCGCAGATCCAGAACATTAACGCAGTGCAGAAGCTTTTAAACTTGTAAACAAATAATTAAAATGATAACAGTAACATTATCAGTAATACAACTGAAATACAACCTAGAGCTAAGGTCAAACTATATACATCAAGATAAAGTCGTCAATATATTATATCTATGACTCAATAGGAAAGGACAATATGAAACTTAATTATTTATTACATATAATTGCAAAACATAATTGTTATAATTATAGATGAAGAATAATTAAAAGGGAATTTTGAAAACTGAAATGAGCGATCTGAAATATCTTAAAGCAACAACATTGCTGATAAATTTTCTTAATCTTTAAAATAAAATTTAATTTCAGCTTCGGAGTAGAGTTTTGGGGCTCCACTAAGCCATCGAATTCCTCTCGTATCCAATCCTTACAGTCCTAAATCCTTCGTAAAATCCTCAATGCTCCTTATTTTGTTAAGAATAAACTCATCCATAACGACCTTAATGTCCCTCTTGTTGCTGATTTGGCCCGAACCCGGTATCTATCCTTTCATAACAAACTTCATTCCCACTCAAACCCTCTAGTTTCGAACCTAGCTTCCTCTTCAATTCCCGATAATCCTCCGAGGCGTCTGAAAAGAAGATGGCCACGTGACCTCCTTACTTGAACTTGTGATTTGAGTACTACCAGTGGCTAGTTTCTCTACTTGTCATTATCATGTCATTATATATCACTTAGTCTATTTACTTGTTGTATTATTGTAATACAGTTGTAGATATCAATAAATAAATTTTTTTTAAAAATTCGATTTTTTTCCTGTATTGCATTTTTTATTGCTAATACTTCTTTTCCATTACTGTAGGAGCTTTCTTGAAAGCAGGAGGAAGGTAGCACAATGTGTAGTGTTGAAATGGTATGTTGATGGTTCCGGGTTCAAATCCGGCTGTAGCAGATAATTTATTTGTTTATCCTTGTGGGAATTATAGACCCTCTCGTGGATCACCCAGCATCTGTAAAGTGGATGAAAAACCTGGTGTTTATTTGTGATTATGGCCAAATTACCAATTAATCATCATCTGTAATATTACTTCGAAACCGTACAAAAATAGCCGAGAGCCCCAGAAATCGGAAAGGGATAATACGAGAAGACACCATTGATGAGAGGGATCGGCTTTGGGTGACAACCACCAAAGGTGCTACGAGGAAATACTTTCCCACCGTCCGGTCACGACTAGCTGCAAAATGGATTCTCCAGGACTGGATTTCGCAATTCCTCACAGGACATGGAGGCTTTCGGGCTAAACTTCGTAAATACGGAAGGGATATTGACCCCCCGTACTAGCTGCGTCGTTCCGGAGTCTGCTGAGCACATTTTCACATGTTGCACCGCCTTTGAGTCGCTAAGGTTCAAATTGCTGAGATGAACCGGACTTTAAGTCCTCTCCGAGAATGAATTCCCTTCGAGACAATTACCCGTACTTCAAAGAGTTTGTGTACGGGTGGAAAGCGGAAGTGGGAATCATTCTTCATTCTTGGAAGAAGAACACATGGAAATGACCAGTGGGAGACGTAAAAAATTGAAAATTTTTAAAAGTTTATAAATAATACAATTATTGTGTGATAATTAACATTGTCAAAACCCGTGTTGTCGTAAGGCAAGGAAGGGTGTTTAACATTATTTCGAAATCCATGGCATAAAAAATGGACGGTTAAATATTGTTTAAAAATGATCAATATATCGTTGGTGAACCAAAATAAAAAATTTAGCTATTTTCTCTTTATTTATTTTTTGTTAGAGCAATCGAAGAGTGTCCTGAAAGTCCGGTTTCAAATCTTTCTTTTTATAAAATTTATTTATTGAAATTTATATCTGTAAAATTATAATATATCAAGCAAATAGAATTAAAGATATATACTTTTTTCAGGCGCCCAGGCGGGTTATTGGTAATCGAAGAGGAAGATATGATTGAAACTAGTGCGTCTGAGTGAGAATGAAGTTAGCCATGAAAGGATTGATATTGGGTTCGGGCAAAATTAGTAACGAATGTTCGTAACAAAGTAAGGACCATTAAGGATTTTACGAAGGATTTTGGTTTGAAAGGAATGAATACGAGAGGAATTCGAAGAAAAATCTCTACTCCGCAAGTCTTTTGTTGATTTGGAGCTTAAATCGTTTGTCTAGTAAGTGTGAAGTAGCCAGAAACGGCGAGCATTTTTGTTGTTGTTTGAGTCTAGCATGGGAGCTCAAGGGTTGTGGGTAATACACACATATCATCAGCAGCAGTGGTAGAGATAGTATTAAGATGGGTTGGGATGCCAGCTATTCGAACCATGTGCAAATCCAGAAAATTATTTAGTTTGTTAACAAACATGGATGGGATCTACAGATCCTGTCGGGGTTCACCCAGCCCTTATGAAGTTACATCAAACCACCTAACGTAAATTTATGAAAACTTCGGTAAGGGATGCTTCTGAATAGAACTGTGGGATTATCAGAAAAACTATTGCAAAAAATAATTGATGCTTAAAAATCGTGGGAAAGTGATTTGAGCATTATTCTTTCGATTCTAATTATCCAGACTTATTTGTTGTTAGCTCAGTTTTTAGGGTCATTAGTTGTTATCCTGAAGGTTAAGGGTTCAATTCCTTCTTTTTTTTTTTAAATTTATGTATTGTAATTTACACATGAAATAAAACATGGATGGAGAGGTACTCTTAATTGGGGAAGGCTCAATGCTTCAATGGCTGAAGAATCAGTCTCTTCAATGTACTGAACCTTCTCATCACTAATACAAGCTTTTGTTTATAATAATGAAATTGTTTTTGTTTCCTAGTTGGACTATACCAATGGCTTCGAAACGGTTTGGTTGTTTTGGCTTAATAAAGTCAGCTGGCTATCACATGAATCTTGTTTACAAAGGGAGGGGCCAATTTTTCAGACCCCCCCCGGAGAACGAGTACGATGCAGCATTATATTCAAATAAGATGTAAGGGCAACGACTGCGCTACTCAAGGCCAGCACATACATAATACATAATACATAATCGAATAAGTTGCACTCCATCTGCGATACAGCACAATCACACTGCCTCCTCTTTATCTTTTTATATCCGACTCTCACCGCATTTACACTTGAAACATTGCGCTTCGGGTGCCTATTTGAATATATGTTAATTTTCTTTTTTTTCTTTCCAGCTGACGTTTATAAATTTTTTCCTGGAAAAAATTGAGCTGACGAACCGGATCCTGTTGGGGATCGGAATGCTAAACAAAACAAACAAGAATGATACGATCCCATCAAGTGGTTGTCAAGTCAACAGATCAGCTGACTAGCGAGGACAACATTTGTTACCATGGTGATTTGTATAACACTACGAATATTAGCAAAATAAATAATAGCATATAAATGATTTATATATTATATATTACTACCTAAAAATAGATCCGATACATCACACAACATGAAATAAAATGTAATTATTTTAATTGATGCAAAATACTTAATAATTCAAAATATTACCAAATGGGTATTCATAATTTCTCACTAGGCGGTTAAAAAACAGGTGCCTCTAAAAAAATTTAATAACTACTGTATTCAATTAAATGATCGTTCGTATATATTGTAAAATAGGGATTGGTGGGTTCAAGGTGGGCAAGGGTACCCTCTCAGTAATACCACCCTACAGTATCAAATGGTTGCCATGTCAATTGATCAACAGTTGAGTAACAATTTGTTACCATGGTAATTTTTATGACACTACGATTATCAGCTGAGGAGGTGAGTTGCAAAACTCGTTTGTTCCACTGGAACACGTTTTTCAGGAAACTCAAAAAACTTACCTCGTCTCGTAGAGTGGCCAGATAAAGATTTTTTTTTTTGCTTTCGAAAGGTACAGCTTCCCTGTGGAAGTGAGCTTGGAATGAAAAAAATTACTGATTTAATGATAACAAAAAAAAAGTAACTAAGTATGGAATGAGAAAGTTTTTTCAAAAAAATGGAACGAACGAGTTTTGCACCTCACCTATTCAGCTATATAAACAATAATACAAATAATTATGTTTCCCCCCAAAATTAAATCTGTTCCCTCAACATCACTCAACTTCAAGTCCATGCTTCTTCTTTATTTTATTAATTGTACTGTTTAATTTCAACATTTCCTTGAAACGTTATGATAACGTTTCAGACTTAAAAAGTTCAGAAAAAATAAAATGATAAAGAATGGCATATAAACAATATAATTTAAAGATGTCTAACGTTCTGAATCTATGCTGACCTGTTGTCTAGTGTTTAGCACAACCTACTATGCGTAAGATCGAGGATTCGCAGCCCGGCAGGTAGGTTTATATTTTTTAAAGGGAGTGAAAAATTCTTACCTTCACGCTAGATTTAGGGAGAAAGGGAAAATTAGTAGTAAACATAAAAAATCCTCAGTTTTGCCATCGTTCGGAAGAGACTTCAAATGGTGGTCAGAAAACAATGGGTGTCAGGTACTTAAGATATTTAAAGATCCCTATCCTTAAGAGACGAATCTTAGGACTCTCACTGTAGCATCGTTCGATTAGCCATAGCTACATATAGTGACGTTAAATGAATATTGGTATTACTCAAATAAAAGTAAGAAGGTCATGAAGCCATCTTCCTTTCAGAAGCCTCGGAGGATAACAGGGAATTGAAGAGTTTAGTGGGGCTAAAGTTTGTCATGATATGGATTTTTGACCATTGGATTTTTAAGGTTCAGAACCTTTAGCAAAGCAATTCAGTGCTCTAGACACTGAGCAACCCCACTCTCTACTAATACTAATATAATACAAGTAACTACAATAATACCGAAACAATCTGGTATTGACGTATGCTTCATTAAAAGACTGTATAAAGGTTATGATCGATAATTTTCAGGTGTAATTTAAATAATAAGATAAATCTGTTATTATTATCAAAAGTGAATTTTAAAAATAGTAATAAAATAAAACTCCTCATAAAAAAATAAGAATAAACTCAAAGGATATTTCGATGATAGAAATTAATAGAATACAGGTTTTAAAATACACGAAGAAACCTTGTAAAATATTCAACATCATTTATTTTTACATTTTTTTTTATGCTAATAAACCAGAAGTGTATATTGGGAAAGAAAATCATTTTTCTTACACTGTGGATGACCTTGAAGGTGTTCCCAAGGTCGAATTCTTTTTCGGAATCAGGGAATGTGACAAAATAATTTTTTTAGTATGTAGTTAAATATTATGGAATTTAAATGAAAGAGAAGAATTTTTATAAAATTGTGATAGAAATCTTAATAAACGAAATACTTAATTAATTATTATTTTATCGTATAAATATAGAGAAGAAAATAGTCCAGGTGGTGGTAAAAAATTATTCCTTAAATAGTAAAACTATTTAACAGATTCCGACATTTCAAACCGCATTGCAGGTCTTCTTCAGGGCTGGATGGACAATATATGGACAGCATTTAACACTGGAATAAATTTATATTGTGTATCGAAATAAAGCTAAACTGAGATTCTCTCTGTAAAAAAAAGTAAATTTATTTTTATTACAACAATAATTTCCTGTAACTGATTTACAAACTCATTTTACTATACAGTCTCATCTGTAAAAAAAACAAAACAACATTTTAAGTTAACATTTCACACACCATTAACAAAACTGTTTTCGTATAAATATAAAATAGAACAAAAGTATTTTAAATTATTTCTGCTTTTCTGGCTTGTTCACTCGTTTCATTTTTATATGTTATTTTGTTGTTTATTTCAGTTATAAATATTTTTGTATCTTGCCTATTAATCCCGCTGCCGGAAAGGCTTTTATTTAGTCTGTTAGCAGCCGGAGATGAATCATATGGGATCTAGGATCCTTCTGGGGCTCACCCAGCCTCTATAATGTGGGTACCAAAATAAGGGGGAAATATGGACAGATCATCTCCCTGCACAACCGTTGTCCTTGAAACAGTACAGTCTCTACTATGTACTGAAACCCAGTCCCATTCACGGGTTGTTGTAGTACATTTTTTTTTCTATTCATCCATGAAGAAGACCTACAATCTGGGTCGAAACGTTAGTATCTAAAAAAAATGTATTATCACTATTTAGGTTTTTTTCCTCCACCCGGATTATTTTCTTTCTTTATAACATAAACGGATAAATAAAAAACAATACATATCTGATGACTGTATTCGAAAGTTAATAAATAAATCGCTACAATACAAAACTAGTTAAGGATCGACCTTGAAATCGATTAAAATCCCCTTACATTGAAACTGATTCTAATCTTTTTAATGTTATAGTTTATCATTTCAGCGTTTTTCGCGTCTTACTGATAAAATTTCAATTGCAATTACAATGTTCGATGATAATTACTGAGATAATTGTAATACAATGTATGTCTGAGATAATTGTATTACAATGTAATGTTAATTGTATTGAAGCATTACTTAATATGATACAATTCTGTATCCTCATACTAGGGTACATATTGAATATAGTTCTGAATGTAGCGTCTAATTTTCTAAAGCGCAGGATCATTACGTGATATTTCCATAATTTTTATTTTTAATGATTAAGTTCATCTAATATAATTTTCGAAAAAACTAAAGATAAAAAATTTAAATACGCTACAGTTGGAATAATAAAAAAATTCTCTCTCTCATAAATACGTAAGTTATTGACCCATCGGCGTATATGTTATGTTAACTGATAAGAGATAATTGATAATTGATAACGAGATATCTGTGATGTGTTTAGATGCTGTCTGAGTGTTCCGATTTCAAACCCTGGTTAGGCGTATAAATTACTTACTTTGTTAATAATTATTTATAGATCCTTAGAGATCTGAAGACTTTCCTGACGCACACCCAGCCTCTATGAATCGGGGTAAAAATCTGTACAGTATCAGTACAGTCTCCACCATGTATTGAGCCCTTGGCTCTTCATGGTTTGTAGTGGTACAGATTTTTGTTCATAATAATGAAATTTTCGGTGAGTTGTAATTAGACTACCTCAAAGCCTGAGAAACGGTTTAGAAGCAGTGAGTCTTTTATGCATTTCAGGAATGCTTTCCTTTAGCAATACCCATAAACTCTTTTGAAAAACTAGGTTTTTTAAGTTACGACAGTGAAGGAACGATTTGTCAAAAGCAATACAATAATGCTATACATGTACTGCATATATTATTTAGTATTATTATATTTGTTTTATGTTAGAAGCTTAACCAAAAAAAAAAAATAAATAAAATTAAATAAAAATGGTGAACTTACAAAATTAATTGCTGAAGAATAATCTATATCCTCTTTGTAATTAATAAACACCATTCACTATCACTTATAAACAAATACCACTAAAAACCAAAACGTACCAAGAAAACGAATATATTTAAGATCACGTTTACTGTAACATTTACATAAACTGACTGATGTCGAATAAGCGATAAAAATCATCCCCACTTTTCGTCAGATTAAAAAAAAATAGGATAGTTACATTTTGATCTGTAGTTTTCTAATTATCTGTTTTGTTTTTTTTCTGTTAGGATTTCGATTCCGTCATAATTCGAACCCGGAGAAAGATATATCCTGATTGTTATTTATAAACTTATTATCAACAGTTCTGATGAAAACTGTCTAAAATTGATGAATTAGCTGAAGTGGATAAGGTTCGGGTTATCAGAGCGGAGCATGTGCTGAACTCCGAACCTGCGGTCGATGGGGGTAAGAAAGTTGTCTCGAGTATATATTACATAAATATATATTTATACATACTCCTAACGGCGAACCACCCTTCCATTTGACTAATTATAAAACTGTAAAGGTTGGGTGAGCCCTTGGAGCATCTCCAAATCTCTCAGACCTCTGCAGTTGTTAACAGATTAAATAATGTATCTGCCATAGCAGGATTTGAACCCGCGACGCTCAGCACAGGACCTCACCGCTCTACACACAGAGCTAATCCGTTCCCTATCATAATAATATACCTTACTGTTATAGAGTTCACAATAACAATTAACTGATGAAGAGAAACTTGGAAGGTATCATGACCGGCCGAATTAAAATAAAAGAGCCATAACGTATGGAATCATGGCTGGAACACCAATTATAATTTCCACAAATGGAATGATCCGAAATCCACAGTGGAGAGCACTGAGAGTTTTGGACTTCCGCTTGATGTTTTAAGTGAGGCTTAACAAGCAGTTTTCTCGGACTAAGCTAGGAATGTAAGAAAAATTCTGAATGTGGAAGAAAATTTGCTGAGTGGAGGTAAGTCAAAAAATGTTTCTTTGTGAGTCTACAATTATGGGAGTAGTTAGTGACGAAACCACACCGCCCCCCCCCTCACACTCCCCTCGATAGCCTTGAAGAAGACCTGCGATATGGGTCGAAACGTTGGCTCTTTTATAAACAGTTCTTTCTGCTTAAGTACAAATGTATAGATAATAATACATTATTTGTTTAAAAAAATCATATGTGCTGTTCAGACTGAAGACGGATGAAAACTTTAAAGTAACCGAGAACTCCAACGGAAAGTGGAAATAATCTAGGATATAATGCGGATCAAGAAGCAGGCACTACCAATGCAGAATGGACAAGCAAATATTCGACTATTTCTGGAAAAAGGAGACCACTAAAACGAGGACTAATGAAGTAAGGTAAGTCGAACATCACTGAATCTCTGATGTTAGTAGGAAGTGAATTTGAGAGCTAAGTGAAAGATCTGGAAGGGTTTCAGGATGAAGAAAGACCAGAGAAGGTTGGACGAAGTTGGACTGAAGATCAAAGGAAACGTGTCTGTGAGCGCATGAAGGATTATTTGAAGCAGAGAAAACTCCAATAAAGGAAAGGGAAAAAATTGAGTTGTGCGATAATAAGTAAGCGTACGCAATTAAAGATTTTTTAAAATTTATTCCAGGGTAAATCCATAAGTAAAAAAATATATATATATTTTTACAATAACCTGCTTCTTGATCACATCAATATAAGATTATAATTTACCAATTTTTCTATGATAATTTATAATCATACAACGTAATAGAATACAATAGAAAACCGAACAACGTTCTTTTGAACTTGTTCTGTTTTCTTTCTTAAGGAACTGTGCGCAATTTCTTTCTCCGAGTGCGCATCTTGTGCTGTACTGATTCAAAGTGAAATTACACTCGTGCAAAATGTAAAAGTCGATTTGCGAAGCGCAATGGTAAGCCAATCAGCGGAGGTAAGGCAGAAAACGACTTTTCGAAATTTATTACCATTCTGGCACTTTATTGGCCGCGTTACAATCGAAGACCTTGGCCGCAAGAAGCAATCTCCCTCGGCCGGAGCAGGTTCCCCAAGTACCACCGCTACCAGTACCTGAGCGGGCATTATTGTTCGCTTGTCTTTTGTTCTTGTTTTGTTGTGGAGAGAGGTGAAGTCTTGTTGTGGAGAGAGGTGAAGTTAATTGAGAAATCAAAGGAAGCCGTGAGCTTATTTCGAAGCACGGAGGTCTCGCCGCCGCATTTTTTTCAACTCCTGCCTTATCCGTTCTCGTATTGCGTTGCTGGTGGTCTACAAGGTCTTCCATTTGGTTTTAAATATTTCTTGTATTTTATATTTATATTTCTATATTTAAAGTTAATGGGTGAATTTTGAAAATCATAATCTCTGGTAACATTGAATTATTACATTTTAATTTATTTCTGTACCACTCCCTACAAGTGATGAAGAGTACTGTGTTCAGTAAGGGTTAGAGACCCTTACTGTTTCTTGGACAACGGTTGTTGAGGGAAGTGATTTGTCCCAGATCAAGCCCTACCGCCACGTTCCCCCCTTTTTGGGTACGCAGGTTATAGATTCTGAACCCAGGTCGGCTTCAGGCCCTAGGTTGTAGGTTATAGGTTCGATCCTCGGCTGTAAAATAAAATAAAATCTGCCACAAACGGATTTGAACCCGTGACCTTAGGCACTGCAATATTTTTTTTTTGTTGCGATAATGGCTGTTACGATATTGACGTATATCATTTCTTAGCTCCTTATAAGCCCATATTCTCTTCGTGTCTTTTCTTCAATCATCTTTACATATTTTAACATCTTTCCTCTTCCTTTTTCACTACAAAATTTACAAAGTATTTTCGAAATATTTCTCTGTCCTGCCTTTTCCTTGTTTTTCCCCTGGGATGTCCTTTGATGTTCCTTAGTCCCCTCATTTTGTTGAATAACAGTTCGTTTAAACTGTTTTCATTCATTCCTTTCATAAGGATTTTCAATATCCTTATTGCTGTTTCCAAGTCCCCGATTTCCTCATACGTTTTCCTCATACTATTTCCTCAATGTTTTTTGGTTAGAACTCTTCTTATTATATGTTTCTTGGCTCGTGGATACGTCCTGGGATGTTCCTATCCATTTTTAACAATATATATTGGTATCTTCTGTTACGATCATATTTGAATTTAATGAAAAAAAAATTTAAGTACCAATGTAAGAGAAAAAAAATAATTTAAGTACGAAATCATTTAAATTTTCTCTGACGAGATTACGTTTCCAATCGAATTCAATATACTTAATTGGAGTTTCGTCGCATAGAATGGAGGACCATAGTAATATTGTAAAAAAAAGAGATAAATTTAGGCTAAAAAAGGGTAAGAAAAAGATCAGCTCACCTGAATATCTGTATCTTCTATAATCTACATGGTAGATGATAAAAAACTGAATGCGTACATTTTGTGGTAGCCGACTAGGTGATTTTTCTACCAGGTTTACGTGTGTAATGAAAAATCGCAGGCTTTTAATGATAATATAGGAAAATAGGCAATGGTGCAAAAGGTAAAGAAAGGAATAAAAAATACCTGAGCAAATCTTCATACACACAAAATGTATTAATGTAGGCATGCGGTTACCACTAGAGACATAGGTGTAACTGAAGAGTTCCTACCATCACCCCGGTTCAAATTAGACTACGTCTTTTAAAAAGTTCCAACCGCCAATGTGCGGGTGAAAAAGTAACTAACGGTGCTAGAGTTCTAATTAAATGAGGTGGGAGTAGAAGGCTAGGAAAAAAATTGACTGTAAGTCTATGATATCTTACGACTCTAGGCATAATTAAAAATAAATTAAATTAAATTTATAGTAAAAGAAAACGTGCCGAAATACGGCACAACCAATACTGAAGGGTTTTTGGTTATGTACATGATAGAGACTTCACTGTTTCTAGGGCAAGGGTTGTGCAGAATCGTGTTTAGTTCGAGACACGCTTTTCTCAAAAAATATTACATTTTTACTAACAAAACAAAACAAAAATCATTATTTATTAAATGAAAAATGTTCAGTACCTCAAACCAGTACTAAGTGAGCTATGATAATCATACCCACTAACAGAGGATGGGTGGGCCCCTCGAGGCTCCTAGATCTCATAGGATACACCTCCGGCCGCTAACAGATTAAAAAAAGTCTGCCAGCAGCGGGATTTGAACCCAGGACCTTCGGCATGGCAACTCAGCGCTCTATCACTGAGCCACTCCACTCCTTTAAATATATAATGTAATTGATTTTAAGACCGTGGAAAAAATTCCAACGAAAAGCCCCTAAGTCTCCAAACTAAAACAGAAATTGAAAATATCTGTCCAATATTTCGCATATTCAGGCATCCTCAGGGTAGATAGAGAAAAAAACAACAGAACAAAAACAAAACAAAAACATGAATAATGCACCCAAGAAGCATCCCACCACCTCCAAGACTCAAATGCAAATATATTGGACAGATATTTTCAATTTCTGTATTAGTTTGGAGACCTAAGGGCTTTTTGTTGGAATATTTTCTACGGTCTTAACATTTATGAAAGGTCTCTTTTTACTTATTTTTCAATATTTATAATTGATTTTAATTTATTATTCTTTTTAAATATTTTTATTTTGAAGATAAAAGATTTGTTCTGGCCGGGCATCTCTAGCGCGGTGCTCTGACCATCTTATATACCTCATAACCAAGCCAGAAAATAATTTCAAAATATAAATATTTAAATATCATTTAATGATGTCTTAATGTTGTTAGCTATACTTCATCTTATCGATACATCGATTGTTTTAATATTTAAAACAAAGTATTTATTTTGGTCAAACTTTATGTTCCCAATTAAGTCTCTTGCGGGTACGTTTCGCGTCCTTCTTCAGGAGACCCTGGACTTTTTCCTCTCCCGAAGAAACGCAATAAATGCAATGCAAATAAAAAGTAAACTGTATGACATTGAAACGAAATCAGATTGTTGCAAAACAATGGAAGTAGCGATGTTTTGAACCGTTTTTTTGCTCTTTTTTGGCCATGTTTCAACCCGAGGCGGTTTCTGTTTCTTTGTACCCGCGCGGTGCATCGAACCCAAACCTGTCATCCCGTAAATCGCGACGGGACATGAAAAACAATTACTCTACTCTTTCGATCCTGGCGGAATCCTTTCATTCCCTCCCAGACTCGGCTCTATGCACGCCGGATTATTTCGGACGTGATCAGCAACTTTAAGGAGCTGTATTCCTGATGAGCTTTATTTTTTGGAAGCAGGTTTTTCTTTGTGTATTGTAAATAATTCACGGGGTCTTTGAGAATAACAAGCATAAAACTAGTCAAACTCGTACGAATAACTCGATTTATTTGAAAAGGGGAAATACACTGGGAAGGTTTTGAAAATTGAATCTAGTGGAAACTAACTGCTATGCCATATTAATGAAACATTATTATTATAACTAGGGAGAGGTCCTTGGTTCTAGTCCCGCTGCTGGCAACGCTTTAATTTAATATATTAACCGCCTGAGATGGATCCTATGGGATCTAGGACCTTCCTGGGGCCCAACCAGATTCTTTAAATAAGGGGGGGGGCAAGTTGAGAGTGATCTAAACCAAATCACCTCCCTGGAAAACCGTTGTCAAAGAAAACGGTGTAGTTTTCACCACGGCCTAAGCGAAGACTAATGACTCGTCATGACTTATAGTGGTATAGTTTTTTTTCGTATAAGCTTACCTATAACATGCCTATAAAAGAATTCCTATAATATAGGGTCAAAACTAGTTTCAAAAGGAAACGATGTGTTCTGCCTAGATAAATTATTTAATGGATAAATCCTAGGCTTAGAAACAGAACAGTTTCTGTATGATTTTCACAATATACATCTCAAGTGAGAGTATTATTCCACCCCGATTAAAACCTTATTTTGGCAAGTATAGAGGTATTATCTAACGATATATTGAAGGATGGAATAAGTTGGGGGATGCAGTCTTGTATGAGGATTCCAAGTGAGATGTTTTTCCAGATGGAGTTCTAGGTAACGTATCTGTTCGACAGGGATCAGTGGAATATTATTAAAGGATACAGTAGGGCAGGACTTTGTAGGTTTATGACGAAGGATGAAGGTAATTTGATGGGATTTGTTAGGATTCATTTTAATTCCCCAATTTTGACACCATTCTTGAAGGTTTGAGATATGGGATTGAAGAGATTGGGATGCAACAAATGGATCCTTATAAGAACGCAGTTAAAACTCGATACGCGTGTGAGCAATTTTTTTTTTTTTTTATACCGAAATAAACCAGCTTGTTGGCCTTGTTCAATGAGCGTTTTTTGAATCTTATTTGACAGGCTATAAATGGAACAACTGGTTTGCCAATTATTTATTTTGAATTTTATAACAATTATATATACGAATGAATTATAATAATTTTAGCTGCATCAAGTAAAAAAAAATCAGAATAAATATTTCATCAAAGTCCTGAGAACTATTGTCAATGCTCCTTACTATGTCTCCACCAAAACCCTTCATAATGATCTCAACATTACTTTCGTCCTCGATCTCATCCCTACTAAATTTTCGAACTTTCACCAAAACCTTGCCTGGCATCCCAACCCCCTGGCTCAGTCATTATCCTGTTCACACATCCATATAACCCACCCCGCCGTCTAAACCGGCAATGGCCCCGAGACCTGTTGTAATAATGTTATTTGGAGTACTGGCACTGGCCAGATTCTCCACTTACTCACGACCTGTGTGTGTGTGAAGCGCCCTTAACCAGCTTCCATTGGCGTTTAATGCCAGTGACGCGGCTGGGAAAGGGGGCTGGGGCCTCCCGGACTCCTGTTTTGCCCTCATTCCTGGGGAAGAAGTTCAGGGACCCCAGGCAAATTGTAAATATTGTAATTATGGTATGAATGTGAGAAATTATTTTGTTTTTATTATCGTTTTCGCAAGTATTTATTTTGTTTTTATTATCAGCATATATTTTTATTTTACTTTTTTATTATTATTTATATATGCAGGTGAAAATATATGCACTTAAACACAAACTGCAATGACATCCTAATTTTTGAAGTAATTATATTCTATATAATATTAGTAATTATAAAAGCCATAATACTTTTCCTTATTTACTCTAGATAATAATTACAATCTAAAATGACATATAAATAAAATTATGTTACTCATTAATTCATGGAACATCATTTTGCTTCAATGAAAATATTATGTACATTTCAACTGACTATGTACTCCCTGACCAACCCCAATTTTACAAATTGCACAACTGTTTATTTAATTGTACAATAGTAGGTACAATTTCCTTGATAGCTTAGTAGAGGTACTCCTAGTAGAGCTAGTACTTTACTTAGTAAAGGTAACTCGATATCATTCTAGAATTGAAGTTCAGTTTAGTGTAGTACTTATTTTTTACCCTCCTTGTGAACCTGAATAATGAAATGTTAATGATTAATGATTAATTTTAATGATAAAACACACACACATATATATATATATATATATATATATATATATATATATATATATATATATATATATATAAATATAAATTTTATATATGAGATCCTAATTAAAAAAAATGAAATGATTATTTTTTAATTTTAGATTAATTTTAATGATAAAGATATATGTAAATTTGACGTACGCCAACGAGATCCTTATTAAAAAATGAAAAAATAAAGTAATGTTCATTGAACATTCTTCCCCGTATATGATCGCAAAAATTGCTATGCATATGACACTAAGGTTAAAATTATGCATAAAGAATTATGTATACCTTACATTAATATATTTATTAACAAACTATGTAAACAATTTTTTTTAAGTGTAAAAAAAATAAATACCCGCTTATAAAAAATATTGGGAACTATACAAAAAAATAGTACAAAGTGGTATGTACATAAACGAACCAAACATTTATTATTGTAGGATACCAATTTCTTTCATTTCATTGATATTATTATATATATAAGTTACTCAGAATATATTGTTATAATTTTTGTTTATTTTATTATTACTAATTTTTTTTCTCTCTGTTGGAAGTTTTTTATACATTTTTTCTTTCATTTGAAATTATGATTCTCCAGAGATATATTTAAATTTGTACAATTGTTTTTAATTTGAGACTGGACTATTGGTTCAGCATTTTTATTTTGTGAAATGTACCAAATTATAAAAGAATACAAGAAAATATATATATATATATATATATATATATATATATATATATATATATATATATATATATAAATAGATCGGAAAATTGCGAGAACTGTTTATGAGCCCTGGTAGCTGAGTTGGGAGAGTGCCGCACTAGAGATGCGGGAATCCCGGCCAGGACAAATCTTCTCTTCAAAATAAAGATATTTGAATAAAAAATACATAAATTAATATTATTCCACTACATTCTATGTATTTAAGTAACAATACTAAAGTCAAAATATAGTAATAAAATGTACCTTATATTATTTTTTGATTCGAAATTCCATTTTTTTCCATTTAAAAACAGTTACTCACAAAGTGTAGTCAAAAACTGTGGATTTGTGATTTGCCAACTTTTCAAAAATATTTATAATTTAACTGATCGAGCATTAAAAAAGACTGAAGAGTGTATTTCCTCCGTTGCTAGGCAACGTCATTAAAACATTGTAAATAACCATTATCACTAAAAACTCGTTTTTATAATAATTATTGCAGTGATGAAAAAAAAAAGGTAACCGTAAAATTGACAATCGAACTCACAGTTCTCATTTTTAATAGCTTATTTTAAGGGATAAAAAGGAGTTCTGAAAGGCTCTAATTTGCAAGATTGGGAAGTGAAAAAAAGGTTATGGGCTTAACTGAGTACCTATCATATATTGTAGCTAAAAACAATTACATCTGTAATAAATAGCATAATATAGTAATCATAATCTTCAGCTAATTACTAAATCGCTCAATTTTATTGCTGAAGTTGCATTTATTGTCACATGTTTGGTGCTATCTGTTGGTTTCGCAATGTTAGTGCAATATTACTGCATTTGAGTGCATTGCGGTCATATCCACAAAAAAAGAATTGGAAAAAAGGATATTTTCACAAGTCATTTGAGTACCTACAAATACATACATTATGTGGATTAATTAAATTATTAATTTTAATAGCATAAATATAATTTAATTAGTTTAGTCCAAAAGGTTGATTGGTAAACTTCCGATAGTTAAATCGGAACAGTTGATGTGAGAATTTCGTAATGTGCGATCTAACGGATTTGGGTTCAGGTTGTAGTTCGTTGACAGAAGTTTGTAGTAGGCAGAGGTTGTTGGTATCGGCAACAAGCTTTTCAGTTAGCCTTATATTGATTATCATGATATTACTTAGCCTAAGCTGTTTATATTAAAACAATTTTGTATGTAAATAAGATTGTAAGAACCCCTAATAACTGGATTCATGATATAGGAATGAAGGTTGACATGAATAATTTAGGCAGAGCCCCTACCCCTTTAGTACGTGTATACATTTCTCTACCTGTTGATTGAAAACATGTATACATATTTATATAATATAAATACATGACCAATATTTGAAATTAATTATAATTATGGATTTAAGATATAGTAAATTCATCCAAAGTTGTTTAACTGGTTCCTAAAACATTTAAATGAATAGTATTGATAGTTGAATGAATATTATGAATTTATGAGGCATTAACAACCAGATTTACATTTTAAATTTATTTTAATCGTCGAATAAATAAATATTGAATTTATGGAAAAATTATTAACATTTTCAAAAGAAAAATATGGAGAGCATTGGCACTGTTCATATCATCGGATGACCAGTCATTCTCTTTACATTATTTTTTTTATTTATGAATACCTACCTTTGTCATCACCTGGGTCCGCCACTGAGAAAAAAAAACACTATAACCCAGGAAAGTAATGAGTTCAATACATTATGGAGACTGCTCTGTTTTCTAACCAACAGTTGTGCAGAGAGGTGATTTGACAAAGATCACACTCAACAGCCAGGTTTTTCCACATGTAGGTTTATGGCCATTAACAGATTACTTTTATCTGCAACAGTGTGACTAAAACGAGATACTTTCAGCTCAGCAATATATCCTGTAACCACTACGACCCGTGAAAGAGTCTGGGGTACAGTACATGCTAGAGACTGTGTTTTTTCATGGACAACGGTTCTGCAAGGAGGTGACTTGTCCTATGTCACGCTCAACCGCCATATCCCCCCCCCCTTATTTTGTATACCTTATATTTATAATATTTTATAGAGGCTGGGTGAGCCACAGGAGGGTCCAAGATCCTATATGATCCATCTCCGGCTGCAAACAGACTAAATAAAAGTCTTGCCTGCAGCGGGATTAGAACCAGGATTTTCGGCATGGCTACTCAGTGCTCTACCACTGAGCCACCCCGCTCCCTCAGCAATATATACTGCTTAAAAATAAATTTAAGTTGATGTTGAAATTTGTTATAAAAACTGGAAAGAAATACACATGAGGGGATGAGAAGGAGGAAAGGGCCAGTGACAACTTTTGGTACTTCTGTTCCTCCTTGAAATATTTATCATATTTAAATTAAAATATTTTAATATAGTCAATGATTTTTATTTATTTATTTTTATTTTATACTAGCTTATGGCCGCCACATAAAGTTGGAATTCGGCCTGCCACATAAAGTTTCTTGAAAGATCATTTTAAATAAATAATTTAATTTTTTTTTTTTAAATATAAGTTACTCGTACATCCATAATTTAAGATGCCTAACTTCAAAACTGACGGATTCTCTACAACCTTTGAACCCCCATTATATTAAAATGGAAACCCTTGGGGTGGAATTATCCAAATTTCTTTCTTAAACTATACAAATAACCTATCTACAAATTTCAATAGGCTAAGTTCCTGATTTGTCTTTAATTATTTTAACGGAGGAGCATGCCCACGTGACCCCACATAAATCTGGCCTTGATGTAGCCTATGATGTATAAAGTATTTTATTCAATAAGTTTCATCCAAATCCGTTCAGTAGTTTTTGCGTGAATGAGTAACAAACATTCGCATTTATAATATTCGTAGGATATCAAAACAAATAGTTTCACTCCTGTCATTTCTGTTATTTTAACCACAATTATCATGTGATTTTCGTTTATTTATGTACTATAATGGATTCTCCACAGTACCTAAAAAACTGTCGGCGGGGGGGGGGCACGTGCCCCCTCCCCCTAAATCTGCGCTTGCTATAGCCTATGTGTTATTCTGTTGTATAACCTATATTACTGTAAAGTTTCATCCAAATCCATTCAGTAGTTTTTGCGTGAAAGAGAGACAAACATACAAAATTTCACATTTATAATATTACTAAGATATTTATTGAAATTTACTACTGTATACAGAATACATCAAGTAAATATAATGAAAGATGAATCATGTCCAGGGCCATTACAAGTAGAGAAACTTCCCAGTGGTAGTACTCAAATATTTCAGCTTAGAAGGTCACGAGGCCATCTTATTTTCAGACGCCTCGGAGGATTATCAGGAATTGAAGAGATTTCTAGGTTTGAAACTAGTGGGTTTGAGTGGGAATGATGTTTGTCATGAAAAGATTGTTATCGGATTCGGGCCACATCAGCAATAAACGGGACATTAAGGTCGTTATAGATTACTTTATTCGTAACAAAGTAAGAAACATTGAATAGCCAATGATAATGCTAGATAATTGTGAGGTAACTATGTAAGAATACAATGACTCCTGAGCTGGAATGAATGTCAATTAGATACGAAAGGTGTTGAATAATAGATCTGCTTTGGTTGCATTGAGGCTGGCAGGGGAGAGCAAGAGCATAACTCAAGATAACTCAGCTTGTGGTCTCCTTTTTCGAGAGTCTATCTTCAGCGAGCTCTATAACCTTCCTTCGACAACTGTTCAAATATTAGGATCTGGATAACACGAAGGTAGAACAGGAACAGAGAAAGAAGAAGGGGATTTCAAAAATATACAGTAAAAACAAAAAGTGTATCTGGCTAAAAGTCTTGATATTAATACCAAATAATAATTACAACAATTATATAATATCAATAAATAAATAGAAAAAAAACTACACCACTAATGAAAGCGCTTCTAATACAACGGTTGTACAGGGAGAGGTGATTTGTCCGAGAAAAAACTAAACCAATAGGTTTTTTTTTTTTTTTAAATAATGGTATCCATTTTATAGAGTCTGAGCGAGGCCCAGAATCTGTCAGCAAAGAACTGGGATAATGAAAATTAGAATCAAGTAATGAAGTCCCTTGTCTGAAGGTTATATAAAAAGTTACTGAACAACGTTAAGAATTTAACTTGGATAGGTAAATTTAGAGCTCCCACTGTACCATCGTCCGATTAGCCACAGCAGCATAAAGTGATGTTAAATTGAACATACAAAAACAAGAGCATGTTATAAGGCTTTATGGTACAGGTTTTTATTTTTAAGAACATTAACATTGCAGGAATATATCATTGTAACAGTATATTCCGATAAATGATAAGAGCAAATTGAGGCGTAAAATTGTTCGTCCTTTGACAGCCAAGGATCTGGTAGGTACGGCCTCTGGCGTCGCAGAATAACAAAAGGCCAATCTTAGAAGACATATTTTAGGCACGGGTCCCAACGACAGCACGGGGGTCTTTCGGAATTTAAAAGATTCCCGAATTTATGTATGCAGTAGTGCAGCTATGAATTATGTATCCGAATACATTAATACAATTACAGCTCAACAAGCAACGTGCATTACGGCAAGTCGCATTGAAATATTCCATACCAACATTTTTGTAAACCGAAGGATTAGCTAATTGTATGATATCACAATTTTTTATTCGTGACATACCATATATATATAAATATATATATATATATATATATATATATATATATATATATATATATACATATATATACATATATCCATATATATATATATTTTTTTTTATTTTTTATTTATGGTTCTTTTTAATTATTTAAATTTTTTTTTTTTAATTTTGAAAATAAAAGATTATGTCTTGGCCGGGATTCGAACCCGGGTCGCCCGCGTTTCCAGCGCGGTGCTCTAACCACTGAGCTACCAAGGCACGCATTCCAGCTAGACAAATCCTTTCTCTTCACTGATCCTATATCCCTGTGATCTCGTAATTTTTCGAGGTATACACGGTGAAGGGATATAGGGTCAGTGAAGAGAAAGGATTTGTCTTGCTGGAATGCGTGCCTTGGTAGCTCAGTGGTTAGAGCACCGCGCTAGAAACGCGGACGACCCGGGTTCGAATCCCGGCCAAGACATAATCTTTTCTCTTCAAAATTAAAAAAAATATATATATATATTCAAATTTTTCAGTTGTGTCCAGTAAATTATTCTGCGATTACTTGCTATTTTAGGTTAAATGGATAATTACGATTTGTAAATTTAATGCAATGATATATATATATATATATATATATAGGAATCAGTGGTATATTTTTAAGGATACTGGAGGATGTGTATTGGTTTTGCGCTCAAAAAGGTCAAAAAATATATTTCTGTTGTAATTTAAAAAGGAAATTACAATTTCAATTCTTCTTACAAGGAAATACAGATATAATAAAACCTATGGCTTGCAATGCTCCTTCAAATGCAATTCATTTATTTTGAAAACTATTCGCTGTTTCATGCTTATTCAACAATCACTAGACAAACGCTCTAAGCTCCCAATTAATTATAAAAGTCTCATATACATGACTATTATAAGAACTATTTCAACGGAGTAGAGCTATGGGGCTCCACTAAGCCATCGAATTCCTCTCGTATCCAATCCTTAAAATCCTCAATGCTCCTTACTTAGTTGCGAATAAAGTCATCCATAATGACCTTGTCCATTTGTTCTGATTTGTCCCGAACCCGATATTATCGAAAAACTTTATTCCCACTCAATCATACTAGTTTCAAACTTAGCATCCTCTTCAATTCCCGATAATCCTCCGAGGCATCTTTAAGGAAGATGGCCTCGTTACTTTTAAGTTGAATTTGTTATTTTGATATGTCATTATATTTACTAGTTGTATTGCTATAATTTCAATAAATAAATTCAAAACGTTGTATTGAAAGGTAATGGACACTGAGGTCAGCTCCGAAACCAAATGACTTCCCTAGACTCAAGTTCCTCGAACAAAACTCGGTACAGACGAAAAATAAATTAGTGGAAATGGCAAAGAGGAAGATGTAAGGGGAATTAATGAGGGATAGAGATGAGCTAGCTCTGATGGCTCTCTAAGATCTGATAAAGTCTTCTCTAGTTGCCGGCAGTTCACCAACAGGCTCTACCACGCCAGCATCTCTGGGTAACTCTTATATATATAGAATATCGTTAATATTTTAGGCAATTTTATCAATTAACATATACTAATATACAATCATAATAGATCTACAACTATTCATGCTATTATAGGTCCGGAATTATCGGAAATTTTTAATAGCTTTAGAGCATTTGATTTACTATAATAACTCTAGAACAATATACTATTCTATTTCTAAATGTGTCCTATTATAGGTTCCCCAATGAAAGCTTATTGCAGCACTTGGCATATTTTGATTTGTAATAGTTGTATTCACAATACGATTTAGGATGCTATTGGTTATTACCATATGCGTAACGAGGGGGGTTATTGGGGATGTAACACCCCATTGCTTAGAAGAGCTTAAATAACATGTTAGATATGTTATTTCATATTTTATGTCATATGTTAGAACATAAAATGTTAATAATGACCATGGAGTACATTGTAAACTCTAAGTATCATAAGAAAAATTTTAAATTATTTGACAATCTACTAAAAGGTTAAAAATGTGCAAATTTATAAGTATTTAAAAAATATATTTAAATTAAATAAAAAAAGGGACTTATAAGAGATATAAATTGAAAATGACTGAAGAATGTTGAAACGTATTTAAATAAAGAAAAAATGTTTGACTGGAAAAGGTTTTTTTACTTACTTGAATGAATGACTTTAGAAGAACTTTAAAAAAAAAAATTGTAAGTAAAAATTTAAAAGAAATACAAATTTGAAGGATTTTACAGTTTCAAAGTTATTATTGTGGGATTACAGAAGTAAGAGTCAATAATGTCAAAAACACAACAATAAAAGTGCAAACACAGGTATTTTAATGAATAAACTGTTTTTATAAAATAAATAACATTTATAAAAAATTATAATCTATTTATTTAATTTGAAGCTACATGATTTATAGTGTAATATAAATTATACCTATATTACGAGGCATGTTTCTTGAAGGGAGTAATATGTTGGAGTGGTTGACTGGTGGGGGTTAACCCCCTCTCCCCCCCCTGAGTCAACTCTAGTTACATTAATGGTTATTACTATTATATATCTGTAACTATTAGTATAGCAATAGGTCAAGAACTATTTATAGTTCCCAAAATGAAAGCTTTTTGAAGCATTTACCAGATTTTGTGTTATAAGAGGGTAATTAAGTATACACAATAATATAAAGAATGCTATAGGTATACTATAGCTCCGGCATATTATAGCTCTAGAACTATTGGTAAACTTTTGTAGCCCAAGGATTATTGTTTACTATCATATGTTACTATAGCTAAAGAATTATTGGCATACTACGATAACTATAGGAGAATGGTTATATTATCACAATTCAAGAAGAATCGATTTACTATTGTAATTCTAGAATAATTGGTATACTATTATAGCTTTAGAACTATTTGATAAACAATTCTAGTTCTAAAAATATTGGTATACTATTGTAGTTCCCCAATTAAATAATTTTAGTAGCTTTTGATTTACAATAGGATAATACACTATAATATTCGGCATGATATAGGTATATTATTATAGCTCTGAACTATAGATATAGTTACTATTACAGCTCTAGAACAATAGAACTATTAGTTCACAATTGTTGAACTAGAATTATTGCTTTACTATGGTAGCTCTGAAACTATTAATATACCAACAGTTGTAGAACTATATATATGATATTATAGCTAAAGAAATATTGGTACAATAATATAACTCAATGAGTTTTCAGTGATAGCTTTACAAGTATCCCGTAGGTACACAATTATAGCTCTAAAACTATCGGTACACTATTATAGCTGTAGAACTATTGACATACTGTAATAGCTCTTTTGTGATTATTTAAGAAGTCTTTTGACTTTTATAACCTATGTCGTAAAACAATGACTTCCTGCCTTTCTGTATCGTTTAATGATATCCCGCTGATTCCTGTAGAACAGGTCCGGTACTTAAGACTACACCTTGACAAACGCTTAACTTGGAATCCTCATACTAGACTGAAACGACAAGAAACAGTTCGCCGTTTCAGGCTACCTCAACATTTACTAGACCAACGCTGTAAGCCCCCAATTATTTACAAAAGACTCTTATACATGACAGTTATTAGGCCAATCTGGACTTACGGAGTAGAGCTTTGGGGCTCCACTAAGCCATCGAATTCATCTCGTATCCAACCTTACAGTCCAAAATCCTTCGTAAAATCCTCAATGCTTCTTACTTTGTTACGAACAAAGTAATCCATAATGATCTTAATGTAGCGTTAATTGCTGATTTGGCCCGAATCCGATATCAATCTTTTCATAACAAACTTCATTTCCACTTAAACCCACTAGTTTCAAACCTCGCAACCTCTTCAATTCGTGATAATCCTCCGAGGTGTTTGAAAAGAAGATAGTCTCGTGCCCTAAATTGAACTTTAAATTTAAATACTACCGCTGGGTAGTTTCTCTACTTGCCTTTTTCTCTGGACATAATTTATCTTTCATTATATTTACTTGATGTATTTTGTATACAGTTGTAAATTTCAATAAATACATTTTTAAAAAAAATGTATAAACGTTAACACTTATCAATACTCTTTAAAACGAGAATATTTGTATACCCCAGTAAAATTATAATACTTTACTATTTTTCTACTTAGTCTTTACTAAGATGTCAAAGAGTGATTTTTTAATAATTTTGTTTTACGAGTTTAAACTCGGGCGGTACTGTATTCTGACTTACAGGTATTCTGACTTAAGGCAAATTTATAGAAATGAACATCATGAATGAAATTATACTTATTGTATCCGACAAAGCATGTATTGTATCATGTGGCGGATGTATCAAATGAAATGAACCATAGACAAATGTCAAGGATTGGGAGTATCAAAGACAGGTCTGTTGTCCGTCGTTATGACTTGTGTTCGGGATGGCTCATAGGTCATTCGAAAATTTATTTTATTCAAATTTTTCAGTTTTGTCCAGTAAATTATTCTTCGATTACTTGCTATTTTAGTTTAAATGCATAATTACGATTTGTAAATTTAATGCAATGATGTGCTAACAGCGCTACTTAAAAACAGATTATAAAATTTTTAATTCAGTTTCCATGGGAAATCATGAATGGGGTCATCTGTAGTATAATGGTTATTATAACAACTACTATCCATAATATATTAGGTTTGAAGCCCGATATATATATATATATATATATATATATATATATATATATATATATATATATATATATATATATATATATATATATATATATACCAGGTCTGCAAGTTTAAAATGTCGTTTTAATTCCAATAGAATGCGCTCTTAGCCTATTGAAGGATTTGCTAATCTCTAAACGCTATTTTGTTTGTTAGTCATTTGTTTACAAAAGTCAGTTGTTTTTAAGTCGTTTACGTGGACGTATCATACCTTTCTTTGGTGTTAAAAATGTCTAATTTTAAGCCAAATAAAGAGCATTTGCGGCATGTCATGATTTTCTTATTCAATCAAAAGAAAAAGGCATCTGAATGTCATCGAATTCTTGTTGAGACTTATGGCGATCTTGCTCCAACCGTCAAGACATGTGAACGTTGGTTTCAAAGTTTCAAACGTGGTGATTTTGATGTTACTGATAAAAAACGAGAAAATCGACCAAAAAAGTTTGAGGACGTCGAATTGCAATCTTTATTAGACGAAGACAATACCCAAACCCAACAAATGATGGCAGAACAGTTGAATGTCACTAGACAAGCCATTTCCGATCGCCTGAGAGCTATGGGAAAAATTCAAAAGGTTGGAAAATGGGTTCCACATGAATTGGACGAACGACAGATGGAAAAACGAAAAATTGTGTGCGAAATGCTGCTTTTACGCCACGAAAGAAAGGGTTTTTTGCATCGAGTTGTAACTGGCGATGAAAAATGGATTTATTTTCAGAATCCCAAACGAATAAAATCATGGGTAACGCCAGGACAGCCATCCACATCGAGTGCAAGACCGGATCGTTTTGGGAAGAAGACAATGCTGTGTGTGTGGTGGGATCAGAAGGGAGTAGTCTGCTACGAGCTTCTCAAACCCGGCGAAACAGTCAATACCGACCGCTACCGACAACAAATGATCAATTTGAGTCACGCATTGATCGAAAAACGCCCAGAATGGGCTCACAGGCACGCCAAAGTCATTCTTCAGCATGATAACGCTCCTGCACATTCAGCCAGATTGACTAAGGAAACGATTTCTTCGCTTGGTTGGGAACTCCTACCCCACCCGCCGTATTCACCTGACCTGGCGCCTTCTGATTATCACCTATTCTCATCGATGGGACACTCATTGGCTGAGCAACGCTTTAACAATTTGGAGGATGTAAGAAAATGGCTCGATGAATGGATTTCAAATAAAGATGAAGCATTCTTTTGGAATGGTATCCATAAATTGCCCGAGAGATGGACAAAATGTGTAGAAAGCGAGGGCCAGTACTTTGAATAAAATATATTATACTTTTTTTTTGTAAATTAAATTATATTTTAAGAAATAAACGACATTTTAAACTTGCAGACCTGGTATATATATATATATATATATATATATATATATATATATATATATATATATATATATATAGTTAAAAATCCTTGGTTATGACATTCTCTGGATTGGATGCTATCAAGGCGAGTATGGTGTTGGCTCAAGAACCCTATGTTAATTATAACTGTATAGTTAAAATTTAGGATTTCCACAGTAGCTTCGTCCGATTAGCCATTGCAGCATAAAGTGACGTTATATAAATAAACAATGGGAAATGCATTTAGTTTTCTAGGAAAATATCTTCTTTTATTAATAACCACTGCAATCTATAAATCACTGCAGTCCATTTCGGTCGTTATGTGGTAGAGATTATATGGTTTCAAAGAAATATGGTATTAAATGGTTGTGCAGGGAAATAATTAGGGCGATATGATTAACCGCTAGGGTTTTCATCCCTCTTTATGGGAGTAAAGAATCTTTAGTTACGCCGTCCTTCGGAAGGGACGTTAAACGGGGAGTCCGAGCCTGTAAGATGTCAGGTACTCGTTAAAAATTCCTATCCTAATTAAACCTGGATAGGTGAAATTTAGAGCTCCCAATATAGCATCGTCCGATTAGTCATAGCAGCATAAAGTGACGTTAAATGAACAAACAACAACATCCCCTTTATAGAGGTGAGCCAAGGATGATTTACAGATTCCACAAGATCTACCAATGGCTGCTAACAGAATAAATAATGTTCTACCCACTCAGCTTACCGGTTCTCTTTTAATAATCTAGATTACTCATTTTAAAAATCTCTAGCTCTTCCGGGTTGAAATTCCGACAGTGGCAGATAAATTATTAAATCTATTACAGCCATGAATGGACACTATTGGATCTTCGGACCCTATCAGGACTCAATAAAGAGATTCTTGATTGGGAGAAAACCCTGGCGGTTGAGCGTGATCTTGGAGAAATCACCACCTCCATGCACAACCCTTATCCAAGAAACAATACAGTCTCTATAATTTGCTGAACCCAAGACCTTTCATGGGATATAGTGGTACAGATTTTTATTTATTTTATTTTTAAATATTTTTCAATAAATAACATTAAAGGCATTTCAGAGGGAGAAAAATCACAATTTAAGCCCTACTAGATTAATTTAATAAGGATAAAAGATTATCAAATAATAAAGAGGATTAAATTTTATATCAATATAAAAGAATTTCAAGCAAATTGTTCAAGTGATTTTTAACAATAAAATGTAAGACCACATGAAATTGGTGATGTAAAGTACAACTTCTGATCGATTTGGATGAAAAAGTTTCTATGACAAGAAATGTATTATAAATTTTCTTTTTAGAGCTAGATTCCCCACATACACAGAATAAGTTGTGAGGTTTGGTGTTTTGTACTAAGATGATCTTAAAAGTTCTATTTTCATTAAATCTTTCACATCCATTACATTCTCTACCATAAATTTATTGTTTATGTAATTATCTCGTTTGCATTTATGAAAGTAGAAAAAAATTAATTTTTTCTAAGGGTGTATGGTATTGGTGTATAGTTATTAGTTGCAGTGGCTGACTATGGGTGGACCTCACCCAGCTTCCTTTAAATGTTAGACTACAGAAAAAAAAAGATTGAGATGTACTGACTAAATGGTGATGTGAAGCGTGTATTGAAAATGACCACTCGAGGGTCGAAACATTTATAGAAAATGATACAATATATGAATTAGGACTAAAGGTTTTTTTTGTATTATTATACACCCTTAGAAAAAAATATATCTGTAAAGTCCAGTACCCTAGAAGATTGATATTGAAAAAAATTAATTAAAAGAGCATTGTATATAGGTAAGTAGGTAAGGTAATAATGCCTAACTCGTTTATTTATTTATTTTAATACCTGATATTAACATTAAGAACCTGTTGTTAATATCTGTACCTGATATTAACCTTTTAAGAATTAAGAACCTGTTCTTAATATCTGTACCTGATATTAACATTAACAACCTGTTCTTAATATCTGTAACTGATATTAACCTTTTATGAATTAAGAACCTGTTCTCAATCTTTTCTAGACTATGAGTTGATGCTAGGAAATAATTCTATGATTTCATATTAACAAAAATTGTTTAATCAATTTACAACTTTCCATTACAAATGAGTTTAAATAAATTGAAATAATGAGTATACCTACTAGTAGTTGAAAACATAAAATAATGTAAATAATTATTAAATTGTTAATTGTTTTATTTTAATTATAATAGCCAAATTTGAAATTATTTTATATTCTATAATTATTATATTGTATTATTATATTATAATATAAATTAATAGGTATGAACAGTAGCAATAAAAGATACACAGGTGATATTGGCAAGCAGAGGAATCAAGCTAATGCAAGAGAGCGTTGCAGAACAATGAGGTAAAAAATAAAACCACAACCATTATAATAATTATAATAATAACCATTATAATAACCATTAAAAATATAATATAATAATTTTTGTTATAATGCCATTGGGAAAAAACCACAATGCAAAGCCTTATGTTTCAAATCCAGTAATACACCCATTTACCGGTCGAGGTTTCGCCTATTCAGGCATTATCAAGACACCAAAAACAAAAAAGGGTTATGTGAATCACATCTCGAAGAAAAAGGTGTTTTTGGTGTCTTGATAATGCCAGAATAGGCGAAACGTCAACCGGTAAGTGGGTGTATTACTGGATTTTAAACATAAGGCTTTGCATTGTGGTTTTTCCCAATTGCATTATAATAAATAATAGTGTTTCTTTTTGAGCTTTTGGCTCTAGTTTATTGATAATAATTTTTGCTTAACTACAATAGACTAACTATGAATTTGAGTTATTCTTTCGAGAATATAGTTGAACAGTGGTATATACATTCAAACTATCTGCTTGAAAATCTATGTGAGCAAAAATTTATTACCATATGACTGATTGTCATTTGTTATAAGTAGATGTCATTTGTTATAAGTAGATGTCATTTGTTATAAGATTTTCATAATAAGTGAATATTAAAGTGTACAAAAGGACGGTTAATAAATTGTCTTATTTCTAGGTTTACTTTACTTTATATTTATCCATTGATAGTTACTGAAAATATTAAATCCGTATTACCATTAAAAAATTAAATCATTAGACTATTTATTTATAATAAATAAATTTTTTTTTTTATTGAAGAGGGGTATTACTACAGATTACCAATGTTTTTTGTTCACAGCCTGGTATATCAAATATTAACTAGTTTAGTGTCAACTCCTGATCTCACCAAGACTAAGACCTGCAATATCGGTCGAAACGTTGGCTTCCAAATAAACAATTCTCTCTATATAAGAGAATTTTTTGACCACCAACAGGAACACCATTGTCTTCCTCATAGCTACTGTATAGTTTCCAAAGTAATTTCTATTTGATTATATTCTTCAAACAATAAAAAAATAAAAGAAAAAAAAGGAGTTTCAGAGGAAAAATAAGTGATAAAATACCTAGGATTACTGGGAACTCAGATTACTGGAGTATATAAAGAGTGCTCGAGCGATCAATTTGATCTTTCATTAAAAACAATTAAAAGTAGCTTTTTTTATGAGATTTTTATTGATATTAATATCTGACCCATAATTTTAATCTAAACCTGGGAATAATAGTAATAATTATGCACGGAAGAATAATTACTTATTTCAACTTCTGAATAAAAGAAAAGTAGAATCTATAGGTACATACACCCTCTATGAGTGGGTACACTAATTGGGGAAAATAACCTAACAGTTGAGTGTGGTCTTAGAAAAACAACCTCCCTGATCAACCATTGCCCTAGAAACGTTACAGTCTCTACCATGTGCTGAACTCAAGACCTTTCATGGGTTGTGGCTAGAGTTGCCAGATGTGTAGCTCATAAATATTACAGAAAATGACCAAAAAGATTACAATCTAATTTTGAATATATTTAGCATTCTAAGACACTGCTTTTAACAAGGGTTTATTGTAAGAAAAACATTCTTTCGCCCGGTTTACCCCTATTTTTTTGACTGGACACACATAAATTAAACCCGACTGTCCGGTCAAAAACCGGACATCTGGCAACCCTAGTTGTGGCACAGGTATGGATAAAAGAAACATTAAATAATCAGTTTTTTTTGTTTTAGTGTCAATTCAGCATTTACTCTCCTGAGATCTTTGATACCTACAGAACCAGCAGATCGAAAGCTGTCAAAGATTGAAACACTACGCTTAGCTTCAAGTTATATTGCACATCTTGCTTCACAATTAATTGCTGGTAAGGAGAAATCTTCAATTTGGTCATGCAGTCGATTGAGAAGAAACGTAACAAAATATTTTTTATTTTTTATTTCAAAGCATTTATTGATGAATATTTATATGAGAAAAACAGCAGATTAGTTTCAGTATTAACTGTTGTAACAATTTCTTATTATCAAACACAAAGACTTCTTTCTCCGACAACAATTAGAGAATAACTTTATACAAACTTTTAATAATAAATATAAATTATACTAAAATATCAGAATAAATTATTTTAAATGTTGTAATAATATTACTCGTACTAAATAATAATACCAGAATAATATTGGAATATTATTGTTACTTTTATAGTAACTATTTTGCTTCTGTAAACAAATTTAACAACAACAGTGTTTATTACAAAAGACTTTGTTGATTTCTTCTGGTTTAGACAGTGTTGATAAATTTTTCACCAGCTATGCTGCTGACTTCTTCAGGGCTGAAATGAGATTGAAGAAGTCATTTCAGCCCTGAAGAAGTCAGCAGCATGGCTGGCGAAACGATGGCGAAAAATTTATCAACACTGTCTAAACCAGAAGAAATCATCAAAGTCTTTTGTAATAATAGTGGCCGTGGAAACCTAAAAGAGTATTTAACAGTGTTTATATTAGAAATAATATTTAGTAATTTAATATATCCAATTTTAAAATATATTGAGTTGATTTCAATGTAAATTTAATTTGTATTTCTCTAGATGTCCTTAGATCTAGGACTCTTATTTTACAAATACAACTGTACGAACTGAAATATTACAGGTACAACTGTTCATTTAATTTTACTGATAATATTCTAGGAATTGAATTTAGTTTAATACTTCTGTTCTGACTCCCATGTGAGCCTATTAATAAGTACCCACTGATTATTTTCTTGAGATATTCAGTATATTTTTAAATTTTATTTTAGGTTTTTTAATAAGTAAAAAATAATTTTACATAAAAATTATAATTAATATCAGATGAAATAGAATTCTTTCTATAAAATTATAATAATGCCCAAATCAGAAAACGAGGCTAGAAGATAAAATTTGAAATAAAATGGTTTAAGAATATTTTGTTATCTAGCTTAACGAAGTTACTCTATTCTAATCGAATCTATTAAGTAGTCGCTGTCAAAACAATACCACCTATCTACAACTTTTTATGAAAATGAGTTAGTAACGGTAACACATTCTACAGGTTGAATTATACACTAAGGCAGGCAGGTATTAAGGTTAGTAACATGGTAGGCTATGATTTATTGATACTTCTCTTTAATAGTTCTGAAAAAAATTGCCAAGTCTACATTCGGCATGCCCTAATGTAGGCATGCACCCCATGGGGTTTTTTCTCTCCTATTAAATTGCCCTAAGTGTACATAGGCGGTGTTGTTTTGACAGCGACGAAATAAATATTACTGTTTATTAAATATTGTTTACAGGTCCAGTTGATCAACCATGTTTGCTTCTTCAAACCAATTTCTACACAACAGACAACCAACCAATATGCACATTTTGTTTGTCTATGAAGAAAAAAATGGTAAATAATTATAAAATAGCTCAACTATTATCCTTGATGCAAATCTTTTTATGATTATAATATTTAAATAATTTCACAAAAAACACAAGTATTGCTTCGATTTCACTTTAGTTGGTATGTAGAATGTGTCTTTTCAATTATTTAAAAAGTTTGCTTTATTTATTTTTGTTTTATATTTAATAGCTTCAAACATAAATCAAAGAAATTATTTTTAAATACGAATTAGTTTCCTTCCAGAAAGGCAATGAATTTTAATTTAATAAATCTTTGGTGTAGAAGTATTTCAACAATGGAAATTTCATACAAAAAACTTCAGTTGTTTCTTCTGGTTTAGACCGTGTCGGTGAATTTTCTACCAACGTTTCGCCAGGCATGCTGCTGACTTTCTCAAGGCTTAATTAAGGGTTAAGTCTGCCTGGCAAAACGTTGGCAGAAAATTCACCGACACGGTCTAAACCAGAAGAAACAACTGAAGCTTTTTGTATAAACAGTGGCCGTGGAAACTTGAAAGAGTGTTTAATGAAAATTTGCTTTCTTTTTTTAAATTAAAAAAAAAAAGCAAGGAAAAATTCCAATTATTATCATGCAATGTATTCGAAAGAATGCTGCTCCAAAGAGTTTTCGGATCTGTTTATGAGAATGATCAATGGAGAAGGCGAATCAACCAAGAAGTGTACGAGATGTTTGGGAAGCCCGACATAATTAACTAGATGAAAAATTAATAGATTAAAGTGGGCCGGTCATGTGGCCAGAATGAGTGAGGATGATCCTGCGAGCTGCTGGAGGGAAAGTTGTACCATGCCAGAGGAAGAGGAAGACCAATGCTCCGATGGGAAGATGGAGTTGCACAGGATGCCAGACACATCTTAAACGTCCGTAACTGGAGGGCAGCTGCATTAGATAGAGCCACCTGGCGAAGGCTCCTTGAAGAGGCTAAGACCCACACAGGGTTATAGAGCCATATTGTATTGTATTGTATCATGCAACATTTTATTTTTATATAATAAAAATTAAAATACTGCTTACTCTAAAATTATTTAAATAATAATATATTTCTTATTTGTAGAAATCATCATTTGACGCAAATATCTATCTGAAAGCTGATGACTTAGGATGCACAACTCAGATTTATCAACAGGACATTCTAACTTTTTGAAGAAAATTATTTAAAAAATATAAAAGTATTTTATTGTTTCCAAATTTGTAATGATTTAAGTAAATATATAATATAATTCTATTTAGTTTTTTTTCTATCAGGGCTACTACAGATTCTGTGCCAACTACAATTCTTTCCATTCTTTTGTTTCCCCTTCCATTTCTTCCGATATTCTTTCATCTTTTCATTGTGCCGCTTCATCTCCTTTAGCTTCTTCCCTGAAATCTATCAATATTCAAAATTCTCTTCCTAAAAATATACCTGTCCATAGTGTCATCATCATTAATGTTATTTCTTTATAAATCTTTTTTAACTTCCTGAATCCAGCTAGTTGTAAAACTTTTCTCCTTAAGTCACTTTAATAGTCTTTTTGTTAGTCTAGAATCAACCATTCTGAAAATGATATTCTTTTTTGTTATTGTTTCCGTTATAATTTCCATACTTCTGTTGGAGATTTTTCCAATTTCTCACTAGGCTTGAGATTTTTCTTATTCTTCTTCTTTCTATTACCTCAAGTTTATCCAATATATAGTTTAATACTAGGCATTCACTCGCATATCGAGATTCTGCTTTGAAGACTGTCAGATTTTTCTCCAATTAAGGGTACGCACTTTATTGAGCCAGGGCGAGCCCCAGGAGGACCTGCAGATCCCATATGGTCCATCCATGGCTGTTAACAGATTAAATAATTGATCTCTACAAGAGCTAGATTTAAACCCGGGATCCTCAGCTAACCAACTCAGAGCTCTACAAATTGAGCTACCACACTGTACAACTATTTTTAAAAATTTAATCTTTCAGGCATTTTCATTAAAAAAATATAATAATAATAATAAAAAAATGTATATATATGTATATATACACATATATATATATATATATATATATATACACACTTGAATTAATTGACTGTTTTAAAAATTAGTAATTCCTTCTATTTCTTGATTAATTTCCGTCAAGAAATATTTCATTGTATAAACTAACTAGATAATGTCACTTTTAAAATTATTTTATTTTTTAACTTGGAATTTCCTTAATTTCCTTCCAATTTCATCATTATTAAATTCCTATTATGGTGCTCAGAGCTTTTAAAAATAAGGTGTTCCTTAATATACTTAGCTGTGTGTTAAGAGTCTTATCATTCTGAAAAACAAATGCACCAAGTAAACTCTAGATTACAAGCATTGGTTTTTTAATTTTTATTTAAAATATCTACATAAAGATGTTCATATTATTTCCTAGTCCTGAAGCAATCAAGCACCATCTAACTAGTATACTTCCGTCTACTTGTTTAATGGTCCTTACAATGTTTATTTTTATTTAAATATTCATTAAATTTCTTCAACATAGAGGTTCTTTCATGATTTGTTTTGTTTTGTTTATTTAACAATTTACCACAATGAACAATTTTTTATCCCAAATTAATTATCAAAGCAAAAATATCTATTGATATATCCCTTAAAACTTAAAATTGTGGGTGTTAAATGTTTTTCACCTTTGATTCAGATCAGAATTTTAATATGCAGCTGCAAATCAAAATTTATATTATTGTAAATTTATTTACACAATGCAATAGCATTAATAAATATTTGATTCAAGAATGCAAACTTATATTCTTGACACAGTGTGTTCTTTAATTTTGTTTTATTATTGTCTTAAATTCTAATTATATACATTTTATTAATTTTTTAGTTTCTAATTGAAAAGGATTTGAAAAATATTGTAGATAAAACAAAAATAAATTAATGAAGTCCGTTAATAATTTTTAATAAGTGTTTTCTTTTCCTGTCAACTCTATTGCACTAGGATTGATATAGAAAAGTAGATTATTTTTATTTTTAACAGTACCTTAGAGCTATCATATTGATATCATATAGATATATCATGTCATCTGTAATCAATGATACAATACATCTATGATCAATAATAATGTAGATGAGTTTAATGGAGCTCAACTTAATTCTTAACTCTTAAATACTGAGTGTAATGAGCTTTACTATAGTAACCAGCCATGGTTATTTTTATCGGTTGAAAACCATGTTTCATTTTTAAAAAAGTCTATCCGTAATTGAAACTATAAAGAAGATAATTTTATTCACAATTTGCTTTTTATATTCTGCAAGATCCTTTTGCACAAAATATGCATTGAAAAAATGACTTACTTCTAAAAAGATTTTTATTTTTTTTACAATCATTATCACCACAAAAAAAAATCAAATCAAGGTAAACATTTTTATTTTAAAGAGAAAAGATATGCCCTTGCCCGGGATTCGAACCTGGATCCTCTGTCTCTCCATGACGGAGAGATCTGCGTCACAGAGAGACAGAGGATCCGGGTTCGAATCCCGGCTGAGGGCATATCTTTTAAAAATAAAAACAGTTGACCAATAATTATAAACAAGGTAAACATGTTTCCTGATTACACACAATGTGCTCATTTTATTAGAAAACCTAATAAAAAAATTAATATTTATGGTAGATTAACTCCAGAAATAAATTCATACATATTTTGAATAAAATTTTAAATATCAATAGCTTGTTCGGACGTTTTATTAATACAGTTTTTTTCATTATTGCATCTTATGATATCTTGTTTTTGTTTCTTGTAACCTGAGTGTTAACTTATACTCAGGTTATAACAGGTAATGCAAGTTCATATTTCAATCTGGTAGAGAAAGAACGACTTAGAGAACATTAGCTGTAATGATAACTATTACTAACTATTACTATTACTCTTTTTAGAGATTATACTCGTATCGCAGGAATGACCCCTTTGTCCAATTAAATAGTTATTTTGAAAATATTGTCATTATTTTTTTAAATTTAATTAACCTTCTATTAAGCCCCTATAAAAGTGAGCTTTTTTAAATAGCATCCTGATTATAAAGGGTAAGCATATTTCATATTTAAAAAAGTCTATACCCTTTAAAATTATAGAATACCTATTATTTAGTTTAATTAAACTAATAATATTGGATTTACAATTAATATAATTTTTCAACAGTTTATGCTTCATGCTTATGTTTTTTCATATTTATCATATTAATAAAGGAAATATTATGAAATAAAAATAAATTAATAAATAAAATAACATGATCCAGTTAAGTAGAAGTCAAGAAATGCAATCCAAGATTGTAGATAAATCATTGTTAGCAGTGAACGACTTGAAAACATGTTTGAGGATGAAAAAATCAGGATAAAAAATCTAGGTGCTTGTATCGTTACATATATTTATTATTATCACTGGCTCTACAACCCAGCACGGGTCCTGGCCGCATCAAGGCGTCGCCTCCACTCTTCTCTGTCCTGCGCCAAGGTCTTCCAAGCTCTGGATCCAATGATGCTGCCTGCATCACTCTCGACTTTATCTGACCATCTAAGTCGTGGACGCCCACGTTTTCTTTTTCCATTAACGAATCCAAACAGAAGTCTTTTTAAGACAGCGTTGTCCCCCATTCTGGCCACATGTCCAGCCCATCTCAATCTAGCTATTCTTATGTGCTTCACCACGTCAGGCTCCTGATACAAAAGATACAGCTCTGCATTTTGTCTGAGTCTAAATTGATAAAATGCAGAGCTATATTTAGTATATATTTAGCATTATTAAAATTTCTCGTTTGGATATATCTGAATATCTCTTTGTAGTTACCCAAACTTCACAATTTCTGGTACGCCTTAGAAATCTAATGAAATGATCAGCTATTATGAAATCCCCAACTGTTAGAGAATTCATTGTATGAGATTCTACCTAGTACTTTTGCAAAGTATTGATTTTTAATTGTTTACTATGTGGTACAGAGAAGCTCAGCATGTAGGACACTGAGATGTTATGCTGAAGGTACTTAGTTCATTTCTTGCTGCGTTAGATATCTTATTTAATCTGATAAATAACTTTGGTGGACGAAGTGATGTGCTGTCCATTAAACCTGTATACAGAGGTCACCATTAATTAAAAAAATAAACCTTACAGTTAAGTCTGATCACGGCCAAATCGATGGCTCAGAAACAGTAAAGTCTCTACCATGTACTTATCCCTATACCTTTCATGGGTTGCGGTGATGCAGGTTTTTTTATTTTACTTTAGTTATTGCCAGACAAAGCAATATTTTTCTACAAATTGGTTGCTATATTTTTGGAAATAATTAATAAATTCCAAACGATTATGAAAAAAATTAGAAATTTTCATTTCAATAGATACATTTGGAGCTTAATTGAAACCAAAATGCCTATTTTTCTTGGACAACCATGTGAAATTCAATTCTAGAAAATTAATTTAGTTTAAATAGAAATTATCTTTCTCTTAACTAATAGCATTTAGTTGTTATATACTTCATATAAAATTTTACTTTTAGTAAATGGAATTTAGAATGCTTTTTCTTGTGCACATTTTCTATTTATCAGTATTTGAAAATTGTTTTCTTATATTGTTGTATAATGCACCATATTACTCGATATCTTTGTCTATAGCAAATGAAAATAAATTGTATGCTTGTGTGTATCTGTATTTGTGTATTATATACTTATAATATGATGAATAATTTGTAAAGTAAGAGCAAGAAAAGCAACAAGACAATCTTAGTAAGAGCAAGTTTTTACTATCTCTCTTTTATATTTAAAATGCATATTTAAAAAATTTATATTTAATTTATTTAAAACAAAATCTGTTTAAAATTACAAGTAATATATCATTTCTGGTATGCCAATTTTATCTAAAATATGGTATGCAATTTTGGTTTTTATAAATGTCTCATATAACAAAACTGAAATGTTTTGCATTGTTTTTCAATTCAATTTTGACGAAGATTTATAGAAACTTTAGATGAAGTAGTGATAAAAAAAAATGCGGGATACCAACGATCGAACTTGCAGACATTTTGAAAAACTGATTCAGGAAAATCCGTTCCAAAATGGACTTCTTTTTTAGCACCACTCTTAAATCTCTCATACCATTTAGAACGCGGTAAAAGCTAGATCAAAGATTCAAGTAAACAGTTTTTTCGCTTTTAAATTTAAAATCAATATATTATTTGGAATAGTATAAAGCTGTTAAGTATTAAATTTATAACTAATTATAATTGTCGGTGATAATGTGACTAAAATAATATGTGCTTGGCAAGGAATAGTAAAGGCAGAGGACAAGAAGAAACTAGTAAAATGGATTAAGGAATGGTTAAAATATACTTTTTTTAAAACCTGTACCACTCCATACTATGGATGTTGAGTTCAGTATATGGTAGAGATTTTACTTTTTCTATGTAATCCTCATACAAGACTGAAAAGACTAGAAACTGCTCGACGTTTTCGCCTACTTCAACATTAACTGAACAAACGTTCTAAGCTCCCAATTGATTACAAAAGACTCATTTGTATGACAGTTATCAGGCCTATTTGGACATACGGAGTTGAACTTTGGGGCTCTACTAAAACATCCTATTCATCTCGTATCCAAAATCCTTCGTAAAATCCTCAATGCTCCTTATTATGTCACAAAAAAACTCATCCATCATGATATTGATATCCCATATGTTGCTGATTTGGTCCAAACCATATACCTATCCTTCCATAACAAGCTCCATACACACTTAAATCCCCTAGTCTCTCAACTTGCTTCCTAACTATTCCTGATAACCCTCCGAGGCGTCTGAAAAGTAGATGGCCTCGAGACCTTCTACTATAGAACTTTATTGGAGTGCTACCGATGGGTAGTTTCTCCACAAGTGTTTTTTTTTTCATGTCATTAGTTCATATAAGCGAATTTACTTGTTGTAATATTATTACAGTTGTAAATATCAATAAATTAATCTAAAAAAAAAACTATTTCTAAGTCAACGTTTTTGCAGGAAGGTGATTTGGACGAGATCACAGACAATCGCTTGGGTTTTCTCCTAATTAAGCCACTTTCTAGACGCTGGAGGAGCCTTGTGAATGCCTGCAGATCCCGCAGAGTTCATTTATGACTGTTAATTAATTAAATTATTTATCTGCCATAGCTGGATTTGAACCGAAAAACAGAAAATTTTCTTTACTGCGTACTAGAAAGTATGAACCTATTTTGTTCATAATGTAGTTTTGACATTGCGGCAACCGATATTTCTTCCGACTCGCTCAGTAAAGAAGAAAAATTAGCCGCTGAATCGAGGAGAGTCCTTATTATCCTTACTAAGGACACAAGGACATAGGGCTTAAGGGCATCGGGTGGGCAGGATACTGCCTTAGTTAACAAGCTAACTGCCAGTAAGAGAAGGCACAGCTACATAAATTGTGTGGGCTGTATGTTGGTCCCTGGCCAACTCCTAGCGACGTGCAGCTCTCAACCAATAGTCTTTTCAACTGTTCACTTCTTCTTCTTCTCTATTTATACATTTCGTCCTTAATGACCCACTTCGGGTCAAGCTTTCGTCCTCCGCGAATGTCCTTTTTGAACTTCACTTAATGGACTGTTATTCAACGGAGTTATACGAGTTCTGTTCCACTAGCTATTAAATATTTTTTTCTAGAAGATAGATTGACTCCATTTTTCATTTTAAAACCACTCTTGATTACTATATTGTAAAATAAATAAAAAGTTTATTTGATTAGCTAAACCTTCATCTAGCCTGGTAGTTGTCTAACACACAGCTCAAGGTGTTTGGTTACTACAGTTCTATACCCCTAGTCCATGATCAGCTATGGAAGAATAAATTATTTTTCATTCACGAGCGATGAATCGACTCTGCAGTAGGGCAACCTGTGGTCTAGTGGTTAGCGTAACAAACTACTAAACCCAAGATCGCGGGTTCGTAGCCCGGCAGGTGGCCCTAGGATTTTTTTAAGGGAGTAAAAAATCCTTAGTTACGCTGTCATTCGGCAGGGACGTTAAATGGGATCCCGAGCCTGTACGATGTCAGGTACTCGTTAAAAATCCATATCCTAATTAAACCTGGATAGGCAAAATTTAGAGCTCCCACTGTAGCATCGTCCGATTAGCCATAGCAGCCTAAAGTGACGTTAAATTAACAAACAACAACTCGACTCTGCAGTCTCCCCTTTGTACTACCCTACGATAAAGTGGGTACCCTTTATTTGGTGCTGAAATTCATCTCTCTGCACAACCTTTGGTTTAAAAACAGTACAATCATTAATTGTTCTTCTTTTTATAGTAGCGTCGAGGAACCTCTAATGCTTTTTGTTATGGCTATATGCTCTAAAGGAGGCTAGGTATGTGTTTTAAATCTGTTGTATTCCGGGTTGGTGTATGGTTGTATCCCAGTGCTAGAGCCCCCGTACCATCAGGGCTACTATCAGGCTATACCCCCAACCTTGGGTCTTCTCAGGGAAGATGGCCTCGAAGTGAGTACTGTATATGATCATGTTTATGTAATTTGTACAGTTTCTACAATGCATTGAACCCACTACCATTTATGTGTTGTTTGTTTGTTTGTTCATTAACGTCACTTTATGCTGCTATGGATATTCGGACGATGCTACAGTGGGAGCTCTAAATTTTGCCTATCCAGGTTTAATTAGGACAGAGATTTTCAACGAGTACCTGGCATCATACAGGCTCGGGACCCCCGTTTAACGTCCCTTCCGAAGGACGGCGTAACTAAGGATTTTTTACTCCCTTAAAAAAATCCTAGGGCCACCTGCCGGGCTACGAACCCGAAATCTTTATGTGTTGTAGTGCTACAGGTTTTATATAAATTGAGATATATTGTGGTAAGGAAGCTGAGGGAGAACATATTAAGGAAGAATATAGGTTTTTTAATTCCTAAGGTTTGGTACAGGAAGGCATCAAGAACGCACTATGATAAAGTCATCTTTGTTCAGAATAACGGTGAGGATAATGGAACCCAAAAATACCCTGTATGCGTTCTAGTGCATATCATCCATATTATTGGAAGCAGGTACTGTCGTAGCTCCCGAAGGGAGGAAGTGGTCCTTACACGCCTTAGGATAGGACATACAAGACTTACCCAAGCTCACCTGATTACTAAAGAATACCCGCCAACATGCGAGAAGTACAACGAGAGCCTGTCAATAGCTCACATCTTCGATGGCTGTGCCTTTTACAAAAGAGCGATGGATAAAATAGCTCTACCTACCAATGTATCCATGATATTGGAAAATGAGGAAGAATACATTATTAAGGTCATCACATTTCTATCAAAAGAAGGACTTATTAGGAATATCTGAGGTTTTTTTTTTCTTTTTTTTTCTTAATAAAAATTGTTATTAAAAATCATACTATTTTTAATCATTCAAATCATTATACTATTTTTTTAATTTTATTTATTCGTTATTATTGTCATTATTATTGTAATTGTAACTAGAATTATTGTTACAAATTATTATTATACTACTGTATGTATTATTATACCGGCATATATTATTATTATTATATTATTACTCTAAATTATTATACTTGTACTATGTTAGTATTACTAAAATTATTGTTACTAAAATAATTATTATACTAATAAGCCGTTGATGACCAACCGGTTTTACGCCTCTAAATAAAAACAACCAACCAACCAAGGGTAATAGGGGATACTTTTTAGAATGATACAGCAGTCATTTTTTTTTATGCATAATTAAGTATTTTATTAGATATTTCTGATTGCTATATCAAACTAAACTGCATTTTCAATATATTTGAAAGTTCTCGATAAGTTATATGTCGATATTTACACTACCGATTAGAACTCAATCATCAACAATAACTGTACGAGTATACAACCCAAGATCTTAGACTTTGTCCAACATCACGGGTTTCCAGACCGACAGTTGCCCCCTAGGGGTTTTTAAAGGGATTAAGAAATCCTTGGCTATGAGAACCTTTGGAAGGGATGTAAGGTGGAGGTCTGCGGTATCACCTTCACTTCAAAGATCTCTATTCTAATTAAATCTGGATAAATTAAATTTAGAGCTCCCACTGTAGCATCGTCCGATTAACCATAGCAGCATAAAGTGACGTTATTTTTTTTATAGAATAATTTATTGATACTGTAAATTTATTACATCAAGTAAATCTGCTGTATGAACAAAGGGCATGAAAAAAAAAACACTTGTGTAGAAACAATCCATTGATAGCACTCAAATAAAGTTCTATAGTAGAAGGTCTCGAGGCCATCTTCTTTTCAGACGCCTCGGAGGATTATCAGGAATATTATGGGAAGCAAGTTGAGAGACTAGCGGATTCAAGTGTGTATGGAGCTTTTCATGGAAGGATAGGTATCTAGTTTGGGCCAAATAAGCAACATATGGGATATTAAGACCATGATGGATGAGTTTGTTTGTGATATAATAAGGAGCATTGAGGATTTGACGAAGGATTTTGGATTGTAAGGATTATATACGAGATGAATTGGATGGTTTAGTACAGCCCCAAATCTCAACTCCGTATGTCCAAATAGGTCTGATAACTGTCATGTAAATGAGTCTTTTGTAATTAATTGGGAGCTTAAAGCGTTTGTCCAGTAAATATTGAAGTAGGCGAAAGCGTCGAGCAGTTTATTGTCTTTTCAGTCTCGTATGAGGAAAAGTGACGTTAAGTGAACAAACAAGCATTTTAGGTTTATACTGATGTGGAAATGGTTGATTTCAAGAATCAGCTGCAACGAAGACAAGTAATGGAACCGGATAATGAATTAAAACAATAAATATAAAATAAACTAGACAAACAATGAGACGACAAGCCGGCTGAGAGTGGCAGGTGAGCGCTTGGAGTGCCATCTACCGGCGATTGTCAAACACAACCATTGTCCTTTCTAAGCCTCCTCGCTCTAAGCGAAATTTATAAATCGATAGTGAATTTTCAAATTTATATTCTCGATTTCACCTATTTGTTTTTATCTCGTAACTCTAGCTCGGGAATTTACTAAAGTTAAATATTTAAGGGCACTAAGACTTTGCATCAAAATCAATTTACTTTTTCTAGAGCACGATTTAACGATTTTAATTGTTTTTATTAATTTAACGCCCCATTATGCTGATATGGCTTACTGGACGATGCTACAGTTGGAGCCCTAAATTTTATCCAGATATATTTAGGACAGGGATCTTTAACAAGTGTCTGACATAGCATTGGCTCGGTACCGACATTTTGCATTCCATCCGAAAGACGGCATAACCAATTTACTGTTAGTTTTTTCTACGAGAGAAGACTCGAAATAAAATTATTGCTTGAATAAGAGTTCGCAATGAACAAAGATCGCATTTCAGTTGATGCAATGATGACCTCTTTTTGAAGCATTATTAAAATCTTGAAAAAGCCAAAGGGATTTGAGGTTGAGGAATTATTGTTGGGCATGTTATATCTTTATTATAATTTATGTTGTCCAGATGTACTCTTTTCCAATGTACTATTAGTTGCCTTATATTTTTTACCATTTTTTTTTTAAATTTATTTATTAATATTTACAACTGTATTACAATAATACAACAAGTAAATAGAAAATTGATATATAACGACATGATAATGACAAGTAGAGAAACTACCCAATGGTAGTACTCAAATCAAAGTTTAACTAAGAAGGTTACGTGTCCATCTTCTTTTCAGACGCGTCGGAGGATTATCGGGTATTGAAGAAGAAGCTAGGTTTGAAACTAGAGGGTTTGAGTGGGAATGAAGTTTGTTATGAAAGGATAGATAGCGGGTTCGGGCCAAATCAGCAACAAAAGGGACATTAAGGTCGTTATGGATGAGTTTATTCTTAAAAAAATAAGGAGCATTGAGGATTTTACGAAGGAGTTTGGATTGTAAGGATTGGATACGAGAGGACTTCGATGGTCTTGTGGAGCCCCAAAGCTGTACTCCGTAAGTCCAAATAGGTGGTTTGTTGGTCATGTAGATGAGTCTTTTTTAGTTAATTGGGAGCTCAGAGCGTTTGTCTAGTAAGTGTTGACTGAAACGTCGGTTTCTTGTCTTTACAGTCTTGTATGAGGATTCGAGGTTGTTTTACAAGCTAAAATAGAAATTAATAATATTGCATAAAATGATGAGGTCATAATAAACAATGATAGGTTACAATAACACTGATGTCACTATGACGCCACTGTCAATGATTATGTCTTCATCCTTCTGAATGGGATTTGTTCCTTAGGTTAGGTTCTATTGATAAGGCAGGTTATAACCTCATTCTTGTTTTTATTTTTCTAATGTACTCTTTTCCAATTTACTGTCAGCAGTTATTTCTATGCAAGGCAGGATGTAAATGAAGACACAAAGTTAATGTTAATAATAATATTGATGAGGCAGGTTATATTGATAAGACAGGTTATACCTTGGGTTATAGATCGTATTGTGCAGCTTTACTCTTTTCAAATATACCGTCAGTTGATTTTATTACTTATTTATTATTTTTTTTCTTTATGAGCTAAGACGGGAAATAATAGGATTGCATAAAAGGAAGAGCTGGCAATAAAGAATGGTAGGATTTCATTGATAAATCTGGACTGGATGAGTTAACATTGTGATAATCGCGACTATTGTTAGGGGCCGTGGGGATCCTGGGCGGGTGCCAGCCGACAGCTGCAGTGCTTCTTCCAGTGCGCCCTTCTTCCTCTTGCCTCCCCCCGCTAAATAAATTTATCCATCTGAGTCGTCCTCTTACTTCTGGAATTATTATATCTCAGTGGAGGGAGGATGATTGTCTTCGGATCTACGTAAGTACGTGGAAAACCATGAGATGATCAGGTGTTATTATACAAAGTAAGAAAGTTTTTTAAAAATTAATGTATTCATTGAAATTTACAGCTTTATTGTAACAATGTAGCGGATGGTAAACAGGTACGTTTCGAATCACACTATACACGACATGAACATTCCCACTATAAAATCATATATTTATAATAAATACATAAAATTCCACTCATCCACACAATACCACCCAAATCCACTCGTTCTGCCGCTTTCCTACTCCCTGTTACCTGGACTTGATAAAAAAAGATCAAAAATACATTCGTCAAGAGACCTACTCAACAATTAATATATTTTTTCCAAAATAACTGGATGATCATGGAGAAAGGCGAAGAGAAAGACATTTCAATCAAATTTGCTGGATGCGCAATTGCGCAGGTACAAATGAAAATTAAATAATAATAAATAAATAAATATTGTAACAATACAACAAGTAAATGGCGGATATAATGATATGGACAAAATATGTAGTGAAACGACCCGCTGGTAGTACTCAAATAACAAATGCAACTTAAAAGGTTGTGAGCCATCTTCTTTTCAGTCGCCTCGGAGGATCATCAGGAATTGAAGAAGTAGCTAAGTTTGAAACTAGTGGGCTAGTATCGGGTTCGGGCCAAATCAGCAATGAATGAGGTCATTATGGATCTTACAAAGCAAGGGGAATTAAGGATTTTGGATTGTAAGGATTGGATACAGGAGAAATTCGATGGCTAAGTGGAGCCCCAAAGCTCTACTGTGTAAGCCCTAATAGGTATATATATAGGTATATAGCCCTAATAATCATATAGGTGAGTATTTTGTAATTAATTGGGAGTTTATAGGTTTTGTCTAGCAAGTGTTGAAGTAGCCTGAAACGGCGAGCAGTTTCTTATCTTTTCAGTCTTGTATGAGGATTCTAAGTTAAACGTTTGTGTAGATATAATCCTAAGTATCGGATTTGTTCTACAGGTGTCTGAGGGATATTATTGAAGGATAATGGTGGACGAGGAGAAAATAAGAAAGATGAAATCAAAACAATGATTGGAACGTTTTACAAAAAAATGACACTTTTATTGCTCCATTAATAATGTTTATTTCCAAACGACTTAACTTGTGTCTCGTTAGTTACTTGAGCTGTTCATATGAAAATTCATATAAGTTAACAAGTAAAAACTCAAAAATATATACCAAATACATAATGAATTATAATTGAAAAAAAATCTAAATAAAATATCTCTAAAATATTGAAAAGTAACTAACCATTCCTTTTAACATCATCAGTTGATGGAATTATCACTTCAAGATTCAAGGCTCGCTCAGCCTCTATAAAATGTTATAAAATAGAGCACCCAGTATAAAGTGGAGAAATTGTTGAGCAGTTGAGCGTGACCTAGGACAAGTCACCTCCTTGCAGAACCGTTGTCCATGAAACATTACAGTCGTTACCATGTACTGAACCCCAGACCCGTTCACGGGTTGTAGCGGTATAGGATTATTTTTGTTTGTTTTTAATAGTAGTATAATATAAAACAGTATATGCTAGCTCATTAATTTATCTTTTGTTATTAGTTTGTTCGTTCTATTTAATTAGTTAATATTCATGATTCATACTTTTTATTTATATTGTTTGCACTTTATAAATACTGTACGATTTATATTATGCAGCCTTCTGGCCAGATATGTATTATGTTTCTTTCTCTGTTCATGTTGTTTTTCTAAAGTACCAGAATAAAATTACTTTCCTATTTTATTCTATTCTAATAGTATATATATTTACTAATATATATATATATATATATATATATATATATATATTTATATATATATATTTAAAAAATATGTATATAAAGTTATAATTACTTCTACCGATTCAAAATGCTTCATCTGTATAAACGCCTTCATTTTGGTAGTTACACTACTTTGGTTAAGCGCAGCTGTGTTGCGGGCTGTATCCAGACCTCTAGAAGGCGTTAAAAGAGCGCGTTTATCTAATATTTGTCTTTATTTTTCCTGTTGCATTATATTAATGAAATATGCCTATGAATATTAATATTTAAAATGAAAGTATAATCTATAGAAATATCTAAAATATAAATTTGAGCTTATAACGCAAGCATCTTATAACGATAAATGTAATTATGTTACTATGAGCCAAAAATTATAGTTATTATAGCAAGAAATAATTGGCAATCTTTTTTTAATTTTTTTTCCTCCATTAATAGAAAATAATTTTGAAGAGTATTTTTTTAAATTTGAGTTTATAGATCTATTACTAATACTTACTGTATTGTTTTAAAGAAACTATCCTTTGAATATTAATATCAATTAATGAAGGTCAATCTGAAAATATATCAATTAAAAAAGTAATTGAGTATGAAAATGTCTTACTATACAGGTCATTTGATATTGTATGAAATAATAATTATATTCGTAAGCCGCTAAGATATTTAATTCAAATGAAAGATACATTTTAGTTCGAGAGTAATCGACGAGTTCGCAGACAAAGTTGGGGTATTTTGGAGCAGACAAACAGTGGTCTAACCAACCTCCACGAGCGGCCGATAAAATCGAAGGACGCGAATAAGTCTTATTATGGACTCGAGACCGGGGAATGAGTGAGTGAGGGGAAATGGGGAATGTGGGGAGGGAATGGGGGAATGTGGGAGGGAATGGGGGAATAATGGGCAGCTAGCCGAGGCGGCCCGGCAACTTTAAACGACACTCTTGAGGGTCCTAGTTATATGAAAGGCCTACCAAAACACTCCTTTGAGCTAAAATTATCTTCAATCTTGTTTTCATTTTGAGAAAGTGTCTCTCCACGTTGTAAGTTGTCAGCTAGGAAATAGTTTCTCATGCTAAGTATTCAAAATAATATGTAGTTTTAAATATATACATTTACACTATTTTATATTATGTCAATTAGAGGGGAAAAATCATAACAGCATATATAATACACAACCAAGAGAGGAATTATATATATATATATATATATATATATATATATATATATATATATATATATATATATATATATATATATATATATTGATGAAAAAACCGAGTATATCGAATGAGAACATAATATAGAAACAATTATGAAAACGTGTGGAAAAATTAAAAGAGTTGGTAAATTTAAATACCTCGAGGAATGTATCCAAGCCAACGGACTAAATTAACACTAAACTGCTACAATAAGAAATCGGTATCCATTCAAGCGAAGATTAGACACTATAATTCAGTTATTAGGACAAAAGCAACATATGGATCAGAGCGCTTAACACTGAAGAAGAAATGCGAACTAAGGAAATTAGAAAAAAGAGAGAGAAAAATGCTAAGAAAAATTCTAGGGACTATGTAAAAGCAATAAAAATCTAAAAGAATAAATGAAGGTATGTATAAAACAATAGAAAAAATCATAGATACAATGAGGAGAGATAAAACTTAACGAACATTTAAAAAAAATTGGAAGAAACACGGATTACAAAGTAGATTTTTAATTACGTTAACAAACTGAAGAAAACAGTAGGATGGATAGATACAGTGAAGGAAGATGCTAACGAAATAGGTGTCACTGAAGAAATAATATGTGACAAGAACCGTTTGAGGCTACTGATAGAAAACCCAACCAATGAAGAAGACAAGCCTAAGCCTCGACCGAAGAGAGTGTGGACAGATGATCAGAGGCGAGCGGTTGGAGAGAGAATGAAGAAGTACTGGGAAGAAAGGAAGAAAAAGAGACACCATAAGTCTTGAGTTATGTGCGGTCCATAGCTGGCCTAATTCATATATATATATATATATATATATATATATATATATATATATATATATATATATATAGATATATATATATATTTTTTTTTTTTTTTTTTTGAACAGCCTGTATATATATGCTGGAAAGTACGGTTTTTCATGGTAAAGTAGAAATGGCTTTTTCAAGGTAGGCTTTACCATGAAAAAGCCATCCAGTTTTTCATAGCTCGATAACCAATCACTTTTGGTAATCAATCGTGTTCAAGGACAGTGACAGATTGGTCTAGATCCAAGGATTATGGCTGCTTGAGGTCACCAGGCGCACGAGGAGGACCTATATCTCTTTCCCTGATACAGCCCGAACCTGGAACGTGTTAGTGGTAACTTTTAGATATTACTAGTGGTTTTATATTTATATTTTATTTTCATGTAGCTCATCCAGCCACTATAAAGTACCCAGGGAGAAATCTGGTGGTTGAGCGTATCTATGATTCTGGACTATAGATAGTCTCTATCACGTAGATAGAGCCCCAAGACTCGTCACTGGTCATATATGTACAGGTTATTTTTGGGGGGCCATATACATAGTATACATATACATAGTCCTGAGTAATATTATAATATAATATAATTATTATTAGCATGTATCCAAAAATTATCGACAGGATTTCCGGGCTCATTATATGTGGACACAGCTGATAAAACATGGGCAATGAGGATCGTTTGTCTAGCGGAGAGCAAACCCGGAGAGGAGAAGCACACACAGTTAATGCTAATTGCTGCATTACGGTTTGCTCTGGCGAAATTAATGTAGAACTATCTAAACAGATTTCGGAGAGCAGACTATTAATACTAAATAATAATCAAGTCAGATGAAAACTGAGAGTAATGTGAAAATATTGACAGTGAAGTCGTCTCTCCCTGGACAGGGGAGGTATAATTATAGGAGTGCCAACAGAGCCAGCTTTAAGGCAAATAGCCATCTGGGTTAGTGGCACTTCTTCTTCGTCTTCTATACTCATACTATCATCAATTTACATGAATATTTGAGGCTAGTCCATATTTAATTGAGGTAGGACAAAAAAAAAGAAGCTAATTAAACACCAAGTACATAGTAGAGAGTTGCAAGAAGAATGCTCCAAAATTATCTTTTGAATTATTAAATAGTAAAATGGGTAACCTGTGTAGAAGTAAGCATAAGTGCCCAAGATAGCCGTGGTGGGACCCCGTAATATCACATCAGTGGCCTTATGATTTTTGAAGGGAATAAACAATCCTTAGCTACGCCAAATAAAGGGAGAAATGTTGATGATATTGTTGTAGGAGGTTCGAATATATGGAGAAGTTTAAGTACTAGGGTGTAAGTACCTGTAAGAGAAGTGTAAGTACTAGGGTCTATGGCAACTAGAAAAAACAAAATATGCGCGAGTAAAGGCGGGAAAGCCTTCTCATTATCTTGTATCGACATGACTGAGCTCGCGTTTTTGTCCCGAAATCTAAAAATCATCTACACATATTATAAAACCAAGTTCTCGGCCGCGTTTGTTCGCGGTAACTTCAATAACTACTGCACGGATTTTCATGCGGTTTTCACCAATAGATAGAGTAATTCACCAGTAAGATTCAGATATATAATTTGTCGAGATTTTGTGTAAATTGGTTGGAATAGCGGTGTGTTTCACCACAGACGCTGCTTGCCTATTCCTATGCAATTATCTAACGTGCAAGATAATAAATTCGTATATACAGAAATATTTGTTTTTTGTTTTTATTTTTATAATTTCCATATAATAAAGTACATTAGCTGAGATGGGAAGAAAGAAAATCAAGACTCCCAAAGGAACCTAACCAATGATAATAATAATGATCACTATTTCAAGAAATCATTGATATCCATTAACAGTAGTGTTGTTAGGAGTAGCTCGTATAATCGAAACCAATTTAAAAAAATGTTAATCAATTAACACGTTTTAATAAAGAAAATATCTCTTTTTGTGTATAGTATTTTGTGTATTTAATTTATCAAGATTGTGAAGCATATCAAGGTTGTAATATCAGCTTCCTCCTTTTCTGACTTCCTCTTCATGGCGGCTAAATCTCTATTTATTTTAAGTCTAGTAGCAACTATTAAGCAATAGTTCTAGAAAATTAATGTAAAAGAAAATGCTCTTAAAATTTAATTTCTATGAATAGAGAAAAACGATAACAAAAAAATAATTACCAATGATTTCTTGCTATATGACTATGTTTGACTTACCATAATTATAGTAATTGTTATAAGCTAAAGTTTATAGTTTAAGTATCTGTATAAATTAGGCCTTTATTTTATCTATTAATTATAATGCAGTTGGGAAAAAAACACAATGCAAAGCCTTATGTTTCAAAAAATACACCTACTTACCAGTCGACGTTTCGCCTATTCAGGCATTATCAAGACACCAAAATCAAAAAGGGGTTATGTGAATCGCATCTCGAAGAAAAAAGTGCAATACATCCCAACGATCAACAGCCCAAACAGGCTCCAAACATGAGACAGCACCCTACACACACCAAGACGTTCAACATACAACTATGTTAAACAAGAGTTGTATGTTGAACGTCTTGGTGGTAGGGTGCTGTCTCATGTTTGGAGCCTGTTTGGGCTGTTGATCGTTGGGATGTATTGCACTTTTTTCTTCGAGATGCGATTCACATAACCCCTTTTTGATTTTGGTGTCTTGATAATGCCTGAATAGGCGAAACGTCGACTGGTAAGTAGGTGTATTATTGAAACATAAGGCTTTGCATTGTGGTTTTTCCCAACTGCATTATAATAAATAATAGTGTTTCTTTTTGAGTTTTTGGCTCTATTTTAGTGACTTATAAATTTATTATATATAAATATATATATATATATATATATATATATAGTACTGGAATGGAATATAATACTTCTCTTCTTCTTCTTTCTCTATCTCCTTTATGCTGCTAAGCATGGAGTAGCCTCGGATCACCTTCGGTGTGTTTCCCTATCCTGGGCCTTCCTTTTCATCTCCACCAGGGTCGGCCGATTCTCGGGGGTCCAACCGGTCTTTGCCCTCTCGGTTCGGCCTCCACCATTCGGCCACCTCGCTCTACGCTCGTCACCTGTAAACGTGCCCAAACCACTTGAACTGGCGTTCCTCTATGACATCCCTCATATGTCTAATTCCCAGAGTGTCTCTAATTGTTCTGTTCCTCACGCAGTTTCGTCTCGTATTTCTCGCAGCTCTTCTGAGAGACCTTATTTCTGATGATGTCACTCGTGAGGTATTCTTGTCCAGTAGTACCCAGCTCTCTGCAAAGACTATAACAAGACCGGGAGGAAGACAGGTCTAAAGATGTGAAGCTTCGCCTCCTTGCTCACCTCCTGCAAGCGCAACAGAGTTCTGAAAATCTGGAAGAAAACCTGGTTTGCTTTATGCACTCGATGTATAACATCCTGGTCTATCTTCCCATCCCGACTGAAGATCGTTCCCAGATATTCATAAATATCAATCTCCTCCAGTTGGTGTCCTTCAGTCACAATCCTGAGCTCCACCTCCTCTCGTCCTACCTGCATAACCATTGATCCGGTCATTTTCTTTTAAGCTCCTCGGACCACTCCTCCACTGCAACTTGCAGAGAATCCACACTGTCTGCTAACACCACAATGTCGTCTGCATAAAGGATGCACTGGGCCTGGACGAGCACCATATTCCAGTAACCAACGATGTATAGAATACAAAGGTAACTTAATTCTGGAGTCCCAGTTCTGAAGTCCCTTTAGAATAACAGAGATGAACAGATAAAATAAACATGATATATATCTGCCCAGACGGCTACATAATACAAATTATAAAGGGCCGAAATTATATAAATAAAAAGTGCGAATCATGACAAGATATTAACTAATTAAATATGACGAACAAATAAATAACAAAAGATAAATCCATGGGCTAGCATATACTATTTTATATTATAATACTATTTTGAATAATTTGTATTCCTTACAGGCTAATTTATTTCATGTAATTATATGGGGATGAAAAGGACAGAACCTTGAATATGTACTCTCCTTAAATAGAATATTTTATCAAACGTCTTGAAGTGATAATTCTATCAAATGATGATGTTAAAATGAAAGGTTAGAGAATATTTTAGAGATATAGAATTTTTTAAATTACAATTTAATATCTATTTGGTGCCTATTTTGGAATTTTCACTTATTATGTTATATGAATTTTATATTGTTTATTATATAATGATTAAGAATGCCTGTAACAATTGCCCTTTACAAAAGTCCTTAAGGATAAATTCCTGGCAGGTTAGAGTTGAGGAATTCCCGAGTGGGATGGAACCCATTCCCTCTTTATAGCACAAAGAAACTTATAATTATTATTTTTTTTTTAAATACTAAAAATAGATTCTTTAATAATGACATGAAATCCGAACATTTCGGCATCCCTGGATATATAAAGGAAATTCCATTTATATTAAACTGAAAATTATTATTCTATTCTCGAGGTGGCCCATTGACCTTCGTTATCTTCCATGTCAGGAATTTTTTAAAATCATATTTTGAGAGCTTATAATAAAAATTGTGAAAACATTTAAATCAACTAAAAATTTATTCATTTTATTATTGTCTATTAAATAATATTTTTACGATGAAATGTTGATTTATTAAGTTGTAATTATCCGGGTAAACGACAGATAATTGCACAATATGAAAGATCCTATATCACTATAACCTAATTGGACGGGTCTGGGGTTCAGTACATTGACTGTACTGTTTTATAGACAACGTTTGTGCAGGGAGCTGATTTGTCCTAGATCACGTTAAACCGCCAGATTTTTTTCCAAAATTTTGGGTACCCACTTGGTGAGTCCCAATAGGGTCCTCGATGCCATATGCCATATACTACTAACAGATTATATAAAAAATCGCCAGCAGCGGGAATAGGACCAGGATTTTCGGTATGGCAACTCAGTGCTCTACCACTCCTAAACACTAATAACTATAATATGATTCGACTCAAATTAAAAAAGAATGTACAAAATTTAAATTTATCCGAGCAGAATCATAATTTAGAATGAAGAAAAAAAAGAAAAAAATATAATAATAATAAAATAAACAAAATTGTATCTATACATTCATAGTAACTTATGTAGTATTATTGACTGAAGCCGCTTTTTCCAATTTCAACACAGACATTATATATACTTGCCAGCAGGTAGAGCATAGAGCTGCTATGCCGAAGGTTCAAGTTTCAAATACAGCTGTGACAGGTAAATATGTGTTAAGAATAAATATGTCTTTGGAGGCTCTACAGCCCATTGATGAGCCTTAGCTTCCTCAATACGTTCCTGCCAGTCCTCCCTGTCCAGTCAGTGGACTTCTAGTTCTGAACCTTTAGTAGGATCCTGGAGTCTCATATTCGTATCTTGGTTTCATAATAAATTTGTTTAAGGAGAATGGATTATCGGTCTCCAGTTGCCGAATTCAGCGGAGAGGATGCCTCCTCAGAGCCTCTGGAGTTGCTCCTCCAACCGGAGCGGCTTCCTAGGGACGGTAACCCTAGGGTGTGTACTGTCAGTGACATTTTGAATGTATGTGTATTAATGTAAGTGTGTGCTCTTTGATGAGAGTGTGCGGTGTACTGCACTCAGGAGCTCGGGGGATGGTAAAGCCCCGATAGTTGCGCACAACAACCCTTGCGGGGTAGTTATAAAATATATGCATAATGTATATATTTTTTATTATTTTATATATTCTGTTTTTTTACAACCAATGTATCCAATACCTAAAACCTTTTCCCGCCCATTCTTCTTCTTCCTCTCGCAGCCCTGCTACCATTTCTTCTCTCACATCCTCCATTCATGTCTTCCTCTCTTTCTTCTATAATTCGGCTTATAAAGGAAGAGTTTCTTCTTATTGTCTCTCATTCTCATTGGAAAGCCAAACCATTGAACCTCCTGGTCTATATTTCGTATAATATATTCTTCTCCTGCCGTATAGTTTCTCTTGTAATACTATTGGTATGTGTTGGAGACTTGAGACACGTCTTACGTCTTAGAAAGTCCATCTCAAGAGCGAGCAGTTTAGGGCATCTTGTCTTTTCATTGTCCATTTTTTGGCCAGATTCAGGATTGTCCCCAGAAGAAAAGAATGATATATTATGTTTTTAATTTCTAACGAGACCCTTTTCTTTTTCCTTCCTCTGGATATCTTCATCTCTATGTCCTTCTCAAGTATCTCATTTATATAGGCACCTAAGTATTTCAAGTTTTTGCCAAGTCTAATCTTCAATCGACACACGGGAAATTAAAGGAGATGCACTACGTTTTCCCTTGATTCATGACAAGACCCCATTTTAAATATATACATTTAGAATATATTACATTTGTCAAATATATTGTATTAGAACCAGTAAAGGAAAAAAAATTGGGATCTGGAAAAATATCAACTATTTAATCAATGTCATCTAATGTCAATTAGAAGAGTTAACTCGGTTTTACTCCGTTTTTTATTGAAAAATATGCCAAAAGAGAAGACGATTTTTGCAGGACTTTCTTTGTAATTGTACAGACGAACGGTTCAATAACTTCTCTTTAAAGTGCTCAATAAAAAAGGTTTAGTATATTATTCATTATTACTTAGCGATTCTATCAGATTGGAAAAGATTTGGTTGCCGATGACGCAAGGATTGAAATAAAAGACAATGGGACTGTGGACGTTCTCCGACAATAGCTCGTAGACGATTCCTGTGGGAAGGTGCCAGAACTGACCAGATGGGAAAACAGTCGGGAAATAGGGGGCGATTATTGTAGTCTGTTTTTCATCAGGGAACAATGCCGTAGGTCTTAGTGCATTCTATATTTATCCTGACCATATAGACTCCTCGGTCCACTAATATAAGACATTATAGCGTGGGAGGGGAAGAAAGAGGGAAGAGTGAGGGAAGAAAGAGGGGAAGAGTGAGGGAAGAAAGAGGGGAATCCGGGAGAAAGGCCTGGAAGGATCTGCTGGAAATGCATGTGCACACTTATCTTCGGTATCTAAGAACTTCCTCAACTACTTCAATACCGCAGTAGCTTAAGCAGGTTGAATGGCGATGAATACATTTTGAAATTGTTTTAGTTCTATTTAAATAATTTATAATCAGGGGAAGAAAATTTTTTTATATTAATTGTATTAATTGTAAATGTTTGGTGGAAACCGAATAGAAATTCCAAGGCTCCTAAGTACCTAACCATTTTGATTTTGAAATTTTAAAAATCTTTTTCTAACTAATTTTTTCTTTTGAAACTTTTTTGATGGTTTTTATACAAGAGCGGAGCTATGTTGAAATTATGTATCTATTAGATAGAGTATTTAGATAAAATATTTATTTTGATATCAGACGTGAATCAACCCTGTGCGGACTGTTCCTAAGCTTTCAGTCCAGTATTTATAAAGTCCCTTATTGAGAGAAAAAAACTGCGATTCAGCATTATTTTGGCTATAATCTCCCTGCGCAACTATTAGCACTGTTGCTTTGAATAAGTTTTATTTAAGTGAATTTATGAAAAATATTTGATTTATTAGTTCTTTGGAGAACTTAATGAATTTTCATACTATTGAATAGTGTCTGTTGAATCAAACATAGAAATTCACTGCCGGAAGATTTGAAGTGAACTTTGGCTTGAGAGGGGGTGATCCTCTATAATTCTCTCCTCTTCTCCTCTGTAATTTAACCCTAAAAGCAGCCATTCGTAAAGTAAAAACAATCCTGGAGGAACCATTATCAATCGCATGGCCCGACATCTGGCATATGCTAATGGCGTCGTCATTACCGCTAGAACTCCAGCAGCATTATCATGAAAATTTTAAGAGTTTGAAGAAGCACCCACTAAACTGGACCATAGGGTGAAGGAAGATACGATTGTGTACATGAAAATCTCAAGGTTTTTATAAGTGCTAACAATAATACTGTCAGTTGTTTGGTTCTTCATTTCACTCCATCTTAAATCAAGCATGCTTCTGTTATAAAAATTTAATTTTTAAATATTTTTAATTTTTTATAATTTTTTGTTGAATGTTTTAATTTTTTTTTTAAATTTATTTATTGTTATCTACAACTGTATTACAATAATACAACAAGTAAATAGGCTAAGTGATATATAATGACAAGTAGAGAAACTACCCACTGGTAGTACTCAAATCAAAGTTCAAGTAAGGAGGTCACGTGGCCATCTTCTTTTCAGACGCCTCGGAGGATTATCGGGAATTGAAGAGGAAGCTAGGTTTGAAACTAGAGGGTTTGAGTGGTAATGAAGTTTGTTATGAAAGGATAGATACCGGGTTCGGGCCAAATCAGCAACAAAAGGGACATCAAGGTCGTTATGGATGACTTTATTCTTAACAAAATAAGGAGCATTGAGGATTTTACGAAGGATTTTGGACTGTAAGGATTGGATACGAGAGGAATTCGATGGCTTAGTGGAACCCCAAAGCTCTACTCCGTAAGTCCAGATGGTCAGTTTTAATTTTTAAATATTTTTATTTTGAAGAGAAAAGATTTTAAAAATTATAGATAGTAATATGACGGGGGAAAAGACTTCAGTACACCAATGGTACGGATAACAAAGTTGGTTAATTGATGGTTGATTAAAATTCAAAGTGTAATCATGTGTAATAATAATAATAATGATTTGTTCAGTCTGAAGGATATAGTTCGAAAATACAATACAAGTAAAAAATAAATTAATGTTTAATTACTTGAAGCATTCAACCAGCTAGAATCACTTCTGCAACTGAAGCACGGGGCGATGAAAAAAAAGTTATTGCAAGACAACAGAGCTGTCACTACAAAATACCTCCTGAAATTCCCAATTGCTCTCACTGAAGAACGGGGAGAGAGATTTTTTAATTCGAACGCAGGATAGTAAATAAATAAAAAGTAAATAGATAATCCTTTATTGTCACTCAATTGAACTTTTATCTGAAACAGAAACCTATTCTATTTTTAAAATATTTTTAATTCAAGAAATGTATATTAAAACAATATTAAATACAATTATGGTAAGAAATTTTGCTATTTTTCTATCTAATTTTTCTATCCATCCTTGGCATTACAGGCCGATGTGGTCCTTGACCTCCTGTCGGTTTCGCTAAGGCTTATTATTCGTAGCTTCCAAGTAAGACGCTAAGTAAAGAGGTAAAATAGGCCTTATTATTATATTTTTTAAAATAAAACATTAAAACGTTTCTGATAAAACAGCTTTTTTTTATGTAAGCCTGTTGATTTGTGGATTTATAGGTTTTTCATTTTTAAAGGTTATTTAACATTTTACAATTTTTGGGCATCTAAAATACTTGTTCTCAACAATGGAATGGTAGCGAGTTTTATCTTCTAAAATATTCACTTATCTCAACTCAAGTGAGTTATTTGTCCTTGTGGAGTGCCTATTGGATGAGAAATAAATGACTTTTTGATATATGAATGATATTAAATGATTGATGACTTGTTACCAATTATAGCATTCAACTTAAAATAACGTCGAGTAGAGGCGCCTTCTTTCCTGCGGTTAGACTATTTTAGCAATGCTTAGTGTAATGCGGGCAGTATCTAACTATTTAGAAGGCGTCAAAAGGACCTGAATACCAATATGAGTATTGAGCAAAAACTAATATAAATTTATAAATAGCCTTTAATTAATTTATATTTTACATTTATAACCGATATGTGTTTAAAAATTGTTTTTGGACCTATCGAATCAATAGTTCTATAAATAAATAATAAACGAACAAGACCCTACTTAATAATTTAAGTATTTGCTTAAAAAATAATTTAATAACAATGCAATATTTATTATTTTATTTATACACTTTATTAAGATATTGCAATCTGACAATTATAGGCAATAAGTATTAGCGCTAAATAGCTATAAAATCATTCAATAAACAAAAAAATAATTTAAAAAATAAATAATTATAAAAAATAAATAAAATAAAAATATATACCTACTAATAATAAAAACAAAATAAATACTTGCGAAAATTATAGTAAAAATAAAATCATTTCTCACATTCATATCATAATTACAATATTTACAATTTTCCTGGGGTCCCCGAACTAAGCTTCTTCCCCAGGAAGGCCAGTACTCCAAATAAGATTATTACAACAGGTCTCGGGGCCATTGTCGGTTTTGACGGCGGGGTGGATTATATGGATGTGTGGAACAGGATAATGACTGAGCCATGGGGTTGGGATGGCAGGCAAGGTTTTGGTGAAAGTTTGAATATTTAGTAGGGATGAGGTCGAGGACGAAAGAAATGTTGAGATCATTATGGAGGGTTTTTTGGAGGAAAGAGCTTTGACTTTGGATTGAAAGGATTGGATACTTCTTATATTTGTTTGCAATCTCCTATAGTTCCAGTCCATAGGCCCAAATAGGTTTGATGATGGTTTTGTATTAGTGAAATTTATTGCCTATTGAATGATGAGAGGTCCTACATAGTAATCCGTATAGTTGGTTGAATCGTCTGTTAAGTTCTTGTCTTTTGAGTCTGGTATGAGGGTTCAATATATGTCTTTTGTCTAAGAGGAAACCAAGGTAACGTAATGTGTATTGTCGTATGCAATATTAAAACAAAAATATGTCAAATAGGACTATAGACATCTGTTATTATTACTTAAAAAACATGTAGCACTAGAACCCATGGAATATCTTGGGTTCAGTACGTTTAGAGACTGTACTACACTCTTGACAACGATTGTGTATTTATATACAAAATAAATAATAATTGTAGAACATGTACCTCTACAATCTAACAAGGGGCTTGGGTTCATCAGTAGTTCTCAGAGTTTGTGCCGTTTCTAGTAAAACGGTACAGAGAGGTGACTTTTCCTAGATCAAGTTCAACCGCCAGATTGAAGTTTCCCCTTTATTTTGGGATGCCTACTTTATGGAAAATGAGTGAGCCTCAGGAGGGTCTTAGATCCCATAGAATCCATCTCAGGCCGCAAACAGTTTAAATTAAATACGACAGCAGCGAGATTTGAACCCAGGACCTTGGCCATGACAACTCAGCGCTCTAGCACTAAGCCACTCCAATCAGTTATTATAACTTACATTTTTTTAAGATCAGTTTTTCCTAGTTTTTCATTAATAAAATGTATAAATACGTCAACTCGTACTTTTCTAAGTTTTTAGTAATTAGTTTCATATAATTTTTAGTTAACTAATTTAATATATGAATTAATTTAATAAATACCTTATGAAGCTTCTTGAATTATGTTTTGGTACAGGTTTAATAATAATAAAAAATAATAAAACTTACAACCTGCTTTGTTATTGTCCGGTGCCATTCCTCATTGAAATAAATTATTTATTATTATTACTCTACACTGCCTCACCAACACAAGAACCCAGACCTCCAACACCACACCCGACCAATCTTCGCGATCCTGTGCCATCATCTAGCCATCTGATCCGAGGACGTCCTCTGCTTCGTTTACCGTCCGGTTTCTCATTGAAGATTCCCCTCGGTATCCTGTAGTCTGGAATTCTCTCCACCTGTCACATCCATTTCAGTCCGGCTTTCTTTATCAACGCCACCATGTCCGGCTACCCATATAGCTCCATTCTTTCGTCTTCTCCATACACCATTTTCGGTCACTCTTACCCAGATTCTTCTTAATATTTTCCTTTCCTATGAGTTGAACATAACTTCTGATTTTTTGGTCAGGGGCCATGTCTCGCACCCATACATGACTGCCGGTCTTACGATTGGTTTGTACAGTTGAATTTGCATTCTTATAGAGAATGATTTTAACTGAACCATACTTTGTAGTGAGGAATAACAGCTGTTTCCTGCTGCTATTTCGGCTTCTATTTCAATGATTTCATTGACATAAATACTGTAAATAAAAAAACAAACATCATATATTGTTTTGTAAAGGTCTAATCTAACGGACACCCCTCCCTGCAGACCATATTTTGTAAATTTAGCACTGTGGCCATCATGGGGTCATCCTCTATAAAGTAGGTACCGTTAATTTGAGGAAAACCTGGCGTTGAGCGTGAACTCAAATCACCTCTTTTACCTTTTGTTCTAGAAGCAGTACATACTCTGCTAAGTACTGATGAACCCAAGACCCTCTTTGGGTTGTAGTGGTACAAGTTTTATTATTGTTATATTTTTTGTGTAAAAATAAAACACAAAATGGAATCAAAACTTAGTTTAAATAAATAAATAAAAAGGCTTAGCGAACCCGAACGCCACCAATCTCTACGGAGCACTACAAAACCCAAATCCTCCAGATCATTCTTAACGCTACTCTTCTGAGATCTTCCCACCTACGCCTCTTTCTATCCCTTAGAAGCTTCCTAGTCAGCACAGCGCTTTTCGGGAATGCTTCGCAACTCCGCGTTATGTAATATCCTAAATTCTCCAGTATTCTCATTATTTTTTAGCCTGAATATTCTACGTAACCTTGTTTTCGAATACCTTAAGACGTTGTTCCTCAGCATCCTTCATCGTTAGCGGCAGGAGAGTTAGATGGAGTATTTTATAAATTCTGATTTTTAGATTTCGGGACAAAAGACGCGAGCTTAGCAATGTTGAGACCGAATAATAACAAGCATTTCCTGCCTTTATTTTTCCTTTTGAGATTCGGTTTTTCTAGTTACCATATACCATAAGTTCTTAAACTTCTCGACATGACCACCCTCCTGAAACTATATCCCCAAAATCTCCACCTTTTTTGCTACTAAACTTACGACAGACTTCCAGCCCTATTTCCTTACCTGTATTTAGTTTTATAGTTTCCGCGTCTTCGCCCCAAAGCACTAAATCGTCCTCAAATCCAAGCACATATATTTTACTATTCATATTTAAATTCTCTCAGTACTTCAATAAACTTTTAACACATAAATTTATTTATTATAAATTATTATTTGTATAACATTAATGCAATAACCTGCTTGTCCTTGTAGAGATCGCTGCTTCTCAGCCGACTTATCAGAGTCTGTTATCTCCGATTTAGAGAGGTTTAACTTTATCTTTTAAATAATATATATGAAATATCGAAAGCTAAATTTTCATTAATACAGTCTAAATTTTATTTGTTTATTCATACGATTAGGAAGGATATCTTGGGAATAATAAAAGGAAACTAAAATAAAACAATGTAATGAATAATAGTTTTATTCCAACTTGTGACTGTTACAAATTTCATTCTTGCATTTACAGACAACTGGACAAATTAACTAGTCTAAACTCATAAGAGGGCATAATCAAGCGTAGCATTTTCGTGCGTAATTTTTCCATGCTTATTTCAAAATCATCTTTTATATTTAATATATTTATGTTACATATATGTTTATGTTTATTGCTGGGTAGCGCCGATATATTTATAATTGCTTCAGTATTTATTAATTTAATCGTTTAAAAATATTTTGAAAGGTAATATATATTTTTTATTTAAATACAATTTTTTTATATATGCGTATACATATACAGTTCGTATATGTATACATATATAAGTTAATATCATATGACCTTTTCAGGCATTTATAAACAATTATTTATAGTTTTTTTTTATTTATATAAATTATTTCAAAGGAGCTAAATTTCTTGATACCTAATTACGTAGTTCTGGAATTGGTTACAAGTAAAGTTGCTAAAACTTACAGGATTCGCCTGCAACTCTCCAAACACCCCAAAACGTTTCAGTCTTGACTCGAGTGCTATAAACTTAGCCTCGAGACTGCTCATGTGAAATTCCTTTATCAATTTTTTTTTAAATTATAATTTATTAATAATATTTTTTTATTGTAAGATTACAATGTCGTGTTTAAGCCTTCGACTCTTGGACCTCAATGGACTATTTACAGCACTCCAAATACTATACTATCTGTCGAAGGAGGCAGTGTTACAATACTCTCATCACATATTTAATCTTTCAGTTTCATTTATTTTTTTTTTGTAATTTTTTTTAAATATTTTATTTTTTTATTTTAACATTTTTATTTGATAACAAGTAGATCCCCTAATGTCGCTCCATCTCACAAGAAACGATCACAGTTTACTTAAATAATTATATTATATGAAATTAACTGTAAAGCTAATATTTAAAAAGTGCCTAATTGTATCACAACTTACTTGGGGGATGTCCCCAGATCTCCTGGTTTGGTAACATACGAATTTGTCCCGATAACTCACGATGAACACTTCATCACTCATCTCTCTCTTCAGTCAGCAGATTAACTCACTGCTATCAGTAACTATATAATTTTTTTTAAATATATTTATTTAATTTTTTTTTAAAAGCATTTACTCCTAATATCGCGCTCACCTTCCAGGACTGGGGGAGTTGTAAGTCGGCCATTTCACGTACAACCTCCTCAGTCAGCAACCGACACGAGGTCTCTTGTTCTGAAAGCTTCGCGAAATAATATTTATAAATATATATTCATATTTATATTTATATATTAAGCTAAACAGAAGATCCGACATTCGTAAATATTTACATTTAAACACTAGCGTTGGAACTAACATAACAATTACTAACGTCTTTTTCAAATATAAATAATTTGTCTTATTTGATAAAAGTGAAGGTGGTGAGGCGCCTAACCTATAGGACGGCAATAAACCTATCCCATAGGACGGCAAAAGTCCTAGCCTATAGGAGGGCGAAAAACCAACCCTACAGGAGGCAAAATACACCACTCAGTCCTCGATTATTAACATTAATACAATAATGGAATGTTTTTAGAACCCTGATTATCATAAGTAGGTAGTAACAATTAGGACTAAAAAAAATTTAAATATCGAAATAAACAATTTTTGGCAAACATTTGAAGTATACAACTACAGCTGCGACCACCATCTAATATTTACAAACGTCATCTTAATCATTAGTTTCAAGTCCGTTCTAACAGTCAAGCACATTCTTTCCAACATTACAACATTAGATTATTTATTTTATTTTATTTTTTTTTTTTGTTGAAGAGTTAAGTTTCCACAATGGATGTCAACTACACTTAACAGCTAAACTAGAATAAAGAAAGATGGATAGATGAAAGGGAAGTGTCTGGAGGTGGTTCTACACCTTTCCGATCTCATCACCATTCTCGGCACAATCACCATTCGCCAACACCACTCCAAATTGTCCATACTAAAATCGATAGTATTTACAATACGATGAAACATTGGTTTTTATTTTATTTTATTATTTTCAATTTCACAAGAAGGGAGTGCTGCCGCGTACGCACTATGTATGTTACACACGATCGCACTTAAGGACACCCACACTCTTCTACCACCATTTTGGGCAAGTCCCTCTTAATAATGTTCATGTCGGGGCCGTAGTAGATGAGCGAGGTGGAGGAGAACTTGATGGGAGCGCAGCACGGCTGGAGGCCGGCGAGGCGGTCCGTCTTCCGGTACTCCTCGAGGACGTGCGTGTAGTGGTTGACGTAGCTGTCGGGAGTCCTGTGCCCTGAGCAATCCCCCCTGCAGTAGTTGGCGTAGTAGCCGCTGGGGGCGATGACCCAGTCGTCCCAGCCGAGCTGCTTGAAGCTCACGTAAAAGCGCTGCTTGCAGCACTGGCCCCGCGGAGCCCCGGTGCAGTCGAGCGCCCTTCGTCGGACCCGACGGGACAGCGCTGGCTCCGCCCGGACGGCGAGGAAGGGCCGGTGATCAGTGCCGGCGGCGAAGAGGGACGGGGAGGTCTGGCGGCCGCAGCCCGAGCAGTCGAGGAGCAGCCGCAGCCGCTCGCCGCCCCGCCGGTACCACTCTGTCACCGCCCGCGTCAGGTCCATCTTCTGCCAGCCGGATGGACCCACTCGCGCAGAGCCGCACACCTCAGTCATCCTGTCGAACTCCTGAAACAATAGCCAAATCGTTAATACTCCTCAAAACATGAACAGTGCAATAATAATGATAACAATAAAATATACTAAATATGGATAGATAAATGTCACAAAACAATTACCAACAATGGAAGCCACAACAGACGTTATTTTGGGCTAAACAAACAATTAAGTAGTGGCACTATTATCCACTTATTAGCTGGGTTACGCTGGACAAGCAAGCTAGCCGTGTGAATGCTGCGGAGATGAAATTTCTGGTGAAAGTTGTTGGAAATTCCAGGAGGGATCGAATCGGGAATGAGAGCATTAGAAAAGAACTAGAAGTGGCCTAGCTAAGGAATGTAATGGAAAACCGAAAACAAAAGTGGTTTGGCCACGTTTGTCGGAAGGATGAAGAGAGAGAGCCAAGAGAGGTGATGGAAGCTGGCCACTGGGAGCAGGCCAAGTTGGGACAGGGTCCACTGGGAACACATTCAGCGCATCAGGAGACCAGCGTCCTCAAAGGACTGCAGCGCCTCGTTTGGATTATTTAGTGGTTTATCGGGTTAAACTATTTAGTCTTTCAGCAGCCATAGATGGACCGTCTGGGACCGGAGTAAACTTTGGCGGTTGAGAGTAATTTCGGACATATCACTTCCCTTTACAAACGTTGTCATATAAACAGGTTTCTCTACCACGTACTAAATCCAAGACTCATCATGAGTTGCAACGTTACAAGTGACGTTCTTCTATCGAAAGGAAAATATCTTATTTGGTCCATGTGTTGAGAGAAGTTGTTATCGGATCCAACAGCTGATTAACTAACCAACTCCTCTCCACAGGCCAATGCCATCATTGGCCTCCTGAGGTATCCTCCTCCACTTTCCCTGTCCTCGGCTTCTCTCTTCCAATTGCGGACACCTAGCTTCCTCACTTCTCTCTCCACATTATCCTTCCACCTACTTCTAGGCCAACCTCGTTTCCTCTTTCCACTAAAGTAAAGCTTTTAGTAGTTTCTTCTATATTTTTAACAGCTAATTAGTATTGTAAGAATAGACCCTTCGATAAGAAATAGGATGAAAATATATTTTTAGCATAATAAAATTGGAGGTTGGACCGGAACGTGAAATGTAGGACAGCTATCGCATATAGCAGATCAGGAAGCCGGATGTGAATGAAGGTTCTGAAGAAGAAAATTCAGTTATATGAGATACACGAAATCATTCAACTCAGTATTAATCAGAAGCAATATGGGAGGAGTATGGTGAGAAATAAAAGTATAAAATTACATTAACAACAAAATAAATAAACTGAAAAAAATGTTCTTGATTTTCGCGAATTTATGTTCTGTTAAATAAAAAAGTAATAAGAAGGTTTAACTACCCTTGTTGAGATTTAAGGGAACATAATATGCGGAATAGGGCGCTATCGCGATCGGCCCACGCCAAGGTTCAAGGTTTCCATGTCGAGAGCGGAAACATATTTTACCAACGATATTTCACAACAGCCATTTTACGTTATAGTTATCAATTAAATTGTCGTCGATATAATTTACGGCTAGAACCAGAATTAAATGACTTAATTATGAATTAGTATATCAATGTACACACACATATATATATATATTTATAATTTAATGCGGCTAGCTCTACAAAACTTGCATTCGAGCGTTAAAGGCGTGCTAAATCTAAACTATCTTGTCGATTAGGAAAGGTTACGTACAAAGATAAGAGAGGTTTGTTTTTGTATCAAGTGGTTAATATTTTCGTTTATAATTCAAACAGACTTATATTCATTTTTTCCCCTTCGATTCTTGAGATTCAGTCCTATTCTCGTTAAAATATATTTTGTCAAAGCATCAATACTTTTTTGTTCCCATAATAGAATCTCGACATAAAGGCATGAGGATAAAGCCTAACGGTTAAACCCTCCACTAATCTAAATATGAAAGCGATACTTTTTTTTAAGTTGGTGCTAAGGAACGTGCAGATCTTTGGTCAAGCGAAGGTTTTGGTTTCGTTGCGAAGGCTTAGACAGCCAGGTGGGGGGTCAACTATGAACCATGGTTTCCATGGTACTACCGCAGGCTGCCCAAAGCTATGTAACCTTTGGGGCCGATTCACCAGTTTCCTTCCCGCCACTGCACTCTAGGCTTTAAAGAAAATTACGAAACGGTCTAGATGTAAGGGTTATGACTGTTAGGAGTAAGTAGGGGCACGATGACCGATATATGTTTCCCCGAAGCAGACAGTCCAAACCTCCAGGTGGATATTTGGCGCACAGATCTTTGTGATCGGGGGGGGCACCACACACCCCAGGGATCCCCCATCATATCGTAGCCATTGGGTTTTGTATGCAGGTGCTCTTTTACAACGTTAACCCGTTTGGCCACATCGGCCTATATATATGTATTATTTACAATAGTATAAATTCATGAATATTACAAGAAATATTACTGTTGCAAAATATAGGAATGTGCTAAGATGTTTTATTAAAATATAAGACAACATATTGAATAATAGACAACTTTCAGAAGTTTAAAATTGCTCATGCTACAATTTATTTAATAAAATACAAAATTTGTTGGATGAAGTCAGTATTTTAATTTCAAACTAAGCTTAATATCATTAGTTTTCATGCTAAAGGCTTTCGTTTAATTACAGGGAATTTATATTTCTTTAAAACGTGTCCATAAGCGGGACCATAAAGAAAATAATACAGCAAAAAATAAATAAACTTATAAAGAAACGTAAGCAAAAGGCGAGATTGAAGAAATATGAGCTAGGACTAGGGTATAGAAGGAAGGCTTAGATAAAGAGTATTTTTGGCAGAGCGCCGAGGACCGGGCACAAGAATACAAATTTCGTTCTAAATACATTAGCCGCCGAGTCCATCTGGTGTCTGCCTGTCTGGGTTCAACATCACGTCCAGGTTTAGGTAACTTATCCAATTAATCAGGTCACTGGGCACGGCCTCACTAATATTTAAACTCGGCCATCTTTTTTTGTGACTACTTCCTGTAAGGAAATTACTCTACTTGATATTCATGCCGGAACACGGTCGCCTCTATGATCTGTCAAGAGGCTTCGGGGACTAAAACGGATTTTGGATTTTCTCAAAATCCCGGCCAGTCCTCTATAACTGGCAACTGAGGACGAAGTTAACTAGTTTATGATGATTACTACAACCTAGTTCTTTCCAACTTGGTCTAGTTTTTCTCATATCCAGTTTGCACGTCATAGTAGGCTAATGTGCCTAGTCTGACCGTTTGTATGCAACGATTTTTTCAGATGATTGTAGTTTTCTTCGTATTCGTACGATCTCCAAGTTTTGTTTGTTCGAATTAGTCGCTGACATGATATGGATGTTTTGATTGAATATTCTACGTTTCAAATTCTAAAAATATATCCTTTTTAATTAGTAATTAAGAGGGAAACTTTAGGACTATTTATAACTTATACACATACAGTTATACACACGCACAAACACACACAAACACGCGCGCGTCTTTTAAGATTTCTACCTGCCCACGTAAAAAAAATAATACACACACACACACACACACACAGATATATAATTATAATGCAATTGGAAACATCCCCAAAACCGAAGCCTTAAATTTTTAAACACTGCTGAGAAAAGTAACCTGTTTTCTAACGTTTTGTCTATTACGCATCTTCAGGACCAAAAAAAAATCAAAGATCAAGTGTAGCACATCTCACAACAACGGTCAAAACAGGCACCGCACTTCAAAACTTTCAACGAAAATTGGGGTGGGGGTTATTTGATGTGTCTATTGCTGTATCTCACTGTGGATTATTGAAGTGAGATGTGCTGCGCTAGATGTTCTTTAATTTTTCTATTGGCATATGACCTGATAGTGCCTAAATCGACAATACGTTTAAAGACTTAAACGGTGGAATAATTTCAATCGCATTATAATCATATTTTATGTTTTTTTAGTTGTTATACATGGTATTAATTTGTTTTATTATCACACTGTAATAGCTAAAAGTCTGTATTTATTGAAAGATTGGGGCTAGACATACCTTACCACTTAGGTGAGTGGCGTTGGGGAGCTGCTGGGCCAGCAACCTGAAGGCCCACAAGGTGACGTTCCTGAGGACCGTGGCTCGGGGCTCCATCCGCAGCCAGAGGACGGCCGACTTGACGCGCAGCTCCGTCCCTTCCGTGGGGGCAGCCAGCTCCAGGAGTCGCTGCCCGTTGAGCCGGGGGCCTGCAACAGGTGACGGTTAATGGTAAAGTAGGCTCGTGTCAAGGATGAAGTAGGCGAGGGGTAAATTATTAAAGGCAGGTGACATAGCGAGCCAAATATCTTTATTCAGAGCCGAGTCTCTTTATTCAGCGACTGTTTGGGTCGAAGGCAAGATCGATACAGCCTCATTACAACTTTCGTACTGCTAAGAACATGACTCTTCAAAACCCGTCTCCGAACTCATCGAAGGAATGAATCTAATTCCAGCGAGCGTTTGGCTAGAAGGAAAATTGATTCATTATAATTAGAAATACATACATACATACATATAAGTATTACAACTTCTTTACTGTTAAAACCTTGTCTCAACAATAGCTGTCCTCTTTTCAATAATGATATAATTGATGAATAATTGATGATATGCATTTCATCGATGGGAAGATTGATATTTAACAACATGGAGGATGCATTACATCCATCTTCCCCAAAAAGTTGATGGGCTTGATAAGTCATCAATGATTTCACCAATGAGGAAGGGACGGTGTTGATGAGATGTCCCTGAACTCGCTGAGGGAAACATCCTGGCTGTCCCCATCTCTATATTCAACTATTAAATGACTGATTGCTTATCAATTCTATTAGTAGAGACTGGTTAGGAGCAGGTTAGGTGGGCAAGTCCATATTTTATTATTACAGATACTTCCTCAAAAGAAACAACTCTATAGGATTAAAAATATGGTCATTAAATGATCACCTCTAGACCCATCGAAGGGAACAATCCGGCCATCCCAATTCAGAGATAAAATCACAGATTATATAGGTTCCATCAACTGTTGTTATATATTGATAATATATCCTATATAATATAAAATACAATTATAATAAAGTAATATTAATAATACAAGTTCCACCTAAATACAGTACAACTACAAAATAAATAATTACCTGCCGTTACATATCCGGTATCGAACCCGATAATTTTTTATTAGTAGACAATACTCTTCTACACCTTACTGGGCGTATCAGAAATTTATTAGTTTTTAAATAAATTAAATTTTTTTTTGTTTATAATAGGTGTATAACATTAATGAATACTTATTGTAAACACTTAAAGTAGGCGATAGTACACGAGGCAGAGGACAGACGGCGCTAGGGTGGAAGGAGAAGAGAGTTGTTAATGAGTGCTCGCTTCCATTCATTTGTCACTCAAGGGAGGTTTTGTCCCGAAGGATAAAAAGAATAATCCAAGGAGCTCCCCCACCGGCCATCCTGGATAGATCTTCTTTCTTTTAGTATCTTCTCCTTTGTGTCCCCTCTCCCCTTCTCCATCTTCAACCGCTTTCCGAATTTTGTTCGGAAAAAAATTGATTAACAGCTTTGAAAGATGAAAGAACTAGAATGACGAATTGCTGAATTATCGAACTTATTTGAAAGCTTTACGCATTTAAATACAAATATAATGCTAGGTATGCGCTGAAATCATAAGGTCTCTATGTAGTTGTTATTTAGTGTTGAGGGCAAAAGACTGCCGACTTAATACTAATAAAAGTAAAGTAAAGTAAACCAAAACGAAAACATTTCATCTTCTTCCTCCAAACCAGGGATTAGCATCTCTTTATTATTATTATTATTTTATTTTTGCTGTATAAAATAAATGTGTAAATGGATGTATAAAATCAAAAATATAATGAAGTATTGAAGTAAAATAAAACCAATATAAATAATTAATTGATATTCATCCGATCGGAAGTTGAGATACAGCAAGGATTAGAAAGGGAGTATGAACTATGAGGAACTATGGAGTATGAACTATGAGGAACTATGCAGGCCCACTAAGATTGAGCAGTAAGAATGCTTAGCTTTGTATAGAGTCACAAATCTACATTTGAGAAAAAAAACGAAAAACATCTGATTTTAGTGAGTTTTATAAAAATTGAATGTTGATTGCTATTATGCTCCCACATTTTTTTTCTTCAAAAAAGGAAACGAATAATATTATTTGTACTATAACATTTTGTATATGTTTGTGATGTGATGTATGTGATGTTACTGAACAGAGAAACAATTGTATACTTTATTTTATTAATACTGCTATAGAAGGCATCGGAGTGTTGTGTTGTTTGTTGAAGAATTGGCACAACTCTGCAAGTTACAATCGATTTATCGAGGCCGAAATCCCTTTTCATCCGTTCGATAGCATCACGTGACTCGTAGCCTTAGGCATTCTATGTGCATTCATTAACGCAAAAAAAAAATATTGGGGTCAAACTGTTAGAGCCCTCCCTGTATTAATGTCATCTTAGTGAATTCCGGAGAAATAAAAATGGAATTTTCTTGCAAAATCTAAGCACTATACATGTGACTGTAATAAAATTTATATTTATTTTAATGAAAAGTTTTTTATGTAATTTTTCCCCTCTTTATTCTTAATATCATTTAATTCTATTATAATGTTTTACAAGAACTTTTTTTTCCTTTTTTTATAATTGAGCTTAGTGTAGATATCAATGCAGATTTGCAGATTAAATAATTTTCTGCCACAGAGAGATTCGAACCCCATACCTTCGACACGGTAGCTCGGCGTCCTATCTACTGAGCTGTCCCGCTCCAGCATTATATTATTAATTAGCATAATAGCGTTAGCTCAGAAAACTATTTTCATATTTCACTTCCTTGGAAAGGAATGCTTATTAACAGCAGAATGCTCCATCAGTCTCAACGCCCCTTATTGTAATTATGTATTAAAAGAAATTCTTATCATCGTCAGTGGCGCAACAACCCACTTATTGAGCAAGAACCTCCTCAATATTAGTATAATGAATACATTAATTTATTGATCGCTGTTAGTTTTTTTCTATTTACTAAATTGCGAATTTAAATCTTGAATTCCAAACCTAAGTTTTTTTTTCACTCAAAACATTTCTTCTAACACTAAATATAAGATGGTAAATAAACATGGAGTAATATCTATCGAAGGCAAAAGATTGACAGATTTGATTCACATATCCCTTTAGCAGATTTAGGCTCACAAATCGATTAAACCCTTTCCGTTTTTAAGGATCAGAATTAACAATTGAATCAAAGGATCTGTTACCTTCCTATATCGATGAAGTTACTTTATCAACTAATAATAAACTTTAATCGTAAATTAAATAACAACTATTATTTAATATTTATATTTATATTATAATAAAATTAATATTTTGTTTTTTGTATAATTTGTAACAGTGTGCGACAAGTTGGACTCAACGAACGGTGTAATTCATCCGGAACCACCTTAGCAAGTTTCTATTGACGTAAAGTTAGTTGTTATTTTTTGTGCTCAATTTCACAAATTAATTTAAAATTGAAATATTGCTATTTAATTTCATTACTTTACTATACTAGAAATTATAATACAATTCATGCCATTTGTAGAGATTAAGTCAATGGCTGCTCTTAAATATAATAAAGAGATTGGGCCATACATATTTATAGATATATTATATCTTATATATGTCATCTATGTATATATAAACATATTTTAATATTATTATCATTTGATATGGAGAGGGTAGAAGACTAGATATCTGCCCTAGATCTACAAGACACAACTACCTCTCTCTAAATATAGTCTTGTTTTAAAGTGATGAGAAAAGAAACGAAGAGGATACATCAAATCGATAAGCCTTTCAAATTAAAAAAAAAAACATAAACATAAAAGTAAAATTTACTATTGTATAAGTAGTTTTGCTTATATAATTTATTAATAGAAATACTTAATTAATTTTTAGGAAACGATAAACTAATATAAACTCCGATTAGAATAAAATAAAAACTGTAAGTTTTTGTATGAAATTAAAAGGACAAAACGAAAATCATGAATATAATTATTAATATTTATTTGCGCTACGTCCGAAGTTGAGACCCCAGGATCGGCCGCCAGTTTTCCCGATAAAGTGCTCCTGCCTTCCGAATCCTGCTATATGTAGTTACGGAATCTTCCCATCTAAGTTTCGGTCGACCAACTCTCATAGTTCCATAATACACCCGTTTACTAAATACCCTCCGTAGAACTTCTTCAAGGTCCGTCCTTGTTGATATGACTGGTCCATCGTTAATGACCTCCACAAAGTCTTTTCACATTGTAAAGCATCTTTGACTCTTTATTTCTACTTCCTCGCCAGGCTTGATTAATCAACATAGGCTCGAATAATCTTCCGAGAATTTTGTTCTCAAACCTCAGTAGCTAAGAATTGTTTTAGTCATTGCCTACACTTCTGTGCCTTCATGGGTAAGGCCCGGGCGGAACAGCGTCTAACAAATTCTAAGCTTTGCTAGCCTGGACAGAAACCTGCTGCGGAAGTAAATGAAAAATAGCAACGTTTTGCCGGAAATGTGCGTCTTATTTGTCCGTATTTTGAGAACTGAATGGTACATGTAGCTTCTAGGGCGATGGCTGGAAGATGGAATTGGATGCAAGGATGGAAACTAGTGGGTTTGGATGGGTTTGAAGTTTATTGTGGAATGATAGGTATCTGGAATGGGCTAAATCGGTAACATATGGAACGTTAAGGTCATTATGGATGGTTTTATTTGTGACAAAATAAGGAGCGTTTAGGATTTTGCGAAGGATTTTGGATTGCAAGGATTGGATACGAGAGGAATCCGATGGTTTGGTGGAGCCCCATAGTTCAATTCCATAAGTCCATATAGGCCTTATAACAGTCACATAAATAAGTCTTTTGTAATTGATCTGAAGCTTTGAGCGCTTATCTAATATGTGTTGAAGTAGTCGGAAACGTCTAGCTGTTTCTTGTCTTTTCAGTCTTGTGTGAGGGTTCCAAGTAAGACGCTTGTCTAAGTTGAGTCCCAGGTAGCGAATCTGTTCAACAGGGATAAGTGGAGTACTATTAAAGAATACAGTAGGACAGGAAGTCAAGGGTTTTCGACGAAGGGTAAAGGTAATTTGATGGGACTTGCTGGGATTGATTTTAATTCTCCAATTCCTACACCATTCTTCGAGGCTTGATAGGTGTAATTGAAGAGATTGGGATGCAATATATGGGTCGTTATTAACAGATAACACACATGTGTCATCAGCATACGTGGAGATGAAGGTGTTAGGATGGGTTGGAATGTCAGCTGTATATACTGTGTAAAGGATAGGACCGAGGATGCTACCTTGAGGAACGCCAGCAGACTGGGAATAGAGGGATGAGTAGGAACCTTTATGACTTACTTTAAATGTTCTGCCAGTTAGAAAGGAGCGAATGATTAAAAAGTATGTAGGAGGAAGGAATTGTCGGAGTTTGTAAAGGAGACCTGGGTGCCAGACTCGATCAAAAGCCTGTTCTACATCGAGAAAGGCTCCCGTACAGTACAATCTACGCTCCAATGCAGAGGAGACAACATCCACCACACGATGACATTGCTGGATAGTGGAGTGGGATGTTCGGAAACCAAACTGGTGGTCTGGGATTATGCGGTTACTATCTAGGATGGGATAAATACGTTTTAGAATGAGTTTTTCGAGGATCTTGCCCATTATGGGTAAAAGGGAGATAGGACGATAAGAGGATGGGAGTTCTGGAGGCTTTTTGGATTTTGGGATCATTTTTACTATAGATAGTTTCCATGTATCAGGAAAATAGGTAGTACGGATTACAGAATTATATATGTATGTGAGGAATAGGATAGCTTTTCGAGGAAGGGATTTTAGGATGTGAGCTGTAATAAGGTCATGTCCAGGAGCTTTACGGGAAGGTAAACTATGAATAATATTGGATATTTCTGACGGATGAAAAGCCTTAGGTGGGAGAGACATTTGGAGTGGGATATCCAGTTCTGCTTCAATACGCTCAATGTGAATAGGGTTGAGAATATCAGGGTGTGGATTAAAGGTTTTGAAGAGGTGTTGGGCGTATATGTGAGATTTTTCTTCATCAGAAAATTAAAATTAAAATTTTTCAAGACAGATGATTATGAAATAACCTTACAAAAGGATAGGGAGGGATACAGACATTGAAATAACACTTTCTTTTGAGAGTGTATAAAGCATATTGATTTTTTTAGTTGTTTTCAACAAATAAAATAAAAGATTAAAACATATAAAGCCATTTTAGCAATGTTTTAATAACTGAAAATATAAGCAAATAGGAAAAATAAAAGAAAGAGAAGCTAGGGCTCCGGGCCAAAGGTTGGATGTATGTGTCCCTCCACTAAATGGACTACTATAAAATACACTTAGCAGCTACTAGCAGTTAATTCCACGTCCTTCTCCAAACTACTCAAATTTACTATCCTCTGCTATACAAGATCTAAAATGGAAATATTAATGCATAAATATATATATATATATATATATATATATATATATATATATATGATTTTGGGTGCTAGGACTAATTATTTAAATTTCCTAACTTTATGTTACAGCCTTTTATTTATTTAATATTAATATAAGAATATTTATCTTTGAAACTAAATGGCAATTTCTCTTTCTTTATTTTTTATCTATATTTACTGAAGCATGAAATATAGTCCCTACGAATGATATGATAAATAATAAATAACGTTAGGAATATAATATATATATATATATATATATATATATATATATATATATATATATATATATATATATATATAGTTAGTATACTTTAGATAAATAAACTAAACTCGACACCTCCGCAGTTTTTATTAATTAATTATCATTTCATAATTAATTGGTACAGAAGATTATTTTTATTTTACGGGAAATTTTCGTAAAAGGTATATTAAACTAACATCTGTACCTCAGAGGTAAACTATCGTAACTGACATTCTTCAAACTTTACAGGAGAGCAGTTTTAATGTTAAATTTTCCTTTTTATTGTTGTTCACGGTTTTCGATGATAATTAGATGTCATCATTGATCTTGATAGAGAGAATATTTCTTACTAATTATATTTTCAATGAGCCCTGAACCAACTAATAAACGCCTGAGGAGAGGCCAAGGCGTAGGTGGGAGGATCGAACTAAGAGTGATCTAAGGGAATTGGATTGTAGACGGTGGGCGGAAATTTTAAGGCAGATGTCAGTGGTAAACCTTATTTTTTAGGTTGGCTTTACAAAAATTATATATCTTAGGACAATTAATGTGGTCTTCTTACAGACATATATTACTTGTGAGAGAACAGTTTGGAGGGGTCATCCAACCTAACTTTCCTGTGAACTACGGTTTCCTCGATACAGCTGCTGCATGCTTCATAACCAATCCTTTTGGACCAGTTTACCAGCAACCTTCGCGTTCAATCAAGGGCTCAAGGACAATGCAAAATAGATCTAAATCAACTGATTACGGCGGTTTTGGATCAGCAGGCGCACACCTATTTATATTTCCTCGTCTCACCGTCTCTGGATCGAAACTCCGGCCGACTAATGACATACTGGAAACCCACAAAACAATCCCCATTAGTAATGCACGGAGAATGGTCATCAGTACTGCTAGCGTTTGTGAGTTGCTTCCAGTAGACTGTCCCTGTGCTGAGGGAATGCCGATTTTCCATCTTCATTGTTTTTCCCAGCGGACGGACACCCATCCAAGTAACCATACCAAAACGGTTTGGATACCTTTTGCAAGCGCCTCAGTCCACTCGACCACCACAGACCACTTTTTAAAGATTTTGTAAATATAAGATTTTTTTATAAACTAATTTCCAATGCAAGAAAGAAAAAAATAAAGAGATACGTTTTAACTAGTGAATATAATAGTTTTAAATAGATATACAAGGTGACAGAACCGCATGTTCTTAAGTTATATTGTTTTCGTAAAATAAGGTTTCTGGAACCAAGACATATATTTACTTGTAGGGAACCCATCCCGTATTCGGAGAATAGTCGATTAATGTTGTTGGTGGGGGGATATGAAGCATCCTTTTCCAGGAACTGACTTCCACTTCCTGGAGCTCGGAACCTTCGGACAAGGCAGTCTGGAGCGAGCTTCGGAGAGGTCCAGTTGGTCTTTGGTCGGAATGGACGAGGTAGGATCATCTCATATACATTTATTTTATATAAAACGATTGGTTTTACTAATGATTTTAACACGTAAACGTAAATGCCATTATGCTATGTAAACGACACTGCGTGTGCTTGTAAATGCAAATGACGTCTAAGGCAATCCTGTATGTCAAGTATAATCAAACTATTAAAACAAAGTATATCACTGTAGAAATTATTAACATATAAATTATTATGTATTCTTTTAATAATAAACCATGAAATGTTTGTCGCTAGGTGATAAAGTTATTTTATTTATTTATTCTTAGAATTAAAATTTACTTACAACAAGAGTGCTGGTAAAAACTAACGACTGTAGTAGTAAGGTATTTAGTATTAAGTATCTAGGATCTAGGATCTAGGATAGATGATAAGAAATCTCAATTGCAAAAACGAAATCTCAATTAACAGTCTCGTAAGTTTTCATTTAAACGTTTCTAAATTGTGTGATAATATATAAATGTACGTGTGAGTGTTAACATAAATAATTACATTTAGATTACACTGGAATAATAATAATTAAAAAACTCCATCAAGACAAGAAAATTTGCGTTTTATATTGAATCAAAGGATAGTTTAAATAAAGATTCAGATTTAAAATAACTCCAGTAGCAAAAAACAAAAAATAATAATACGTAAAATAATAAAATAAATAAAGTATATATTTTTTTTCCTGCAAGCATTGAGTGATGCAATCCATTACTTAACTAAAACTGGTGTGGAAAGTCTCACTTTTCCCCACTTGTAAGGAAAAGTAACAGCCAACTAGATCGAATTAAACAACCAGCACTCTGTTATTTTAAATGTTAAATGGCGGTATTATAATATTATTCATTTTATATTCCTAAACTGTTAAAATATAATAATATAAGTTTATATTATTTTTTTATGTGCTATCAGAATATTATTTTCTAAATAATAATAAATAAATGTTTCAACGAGTTAACCGCCCTAGAGTTATAATTTGCATGGTTAGTGATAGAAAATTGTAAGAGATAGCGCTAGTGTAGTTTTAACAAATCTAAAGTTTCGTCTTTAATTGCTTAATTTTTAAATAATTGCAGGAAAAATGTAATATAGTGGCACTTTCCTCACTTGTCAAATAAATAACTATTTTTAATTTTTTATAATTATTGGTCAATTTTTTGAGTTTTTAATTATTTTTATTTTTAAAGAGAAAAGATAGGCCTCCGGCCGGGATTCGAACCCGGAACCTTTGTCTTTCCGTGACAGCGCTCTACCAATTGAGCCGCCAAGGCCGCCTGCCGGCAGAGTACAAATCTTTTCTCTTATCCGATCCCATGTCCTCGTGCTCTCGCAATGTTTGCGATGAATACACTAGAACGAAGTTCTTTGAACATTAATTTAATTTTAGGATCTTATTGATCTACGTCATATTACTATTTATAATTTTTTATAATTATTGGTCAATTTTAAAGAGAAAAGACAGGCCCTCGGCCGGGATTCGAACCCGGAACCTTTGTCTTTCCGTGACAGCGCTCTACCAATTGAGCCACCAATCCCGGCCGAGGGCCTATCTTTTCTCTTTAACAATAAAAATAACTGATTTTGATAGAATTGCTATTAATTGAATTGCTTAAACATAATAACAATGAAATCCATAGTAACTAATGTCTACAAAAATCCATAAAAGTACATATTTTATAATTAATAAGATTAACCATTAACAATGAAATTCCTTAACGTATTAATTAATTAAATAGGGGAGGAAGAATTTTTTTCTTAGAGCTTTTTTATTTACTTTTTTTTTTATATGACTTTTATTAGAATTTATATGTTTTAAATGTTTATCATTAGAAAAAGTATTACCATTATTATTAGCAATATTCATTGAACTCAAATATCAATCTCTGTGTATATATTCCAAGGGTGGCCAACCTGCGGCTCGCGAGCCACATGATGGATGCTCTTTGAAGGATTATTTGTGGCTCACTATAAATGTACCCGAGTTCCCTTTTCATTTTGTGCTATTATATTTTAAAAAATTATTATAGTTCCTATGTGTTCCAAAATGTCATTTAAATTACTGACAACAAATAAGAAAGACTAAGTGCAACATTGTGACAAATTTCATTTCCCTCCAAGTTAATAATTTCACTCATAGTAAACTGCGCGAACGAACATTGCTCGTGTGATACGCCCGTATAGAGGGGGAGAGTTTATTAAAAAAAGCTTGGAAGATGTACATCAAATTTTAGATCCAAATAATGCAGCATAACACAAAGTTGTTTCGCAAATTCTCGAGGTACACAACCGAACGACGCATAACTGCAATTAATACATCTCTTGAATATAATTTAATAAATGATTTGAAGAACTGTATTTCATTCAGCTTAGCCCTTGAAAAATCGGTAGATATCACAGATCTTCCGCCTTTGGCAGTTTTCATACGTTTTGTTCCACCTGACTTCGTTGTTAAAGAAGAATAATTAGATTTAGTAGCAATTCAAGAGTCAGCCCGCGATGTCAATTATTAAAAATGCATTAGATTCCATACTGAAAACTTTTGACGTGTCTCTTAGTAAATTTGTAAGCATTGCAACTGATGAAGCTCCGGCAATGCTGGGTAAAAAATCGGTCTCATTGCGCTTTTAAGAGATGGTTCTCCGATTCCGCAATTCATACAGATTCACTGTATAATTCACCGAGAACATCTCGTTACAAAATATTTAAAATATCGTGATGTTATGTTACACATTGCAAATAACATTCGCACCAATGCAAAAAATCATCGACAAATCAAAAATTTCCTTGAAGAATTAAAGGACGAAATTCCAAATGACATTAATTTCTTTTGCATTGCTAGATGGTTATCCAGCTACAACGTATTAATATAAATATAATTTCTATTAAAAAAAAATGTTAATACCTTTTTAAATAGGTATTTAATTGCGGCTCGCGAAAAATTTCAAATTCTGAAAAATGGTTGGGACCACACTTGATAGCTTGGCCATCTCTGCTATTGTATTATTATATATCGATGAATAGAATTAATATGTATTTTAATGATATTTTTAATGTAATTATCTGAAAAAAATCTTGATATATTTCTGTTCATTTGATTTCAAATGTTTTCAGAAATGTGAATGCGATATATTTCAACATTTCATAAATTTTCATTTTTTTCCAACTTCTATCAAGTCGTTAAATAACAAGAATATCATTTTTTTCTCTCTTTATTTTTAGTTTTTGAACTAATCATTTGCCATAGACGATTGAAGGCTATTGATAAGGTCTTGATTAGTAAGTTTAAACTGGTCAAATTTTTAAATATTTACATTAATTTAATTTTATGAAGTTTGGTTTGGTTAAATTTAAATGATTATAATTAACATATTTTTTTCATAAAACAAAGGTTTTATGAAAACGTCAAAGGTTTTCATAAAACAAAAAATTTATAAAAATATAATATCATAATGTTCCAATTCCGTTCAACAAGGAAAAAGAACCGCTAGATTTATCTGATTGGTAAATTACTGGGCTAGGCAGCCCAAGGCAGGATGAAAGACAAGCGGCGGTTGGTTAACAAGGTCGGGAGCGGACCAATGGGAGGAGGCGGATTATGGCCGACTGATTTGATTGGAGGAGGGAGAGCATTGTTGCACTTTTTCAATGGCGGCCAGCTCAACAAATTCATCGGCTGCAGCCTCCACTAACTGCCCTGGCAAATTGGTTCACTTTTTCAGCCGACATTATAGTGCTCCTAGTGCTCTCTCTCGGTTAACTCTTTAATTAACTAACGTAATTCTGTCCCTTCCCCTACTACACCACTTAACCTTTCTATTAGTCGCTCAGACGTTCGTTCAACCCCATTGGGACGACTCAAGGAAGAAAAGATTATATGCCATTCATAGTCATCTTCTTCCGGCGCCTTATCCGTTACGTACCTAGATTAACATGGCGATCCTAATTTCGTTTGGAGCACTCATAAATATTTGATCAGTTGTGAGACTAAACCATTGCCTAAAATGCTGCATCCATAAGTAACATCTCCTTTCCTATCCTCCTCTAACATTTGCCATTTCGTATGATGTGACTAATGCATTTGTATTTCCACTGTTTGATAGTATATGCCATTTCTTGATCTTTTCCGCCTGCTTTAGCACTACTATGTATATTCCATTTTTAAAATATTTCTTCTAACTAGCCCTCAAATTTAGACTGAGATTAAGCCCTGAGGAAGCTAGAAGTATCTCTAGCGAAACGTTGGCAAAGAATTTGAAGATACGGTCGAAACCAGAAGGAATAATTGATGAATGTATTTAAAATATCGAGCGTGGCAATTTAAAGAGCAGTTATTAAGAACAAAATACACGGGTATTTGGAAGTTTTGTTGATAATTCCACAAAATATCTTCATCCGGGCGGATGAGGGACTATTAAATTAGGAAGTGCTCATTTGTTTATTTACTTCACGTTCATCGATTTCCGAGATCGAGCTCAATCACAAGGGTTTTCTCTCACTTAGGGGCACCTACATTAGGCTGGGTGAGCCCCTGATAGGTCTGAAGATCTAACATGATCCATCCGTGGCTGTTAACAGAATAAATAATTTAGCTTTCTGGTTTCGACCCGGAGCTTTATAGGAATACAAACTCAGCGCTATACTGTATATATATTTATATACACCGCCCACTAACCCAATAATGTAAGATTAGCAACATATTTACATGATATAAAGCATATACATTATAGTTAACACTTGGTATATAAGTAGATCAATACCTGAACGGACCCATGAAAATTTACAGGGGTGATGAAATCGGCATTGCAGCACTTCCTTGTTTCCTCTTGCTCATCTTTAGGCAAGAGCTCAATCGCTAAGGAAAACGAAGCTGTTATTTAATCAAGTTCAAAATAATCTATTTACTCCGTGCCTCAACAAATAATTACTTTTTATTTAAAATAAATCGGGTTCAGAGTAAAAAGGAACTTCTATTTTATAGAACTTCTTGGATTGAATACAATGTTAAAATATTTTAATACATTTAATATTTTTTTTAAATCAATATACTGACTTTCAGATTTTTTTTATTTTTAATGAAAAATGGTTTAATATTACAATTAACTTACGTTTCGTATTATTGTAAGTTAAGTAACATTTTAATTACTTTGCGACTGATAAATTTTTACAAGTGTTAACAACCCCGTCCTGTGTGTGTATGAACAATCAGGAATAACAAAGACTTTTGGATAAAACAAAGACAATGTAGCCAAGTCAAGTGCTCGATGAGCCAAGGCGAAACGGCGCTGGACTTATACATTTCTGCAACACCGATCGGCAATGCCTACAGCCTTCTACTTTCCAGTAGTCTTCACATTATTTGTAACAAATTTCTTAATTATAATTATATAATATATAAAATATTATTAATAATACGAGCAAATAAAATATGAAAAACCAACAAAAAAAACAAAACAATCTTGTACATGTAATCTACCTTTTCAATGTAGCAAACCAATTTAGCTAAACCACAATAAACTAGTAAACGTTTTGGCGATAATAATGCTTTCACAACTGTGATGGAATAATAAAAATAATTTCGGTTACAAAGTAATCAAAATAATCCTTTGTTTTATTTATTTACTTTGGTTCTTAAAAAACAACACAAAAATAAGTTTCAATATGAAACATTTCGTGGGCCTTTAGCTGCTGAACGGATATAAGAGACAAATCTATCAAGCTTAACTCGTGTAGATATTGATAGAAAAAAAGTCCTTTTTGTGTTATCAGGCGATGTGTCAACTTACTGTTGCTTATTTATCTTCATATGTTTACTGTTATAAAAACAATGTATCCAAAACTGGATGCTACACACATAGATAAGCTACACCAATATCAATAATCGTATAGCTTTAAAAAATCAATACTTTGACCTTAGGATTGTTTCATCCATTTACGGCCCAGGCTAGAATAAGTTCAAAGTTTTGATTTTTTTTCAAAGCAATATTTTTAAGGTCGATGATTTCATTAACAAAAAATGGAGTGTTAATATGAATACCGATTCGAATATTAATGCACTTTCCTGTCATTCGAAGATTGATTGAATCAATTGTTGAGTTCTATCGATAGAATTAATGTTGAGTTTAGATACTTAGCTCATTCTTCAGAACCGATTGGAAATACTTGACCCGTTGTTACTCGCTCCTACTATTACTTACATTAGGCTAAGAAACTGTACCAATACAGCGTTTTCAACATTCTTGGGTCCAGATCGTGCTGTAGACTGTTTCTTATCGAACGGTTGCTTATAGGTGATTTTTCCTATTGCAGGTTCGACCGCCAGATTTCCTCCTCAGATGTCCCACTCTGGTGATAGCGGACTGTATATTAGATTGATAATGGCTGGTAGTAAAATGAAAATAAAGGGCATTTTGATATATAGAATTACTAACTTTCACCTGGCGGATTGCTCGTTCTCCTTGCCCCCCTGGCTCCCTGCTCTCTGTGTCCACTCCATGCTGATGTGAATGATCTTGATATACATAGAGCACATGGTCTTCATCAGCCTGATCACTTCTCTCCAGATGTAGATGTAGTAGTATTTTGTACCTAGTGGAGGTCTAGGCGATAAAGATGGCTCCACAGCCGTGTTGGACAAGCATGTTGGACGAATGTTTTATATTGAACACCCTCAAATAATAGCATTACGTTTCAATTTTAATCAAACTTTGAACGATACCTTATCTTCATTTATTTAGGCTTTCATGGTTTCATATCATTATGGTTTCAGCCCAATAAGCGTTTAGTTAACGTAATGGAATGAGAAATCAGAGTGTTTTGACCCGTCAATAATCGAGTTTAAAAATTTTCCAGTCCCAATGCTTGAAAGGGAGTTGGAATCGTTTCGCAATAGCCAGTTCCCCCTCGGCTTTGAGGATACCGAACAATCCGCCACTGTCGAGGACTCGAAAGTATCCATCCGGAGTGCAACAGCGGGTGCAGTCGGTATCAGCAATTCTATTTGGCGCTCGAGAGAGAGAGAGAGAGAGAGAGAGAGAGAGAGAGAGAGAGAGAGAGAGAGAGAGAGAGAGAGAGAGAGAGAGAGAGAGAGAGAGAGAGAGAGAGAGCGAGAGAGAGAGGGAGAAAGGGAGAGATAACATCGATCGCCCCTCGCCTGGAGGGGCGGGGATATTTCAATTAAAATCGAGCCTAGAACAAATTGGAAAAGGTTGCGGTAGGCCTGGGCTAATTGAAAGCGCAACCGGCCCCACCCCCCCCTCTTTAAATTGTCCGAGGTCAGACCAGTCAATGAACGCTACTATCGATATGTCCTATCGATGTACGATATGATCGACTTTCGATAAAGTCAACAACAAGCGATAATAGCCACGCTTATCTTAACGTAGTGTTGTATTTAGACAATAAATGATTTAATTGAATTGAATTTATTATATTATTATTTATTATATAAACATATTTTCTCTCTCCCCGCCCTGCGATAACCACGTGGAAGGAATGTTTAATAGAAATAGGCATTTCATCGTGCTTAAATAAGCATATCACACGTGATACATATTGACAGATCAATTCATAAATTCACTGGTAGATTTAAATAATTATTTATTTAATTATTAATTTATTTAATTATTTTCTACCTTGTTTTCAAACATTTATTTTTCAGTAACGTCACTTTGTTTTACTTTCGCTTTTTCTAATTATAGTTTGTAATTAGAAACAATGTAAAAAAATAATAGTTATAATAGGGCTTAGCGAACCCTAAGGCTCGATGCCGATACCACCAATCTCTGCTAACAACCTTCTTTCCACGGGCCACTACCAAAACCCACATAAGCCACATAACGCTATCCTCCCACCTACGTCTCGGTCCCCCTCTCAGACGCTCCTCAGTCGGCAAAGCGCCTATTAACTTTTTAGGAATCCGTTCTTTACTCACAAAACTACATTACAAGCCCATCTTAATATTTTTATCACTTCAATTAATTAATTGAATTAATTGATTACTTATAATTCATCTACACATCAATAATTTTAACCAGGCGCATGCTTCACCATTCCGCGTTGTTTAAATTACTAAATTCTCCAGAGTTCTCAATCCTTTATTGGACTTGTTATTCAACAGATTATGTTATTCAACACAACAAGTGTTGTGTTGAATAATCCGTCTTCGGAATACCTTCAGAATTTGAGAAGCATATTTATAAAAAAGATATATGTTTGTGAGGCAATACTTCTAATATTTCTTAGAACAATATTTAACTATTAAATTGTCTATTCAAATAAACATTATTTTGTAGGTATATAAATATTTCAGATTTTTCATTTCAGTTACATTTTTTTTTTTTTATTTGGGAGCGGGATAGCTGAGCATGTAGCGTCGTGAGTTGTTTGCTGAAGGTTACGGGTTCGAATCCGACTGTGGCAAATAAATTAGTTAACCTGTTAACAGCCACGGATGGACCCTGTGAGATCTGCAGATCCTCCCGGCACTCACTCAGGCTCCACAAACTAGGCACTCTTATCGTTGGAAAAACTTGGGAGGTCGTGCGTGATATTGGACAAATCATCTTCCTGCACAACCGTTGTCCTAGAAACAGTACAGCTTCTACCACGATCCTTCATCGGCTATAAACATACAGGTTAGGTTTACGCAAGTTCTTGGGTTAAGCCAATAAAAATTAAGAAATAATTTGGAAACATTTTTACTTTTATTATTCTCATATTCATGTCACAACTGTAACTATTTATTGCCTGAACCTCAAGAGCATAGACAAATGTATTGTCGCTGTCAATACAACACCGCCTATCTACACTTTGGGCGATTTTACAGAGGAGAAAAAAAACTGCGCCATATGTCATATTATCTTATATATCTGTTTTCTTTGATAAAGATAACAGATATGCTAGATGCTTGCCTTGCCTTCAACCTTGAAAATATTTTTTAATAGTGTTTAATTCAACCTGTAGACTGCGTTACCGTTACTAACTCATCTTTAGCAAAAGTTGTTTTGACAGCGGCAATACGTAGTTCTAATATTTCACAATATTTAGGAAATAATATTTCTGCACTGTATAAAAAGAAGGTAATCGTAAGGAGGGGAAGTCAAAGGTATATTTTATATCGCAGAACAAATTTGTGGAGGTTTTACAAAACCTTGAGCACCTCAAGTCATGATTATCGATAAACTTAAAAATCGTGTCTTCTATGCTTCAAAATCAAGCATAGTGTTTTGTCTTTTCTTTTAAACAATATTTAAAATTCTGAAAATTATAAAAGAACGGTATATCATTCTAAAAAATTGGAAAGGAAAGTGTGGAGTTGGGTGACATGAACGGCATGAATGGAGGGGAAAAATCGATGAATGAATCTGGTGGGACTGAATCGGGATTGCATTGGCCTTCGTGGAGTACACTGAGATCAATAACCCCTCCTCAACTAGTCAAAGTTTCTTAGGGAAACAAATAACTAGCCACTTCTGTCTCGGCCGAGGCTGCTGCAATAGATTGTATTTCTTTATTATTCTTTAATTGGATACATACTGCTATCTATTTTCCTTGACTGTTAACAAGAAAGTGTTACTTTTAGTTCTTGAGGTTCAGTCTATTCGTAAAACTTCCTTTAGGCGACTTTTCGTAACGTGAACTAAGTAAATATCGTTGAAGAGTAATGACATGTTATGATATGATATATATTTAAAAGGGATTTCGGTTAATTGATGTCATCATTTCGTCATCAATTTGGCATGATTATGAGAACAATAAAGTTTCGACAAGTTGTTTTTTGTGCGAAAAAAAAGGATCGTTTTTAGCTTAGACGTAAAAATAAACGAATAGACAAAATCATAACACATAAAAAAAAAGACAATATTAATTACAAAACAATAAAAAAGACTGATAATAATCCGGACACTGATAATTTAGTCCTTGAATACAATTTTTTAAATAGTACAATTGTTAAATAATAACGAATGCGATGGTATAAATGACCTTCTTATTTCTGGTTAGCAATTTAATTATTAAATAAATTTATTGATAATTAATAATTTATCAATAATGAGCGGGGTAGCTCAATGTTTAGAGTGCTGAGTTGCTGAGCTGCATTTTCCGGGATCAAATCCGGTAGCTGAAGATAAATTATAAATTGATGGACTTTGTTGGATCTACAGACCTTGCTGGGGTTCACCTGGCCTCTATAAAGTGGGCGAATCCTTGATTGGGTGAACCGTAGCGATTGAGTGTGACTTGGGATAAATCATTCCCAAGCACAAGCGTTGGTTTAGAGACAGCACTCAACCCAAGGCTTTCCATGAGTTATAGGGATATCGATTTTTTTTTTTCGTCAAATTTATCAATAAGATAGATTACATAGCACGATGGCAGGGTACTTTATAAAAATTTCCTAACAAAATGGTTAAACTAAAAAAATAAGAGAAAAAAGTGCTTAACATTAAACATTTATATATCTATAGGTGGCTTGAAAAAAAACAGTTATTTTTTTTAAAGTCATTTACTATCACAATTAATGATTTTATTCATTTTATAAGTTTATTGATAATATTTAATATCAGTAGAATAGAGTAGACAGAACGATGGCAGAGAACATTAGAAAAATAACACATATGCCATAATTAAAATTTCTTCAACAGGAAAGAGACAATTCTAAAAAGTATTGATAAAATCTTAAAACTCAGAATTTAATTAAGAAAATTTTAAAGAAATTGTAGATTTCTAGATGTAAAAAAAATACTGTACAAATAAGATATAAAGGAAATATTTTTTTTTATTTTGGGAGGTGGGGCGTTCTTTCCTAGTGCTGTTATGGACTTTATTTATTCATTGATAATGTTAAAGTTGTCAAAAAGATAGAGCAGATAGCGGGATGGCAGGTAGATAGGAACAATGCACCGGACGAGGATAGGCCGGAGGATACACTGCAGTACAGTGCACTCGATGCAACGCCAACATCGATCCGCCACATCAATTCCAAACGGCTCTGTTTTTATTTATTGTGCCATTTATTAAATATTGCATTTGATCCTTAACATACTGATAGCAGTTTAGAATATAATGTTGTCTCATTTTAAGTATATTAATAAATCATGCCAGTCATGAATTGATTGAGAATTCAGGATTACTATATTTTGATTTAATAATAAGCGGCACATCTCATAGTTTGGATTAACTATTCGAGAGTCATGTTTTCCCACAAATAAGGATAGCCATTTTAAAGATGCAGGAGGGTCAGCAGATCCCTAAGGCTCTATTTGTAGCTGTAAAAGGAACATACAACTTATATAAAATAGCTAGATTTGAACACGGGACCTCCAGCATAGCAGCTCAGGACTCTACGCACTGAGATACCACGTTCTATGGATAGAGCATTTACATAACGATAAATAAATGACTCTCGTATTGTTTCTATATGAGTGGAAGAGAGACCCAGTTCTACAGATGTTTTCCTCTTAAAGAGAAGTCCCACTTTTCCGCATCCACTTATCTCTCTTTTTAACTTGAATCGTTTCCTCGACGAATCAACGGTGTGAATTGCAAAAAAATATATGATCTGCCAATCACTATCAAATCTGACAGTTATTGTAGTGATTAATCATTAACGATTATTGCATGTTGGCAGTTTTTCTTAGAGACAAATATAAATTCTACCTAATGTAAATAACGATACGCCATAGTTTTTCCACTACATTCACCGAACTAATTAATTAAATTATTTTGCTTATTGCTTTAATTAACAAATGAATCAAATATGTGATAAGTCAAATGATTGCAATCGTAATGAATTTTAGCTCTAACCAAGCTTGAAAAAATTATATATATATATGTGTGTGTGTGTGTGTGTGTGTGTGTGTGTGTGTGTGTGTGTGTGATAATTGTATTACAGTTATTATACATAAATGCATGCATTTATGAAATCTATCCGTCTCCTTTATATATTTATATAATAATGGATCCACTAACTTTATACATAATTGCATAATTAAACAGATCATCGTTACGTAACTATCCTTCCGTGTTGGTTCCCGACCTTTCTGTTGTCACGGGGAACTCCTCAATCAATTCGGGAATAATCCAGAATTGGAAATGACTCCAACAAAAAAAAAAGTTGTAGCTTAGACTAAACGCAACGGGCCGTGTCTAGTAACAAAATCAACACGGTGTATTTATTCATAAGAACAGTTTAAACAAATAAATATTACATATGATAGATTCGTATGTGAGAAATATGATAAAAAATATAAATATGCACGCACACACTTATTAAGAATAAGAAAAAAATATATAAACTTTTGAAAATTATTCTTTAGTTTTTGTTGATAATTGAAAGACCCTTGCTTTTATATAGAATTCTAATAAAATAATTAATAATTTAATTAGTCTATAAATATAGTTAATAATAACAAATTAATTAAATGTACAATTTATTAGACTTTCATTGGTAGTTTTTTTTATCATTCAATCTTATTTATTATTAATTAATAATTATAAGGGATATAATTATCGATATAATCACCTTATATCTAATTTATTAATATTTCTATTGAATTAATATTAACTGCGTTCACAACAATAATAAAAAAAATAATGAATGAATGAATAATAATGAAAAAAGTGAATCTCTGACTAAGGGGTTGAGTAGCCTAAACCAATAGGGACGATAGGTGTTGCGGGACTGTATCATAAGGCGCTCCTGTCATTTCAATCTTTTATCAGGGTTATTTTTAATAACCTTTAAACGATTTTTTTTATTTCCTTTTTATTAAATCTCTCTAACTGTATAAAATGATGGAAAAACATTTATCAACCATTTTCTTTCTTATGATTATTTTTATTAATTTTTATGTTATGTATAAACTATATTTATAATGAGTATTTTATCTATTTTATTTGTATTTATTAATTATTTTTTCGTTTACTAAGTATTATTTATTTTTTGTTTTATTTGTTTGTGCTTCTCCTAAATGTTTATCATTAGATTGTAATTCCAAGAGAGCAGGTAGAAAGGGAACGTGAGTGTTGGTCGATAATCATTTTTCCAAAGTTTATATTTAGAACTTTACGTAAACCATGAACTTTCTGTTAGTAATCTTTAGAATTTTACTTAAACCATGAACCATGAAGTTTCTGTTAGTAATCTTCAAAATCTGGATCCTACAGGTAGCAGTTCTCCTCGTCTTTTTAAGCTCATCTTTTAAAAAATGATTGGGGTTCATAAATCTTTTTTCCGATACTACAACTCATCAAAAGTCTTGGTAGACTTAGAAAGATGTGATAGAGTCAGTACAGTTTCTAGGACATCGCTTGTGCAGTGATGTAATTTGTGTGAGATTAAGCTCAAGCTTTTTCCCCTATTATGGGTACCCACATTAGAGGCTGGATGAGCCCCACAAGAGGTTCTGTAGATCCCTCTGGGTCCATCCGAAGCTATAAACAGATTAAACGTTTTGATTCTTTTTGGATTCCAACCATTAACCTTCAGCATAATAACTCAGCACTGAGTTAGAGCTAAATGAAGGTATCGATATTTTGTTTAAAGATGTTAAAAAAATGAAACATAAATAGGCAGAAATTATTATTAAATTAAGTAAGGTAGGCTTAGTATTTATTAACCTGCTGAAAAACATAAAGCAATGTTATATTTTTGCTAAAATGTCTGACTTTTCGTTTCGTTTCCTGTAGTTTATTTTAAAAATTGTTCTTAATTTGGCCAAATACTTCGAAGTGACTGAAAAAAAATGTCCCCATGGCTTTCTAACTCAGTTATTTGAGTACTACATGTGTGTAGTTCATCTAATCGTCTTAATGGCATGTCATTATATATATCACTGTATTTATTATATATCATACCATTATATATCAACAATATTTTATTGTAACATTATTGAATGCAGTTGTAAATTTCAATAAATAATAAAATATATATGTTCAAGGTAATTTACAGATTACAATCAATGTTTTTTTTTTATTTTAAGCTAAGGGGTTTATTTGAAAGTATAATATAAATAACAATATCATATTATAAGTTATGTTAACTTGTTCTCGACGAAATTCGACTTGTGAATATATTTCTAATTTATTTGTATTTATTTTTCTTTTGATGGTGATTATTTTAAATATTTTTATTTTGAAGAGTAAAGATTTGTCCTGGCCGGGATTCGAACCCGGGTCGTCTGCATCTCTAGTGGAGTGCTCTAACCACTGAGCTACCAGGGGTCGACTGCATCTCTAGTGCAGTGCTCTAACCACTGAGCTACCAGGGGTCGTCTGCATCTCTAGTGCAGTGCTCTAACCACTGAGCTACCAGGGGTCGTCTGCATCTCTAGTGCAGTGCTCTAACCACTGAGCTACCAGGGGTAGTCTGCATCTCTAGTGTAGTGCTCTAACCACTGAGCTACCAGGGGTCGTCTGCATCTCTAGTGCAGTGCTCTAACCACTGAGCTACCAGGGGTCGTCTGCATCTCTAGTGCAGTGCTCTAACCACTGAGCTACCAGGGGTAGTCTGCATCTCTAGTGCAGTGCTCTAACCACTGAGCTACCAGGGGTCGTCTGCATCTCTAGTGCAGTGCTCTAACCACTGAGCAACCAGGGGTCGTCTGCATCTCTAGTGCAGTGCTCTAACCACTGAGCTACCAGGGGTCGTCTGCATCTCTAGTGCAGTGCTCTAACCACTGAGCTACCAGGGGTAGTCTGCATCTCTAGTGCAGTGCTCTAACCACTGAGCTACCAGGGGTCGTCTGCATCTCTAGTGCAGTGCTCTAACCACTGAGCTACCAGGGGTAGTCTGCATCTCTAGTGCAGTGCTCTAACCACTGAGCTATGCACTAGAGATGCACACGACCCGGGTTCGAATCCCGGCCAGGACAAATGTGAATATATTTCGTAACATCAATCTTTATTAAAAAGGAAAGGGGCGGGCCAATTGATAAAAAAGTAACTCTTTACACACTAAAATGATATTGGGCAGAGAAAATGTTCTGTGAATTGAATATTCCCTTAGGGAAAATGAAAGGTTCTCTACAGTGGTTAAATGCACGCGACATTGTGAGCTAATGTATTAGGACCGGTTAGTTTTCGGCAAAGTAATTTATACAAGCAACTATCTCGATTATGTTTCCAGTTTGGTTTAACCCAACTTGTTTCTATTATATAAAATAGGCCTTCCAATCCTCTTTTTGCAACGGTTTTCGGTTTAGTTTCTCCTCAGAGTCTCTCAACTTCTTCGTCTTTTCATTTCATTTCTTTGCAGAAAATTAGTGATGCATGTTGATAATTACCGCAGAAGGTCTTTGTCGATCTGTTTTTTTACTAGAAAATAGCATTTCCTTTTTTCCTATAGTCCTTTCTTTTTAAGCTTTCCATGATCAGGTATATTTCTTTCTTGCTTCCTAATGTCTTTGACATAATTTATTATCTGTTTTTATTATTTATTCATTTATAATAACATCATAGTATTTTTTTTTTATCGTATGTGAATCTCGATAACCTGGAATAGGCTATGCAAATTTCTGAAAGTTCTGAAGTCAAAAAAGTTCGTTTGAATTGAAAAATAATAATCCTATCTTGTCCTTTGAAAGGAGAAATAAAATCAATTTATCGGTATTGCAGTTATCTTGAATGTATTGTTTGTTAATTAATAAGAAAGGTTTGGCAAAATCGAACGGAAAAAAATGTATATTTTTTTTTCTAGCAGAGACTTGTAAATATTGTAGGTTGTTGTGATCTCGGTCAATATCCCGAGAGACAATGAATAGAGCCCCAGCACCTCCTGAGACAATTGCAGATAAAAGACTGGATGAGCTGAGAAGATGTCATTTGTTATGTTGGGCGCGGCACTAGATCTCCGGGGCAACATTTAGCTTTAAAGTATCTGGCACAAAGCCCTATTTATTCCAGATATCATCTACTCATTTCCATACGAAAAGGGTTCCTTGCTCCACATATCGATTCCAATATCGATAATAGTTTGATCTAATCGATAGCCGGCTTGATGAATGTGGTCTCGTTGAATTATCATATCCTCCGAAATGTCATTCCTCTCTTCAATCGCAGCCTAACAGTTCATCACGAAAAAAAACAACTTTCAACCCGAAGGGAAAGTCGGTAATCCATGGGACTCTCAGACAAAATACAGTAGCGGTTCTTTTGTCAACAAAAAAAAAAAAAAAAAAAAGAGGGAGAGAAAAAGTAAAAATAGAGAACAATGCTTGGCAAAGTTAAGAAAGTGCCAAATCATTTGGCTACAATTTTTATTTTTACATATATATATAATCCACTGTTATGTACTTGTATCGAGTTGTGTAGCTAACGCTGTGTTATCAAGGAGTTAAGTAGCTAAGGCTGTGTTATTAAGGAGTTGTGTAGCTAACACTGTGTTATCAAGGAGTTGTGTAGCTAAGGCTGGGCCATCAAGGAGTTGTGTAGCTAAGGCTGGGTCATCAATGAGTTGTGTAGCTAAGGCTGGGACATCAAGGAGTTGTGTAGCTAAGGCTGGGCCATCAAGGAGTTGTGTAGCTAAGGCTGGGTCATCAATGAGTTGTGTAGCTAAGGCTGGGACATCAAGGAGTTGTGTAGCTAAGGCTGGGCCATCAAGGAGTTGTGTAGCTAAGGCTGGGTCATCAAGGAGTTGTGTAGCTAAGGCTGGGTCATCAATGAGTTGTGTAGCTAAGGCTGGGACATCAAGGAGTTGTGTAGCTAAGGCTGGGCCATCAAGGAGTTGTGTAGCTAACACTGTGTTATCAAGGAGTTGTGTAGCTAAGGCTGGGCCATCAAGGAGTTGTGTAGCTAACACTGTGTTATCAAGGAGTTGTGTAGCTAAGGCTGGGCCATCAAGGAGTTGTGTAGCTAAGGCTGGGTCATCAATGAGTTGTGTAGCTAAGGCTGGGTCATCAAGGAGTTGTGTAGCTAAGGCTGGGTCATCAATGAGTTGTGTAGCTAAGGCTGGGACATCAAGGAGTTGTGTAGCTAAGGCTGGGCCATCAAGGAGTTGTGTAGCTAACACTGTGTTATCAAGGAGTTGTGTAGCTAAGGCTGGGCCATCAAGGAGTTGTGTAGCTAACACTGTGTTATCAAGGAGTTGTGTAGCTAAGGCTGGGCCATCAAGGAGTTGTGTAGCTAAGGCTGGGTCATCAATGAGTTGTGTAGCTAAGGCTGGGACATCAAGGAGTTGTGTAGCTAAGGCTGGGCCATCAAGGAGTTGTGTAGCTAAGGCTGTGTTAACCAGGTGTTATGCAATTGGTTTACGACGGATCCTGCGTAAGTTGTATTAAATCGTTTTGCCTAGGTACGACGATAATGATAACCATCAGCAGTTTTCTTCTTAAAACCAAACAACACGTTGTATTATTTTTTTATTGATTATCGTAAAATATTTATCTCCAATTCGTCTTTGATTCCAGAAAAAAACAATTCGATATGATATTTTAAACTAAGTGTTTTACTTTTTTACGATTTTCCGAAACAAAATTATAGCAAGTTGTACGTACATCGTTCCAAAGGTGATGGCGCTAACTGATCAAGTATATTCATATATTACATCCGTCACGTACTGTAACAATATGTCGTTATAAAACCCTTACTATTTGTGTTTATTAGAGAAAAAAAACAGTTGGTCGTATAAATTATTTGAAGAAAATCAGATACATATATTCATGTAAGAGGAAGAAAATGGTCCGGGTGAAGAAAAAATAAATCTCTGTTAAGTTGGGAGAACTGTTCATTGAAAAACCAGGTCCTCCTCAGGGCTTTGGGTGGAGTTCAATGTCAAGTTTTTTACTCCTTTCGACATTCGACATTGGAATTTTACTCCATCACAAGCCCTGAAGAAGACCTGCAATGTAGGTCGAAATGTTACTTTTTCTAGAATCAGTTCTCCCTACTTTTTTTTTAATCTCCACCCGGACCATTTTCTTCCTCATATATATATATATATATATATATATATATATATATATATATATATATATATATATATATACACCTGGTGCTCACAATCAGTGTCATTTGATTAGTTGGATTTCAACCGGTAATTAATTAATCTTTTCAGGTTTGTATTGTTTACTTGTGTTATGTAAATAGTGTGTTAATATGTTTACGTTATTGTAAAATATTTTCAGATTAATAAAATCAGTTACTATCCAAATTTATAAATTAAATTACAGGTTGAAATCCAACTAATCACATAAAACTGATTGTGAGCACCAGGTGATCTGATCTCAACATGAAGGTTACGAAACCTCAATCAATGCTAAATCAACTAAATATCCAGCACTTGGATTTTACATAATGATAAGGTCAACTTTTTTTTATTCAAGATAAGTTCAGGTATGTAGAATATATTCACATCAATACATTACATCCATATATCGTTAATACTAATGCAAAGTATGAAATGTGAAAAAAATAATTATTTTTTCGATCTACAGCGGTTGCTTTAGGATTGACTTATATATATATATATATATATATATATATATATATATATATATATATATATATACACATAATCATCTAATATAATTAAAGACAAGTATAATGACATAATGACATTGGTAAAATAGTTTTGAAGCTCTCGAATGAAACTTTGTAGCGACGAAATTAATAGATTAAGATATTTGTATCAGCCCTTTACAACAACCTACGCCAGTTATCAAATATTTCGCTATTGTTAAACGATTTACATCATTGTAAATTATAAAAGAGACTGGAAAACTTATTAAAACGATATTTACGAGGTTGGAAAGCCGATGAGCCTGTACAGGTGAGATAATGGCACCTTTTCCACCCGGGCCTAACGAATTAAACCCATTAATTTGAACCACAGCTAGTAACCGAGCTGATAACAACACCTTGTAAATAACTATCAGTTCTTATCTAGCAACTACTTTTATGAATATTTTAGTATCGCTAGTATACGGGACCATCATGTTGCCTGTTCAATTTTTTTTTATTTCTCTAATCTAAAACGAATGGTGTTTAGCTATCGTAAGTGCCAGTTTTAACATTGGTTATATACTAATAATTATTCTTATGATTCGGTTGATTTGTACATATGTATATTATACATACATCCGGACCTCAATCATCTGAACTTGGGATAAAACATTCAAGGAGGAATCGACATTGCCATCCATATAAAATAAGTTTTCTAAAATAAAATTTACTAAAAATATTACTTAATAGTTATTAGGAACTACTTAAAACAATTAAAGACTTAGCTCCTGTCAGAATAGGAGCAAACTAACATTAAACAACAACAGATTAATTAAAATCTATTATAAACTTAAATAGCAAATATGAAATAGCAAGGATTTGAAGAAGCACGCACCGTAATCCCTGTTTGTCACGAACTCCATTAACACGAATAATACGAAATGCCACATAACACAAAACGGTCAGATTTCTCAATCCTATAAAAAAGATTCGGAAATGTAATAATGCGTTTTTCTAAAAATACTCTCGGGAAGAGATAAGGCTGAGGTGGATTGATAAGGTGGGAGCGGGCAGGTAAGACAGGTAATCGACCCTCAGCTACCTGACAGGCACGATGACCTTAATTAACACGTGACACAGGTGCGATAGTTTGGCGAGACACGTGGCAGACAGTTGGACTGCCAGCAACGACAGACACAAGGAGGCAGACAGATCGATGGGGCTGGCTCCAGCGGCAAAAACTCAAGGGGCCACACATAGGGCTCTTCTTGACGGCCCTCTGTGTCTGCGGGGTAACCAAGGGGGCGAAGTCCCTGTAGTATGTCTATAGGAGAGGATACCTGAAGGTAGGTAGCCAGGTAGCTAACTTCTTAGTGTGATTAAGCTCTCTGATATTCCAGCCTAATCGATAAAAATAAATGAATAAGCACATAAAATACTTCTAAAAATGATAAAAAAAGTTCTCTAAATTATTTTATAACCAAGCCGTTTACACGAGGACCTCTAATAAAGGTTAACATATTAATGAATTTATAAATAAGACAAAAAAATACAGATCAAAAGCTGAGCCTAAGCTAAATCTTCTAACTATATCCAAGCATTACAAGACAAAAAACTTGTATGAAATATTCATTTTAAGTTATTACAACAAAAAGAGGTTGAACCTTAAGCTGGTTTAAAAAAGAGTAATTCGTTAGCGATCTCACGCAAATGAAGACAATTCATCTCAAAGATATAATTTTCATTTCATTATTAATAAACGTTTAAACAAATTATTGAAATTTACAACTGTATAATAGACTGCATCAAGTAAATATAATGAAAGATAAATAATGTCCCGAGATAGAGGCAGGTAGAGAAACTACCGTAGTAGTACTCGAATAATAAACCTAAATGTTAATAGCTTCAACAAATTAAGTAATTTGAAATGTAATTTCATTTTAGTTAATTTATTAAACTAAATTAAATTATAACCCTTTTTATATCTCTTTTATTTTAATTATTATAATATAATATATCGTTTTATATATTTCAATTATTTTAGTTTTATCTATTATTAGTAACTTGTTTATTCAGCCTGAAGAAGACTTGCAACGTGGGATTCACTATTTAAGGGATTGTTTGTCCGCTTCCATTATTCATTGAACTAACAATTATTCAAGATAGTTTTGGTTTTGTTTATCCTTAATTATTGCTTTATACAATGTATATTAAAAATTAAAATTGAATTTATTATTTGTATTTATTTATTAATAAAAACAACACGTCTACGTTTCACTAACTCACATATCAGATATATTGTCTTATCAAATTCAAGCTTTAAGAGAACACTTTTCAACTAAGTAATTGGATACAATATTAACTTTTTATCAATTCAGTATTGTTGTTTAGTTCCGTATTTGATTTTTATGAGTTCTAATTTTTTTGTATATTTCCGGGCCAGTCTATTTGCTAACTGCCTCCTACATGTACATTAGCCTATTTATAAATTTTGACCGCTTAAAAATTTGGTCATATGTTTATATAATTCTAGATTTGAATTTTACTTCAGTTATATTTAGTTACCCCGCTAGTAGATCCTACAAGTTTTAAGTTTTTTCATTCTTATAAGTCTAAATAATTTATCTGCCGTAGCCAGGCGTAAACCTGGGACTTTGAGCACAGAAGCTCAGTGCTTTATAAAATGAGCAGCCTGTTATTGATTAAGATAAAACCTAGATACAATGTATAACTTTCTACACGTGGAGACAATTTATCGAAATTCAAAGAAGGCACTATCCCCAAGGAACAAAACTTGCGAGTAGTCGCAGATATGACCGACCTTGTTACCAGAAACCGTAACCAGACTCATTCCTGACTTACGACTTTCTGCTTTTTGCCTCGAGGATGCCCAAAGGATCTGTTCCACCATAACATGGCGAAGGATTAATCTTTATTGGATTATTGACACCGAGTGGCTTTATGGTCTTCCACTTCTTCTAGTCCTTAGAAGAAGTCGGCCGCTAACTCAGTCAAATAACTTGGAAGATGGCAACATCCTTTCGTGCCCTTAAGCTGTTCCTTTTCGAAAGTTTACTTTAACAGGATGGTTACTTTCCTATACTTCCTGGTACATTTGTTTTCCAAAAAGCTAACGAGTAAGTGCAGAAATATTCATGCATAGATAATATATTGTTATTATTGATGTATGTATTGAAATAAATGATATATATCTTAACAAGATCCACGAAGGATCTAAAGTTCAGTAACATGGCAGAGACAACGCTTGTGGATGTAGATGATTTAAATCAGATAACGCCCAACCGCCAAGTTTTTGCTGAATTAAGTGTTCCCGCTAAATAAAGGCTGGGAATTTTCAGATCCCAAATGATCAATCTATGACTTTTATCAGATTAATTATTTTATCTACGATATCTTCGAACCCAGCGCACAAAACTCAGCAACACTGTGCTCTACAAATTGAGCTACCCCACTTCACACTGTATTATGTATTTATACTGTTTAATTACAAAAAGATTAAACAGAACCCAACAGGGAAGGAGAAGGCTGAGGAGAGATACGTGCGGAATGCGTACTGCAGCGGCTGCGATACTCTAACTCATTTCACAGGAGACTTAACGCATTTCAAACATATGCCTCAAAAGGGGAAGGCCTCTCTCTCTCTCAATTTATATATATTATATATATAAATCGTTTCGATAAGATGTAAGAAAGTCTTTTTAAAATGGTATTGTTTACGGACTTTTAAAAATGGTATAATTCTTCAACAGTAAACAACAAGTAAGAAGTGACAATCAAAATTGCTCTATATAAAATGAAGGGACAATATATGGAAAGACCACACTTTGGACAGAGAGATTTCTAGAAAAAGGATTCCGCCGAATAGTGAAAAGGAAACCTTGCTGGGAATTAGCCGGTCTCTATAAAGTGGGTACCCGCAAGTGGGGAAAAACCTGGCGGTTGGGGAAGATCTCGGCCGTATCACGTCTTTCAAGGCTTTTCTCTTTTATACTTATTATCCGTTTTATTAGCGTTCGTTCTGGAAAATTCAAGAGCCATTGCAGTTCTGTCCTTCAGCTTGCTTCAGCCTGTAAGGGATTTCAACTGATCCTTTCGAAGGGCTCGTGCCTGATGGACCTTATAAAAACGAGTGAGGATCAGCTGAATAAGTTCGAGACTGTGCTAAGAAGCTCTAGGCATATTTTAGAATATATTATACACCCTATGCAATACAATAAGGGGAGCGGTATAACTGAGTACATCCAGCGTCGAGTTGCTATTCGATTGAACCCTTCTGTGGTTCACCCAGCCTCTATTAAGTGGGTCCCCAAAATAGTAAGTAAAATCTGGCAGTTAGGACCTGTACAACCTTTGTCCAAGAAACAGTATATTCATTACCACTTACTGAAACAAAGACCCTCTTGGGTTTTAGTGGCTGTTATTACCATGAATTAGGGAAAAGAAGAGTAAATATATAATGTTGGATTTCTCGCAAGGATATAATAGAGATACATAATGTAAGTGGTGTTTGCTATATTTTATTTATTAAATAAAGCGATTAATGGATATTATTTCATCTATTAGTAATAGTTTTTGTCCTAGATATGGAGAGGGGGTAACAGCTTGGGATGTGTGTATGGTCAACTCAAACGATACTATATAAATTTCGAATTTCACGGTTGATTAATCAGAATATATTCTCTTCTATTTGATTATCAATTTTCTGAAAATAGGCAAACAGATAATTGGAAACCACGGCCTCTATAATAGTTCTCCACCCGGATTATTCGAATAATTGGAGTGTGAACTGCCTCCCGCACGTGTCAATTTATTATTAAAAAATAAATTGTCATTTCGGTTTGAGACAAACTGATGAAAAAGTGAGGTAGACAAAAAACAACCAAAAAATCCTAAAATTATTATAATCAACAGAAATTTAAAATATTCGCATATATCAAATATCACATGAAGGGTCTTCTGTTCAGTACATGGTAGAGACCTGTACTGTTTCTACGGTTGCGGAAGGAGGTGAGTGGAGAGTTGAGATTGCGATCAATCGCCAGGTTATTCCTCCAATCAAGAGTACCGAGTTTATCGAGTCCAGGCCAGTACCACAGCGTCCGTCCGCGGCTGTTAACAGTTTCAATAATTTACCTGACTTTGCCGGATTCGAAGGCGAAATCTTCAGAGAGAATCACAGTTCTACACACTGAACTACTGAAATATATATATATATATATATATATATATATATATATATATATATATATATATATACATATCGACATACCTAATTAAGGTCATTATGTATAGGATGTCCGCTACAAGATATGAAGAATTAAGGGGAAAATATGAACCGAATATTGTCTCTTACATAAAATCAAGCCTTGCAAGATTGTTTATACTTATTAGATAAAAACATCCAAAAAAATATTATATAACCAACCAGGACGTAAAAAAAAGGAGACGAAGGAACAGAAGGCGACGAATCGATGATGTAGAGGACGATCTGTAGAGGATGGCAATTGGACAATAGAGAAATGGAGTTGCTGATAGCGAGGATTGGGAGGCTTTGTTTAGGAGGTCAAGGCCCCACGAGGGATGTGGAGGCACGGGAGTAGAAGATTGGCCACGATAGTAGCTCTCGAGGGGAGGTTATGTCCAGGTTTCTAATCTCAGCGATGAGATCATCGATTATGTAGTCAATATTTTTATTTTGAAGAGAAAAGTTTTGTCCTGGCCGGGATTCGAACCAGGGTCTTCCGCATCTCTAGTGCGGTACGCTCCCAACTCGATTATATACTAAATACATTAGGCTGTATGAGATGACTGATGGACATAACCTCAATGTTGTTATTTATACTTTAAATCCCAATAAAAAAAAATATCCGCACGATTGTCTGCCACAATGAAGATATATGCATCGATGTGCGAGTCTTTGGGAAGCTTCAAATAATTATGTCCTACGCACGATAGAGAAAGAATAGTGAACTGGAAAGAAGAAGAAGCGAAGAAGCAAGAAAGACAACGAGAACGCTTCATTCAGTAATATGACTCATTAATCTTTCCAAGGAGAAAATATACTATTATGTTATTGAAATTATTCTCAAATATGCAGCAGAAACGTGGGCAAAATTATCAGCGAAAATTAGTGCCGTGGAAATGTGTTATTGCAAAAGATGTTTAAGGAACACTAGAGTAGATAGGGTTAAAAATGAGATGATAATGAAAGAAATGAAATTGGGAGAAACTGAGGTGGTACGGGAGCCTATACAGCGAACGATTTCTGTTCTAGGACCGCAAGCAATAAGGGATTGCCTCGTTGTAGAGCCGTCCGAGGACGTGGTGTAAGGAATAGAAGGACGAAACGTCAGCTAGAGGTGAATGGGAGGATATCAATCTATGGAAACAATTGACCTAAAGGTAAGCCTAAACAGGGATGGAAACATGACTACCACAAATAACAAGATAATGTTTGCCGTAACAGTCGACCAACAATGCGTTATGTTCTGTCGTGGAAGGACTGATAAATTAGCGCTCGAACGTGCTGTCTCAATACTCAAATCCTTCGGATGAATTCAGTTGATTGAATTAGTGTTCAAGTTAGAAAATTGCTTCATGTTTCAGCACTGAGGTGCAAAGGTTCTATCGAAATTGAGTGGTGGCCAACTGCTGCATCGCTAGTTCAAATTCAAGCAGGGTAAAATTTATTCCTGCACATTTCTATTCTGGGAAGAAAATTAAAAAATAATCAAAGAATTTAAAAAAGTTACTCGTAAGTCTCCCACTCACTTATTATATTTGCAGTTTTGGAGCGATCTGTTTGGTTAGAAGTTTTGGAGCGATCTGTTTGGTTAGAAGTTTTGGAGCGATCTGTTTGGTTAGAAGTTTTCAAGCTGTCAAAATGCAATATTCTGGATTCACTTTGCTTCTTACCACATAATAATAATCCCTGAGCTATCGAAACCACACTCCAGCACATTCCTAACCACGTGATCAGAGAAAAAGTTCAGGGACCCCACAATATCTTGTACACTATTGAGACCAAAAAGCTGCGCTGGTACGGCCATGTAATGAGAATGTCAAAAAATCGATGGCCCAAGAGAATAATAAATTATATTCCTAAGGAGAGGAGGAGAAGAGGACGTCCGGCAAAGAAATGGTACGATGGATTGCAGGAAGGAATTGCAGCCAGAGGGCTTACAGAGGAGGACTGCCAGGACCGGGAAAAGTGGAAAAAATCATTGTCAGCTTACGACATATGACAATTGTTGTAATAAAATCGTATTAAAAAAAAGTTATAGAAACCTAACTAAATAACCAATCTACTATGCCCAAGTTCGCGGGTTCACAGCCCTCGAAGAGACCTTAGTATTCTTTAAAGGGAGTAAAATATTCTTGCCGAAGGATATGAAATGGCTGAGGCAAGCCTGTGTAATGGCAGGTACTCATTAAAGATCCATGCCCAAATGTACCTGGGTTGGTAAGATTTAGTTCCCCCATTGTAGCATCATAAGGTGACGTTAAATAAAGAAACAAACAATCAATATTAACGCAAATAAAAGTTGTAAATATCCAATCTTGTGTATACCAAACTTAAAAAAAATAACCAACCAACCTAATTAAATTCAGCTAGTTTTAATTTTCGTATCCATATTATCATCAAGTTTCATTGTAAAAAAGTTTATAATTTCTATCTTATCACAAAATAAAGGATAATGGTCGATGCCATTCAAATTTCTCCTTTTTATTTAATTTATTTGCCAATTTGTATAGCATTCCTAATCATATATAAATATACAGGCGGTTTTATAATTGACAATACTTAAGTTTCAAGTTTTAGTTGCAATGAGTTGTAAATTCTGGAGATTGCTAATTGGCATTGGGTATCAGTTTCAAGGTGACTCTGTCATCAGCGTTCTATTACGTGAACGTGCAGCAAGTTTTTTGCGTTCTTTTTTTAATTTTTTTTTTCAAAACTTTCTAATCATCTGAATTCCAAACTCGAATACAAAATTTCCTTATCTTAACTTCAACTAAAATAAATAATTCTAGCTCATAATATAAGTTGTTTCAAGGGGGGACTGTCATTATATCATCTTTTTATTCTTTTTTATCATATACTATTAAACATTTATGCATTTTTTATTACTTGGCAGAGCATGTACTGTTTTTAGGACAACGGTTTCTCACAAGTTTCTCACACTACGATAAAGGTTATATATCGTTAGAGATCATACTCAACCGCTATTTCACCAGCTACCGCTATATACCAGCTATTTCACCCTAATTATGGGTAACCATTTTATAAAGGCTGGGTGAGCCCTAGGAGGGTCTGTAGATCCCACAGGATCCGTACGTGAACTGATTAAATAATTTATCCACCACGGGCGAATTTGAACACGGGACATTCAGCATAGCAAATCAGCGCCCTACACACTGAGCATGTCACCGTCACAATATACACAATAATAAAACAATTATTAATCCATCATTTATAGTACGAGTAAATTTAATACACTTACAACTAAAAAAAGAATTGCAAGACGAAACATGACGAGATATTTGCGGGATATATTTCTATATCGAAAACAGATGCCTTAAACACGTAGCATTGACACAAAGCTTTCCTAATACGACGAATTATGACGCGCTAAATCTTCTCGAATTTATCCACACCCTAAGAGAAAATATACTCTTCTTATTCCTATCAGTCTAGGATGGAGATAAAAACAACCATTTAACATAAGTGTTAATAAAAATCTCACGTAAATTACTTACTAATAAAATAATATTATAGATACAATTATATTCATTAGTCTGGTTTTAAGTTAATAAATGGGATACTACTAAAGTAGTAGGCCCGATGAGGGAATATTTTGATTTAAATAAATTAAATTAAATAAAAAAATAAATATGAAAATCTTATTTATTTTTTTAAGTATTTTAAAAATAAATAAAACCGGAAAATTTTAAATACTCCCGTAAAATTCTACCCTATAAGTCCTTTTTTACTATAAAAATAAATTGGAATATGAATAAAATATTAATGTTTATTGATGAAACCTACATAAAATGATTAAAACATATTTGAAATAAAATCATGATTGTTAACAAAAGAAATGGTTATGAAGTAAAAAATAAAGAAATAAATATGGCACTAGAACCCATGAAGAAACAGTGTTGTAGAGGACTGTACTGTTTCCAGGACAACAGTGGTATCTGTTTGGTGACTGTCCGAGATTACAATCAACCGCCAAAGCTTTCCGCCGATTAAAGGTGCCCACTAAAATAGAGAATGGGTGAGCCCCAGCAGATTCTGTTCTTCCTACACCTGTGGGATCTGTGGTTATTAAAATATCCAATAATTTATTTTGCTGCAGCTGAAATTGAAGCCGGGACCCTGAGCACAGCAACTCGCCGCTCTACATACTGAGCTTTCCCCCTCCCCTTCATTATTTAGTCCAGGGGTGGCCAATCCAAATCATCTAGCGGGCCACTTGGGAAATGCATCATAACTTCACGGACTACATATAAATCTTATATCCATATATCAGATTTAAAATCACTAAATTAATTTTATTATAGTGAAAAATTGAAACATAATCAATTATTATTATAGTAGTTATTATTATAATTAGCTGTATGCATAGATAATATGATATTAACGACACTAAATGCATATTGTAATCATTATGATGATTTTTTCTCATAATTTTCGCAATTAAATTTTCAATATATGAAAGTACAAATAATGTTTTTTTAATTTAAATTGGTGTTCCCTACCTTAGCCATTATAAAACCAACATATTTTGTAAACTTTAAATATTTTTATTTTGAAGAGGATAGATTTGTCAAGGCCGGGATTCGACCAACTCTAACCAACTGAGCTAACCAGGCTCGTAACAAGGCTAGACAAATCCATTCTCTTCACCGATCCTATATCCCCGTCCTCTCGCAATGTTGCGATGTATAATTGTTATAATTTTTTTAATATTTTATTTTGAAGAGAAAAGATTTGACCACGGCCAGGGTGCATCGCAAAATTGCGAGAACTCGGGGATATAGGATCGGTGAAGAGAGTGGATTCGTCTGGCCGTGTTATTAGCCAGGTTAGCTCAGTTGGTTAGAGCACCACGACGGAGACGTGGGCGATCCGGGTTCGAATCCCGCCCCTGGACAAATATTTTCTCTTCAAAATAAAATACTTAAAAATTATAACAATTAATAATAAATTAAATTATACTTTGTAAAAGGTAGTTAAAAATAAAATATAAAAACGGCACGAATAAAAAAATAAATACACTCTGGGCTGAGATTTTTCGAATATGGACCTTGAGTATGGAGGGATTCATTCCAAGGAAGAGTGTAAAGAAGATGAAGCGATACGAGAACAGAAAGAAGCAGGACACTAAGTAAGGATGGGAGAATGTTGAAAAGAACGGAAGAGACAACACGAAGAAATATTGAAGAAAAAAATTAAATCATGTTTCCTCGGTACATAAAGTAATAATATTATAACACTTTTGAGACATGATAATCACTAGCCACTAGCCACTTTTTAATCTTAGTAAATTACCTTAAACTGAGGTGTCTGAAAAGAAAGTGGCCACAAAACTTTCGAACATAAAGCTGTCATTGGAATGGTGCCAATGAGTATTATTATCATGTTTTATTAATGCGTTTCAACATCAAATTGCTCCATTATCAATACAGTTGTAAATTTAAATAATTAAGGAAGGATCACATTTGGTCTAGTTGTTAGCACAGCTACGAGTACATACCATGCCCAAGATCGCCGGTTCACATTATTTATCTTTTTTGATCTGATTATTTATCTGAAAATATAAACATAAATAACATTAATTGAAACAGCCGAATAAATAACCTCCCCGGCGGGAGTGGATATGGCCACTTCTTCTTCATATCGAAGAGAGAGAGAAAGTGGACAGCTGGCCAGGTACAAGATTGATGCCAAACCACAGTTTAAACAGAGGCATGTTAATCTTAATATACAGTTTAGTGAAATATAACCGATTCCATGTTAAATATTCCCCCCCGTGAGGTTGGGCAAGAAGAGCCCCCCCTGTGTGTCAGGAGTGAATTGTGATCGGCCTCTATAATAACAGGACTCCTCCTACCAACTGCTACCTCTACAAAGGCGGTTTTTACATCCATTTTACATGATCATTAGCTCTTAGCTTATTTTTCATTTTTTTTATTTATTCTGTTTTTTATTATAGCTCGATACCATTACTTGGGAATTAGCTTTCAACAAGGTGTCTACTCTCATAAAAGCTGTTATGAAACAGTCGTTTATCTTTTTTTTTATAGCCATTCCCCGAACGAGGCTCGTGTTGATTTATTCGTTAACGATTGGTTATTCAAAGTTATTCGTTTGACCAATCATATGGCTCTACAATTTGTGGTGCACACATGTGCTAGTTTTATTGATACCATATACTACTGTAGAAAGTATCTGCATTTATATTACAATTTATAAATATACAAATATATTGATTAAAACTTTGCTTTCTGTGTTTTTTTTTTTACTTGACTCGGGAGCGGCGTCTCAGTGAGCATTTCCCTCACCCGGATCGTTATTTAAGTAGTTTCTCAAATTTTCGTAGTTTAAACCGTTCCCCAACTACATGGACAAAATTAACAAAAAAAAAAGTGCAAAAATTTACCGAAAAAACAAATCATTGCTTATACCTTGCAAAATGGATGATTGTATTTTCGCGGTTCAAACGGTTTTACGAATATTTAGTAATTGTATAAAAGGGTATTTGTATATTATAAAAAAGTTTTTTTTGTAAAAAACCGAAGTGAAAATTTTCAGAATTTCCTTTTCTTCCTCTATAACCTCGTGAACGGAAGAAAGAAGTAAAGAGGAACATTGAGAAAATCGTAATAGCAGCCCATAAACACTAGGAAATCCTCCATTACAAGATTTAAAAGAAAGAGAGGAAGGAACTTAATGAAATTTTCACTCTAGTTTTCCTTTTAGCCAACTCCTTAAATAGAGGTTTGTTTGGATGGTGAAAATCCATTGGTGGAAAACCGCCGACGAGTTAGAAGAGGAAAGGAGAAAGAAAAGTTGGTCGACTTTCACCCCAGTTCTTTCTGCATTAATCTGAATCAAAACAGTAGCAATTGGCTCTACTATTTTACAATTCCCATTTTACAAATCTAACATTTGTTCATTTTATTGTGCTAAAGTATTGTAGCTGCCTAACGTTTTAGAATAGCTACTTTGATATTATTATAGAAATTGAAGTTCAGTTCAGTGTAGTAGTTATTTTGCAACCCCCCCAACCAGTGAGCCTATTTAAATTTAAATAACCTCTTTGTTTTGTTTTAAGATAAGATACGTTGTATGTTTTATAATAAAGAAAATAATGGAATGTTTTGATTTAATAAAGGATTGTTTTTTATAGATAAACAAATTATTTATGATAAAAACGTATCGATCTTATTTCACTGCATTAACTGTTTATAAAAAACAGTCATAAAATATAAATATCGAAATGTGATGTAGCTTGTTTCACATTTCTAAATCAATGCATTCTATCTTATTGAAGTCCAGTGGATTTGTGATTTGCCAATTTTTGAAAACATTAATAACACAGGTCTGCAAAAAACTTTTTATGAAAATTGTTTTGATTTAGTTAACTGATCTTTGCACTGAATTGCAAAAATAACAAATTACAAATAATATATATTTTTTTCTATCAAGTAAGGCTTGCCTACAAAATAAAGTTCAAGTTTTTGGAAAAAGTACAAAAAAAAATGAAAATTTTGGATTTGTTTTTATTCTTTTAACATGAAGTAAAAGCAAAAAACAACAACGGTACGTTGCAAAAATGAACATAAAAGTGATTCACATATGTAGTGAAATTATTATAAGTCTTTGTGAAAACGTTTTCTTTTTCCATCAAAGCTTCTTTTGGTACTTTTTTGGCCTTGTTCTTGTGAATTTTCCATTTTTAACATCCTACAGTAGCCTGCCATCGTGTTGACATTCCATCGGCCTTGATATCTGCGCTCCATTTCTTATATATGTTCATGGAAACGTTCCTTGTTCCTCATATACAGCCCCGAGATTTTCTGGAAAGTAGTCCAGATGTTAGTGAAGGAAATGAACTTTGATTCTCATGTTGCAGCCCAACATTTTGTAGTTTTGTAACCATTCAGCAACCAAGGTTTTCTAGTTTGCGTATTTTTTGTTTCCAAGAAAGCCTGTTACAACAAGTTTAAATGAATTCCAGGTATTTTTTTCTTCCATTTCCATTTTAATGTCAAAGCTTTCATCTTTTACAAATTTTCTGATTCCAGGCCTAACAAAGACTCCCTCTTTCAGCGTAGCATCGGATATACCAGGAAACTGTTCACAAAAATACTTGAAACACTCGCCTTGAAGTGGTAGATGTAAGATTTTTTTAAGGATCCACTAAACTTTGCCTTTCAATATTGTTAACTCCAGGAATAAGAGCTTTTCTGATTGGCCATGTCTGCTTGACATAGTGTTGTTTCCTGTCACGGCTATTCCATTCACAGAGGAATCATAGAAACTTTGTGTAACCACTTTGTTGATCTAGTAACATGGAAATGACTTTCAAATCCCCACAAATGGTCCATTTATGGTCCGAGTAGCAGAGTTAGCCGACCAAACTCAAGATTTTCGTAGCATTCTTTCAAATGGACTGAGTGTCTAACAGGCACAGAAGGTTACCATTGTGAACAAGTACAGCTGTCAAACTCCTTTTCAATGAATCGATGAAAGCCTCCATTCCTCTGGATCATTCGTGATTTTGAACATTTCCATGATTCCAGGGACATTGTTGCAGAAAACTAGGCCTAAGTGTAAAAAAAGAGCCAATTCATTTTCTCTGAATCGGTACCATGAAAATGAAACACCGGAGGCTAAAATAGATCATTCTTTAAATCTAGACCCTATAACTTCCGCTGAATCCTTTGGGAGGCCCAGATCTCGTATTAAATCGTTCAAGTCTGACTGAGAGAAAAGTTTAGGGTCATTGGTACCTGGATCGTAACTGACCTTTAGCAGACCGTAGGGTTAAGAAATTTTCAGGTGAAATTTGTGACTTATTTTTTCCGTAATCAGCACAAAAAACCCACTAGTTAAATATGTTACATTTTTTCATCGCAGACCTGTGTAATTTATATGATAGAGGATCACAAAATAATAAAGAACAAGTAGTTCGTGATTTGATCCTGGCGATCCCGATCATCAAATTGTTACAAGGCTCAAAGCATGGATATATTATAGAAAGACGAAGTAGAAAAGCTTGTACTAGATGTTAGTTAAAAATTAAGAATCATATTATGATGGATAAAATTAATATAACGACTTTAAACTACATTTTTTATTATTTGATCGGATCTAAATAATAATAAAAACAACTAAATATTGGATGTAATTGAGACAGGAGTGCCTTGACCTAGTGCCTGATTCTTGAGATACCCTGGTTCGTAATCACTCCGACAGATAGTTCTGCGGCATCTCTGGAATCCGGGCTCCTCTTTATTAAATCGTAATTTGTGGAGAGATTGTTCGTGTAGATTGCTATACTTTACGAATTTTTATTATTTATTATTTCTTTTTTGTGAATTTATATTAATCAGTCGATGCGACTGCGGCAGGTGTTGGTTTAATACTGAAAAGTTTATGTCGCTTTATAAATTAAATTTAACAACTTCTAATTTTTTTTTTTTAATTTTTGTCAGTTCATTCATTTAAGGTCACTTTATATTGATATCGCTAATCGGACGATGCTACAGTGGGAGCTCTGAATTTTGCCCATCCAGGTATAATTGGGATATCTTTAATGAGTACCTGACACCACACAGGCTTGGAATCACCATTTTACGTCCCATTCCAAGGGCGACATAACTAAGGGTTTTTTCAATCCCTTTAAAAATATTGAGGCCACCTACCGGGCGGCGAGCCGGTGATCTTTTGATCTTTTGCATAGTAAGTTGTTAGGCTAACTACTAGACCACAGGTGACTCCTAAAAGCTTTAGTTTTTAATCAGTGATGTAATCACCCTCGTTATCAACAACATTTTGTAACCTATCAAGGAGATTTTCGAAACCAGATAGATAAAAAGTGAAATGAATAAGTCATTAGTTTCTTCTAGGGTTCGCCATGCGCCGTTCACTAATGTAATATAGATAACAAATAATTCAGTTAATCCTTAGCTATAATAAATAAATTAAGTGCTTTTACCAATTTTTTTGTAATTCGATTTTTAGATTTGAAAAAAATAAGTAAACAATAAGTAAAGGAAACTGTCTGGGTAAATCTTGAAAATTTGTCTGACACTTTTTAGTTTTCTGTTGTATCTACAGCCCCGTTGAATAAGTGATTAAGTCTAATTTTGTCTTGAGAGAGTGAATTGTATTAACAGAACCTGTGACATTCTCGTAGTTTTTGACTTGAATGGGAGTTAATAATAATGCAAACATTAACTCCTTTTCAAGGCAAGTTCTGACTTAGCTCCTTATTGGCTAAGAAGATAATAAAACTCCGATTCCCTAAGTAGAAGAAACTCCTTTTATGAGAAATTTCGACTTGACCACCGCGTTCGCAAATATCTTCGATGTTCACCGGTGCTGCAGATATCTTGTTTAAAAATGTAATTTTACTTCAATAAGTAAACATTTTTATATTGTAAAATTTGGAACAACAGGCTCTTGAGGAATTCCCGACACGACGATACTGTATGTTAGTGACGCAAGTGCATCTACCACGGTAGACTCGACGGGGAGGGGATACCTAGGCCCACCTAGTCATCTCAAGTCATCTATTACATCTTGGATAACAATCTTCCACCTTCACTCAATCTTCTCTTCTTTCTTAGAACTCTTGTAGATTTATCTTCTTCCGTCCTCCTATGTCTATATATCATGAATTGCCTGAGCAGAATAAATATCCTCCCAAAAAATCTTTGTATTTTTAAAATACCTTTGCGGAATCCCTTCAAAAAGTTAACGAATAATTCAGAAAGAAGACAAGTTTCTTTATGTCTTAATGTTAAATTGGAACAATTAATTCTTATGATTTTTTTATCGATTTTCTTACTTGAAGTCAGCGATGAAAATTATCACTAGGCTTGAAGAAGAACTGAAGGATAAAAATGATTCCCCAAAACATCTTAACACTTCGTCGGGAACCAATGACTTCCTGTCCTCCATTATCCTTTAATAATATACCATTTCTACATCTTTACAAATGTTTTACTTGGAATCCTCATACTAGACTGAAAAGATAAACCGCTCGCTGTTTCAGGTTACTTCAACATTTACTAGGCAAACGTTCAGAGCTCCCGGATGATTACAAAAGACTCATAAACATGGCTATATAAGACCTGTGTGTTAAATCTATAATTTAAATAAAATATATAAATATATATACATATATATATATATATATATATATATATATATATATATATATATATATATATATGTATGTATATGTATATATATATAGTTTTAAAATACAATGAAATAATAGTTCCATGTATTTTATATATATTTAATTAATGACATTTTAAGTGTTGGTCTTACATTATATTTTAAGGTTTGATGGAGTGTTGGAAAAGTATGGATGTTTTATTACATCGATACGACTATATAAATACATCAAATTAAAATTTAACTATAAGAAACTACTTCTCTTCCAAAAAAAAACATTCAATAGACAAAACTACTAATGAACAACCACAACATTTATTGTATTTTTTTTACATATCTTGGTTAAGTTAGTAAGAAGGTTCCATGTGATTCATTAGTTGCATTTGAGCCTTGGAGGTGGTGTGATGTTTCTTGGGTGCATTATTCATTTTTTGTTTTTGTTTTGTTTTTATTCTCTTTCTACCCTGAGGATGTCTGAATAGGCGAAAAATCAGGCAGATAATTTCATTTTCTGTTTTAGTTTGGAGACTTAAGGGCTTTTCGTTGGAATTTTTCAACGGTCTTAACATTTATGTGAGGCCTCTTTTTACTTTCCAATATTAAAATATTTAATTTTTTTTCTTTTTATAGAGTGTATCAACTTCACTGTGAGCCACTGTATATATTCAGGTACATTTACCTTTAAATATCTATTTAGTATTTCTATTAACTTGAATAAATAGTGTCTTTTATTATATTTTAATATAGATTTTCGATATTCTTCACTGCCATAACTGACAGCGGCTAAGTAGGCGCGGGCTTGAGCAGGCCTTTGCGCGAATCGAATCTATGCAGACATACCTGAGGGCGATCAACTCGGATAGAAGTTGCTTCGAGTGGGATAAATTTGTTTACGAGGACGAGGCTGGCCAAGCAGCCCGTAAAGCGTCGCCCCCCCCCCCTCCGCGCCATTCCTTACTGAGGCTGTAGTCTGCCCATTCGGATCCTCCAGTCAAAATAACACTCCTTCTCTACTTTAACTGTTTTAATCTTTACAATTTTTTATTAAATTTAGAAATATTTCTAGTAGAAAAGTTTATAAATCCAACATGAAGAATTGTTGAAATCTAATATCATACCTCGCTTAAATGCGAATTCGCCATAACGCGACTTCATGTTCTTTACTCATTTCTCTCACAGTTTATCATCCATATATTCATTAATGCTTGTAAAAACTATTTTCAAGTTTCTTCCGAAAACCCGACTACACTACAAGGTATGAAAGCTGTTTGGCAGGTGAAGAACCAGGTAGAGACTGTACTGTTTCTTGAGCAGACAGGTGATCTGTCCGAGTTCCCCGACATTAGGGTACCCACTTTATAGAGACTGGGTGAGCCACAGAAGCACAACATTCCTCACTGGATTCCTCTCAACTGTTAACATATTAAATAAACCATCTGCCACAGCCCGGTTTGAACCCATGCCCTTTGACACAGTAACTGAGTACACTACCGTACAGAGCTCTCTCTCTCAACTGAGTACACTACCGTACAGAGCTCTCTCAACTGAGTACACTACCGTACAGAGCTCTCTCTCAACTGAGTACACTACCGTACAGAGCTCTCTCTCAACTGAGTACACTACCGTACAGAGCTCTCTCTCTCAACTGATTACACTACCGTACAGAGCTCTCTCTCAACTCAGTACACTAACGTACAGAGCTCTCTCTCAACTGAGTACACTACCGTACAGAGCTCTCTCTCAACTGAGTACACTACCGTACAGAGCTCTCTCTCAACTGAGCACACTACCGTACAGAGCTCTCTCTCAACTGAGTACACTACCGTACAGAGCTCTCTCTCAACTGAGTACACTACCGTACAGAGCTCTCTCTCTCAACTGATTACACTACCGTACAGAGCTCTCTCTCAACTCAGTACACTAACGTACAGAGCTCTCTCTCAACTGAGTACACTACCGTACAGAGCTCTCTCTCAACTGAGTACACTACCGTACAGAGCTCTCTCTCAACTGAGTACACTACCGTACAGAGCTCTCTCTCAACTGAGTACACTACCGTACAGAGCTCTCTCTCAACTGAGTACACTACCGTACAGAGCTCTCTCTCAAATTTCCTCCTACTATCCCATGTATCTCTCCATTATATAAAATCAGAGAGCGAAGAAACGCGTAAGTACCTGCGTAGAAAAAATTATCAAGGTTGTGACACAAAGAAAGTTGTAATATTAGTTCGTTTCATTCTTGACTTTCACTTCATTTTTCACCTAATTTTTAATGTACAATTGTTAGTACGTATTAAGTAACAGATGGAGGAAATTGAACTTTAAAGAAAATACACTTCAATCTCTTCTCCGTGAAGCCAGTACGGATATCTTAACATTGTGTTAATTAATAAACGCTCTGCTGTATTTAAACCATGGCAGAAAATAATAATGATTGGAGAAAAGTGCATATTTGATACTCGAAGTTAATAATTTCAACATAGTTATTTTCGCTTTAGAGCTAATTCGACTCACTGCGTTTTGACGAAAATGAAATACTTTTCAGTATCTCACAGTTTTTTATATTTTTTATTGATAGGTAAATTTGCAATCACTTAAGTAATAAGTAAATCTGCAAAAAAAAAAAAAACCTACTATTACCTACAAATCAAGTAGTTATGTCGTGTGCATATCTACACGAAAGCGAATTGTCTCTGACGTCTCTTTTTACATACTTACTTCATCTTGTCTTACTGATTTCTTTCTCTCCGGGTCCATTTTTTACCTGAAATGTTCAATTCTTCCTTCTCTGATTTTCTTTCTCCGTCATTTCTACCGTGTTTACGATCTTTTTTTTTTGTTAGTAACATAACTTTGTTCTAATTTTTCTTTTACTAAATCCATTTTTACATGGCTAAAACTATGATACAGTTGACTTTTTGTATGTCAGTAACCATTCTATTGCTGAGTCTTATTTGAGGAAGATTATTGTTGACTGTAATCGGTTTCCTTCTTCAGTTAATTTTTGACCTATTAATACAAATGTTTATATTTTTCTTATATAGTCATTCAGTGCCTTCACTTCTTTCTTTATTTTTTTCATGATTATTTTTTGTTTCTTATATACCTTAGAGCAAGAGATATTGAGCTTTCGATTTTTTTTTATGTACCCAGACTGACTGCTAGTGCTACCGGGGTCAATACAGTTCGGTGAGCGTGAAGATTTACGAAGTATTATGAAGATGGGAGATTCAAATGAGAAGACATCAGCATTAGGAGGCGGGGCAATGACAGAGCCCCGGGGCGGAGGAGAGGAGAAAAAAAACTGGACCCGAGGCTGTTTGCCGCCCCCATTGATCTTAGGCCCTGCCCAGCACCAATGAGGTTATTATCCCCACTACTTCTTGGGGGGGTTGTGTCAGGGGGACAGCTACCCGATAACAACACCGTGCCGGGTATCGATGCACTACTAGTAGTCTGGCGATGACCGCTCTCCTCAGGGTATTCTACCTAGAAGTCATCCGGTTCCCCTTCGGAAGGATATGGAAGAGTTAAGTCGACTGTTACATGAAAAAGTATAATATATTGTTTTAGATCGAGAGGAGAATGGGAAAGAAAAATTTAATTATAAAAGAATAGAAATCAAGTGTATACTTTTATATGAGTGTGTGTATAAATTTTGAAATAAATTGACAGCCTGTGGATAGCGAACCAATCTTAAATACAGAGATATTTAAATTAAAATGAACGAAAAATTGTGACAGATTCTTCATTAAAAAGTATGTAATATACAAATTGAGATTAAACATACACCTATGCAGTTGAATGAGCAGTAAATGGCTTATGGAAAGGAATCGAGATAAAAGTGAAATAATTAAACATAAATAAAATAATTAAAAGAATAAATAATTTATCAGCCAACCTTGAATTCGGGAGTTAGAAATCAGTAATATAGTACCTTTAGTTCAGTGCTATTCCACTCCCTTATGTAGTAAAAACAAAAGGTATTAATAAAACCAATGAAGGTTCAGTACATGGTAGAGACTATATCGTTTCTAAGCCAAAAGTCGTCGAGAGAATACCATGATTAACCCTCAGGTTTTCCTTCCAATTAAGGGTTCCCACTATATAAAAGCTGGATGAGCCCCAGAAGGGTTTGCAGAAGCCACGGATTCAATCTAAGGTTGTTTATAAATTGAATAATTAATAATAATAATAATAATAATAATAAGTGAATTTGAACATGGGATATACAATTCATTGACGATTTTATTCCTTTCACATTATTCGTTTTCATTATGTAAATCTTCAATTTCGGTAAAACGACTGTAGATATAAAAGTTTTACGAAATTTACATATTTGTATGAACTTATCTCTATACAGAAAAGCCAACATAAATCTAAATTTTAAATTTAAAAATGACAAAGTAATATCTTAGGTTAGAACCTAGTAACGAAGGCGGACGAATAGTTTTAAACAAGTAATTATGAACAAGGAAAGGATTTGTTAATAGAAGAACATTTGAGGATGACTAACTTTATGAGTTCAAAAGTTTACTAAGATAAAAATAGAACTGAGGAAAGTTGAGTTGCTATGCTGAAATGCTCGGGATAAAATCTATTTAAGGTAGATGAATTATTTAAACTGTACAAAGCGTCGGATGGACCCTGCTGCTCGCCCCCCCATCTATCAAGTGGGTACCCTAAATTGAAGGAAAACAAAGAAGGCAATTAATTTTTCTCAAGTGGAAATATCAACAAATCATATTTTATTTTTAAACTTTTACAATTGAGGAATAGTATATCTATATATTATTTCAATTATATTGAATGACATATTTACGAAATATATATTTTAACTTTTCATATGAAAATCCTATCCTTGGGAATAATCGTGAATAAATCAATAACCTTTAAGATACGATCCCAGTCTCGACATAATACGGAATTCGCTGGCTGGAAAATATTATCCTATATACATAAAAATGTACGACAGTAAATAGATATGGTGATGAAAAGTTGGCCAAGTATATAGAGATGTATATACATATATTTATCGCAGGGCAATAATCAAGGGGAGTGGATCCCTCCAGTTGTAAATCGCTAAATAGAGCGATAATAGCTCTCTCCTATCTTCCTCTCCATCAGTTGTAGAAATTTTCCTTCCGAGATTTGAGAATTACTTTTCTTAACTTTTAGCAGTTTATCGATGGGGGGAGGGGTCGAGAGAGACAGAGAGAGAGAGAGAGAGAGAGAGAGAGAGAGAGAGAGAGAGAGAGAGAGAGAGAGAGAGAGAGAGAGAGAGAGAGAAGAGTCGGTGTCCTCAGATAGTAGCAGTTCCATTTTATTTTCTACGCGAACGAACTACGCGAGATTGTTATTATACCCCGGTAACCCCATCGGTATTGCATTATATCTGAAAACTGTAAAGACAAACAGAGCTAGGGATTATCATCTTTTGCAATATTTGTAATATCTTTGAGACGTCCCAGAAGGATATGGCTGGAGAGAGGAACGGAAATCTGTTATAAGTTTGTCTCGCTATAACGATGCGAGAAAAAGTTTTCTGGCAAGTTTCATTATCTTGAGAATTTACTATTATTTCAGGATAACTTTGAGATGTTGAAGACCTCGGCAGGTCTTTAACAGGAATTAGCTCCTGATGAAGGTATGCGAACATTATCTAGAATATTATTAATAATACTCTTTTAGGTTTCCAGGGCCACGGCTAAGTCGAATTTTGACCTAGGTCAGCTTATTGTAATGAGGAAAGCAGAACTGTGTCATTATCGTATGCTTAAAGGTGATTGTAATATAAATATATGAAATAATTCATTTTCAAGCAAAGGCATGTCATAAACCCTTTCTCAGTAAGAAAATATAACGATTCCGCTTCACTAAGAAACTGATTTTGAAAAAAAAAATCGACTAAGATGGACCCTGCAGGACCAGCTTACCTAGGCTATATAAATTGAGTACCCTCAATACGGGAAAACCCGGTGGTTGTGCCCGACCTCGGACAATTCCTTCCTGCACAACTGTTTCTTTGTAACAGTACAGTCTGGACCATACAAACTGAACCAAAGGCTCTTCATGTGATGTAATGGTACAGGAGTAATTAAATAAATGAATAGTTGACGAGTAGAGAGTGCATGAAGAAAACCTATTAACTATTTGAATGAATGATTTCAGAGAAACTAATTTGATAAATTATAAACAGCCACATTGCCACACCGGCACCTCCACTGCTACCTATAATATCATTCTATTATCTTTAATCTATTCGATCTCACTATTTCTTCTATCTTGTTTGTTCTTACGGTATTTTAGGGTATAAATAAAGAGGAGGGGAGGTTTATTATGCCGACTATAAGGAAGTAATGTCGTAATTTCCTGGGTTATAAACCAGTACAAAGATAATTCCTTGTGTCATGAACACGTAAGGTGAACTCTCTACAGTTCATGTCTTCTTAAGGTGCCTTCTTCCTTCACAAGTTGGCAATCATCAAGGCTATTATGGTCTTTGATGTTGATGTTTTAAAAAATTCAATAAATTACAATTGGTAAAACTGCCGGAGATTTCTCTGCCTCCTTGACATGGATCTTTTTCCACCAGATTATTAATTGAAATAATTAATTATTAACATTTGTAACGTATTTCAGATATTCCGATGTTGGTTATTGGGTGGTGTACATCGAACAAGTGGAAAATCTTAATAAGTAAAAGAAATCCTAGAAAATAGAAAAGTAATTTTATCTGTCCACGCAATTTTGAGTACACACCTATTTCAAAGGATACAAACTTTTTCATTTTTTTATTGCTTAAATTTACTTATTTTATAAATTTGCAAATTTATTATAATAATAAAACAGGTAAGCAGTTTGAATGATAGGTGATGGAATTGGACAAAGGCAAGGGAAGGGGTGTGCAGAAACTGCAACATTCAACTTGCAAGATCAGGAGACAATCTTCTGTTCATAAACATCGGAGTCTTATCGGGAATTGATGGTTGAACAGTTGGTTTGAAACTAGTGAGTTTGAGTGGGAATAAAGTAAGTCACGAAAATAATTATACCTGACACGGACCAAATCAGGAACTTATAGTTATTTTATGTTATATCTTATGTTATTTTATAGTTATTTGATCCCGGTGTCTTCAACGAAGAAATCGCAATAAATATCTAATAACATTATTAGAAGTAATGTAGGAAAAAAAAGGACAAATTATTCTTATTCTAATTCTACAAATTATTTGTTTGTATGAACTAGAATATGGGTAGCGAGGTGGGGTGCTAATAGGTACGTAGGGTGGGGGTAGGTAGGGGGGGTAGTTACCTAGGTCAAGAGTTGGAAACAGGTTGAAACAGATAAATTACTTATTTAATTTGCAGCTTGGAAAGAATGCTGTTTGCCCTAGAGCCGCTCCGGTAGCTCACACTACACGGCCCATAGTAAGTAGATTCTCTTAATTGGGAGTGAAACCTTGCGGTTGAGCGTCATTTTGGCCAGATCGTCTTCGTGTGCAATCTGCTGGCTTAGAGAAAGTACACTCTTTACCATGTACTAAGCCCATCACCTTTCATGGGTTGTGGTTTAAGGTTTCCTGTTGTTGTTTTTAGTCCAGAATATTTGAAGATGAAGGACAGAGAAAAGGATAACTCAAGTGAAGAAAATGAGGGAAGAAATGTGTGGAATGGGAAAGTCATAATTATAAATTAAATAACCCAAAATAAAGAAAAAAAACGAATATTACAGATTCATAAATCTATCCTCCCTTATATTTCTTGGCTGCTGCTCAGAGGATGCGACGATGAATACACTAATTAAAACGAATGCCAGGTGGATTAAGGGTAGTCAGCTTTTTGTAGCCATGAACCATATGTCCTCTGGGATGTTGAGGTGTCGGAAAAAATCTTTTCTACCTGTCTAAGAAAAAAAAACACCCGAACCCTACCACCTCCGGAGTGAAAGCATTCCAACAGAATTTTTTACAAGAGTTGTTTTACTTTTTATCATCACATCTTACAGGCCGCTTCGGGGGGAGTATCGGATTGCCTTCTTGAATGTGAAGAGGATATATCACCTTCCGAGATATATCACCTTTGAAGAAGATGAACGTAACCAAAAACAGTGTTAAATAAGAACCAAAAAGAGTGTACGAACAAAAAATTGTAGGGAAAGAGTGTGGATAAACGTGCAAGATTTTTAACTTCATATTATTGTGACGTTTTATGTAATAAATTAGCTTAGAAATTCGTTGGTTGGGATTCTCAACGAATGATTAATAGTTTAAAGCCGACTGGTAAACGTTCGAAGGGTAGACCGAGGCGTAGTCGGGAGGATTTCGTTATGGTTGAATGTTAATACGTCAATAGAAGTTAGTCAATAGATGTTGGTATTGGTATCGAGCATTAAGGTTCGCTAAGCATTTTATTGTTATTAATATACTAAAATCAAAAATTTTTAGTCATTAATTTATATGTAATAATATTAGTTGACATTAGATATAAATGAGGAAGAAAATGGTATGGGTAGAATACAAAGAAAGAATTTCTTATACAGGGATGAACTAGCAGTTGAATTAATTCATTAGGAAGCCATGTATCTCTTACATAAGACATTTATTGTATTTTTATTTAATAATTATGTATTAATTAGTATATATTTTATAATATATTTTTATGTAAGAGAAACCGCTGGAAGTGAATCGTGGAAGGGATGAGGGCCGGCAGGCGGGAGGCGGGAGGGACCACAACGGGAGACTATCGCCTTTCACGTATCAGTTACAACCTCTGTCAATTATCATTTAAATGTCACTTATATTTATTTTTATCCTTTAAAAATGGAAAGGACGAATGTTATCCTTCACACTTATAATTATAAGTCGAGAAAGTTTCAACTTTTCCAGATATAAAGTAATTTGGTGTAAAATCACACTAAACTTTAGCCCAAATTCCACTTTGCAGGGCTGTAATGAGTTTGTTTTCCAAGCAAGAGAAATCTGCCCAGCCTTGAAGTAGATGTTTTGTAACTAATGCGCTATAGTTCTTTACTGGAGAATTCATATAGTGATAAAACATTTTGATGCCAGCTTTAATGTTATTTATTATACATATTTACACAAAACTATATGAGGGTGCACAGTGTGTGGAGCTACTACGGCAACGGTTGTTCAGGGAGGTGATTTGCCACGCTCAACCTAGGGCTTTTCCATGATACCCGATTTATGGAGGCTGGTTGAGGAGGATTTCTATATCCCACACGATTAAATGAATTACCTGCCACAGCCAGATTTGAACTCGGGATGTTCCCTATACTTGAACCGCCCCCTCCGATCTTCTATTCCTTACTTCTTAGGAGATTTTGTTGGTCCGCTTCGTTCCCCATCTCAAACCTCATCCTCTTGTCTTGGGTTATTCTCTTGACACTCCCATCTCTTCCGTAAGCATGTCTTCCGTAACCCCGAGTTCCCTCATTCTGTTTCCTTAAACAAATTTTGCTTTTGTTATACCTAAAGGATTCAAATATTCTTTTCAATAGTCTGCTTGCATCGATCCCGTAGAATTTAACACTTCTTTTTCTCATTGTGTCATGCAATAGGATTGGGGTGAGGATACAATGGGGAAGGGGCGAATGGGGTTTCCCAGGTTATCTAGATTTTTATGAGCAATGCTTCTTCTATGATGTCGTGCGTTGTCATCAAGTAATCGAGTAATCACCTTCCTGTGAGATCCCTGGTTTGAGGGACGTATTTCCTCAATAATTTCTGATGAAGTTGAGGTTACGCTGAACAGTATGGAGTATGATACATCCTCCTACATAAATTCCAGCCCAGACCATAACACCACCTCTTCCGAACTGCATTGAAGGGAGCATGAACTAAGGCATTGCACGCATCCCATGTTATCTGTAAACTTCGACTTATGCTGTCACTATCGTCAGTAAGCATTCCAGTGGGTGACCTCTTATAGAGGTCAGGATCATTGTATTTAAATCTGACTCATTGATACAATGTATCGGATTTTTTAGGAATAGAAATAGAAAAAAGAAAAAAATATTCCGTTTTAAAAAAACATATTAAGAAAGGCAAAGTAATATTACTATGTTACTTTATACAGTCATACCTAGGGCTCTGTTTTTTCAGATATCACAAAAAAATAAAAAAATGTGAATCTAATAGGTAGGAATGATTATCTGTAAATAAGATTTCAAGCGGAGCGGTATAGCCATAAAGATTCCCTCGTGATTTTTAAACGAGCCGATAGTTGAAGAAGCAATAAATGTTTATAGCCCTGCAAAAAGGACATTTTAAAAGGACCTTAAACGGTAGGAGTCTAATAATATTTTATATCGCCCTTTTTCCAATCTAATATCTCCAATACTATATTATATATAGGAACCGTTTGTTATTTATTGTTACTGACTTTATGAACACATATATAATAATTTGAACTTCGAATTTTATAACGAGGAGGCGGCTGTAAAGCGGGCTTTTACAAATAGGTAATACAAAACATAACACTTTGATAAATAATACATAAACATAAAATAAGCAACTATAAATAGCTGAACAGTTTTTTGTGACTAAATAATGAATAATATAGCATCCTGTTAGGCTATAATGTGGAGTAGGTTTTGGGCTGGAGGGATATTGGTGTTAAAGAGAATGATGTAGAGTCAAGGTAGTTTATCTCAATATCTGACAATCCTGGCTCCGCTAACCCGGGAGGTGCTCCTGTCCTCTCCGCTCCATCCTCACGCAGGGACAGTCGATAATATACTCGTTTTAAAATGAACATTGCATATCCTTATATGCACCTAAATAATTGTATAACATAAAATTAAAATAGCTAATTTATGCTGTCCTTAAAGACTAAAAAAACTATAAATCAGTGGATTAAATGTGATGCTGCATGAAAAACCGCTAGTAGCGGTTTGATCTGTTATTATAAAATTTTCCAATAAGTAATAGATATTTGAATGTAATGTAATGTAATAAGTAATAGATATGAGAAATGTATACTAATAAAACAAAATAATAAAAAAAATAGATTCGATTACTAAAGAAAAAATCTTAACAGGATATTTTTAGAAAAATTCCAATAACTTCTTCAATAGTTTTAAGTATCAGAGTTTCAAGCGCAGTATCAATGTCTTCATCAATGCTTGTCGACTTCTTCCAACATTAAAGTTTATTATTATGTTCCTAATAATACAAATTAATTAATTGAGGTATCTATTGGTATATAATTGTTAAATACCAAACTTCAAAAATAGGAGGATTATTGAATAATTGTATAGAAATATTCTCAAAAGAATATATGGCCCAGTCAAACGGAAGGAAATCGTTTTTGCATCAAAATGAACGAAGAACTTAAGGACTTATATGGAGAACTTAAAGACCTGTAAGGAGAACCTGACGAAGTGTCTTGTTTCAAGTAAGCAACAGAAAGATGATCGAAATCGTATGGATAGAAAAAAAAACCCAAAGCAGATCTTGGAGGGAAGTCCAGCTGAAGAAAGAGGCAGGCCTTAGGCTCTGGGGTCAAATCACGGAGAAGAGCTCCAAGAAAAATTATCGAGGAGGCCAAGAACCATAGCTAATAGTGTGTGGAGAAAAAGCAAAAAATATTCAATTAATATTTTTTAAAAATGTCGAACCTAAATTTGTTATATTTTTTAATTAAAAAAAAACACTTCCTTCACTGCTTACGGCTGAAATTTAAATAGTTACTTCCTTTAAAAAAACACATTTTAGAAATGTTTAAGGATGGGCTTTATATTCGGGCTGATTTTTACACTCACCACTTGCACTCACCACCTGCTTTCGACTCGCAGAACCCCAAGGTATCGTAGCTCACGAAAAAGATGACACAGAATATAATAGGTAGGGAATGAAGAACTTCGAAAAAATGAATACTAAAAACGTTACCAACTTTAATTAAATAGGATCTGCCCTTCATCCAAAGGGTAAGTAGCATAAAGAACGACAGAAGAAAGAAAAGCTATAACTATTATGCTCAACTCAGTGCTGTAGAGTAATACCAATTCATAAATAAAATAAAACAAAAAACAATCAATAACATAGAAATTGGGAAAAAAAAACTACTCGTCGCTGAGATAGACTTCTACAGTATGGTAGTTGAAATATGTAGGCGTAACAAAGTATCTGATACATTTCGGATGATAATGGTTGATCAAAATACCATCCTCGAAAAAATGTATTAATCGATTAGAGTGATTTGGGCACATAAAGGGGATATAAAATGGACGAATACTAAAAATCGCTCTGAGCTGGTGCTCTGAAGGAAGAAGAGGCTAACCAATAATCTCAATCAAGATTTAGCTCTCATAAAATTTGGTTGCAGGTAAGCCCAACTTTGGGGAAACTATCAATAAATAAAAACAATATAAAAGTTTTACTAGGCAAATTAAAAAAATATTTTTTTTTTAGCAAATCCATTCAAGAGCTTCTAGTACCACTTTTGGAGTAATATAAAAAATCGTTAACGGGTGTGCAGGGAAGTAATTTGCCCGAGATGACGCTCATCATCAATGTACTTCCCCAAATTAAGGAGTATGCCTGTAATAGGAATTTATATTATTTAAGAGTTTCAGATTTTAATTTCCTTTAGTTATACAATGGATTGTTTAACTTAACTTTATTATTTTATCTTACATTCATATTTTCACAATTCATTTTTTTATTTTCAACGTAATGTTATTGTTTCGGCCAACTTAGGCAACTTAGGCCTCGAATGGGAAGCCTCCGCGACAGACTTCGCTAAAGCTAGCGAGGCCTATAGGGGCTTAATGTCTTGGCGGAAAAGGAGCTGAGTGGAAGATCTGAGGGGGATGGGCCTCATCATCAGGAGCCTATTCCCCTGTAAACTACATTAGCCCGATAACCTCCTATAGCTCGCCAAAACGAGTTTGTTTCTCTTCGTAGGCCTATATATGGCTCCTGCAGGAGCTTCAGTCCTAACAACTTTTGCTCGATTAATTATAACTTTATTTTCTACCCTACTCTATAGTCTTAAAAAGAATTTCTTCATAGTAAAAAAATTAAATATAAATATTTTAAAAAATAATTCGATTTTGCTTTTTGCCTGGATGGAAAAACAGTAACACAACAACTCATTAAAATGTCATGGACTCAGTACATGGTAGAGACTGTACGCTTTTTAAGCCAACGATTATAATTTAGTCCGGATAGGAGCAGCAGGTCTCGTTATGTAGAACAATCTGAGTTTCTTTGCTGAATAGCCCGGGTTTTCGGGTTTTAATCTGCATAAGACAGATAAATTATTTAACCAGGTATTGATGAACCCCGTGGGATCAGCAGATTCCCCTGGGGTTCACTCAGCCTCTATAAAAAGGGTACCCTCCTAGGTTGTTTCAATTGATGATTCAGAGTTTTTTAATTAAATTCAGAGTTTCTTAAAATGATGATACTTTAGAACATATAATAAGATCTGCTCCTTCCTGGTATGAATAAAATCAAAACGAAAATTACAAAAAATTCATACTTATTTAAAAAATTCAGATAATTATTCCAATATTAATCAAAAATGCCACTCAGCAAATACCACTATTAAATAAAAATGTATACAACAGAACGAAATTTCAGTTATGTTTATACACACGATAACGCACTTTTTTTTCAAGTTCTCGATCAAAAAGTTAAAAATTCATATTTCATATGTTACAGCGAAACTATTGTAGTAAACGCATTTTCAGGAATTTCTGTAAATTTGTATCATATTGTAAATAAAATTTTTGGAGGATGAGAAAAAAAAATTGTAGTAACGTATTGCAAGAACTGATATCAGATATATGTTGGTCTATGCTTGGAATATTAGCATCTTTTTCACAAAAATTGAATAACCTGATATGACATTCTGCATTGGGTTTACTATTTCCGTGATAACAACTCTAATGATTTCATCGAACTGGTTTTACCAACGCATAATTGCATATTTTATAAAATCAGTTAGGTCTTATCTTCATAGGAATTTAAGCGGCAGGGCTTAAGTATTTAAAATTTTTTTCCTGTGAATCAATTAGTACTTAATTTGTTAAAGTTAAAATAATTAACGGTAGTAGAAAGAAGAGCAGAGAAATACTTTCCCAGGACGAAAACCATTATTACTATTTTCAGTAACAAGAAGAGTATTATAGATTTACAACAGACTTGTGGAAAACTACAGCATTAAATGAGCGTAACATGAAAAGTGATTTGTTGCTATTCTGAAGGTTCCAGGTACATACAGGCAGATAAATTACATATTCTGTTGACAGCAATGGACCCTCCTCTTGAGCTTACCCAAGGTATAAAAAAGTGGGTACCCTAAGTTGGGGGAAAACGTGGCGGTTGAGGGTAATTTCGCGCCCTTCACCTGTCATACACAATGGCTGTTCTAGAAACAGTACTGTCTCTAACATGTACTGAACCCAAGACTCTTCATGGGTTGTATTGATAAAGGTTTTTAAAATGAAAAGCGAAAAAAATACCATAATAGTAAGTGATTGTCATTTAAAACAAATTATATTATTTTGGATGATAATTGGAATTTAAATGGTTCCATGAAAAAAATATAATAAAACTCTTAGATCGTGCAGTGTTAATATTAACCTGCTTCACTAAAATTCGTGAAGGCTTGACAATGGTTGTCCAGGGGAATGTGACTTATCTCAGATCACACTCAACCGCCTGGTTTTCCCCATTTGTGGGTACCCACTTTATAGAGGCTGGGCGAGTCTTAGCAGAGTTTTCAGATACCATAGGGTCCAGATATGGCTCTCAACTGATTAATTAATTGTTATCATTAGATATAACAAATTACCCTTATTTTATATTTTTTTAAAGAGAAAAGATAGGCCGGGATTTGAACCCGGAACCTTTGTCTCACCTTGACATCGCTCTACCAATTGAGCTATCCATGGCCGCCTGCCGGCCGAGGTCAAACCTTTTCTCTCATAGATCCCATGTCCCAGTGCTCTCGCTATTTTTGCGATGAATACACTAGAACGAAGTTCTTTGAACATTAATTTTAATTTTAGGATCTTATTGACTTACGTCAATAAGATTTTATTTTGGGTTATATTGGAACCTTAGATCTATACAAGATTACTCAACACAATAACCGAGGAGAGCGATAGCCCGCTAGAGATCACCTCGAGAGGAATCAACAGGTGTTTGAATAAAGTTGAAGGCGAGGAGGTAGAGGTAGCCAGTTCCCTCCTCCTGAGGGGCCATCATCGCCTCTCCTCTACCTCTCACCCGATATCTCCCGCCAATTTCAGGCCACTGATTCCCGCCTAAACCATTAAGCTCTTTAGGATCATTATCAATCGTCTCCTTCAGAAGGGATTGATTTCAAGTCAGTTCTTAATTAATGTATTTCCATTTTCCATTCAATGATATATTAAAAATTAGTCAACACTTTCGTTTAATATTTTTGTTGTTTTAAATTTAATGGTTGAATCGGTAAATATTAAACTTTATTTGAATTAAATGCTAATTGATTTATAACTAAAAAGGTTTATAACTTTTGAATAGTAACTTTTAGTTACGTCAATCTACAAAGGACTTGTGCCGTCCATCGGAGGGAAATTAAAATTTTCACTAAAATAATATTTGCGAAACAAAACGGCTGATAAATAATGCTAATTGTGGTAAGTTTTATAAAAAAATATATGGTAATTCCTTGAAGTTAGCCTGTAAAAATCCTATAACATTTTCTTATTAAAAGTTTTCTGAGACTGAGCGAGCCCCAGGAGGTTTGTGGTTCCCACCCTTATTTAGCGGATTAAATATGTTACCTTCCACAGCCTGATTTGAACCCAAAAATCTTCTGCATACCAACTCAGCGCTTTCCCAGCTTCCCAATACTTCATGCATTAAAATATGTAAAAATATAAATTGCCGATTCGTTGAAACGTTGAAATAAACAATTTAGGTCTATTTTTCGATATTTGAATCACTTCCAACACACATATATATATATATATTGATAATCACACCGCTAGTAGCTTGTAGAATAGTAAATGGTAACTAATGGCCGTGAAGAGTAAGTAAAGAGGACGAAGAGACAGAGCGGCTATCTCTAAGTGATTTACTGTGAGCTGATCTTAAATAATGTCTCAGCAGTCTGCTTTATTGTGGCCAAATATCCTCCCTCTGGCTTTTATGGCACAAGGGAGAGATAATAAATTGAGTCTTAATTTTTAACAGAAGATGGGATAATGTATCGCTTCTACATTTGCATTATTGCTTTAGCCGGCCAATTTTCATCCTTTCCTTCAGTCTCTGTCTATCTTTTCTTTTCCTTTTGGACTGTCATCAGTTTTGCAGTTTTATATCTGAGTCGTCTTGCCTTACATTATCAGGGCCAAAGCGTCTAAGTTAATTACCCTACGCCACAGATGATTTTATGTTGAGGGAATATTTTTTTATTCCAAAGACAAAATAAAAATGTTCAAGGGAAGAAAACAGCCCGGATGGAGGTCAGAGAAATATATTTTTTTAATACGGTTGAACTATTTATTTTAATAATTTGAATTTATTAGTTCAACCCTATTTAACTAATTATTTCTCTGACCTCCACCCGAACCAATTTCTTCCCCATGAAAATAAAACAATTAAAATTGATGATGATAATAACTATTCAACAATAAAACCAAGGAATAAAAAAAAAAGTGAACCGAAGATCTCAATACGATTGAACAACAAATTGAATCAAATCTGAACGACCTAGATGTATTCTGAAGGAAAACAGTTTTTGTTGTTAACATTCTATGTACGTAAAATGTGAAAATTTGTATGTTAACTATTGTTTAAGTTTTAATCCTCAAATCGGTTCGTTTACACACATTCAGTAAATAAGAAACCTGATAATTAATATTGCTGTGCCTAATGTCATAGAGGCTATGAAAGCCCAAGGTGGGTCTGTGGATCTCTCTTGTTCCATCCACAGATTTATCTACCTAAAAATTTATCTTTTACAGCTGGAGTGGGACCCAGAACCTTCATCATAGTAAATCAGCACCCTACTGACTGAGTTACTGTGCTCCCCAAAAATAAATAAAAAACAAATTTGATTTTAGGTGTTAAGGCGCTGACCGTTTCTGCCTCCAGATCCGCTAAACCCTCACTGCCGTTTAGAGTTGCAGGTATTCTATAATCTGCGCCGTGTCTATTTCTGTTGAAATTTGTCAATATCATTAGACGTAGGTACATTGATATAGTAATGTCATGAACCTACTAAAAAAAAGTGATTATTTTTTAATACTCTTTATTTATACATAAGACTTCAGTGGTGTCTTTTGGTATAAACCGTGTCGCTAAGTTTTTTCACGTTTCGCCAGACATGCTGCTGACTTCTTCAGGGCAGAAAAGAGAATGAACATTCATTCTCAGAAGATACCACTGAAGTCTTTTGTTTAATTAATTTTTCAGTTTTATAAATTTTGTGTATACCCCACTTTTAAAGTCAATCTCGGTGCCAAAAACAGTGCTCTCCGCGTCCATTATAAGGTTGTCCGTTCCAAAGGGTTGTGTACTAAAATACTCCTAAACCGTCGCATTTAAAAATTCTAGTTGAAAGAGATGTCTTTCAGGGAGAAGTTTCCGCTACAATATTACCTTTTCGATCCAGATATTTGAGAAATGGCTGGACATGTTGAAGACACAAGAACTCTACACGTATTAAAAGAAAAGGAAAATAAATGACTGAAAATATTTTGTGAGAAGAATAGAATATAAAAAATGGCTAAAGAAGTCGGAACAGAGAAGTCATTAAGGATAGGGGAAATATATCCGGGAGCCTCAGAGTGCCGTGCCATTGTCTGCAAGAGTTTGGTCAGCATGACGTCACCCTATCATCACTTACGTCCTATTGGCATCTTCTTCTTTTATTAGGATAAACCAATGGGATAAAATATAATTTTTTTTTTTTGAAAAGGGAATAAAAAAAATAAATGTTTCATGAGGTACTAAATAAAATAACTTCTTTAAGAAATAACATCAATGGATTTTCTTACGTCAAAGTTTTAGAAAGCAGAAGAACTATACAAAAATAGATGAATGATAAAAAAAAATATATAGTTTTTTTTTAGTTTTGTGTTTACATTTTGTTAAATACTTTTCTTTAAACGATTAATATATTTTAGTAAAAACAAGTAGGCCAGTCAATTACATTGCGTTTTCCAAAGAAAAAAATTGAACAAGTATTATTCATTTTTGTGAGAGGAGGGGAACACAGAAAAAATTATTCAAGTATTTATTTTTCGTTTAGTGAAAATAGAAAAATGAATCTTTGATAAAAGAAAAGAAAACACGTTGTCGTGATTTTTCAAAATATAGAAATAAAATCAACCAATTTATGTTTCATTTTTGTTTTTATAAAGGCCTTAGATCTATTGGAACAAAGGACAAAATGGTTCGAATTGGTAACCAGGTGAGGGCTCTCAAACTTTGGCAACCATTGCCTGGAAAATAATTATAATACCATTCAGTGCTATGTTGAGGTATCTCTAAAATAATAATGGTACGAACTACTCACAATAACTAACGGATTTTATTAAACGTATAACTGGCGCCGTTCCGATGATGCGTCACTTTAGGAGCTCAATTAGATCTAGACAAAACAAGAAAGTTACACGATGGGAGCTCCATTTTTTTTGTACTGCAGCAATAAAAAAAAATCTTTTTTGTTCTTGATAATCTATTTATGCCAAAACGTGGCGGGAGAACATTTCGCTGGCTTTGTGTTAAGGACAAGCAGTGTGTCATTAACATCTGCAACGGAAATACAAACGGCATTCTTTTGCCATTCCGTTTCTTTTATTATTAGAATTTTATTTCTTTTGGTAGCGCCATCATGATGACTCCTGCTTGTAGCAGCTATGAATGATAAGTGTTAAGAATGAGACCATTCCATAGATATATTTATATGCTTCCAAAATTCTACTCGGAATTTGCTCCCTCCTAATATCCGGCATTCGCCTTTCTTGTCAATATTTAAAACTCTCCCATATAAAATTCCGTTGACCAGCCCAAACTGGTTGAAAGATAATAATTCTGAAATATTTACATTTTTTTTTAATTCGCTACTTATATTATATTTTTTATTATATCTATGTAATAATGTGAAGACATGAATGTAATAAAAATGTTTAATTTATAACTTTACCATCGAGGTAAAGGGCACCATGCCACTTTTTGTATTTCATCAGGAGAGCGGAATTTTCATAAGTTAGAACTATTAAAAGTTGCTTCATCGCTACTTTTAGAAACAACACAAGAAAATTGACCACATAACGATGTTACAACAATTGGCATTAATAAGTAAATGTAAGCGTTGAGCATAGTATTTAGTTATGAAAATTCACCGTCAATTCACAAAATATTCCCTACTTTGTGTCCCTGATGTCCTTTGCCTCCAGCGCCACATGTGCACACTGGCTTTTCAGTTATATTAATCTTTCAAATTTAGTAAAGTTTGGTCTTGTCAAATTCTGTAAATGTTACAGGCTTAGATAAACACGCACAGATTTTGTAAGTGCATACCTTGACGATGTTATGTAGTTTAGTTAGTATGTCCAAGTTTGAAGAAGGTTTTGAAGATGATAATACAGTAAAATTATTTTCTGACTTAACAACCTATTCCCTGTCACTGTTGTACTGATGCACTTAAATTGTCAAAAATAAATTTAAGAAAACGGGCTCCAACTCTCAAGAGTAAACAACAACAGCTAATATTAGGAACAATCCTGGAAATTTACCATGACCTGTAAGGGTGTATAATTACATACCAGAAGATCAAATCAAGAATTCCAGAGACAGCTGGCGGGAGATAAGGATTTCAAAAATTTTAACGGTCCAGCGCAGCGCTACTTATCACGAAGAGGCAGCTCAAAGACCACCACCAGCGTCGAGGTGATTCCCAACAGACTTATCTAATTGTCGATCAAGCTCGAATAGGATATAACGGAAGATTTCCGTTTTCGAGAAATTTCTAGGCTGGATGGATCAGACTCTGGAAAATACAATCAAAACTATACTTTGTTATCTGATGCACACTACAAGGGTCTTTAACTTTGTTTATTTTCTAGTTAACTGATTTTAATACAAAAATAAAAACAATTTAAAATAATAACAAGTCCAGAAGTTGTGTAAAAGTGTTATGACTTTTAAGAGTCTTAAGAAAGTTATGATTTAAGATGGTTATGACTTTTAGGACTGCACAACTATTTTTATGGTGTTTAATAATAATAAAAATAAGGTATAATATGGATTCATGAGATTAATTAAACAAAGTATTTTTGAAAAAAATATTGAAATAATTAATTTATAATTTTAATTCCATCAGTTCGTACAATGAATTATTATAAACACGAAAGTTTTCGATTTCTAGGTTTCAATACAAATATCCATTCAAACAGGTAAGGTCACTGTTAAATATAGTTAACCGCATAAAGTTGGAATATCTATTTTTTGCAATACAGTTATGACATTATTAGCGGACTTTATGGTTATTTGCAGCTCATAACATGTTTTTATACTTTATATGTTAGCATATACTTGACTAACCTGTAACCACTACGACCCATGACCGAGTCTGGGGTTCAGTACATGGTAGAGACTGTACTGTTTCATGGACAACTGTTCTGCAAGGAGGTGACGTCCCAGGCCACGCTCAACCGCCAGGTTAACTTGACTAAAATATAAGTAATATATTGAGTTTGAGATAATATTGGAAATCTGAAACTGATCCTAAACATTGAAGTTCTTAACAGATTTTGGCAAAAATAAAAAAGCACTTTTAACCAGATTAACTATGATTTCTATTTCAGTACAAGCCGCGCATTAAATGATATCCCCCCTTTTGCATCGATTGTCTCGACTTTAATGTGGGTAAGGTCAATCGCTTAGAGTTGTCACCTAGATTGAAAAATTGCAAGGGTTGGCGACACTGATTGTCCCGTGGCGGGCGCGGTCGTTGCTCCCCCCCTTCGAAAATTTACTAACCCCCCACCGAAAAAAATTGTTATCAAACCACTCTTGATTTTATCATCAGGCCATTGTGATAGTGACTGTCACCACAATAGGCTTATGCGTCAACGGATCTTGAGAGCCTTTTCATCCATAGGCGTAAGAAGTGTAATTCTCTTTGGATAGCATCGATTAAGCGTCTAAAGTTCTATGAAACTTCGTCGGCTTTCAAGTAAGATCTTCAGCGTTATTTCTCAATAAATAATGGTTAGAAAAAAAAACATAAACAATATGTTTGCAGTGCTAATGTTTGCAAAATAAAAAAATATACTCCGTATAACAACTCGCTTTGTTAGAAACACCATAGTAATAATAAAATACTGAAAAATCACGAGATTAAACAAAGTGAATTATTTTATAAAAAAAAAGGTTAATTTAACATGATTTTATTTATTACTCCCGTACACGCACTATGTGAATTATTTTAATCACGAACATGTTCAATTTCATTAGTTTTTTGTATGACTTATAATAACAAGTAAAATTAAATTTGATATTTAAAACATGAAAGTTAGTGATCAACTATGAAGAAGAAAAAATCAATAGAATTATGAAAATGGATTGTGGGAGGCAACCAAAGGGTATTTTTCAAATACAAAGATATTCCAGTCGTCGCTGTTACCTAGGGCTTAACTAAGATAAGCCTTTGTATAAAACTCTTGAGGCCTATTGTGACATATTCAGCGGAAACATAGGCACCTCTACGCTACATGCCTTAAGAATCTTCGAAGAAAAAATTTTTGGAAATAAATGGACCTTCTACAGGTGGAGGGTGAATAAAGAATCATGAAAACCGGCGAATTGTACCGAGCTTTTTATATCTTGCGTCATACTCCGATTATTAAAATAAGAAGAAGAGAATTGTCTGGTCATGTTGAATATAGAATAGAGGACAACATATCTCCCTTAAAGACCTTACTTAGGTAAGATGTAGGCACCAGGTGATTCCTCAACGGCCTTGGTGACAGTGGCTTCAGAACGTGGAAAAGGACCTTAGTGTCCTGAATTGGAGAAGCAGAGCACTGTGCAGAGGAGAATGGCATAATATTGTCAGTGGTACCAAAGTAACGCATTAAATTTTTGCTACAAGACAAAAACCGGATCTTCAAAAAACAATAAACGATCCACTGCCAATATTAATACTTATTAAATAATAAAATTACTGTTGGATATTGGATTTAAAACTATCTATCTATCTCTAACGTGCTGATCCTCCTCAACACACAGTCCTGTCGTCGGCTGCCCTTCTCCATCTTCGACGTCCAACAAACGAGGTTCGTCTTCAACATCTTGCAGCCAACGAAGTCCAGGTCAATTTCTGTTTCTTCTTAGGTGTATCTCCATCATCATCAATGTCTGATCATCCATCATCTCAGGAATTCTAACACGCTCCATTCAAAATATCTTATTCTGGCTCTTTTTATGGTGGAAACAATGAATGAGTATTTATAAGAAGTAAAATTGTAAAAGACATATCTCAAATATTAATGGGAAATAATAACTGTACTAAAGCTAAAGAAGAAATAGCAAGAACCCTACCTGGCTCGGCGAAGGTGATGATCTCCGAAGTGCTGGAGTAGAACTCGTCCTGGGACTCCTTGACGGGCGGCTTGTGTGGGGGGCCGTCGGTGGCCCTGCTGAGCACCTGGAGGACCACGTCCCGCGGCAGGGCCCCGCTCACGTTAGGCCGCGCGCTCAGCCCCAGCTTGCTCAGGATCTGGTCCTTGATAGCTTCCAGTCGCAGGTCCTCGCCACGCTCGTAGTACTTCCCTTCTTCTTCTTCTTTGTTCAATAGGCAATTCGGACACATCGTACCACCTGAGCATAAAGAATAATTATTCTTTGATATAATAAAATTTACTGATAATAAGAATATTCTTTAATAATTATTAGTTTTTCGCATAAATATCAGGAAGAAAACTGTCTGAGTAGAGGTAAAAAAAAATCTTAAGTGACATGGTCTACATTCCACCTCTTCAGCCGTACAGAGGAACTTACTCATTCATATATTATCAAACAACAGGCACTTCCTTCATAATGTAATGCAACTCTAGCAATTGGACGAATTTTTAAGAATGTAATTATTACCTAACAACAATAAATAAAATAGCTCAATCCTTATCGAAGGTGACAATGTAGGTTCCATCGCGTAGGTCCTTCAGTTTTTGGAAGCACATCGCCTACTGTTTTAATTATAGCTCAAACTGTATCTACATTTTTTCTTGGTCCAGTTTCAGTATGTTAGTGAGTGTGTGAAAGTTTGTTTATGGGTGAGTATTACTGATCAATAATAAATAAAAACATTTTATAAAGCGAATCATAGGCTTTGATGGCCTAAGGGTTTTGGAGTTGGAGCGGGATGTATGCAAAAAAGGTATGAGCTTGTCTGAAGGCTTCAGAAAATGTTTGACCTCAACGGCGGTTATTTAGAGAAATGATGAATTGTTTTTACTCATATCTTGTAAATTTCATTTAAATACGTGTTTTTTTTGCCTTAGTTATTGTACGTCCCCCTTAAAGGCTGATAACATGATAACTGCAAAAGAGAACGATATTGCAGATCTCACTGGTCACAAGTAAGGGAATCCGCTCTGTCACATCACCTCCTATATTTACGCTCCTTCTTGTAGTTTCAGTAAATAACTTCTTATTAACTACAATAAATTAGAGGTATTCTGATTAACGACAAAATTCAAGGAATGAGTTATGGCTAAGGATGTCCAGGTTTAGGGGATTCCCATACTTGTGACCAGTAACATATGCAATGTGGTTCTTTTTTGCAGTTTTCATGTTTTCCAACGTTCAATAAGTAAGGTTACAAAACGCGTTAAAATATAAAAATGAATATATTTAAATGAAATTTAAAAGATATGAATAAAAATATGTCATCATTTCTCTACTTAGTCGCTCTTGAGGTCAATACATTTCCTTCAAACAAGCTACATAGCATATACCAAAATCCTCCTCGTCATATACATTACGCTCTATCTGCCGAAACTATTTTCGACAGCTTCTTGGACCTATTCGTCATTTATGGTAAACCGATGGTGCCAGGTCTGATGAGTAGGATGGGTGAGTCAGCCAGCGTATAGTCCTGGGTGAGCCAGGCACTACGAAGTCTCGTAAGGCACTATCACATGGAATAGTGATGATACCCCACGAGTCAGCATTCCCACCCCCTTGCGTCTTAAATTTATTTTTCAGTGTCTCACAAAATATTGCAGCATTTATTATTACACAGATCACAGTTTTACACAGCATTGATCACAGCAGCACAGTGGTTCGTTGGGTCATACCATCAATCAACAAGATCCACCACTCTTCCGACCCTAAAAGACAGAGCTTCCTCTCTGAAAACTGGACTTTGATTTTTTTTTGAGATGGTGAATGAACATAGAGACTGCCTTTTTGGCACAGTATATAGTGACACACACGTTTAGTCCCCAGACACAACTGAGCCAAGAAAAGATTCACACCTGATGTAGGTGGAGCGAAGAACGAACGGTTGCGCGTTTAGCTGCGACGACATTTGGTAAAGGACTCAGGCGTTCAATGATTTATTTTGACCGTTAGTCGATTCCTTCAAGTTAGTGGAATCGACTATGAAAACGAATTCGCACGCCCTGCACGAGTGCCTCCTTTAATATAATTTGATGTAAAATTTAAGTTTATGTAGCGCCGATGTAAGAACTCTAGGGCCGAGGCTTTTGATCCAAGCTTTTTACACCCACTTTTTTGTTATTGCACCCCTCAGGTTTTTGCCTATCGTTTCAGCGAACAAATCCGGCATAATTAATTATTTTTTTTTTAAACAAAACAACTTGAAGCTTTCTCTAAATTTAACTTATTTTTCAATTATTATTATTATTTTGAATATTTAAGAATATTTTATCAGGTCCTTATCTTAATTATTTAATGCCTTAATAAAATAAGATCCAGTGATGAGAGCTCTTAGCATAATTAGACACAAATAAATCGACTTTATGAAGTGAGAGGCTTTTAAAAGTTTTATTAATAAGATAATATTAATATTATTTTTGAAAATATTTTTAATTATTATTATTTAAACATTTTCCAACTAAAGCAATCACTTTATTACATCAGCAACACAAAACAACATTCTATTTAGTTTTAAAAAAAAATTTTTAACCTCCTTGCTAATAAACGAAATCGATTTATATAAATATCGGTATTTCAAATCCCCCTACCCAGTCTCCATATTGGACTGGGTTCAAATCATTCTTACTTTACCCTATCTTGAAGTGAAAGGTTTCTCAGTAGTTAATTTGTATAAGACGTTATGGAAGCATCTTCGGGTTTTATGATGGGCTCGGAAAGAGAACATGATAATACAGGAACAAATCAACATATTGGACGTCCTAAACTAGAAGAAGCTGTAAATGAGGTGCAATCAGTTAAGTAGTGACGAGGTGCAGAGTGCCATCTAGAGGATCAGCAACGAAGCTCATTATGTATGCAAGTCTTCTCTCTTTTATACTGATCATCCGTTCCATTAGCCTACGTTCTGGAAAACTCCAGGGTTAATGTAGTCCTGTCCTACATTCCAACAGCTGCAGGAGCCTGCAAGGGATTTCAACTGATCCTTTCGAAGGACTCGTGCCTGATGGCCCTTTTAAGGACGAGTAAGGATTAGCTGAATAAGATCGGGACTAGGCTAACAAGCTCTAGGAATATTTTAGAATAGATTAAAATCAATGGCGCCCTACAAAGGACAATAAGGGAAGCGGTATAACTTAGTGTATGAACTTCTATTCGGTGGCACCGCCACACCCTTCTCAGGCTTTGATGGCGCCTTTATTTTAATTGAATTCCGTTTTTTATTTATATTCATCATCGACCATAAGCACTTAAACTTCTCGACATTGGTATTTATAGCTATTACAGCTATAAAAAAATCTGGCATTAATTGGCCAAAACTAATCTCTTCGAACTAGGAAAGGATCTAGGAGTTTTGTAAGGGTTTACGTGTCTGATAGTTCTGTCGAATTTTCTTTTCAAACAAACCAATAAAATTAAACAGTTTTATTATATTAAGTAACTAATTTAAGTGATGTAATTGTATATGTTATAATCAACTAATAACATAAAATTATTTTATTAACTGAATTATATGGGGAAATAACAAGGGATAACAGGTATCTCTTATTTGACTACAAAATAAAAATTCACCGAAATTCGCCGATATACATACAAATAGATATAAATATAAATATATTATATTTATCGATTTAAACATATTTGTGTCGATATAAATATAATTTATTTTACTTTTTTTCTCTTGATGATCCAAAATGGAGAGATAAAATTTGTAAGTTATACGGACTATCACTACAGTTCTTCTGCTGTACAGAAAGCAATCGTAATGGCGTTAAAGTCTCTTAAGATAACTTCTGATTCAAAATTGTTCACAGTAACAAATCTTAGCATATGATTGTAAACTTTTATAACGGGTTTTGTTTACTACAATATCACTTTCCTGTGCCTTTTTAGAACTATTTTTCCGCACATATCATCTACAACAGCGATCGGTTTATTCTCCGCATGAAGATAAACAAAGCGAAATTTACTTTTATATTCTTCCCAAGAATATCAAACAGTGTCCAACATATCACTAAAACAACTTTCCTAGTTAGTGGCGTTGCTGTGTGAATGCGAGTGTCAAACCCGAAGAGCGCCACTTCCTCCTGCAATGCCAGGCAATCTCCCAGCAAAGGCCTGCGTTAATGTTAAAGTAATAATACCGGTATCGTCTCCTTTATTGGCCACTGCATATGGTAAAAAGATAATCGATATATAGGAGTGCCGAGTACCCTTTAGTCTTAATTGAATTATTACTTGGTTCTTTTGTCGATTTTTTTGTAATATAAGATTCAGGTCTACATTTTGTGTACAATGTTTTGCTTTTTTTCTAAAATTTTAACACCTTTTCATCAAATCAACACGTATTTCTCCATTGACACTTGTGGAGTCGAGTATTTCGAATTTCTTTTCCTCTCCTAGGCCGGCATCGTCAATGAAAATCATTTAATAACTTATTATTGGATTCGAGATACTGTCAATATAATCTTTATGTGGTTATCTGTCGAGAAAGAGACGCCCCCAGCCTAGGAATCGATAGGAAATAAAAAAAATATTTTTGGACTGTTCTATTCATGCAGCGAGAGATAAGATGAGGAGTTGCCGAAGGCAGAGGATGCAGCATTGGCCGGGGCGATACTAATTTATTAAAGATATATCGGGCAACACCCCCCTCCCGAAGGATGATTTCAGAGAGAAAACTGTTCTTGTACTGGCATTAAATCACCCGCTCGCCTAGGCGGCACTCCACTCCACCAACTTTTATACATAATATAAATTTTTACTTCTTCCTTTTGACTCGAATAATTTTGTCTTACACAACAATATATATGTGTGTGTGTGTCTATATATATATATATATATATATATATATATATATATATATATATATATATATATATATATATATATGTAATAAGCTGACAAAAGACAAATAAATTGGTAATTTAGAGTAAGAAATTATATTATTAAGGCTCTCATTTGAGGCCGAGACGTGCTTACAAATCATTTCCCTCGTCAGTTCTGTAAACTAGTTATGTATTTCTAAATTCTTCTCACAGGAGCGAAAGAAATTCTGCAAATTTGTCCTCAAGGGCGCAGAACATTACGGGAAAAAGTGGAAACTGTTTATGCAGGTACGAATGAGCCTTTTTAAGGGCAACTTTTCTCCCCTAATAAGTCAGAGTCGAAGACTTGAACTCCAGGCGAGAAGAAAGATGATTCTTGAAGGTAATAATCTGTATTTTTCGTTAGTCTGACAAGATTCTGAGTGGAGCCAGGTGGTAGTTCAGTTGATTATAGAGCCAACCAACTGTGACAATTTGATTTTTTATCTTCTCTCTATTTCTTTTTTTGGAACGTTTCGATCACAAAGCAGATGGGAGAGTGAATCTTGTTTTTAATTGTAATTATTATTTTTATTAATTCCTTTAGGATTATGGTTATTGTTGGCAAATGATTAATTAACAGAGTTCAACCATTTCCTTATTCACTGACGTCTAAATAATAATAGAGAGCATTTTTCCTGTTCGAGAAAGTCCACTCCTTTTTAACATTGTTCTGGATTGAAGAAGGATTAAAACATCAAACACATAAAAAACAGTTTATCTTGGTAGGCTTAATGCAACACAAAAGTATCTTGCCTGGATTTTGGTGACAGTGAAGAAGTCGCAACCAAACAAATAGAGGTTCTTAAGGAATGTTCAGATAAAGTACATTGATTTCATTACGAAAATCAACATATGGAATAAAAAAAAAAATATGAAAAAATAAATATAGTACTTCTGCTTCCTCCTTGTGCCTTTCAGCGTGGAGGTATAATAAATAAATATTGTACAACATTATAAATACCTAGGATGATATTTTGAAACCTATCGGAAAAGAGAAAGTTGCACAGAGAACTAGTGAATTGTATAATAGGGAATGCAGCAGCACTATATACGAGTGAGACACTCACACTTCACACACAATGTGACATGAAAAAATAGTGAAAAAGGAACGCCAAATTATGAGACAGATTTATATAACGAATAACGAACTAAGTGATTTTACTGGCATAAAAATGTTTGGAAACAAGGTAGAAAAATGGATAGTAATGTCAGAGAAGGAAGCATTGAAAAAACATGAAAAAATGGACTTTGGAAAGAAAAAGATCACGCATAGAAAATGTGAAGTATGAAAGTATTCATAGAATGAACATTTTCGCTTTATAAATTCCTACTAATTTCTTACTGAGGTCCTTAGAGTAGATGATAACTATGGAAAGATTATCGTGTTATAGTAAGGTGCTCAGATTAATTTCGTCAAAATTCAATACCTAAGATTTGAACAGGCATTGGAACACATAATACTGATTTTAAGGAATATATTTTGTAATATATAAATTAGTTTAAAAATTTGTACGTAGGGGGTCTAGACAGAGCTGAATGAAGCACAGAGTGTTTTCAGCAAAACAAGACTAAGAGGAGTGGGGCCGCCGCGATGGAATAGTGCCAGCTCCTAACCCTCGCCTCCACTTCTGTCCCAATTTCAATTCCAAAAGAAAAAAGACTACAAAACTAAAAACTATCAATTTCAATGTCTAAAATAAGAAATATAAAAAGTAAAAAATGAATTATTTTAATCTTATTTAACTAAAATATTGTATATACAAGTATAATATACTAACAGTTTATTATTATTTATATTTTTATAGGTCGCCTTCAAGTGGTGCACCCTGGGTAATGCTAAATGACTTACGATGGGCAGACAAGGCTCAAGACCTTGAGGAAGGAAACTTGTCTAAGGGAAGGTAACCCCAAAATCAAAACCCTGGTCCTCTAGGTTGGGGGTTGATGTATCAGGCCAGCCCCTCGACCATTATTGGAAAATATTAAACTGCTAAAGAAACCAAACAAAGAAAGCCGGACTGGTTAAAATGGCACTACAAATGCAATGGAAACAGCTAAAGTATTTTGGATGATGGAATGTACTAGATATATCAACCAAAATAGATGCATCGCCCATAGAGATAAATGATTACCGAATGGATGTGATGGTGTTACCGGAGACTAAAAATAAAGGGAAAGGTGAAGAGATAGTAGGTGACTTCATTCATATTTGGAGCGGCGTGAAGAAGAACAAATCTGGAGTGTCGATAATGATAAGGAAAACGCTAAAAAATAATATTACAGGATGGAAGTCCTTGAATGAAAGAGTTGTTACGGGGAACATGACACTGTTTGCGAGGGAACTGGTAATAATTGGTGTATACGCGCCTACGAGCGTCATAAAGGCAGAAATAAAGGATGAATTCTGGAACCCATTGACATAAGTTATTGGAAATGTATCAAAGTGGTTGGGAGATTTGGCGAAGAAGAAAATAATGAAAACGGAGAAAGGTTAAATGACTGAATATATGACCCTATATGATCAGAAAGACCTCGTTGTTGAAGAAAATGTCATAAAACGAGTGGAAAATTTTAAATATTAAACGGCTCTGTAATAGAAAAGAATGGAGGAGAGATAAAACAAAGGATAATGACAATGCGCAAAGCTATTGGTTGCTTAACTCGGTCCTTCGAAGGAATAATATAACGAAAGATACCAAGAAGCTCATATACAAGTCCGTAGTTGAAAGCATATTGCTATTGTAGCAGAGACATGGGCGATAAGCGCTCCTCTAGGAAAAAAAACTACTTGCTACGGAGAGACTATTGGAGGAGAGCTACCAGGGTATCCAGGCTAGAAAGAAGGACTAATGCCGAAATTAGAGAACGGTTTCAAATTCAACAAAACGTCCTCCAAAATATAGAGAAAAAAATATTCGAATAGTAGCATCATCTCAGAAGAATGAAGGAAGAAAGATTGCCTACCTTAAATTTCGTTTCATTGGAGTGCCGAAGGAAGGAAATGGCGAGGAAGACCACGAAAAGATGGATAGAAGGAATAGAGGAAAGTATGCACGGCCATGAAATGAGGGAGGAAGATATATAAGACAGGAAAAAGTGGAAAATGAAATAAAAGAAATTTTTGGATGAAGGAAACCTCAACCTGAGAAAACCCTTAGAAAAAAAAATTATTTATATTTTTAATCATTTTTAGGGATAATATTAAATGGCGCCTTGACCAGGAAGTTCAGTGCGGCAACTTAACTCTCTACCACACCTTTCCCACACACAAAACAAGGGGAAAAATGTATAACTTATTTTGAAATTAGCTTCAAGAAAACAATTTGAAGCATTCAATTTTAATTATTTTCAATCAATTTATAATTAAATATAAATAATATATTATATTTTATTTTTTAAGGAGGTCGTGTATTTCAAATTACGGGGGAAATGAAGGAAATCACTGAAACGTGTGAGTGACTTCAAGAATCTGGGGGCCCGCCTCAATGAGAATGACTGGATCGACGAAGGAACCGGGGAGAGAATAAGACTATCCGACATGTTCTTCCAATAACTTTAAACAGCCTTTTTAAGAAAGAGAGAAACGTCCAAAAAAGTAACGTAAGCTATGTTTAAAAACTAATTTATCCATCTATACTGAGCTGCGGCAGTAGATCGTGGACTACTACATCTAAGCGTCAAAGCCAACTCCAAGCAACGGAGATGAGGTTACTAGTGATCGAAAACACCATAATTTGGACCAAGGTTGAGGTAAAACCAGCTTAAGAACTGGTAAGGAAGTTCAAAGGTTCCGTTGATTAGGCCATAAGAAAAGAACGAATGGTGAAAAGATGGCCAGAATATCCAACTAGGTGAGAGTGGAAGGAAGAAGGACTAGAGGAAGAACCAGAAGACAGGAAGGCTTTAGAGAGAAGAGGCGTGAATTGGAACAGGCAGAGTCAGCTGACTCTGGGTCCTTGTTACATCTAGTCTGGCTTCATCAGGACTGGTCCAGTCAGGACTTAAAGAACTGTATCCTCAGCAGTGATGAAGGTATAAGTGGAAAAGATTCAGAAGTTTTTTTTTAATTTTACAACTGCATTTTATATAAATAAATTACCACTTTTTGTTACGGTAATTTCTTTTGATAGAGAAAATATCATTTCCCTATTCCCGTTAGTTAATTATTAAGTTATTGTATTGATTAGATTCACCGACGGGAGATGTGTAACGTTTGAAATATATATGTTTAAACAGTTGGGAGGAATAATTACTAAGGACTCTCTTTGAAGTATAATGCGGCCGTAAAGTGCGATTATGTATGCATATCAATGTTCCATGCATAATCTTCTAAATGCCATCATTTAGTTGACCAGGCTTCCTGCACCGTTGTGATCCCTCGAACCCAATCTACTTGTGGAATTCACCCAATATTAATCTATTCAGGAAATAAAACATTTGAAAAGAGACTAAAATTTGTACGTCTACTCCAGAAAAAAACCAAAAACACTGTTAGTAAATAGAAAATTGTATATATGGCAAATATTTTTCAATTAGTCGACACCCTCTCTACAATCACACTTAATTGCCTGTTTTTCCACAATTAAGGATACACCATTTACAGAGGTAAATGAGCCCCAAGAGGACGTAGAGTTGGCAGAGGCAGATTTGAGCCCGAGCACAGCAACACTAAGCTATGCCATTTCTCAAACATTCTCCTAAGCATTAAGATTCCAAAAATCTGAAATTTCATACGAAAATAATTGAAACTACTCGCCAAGTTGTCATATTTTAGCCGAAGTTCATTAATTTTGCTTTATTGAAAGTGCTAGTTCAAGTCCTACCTTTTAATATTGGAGATTAAAAATGCTGTGATAGTTGCAATATCCATTAGTCTTCAAAAAAAAAACTATTTCCATTCTATTAAAAAAAAATTTAATTAAAAAAATTAATTTTTTTTTATATATCACAGAAATCGTTATAAATAGTGAGTGATCAAAAACCTATTAAAGAATAAATAAAAACATTAAAGGCGTCGTAAATGAGTTGATTAGTGGCTATCTCATTCATGTCATTTCGTCCACTTAAAAGTTATCAGTCAAGTCAAAACAAAAAATTATATCTTATCAAAAGAAAAAAAGGAATGTTTCCAGAAAAAAAAAACTTAAAGAAAAATTTTCATCGTCAGAACTAAAATGTATATTAATACAACACCCTAGGTAGGTATTTCCTCCATTTAAATTAACTTTAATGTATACATTTATTTCTCAAATCGGGGATCACCTGTGGTATTATGGAAGGAAACAAATAGTTTATCAGCAACCCTTCTTACTTAACTCCCTCCTTCCCCCCCTCGCCCGCTTCTATGTTTTAGTAAGAAGAGAATTTTCTTGTCTAGAGATTTGAATTTAAGAAAATTAATTTTTATATTTACACGTACTAAGCAATAGTGGTATTTCTGATGGCCCTAATAAGTATCATTGTAGTAAATAACTGTGATCACATTTTGTCCTATTCTGAAGCTAACAAGTTATGCGGGTTTTAATCAATGTTTTCAATTGCGAGGATATTTTATATGCTCTTTTAGGTTTCCACGGCCACTATTATTAAAAAAAGGCTTTGTCGGTTTCTTCTGGTTTAGACAGTTTTGATAAATTTTTCACCAGCCATGCTGCTGACTTCTTCAAGACTGAAATGAGATGACTGATTTCAGCCCTGAAGAAGTCAGCAGCATGGCTGGCGAAACGTTGGCGAAAAGTTTATCAAAACTGTCTATACCAGAAGAAACCAACCAAGTCTTTTGTAATACTTTATATGGATTTAAAGTTTATTTCTTTAAGATAGGTTAATAATTAAAAGTAAAATAATTTAAATAAGAGCACAAGTAAGGCCAGGTTGTTAAGCGCGGGCTAGTAATGAGCCATAGGGACGTGCAGGTCGGAGAAATGCCTCATTACAGTGGAGAGCAACTCGGGGCCCCTCGGTCTAGCAGAGTACTTACTAGAGTAGCTACTAACTCTAGTCTTAGTAATCAACTTACATCTTTTTCATTTTATACAAGACAGTTATTTTCAGTAACCAGTTACTTTAATAATAACGTCGATAAAAAGAACATATGAATTGAAAAACATATGTATTTATTAACCTCTCCTACTTCACGAGAAGCTAAATATTTTTACTTATTTTTTTCATCCATTTATCTTTATCATACAAAACTATTTCTGGCGTGTAATAAAATTATGTAACGACCGTGTCGTGCGAGTAGTGTATTACAAAGCAGAGATTCAGGAAAGATTTGGAAAGACCAAATTATTGGGTAGAGATCATACTCAACTACCAGGTTATCCCCAATCAAGAGTAACCACTTCGTAGAGGCTGGGTGAGCTCTAGTAGGGTCTGTTGATACCAGAGGTTCCATCCATCACCATTACATTCTCAACTTCATTGTCAACTAAAACGGCAATCCAATTCAAAACCGTCAGTCAAAATAATACTCTACATTTGAACTCTTTTTTTTTTTTAATTCAATTGGAGTTTTCTTTAATCAATCCCATTTCAAAATTTTCAAGTCATAGTAATTCAAACTAGGAAGTCATAGTAAAAACTAAACGAAAAAATACAACGCCTTGGTGCCTTTAGTTCCGTCAACCTATAATATTTTTTTTTAATCTGAAGAAGACAGTTGAACATGTATTGAATGCTTCTTATAGGAGTCACATGTGGGTTAGGCGATTAAGGCCTTCATTTTTTTTAAAGGGATAGCAGAGCCTGTACAATATCACGTACTCGTTAAAGATCCTAATTATAGTTGGATAAACTAATTTTAGAGCTGCCACTGTAGTATCGTCTGATTAGCCATAGCAGCATATAGTTACGTTAAATGAATGAACAAACAAACGAACCTCGTGAAGATCACACAATGGCATTGGAGTAATTGAACTTGATTGTGATAAAACATGGCTTTCAAGTGTAATCGTCACTTGAAATCACATCTCTACACAACCGTTTCTTGTTGGACACAACAAAGCTTGATCAAACTATCTTTAAACTACAGCGACGTAGACCATAGCGTTATAGTAGCATACACTGTTGCAAAATAAACAAACAACTCATTATACTATTTCTTTGTACCTTTACAGTTTGGATCACGTAATCAGTCGTCATTAAATTGATTACAAGAGCCTAATATAGCTTCATTGAGGCGCGGCGTAATGTTCCCGAACTGTTTTGCGGATAGACTTCGATGTTGAGGACAAACTTTTGGTGAACTTTGTGACGGTTTGGTATCCCGCGTAGCGACAAGTCCATTAATGTAGTCGGAACAGAGCCCTCTAGCGGAATAAATACATAACTTTTGGGACGAATAACTTTCGTTATGTTTCCGTGCCAAGTTATAAACCGATATTAATGCCTGTATCAAATTTTGGATAATATGAGCTAATATTTTATGAGGTTTCCGATGGCTAAATTATTTAATCCCTCATTTTATTGTAGTAAATTGCAAATAATTTATTCGTTCATAATTAAATTTTAAAGAATGGTATTAATGTTTATCTAAATAAATCGTAAATGAATACTCTCTTAAATTGTCACGACCAATATTTTTAATCCATTCATCACGTGATTATTATGGTTCCAGCCGTGCAGTCGACACTTGAGGAAGCTAGCAGTATGGCCAGCGAAACTTCGAGAAAGAATTTCACTACATGGTCGAAACCAGAAGAAACACGTGATGAATGGATTAAAAATCTTAATTAGTTCTCCCAATCTCACTCACTTCCTTCCACATTTAGGCATATTGTATAAATATATAATCAGATAATCAGCTATTTGATAAAGAGAATAAAATAAATAAAAAAATAATTGAACCTGATAACAACCAACTGTTTGTAATTAATGCCATTCATTTTTAAACGTACTCAGAAATTCACAACGGACAGCGCAAGAACTCTAGCGTGTTCAAAGTTCTACTCAACGCGTATCAGATGTAAACATAAAAAATTAACATTAGAAAACCAATCTCATTACTTACTTTACACACCTCGTAACTGACCAATCAACATTTCACCACCAAACTAGTATTCAATTGAACGCCTTCAAGTGAGGTCGCTATCATTGGTTGATAAGTCTGCTTGGCTGTTTAGTTACTCTCCAGTATTTTAGATAGTCAACCATTTGATTTTATGACTTTTCCATTAACATTATTATTATTTGATGACTATTTTTTTAAAATAAATTAATCTTCGACTTTAGATCTATGCTATATATTATTAGGTAACAAAGGATGCAGTTTTATTTCGATTTTTTAAACCATGTTCATGTCGTCTCATTAACATTCCACACTTCGTTTTTTGCTCCGGTTGGAAAAGATATTTTGCGAAAGGCGAAAGATAGGTCGCGCCGTGGTTGCGGTTAATGTAATATTACAAATATCGAAAACATGATCCCGATACCTGCGGCTTAGCAGTTTTTTGTAGTAATATTTTTTATTTACACCAATTTTACACCTAACCTGACAATAAATTTATACTTGCTAAAAAAGTTAATAATAGGCTCTAATTTTACATATGAAGCACCAGAATATAAATTTATGCACCAAACATGATGGTAACATTCGACAAGTTAAAGAAGATTTTGTTCTTGCAAAGTCTAGCGACCGGGGAGCGAGATAGGTAAATGTGTAAAGCGCTGAAGTTGCTAAGCCTAAGGCCCCGGGTAAAAATCGGGCTATGGCAGATAAAATATTTCAATCGAATTAACATCCACATCTACGGATCCACATCGAATTAACATCCACGGATGTAACCTGTGTCATCTGAAGACCCTCCAAGGACTTATCCAGCCTCTATAAAGCGATACCCTTAGTGGAAAATAACTGGAATTCCGGTGTTATCCTGGAAAAATCACATCCCTGCATTACCGTTGTCCAAGAAACAGTAGAGAACCTACCATGTGCTAAACCCTTTTTTCCTTCAAGGGTTGTAGACTTTTAGCATTTATTTCAAAATCATTTTAAATAAAATAATTACTATGTATAGCATGTTGCATGAAAAATTCTAAAAACCAAACCCGTAATTCCCTAAAATTCTGGAAAAACCAACCGTCGCCTGATTTATTGTAGTGTTTGTTGACATGGGTTCGTTTTTCCGTTACTTTAAATGCTTTTCTTTTTGGGATTTAACCAATTGTAATCTATATATTACTCGTGTTTCTTTGTTAATTTTCGCTCATTGCAATTAATAAAATTATTACTTTATTATTCTAGTATTAAGGTAATTTTTGATATAATGGATTCCTATTTCCCACCTATTTTAATTAATTGAAGAAAAACTCACAGCCAGTTATCAAGCTCTTTAAGCGAAATCGAAGGTTTACGTAGAGGAGATATTAGGAAAGATGATAAAGTAGAAGAAGGAAAACAAGCGCTAGGAACACGTAAGAAGAAGAGATTAATTGAGCTAAGTGAAGGCACGGGAGCGCTCTCTTCAGGGACGGCGCCTACTTAAAATTCCTATAACTATTTGAGAATGGCTCTCGCCCGGAATAAATTTGTAAATAATGTAAGCCATTACATAATTTACACCTACTCGCTCCTCGCAACTGTATTATCAATTCTGATATCAACTTGATAAGGTATATCTATCTCCTCAGCACCGGCCGATAACTGCAACCTCCACTCTACACTACAATGGCCGATCCATTGTTACGGACATCCATTTGTTCCAGTATTCCAAAAAATATTAAAAATTTATTGAGTGTTTTATATTCTTATAATTCAGTACAGCTCAGTACATCGGGTGGTTTCCCACTCTCTAAATAAAAATGAAGAATATAAAACTGTCGAGTTGATCCGATAAAGCTGTCCATCATTACATAATTTTTTTTTAATTAGTTTTGTTTTATTTTCAGATTGGATGAAAAGCCTATGAAATTGTCATCAATAAAGTCATAAGATGAATTCTATTTCTTTACTTTATTTTTAGAATTGTAAGAGCTGGGCAGCTCAGTGAAGCATCTTATCTATTGGTACAGAGTCCGAAAAGTTGTCATCCTCTTCTATTGAGAGAAAAACCCGGCTGTTGAGTGTGACCTTTACTTAATTATCTTCTTGCACATGTATTATCTTAGAAACAGTACGGTCTCTACCATGTACTGAGAACAAGACCCTTTATTATTTGTAGAGGTGCAGATTTTTATATATATATATTCTTTGTATTGGTCGAATAAAATTTATTTCATTACACGTGTTGATATAATGAGAAGACTGTTCCACGGACCACATGGAATTATTATAGTTGAAAAAAATCTTATAAATCTTCAGAAAATCCAAAAAGGGTAGTCCCTTAAATGGGGTTAAACCCAGGAAAAATTCTAATAAAAGCATTTAACGTTATTGATTTTAGCAATAACAATGAGAAAAAAAATATGAAATAAAATGCAATATAGATAATAAAATAGGTAACTATTTTTCTATTAAAAAATATAATATATATATATATATATATATATATATTATCTACATAATATATATTTTATTAAATACATTTAATGCATATAAATAAACTCCCCGTCAAAAGTACTGCAACACCCATAGTTCTCAAGATTTTCTTTTTCATTTTTTTTTCATTTTTGTTTATTGGAAGAGATATTATAATTTATTTTAATATCACTTGTTTATGTCCAGTTAAAAAATGCGTATTACAGACTTCAGAACCTTTCTTTATTATAAAAAGACAGACGTTTTTGTAAAATTCAAATTTTCAAAGTGTTGCGATACTTTTGACGGGGAGTGTAGAACAGGATGTGTAAAAAAACAAAAAACTTGACCTGATTTACGAGAATACCAGAAATCACTTCATTAACGTTTTAGTGGGTATAACCTCAATTTTATCCCAGACCAGTAACAATTAGTAGATTATTAAATTCTCAATGATTAATTTTAGTGCACAATTTCATAAATTTAACTTCAAGGACTGATCCCCGGTTGAAATATTTTGGTCGGGAAAATATACGAGATTTCAATTTTTCAGAAATTGAGATTCTGAATTTATTAACAAGATAAAATTGAGCCGATATAATTTAGTGATATAAGTTACAATAAAAACAAAATAAAAACCAGAAAATCATACGATATTTAGGCATTTTTATTCCAAATGTATAATAATAATTCAGAAAATCACGTATGATTTCTGCCTGTCTAGGAAGTCAGCCAAACTTACTAACACGAGCAGTACTGACAGAATCCGACAAGGAGGCTGAAACGTCGCGACGTTCGGACGAAGCAGTAGCCTTGAATTTCGCCAATGCAGGTGTAATTGTGATAGGGATCGTTAACGAGTACTGACTCCACAGAGGCTCCACAATCTCGGTTTACGTACCTTCCGAAGGATGGCAAGACCAAGAATTGTTTACTCCTTTTAAAAGTGTTAAAACAAACAGCCGGGCTGCAAACCATAGAATGTTATGCTAACCACTATACCAAAGGTGATCCCTTATGGTTTATGGTTCTAGTGCTGGTGCAATATATGCCTTGTGCTAGCTAAATCCTCTATCGCTCTAAAACATATATGTACATCTCTTTCATACGACATTTTTGGCACCACGATCTTCACCTGGGCAAGACTTTTTATATTATAAAAATGCCACCTCGGAGTTCTTTCTTAAAATCTCGTGGACTGCCATGTTGGAGGGCTTCCATTCCAAATGCTGTGCCACCTATAACTGATAACCTTATCAATAGGTTTCCCATAGTTCATATTTTTCTCTTCCATTTTTTATTTGTAAAATAGTTTAAAGTTTACCTCGTAATGAAACCATTATGTTTTACTTTTGGTTATATTCTTTGTAGATCCATCCATAAGCCTACATTTTGTATTTTCGGATCTATAGTAGATTCTTCTCAGTCTCCTTCGGTTTGGGTTTCTTTTAAATTATTATTTTCGGGTCTAATTTTTTATTTTTATTGCTTCTTAACATGGAGACTAATAATCAAATTGATAAATATCAATATAGCTTGATGATAAATCGCTCCGGTTAATTAAAGGATTCGAAACACGCTTCTCATACACCCACTCGTTCCTTCAGAAGTTATTAAAAGGAACCGCGACAGACGACTGCATGTCACAATATGCACCGGGACAAGACAAATCCCCCGCAACACAACACGTCAGCCATGTTTAGGAACGGCCCGGGGCAAGAGAAAGAGGTTGCCCAATTCATTGAAAAAAAAAGTAATAATAAATTTACATGATTTAAGGAAGGCTCTTGCTAAGCGCCATATATTAGCTCCATGAATGGTTCCTATTAATATTAATGAGAAAAATCCACTTAACAGATTTAAAGAATGTTGCCTGTCCTAAGCGGGATTCGAAATCCTTGTAAAATCTGTACCACATGTGCTTTGTAAACAATTAATATCTATTTATACTTAAGTATACGTGAGTTATATAAATAGGGAAGGATCGCAAACGAGAATAATTTCGAATTCGAGTTTTTATGGGAAAAAAGTCTGTCATGTATAAGGTGAACAATCTAGCACAAAAACGTTAATTTGTATGAAACTTAATAAACCTATATATCATTGTATAATAAATTTGTTTAAATTCACACTACCTAACGAGGGATAAATGTCAAAATCCTATAATTACACATAAAAATTAAAAAGTATTAAAAAACGAAACAAAAAGAGCATGGTCTACATCCTACCACACCTGTCCTGGAGAGAAGGTTGCCATGGCTAGGCCACACTCGCCTCACTCATTCACACAATATGAAAAATCTCTGGCACCTCTCTCTTTCATGTCAATGTCGTAATGTTGCTCTTACAGTGAAATATATTTTTGAGGAATTGGTCTTTCATATATACCAACAATAAATAAAATATGACTTTGTAACAACGAAAGCTACCATCAGGTTGGTATTTCAGTTTCTGAAGGCACATCGCCTGCTGTCTGAATTTCTCAATTTGTTTCTTTTCTTGTTCCCAATTTCCTCTATCATCCAGACAGAAACGCGTCTAAATGAACTTGCGTGTGTTATCCCATCCACAGATATGCCAAATTTGGGTATAGCTAAACGTAGGCATTGTTAAAGACTTGAGGGTTTTACGCCTTTGTACTCTAATAAAAAACAACAAATAAATTTTTCTTTCAGAACAGAAACTGAACCCAGTACCTCCAGCACAGCAACTCAATAATCTACACAGCTTTATATATGTATATGTATATATATATATATATATATATATATATATATATATATATATATATATATATATATATATATACTCTGTGATCAAAAAGTAAGTAAAATGTAAATTCTTTATTTATTGTTCCAAATCAATTTCATCCTCTTCAAATTAATCACGTCCGATAAAACGCACTTTTTCCAGTCCTCGAAACAGTCGGAATATTCTTTTTTCGGTACAGCCTTCAAGACCTTATTCGATTCGGTGTTTATCTTTGCTGAATAGCCCGAAGTCGCATGGAGCCAAATCAGGCGATTACGGTGGTTGCGGAACGATATGAATCAAGTTTTTGGCAAAAAAAGTCGCGAAGAGCCTATGCAGTGTGAAGCGGATGCATTATCGTGATGAAGGAACCAAGAGTTGTTCGCCCATAATTCCGGCCGTTTCAGACGAACAGCTTCACGCAAACGACGCATGACGCTCAAATAATATTCTCTAATTGTCAATCAACGATTTTCAAGCGCCAATTCTTTGATTGTCCAGAGCGCGGTTCGTCTTCAATGCGTTCTCGGCCCGCTTTGAACTCGTTGTACCACATAAAAACGTTGTTTGGGCCAGTGTTTGATCACTAATGTCTTCATGCCTTCCGCAACATTTTCAACGTGTTTGCACAAGAATATTCGTTCCGCAAACAAAATTCGACGCATGTTCTTTGCTCAACAAAATCACCCATTGTAAAAATCGAAAAATTCAATTTTGGTTGTTTACTAAAACACATGTAACTCGGAGATAATTAAACCTTTTGACAAACAGACGCTTGGCAAATGTTGTAGACAGTCCTACCAACCTAAGAAAAAAATTTACCTGCCTTCCTAATGCCCGGGAGTTTCAAATGACCATTTCACCTTACTTTTTGATCACAGTATATATATATATATATATATATATATATATATAAAGGTAAAAAAAGTAAAGTCATATTATAACTTATACATCGGTAAATATAGAGAAGCGAAAAAATTCATAAACACTCGGAGAATAAGTTTTATCTGGCTGACCCAGAGGTAGAGGAGAACAGATGGTCGAGAAGAAGGGCATTTATTATGTGTAAAAGAAAGGTAGGAGGAAGCGAGCGTACACAACACCACTCCCAGATATGGCGCCCCCCCTCAATAAAATTATTGGTAAGACAGACTTTGGCGGAGGGCCAGGAAAAACGGCCCTCGAGAGGAAGAGAGCCATTCGGTTGTTAGCTCTAGATACCCAGAGCTATCCTCTACGTCTCCGTCACCGGGTCGTATCCTGGCTCAAGGATGAGGGTCCTTACGCATCATCACCAGAAACCTTACAGTGTTCCATGATTATTTACTAATTTGTAATTATTTTTATATTTCTTAACATAGCCTATATGAAAAATAAAATCAAGTATTATCTGTAAATCAACGGAAGAACAAAACACTGCGCTACGAAACTCAACTACATAGCCGAAAACATTATCTCGACTCCTTACTGATTACGAATCGAGTTGCCATTAACTTAAGACAAGTGTGTCCAAACCGAATGATCTTGCGGGCAACTTTGGAAATAGATCATAACTCCTCGGGAAGAGATAAAATTATATATCCGTACATTGGAGTTAGACTTACTACAGAATTTTTTCGATTCAAAATACGGAACCACAATGAGGCATTATTCCCCAGCCTTGAGAAATAGCTAAGTTGAATTCTGTCCAGAGAGAGTTAACTGTATTGAGTGAATCGGAATCTAATCGTTCTCGTAGTTTTCGGCTTAAAATAGTGTTATAATGTAAGCACTAACTTTTTTTTAAAGTCAAATGCTGACGTAGCTCATCATATTATTATTCACGACAACCATAACACGATTCCGCTTATGTAAGAATAAGAAACTTATTTTTGAAAAGTTAACCACATATTCATCGGGGCTGTAGATATTGTTTTAGTAACTATTATTCATTCATATAAATATAATAACAATACCAAACGAAAATTGTAATCATTATAATGAGTTTATCGCATAATACCGACATCTATTTTTTCAATAGAATTGAAATAAATAAATTTTGCAAAAACGTGAAAAATGTTAAATGTGGCGCAGAATGTTGTTTATACACTTAGAGTGTTGCAATCGGAGTCCTAAATTGTGCCTATCCAGGTATAATTAGGCTAGGGATCTTCGAGGAGTACAAGAAATCGCACAGGCTCAGAACTGCCATTTTACGTCCCTTCTACAGGATGGCATAACCAAAGATTGCGTTCTCCTCTCTATAAAAACATATGCCGGACTACGAACCCGCGATCTTGAGTATAGTAGGTTGTTGTGCTAACCACTAAACCACAGCGATTCCTAAGAAGTGAGTGTATAATAAAATTCATAAAATTACTTCACTACGTAAAAGTTTAGTACTGGTGGTTAATATTACCCATATGTATGGGTAAATAAAAATAAGAAAAAATCCCAAAAAGAAAAGAGCTAATACTGTAAAAAGGCTGGAAAGACCCAACTAGTCAACGTTTCGCCAATGAAGGCACCATCTGGACATCCAAGAAAAGAAATTGGCATCCAAGATGCTGCACTATATCTCATCACACTGTTCACAACATGTTGAGGTTGATACAACAACAAAGGCAATCAAAGCCAATCCACCTTTCATAGTCTTAGTCCTCCACCTTGTCTTCTTCAATGTGGTTTTATTTTATTGGATATCTTGATGATATCAGAAATGTTGACTGGCTCAGTATTATTACCTGAATCATAAGGTATTCAAACATTTCAATACAACTTCTTGCCTGAAATGTCCTCGAAACGGTTTATAGAGGAAAAAAGGTACTTTTTTTAGTACAGGTTATTAAATATGTGAAATTTCCAAACTGTTAGGATTACTCATTCGTACTTTCTCCCTTTCCGTTCCTTAAACGGAAGACATTTATGAGCGGAGAGACAATGTACTAATTAACATAAAATGGAGTCATTAACGCCATGTCACTTCTATAACATAACTCAACAAGATGGCTCACCTTAAATAGGGATCTAGTGGAAATATCGATATATCTTAATAGATATTTCTCGATTCTCCCCTATTTCGATGTTAGATAGGTGTAATTCCCTTAACATCGATATTACTGTTGGCAGTTTTAGAAGAAGAACAGTAAAAATGCTAAGACAATCGGAGACGGAGCTGACCAGGAGAGCCCAGTTGTTATTCATGCTCCCGGGCCAGATGTACATTATTCATCGGGACACTTCTCCCCTCCACACGTCCTACAGCTACCTTACAATTTATTTACACCCCCATCACTCTCTTATTATTTTTCTAATTTATATTTATAATTAACAAACCACATGCTTATTTAAATGGCTAACGTTTACTGTCTTTGAGGATCCGATATAATTGTTTTCCATTGCACATTATAAACTATTCAATGATGTTTTTATTATAAAATCGCACTATTATTAGTGAAAAAAATGGAAAATCGTTTTGTTTTTTTATGGTCGAGTTATGCTCATGAAAGAAATAGATAGAAATCTCTTTATCACTCATCAAAACAGTATCGACCTAGCCAGAAGTCACTCTTGGTGCCCAAATGCTATTCCAAGCTCACTAATAATTTATACCATTTTTCCAAAATAAAGGTTATTGACGTACGCCATTTTAGTAATACTAGTGGGATATTTTATGTTCATGTTCAATTTAAATCAATTCAATGATTAATCCTAAAATTGTCTCTTTCTGTCACACTCTCGCGTTATCTCCCTCAAGACTTCAAGTGCCATCTTCGTTCCAAAAGTTGGAAACCATCAACCATCAGCCATCAAGCTGACACGAAGATTATAAGTACACGAATAAACAAGTAAACAATTGCTTCCAATTTCTCTGTTAATTGTAAAGTTGAAAATGTTTATGATGAAAATTACGATCATTGTTTATAACATTCATTTACTTGAATTTATTTTCATCAACATTAGGGTATGGTTATGAAGCCATAAAATTAATAAATTCTCGAAACGTCGCCAAAATAGTTGCAAAATATCTACTAAACCTTGAGATCCTTTAAGATCTTTTGGCTGGATAAGCTCCAGGAAGGCCTCTCGATCGTCCAGGGTTGCTTCATGACTGATAATTAAATAAATTATAAATATAATTATTGCAAGGAATTACAAGAATATAGTTTAAAATATAGTGTTGGGACAGTGTGCACAGGCAGGCTTGTATTAATGTAACGAGGCCTATCAGAGGCCTACTATGATATTACGCATCCATCACTCAAATCTCGAAATTCCCTACTCCCACCATAGTAAGGAGGTAACAAAAAGAGAAAATGCACAAAAGGATGATTATTGCAAACTATATATATATATACATATATATATATATATATATATATATATATATATATATATATATATCACATAGTATATATCAAAGGAATAGGGTAAAATAGTAAGTAAAAAGATAACAAATGAGAAATTAAAAAAAATTCATGATACCCACTGAGATCAACCTGTAGTGTACATTCTCGACCTTAGCTGCATTTTATTCCAATGATGAGAAATACAATTATGTTTCAGTATAACTATATAGTTATATAACTGAATTATATAATTGACTAGACCTGAAATTCTTTATAATCTGTACTCAAAAACATGCATAATAACCGCTAAATAATCTTCTGCAAAAACAATCTAACAACTTGTAAATTATTTTTACTTACTGCATATAGAGAAGGTAGGAAAGAAACAAATCAGCGTTATTCATTCTTAAAATATTCACATCACCTGAAAACAGACAAAAAATATCATTAATGTGATTTAAATATAATAAAAATAGTTATTCTATATAATATATAAATATATTCAAGTGCTAATTTAATTTTTAGTACTCGGATTGGTGATTGGTCTACTGCAGTTAAGCCCTATTGTCCGAGAACTAACTTTAAAGTAGTAAAACTTTTCATAATAAAGTTCTCTTAATATGGAACCAAGTTGCACTATCTTCTCCATCATTGAACAGAACCAGATACCAGAAAAGGAACTTAGTTGAAATAGATATTGCAATGATGTGGAGGAAATGAATAGCTCTTAGGGGTTACAATGGTAAAAAAAAAAAAAAAAAAAAAGGAAATAATATAGGATATAAAGCAATTGTCAACAGCCAATAAAGATTCCGTTATTATTGAAATCAGTTTTATAAGCAATAGCTACAAAAATTAAACGATTAAATATTTGTAGAATAAAATGAAATAAAAACTATGAGATTTGGTCGAAATACTATCGAATTCAAATTATTCTACTTTTCGGCTATAGGTATATATATATATATATATGATATAAGAGGAAGTAAGAGAAACGAATGTGGACTTGGCGTGTAGTAGTGAAGCAGAAGTAATCCTCAAAGAGGTTCGTAGCCGGCTGAAACTCTGTAAGTGCGCTAATCCGTTTTATAAACTAAATACCATTACAGAAATACAAATATATTTTATAAATTGGTTGGCCGCAACATTAGAGGCTGTGTAATACAATTTATTTCTAACTTAAAATCATTGTTATTAGAAATTGTCTTGATACAATACAACAATAACATTTTACTAATATTATAAATGTGAAAGTTTGTATGTTTGTCTCTCTTTCATGCAAAAACTACTGAACGGATTTGGATGAAACTTGACAGTAATTTAGGTTATACATCAGAATAACACATAGGCTATAGCAAGCGCGGATGTAGGGGGGCGCACGGGGGCACGTGCCCTCCCCCGACTGTTATTTAGGAACTGTGGAGAATCCATTATAGAACATAAATAAAGGCAGATCACATGATAATAGATGTTAAAGTAACAGAAAGAAGATGAGTGAAACTATTTGTTTTGATGTCCTGCTAATCTTACTAATATTATAAATGTGAATGTTTGTCTCTCTTTCATGCAAAAACTACTGGACGGATTTGGATGAAACTTGGCAGTAATATAGGTTATACATCAGAATAACACATAGGCTATAGCAAGCGCGGATTTAGGGGGAGCGTACGGGGACACGGGCCCCCCCTCGACTGTTATTTAGGAACTGTGGAGAATCCATTATAGAACATAAATAAAGGCAAATCACATGATAATAGATGTTAAAGTAACAGAAAGAGCATGAATGAAACTATTGTTTTTATGTTTGTTACTCATTCACGCAAAAACTACTGAACGGATTTCGATGAAACTTATTGAGTAAAATAAGTTATAGATCATAGGCTACACCAAGAGCAGATTTATGTGAGGGCACGAAGGCATATCCCTCCCCCCTCCGTTATAGTACATAATTAAAGCCAAATCAGGAACTTAGTACTTGAAATTTGTAGATAGGTTCTCTGTACAGTTTAAGGAGAAGAAATTTGGATAATTCTACCCAAGGGTTTCTCCTTTAATGTAAACCTTTGAACCCCTAAGGTTGTATAGAATCCGTCAGTTTTGAAGTTGGACATCTGAAATTTTGGATGTAGGAGTAACTTATATTTTAAAAAAATAATTAAATTATTTATTTAAAATGATCTTTCACGAAACTTTATGTGGCACACCAAATTCCACGCGAGCGAAGCCGCGGGCATAAGCTAGTAAGCTATAAATATAAAATTGACGTAAGTCAAAAAGATCCCAATAAAAGTAATATTGTGAACATTCTTTCGTGATTACATCGCAAAAATTGAGAACACGGGGATATAGTATCGACGAACAGAATGGATAAACCTGATCGAGGTACGAGCCCTGGTAGCTCAGTGGTAAGAGCACTGCACTAGTAATGCAGAAGACCCGGGTTCGAATCCAATCTATTCTCTTCAAAATAGAAATATTTAAAAATAATCACTATCAAAAGAGGAATAAATAAAAATACATTTTTGGTTTAGTCTTAATATGTGCTTGGACCGTTAAATTATAATGTTTTTTAAACATTGGTAAATCACAAGGCCACTGTATCTGGACTCTTTTAAGCCATTTCAAAGAGTTCATTTCTTGTTTTTGACTTCATTCGATTTTAATTCAGAAGCAGTGTAATTTTGTACCTATTTAAAAAATAAAACAAGCAACATCTTATTCCAGTATTTCGATTTTAGGACTTCAGCAGAGAGATTGAAGTGAAAAGATGAATGCAAAAAACACTGAAATTTATAAGCATTGGTTCTTAGTAAAATCTCCAAATAGTTATCCAAATCGTCTCATTTCGGCCAAGTTAATTGAAGTACAAGTGTGTTTTATTAATTTATAACGCAAGAAACAGCTCGACGTTTTAGGCCATTTCAACACTTACTAGACAAACGCTCTAAGCTCCCAATTAACTACAAAAGACTCATCTACATGACCATTATACGGCCTATTTGGATTTACGGAGTAGAGCTTTGGGGCTCCACTAAGCCATCCAATTCCTCTCGTTTCCAATCCTTGCAATCCAAACTCCTTCGTAACGACCTTAATGTCCCATTTGTTGCTGGTTTGTCCCGAACCCGCTATCAATCCTTTCATAACAAACTTCATTCCCACTCAAACCCTCTACTAGTTCAAACCTAGCTCCCTGAAATGAAGATGGCCACATGACCTTCTTAGTTGAAATTGTGATTTCAGTACTACCAGAGGGTAGTTTCTCACTTGTCATTATCTCATGTCATTATGTATCACTTATCCTATTTACTTGTTGTATTATTGTAATACAGTTGTAAATATCAATAAATAAAAAAAAAAATGTTCATAACCTGTAGGAATTAAGCAAAGATCGGGTTCACATACCTAAAAAACGTATAAGGATACTTAATAATAGAAGGAAATATATAGGGAGAAGATAGAGAGGGAGAATTCGGTATGGAACCTTAGGCTAATCGGAGTCACCTGTGATGTAGTGGCTAGCAAGGCTCCTTTGTCCAAGATCGCACATTTGCAGCCCAGCAAATCTAGTCATAGGACTTTAGAAGAAAATAAAATATCCTTAGTTACGCCGTCCTTCAGAGGGGAGGTAATATGAAGGTCCACAGGCTGTGTTGTATCAGCCACTCTTGAAATTCTCTAGCCTCGTTATACCCGGATAGGCAAAATTAAGGACTGTCACAATAGCTTCCTTCGATTACCCATAGCAGCATAACAGTTATATTGAATGAAAAAACTTAGGTAAATACTTAGAGTAAAATTGTTTTGTGATATTTGTAACTTTCAGTGAAAATTGAAAAAAAAAAAAAGCTGCGAGTTATTATATAATTGTTCAGTTTCGCGTAATATTTAAGTATCCCGAAATCTCTGACAAATCTGTAGTAGTACACTATTTTTATATTTATGATTATAACCAGTAGGTGAGATCTTCGTGTAAAAAAGGAACGTTAAAAATGGTTGATAGTAAAATAGAAAAAAATAAAGAGTTAAGAAAGATCAGAAAGTACTGATGATACATTTGCTAACTTAAAGGACATGAATACAAGAAGCGGATGAAGCTATAAACGACCCAACTATCCACTACATCTTTATGGTCTTTAAAGTTAACTGTCCGTCATAATTCATATTACGGAGGGCATTTTGTTTTATTTTTATTATATACCCCCTTTATTAAGTTTATTATAGTCAACTACTATAAGAGATTCCAGTAACACGTTTATTAATATATTAAAAGACACAGATCAAAATCTCTAAGCGACTGCATACTTTGAACAGTGATTAATAGGTAGCTCTGGTGTGACAGAGCTTGTATTAGATCGCTGGTTGTGTATTCATGTCTCTGGGGAGGTCCACAACTTTCACCACTCTCATCGTTAAAAAAAAAATACAAAAGTAGATAATACAAAAAAATACAACAGAGTTCTCTTCATTAGTTCAGGCCAGATCATTGTAGTGGCCGTTGGAAATTTCAAGAACAAGATAAGGTTCCGAACAGCTCAATCTGATTTTTTCGAGGGTTTTTTTTCTACTTGTATGTATTTTTTATTCTATCCTTACACTTCTTTTAAATTAACAAGACAGGTATAACACATCTCAATCTCCAAGATATATTAGCCTAGGAATTTGGTATTGTTATGCAAACTGTTTTAAAGAAGAACTAAAAATATTCCCTCAATAGTTAAAACAAAGTGATTTCAATTAAATCTTTTTGTAACCAATGTAGTGTAGCATCGGAGGCTAGTTTTTAAATTTAATAGCAACACAGGATACCTTAAGATGAATTTAAATATTAATGAACTAGGAAAGCAATCGGCTGGAAGTTTGTTCTGAGAGAGAAATATATGTCGTCATAGACCCCCAAAAGTTATCGTTATTGAATATTACCGCAGTCATTGCTTCTGAATTGGAAGGACACAGGTGAATCTGACCCAATAGGTCTGATTATGGAGGTATGGGCAGCTTGCCGATGAACCATGGAAACTCCGTCTGTTCTTCAGTAAGTAATTATGTACACAAGATGACCACATTGCGTGGCCTATAATCACATGGCTAAAGTGTCAACTTGAAAAAATATCAGGCATGAGGTGATTACATATCCTGGACACGCATTGCACTTTTTTTATTTACTACCATCGGTTTTTATTTTATTTTTCTCAGCTGTTGACCTGTAACATTCCATATTGTCTTAACTATTCCTGAACCTACCAAACATCTCGAGTTCAAGAGGTTTTAATAAATGTTAACTCCAACATTTAGAAATATATAATGAAATGTCGACTATAATTTCAGTCCAGCTTTATCATATTTAAGCATGTCCATCTTATTTCTTAAAATGATTGACGATCTAACTCAAGTCAGTAGGGTTATAGGCGAAGCCAAATTGACAAATGTTTAGGCGCACTCTTTGCTTCAAATAAGCCAAAATTGTAGTTTTTTATTATTTTCTATTAACTTAATACTTTCAATTGTATTGTAAATCCGACATTAATGTGGGAGATTTTTATTAATTCATTGGAAATTTAACTTTACATATTTTTTTGTTTATTTTTTACTCAATCCCTTATGCATAGGAAGGAAAAATAGTCTTCAAACTTATTGCCCTGAAGTGTGGCAGTTTCATTTAGTTTCTGTCCAGTTAATATAAAATAATAAAATAAACGGTATTAATAAATTTGGACCTGTAGATAAAAGTGAGGATATCCAAAGGGAAAGTGGGCTAGTGGGAATGCAGCAAGGCATTAAGAATCGAATAGGCATAGGATCGATACCACAGCTGAAACAATGTAGCATTAGGAACGGGTTAAGATTTATCGATTTATTTTCTATTAATATGCCACAATGGGGACGCTCTTCTTCTTCGAAATAAAAATCAGCTTATTTAAAAATTAAGGTTTTTATTTTTCTTGTTTGCAACGTATTCATCGAAACTATCACCACAGCTTCTCCTGTAAATGGTCAGTTTACGGGTTGTCGAAAATTCAGAATTACCATAATTCTCACGTTTTATGGAAAGGCACATTAACAAAAAACAGTAGCAAAATAAATAAATTAAATGCTTCCGTGACCTGAAGATTTGTTTATTGACAAAACTATAGCAAAATTTACCCGCTGAGAATAATCTAAATTGAAGAACGGATCGATGAAATGAATCGTTTGGAATGAAGAACTTTTATTGACTGGGGATAACTTTTTTTTTTGCAAGTAATTCATAACTCACGTGTACACTTTAACTATTTTACTGTAATTAAGAAATAAATAGGGTGACCTAACCAATAATTTGATGACAGAACATATTAGTATAGCTAATAAGTATAGTAAAATATAAATATTGAATGATAATAGTTGACCTTGATAATATATGTGGAAGAAAATGCTCCGGGTGGAGGTCAATGAATTTCTCTTGAGGTTAGTGTACACCAAAACCGATTTTGTCGGCCGACGTCGGACAGAATTACTGGGACGTGCATGTGCTCGCACTGCACTGCCGACATTGGACGTTGCCGGTCAACTACAGAAGTTGATTGTGCGGCTTAATGATTTAATGTCTGCAATCGCTATATCAATTTCCGATGCAACTTCAGTCCATAACCGTTTCGCAACATCACGTTTATTGTAATTTTTTTTAATGTTCATCCCACAGGGTTGGTCTATTATAAACACAACTAATTAATTGTTCAGTATTCATAGTCGTTTAGACAAACAACACACAAACACGACTAAATGAAAATAATCTATAATTTAACTCAATTTGCGCTGTAGAAGCCGGCAGACTGGCGAGAAGTTCGGGCTCGTCGGTTGATCGGCCGTCATCGGACGATGACGGTTATAGTAGTGTACGCACTCCCTTTCTTTCTTTTGCATATGTTTGATTTGATCAGCCGATGAAGTCCGAGTAAAGATCGGCAGATAACGGTTTAGGTGTACGCGAGCCTTTAGATAGGGAGAAATGTTTACAAAACATAAATAAATAGTAAGATCGCGGGTTCGTAGCCCGGCAGGTGGCCGTAGGATTTTTTTAAGGGAGTGAAAAATCCTTGGTTTTTTCATCCTTCGGAATTCTATATGTGTTCATTTTGTTACAGTGTAACGTAAAAATAATGTAATGGTCTCAGACAAATCAACTCCCTGCACAACCCTTGTCTCAGAAAAAATACATTCTCAACCCCAGGCACTTCATGGGTTCTGTTGTCTCCGATGAATCAATAAAGCCTTTTATTACAAAAAATTAACAGGGTCGTCTCTGTATATACATATATAAATATTTTAATATTTTACTCAAAATTTGTACTCATACTCCCATGTACACGTGTGAAATATAAGCTTGGTTATCATTTTTGAGTGTACTATTATCTCAACCCCCAGAATATCGAAATTTCAATTTTAATTGTATTTCAGGATTTTTGTTTCAAAATATGTTACGAATAAATACATGAATATATAAAAACACGAATACGAAGTGCAGAAGAAGTGCAGGGGGTAGGTCCGTCAGCCTACCTTAAGTTCCTATGGTAAGATTAACCCAGAGATATCTTACACAATTTCTAATGCGATACTATTACCAGATCTTCAATAGCATGATCGGTCACAGAGATGTAGGTATGGAGGCTAAAGGGCATATATACAAATCTGCTTATCTCCTTAGCCTAATATATACGGATGGGGAAGCTGCATAATGCATAGTAAGGAAGCCAGCCACATTACTGTAGCAGAAATGAAGTTTCTGAGGAGAGGGATTGGGAATGCAAGAAGAGATTGCTTCAAGAAAGAGAGAATAAGAGAACAGTTTGAAGCGACAGAACTCGAATCTCTACAACTTTAAAGGTTTGGTCACACACGTCGAAAAGAAGGGTGATGACGCCCCATAATTTCCTAAACAGAAAAATATCTAGATAATCGAAGGGATCTGCAAAACCCCCCAGCAGATGAAGCAGCTGTGTGAGGACAAGGAGGAGCGGCTGCACTAGCGAGGCTCTTCGGCGCTAGGAATGGAACAAGAGGAAGGCAAAGTAGAATAAGAGATTCTATATATTTTATATTCCAGAATATTTTTATAACTAGAATTTACTACTTTTCATTTCGCCTATATCCCTTCTGTTTTCCCAACTCTTTATATTTGAATCCACACCTGTCAGGTGCAAACGATTGGCAATCAGCAGGTAGGTTAATAAAACAATGTGACATGATAAGCATGTAGAAGAACAACTACCTCCCTCGTTGCTTGATTTGATATTATTATGAGAACAGATCCCTCATCAACGTTCTTTTTAGTCTCTTCCTAGTGTCCTCAGCCTTGAGAGTCGTGGCCATTAGATATTTCAAAGGTTTAGGTGCCCTGGTAGTTGTTCTTGAAAGCGTTTGTAGTATGTTTTCGTAAGATTTAGTTATTGTTGTTTTATTAAAACATGAAGAACCCATGTCATTCTCCTTTTAATTCCTTTTTAATTTCATTTTTTTTCACGGTCGATTCTAATATTGATTGTATCTTTCATATTATCACAATTTACTTCTTCTCTTATATATTCAACAAAAAACAAAATACAATTGATATATTTATTATTATATAATATCCTAAACACAAAGCCAACCCCTTCAGAGCTGAGGTTGGTACAAGAACAAGAAGCTACCAGAGACGAACGAGGAGGGTAGGTCAGGCCGGCCCGACGAGGATTAGAATATCTCGCATTCCAACCCTCCCTCCCCCCCACGGATGGCCCACCACAAACAATTTACCTCCACTAATAATCCTCACGACACTAAGGACCCTTTTTTGCCTCCCCCCCCCTTCTATTTACAACCCTAACCGAAAACTATTTATTTTTTCTTATACAGACAGAGTCCTTCAGCCACGAGGTTCCTCAGAAAGAAACTCGTCTACAATAAAGCACCCTGTGAACAGACTCAGGTAGAATGGTTTATGGACGTAGGAAAAATATTAATGTGAGCTATGGACATCTTTAATACCCTTCAGCGAATAAAATGATTTTTTTGCGGTTAACGTCATAAGTTATGGTATAAAGTGTTGGGTTGTTATGAGGTAGGTCCCCGCTTCAAATTCAGCTATGGCAGAGAACATATTTAATCGGCTAAAAGCCTTATGGGACTTTTTTTTTTTTTTTAAGAGACCTGATCTCGGACAAATCACCTCCTAACAGAAACATTGCCCTAGAAACTGCACAGTTGTATGGAATCCAAGATCCTTGAAGGGATGCAGTAGTAAAGTTTTTTTATGTAGCGTTCTTCCATGGCTAATTTGTGAATTATCGCTGACAAAACTTGCGGCTCTCAAACGAGAAGTTCTTACAAGTCCAGGAGTAAGACTCAACGGGAGGGTTACCCCCTTACATAATACCTTGAGAGAATGATACAATCCGTCTAAGTGACAGGCACGGGCTATTTAAATATAAAATGCATATCCATTGTAGTACAAGGGTGGTTTGAAAAGTTCTCGGAATCACCGCCAGATGTCAGTGCTAGAGCAACGAGGTTCCCGTGCAATAATCACACAACCTTTGTGAGTGAACACGTGGCTTGAGTGGTAGTGACGACTCCTTGTTGTTTTTTGCGTAGCAACAACAACAATAAACAACGTCGGCTCCCACACAAGTGCTATTGTCATGGCAAAACTTCATGAACTGAGGTACGAATTGTGAAGGAAGGAAGGTTATCTCGAACTTACCACCTCCATGCACAACCGCAGTCCACTTAGCCTAAAACACTTCATCGGTTGTTGCAGTATAGGTCTTTTTTTAACACTTAGGCAATCGTGGCCATGGAAGGTTGTTATACTATTGTTATACTATTGTGAGGTTGTCACACCTCTGCCCGTATTAATACAGTAATATAACATAAGAATGTTTATTATTTGGGATAAAATATTATTTATCATATAATAAAATATAGCTATATAGTTTTTATTCCTTTAATTTGCTAATTTACAGTTTTGTAACAATTATTTAATACATGTTGAAGTATAACAATTTACACTGCAAGTTGAATAACATAATAAATAAAAGCTGTAATGTATTTATAGCAGTAGGAAAAAGAAGAAAAAACCTACACTAAATAGAAAAATAAATAAAATAACAGTCAAATAAATAAATAAAAATAAGTATAATATTTTGTAGTAAAAATAAACAATTTTAGAACAAAAAAATCTTAGTACAATTTTTTTTTCTACCATTTAAGGAATAAATTCGCTTATGATTGATAACTTATTATAATGTATTAAATTAATTATATTTATTCTAATAGTATATTTCTAGTTCGTCTATGTATGTATCGTCTTAAGGTTTGTTTGTTATAATTGCCTATTGATTGCATAAAGGGATTTCCTGAGTTTTTTGTTGAGTTGAAAAAGTTCCAAGTCTGAGAGTGAATAAACTGTTTAATTGTTTGTAGGTCTAAATCAAGTATCATGACGGTTATTTTTGTGTACCTGGGGTATAGCTATATAAAATAGGCAATATGGCTGAGGCTGTGTTACTTTTATATTATTAAATGAAAAATATAAGCTTCCACAGAAACTAAACGTAAACTACACTCACTATATATCAATTCAGTAGAGAAGATCCTGTTTCCGGGCATCAAGAGTTGATGGATTCTGACAAATGAGGTATCGATGGACGGGGCTTTAAAAGGGGAAGTGATGAATTTTTATTTCCATTCTACAATGGCTTAAGTATAAATAATGAAACATTGGGATGTTTCAAAACATTTTAAGTAATTTGTCTATGACTATAAACAAATTTCATCGTTCTCTTTTGAAAATTTCGTCGTGGGCATTTAGATCCTAACAAGATTTTTACAAAAAAAAACCTATAACCTATAAAAAGACCTATCGTAATAATAGTTACGTCCTAAAAACTATTTAGTATATCTTTTGAGTATATTTTATATTAACTTCGTAATACATATTATATTGTTTGTAAGAATAAACTTATTTTTTTTCTAAAACAGCTTTTAGTTGCAATATATTAGGGAGAAGGTTAAATATCTGATAAGAGAGTTCTTGTGAGAACTCGTTTTTAATAAAAAAAATTGAAGATTATGAGATGAAAAGAAACATCAAAACAAAAGCTTTAAAATACATGTACGCCAATTCAGATATACAGGGTATTTCAGGTTTAAATGGCCATACTGAAAATTTGAACTAAGGACCTCAAAATAAGAAAAAAATATTTCGTACGAAGGTATGCAAACGCTTTGTTTAGGAGATAAATTTAGAATAGAATGCCTTCCATTTATACTAATGCTAAATGTGCCGATATGGTGTTTGAGTACGATTTTTGTGATGGTGATGCCAATGCTCCCTTTCGTGAATATTCCATGCGATTTCCAAATAGAAGATTACCTAGTAAGTCTACCTTTAACTCTACGTTTCAACGTCTTAGAGAAACTGGTACATTTGCTGTCGTACCACATGCTGATGGTATTTTAGCCCCTTTACGAAATGAAGAAAGGAGTGCGACCGTATTAAAATATTTCGATGATAATCCACCTGCCAGTGTACGAAGAGCTGGAGCAGAATTAAATGTTACGCCAACTACAGTATGGAGAACTCTCATTGCAGATGGTCCTATGGAGAGTCCTCCATATCATTATCAACGGGTTCAGAATTTTTTACCGCAAGATTTAAGGCAAAGAAGAAATTTTTCAGATTGGTATTTAAATCAAGCTGATCACAATCCACACTTTTCAGGAGAAATTTTATGGACAGATGAAGCTGTCTTATCTCTGGATGCATGAAAATCGCCATGCAATTCGTCAGCATCATTTTCAGCACGAGTTTCAGTGTAATGTGTGGTTTGGGATAATAACCAATATTTTAATAGGCCCGCATTTCTTACCACCTCGACTCAATTTTTGGAATTTCTTAATAATGATTACCACAATTTAGTTGAAGGTATTCCATTATAACTGAGAAGGAACGTGTGGTTTCAATCAGATGGTTGTCCTGCACATCATGGAAGAGTTATACGACAATGGCTAAATTCTAATTATCCTAATCAATGGATTGGCCGTGCAGGACCAGTGGCTTGGCCTGCTCGCTCTCCAGACCTGACACCACTGGAATTTTTTGTTTAGGGTGACATTAAACAAAAAGTCTACGCAAGGCTTGTGAATGACCTTAATTCTTTACGAAGAAGGATAATTGAGTCATCTGAAACAATAACACATATCCAGTGCCGTTCTGCTACTGCTGCTGTTGAAGAAAGATGCCGAACCTGTCTGAATGCTCAAGGAAATCACTTTGAACATTTAATATGAATGTTAATGGTTTAAATTTAATAAATAAAGTAGTTGGAACAAATAAAATAAGTTTTATTTATTTACTATGCCTAAATAATTTGTAACAATAAAATCTTTAGATGTGAATAACTCCTAAATAAAGCAAAGCGTTTGCAGACATACCTTCATAGGAAATTTTTTTCTTGCTTTGAGGGCCTTAGTTCAAATTTTCAGTTTGGCCATTTAACCCTGGAACACCCTGTATATAAGATAGAAAAGGAACAATAGGAAATATAAACAATTAAAGCACACCCTAACCACGAAACACAAAATAAAGCCACTAATGCGTATTTTAGTAAAATACAAATCCTGAAACATAAGGAAGTTTACAGATTCTTATAATAAGTGAAATCTCCGGGAAACATCGTGGTACTCTTTCATACGCAACAAAACATATATGGTCACATTTATGTAGCTAAATTTATTCTTGCAATACCTTATAGCGTCTCCCGCAATAGCCTGAACAATTTTTAGAAAAACAAACCTCTCTATGTACAACTGTCTTGATTAACGAGTGCGGTACACCAACTCTTCTATGAACGATCTTGAGGACCTTTGGAATTTTCCTATTCATGTTTTAACAAGTACTTTATTTCTCTTTGGATGTTTGTTCATTTATGCTGCTATAGTTAATCGGTCGATGCTAGAGAGGGAGCCCTAAATATTGCCTATCCAGGTTTAATTAGGACAGGGATCTTTGACGAGTGTTTGACATCGTACAGACTTGGAACCTCCGTTTAACGTCGATTCCGAAGGACGGTATAACCAAGAATTTTCTACTCTCTTTAAAAAATCCTGGGGCAACCATCCGGGCTACGAACCCACGTGGGCTAAGTAGGTTGTTATTTCTCTTTTGTGATTTTGTCTTTCTGCACTAAAATTAAAGATTTTTCATAATGATTTTTGAAAATTCTGCAATTATCTCATGTCAGATTATTGTATTTAGAAAAGATCCTAGTTGATATCAATGACTATTTAATTGAATATTGATATATATATTAGATATTGAATATATTCTGCCAGGAGTGTAATAGTTTAAACTTATTACAAAATGGCAGCAATTCGAAGCAGGATGATTCACACATTAGGATTGTTTTATAGAAACAAATATAAGAAAGGAAGAGGAGAGGGACAGAGCCATGGATAGAGCACGGGCGAGAGGCCCGGGTGACAAATGGAGCCCCAGAGGAAGGCAGCCGCCCTAATGAAGTGGTAGGCAGTTGCGTAAGGAACGTAAGATGGAGTGATGTCGGTGATGCCTCCAGCCCTATCCATCTTTATCTTCTCCTATATCGTACATCTCCTCCCTCTTAGAAAAATTATAATAACCATCTGTTCGATTCAAGACATTCCGATCTCAGGTAGAAAATTATTCACAACAACTATATTAATATCTCAATAAGGGAAGATTTAGCGGCATCTGTAGGGAATAAACACCAACGCGTATAGGATTAACATGAACGATATATTTAGTATATATTAGTATCTCAAATCTCTCAACTAGCAAGACGTTTCATCAATTCGGAAATCATCAGAGCAGAAATAGGCATTGATAATTCAAACATGGCTGAAGATACAGACATAATAAACTTATGTAAGGCAAGATCTTAATTGCCTTCTTAACAATTATGCATCAAGTCTAAACAGTTACTTCTCGTTAATCGCTAAGCTTAATTATAACGATGTAATTAATAAGTCTATTACTACTATTATGGGACTGTATCCCGAGAGATCAAAGTGAGAGTAAATAAGACTGTTCTGCAGCCAGTAGCGGCGTACGCTAAAAGGAGAATTACATTAATGCTTGGAAGAGACGTACATGAAGAACCAGATTTAGATAGGGAGAATTAGAGGGTTAGATCATGTGCCTCCAATGGATTAGGATTTACTACTAAGGATTCTAAAGAAGTGACGTCCGATAGAAGATGAAGGGGTCAGACCCAGGCCGCGGTGGCTTGAAGATGTTGAGGTTCAGGACATGAGAAGATGAAGAGCTGCAGAGGATCGCTCTGAGTGGAGGAGAATCGTTAGGAACGCCAGGGTCCTTCCTGGGTCAGAGCGCCGTCAGAGCGCTATATATAATTGACATATGTTATTATTATCTTAGTAACATTGCACATCGTTCATATGTTTATAACTGCAGGCCCAGAGAATAAGTCGAATTTTGTCCAAAATGAGTTAATTGAAATTAGAGAAGCGATATTGCGGCGTGACAAGGAGTATTGTCGGGATGCAACACCAAAATTTTTTTGGTGGTTGATCTCACAAACATTTTATAATTTTTTTGCAAAATACTCTAAAATTAAAGTTTCTTCTGGAAGAGCTTACACCTTTGGTTTGTGCGAAGTTATGGATTAGTTTTTGTACAATGTAATGAACAATTTACAACAACTAACCTAGGATATCGAATAAAAATAGTCAATAATGATTTCGTTTGTATTAGAAAATTTACTAGTAATATTGGAAACAAGACGAAGTCCCCAAAATCCTTGTCATACCAATCGGTTAATGAACTTAAGGTTTCTTCTTGTTTCAATATATTTTACTTCGATAAAGCATTAGTTACAATTAGTTATAAATAGTAAGTATATCGGACTTTATTAATTGAAGCAATTAAACTAATATAAGCAATGAAAACAATACACCACCCCTAGCTTACAGAAGAGAACCAACCAAGCTGGCATGAAGACGGAGAGGATCGAAGTGTTAATGGCGTGCTAGAGATGATCGCGGGGGGGGGGTGGCGACAAAGATATTTCTCTTTAATTAGCCTTCTCAGTCAAACTAGCGCCTCCGGGCCCCAGTCCGGTCAGTCACAGCTTTCGAAACAGTAGATCTCGATGAAGATATATCTCTACGCTGTTAAATCTCTTGTTAATAATATAAAATTGTATGTTTACACATTTCTATGAATTAATCTTCTAGAAGCAATTCTTGTTTTAAGTGTCATAATAATTCCAGTAACAAGGAGAGATTACTGAAAATTTACCTCGGAGGTTTCAGCTTGCTTCAGTGTGTTAAAATGAGTAAAACTTCATAAATTACCCAATGTAAGATTTCGTATTGACACATTTAGGAAGGAATTGGTATTTTAAAGAAAATATTACATATGTGATTTATTCCGTTGGAGCTGGTGGACCACGAATATATTTTTCTCTATGATGTAGTCATCTTACAGACACACATTGCTTGCGGAAAACAGACAGGATAGAAGGAGATATCTTAGAGCCATGCTATGCAGCGGTAGGCTGTCCCCTCAGGGTGGATTCACCGGTGACCTCTCCATCGACTAACAATCGGGTTCATGGACAGCGACAAATTAGTATAGTTCTAGAGATTTCAACTGCCAGGAGCCAGGAGGCGCACGAAGACCTATGTTCATACCTCAGGAAACCCTCGTCATAACACGACATAGGATGATACAAGAGCTCTGTACTTATCAATCTTAGCAGCATGTTTGTCGAAGGAACCTTATATTGCAAATTTTCAAAAAAATCGTCAAGTATAAATCTAAATAAGAATATATCTTGAAGATTCTGAAGATACCATTTACCAAAATAATGTTATGTCGTTAGTAAATATCTAAACATCTGAAAATGTAGAAAAGTTTACAGTTAACTATTGATGGGAGCGGGATAGACTAAGATCTACCGTACACTGTACTGTACTGCACCTGCCGTACTAAAGGTCTAACGTTCAAATCAGTTTGTAGTAGATAAATTATTAAATCTGTTACAACTACGGATTGGGCTTTGTTGGATCTGCGTTCCAGCTTGGGCTCACCCAGCCTTCATAAAGAAAGTATCCTTAATTGATCCCTTTATGATGTCTAAGGGCCTCTACAGCGCAGTATTTACCATGAACTGAGGCCAACAAGACTCTGCATGGGCTTTAGTTTTTTTTTTGTTGTTCTTTTTTTTTGAGCCTCCTAATACTTTATTACTGCGAACCTGTATGGCTTATTTTTGAAACATCGCTGTTTAGACTTGATCCTCTCGAATGGCAGGTTCTAACAAGTTCAGAGGATGAAGACTCAAGGAGAGGATTACACTCTTACATAACATCTCCCTTCGAGTGAGAGTGAGACAATCCGTCTTAGTGAGTGGCAGGGGACTATTTAAATATTAAATGCCGACCACGCAACAAGTGAACGTTGAAGAATGATCGTTCTCTCACCATTATCACAAATGACAACTTTTTTGTTCTTATCAATGTAATCAGCTGTTTTTATCTAGCCTTACCCAGCTGTTCTGTAGTCTCCCTTATAGCTGTGTGAATAGTTTCTGGGTAATCATTAAATTAAATATAGATTTATTCTAAAAATTAAAATTATAAAAGAATAAAATTAAGATATCAATTTTAAGATATGTTTTAGTTATACCAGGAGTGTAACCCCTTTCCGCCCAAGGGACCAACCTCCCATTGTTCTAATTGGATGATTATTTAACTCCCATTATTTTTATATTGCATTTCATCTTATCTACAGAAAGTTCAAGAGTTATATTATAAATTTATTACACTCGGAAACATTTATATATATATATATATATATATATATATATATATATATATATATATATATATATATATGTATATATATATATATATATATATATATATATATATAAAAGAGAAAATCATCGTGGTAAATAATATAAAACGGGGTTTATTGTATCAATATTTCTAAAGTGATACAACTCAAAAAAATTTTTTTTTTTAGTGGTGAGTTATGACGATGAAAGAAATGGGTAAATATATCAATATCACTTTAACAAAACAGTATCAACTTTATCTTCAGAGCTTGCCTGCCAGAAGACACTTCTTAATGTCCTAATGTATGTAATGTATGTCCTAAACTCACCAATAGTTTTTTATCATTTTTCCAAAAACATTTCCAAAAATGTAGATTTTTTACTAATGACCTTAGAAATACTAGTACGATATGTTTTAAGCTTCAAATACATTTTTTGTCAACAAACAATTCTGATATCATATTTATGGGAAAGAGAAATCAATGAGGAAAAGAAAAGCTTCAAAAATTTAAAATAAATTTATTGTAAAAAGTATGTATATTATCACAGATCTCCAACACCTCCACTATCGTGTTTTACGGGTATAAAACCCACCCCATTCTTCTTTCTCTGTTGACATGATGCCTAATTTTATAAGGGAATATACGAATATTATTGAAATTTAGTTTGGAAAAACAGAAAATACCCCCTATGTCTACCCCGCTACCGATCTTTAAATGCTTTAATTTTAAATTCGTTTCGGCTGTTATTTCACATCATTATTCCATAGAAAATAGAAAAGAGAAAGGATAAAAGACTGTGTTTCACTGATTTACATTGCCAAAATTTCAATTTCCATATTTTCGTTCATTGCCCAATTATTTTCGACTAAAAGTTATGGTATAAAAACAAAATAAAAACAGAAAAAATATTTGAGATTTAATTTAAAATCATTGAAATAGGATCATATATTAAATTGTCCTAAGATAACCCCGTTCATCAACTTTAATTCTGAAGAATGACAAATTCAAAACAGCTGTTAAAGAATTCAGCCACTATTCGATAGGGAATATCTTACACGATAGGCGAAAACAGAATGACAAATTGAAATCGATTAGACAACGTGCTGAATAAATCGAGTCGTTCCTTCAGAGTCGATAGTGACTGCCATCAACAGCGATCACCTACTGACCCCAGACCCGGGTTCTGTCCCGAAGACCAGGGTTTGTTGTCCACAAGAACCCAGCGGGGGGAATCGATACGTCTGGCCCGAGGCACGCAACATGCGTTAATAGCGTATAATCGCCAGTCTGGCCAACTTTTCTGATTCCAGTAGCAAATATCAATTCGCCGCTACTTCATTTTTTGAATAATAATATGAATAATTTTATAATGTAAGTTTTGAAGTGAAAACATCCTTAGCCGGGTTTAGCGACTTTTGGTAGGGGGGGAGGGGACTTGAGCGTTCGCGTCAGTCAAGCTCAGCGACATACTGCATAGTGGCATTTAGCGCGAGGCTTGCAGCACCTAGCCGCCTCTACATGAGGTATACAATTTGTTTCAATCATCTTTAGGTTAAAGGTTAGAATTCGATGGATATAACAATAATTATATTCAACTAGAAGATTGTTTAACTGTTTTGTAATTCATAATATTGTAATAATGACATAAAGCATCAATAACTATTTAAGGTCACCTGTGGTCTAGTGGTTAGCGTAACAAACTACTAAACCCAAGATCGCGGGTTCGTAGCCCGGCAGGTGGCCCTAGGATTTTTTTAAGGGACTAAAAAATCCTTAGTTACGCCGTCCTTCGGAAGGGACGTTAAACGGGAGGGTCCCGAGCCTGTACGATGTCAGGTACTCGTTAAAAATCCCTATCCTAATTAAACCTGGATAGGCAAAATTTAGAGCTCCCACTGTAGCATCGTCCGATTAGCCATAGCAGCATAAAGTGACGTTAAATGAACAAACAAACAATCAATAGCTATTTGAAGTTTTCGTTTCCCCTAAAAAAATTTATTTGTCCTAGTTAAATCTCTTGTTTTATGAAATGATTGAAAGTGCAAAGGATCTGAGCATTGTTGAGCGCCTATGTTAATTGTAGTATGTTAATTGGTTTCCTAGTTTCCTCAAAATCGGTCTATTTGATTTATATTATCATAATTTAGTGTGTTAATGTCATGAGATATTGTTTCACCGCCTACATAAATTTTAGCAAGTCATATCACTGGCTGCTCCCAAGTTAATAGGCCATAGCTGATCACTGACACGAAGCATAGAAAAGCGGAAAACACGAGTGCTTGCTTTTCCAAAATACTCTGTCTAGACGAACTAGGGTCCTTAAACTTATGTGATCCGGGGGCTTAATTTGGGCATTGCCCTCTGTTCTTAAGACTTGAGGCTTAATAATCACATGAACGTTACATTATGATAAAAATCTGATGTGAACCATATTAAATCCCTAGTACGCATATTCACAATAAGTCGGTGACTCCTAAATATTGATTGACAAAATAAATATAACTGTAGCAGAGAAGCAGAAGAATTAAGAGGGCTCGGCTGATGCAAGAGGCGGTGCTAATATAATATATCACATCACTAGAAACATTTTTATAAAATTGAGAGATAAAACCTTATTTTATTAAATAAAAAAGTTGTGAAGTTTCTTTGTAAAATTAACCAAAAAAAAAACTGAAATTAAATAAATAATATTGGGTCGATTCATCTCGGAACACAAAAATTTGTATTCAAAATATTTATCCTCATTTTCTATACGTTTCTCCCAACGTGTTATATTTTCAATTGACATTTAATCAGAACTGAATAAATTTGGGTTTTGTGATGAAATAAAGTCTGAAAATGCGTTTTGGACTTGAGAATTAATCTGAAACTTATTTTACCCTGAAGGAAGTTATCCAAATTTTTGAACACACGAAAATATGTTGGAAATAAGTCTGGTCTGAGTGGGAGGCCTTTGTAACCCCACTCGGTTAGTGTCTGCCGTGAAGCGGCAGTTCTGCCGTTGTCCTATAACAGTGTAGGTCCCTTGTCATTAACCAATGCAGGTTCTTCTTTTTTGATAGATTTAGGTAGCATTACGCAAATATTCTTGCAGTACGATACGGTGATGTCTCTTCTGGATAGAAAGCAGAAATTACTTATTCTGGCCATTGACCACCATTAGTTATCCGAATCTGTGTCACCAAATTGAAAGTTCTCAAACCAACAAATGGTCCGTTTGTTAAAACACCCTTCCCCGAAAGCTGTGATAATGTTTCTTCTATCTTGGGCTCCCGATTGTCCATGTTAAAGCTCAAATAAACTTACACGATTTATTGTCAAATAAACTTATAAAAAATTACACGAAAATCGTTTGTTTCCCAACTTGATCATACTTGACAGTATACTAAACAATGTTCGTTCGTTTGTAGTGTTATTAAATATTAAAACAGGAGATTAATAACAGCTCATTACAATCCATAAACATAAGCATAGTCAACATGAAAAACCCACTAATTCCATTTTGAATTTTAAAAATAACAAAAACGGGCATTTCATATGAAACGACTCAATAGTAGAATACTTTCTGAATGAGTGGTTCAAATACAACAAACAACATGTAACACTTGACCTAAAATTCCTTCTCCTTGGAATACGACTACATAACCTATATGCAATCGGTAATAAAGACGCCTAAAATGTAAACTAAATGTCATTTAACATTGAATATGTCAATTAAGATTAAACCTAATTAACAGTCTTGTGTCCTTAATTGTTAATTGGATGGCTGTCTAGTTGGGCAACTGTCTGCTATCTCCAGCTGCTGAGTAACTTAGAGAGGGTCTAATAATCTTTCCAGTTCAAGGCAAAAACTTAATTTAAAATAACTAAGAATTGAAAACATAATGACATTGAGTATTATAACCCTTATATCTTTCTATTTGAGGGCTATTCTTTGATTGTCTAAACGTGTGATATACTGCACTTGGTCATTATGATATCATTTTTCCTTGGATGTGTGTCCTTACGATCAACGAATTCGCAAAACGTTGATTGCTTAGTTTTTTAAATATTTCAGAGACTTAAGACTTTGCTTTTACTGATTTTTACTATTGCATTCTATACTATTATATTCAAATATATAATATAATGTTCAACTTTACGTTCTTCAATATCAACTACGTCCAATGCCCATTGAAATAATTTGACAGAATTATTTTTTAAGATAAGGGGTAACAACAAAGTACTCACAAAAACTATTCAAAATTTATTTCGTTGAAGATAATGAAGATTAAAAAAAAGAGAATAAAGGAACCTAAATTTTCCCATTAAAAAAAAATTTATGAAAACAAAATTTAAATTTCTTTTAAGTAGCGAAAATTTTGTTGGTGAAAGATTTTTAAAATTGGTTGTTCGATAAGAAAGTTAAATATTTATACATAACATTCTTCTTTGAATCTGTTAAAACTCCTTTTTTTATAAACTTTTTACTGACATAAATATTAATTTAAAATATTTCTAAAATTAACTACTTCTTAAAATATTCATCTAGAATTAACGTAAATTTTAATATAAACATATTCGGATTAATGTTGTATGTCATGTAGTCAGCATATAGACATTACAAAATACATTTTCAAATATTCAACATTTGGAAGGACCAAGCCCCTGGGTGCTGGGTAATGTTTGGACCGGTAAGGCTATCTATTGGCTGTAAGATGAACTAAAATTTGTTGATTACAACAAACCCTGATATCACGTCAGTGCGATTAATTTCTAATTCTTCAATGTACAAATAATAAACTACTAAAGTTTAAAACTAAATATTTCAAAATTATAATGGATCGATAGGTTCTGTTTATTTCGAAAATCGAAGTATGTAACTATACTGCCATATTAAAGGTTAAATATTAAAACTAACTTTTTAAAATAAGTTATTTGTTCTAAATAAAGCCATTCTGAATTTCTTCGATGGGAATACAATTGGCAAGATCGCATGACCAGAGAACGTTAGCTACACAGCCGGCTAGAGATATCAGCTAAGATGCACTCAATTTTCAGCACGAAATATTTACAGAATGCGAGAAAGATAAAAAGATTAGATGAATATCAGGCAATTTACAGATTAAAACATTTATAATTATTGAAACCGTATAAATAAACTACCATTACTAAAACAAATTAAATTAAGCACCTAACAACAATTCGATTTTTTTTCACAGTATAAATATTTATAATAAAAAAAGTATAAATGGTGGAATTATTTTATCGTATTTATGATAATACTATATTATGTAGAAAAGAAAAAAACGAACTGAAAATTCTAGAAACAGTAATACATTCCATCATTTTCAAAACAGGAGCGAAATAGTTCTGTATGTTGAGTGGTGAGTTGCTAAGCTCAAGGCCCCGGGTTCAAATCCAGCTAGTGCACATAAGCGATTCATGCTGTTAACCTCGGCACCATCTTTGGACTGATCTAGTCTCTATATAAAGAGGGAAGAAGTTTCCCTTAATTGGGGAAAACCTTAACGATGGTTCAGCGCGATTTCCGACATATCACCCTCCTACAAAACTGTTGTCTTAGAAACATTACAGTCTCTACCAAGTGCTTAATTGTATTTAACTATAACCTGAGTGACAAACCTGTGCTGTTTTCTCGCTTTATTCTTCTTATTTTTATAACAATTTTAACTATTAACTTTTTTATTGCAGTTCCGGACGTTTCATCCGTTTTCCGGTAGACTTAAATTTTATTGCATACAAATATTTATGATTCTCATCTCTTTAAAGATACTTTTGACTTTGAGCTTTTACGAGCATTACTATTTACTCGAGTTTCTAAAGAAAATAAAATGCTATGCCATATTCCGTGGACAAATACCGATATAAGTCGTAATAAATCGTTATTATTTTAAAAGTATAAAATAAACAAGTACCTATCGGATTCGATTTGAGAATGCCAACACGCTCAATCCACAGGTCCCCCCCTATTAAAGAGACCCACTTTATATAGAGGCCAGGTGAGCCCCAGGAGGCGTTTCAGACACCATAGGGCGAATCACAACAGAATAAATAACTGGTCAGTCAAAGATTCTGACTCGTATTCATTAGCTGAAATACAAACTACGGTCATCGATATTAGGTGAAATATTATAAAACAACCTTTTATCAAAATAATATGAAAATCTATGAAAGATCCTAATCCGAGAGAATCTATACTTATCCTAATATTCAATCAATACTTTATTTTTATTTGGGGTAACAGTTGTAACTGCTGTTGAGGTAGTCAGGACCTATTATTATAAACTACAGATTATAACTTTTTTAACCATACTGAGAAGGTCGAAATTCATTTTTTGGGTCTTCAACCCAATTTAAATCCGTTTTGACTGACTATGGTGGATAAAAATCAATGTTTATCCACAGCAGATTATTTTAAAGAAATACTAAAACCATTTATTCCTACCATTATCCCCTTGTTAAGATTCTTTTGTGTTAATATAATGGCCAAACTATAAAAAATTTTATGAGGTAATCGTTTCAAGTCAGTTAAGATTCATTTCTTGCTCCGAGTGCATCTCTTCTTTCAGGGAAAATATTTACCATCATGAAATTTGCTGGGCGAGGTATGTAATGTATTCACTTTAAAATAGTACGTTAAAATTAGGATCGATTGTTAGATAACATATAAATTCTCCTAAATGAGATTAATCATTTACAACTCTTTAATTAATATATAACTGTTTAGATTTGGTTTCTAAATCGTTTGCTTGTTTGTTCATTTAACGTCACTTTTTGCTGCTGTGGCTAATCGGACGATGCTGCATTGGGAGCTCTAAATTTGGCCTATCCAGGTTTAGCTAGGATAGGGATTTTTAACGAGTATCTGACATCGTACAGGCTCGTGATCCCCATTTAACGTCCCTTCCGAAGAACGGCGTAACTAAGGATTTTTTTATTCTCTTTAAAAAATCCTAGGGCCACCTGCTTGGCCACAAACCCGAGATCTTGGGCGTAGTAGTTTGTTACGCTAACCACTAGACCACAGGTGACCGTGGGATAATCAGGAATTTTAGACTTTGAACTTAAAGATTCGAAGTCTAAAATTCCTGATTATCCCACGGTCACCTGTGGTCTAGTGGTTAGCGTAACAAACTACTACGCCCAAGATCTCGGGTTTGTGGCCAAGCAGGTGGCCCTAGGATTTTTTAAAGAGAATAAAAAAATCCTTAGTTACGCCGTTCTTCGGAAGGGACGTTAAATGGGGATCACGAGCCTGTACGATGTCAGATACTCGTTAAAAATTATAGTTTTGCTAAGACAAAATAATTAGACAAGCAAAGCCCTCAGCTGTGGTTACCAAGTCCTCTCACCCCCCACCATGTTTGCCAGGCTTGGATGTCCATCGGAACAGAGATTAGGGCAACTTCCTTAAGGATTTTGAAAATGATTCTTATGTAAAAAACATATTTAAATAAAATGCATATATTTATTATGTATCCAGGATATATTTCATCAAAAAACTATGAATTTTTCAAATTTTTGGAATTGACAATTTGATAAGTTGGCACAAGTATATTGAATACGAGGATAAATATTTTGAAAACCAATGTTTTAATTTCATAAAATTGCTTTAATAAATAATAGACGTTTCCTAGGAAACGACCCAATGTATTATAATAAAATGGTTATTTATTTTTGTGCCCTACTTTACACGCTTCAGACTTCATATTCCACATTAGACAGCCGCCTACAGCCCTTAAGGTCGCCAATACTATAAGGTCCCTTCCACCTGCTCGCAACCCTACCTTCTACAAGACGTAGGGTACTACGCCTTGCGTCAACTCCTCTCCCGTCCTCTGACTGTTAGCAAGACCAAGAGCTGACCTACAGAGAACCCTTTGATCCATAACTAACCCCTTCACGCCCACCCTAATAGACTTTAAAGCTAATCACATGTTGAGGATATATTTAACCCCGTCGTGACCTTTCGTCCCTCTTTCCAAGCACAACATCCAAGTCTTAGCGATCAATCAGGAAGTAGAGTTCCCGAATCGCCCGAGGAGGAGCAAGTTTATGTATTATTTAGTTTTGTATAACATAAATAATACACAAAATAGTATTCAAACAAACAATATTAAAAAAATAATGGACATAACAAAAAATAATAATTCTCTTTACATTTAACTTAAAATTAGATTCTCTTAACCTATTAGAGCTTCGCGAAAATCGGTCAATGTAATAGATATTAAAAATCCTACGCTACTACAACTCACGAAGTCAGTAAGTCGCAGAGATGGCACAGCTTAAAGAAAGAATGTTTCTCGTGCCCAATTAGAAGTTAAACAATTAACGTGAAAATCGGTCTCATGCAGCAGTAAAATACTTCTATTAATACATCCCAAGAGTCTGGTTGTCTTGTTTCTAGGATAACACGTTGTAAAGAAAGGTGATTTATCCGAAATCATGGTCAACCGCCAGTTTTTTCCCCCGATTAAGGGTGTATTTAATTTGACTAATTTATAGAGGCTTGGGATAAATAGGTATCTTTCAGGGCCAATCCAATCTTTATCTTTCAGGGCTATTGACAGTGATCATTAATCAGCCATAGCTGTTGTAGTGTCAGTAAGGGAATGTACTAAATAAGAATTTAACTGAATTCAACACAGAATATAGCAAGCACACTGGAATGCATCCAAGTAAAATAAAACAAGCTACATTATTTCCAATATTTCGATTCCAACAAAATCTTTATTTATATGAGATTGAGAGAATACAGGGAAATAAGATTGAAACATTATTCATATAGCTTATAATTTTTTTTATCTATAAAACAAAAAATCATTTTATTGTTTTATCAATAGCAAAATACTCAAAACCTCAAAACAATACTAATTGGGTACTCATATTTTAACAGATTCAGGAGTTTATATTAATTAAATACTAAAAAATAGAGATTCCTATAAAAACTCTGTACCACTGCAACCCATGAAGAGTCTTGGAAAAATTGGAGACTAATATTTCTAAGCTAAGTTATGCAGGTAAGAGATTTTACCCAGATCACACTCATACGTCATATTTTTCTCGTTATATAAAAGCTATTAAAACCTTTTGTTGAAATTTGTAACTACTCATGAAAAATAAAATTCATAATGTCTAAATAATACTGCCTTAGGTTATTTAGTTTCTTCAATAACTGTCTTGCGATAGGAGCCTGGCCTTATTGTGTAAGAGTATTGGGCCCTTCCGATTCACCAATCCAAGTCATGTTTTTTTTATTGTAATCATAGACTTTTGTTATATCACGTCAATATCCTTGGAGTACGATATGGATATCACATCACGGCCTCGCTCCCGGGACGAAAGGAGAAATGAATTATGTGTTAAAACGGTGCACTCATTGATTTTCTCAGATTACAAACTCGTGACTTGGAAAATAACTGAAGTTGTAATGTATTCAATGCCTGTTGATCGACTAATCGTCTTTAGCACTTGATGATTGTAGTTTCTTTCGATTAATTATCTTTACTCGACATAAGAACTAGATGTAATTAAAGCGATTTGAAAAAACAAAAGTTTCAATGAAAGTATCTCTATCGGTTTGTCCTTAACACCCAACACAGCACCCCGAGCTGATGTAAGGCATTTTGAATATCTCTTCGTTTTTTTTTTTGTATATTCGTGTAACGTCTCTCTATGCTGCTAATCGGACTACAGCGGGAGTTCTAAATTGTTCCTATAGAATTAGGCTAGGGCTTTATAGCGAGTATCTGATACCGCACAGTACCGCTACGAATGAAAATCTTGAGGCCACCTAACGTGCTTCAAAACCACGATCTTGAGCACAGTAGATTTTTATGCTGACCACATCTCAAATGGCCCTCTTTGATTATCACTATCATAAATAAAACAATTATTTTAATAACACAAACAGCAGTTTATGAATAACGATCTGATTTTTAGACCTATAATAAAAAAAATGCCAACAAAATAGAATTATACATAACAATAGGATAAAGCGACAGATGGAGTCGATGGCATTTGATTGATGTTGAAGACTTTTATACGGATCGGAGATGAATTATATACCACCGTCGAACTGACAGGTAGAGATTAATGTCTCAAGAGCTGGAGAATAGAGATCTCTAAGAGATTTGTGTAGATTATACACTCTGTATAGAGATGTCGATGAATCTTTCATATTTCTACTAGGTGGCCACCAGGCTAGAACTTATGTACTCTATTTGTGTCCTGTAACTAATCTAGAAATATATATGGCACCGGGATGGCACCTTTGGGTTCGGTATGCTGTTCATTATATAGGAGTGAGGGATCTCAACGCCACTCTTAATCAGTGGGGAAGAACGAAACACAAAAGGCATTTGTTTATCTCTCTTCCTTTCAGAAAAAAAATATATAAAACATATAAAATAGCTGTACATACATGATTTCATATAATGTCATTCTGATAAATCCAAAAATATAACTATAATTGAGGATATTAATATCTTAAAACACAAAAACCTAATAAGTAAAGATGATTCGTAATTTATATAAGTTTTATTTGTTCTGAGGTTGTGATCGAAACAAATGTCTTAGTAAAATTAGTAAATACCAATACTGCAGACAACTGAGTTCAGTTATTCTCAAAGATTATATTTCTCTCTGGTAATGATGGCCTAAATTAAGCCGAAACTTCCGCAAAAACGAAGCTTGACTTGGTCACCAGGTACAGGTACCTGTTAATTATAAATTGGCTCCCGACCGGTTCAAGGTATGTTTATCGTTTATTTATTCAAAAGATCACTTTATGCTGCAATGACTAATCGGACGATGCTACACTGGGAGTCCTAAATTTAGCCTATCCAGGTATTATTAGTAAAGAGATCTTTATCGAGTACCTGACCTCAAGTACCTGACATCGAGTACCTGACATCGCACAGGCTTGGCAGTGCCATTTTACGGTCCCTCCAATTTACGTCATAACCAAGGATTTTTATTACTCTTAAAAAATCCTAAGGCCACCTGCCAGGCTCCAACCCGCTTCATTGGCCACGGAAGGTTGTTATACTAACTACTACACCACAATAATTACTAAGTTTATTGTGAAAATTGCATATCCCTAGAAGAATCCTGTAACTCAGAATTCAACACAAAGAAATGTTTTCATAGCGTAGATTTTCTTCTACTTTCATTCAACTGAAATATTTAAACCACAAAATATAATTGTAATTTTTCTTTTCTTTTTTTTTAAAAATACTTTAAAAAATTTGGTGTTCTTTTACCAGCAACAAAAAATTATACATTTTGAACCGGGACTTCCTATTTATTCCTACCAGGGTTTAAACACTCCCACATTATATTGTTATCAATTATTACCTGGATATTTGAGTAATTAAACAGGTGTAATTTAATGACTTAAACTTAATAATGCACAGATTAAGAGGAAATTCATTAGATTTTATTTCAGGCTATAATTAAAATAGAGAGGTTAGCATTTAAAAAACTATTTATAAACAATTCGACCCAGTGGATTATTGTTAAACTATCCGATGCAAGTTATATTAAATGGATACAAACATAAATTAGATACGTACATACATAATGCATAATTCCATTTCTAATATTTTAAGTTTCATGCAATCTTTTATAACAATGATGTTATACTTTTACTTTTTTCTATTATATATAATTCTTTTGATATGATCCCAATTACTACAATAACTAAATGGTTCATATTAGTTTTTTCCTTAACCTGATGACTGCCTAAAAATCAGGCCGAAACGTCATGTGTATAATTATGATAAGTATGATTATCGATATAACCTCAGATCATTTTTCACATAACTTGTATGAGTGATTCCCTAATTTGAAGAGTCCATGGGCATCTATCTACTCCAATCTATGGACATTGGGAAAATATCAATGTTTTTTCCTCCAATACATTATAACATCCATATTGATATTTCACAATCAAACATTTTTTTCATAAAATATAATACCAAAAAAAATTATTTTTTTTTAAATGTGTGAACGTAATTCTTCGAATAGAGCCTTTATACGTTTTGTGATACTTGTGTAATACGATCATATGTATATATTTTTAAAGGTATATAATACTCAGTAATTTCAAATACCGATTATGTAATTACTTTACTCCTAGGTAACTCTTAGTAATCTCACTTGATACTCATCTTTATATCGCCCTAAGAGACAGGTATTACTTGTATGCAAATATTAGTAGAGAGGAGACGGACGGACAGACAGAGGGGCTGGGAGAGCCCAGTGTGAGGCGTTGTTTATTTCATATAAAAGGCGCATTGCAGTCTAGAGTCTCCCCAAGCAAGGTCTCTTCACCGAGCCTGGCTAGTTTTCATGTCTTCTTCCCTTTCAGTGCCCGGGATGACAATTGTGTTGTTATAGATTTGTATTGTACGGGCAAGTTTAGAAGGAAGGTGGGAGTATACTACCATGGAGAAACGAAAATAACATTCAATAAAAGTTATGGAAACGTATAGAAAAATCTGGAGCATCATTATTTTTTTTAAAACTACATTACAAAGGTTAATGCATTTTTATTATCTATAGCTCAATAATCAATAATATACTCATTTAAGGCCATCTCCGCATTTAAAAAAAATTCTTAAGTGGATTACTACATTAAGCATATTTCCTCTTTTTAAATCATTGAATAATTTCCGATGCAACCTTGCTACGTATAAAGAATTCATGATATTATGATCCTTAGAATCAATCGAAAGCAGCCTCAATATTATGGAACATTCGTAACTCATATAATACTCAATAATGGAAACCAAAAATAAAATATAAATAGCTTCATAGAACGCCTTAGAAACTTTCTTGATTCGACTAAAACTTAAAAACCGGGAGTAATACTAGGAGAAAATGAAATATAAAATGACCAAATTATATACTGGAATGAGTAAAATAGTTAATAGGACGCAATTGAAAAGTTCAAAAATACAGAGCCGACAGTCTCTAAAATACTGGGGAGGGAGGTATGAACAATCAACAATTCATTAAATCGGACATCATCAGAAAATGAAGAAAAATTCATATACGTCTGTTAGGACTGTTGATGTGAGATGTGCTGTAGACGTGATCTTCATTGATGTTACATCTAGCCCGGCAATCCTCATAGCTTGATTGTAATAAACGGTATTTAAAGATTATAATAAATGTATGTAATAGATGTTGTAATAAAAATAGAATAATTTCACCTGTTAAAAAAATTAATCATTTTATACAAAGGTCTTATAACCTTAAGGAACTTGGTAAGACAAACGAGCTGGGAATACGGGTACCACATGAATTAACCGAGGCCCAGCAGCTTACCCTATTCTTTTGATTTTTTTTTTTTCAGGGGCTGAATATAGAGGTCCTTCCTCATTCACCATATTCTCCGGACCTTCCTCCAACTGAATTTTACTTTTTCCGTTGTTTGATAATGTTTTAAGAAATAAAAAGCATGACAACGGAAATGCCCTAAAATCTGCCTTCCAAGACTTCGCTTCTTCCTTGACACCTAATTTCTACAGAGCGGGGATAGAAACGCTTGTTTCACGTTGGGAGAAGTGTATTAAAGTGAAGGATCCTATATTTGATTAATAAAAATACTGTTTAACAATTTTTTGCTAATAATTTAAATTAACACCTTCACTGGCATTTCATATGTTACAACCCAATATAATACAACTTTAGAACCTCCTTTTGACATTAAGTATTTATAAAACCATGAATAGGAAAAAAAATAAATTTATATGAAGATAAAGTTATCTGTATCCACGAAAGTATATTTGTCTTCAACTCTCGCACCTTTCCGTTAGCTTCAAATACATTCTAATACTATAGTACTATATTATTCTATTCGTAAATGTACATCAAAGTTTGTTTTGTGCAAAAACATAAAAGATTCGTGAATCTAAATAGTCTGTTTTGTGTAGCCCGTATTTAGCCGAATTTCGTGTTGATAAATGCCGTGTAAGGTACGCAAGTGGTGTAATACCAGAATAATGATGAGCAATAATAATTGGGCTCACTTAGCCTTCAAAACTGGATAGTACTACATATCGATAGTATGACCCTGACCTTCCGCGTGTTACCGGAAGTTCACAGGCGACACGACATTGCATTGATCAGTCTGAAGCAGAGGATAGTAATACGTCACAACGATGACGTGTAGGGTCGGATACGGCCGAGGATGAGGACTAACATCTATTAATATATTAATTAATTTGCATGGTTGCCTTGTATAGGTCAGTGAGGTGTTACCTAACTGACGTTACATATAAACTTACCGTCAAAAGTACTGCAACACCCATAGTTCTCGACATTTTCATTTTCTTATAATAAATTTAACTATCATAGGATTGAGTAATAGGTCAGAGTATTATTTTGGGAGAAAATCGACAAAAAAAAATATGTAAATCATTTATTGCATTTCCACCACGTGGTGGCCAAGCACGTAGGAGTGAGTCTTAAAGTGCTTAGTCCGAAATGCGGTGGGTTCGATTCCGATGCGATGGGGTAGCACTCCCCACCTCCTCACCTCCCCAACGGTCCTAGTTACAGCATCAATACATTTCCTACCTCTTCCTTCCTACCTTCTGTTATAAGAGGTTTTCTAGGCAATGATATTGCCAGCCAACTACAAACAATAGGACCAATTTGCAGCTACGCACAGTATTTCGATTAGTAGACGCTAGCTGGACAAAATTCATGTTTAAAATTCTAAAAAAAATTATTGGAATATTGTAAACAATTATTCAAAACCGAGAAATCTAATATTTGTTTATGCCTGGCACACTTCATCTCCTCAGTAATAGAGTCCGAAGAAATGGATTCATAGAAATAGACTAAATCAGTTGTATTCAAAGCTTCATTTCAACCGCAAAAAATTATAATGTTACTAATCTTATATGAATCCATTGTTGAATATCGATAACATATGTACTCATAGGTGCTATTTTTTTTCAATTTAAAAAATCTGATAATCAAAGTGTATCAATTTTTTTTAAATGCATGAAGGATTTTTCCTCATTTTGAAACTTTGAAGTGATGAAAATGACTTTTATCTGGTTGTATCCTTGCTAAATTTTATATATTTCATAGCTGCATCTTTCCCATTGATAATAAGAAGCATTATAGCCTACACACTGGAGTACAACATAGTTTTTTTAATTTTAGAATACTTATTTTCGAGAAAGGTTTTTTTTTTTTTAAGAATGGTAGAAACACCCTTATTTTTTCATTTTACAGTTCTTTTCGACCAAATTAAATGTTAGAAACCTTGCAGAGGACTCTAAAATTAAAATTAGAGTGGCTAACCATTTCTCCAAAATTTCTGATAAATTGTGGTAAAATCAAAGCAGCGCACAGTGTTTCGATTAGTACAAACTAAGAAAAAAGTCATGTTTAGAAATCTGAAATATGGTACTGGAATATTGTAAACAATACTTCAAAACATGGTAATCTAATATTTGTTTAAGTCTGACACACTTCACAGCTTGTGGGTTAGGGCCCAAAGTAATCATCGCAATAGAATAAATCAGTGGAATTCAAGGCATCATTTCAAACTCAAAAATTTATTGTTCGACTACTTTCATCGAACCAATCGTTGAATATGGATATTAATTGTACTCTGGTAAGTGCTATTTTTTCGAAATAAAAAAGGTCTTCTGAAAATCAAACTATATATATATTTTTTTAAAATGACTTTTACCCATTTGTATACGGGCTAATTTTTCTACATTTAATAGCTACACCTTTCCTATGAATAATAAGACACATTTTAGCATGCACAATCGAGTTCATTTTTGTAGACTACTTTGTTTCGAGAAGATATTTTGTCGAAGAATGGGAGATGCACACTCACGTCAAGTCTCGCATCTCATAGAGTTTCCTTCGACTGAAATTAATTTTGAAAACATTACAGAGGACTCTGAAAGGAAAATAAAAATGATTTTGGCAAGCAATTCTTCCAATTTATTATATAACTTATTTAGCATTTATTTACCACGAAACAACTTTAATTAGTTTTATGATTAAACATTTTTGGATGGATGAATGATGTATATATAGATATATGTAATGGAGAAATAAACACTTATTTTTTAAATATTTTTTTAATATATAGTTTTTTTTTTATTTCTATAGTTTCTTAAATTATTTTGTTCTTTTGTTTTTCATAAAACTTGTACATACGTATATATTAATACTTATCTTTCTTTATATTATTGTTATGGTATTTATATTTATTCTTTCATTTAATTCATTATTGCGAGCTAACTCCTAATTTATATTCATTATTTTTTTTCATTAATTAATTAAATAGTAATTGTATTCTACTCTCACACATTATAGTTTATATTTTATTTTCCGTATCCCTGTTGTTCCAGAATAAATACGGATTTATTATTATATATTTCTTAATTATTAATTGTAAATTGTTTTTTTCTAATTTCTCTAATTATTATCCTAGAAATCCTCTTAAATTCAGTTGGTAAATAATTAAAAACCATTTTTTATAATTACAATATTTAATTAGTCGAAATAAATGCAAAACTGCCGACAAATAATTTTGACCAGCTAGCTCCTTCAAATCGAAACACTTTGAGGGCACAACCTCATATCGTATGGGTGTCATACCAAGTCCATGGTATCAGAAGTATATTTAAACAGAATGGTTGAAGACAGGATGACTTCCTTGCACTCCTTCAAAGAGTAATCCTGAATCAAATTGAAATAAAACACATGGCTTCTGTTTTAGTTAATTTTTTTTTAATCCATATTTAAACATTTAGATATATTTTATTCAGATTTAAAATATGGTTTAATGTGATCGAATCAGCAAGTAGAAATATTTAAACGAAGCTAATCAAAATTGACGGACTGCCCTACTTTTATAATGTATAAGGCTATTATTAAACCGATAATCAAGGTCAGTGTAAAAATATGAATAAGGATATATTGTCTATATTTATAAAAACAAAAATGTATCAATCATTCATTATTTGTCTCGAAAGTATTAATTATGCCTTCAACCAACTGAGCGACGTGACGAAAAAAAAACCTAAAAGCCAATAAAAGAAAAGTATTGTTTTTCTCGATTTTTTTATTATTTTATTTTTAGTTTCCATTTAAAAGCTAAGCAATAAGGAGGAAGTTTTCTGTAGATACTTGAAAGAACAAATATTCAACAGCTCAATAGGCAATGATATTGCCCTATGGCCCTCCTGCCTCTCATATCTGACGGAAGGAAATTGTTGGCCTATTCTTAAAGTTTGCCCTTTATATATCCTTTTATTCATATATCTGTCGTTAAATTTCATCAATAACTTAATATTTTACATTAACCTACAATGTACACTTAATTCAATACAACAAACGGAAAAGATTGTACACCACACAATATTTCATTCAAAATGGATTTCATGATAAATATCCTTATTTTCATATAAAGGTTCATATAAATAATATAAAGCTTTAGATGTAATAAATGAAGCCTTAAATACCAAATATAAAGAGAGTTCGACTATATTTAAATTAATATGTTTTAAAGCTATAAATAAAGAACGTATATCTTTCCTCCTCTTGGTCAAGTTTAACTAAAAGCAATGACGTTATTTATAATACGATAACATTAAAAGGCTTAGCGAACACTTAGTCTCGATGCCAATAGCACCAATCTCAGCGTACCAACTTCCGTACACGTACTACAACTCGTTATATCATTCTTACTGCAATCTTCCCACCTACACCTCGGTCTACCCAAGGGACGTTTACAAGTCGACACAGTGTCTATCAGCGTTTAAAGATTTGTTCGTTTACAAGCACACCTCAATCTTCATGACACTCTCACTTCAATTATACTAACCTAATATAATAATCAATTTTAAAAATAATTGTATACAATTTTTATTTTAAATACATTTTTGCATGTATGTATAGTACTACTTCGAGGAACAACAACGAAGACATCAAAGTAGGGATATATTTCAGTGTCTGATAATTTTTTTAGAACACCTCAATAGCCCTAGATAACATTGATTCAGGAGCTACATTTAAATAAAATAATTAACTTCCTTAAAATTACCTCTATTTAATCAATTTAAGTTGTTACCTGAATTTACGATAGGCATAAAATATCATTTCATCTATTAATTCAATTTTAAAGCATAAATAAAAAAATCTTAGGCACACTCGATGAGCATGGATATCGATGCAATAATGAACAACGTAAAAAAAAAAAAAAACTGTACCTCTAAAACCCGTGAAGGGTCTGGGGTTTTCAGTACATGGTAGAGACTGTACTGTTTCACGGACAACGGTTGTATATATATATATATATATATATATATATATATATATATATATAGGGAGGTGATCTATGAACTGAGGGAGGTGATAATGAACTTCATACTAATCCATATTTGTATTTTATATTTGCCTATATTTGGTTCTATTGTAATATCTTTATTCTTTATAAGGTATTATGATTTAGTATGACGTATTCTTTAAATAAATTGTTCAAATATTTTCTATAAAGAATAGAAAAATACAATAGAAAAACCGGGGAGAAACTTTCAGGAGAAATGCAGCGAGAGAGATATTTAACTTCTACAAAGTGTTTTAGAGGAATGAAGTTACTTGTAGTATAAAAGACTTTCCTTTGGTTTTTCAGTTATTAGGTACTTGTCTATTTTGTCTAGATGTCTATTTCAATTTTGTAGGATGAACGTGATCTTTCATTGTCTCTGAAATCTATATATTTATAAAATTGATTATATAAAAAGTTTTTAGAGATGCATTCTTTTATTGGCAGCATGTAGCAACGGAAAGAGCAACTACAGTTTGTTTAGACTTTTTTTCTGCTGGGTCAGTTCAATTTAAAAATTGAAAAATCATAAAGCAACCGTTGCTGGATTATGTCATCCGTTACACATAAAATAGCACTTAGTTTTTGATAAGCTTTAGAATGTAAATGAAATATGTCGATTTAAAAAATAAAATATGCTACGTCTCATAAGAATGAACCGGTGAAATAACGGTTGATCATTCTTCTAAACTATATTTTTTTTTTTAATCTATTAAACCGAAATGAAGCAAAATTCATTATTTTATTTTATTCAAAATACTTAATATCTCAAAACAATACTAAGTGGATGGTCTTATATTAATGGGATCACTAGTCGGGTTAAACTCAACTTCAATTTCTAGAGTAATATCAAGTTACTAAAACGAAAACTACCTGCTGAAGTACAATTAAATGAAAAGTCGCAATGAGATTTGGTTGGCCCGCCATTAGGTGTACATGGAATACCCCCCTAGTATATATATATACTATACATGACAGTGACTGTACCATTTAACCCATTCGATACGACGATTTTTAACCCATTCGATACGACCCATTCGAACACGGTCCCCAGGAACGATTTTTTTTCTTTTTTATATTCTTCATTTTTAATAAAAAACATGTTTACTCTTAATCCCCCAATTGGTAAGTGAATTCACCTAAATAAGATCATTGCACACCGGGTGTGCAGCTCGCTCCTCGGAAAAATTTTATTGCGAGGAGCGGATTGAACACCATGTTTATAAACATTTATTTCAAAAATAGTTGGATAATATGAAATCGTTATTTTACTTTTAATAATAATGAACAGAATATAATGCAAAAAATTAGTAAAAAATTAAAAGTATGGTACACGGTAAAACCAATGCGAAATTTTGTTTTCCTCTACTTTAAAGATTTCATTAGTTCAAGAAAAATCTTATTTCGACGACTAGTTTACTCAGAATAACTGATAATTGCAGATTACTGTTACATCACACACGGTGTGCAGGCCGTCTTGTAGCCTCGGAAATCAATTGCAGACAGGGTGTGCAATCGGTCTCGAATGTGTTAAGAGCTAACAGTTGGCAGGAGATATTGCAAAAACTACGCCTCACTCGATTAAAATATATCTTCACTTAATTAAGGGTACTCACTTTATGGAGCCTTTTTTTCAATTCTGTTCATTATTCAAAACCTTAGTGATTATTATTATTAGTGTTGTAAATCTTTCATAAAAACAAGTGTCAAGAAATGTATAATAAAGTTGGAAGGGTGTAATCAATTAAGCAATATCGATTTTTAAACGAACAAAAGATTTATGAATAAAAAGGTACAATATTAAAAATAAGTCTTAAATGAAAGGTCAATTTAAAAATAGCATCTATTGAGTTGAAAGGGTACTCGATGTTGTGAGAATATTAAAAGTAAGTGAAATAAGAAAGAGCTCTTCAAGTTTCATTAAGATCCCTAAATAAAGAGATTCAAAAATAAAATGAAGAAAACAAAATAAAAACATAAAATAAAATATATCTTTCGAAAAATTCTATAAATTAAATTATATTATTTTCAAAAAATATCACCATGTCAGTTATAAAATCTTGTATCAACTAAAGAAAGGTGAAAAGATAAAGAAAAGTTTCTCATTAATAAAAAATAATTAAACTTTGATGAACAATGGAATATTTCTTTCATTCACACACACACACACACACTTACACACACACAACCATTTCTTATATATATATATATATATATATATATATATATATATATACACACAGAGTTCAAATACATAAGTTGCAGTTGCACTATTTACCCCCCTGCCCTGAAGATGGCCTAAAAATTAGATTGAAACGTAGGAACAAATAAAATAAGTCTTATTTTCATAAACAATAACTTATTAACTTATTTTATAACTTATTTTTGTAACCAGCTGCCTCTCGCATTAGTCCTGAAGATGACCTAAAAAGTAGGTCGAAACGTCGGCACAAGTATAAATAAGTCTTGACTTATTTGGTGTTTTTTTTTTTACTGCACCCCCAACTACCTCCATTCTCAATTATAACTTATTTTGTGTAATCTTTTACTGCACCTCCTGACTAATTTCCAATCTTCTAAATTATTTCTAGATGAATATAAACAATTCTTACTTTTTGCATCATAAATAATTAATTTATCATTAATCATATGCCATATATATATATAATTTTCATTATTTAATTTGCCTAATGGTGTTAGTGATTTAGTGAAATAAAAAATATGTTGTTATATTGATTGCAGGTGATACAATTAGTAATTCATATTATAAATTAATAATAATTACTTTATTACTATACTTTTTGTATAAATAATTATAATTGTTATGATTATTATAGTAATAATGGAGACGTTATTAGAACCATTAAGGGGATTGAATGAGTTTATGTTTGATTATCTGCTTATACAGATCGAACATATTGAATAATTAAAAAGGACAATCCACCCGACTGCGGTGTATTCGCGTTCCCACTGTCAGGTCCTGCAGGACTCCCTCCCTCCCTCTCTCAAACTGCACAGGAACGAAATACCCTTCCATCGTAGAACAACGCCGATGGTAACGTGGATGGAAGAAGGAGGAATGGGGACGGAGCTCGGAGAGCACACCTCACAAGTCTACTTTCTCCATGAATGCACTATTAGCATATTGAATACTTGATTGATAGCAGCCATATTCTATAGCATCTGGCTAACTTCTTAATTAATGTCGGCTTTGACCTCCTCGAAGTAGAAGAATGGCCTTTCTCTCCGGAAACTCGGGCAGTGTCGAGCTTCGATTCAACGAGGCTATCGTGAAAGATTATCGATAAGTAAGTAAAAGAGGCCTAAATTCATAATAGCGTATAATATATAATACATGGAACTATTTGGGAAACGGGCAGAAGGGAACCTTAGCCACTATAATAATTTTTTTTTAAATATTACTACGTTTTTTGAACTAAAATAAAAATTCATGTTTGAGTGGAAAATAGTTGACTGGATAATTCAAATGATGGATTGAATCGGTGAGGTGGTGCAGTCAACGATAACGCAAAAATAAAGCAAAACTTAATTTTTATTAGTCGTGCCAACGTTTCGGCCTACGTTGTAGGCCACCTTCAAGGCAAATAGCTGTGACATGTCACAACACCCACTTTCAGCCATAACGATATCAAGATTTGTAGGAATGTGAGCAGTGAATGTAGATGTACAGATGCAGTGAACAGGAACTAAAATGCTGCGTATCGGAACATCAGAGGGAATTCTAGTTTGATAATAGTAGCCATCTAAGAGCTGAAATAAAATAAAATCTGTAAAGTATGGACCTGTGCACTTCTCAATTTCACTGGCCAAGATTTTGATTAATATGCGCACGGGCATGGAGGAGTTGTGCGCAAGGATGTGGAGAGAAATAAAACGGTCGAACTCATTACTGAAAGTAATATAATATAATATTTATATATATGTAATATATAGTTGGAAGAGCTAACGTTGAGCATACAGTCGATACTATGAAGCACTAAATTAAAATCTATTAGTTAAAAAAAATTATATTTCTAGTATTTTTGTTTGAAGTTGTATTTTAAAATGTATTTAATCGACCGTTTATTTTATATTTCATGTTAACTATATTTATTAAATATTAATTGATTAATTAACTGTAAAACTATGACAAACAGTTAAAGGGATGAATGGATCTCGTACACGAAGACATGAATGGAATGGAAACCTCTTCAGAATAAGTGAGGTAATTTAATCTCAATTTAGATCTCTCATTCAACTTCTTGGTCTCTGTCGTGCACCGCTTAAGTCTCTAGAATTGCCGCTCCCGTGATTTCAAGTTTATATTAATTATATTACTTAATTATACTGATGAATATTAAAACTTAAAAAATTATATTTTCCTCATTATAAAATAACTAGCTTTTGCCCGCGGCTTCGCTCGCATAGAATTCGGACTACCACATAAAGTTTCTTGACAGTGCTTTTTAACAATAATTTAAAATAATAAATAATTTAATTATTTAAATAATTTATTTCTTTTCACTATAGCTTACTCGTACAAAATTTCAGATGTCTAACTGACGGATTCCATACAACCTTTGAACCCTTATTATAATAAGGGTGGAATTATCCAAACTTCTTTCTTAAATCATACAAAGGACCTATCTGCAAATTTCAAGATGCTAAATTCCTGATTTGCCTTTAATTATGTACTATAATGGATTCTCCACAGTACCTCTAAAACTGCCGGGGGTGGGGAGAGGAACGTGCCCCCGTTCGCCCCCCTGAATCCGCGCTTGCTATAGCCCTTGTGTTATTCTGATGTATAACCTATATTACTGTAAAGTTTCATCCAAATCCGTTCAGCAGTTTTTGCGTGAAAGAGAGACAAACATACAAACTTTCACATTTATAATATTAGTAAGATTTCTTACATTTACCTGTTTATCTGTTTCATTCCTTTTTATTTCTGTTTCGGTGTAATTATTAACGTTGGGAAGTTGTACAATGGCATATTAAATTTAAACGTCTAGTTATTGAATGTCATTAACGCTGCTATGGCTCCATCCAGGTATAATTAGGATGGGCATTTTTAATGAGTACCTGATACCACTCGGGACTACCATTTTAAGTCCCTTCCGAAGGATTAATCCCTTCAAAAAATCCCAAGGGCACCTTCCGGACTCCGAACCCACAAACTTGGGCCTAGAAAGTTGTTAGAGTGCTGAGTTGCTATGGTAAATGTCCCGAATTCGAATCCAGCTGAAGCAGGTAAATTATTTAATTTATTAACAGACAAGGATGGACGACGTAGTGGAAGCTGCAGAACCTCCTCGTCATCATCCAGTCTCAATACAGGGGGTACCGTTGTTTGGTGGAAAACATGGTCATTGAGCGTGATCACGGACAAATCACCTCCTCCCACAATCGTTGTCTTAGAAGCAGTACAATCACTAGCATGTACTAAGCCCATGATCATTCTTGGGTTGTAGTGGTACATGATATCGTTCTTATTATTTTATTTTATGTCTAACCTTTATGAGTTAAGGAAAATATAATGGCATGAACGTACGAATAGTTGTCAAGATGAAACTTGTCAAAACGCATTCATGGATCTGAAAACTGAAAACCGAAAAATTTCGTTATTAGAATATTTCCATAACCGCGAACAAGGAAGCAAAACATTTCAAAAATCATTACTCTAAAGTTATACCATCGTTGGAAAATTACTCTTCGTTTAGAGTCAGAAAATATTTTCAGTCAAATATGAAGAGAAAATAACCTGTAGCGTTACGAACCATGAAGGAGCTTTGGTTCAGTGCGTGGTACAGATTGTAATGGATCTACACCAACGGCTGTGCATGGAGGTAAATTAGCGGAGGTGACACTCAACCTTTTCACCCCAATTAAGGGTACTTCACTTTAAAGAGACCCGTTGAGCCGAAGAAGGGTCGTTTTTACTCCACTTTCGTGTCCTTTTTTTTCTTTTATCTTTGGAAGATGTAGAGGACAGCTTAGGTCAGTATCGCAATTAAGAGTCAATATATACAATTCTATTGTAAAATATATTAAAAAAAAAAAGAAATACTATAATATATAAGTAGGGAGGTGATCGGATCGAGACCAAGCTCAACTGGTCCCGATCAAATTTTCCCCCTTTAAGGAAACCTATTTCATAGAGGCTGGGTGAGCCCAAGGAGGGTTCGCAGATCCTACAGGGTCAATCCTCGGCGGATATCAGATTAAATAATTTATTTTCCACACCCAGTATTGAACTCCGAGATTTAGTGAACAGTTTATCCCCACAGTTGGATTTGAACCCGCGACATTTATCACAGCTCATCGATCTACATGCTCTATCCCGCCCTCTATCATTCGATAAGGTCTAACGAAATTATATGTACATTTTAAAATTCTATTAATTTAAAATTATATCACCCTAATTATTCTTCCTCGGATAAGTTAAGAATTAACAGATACAAATCAAAGAGCATGTGTCGGAAATGCGATACGTAAAACGGGTGTATGAATCAGAATCGCATCTAAATATTTTAATTAAAAATGTTTTAAATTCTAATAACATGCAACTAAATACCCATATTAAGGATTCGGAACCTCAAGTGCATGTAGAGGAGAGGTAAGAGGGACACTGCTAGCGTACTATTATAAACATCTACACTACTAGAGGAGGTCATAACATATCGATTGCTTCTTTTTCCCAACCCGATGTTCGGACTTGTTCTTTTCGTATCGGGTTACTTGATGCTGTATTTAGAATAATAACTGAAAGGGTGTGTTCGAGAGGCAATTATCGACGCGTTCTTCACTCGATCTGTTGCGACATAGTCCTCAAGCATAATCACATGTCCGACAAATTCGAAAAGCATTCAAAATAATTAAATAGATTAAAAATATGCATCCTCTACAAAAAGCTATATTATCTAGTTAGTTAGCAGGCATAGGTAGGCCATGTGGGATCTGTATACCCTACTGGAGCTCATCTGGCCATTATAAAATGGGTACCTCTTATTAAGAGAAGCATTTGACGGTTGAGTACGATCCATGACAGATCATCTTCCTGTTAAGAAGTACACAGTTTACTAAACAAGTAGATATATTAGCTCTACATTGCCATGCTGGCGCAATTGCCACCTTCATCTTCCGAGGACATCATCTGCACTGCACCTCAAAGGCAAAAGAAAAAAAAATAACCGAAGCGGAAGAAAAACTATCCTTCTATGGCTCATCCAGAGTCTAAAAAAGTGGGTATCCCTTGTTGGAGGAAAATCTAACGGTTGAGCATGATCTTGGACGAAATACCTTCCAGCACAGCTGTTGTCCTAGAAAGAACAAAGTCTATAACATATATATATAGTCTGAACCCGTGCGATTCAGGTTACAGAGGTATACATAGGTTAACTAAAAAACAAATAATCTGTTAAGAAGATGTAGTGACATTACAAAATTACTCACTAAATTTACAGACAGTATTCCTCAGATTTAAAATTCGACAAAATCAATACAAATCATTTGACATATCTCATAACTTTTACGTGACACACGAGTCTATATCGGCGACAATCGAATTCCTCAGAATCAATTAGGCTGCCGATTGAATCGCACATTTCAAAATTAAAAGACATATTTTGAGTAAACTTGGAAATTATTGTACTCTCTTTTTTCCGAATCTTCGGTATTGAAAATTAGAAACTAATTGAATAGCTGTAAGAATGATGTGGTAAATATACTCCCACGTCCCTAAAATTTCGTTATTACCTTTTCAGAACAGATTTGCTTCTTTTTTTTTCACCTGAGAGGTGTGAATAAAGGCATGAAATATCTTAAGCATAAGTTAAGGAATGTTATTGTTAATTAAGTCAGTAGTTGCTGAACAAGGTGATTTGATATAGATCACGCCCAACCACCAAGTTTTTATAGAGGCTGGGTGAGCCCCAATAATATATCTACAATATATATAACTTCTAGCAATCGAATGCTTTGATATCTAACTTAAAGCCTACAGTAGCCAAGGCATCCTAGGCCCCAGGATGGTTTTTATGATGCAATGATATAGGCTACTTATAACCAGTGTATTTGGCCTCTTTAAGACTTTATCGGGTTCAAGGACATTGCCTGATCGGTCTAAATCCACGGATCTAGAAGGTTCGGCGCTGCAGGCACCTTGGCACCTTTCCTCCGTACACACACACACACACATACATATCAACAAATATGCCTAAGTTATTATATTGTAAAAATATAATGTCGAACATTAATTTATGAATTTAAAATATTTGAATAAACTTGAAAGTTTTATTTTTCTTAATAATTAACCTTTTAATAATTTAACCTAACAAAAATATTGTTCTACCATAAACTAAATGTATAAAAAATAAAATTTTTATTAAAAAACATATTACTTATAAGAGAAAAAAATACAAAAGACACTCACAGGATTTCTATAAAATAAAATAATCAAACTCCTATCAAATTACGGGTACATTTTATGCTATGAAATACATTTTTTCATAAAACAAATGATCAAATAAGATCTAGTTAAAATGTAAATGAATGGAGATACATTAAATAAAAAAAATCATTTATCAACAATCTAAATATATTTAAATTAATTTAAATAACAACTTTAAATGCCATGTTTCTATGCAAATATTATGCATGTCTAAACTAGAACTTAATCGGTAAGAATAGGTCTACAGTTAAAGCTTTTTAGACAACTTTATATAAAGGTGTTGCAGTCATATGAGACGATGAAACTTATATTTATTTTTAAATACAAATTTGTATAATTAAATAAAATGGTACATAATCATTTTGTTCCTCACCATAAAAAGTAATTGTTGCTTTTGCATTATTATAATATTACAATTTATATTATTTATGTGGTTTGATTGAAATTAGACTACATTATTGAATTGCATTATCGAAGTTGCACTACTCTCTAAATTCAGTGACTGGAAAAAATAGTTTGATAACTATTAACTAACATAATAGTTCGACTATGGGGTTTATCCAATATTAATGTTTGACTTCTTTTTGCTCTTAGTGTGAGGACTATCAACTTATTCTCAATTTAGAGATTTTTTAACTACCTCGATAATTAAATATAAAAGTGCCATAAATATTCACGATGCATTTCTATAATAATTGGTAAGGAACACTTTGTATTTTTGAAAATTCTAACACAATTCATTGTTAATAGTTATTTAATTTATATTAAATATTTTTAAACTAAAATATTTATATATTTTTTAATTTTAATACACTTCCTATTAATATTAGTAAAAATTGGTTTTATATGAATTAATCCGAGAAAGATATCGTGTCTTCCAGGTAGGAATATGGGTGTTACATTAAAGTTTATCATTAAAAAAAAAAACTAATTCTTAATTGATAGATATTTTTAACTGTCTTGTTTCATAGATATTCATTCATAAGTATTATTGACCTGAGTTCCCAGTATTATTTGTTTTTAAGCAGTTACATAAATAATTTTATTTAACTTTTTTATTCTTACACAGCATTAGGATAATTAATCAATAATAAATGGCAACTCATTTTATATACAGTAACAAATAAACTTCTCATTTAATCTACATTTTGACTGCCTTATCACTAATGAAGATTTCTTGCATTTTTTTTTTTATTGGTTTTATTCGAGTATAACCCGAAAAACAATCCGAAAGTAATCTGATTTCGATTTTAATAGATATTGATTTAATTTATGTATATTTTTTTAATCTCTTACTACTTAAAAACTTAAGGAGTATAAATGGCACAGTCATTGACGATTCAAGGTACTACTTACGTTTGGCTTTATTCAAACAAGATTGTTCTTAAGGCTTGATTTTATATGAATATATCCGATAAAGTTATAGTTTCTAGTAGGGGGAGTTCTGGTAAAGTGTCTGTTTTTAGAGTTTCAAGACCTGCATTATTTTATTTTTGTATTATATTATTTATAAGGAACCGTTCCTTCAGGATTCAACTAGGGGTCTTAGTGTTGTTCCAATGTGTTTTCCTTATTTTATCCTAACACACTCTGAAAGCAATCTGATTTTAAAGCTAATAATTATTTTTTAATTTTGATTGACTATCTTAATACTTTAACACTTTAGATATTGACAATTTAAGGCACTATACAGCTCATTAAGATTTCTTGGAGTATTTTTCCCTATTTTTCTTTTATTAATAAAGTCCGGATCTAGACAACTTGATCCCGAAAAAGAATCGTTCCTTCTGGATTCGACAAGGGCTGTTATTCCAATCTATGTCTTTTCTATATTTTATCCTTTATTTTTATTCACTTACAATCTTAAATTAATCAGATTTCAATGCTAACAATTACTAATTTGTTTTCATGTATTTTTTGACAGTTTTAATACTTGAACAAGGCACTACTAAACAAGATTTTTAAATTTTTTTTGCTTATTTTTTATATTAACGAACCGAGGCAGTTATCGCTTCTTATAGTATCTACTGGTGGTGTTATGGTAAATTATGTATTTTTTTGTAGTTATTATTATTCAACATATTTCCATTTTATAAATATTTTTACTGCTTCCATGATTAAATACTACATATATTGACATTTTAAGAGTCTATACAACTAATGAAGATTTCTCGCAATTATTTTTTTTTAAGTAGGGATTGTTTTTATATGACTTGAAAAGGAATGGTTCTTTCTGGGGGGTTCGACTGAAGGGGTGTCTTTTCTATCGTTCAGACTAACGCACTCCGAAAGTTATCTCGATTTCGAAGCTATTATTATATTATATTATATAATGGTATGTGCATTGGCAATTTAAGACATTATGTACATTTGGCGTTTTGAATACTTCTTACGATATGTTTGTCTTTCTTTTTTAGGATTGGTTTTATAATAATAGATCCGAGTTAGTTATAATTTCTAGTAGAGGGAGATACAGCCAAGGCTGTCTTTTAGCCCAACACACTTAAATTAATACAGTATCGATGTCAATAATTATTAATTTATTTTTTGGCGGTCTTAATATTTCAAAACTTCACGAGTATAAGTGGCACAGACGTTGACAAAGTCGTGCATATTTTTGGTTTTTAAAACTTTTTTTTTTCTTTTCAAGAGACTGGTTTCATATGAATAGATCCAAGAAGGTTATCGTTTCTTATAGTCTGCCTGTTTTTTTGAGTTTCAACACAAGATTTTTAGAAGTTTCTAAAATATTAGAATCGTTATTATAGGTTCGACTAGGGGTGCTATTCGAATGTCTACCAGTCTTTTCTTTAGGCTAACACAATCGTTAATCTGATTTCGATGCTAATAATTATTAATTTATTTTTAGAATTTTTTTTTTACTGTCATAATTCTTGAAAACTTCACACTTTAACGTTTTTAAAACTCCTAATAATATTTTTTATTGTCTTTTTTGGTTTTTATGTTAAAAGGTCCTAGAATGTTACCGTTTCTTATAGCTTATAGTTGGGGGAGTTAAGGTCGAGTCTGTCTGTTTTTCGAGCTTTTTTTTTATTTATTATTATTATTACGCTACCTGTTGATATGGATATATTAATGGTTACATTACCTGCTAGAGTGGTGGTGGGATGCCTGAGGTGACGATGCCTGGCGGACACGGCGGAGAGCCCGATGTAGAGGAGGATGACGGAGAGGAGGCAGGCCATGTTGGGGCGCCCGGTCTACCATCCCCCCGGGCTATCACTGTCGCCGCTCCGCCAGCGCACCGCGCATGTCCTCCCCACCACCGCGAAGAACCCGAGGGCTCCTGGTATACCTAATGGTCTCTTATATCTCTTTCTCCTCTCTCTTGCTCTCTTTCTCTCTTTTTTCTTATCTCTCATTTTCAAAAAATTTAAAAAAAAATCCACCAAACTCCATCGAAAGCTTTGACTCAATCAAAATCTAAAACGAAGGCCTTAGTATTAGAAGAAAAAACTATTGTAACTAGAAGATCTATTTTTATCAAAGCATTAATCATATCATACTTATTACCTAAGCACTTAAACAATATTATAATCATTCCTACAATTGTGAAAAATGCTTCATCATGACTTAAAAAGCTTGAATATATCGCAAAACTGGTAACATAAATAGTATAAATTACAAAATATATTTTCCAACATCGCTTGGACCTAAGACTATTTATATAAATATAAGAGTTGCTGTGCTGAAAGTTCTGCAAAAAAAAAATCCAGCTATAGCATATAAATTATTTAATCTGTTAACTGTTCGATAGTGATATCGATGATGATGTGGTAGAAACAGTCTCTACCATGTATTGAAACCTAAATCCTTCATAGGAAGCAGTGAAAACCCTTTTTTGAATAGATGTTATACTTTTTATCTTAAGTGATATCTTAACAAAAAGAGTATGCTTAGCTGAGTTATGAAAGAATGGAATTGCGAATTTAAAAAAAAAAAAGTATATTTATATTTTTGGAAAAAAGTGATCTGATTTTTAATGAATTTAAAATAAAAATATTCATTTTTGATGTTAAAAACCTCAAAGAGAACTTCTATGGGTTCTTAAATATAGATTTTAAAAATAAATGGGACTCAATGGTAGTTGATAATAGTATTTGGCGAGCATTTCAATTTTTATTTTATTTTATAATATTCATGAACTGGGAAGATGGTTAGACCTGGAGATTAATAAATTTTTATTTAAAAAAATGTATTTCTAAGTAGCCTTTGCGGTGGCGACTGGTAAGCCCTGCCAAGATTAAAGCTGATATCGGAGAAAAAAGGGGTTGCATCGAAGAGAACGTCTGCCGCGACGGAGAAAGATATTGGACGATTTTTAAAAATTATTTGGCTAGACTTTAAAACATCCTCGGGATCCCGACCAGACTATTCAACGCTACCGTTCTTTATGCATTTGTGATATTTTCATAACTGTGTTTACTGTCTCTAGGGTGGCTGTGAATGGAAAATAATATCTCATCACCTATATTATATTTTATTTTATTTTTCTATTTGTCTAAAATAAAAAAAATCAATATTATATTGGTACCAGAAACATATAAAAATAAGATAATTCGAAGCACCTAAATTAAAAGGTTAAAAAAAAAAAAAGAGGGAGAGAAAAATAACGCCTACATTTATTACTCCATATTATTTACAAATATATATATATATCTTGAAGTCCAGTAAATAATATGTAACTATATTTTGGTAATTTTTCTAGATTTTATTGTTCCCATATTTCTGCAACCCTCTCGTATTTTTTGGCTTGAAATGGAGTTGTAATATAAGAAATACCTCCTTTACTAGATTTTGTCCCAATTAAGGGTACCCATCTTATAGAGGCTGAGTCAGGCCCCAGGAGGGTCTTCAGATCTTCCAGGGAACATCCGTGACCGTAAAGAATAGATAATTTATCAGCCACAGCCAGATTTGAACCAACGGTATAGCAACTCAGAACTCCTCACATATAGTTATAAATCTAAGTAGATATTCAAACTTTTCTACTTTCTGGTTTCTTAATGGGTTATAGCGGTAAAGATATTTTTTTTTCTGAGCGTTTTGAGTTATAAAAGATACAAAGGAACGAACGCATGAATAGGTGTCAATATGAAACGAATAAATCGATCTGACATCTGAAAGCCGAAAAATTTCGCCATTACAATATTTTCTTATCATACAAGGAAGTGAAACCGCTTAGAAATCATTGATCTAAAGTTACACCATCGTTGGAAAATATGGTTAATGTCACAAAATATATTTTATTCTAATAAGATAATAGGAAAACTGTACATCTACAATCCATGAAGGTCCCGCGGTAAGTAGATACAAGGTAGAGACTGGACGTTTTTTTTTACTTTATAGAGGCTAGTCGAGCTTCCTTATTCAAGGCGGTTTATTCATACAGATTACCCACCTTTCTAACCAGGGGTCTGATGGGTCCGCCAAAAACTATTGTAAATTTCAACCTGCATATGATTAAATACGAATAAGCGAGGCTGTTATGTCATCTCAATCACCGCCATCTCAATTGTAAAAACTTACTAGTTAAGTTAATCAATAATAACCAATAACCCGTTTTTTCATAAAAAAAGTAACGATTTATTTTTGTAATGTAAACTACCTCATCAATAAATACTTCAAATAGCAGAATATAAACCCAGTTTTTAGACATTGATCTTGCTTCCTAGTTACATTTTATAAGAAATTGTTTTGGAATAATAAAAAAGAAGAATAGACAGGGAGATAAGAAGTAGTTGCCCCCCCCGACGAAGACCACTGGCCCCTGCATCCCATCCACCTCCATCTCGATATAACTACTGCACTTCTTCCTTTCTTGGCCGGGTGCCTCAGGAGTTGGGATCGTAGCGAGCTTGGGGTAGGTCGGCCTAAGCTGGCAAAACATTAAATTTACCTCCAACTGTTTTTCCAACGAATCTATATCAAGTAGAAAACATTTTGCCTTGTAGTATGGATATTTTTTAAATTTCTAATTACGAATAAAAATAAATATATAAAATACCATGCCTTCCATGAGTCTTAAAAGTTGATCATGGGTGCCTTTCGCACCGAAAACAAGCAAAGATATTAATTTAGCCTCTGCATCTACACAGATGAAAAAGAGCTCTGTGCCCTGATTTCGAAACCGGCTGTGGCAGATTATTTATTTATTTTAAATTATAAGCTGATCTAGTAGAAATAACCGAAACAAGTTGACATCGTATCGATATGACTCCCAAGTATCTATGCTGATAGGTAGAAGTAAGCATGTTTACTTAGTATGTGTTCCACAATATAAAGTGACGTTAAATGGTAAAACCCATAGAATGATGATTGCTTACAATATATATTTAAAAACGTTTTTTAGTTCAGGTTTTTGGATAAAAAAATTGTAACCGTCAATATAAAAATAATTTTAAAAAATACAGTTAAAACCTTAACTTTATAACCTTACAAGGAGCTTACCCTGGTATCTGCCCTTTGATATAAATAGCATAAAGAAGAAGCATTCGTATAACCTAAATTACAATTATAGAAATGTATTTCTGTATCCCTTGGGGGCTGCTTATATACTAAAGGCGTTGGTACAATTAATTATATATATATTATAATCAGCTGTTAATAATATCCAGAAGGCGGCTGTAGACGGCGAAGCTAATGAGCGAAAGGTACAAGGATACATTGCTCCAAAATTAGAGCTTAGCGAGCGATGAGAGGTAAGGAATAGAGGCACATCTCCCGATTGCCCTTGAACTTGGAAGCCATGATTCTCTCAAGAAGATATTATGAGAACAATAAGGAAAGTAGACGTGACAGAGGTAGGGATGATGTCAGGGAGAAACTTATTCCTCCAGATATAGAAGACTCTCGACAGAACTAAGTAGTTGCACTTGTAACAAGTGTCCGAGTTATGCCTATCCTCAGCCTCTGCAATAAGTTTAGCAAAGCAAGAAATGTTTCTTCTATAACATAAGAAGATCTAAGGGTAGTAATGTGTAGGCGCGGTAGGAAACAAAGCGGATGACAAACAAATTTCAACTAAAATATTTTTATTTTTTCAGATTTAAACATATTACAAAACAAAGTCTGTCTTTCAGTTCTCTAAACTCAGTCACTACTGCACGGATTTTCATGCGGTTTTCACCAATAGATAGGGTGATTCACCAGGAAGGTTTAGGTGTATAATTTGTCGAGGTTTTGTGTAAATCGGTTGAAATATAACGATAATTGTTGAAAGTGTTGGAAAAAGTATAACCGCCTGAGAGGTTTCATCGATGATACTGCCCAATATCTTTGTCATACAACGAAATAATGCATGGCGGTATATTCCTCTTTTATAGATCTACAAAAAACTCCATGATAGCATATATCTATCTTTTAAGGACATACACATATCATACCTATTTTATCTTCTACAAAATTGATAGCGTGCAATGCGGTATTTTTGGAAAGCTATTTAGACGAGTTCAGTAGTAATCCTTATCTACATCTATATACTTTAGTTACCTTAAGTACTTCATCAATAAATTAGAGCCAAAAACTCCAGAGTTGAACGTCTTGGTGGTGGGGTGCTGTCTCATGTTTGGAGCCTATTTGGGCTGTTGATCGTTGGAATGTATTGCACCTTTTTCTTCGAGATGTGATTTACATAACCCTTTTTTGTTTTTGTGTCTTGATAATGCCTGAATAGGCGAAACGTCGAGTGGTAAGTGGGTGTATTACTGGATTTGAAACATAAGCCTTTGCATTGTGGTTTTTCCCAATTCCATTATATTATGTATTTCATGCGCATTATTAGAATATTTTATACCATATAATTTAAATGAGTATCTAATGGGTTATCGCAAAAACTTAACACGCATGAAAATAAATATAAAGAAATATTTTATTTTGTTTTTAATATCTACATAATAAAATACGTTAGACAAAACATGAGGGCACAATATGCTTACTACCCGTTCATGGTGGGGGGAAGGGGTCGCTAGTTATTGATATATAATAGAGAAAACAAGAAAAGCATTAGCGTTTTATTTATTTTTTTAACTGAGGCAGCGGAAAAGCCTGGTAAGTATAGGAATGAGTTACTCGGCTGAAAGATCCGGGTTCAAATCCGACTGTGCCAGATAAATTACATACTACGTTAACAGCAATGGATAGAGGAGTCACCTGTGGTTCACCTGTGGTCCTGGTGAAGTAATTGGCATAGAGACCTACTGTGGTTCGCGACCCAGCGTTTTTTTTTAAGAGCAATCTCGGACAAATCACTTACCACCTTAACCGCTCTCTTATAAGAACAGTACGGTCTCTACCTTGAAATAAACCCTATACCCTTTATGAATTTTAATGCTTCAGTTTTTTTTAAATTTAATATTTTAGTGTTTCAAGTATTGGCAATTAATAATTTAAAAGAATTGTTCTTCGGATTAAATTAAAGAGAAAAAGAAAATATCAATATAATTTTTTTTTATCAATGTGGTCTTTTGTCAATATTTTTATGTTAAAGAGCGAGCTCGGTGTGTAAGGTGCTGAGATGCAATATTGAAAGGCCTGGGTTCAAATTCGGCTATGGCAGATAAATTATTTAATATGTTAACAGCAACGGATCGGCAGTGGAATCTACAAACTCTCCAAGACCTCATCCAGCCTCTCCAGAGTGGATAACTTTATTTAGAGAAAAACCTTGCGGTTGAGCGTAATTTCCAAAAAATCACCAACTAGTTCGTACTAGATATTTTTTTTTACTAATCAGCCTACGATTGTGCTGATTTTCCCCAAATAACGGGACGCATATTAAAGTGAAAGGTTGAGCCTAAGTATATTGAACAGACTCGTTTCTAACACGAGACCTACAGCTCAGAAACACAGCGCTCTATACATCTATAGCACCCAGATAATTCCAATATTGATCTAATTATTTAATTATAACTTCCAAGTAAATTCAACACTCAATGAACTAAAACACCCATGGCATCGACCGCCACCTAAATCCTCCCACAGCTCCTTGAAAAAATATTTCGGCCGTTTGTCAACAATTACGAGAGTCGAGGAAGGAATGACAAAGGAGAAGAGATATATCCGATGACCCAGATGCGGCGGACAAGGAGGAAGAGGTTAAATAGTGAAGCAATAGTGAACGCCGGGACAAAAGGAAAAAAAATATGATTTCTTTGGAAGCCATTTGAGATTGATCCAAGGACCTCCCACGCACCGAGACGCCCGTCGTCCGAGCCCTCCTCCGCTGTTTTATTTTGTTTCGTCTTAACGAGGTCCAGCGCGGAAGGTGCATACGACAGCTGGGTCAGTGTGGCGATGCAGAGCCATATATCTATCATCATCATCATCACACGGCGCTATGGTCCATGGAGGACCTTGGCCTCCTCGACAATTTTCCTCCACTTTGAACGATCTTTCGCTGCTCTTCTCCATGTTCTTACATTGTATATTAACTTCATTTAGGCCAAAAAGCTACGAGAATGACAGGAATCCTCTCCTCTCAATACAATCAACCACTTATTTATAGGAACTGCAGAAATGCAACCATTATATACGTTACTTTTTATAATGAAAAAAAATATATCACTACAATGAAAAGAATGGGGTTCAGTACATGGTAGAGACTGTACTGTTTCTAAGCCAACGGTTTTGTAGGAATGTAATGCAGTCCGAGATCACGCTCAACCGCCTGGTTTTCACCGAGTAATGGTACCCACTTCAAAGAGAATGCGTGAGCACCGAGAGGGTCTCTAGATCCAAGAGGGTCGATCGATAGCTACTAAGAAATTTAAGAATTTACTGCCGTATTTGAACTCGGTTTTTTTTTTTTCAAGTAGCGACTCAGAATTCTATACTATACCTAACAAAGCGTTTAAAACATCTTAAAAAGAATCTGTTTGGATTGTTGATGTATAATGTGCCGCATTTGATCTTTATTCCACAGGTATGTGAGAACCGTCAGTCTACTGAGAGCGGGCACAGAGAGCGGACTTCGGAGCCGGTGTACGTCTGTCGGGAATTGCGTTGTGGTTTTCCAGGATGTCCAACAGCCGCCCAGAGATTTGTTCCATAGGCTATCCGCTTCAGGAAAATAAATATAGGTCTTCGTGCGCCTGGTGACTTTGAACACCGAAAACCCTAGGATCGATACTGATTTTTCAATATCGTTGAACCTGGGCATAAGTTAGAGGGGGACATTGATGAATTAGCCCAAAAAGGACTGATTATCGAGTTATGGGTACCCTGCCGTGGTACCATGGAATTCATTGTTCACAACAACATGAGGCTGGGTGAACTCCTGCAGGCTTTATGTTTTTCCGTAAGCAATAGATGTCTGCAAGATGACTACATTGCCAAGATTTACTCTCGATTACTATAAAGTCGATGTATTGTTATTTGAGTTACTTAGAAAATAACAAGCAATGATTCCAATAACCCCTCCCTCCTGAAGTTTAAGTAGAACCGTCTATTATAAGAATTATAAACTATTCCTATAGATTTCGTGTTTAGATGATGTGAGATGTACTATACCTGGTTTGAATTTAAGCGCACTTATCTAACTATGTACGGTTTTAAATTTTTTTTATTTTATAATCTGTACACAGGAATACTCCTCTACAGATGGAGTTGGGTCGTAATGTTATGTTACAGTTTTAAATAATGTAAAGGAATTCTATCTTTATAAATTTAACACTTTTCTTAATGCATTTTCGCCAATAAACCTTAAAAGGATCCGTTATATAAATTTATTATATGAATACTAATAAAATAACTAAAATTTTAATGACGGTATAGGGCTTTAATAACTCTCTTTGACCTAGAATGAGTCGGTACAAAAGAGGCATAAATCCAAAAAGGCATTAGATGAAGGTTATTCTGGTTGAGAAACTAAATATTCGATGGAAAGGATCGTAACTTAGAGACATAATTATGCTTAATACTTATAATGGATAGATTTTATTCCCAACTTGCCTACGGTATTTAACTGGGCCATGGTTTTATGAGAAGATGATGAATGAATTTTAATACATTGCATATATCCGTAAATACTCTTTTGGGAGTTTCCCGATCTATAAATAATTTCCCCTTCATACAATCAGTTGGATCAACTGAGCTGAAATTAGGTAGGTAGGGTTGTTTAGAAGTCAACTGAATTGAAACGAACTTATATAATTAAAAAAACAAAAGGGTTAAATATGAGCACAGCAATAGCCAAAAATATACTGACTTTATCCTGAGAATAATCCGCCTTATATATGAAGATTGTAATGTTTGTTTACAAGTTGAAGTAGGATTTAAGATCCTTAACATATATGGAGTATCGTAGAGCAGAAAGGTAGGTTCGAGCTTGTCAAAACTTTTTCCTAGATTTTTAAGATATCTCTTGAATGCTTAAGAATTGAATGAGAAAGTTAAAAATTTGTGTATTAATTGATAAGGTTTTTTCACTATGATAACAAAAAAAAAAAAAAAACGAAGCTCAAGAGGAAATAAAGGCGCGGTTAATGTTCCAAGTAGCATCCGATTAATATAATGAATTGATAATACTGCGAAGGTTGAAATAGGCTTGTTAAGACATTCGGCTAGATTAACGAACGAGTTTCTTAACTTAAGCGCTGAGCCGACTGATAAACGTCCACAGGGTAGACCGAGGCGCCGGTGGGAGGATTGCTTTAAGAGTCTCGGCATCGAGCCTTCGGGTCCCTTAAGTCTCAATACTATTAAGGCTTATTTATTAGGAGCGGTATACATTAGTGTGTAGACCGCTAAGTTAATGACCAAGTTTACACGAAGAGAATTCACATTTTAAATACACCTGCAGCTAGAATATTTCCCGCAATGTGTTCCAGTTTATAATTTGACATCATACACATAACATCATACTTACCCTTAACATTTACCATTTGAGGGTATCGATTTGAATACATGATAGAGACTGTCATTATTATGGTTATTACTAAGCCAACGGTAGTGAATGCTTGTCCAGCTAAGGCGACAAACTTTCTATAGGTTGAGTGAAACTGAAGAGGGTGATCTCGCAGCACAGATTAAACGATATCTGCCATAGGTGGTCTCGAACTCGGGGTCAAGAGAACAGTAGATAAGAGCTCTATGGACTTTAACTGGCATTATAAGTATTAATAAATAAATGATTTATAATGGCTACTTGATAGAGACTTCCAACGCCTTATCGTTGTTGTAACTGCAATCTATTCATTGCAGTACATAAATATACGCATTTTCGAATATTATTCCATTTACAAGAAAAGTATATGAGATAAAACCACATAAAAAAAGGGAGTGGGAGAAGATAGATGGGGCTAGACATAAAACATGATAAAAAGATAATAAAAGGGTGGAGGGGCGGTAGAGCAGGTGTAAGGACCTTCCCCCAGGTAAAAGACTTCTCACCTGTTGATTTCCAGGTAGATCCCGCTCCATCCAGATTAGGATTGAGCACGCCTTCATCTTATAGTGTCCTCTAACAATCGAGAACAGTGTTTGATCATAATCTATCGATTGCAAATTAGTACAACAAATTGATACTTTCGATAGTATATCGACTAAATTAAAAAACAAAAATGTAGCACTAAACACATTGAGGGTATTGTACTAGGTAAAGACTGTACTATTTCAAGGACGATTGTGTAGGGATATGATTTGTCCCAGATTACGATTAAACGCCAGATTTTACCCCTATTTTAAGGACCCACTTTATTTAAGCACCAAGTCTTATTAAACAAAATCTGGTGAAGCCGCATTTGAACCCGAGACCTTCGGCAAGGAAAATCAGTGCTCTACCACTAAGTCACCCCCCTCCCCCTCCCTATGACGACTATACCTTTATTAAGTGAACCTGTTAATTTGCGTAGATCTTGTTAATTAACATTAACTGTATTTCTTGACACAACTAATGCAAATTTTTATTTGTAATTAGGTGTAATAGGTTTTTATTTAATCGAGAAATTCGTTTAAGTAGATATTAATTAAGATTAATCTAACTAGACTAGTTTAATTAAATACAGCGAATAACTATAAAAATAGTTTTTGAACTGAACTAATAGATATAGAAGAAAAATCTTTATTTGAGGTCACCTGAGTAATAGTTAGTATAACAACTGATTATGCCCAAGACTGCGAACCCGCGCATCCTGAAGGATGGCCTTAGGACGTTTGAAATGGAGTTAAAATCCTTGGCGATGCCATCCTATGGAGGGGGCGTAAAATGGTGGTCCCGAACCTGTGCAATGTCAGATATTCGTTAAAGATCCCAATCCTAATTATACCTGGATAGACAAAATGTAGGACTTTCACTGTAGCATCGTCTGATTAGCCATAGCATCATAAAGTGACGTTAAATGAAACAAATTCTTTATTAAATTAACCTTTCATAGAACCTATGCTAGACATAAGATATATACTTAGTACGTATATAAAAAAATATAGAAATCACAAATCGCATAGAATTTTACACTCCCAAAACGATTCAGCTCTGATGACAGATTACAAGATTAGACCGAAATATTGCCTTTCAAAATAAAAAATACTCACTGATGCCTAGTTATTAATTCCAAAAGCAATTGTTCTGGAAAAAGCAACTTTCTAATAAAGAGAGAGTGTGTGAGAGAGAGAGAGAGAGAGAGAGAGAGAGAGAGAGAGAGAAATTATTAAGAAAAATTTAACTATAAACAAGAAAATCCATATGTTGACAGCCTTGATAGTAGTATATAAGGGAGTTTGTAAAGTCTGCGATGAGTTCATCGATTGCATGTAAACTCAACAGGACGTCTCTAAGCTCGTCGATGGAAACAACCTGGCCTTTCGTTTATTCACTGATGGCACATCTATTGTACCACCTTTATGGGTCAATGAGAGCAGTTGGATGATGCTCGGAACTGGTATTAATGTTTTTATAGCCAGCATCTACTGGAAACTAGATTATTGGTACAACAGTCTGACCATAGTTTTGCTTTTGTGATCTACAAATATTAATTTTCTTTTTTATGTTACCTCCTGAGAATAATAACCTAGCGCTTATATCAATTATATCCTAAGTAATCCCAATCTACATAGCTATCCGTCGGCAGATTAATTCAGTTCATTGTTAGATTTAATCGATAAATTAAGTTTTGAGTACGATATACCAACCAATATACTAAAAACTACGATATCATTAATATATAAATATCATCTATTCCGAAGACGCCAAAGAAGTATAATTTCTACTATTTGAGTACACACAAGTTTTTGAGTTGAGCGATGCAGCTCAGTTTGTTTAGCTAGAAATTGATGCGTTGAATATCACAGGCGTCTGCAGCGATTTAACGTCACTTTATGTAGCGATGGCTAATTGGACGATGTAACAGTAGGGGTGCCTAATCAGGCGTAATTAGGATCGGAATCTTTAAAAAATACCTGACACCGCACACGCTCTAGACACCCATTTTACGTATCTTCCGAAAGACGGCATAGCGAAGGCCTATTTACTCCCTTTAAAAAATCCTAGAACCAACTGACGGGCTCCGAACCAGCGACCTTGAATACAGTAGGTTTAACACTTGTGCATGTATTACCTGCATTATTACTCGCAAACAGAACGTGCCGGATTAGTTTCCTAATCAATGTTTAGGAATGTTTGAGCCTTGGATATTGTAATCACAACATGCAAATCCTGCATTGTTGGAATGTAATAAAAAAAAAAGTCAAGACTTCTCATTTGTTCTGGAGAGCATCAGCATAAGACGGAATTAATGAGTTGCAAATCGGCAAACAGGTGACTATAACTGCCAAAAAATTCACGTCCTCAAAGCGCCGCCTGATTGGCTGAGACAGAGGAACAGGTCTACCAACCTGAGGATTTGCAATGTTAATTGGTCAGAACTGGCGGGACCAAGCAGCTGAGCGTGGGCTCGCGGCGCCAGGGCTGCCTACGTGCCCCTCCATTACGGTTGCATCACATCGCTTCTTATTTATTAATTACGATCATTTACATTTTATTTCACTAAAAAGGGTCCTATCTTCATGTCTATTCATTAACTGTTCTATTTAACTCTCGGCATCCATTTAATAGTTACATTCTAAGAAGGTGAGGTAAGGAAAGAAACAAAAGACCCATCCGGACTAATGGAATCAGGACTTTCTTTGGAGAGACCTTCCATAATCGACAAAAAAACACTATAATTACTGAATTATGTAAATTGTTCAAATGTCTATATCATGTATATATAGGACATGAATATCAAAAACAAGGTGTGAACTGTGAGATCAAAAGAAACACAAATAACTGTTAGAACACGAGTTGAAAAATGTCAAGCAAGTATCCTTAAATCCCCAAAACAAAAAAAATATATATTTTTCTAAGGGTTTCCTGTGATTGAGGTTTCCTTAAACCAAAAATAGCTTTTATTTCGTTTCCCATTTTGTACTATCTTATTTATCTTCCTCCCTCAGAGCATGGCAGTGCATACTTTCCTCCTCCCTCAGAACACGGCAGTGCATACTTTCCTCAATTCCATCTATCCATCTTTTCCGTTATCTCCCTCACCGTTTCCTCCGTATACATACAGAGCATTCCAGTTGAAAATTAAATTGGCCAATCTTTCTACCCTTCCTTCTCCTGAGATGACCATGCGCTCTCTAATTTCGACATTGATCTCTCTCTCCCTAACCTGGACACCCAAAAGTCCATCTCAGTGGCAGGCACCTTTTTCCTACAGCAGCGCTTATCGTTCATGTCTCTGCTCTATATAGCAATATGCTCTCAATTATGAACTTGTATATCAGTTTCTTGCTCGAAAGGACCGAGTTGAGCACACCAATTGCTTTGCGGGTTTTGAGAAAGCATATTTGGTTTTTATGATAGAAAGAAACAAAACGTCCGAAACAGAGCGAAAATTAACTTCTCTAGCTACATATCGCCATTTTTTAGGTATCATGAGAACAGAATGAAAACATTAACATTATCATTCTCTATCTTCAAAATAAAGCATCAGTTGTCTCAACAGTTGATTGAAAATCCGCTGGACAAGACAGTATTTCTAGACTTAGATAAAAAGCAAGAAACAAATATTCCAAATGTACTTCATCAAATTCTCGAAACGTGTTAATTATCATTACTTTTTTAAAAAATTAAAGACGAAAAATTCCGCAATAATTTAATTTACCACACTCTCAACAGAACTTATAATCTCTCCATTATTTAAAGAAGCGATGTTATATATCATCGGCGTTGCCTGGCAACGGATTGAAGAAATACATTTTGTGCAATCCTTTGAGGTCTTGAATCAGTAAAATTATAAATATTTTAAAAAAATATCTAATCACACAGACAGTGTTCCTGACTTTTCTAAGCTTTTAAACAAAATATTGCACCCCATTTAAATTCAAATGGAAAAAAAACGGATTGCAAAGGTTTAAAAAATGAAACAAGCTCTCAAATAATGAAATAAGATTTCGATTTTAAGACTAATTTCAATAAAGAGAATGCAGTGGAAAAAAAAATAAGACTTTTTTAATCAGGCCCCTTAACTTAAATAAATAAAAAATAGGTACTTAACAGACCTAAAAAAAAATTCATTGTTTGATTTAATGCAATATCTGCAAACAATACTGGGAGGATAATCATATCTTAATAGAATCACTTGGGAGTACACAAAATAAATTTTGAACTGAATTTAAATTTCTAGAATATAGAGCTACCTCTACTGAAAGATCTAATACTTAATTTAGAACAATTGTGTAATTTGTAAAATAGGGGGTACTTAGGTGGTCAGGGGGTATCCACCTAGTATAGTAATCATACTATCATACTACTTTACATAAATAATCCATCATTGATAAAATTAAATCAGATGAAATAAATAATAAACCTTGGAACTCTACATCATCAGCCATTTTGATTCTAATTAGCAGCCAATAAATATTTTACAGGTCACACTTTTTCATACCATGCTATTTTTTTTTTTTTTTTTTTGTTATGCATTCCTACCTAACTGCCACAGGCCATACCATAGTAATCGTCGAAACTTGATATCATCAAAAAACATTCTGTTTCAAATTAAGTTCTGCTTAGTGGTTTAATTCATTCATAATAATGAACTTAGAGAACAAAAATATTAAGTATTTTTCAATCGTCATAAAATAAAAATAAATTTCAAATAATCGATAAGGATGATCAATGCTAGTGAGTATATATATATATAAGTATTAAGTAGGAGTTAATATAGCAATCAGTTGTAATAAATTGCTAAGTTCCTAAAACACCGACTTTGTACTACACAAACACCATCTGTTGGAGGGTTTCAGAGTTAGATAGTTTTCACAGCAAAAGGATAATTAGCAAATATATTCTTTTATTTTTTTTTCAAAGTTCTAACTGAGTCTCTATTCTTTATAAATACTGAGAAAAAAGTGAATTCCAATTTCTGAGGTTCATTCACTTATATATTCTCCAAATTTTATATATGAAAAACATTTCATTGAAAGATTTAAAATATTTTATCATAAACTTATAAATTATCTCACCTAAATTTGAACAACTCAGTCATAAATAAAGCACAGTAACTAGAAAATAAAAAAATGTTTTACCTCCAACCACTAGTCCCTATAACTCGATATTTATGCAATATATATTCAGTTATTAGAAAAATCATTTTCAATTAAATTTGATAAAGAAATTTCACCAATATTAAGATACAATAATTTATAAGTTATAACTTACAATTGTTTGTTTCATTGTATTTCAGCAGGAACTTAGTTATTTCAGGAACTACGTTTTTTTCAGGAACTCAGTCTTGTTCAAAAAAATTTCTGAAAGAGATAAAAAAGAAGTGTTAAATCAAATTTCCAAGAAGTTCTAATTTAGAATTAGAAAATAATTTAGAACATTTCAAATTTGTTCAATAAACATTCATTATTCATCTTTCCCTGTATCAACTTAACAGTTTAAAATCTGGAAAAAAAGTGATTAATGAAGCAAGATTTAATTCTTTGAAATAATGGGAAAGAAATGTTGAGCTTCATAAATCTTGTTTAAATTACAGAAAATGAACAGTGACATTAAAACCCACAAAGGGCCTAAGGCTTCAGAACTTAGTAGAGACTTACTGTTTTTAGGCTAACAGTTACGCAAAGGGTGATTCAACCATAATCACCCTCAATCACCAGGTTTTTTCTCAACAAATATGGGAATGATCCATCTGATCTATGGATCTGAATGCTGGATGTTGGAAACTCAAGAACTCATGCTACAAAGATTTGAGAGGCGGATCCTTAAAAGAATTTTTCGAGCAGTTTTCATAAAGCTTGGAGACAAAGAATGAATGCTGAAATAGCTATTTCAGCTGTTATTGTTTGCTATCCTGTTTAATATTATAAATGTTATCAGAGATATAAAGATTGGAAGGCTTCACAGGGCGGAGTTGCTAAAATATAAGATAATGAAATCCCAACGAAAATTCTAGGAGAAAATTTATGCCAACACAAAACTTGGATCCAGAACATATTTAATTTATAAGATGGTTATAATGCATTAAAAAACATTGCATTGCAACCATGATAATTATTCCGCAGGTTGTTACTTCGAGTAGAGTCACAAGTTTCAACTGTTTATTTGTTTCATTTTTTAATATTTTCCAAAAATATTAACCTTTAGTAAGGAAAAGAGAATGTAATTATGGGTAGAGAGTAGATTTTTGTAATCATTTCATTAAGAAATCAAAATTTCAACAAATATTTCAAAATTTAGATGAAATATGTATTACCGAAGTAAACACATTTTCCATAATTACATTCTCTTTTCCATCCTAAAGCTCACGATAACTTGTATTTTTGGAAAATATTAAAAGTACAGTGGATGAAATGAATGAATGTTTTTGTGACTTAACTCAAAGCAACAACCTGCGTAATGATTACCAAAAATTTTATCATACAACAATATACAACTTATTACTTAGAATTGTTAGTTTCATTGTACATCAGAAGGAACTCAGATTTGTTCCGGAACTCTGTCTTATTCAGAAAAATTTCTGAAAGAGATGAAAAAGAAATGTTAACCAAAGATTTCAAGATAAAAACAAAGATCAAATTGCTTTAAAATTGGAAAATAATTTAATATATTTCAAATTCGTCTTAAAAACTTACATTATTCATGTCTTGCTGTATCAGCTCGACTGGTCAGAATCTAAAAAGAAGTTAAGGAGTTTTTATTCCTTTAAATAATGGGAAATAAATGTTGAGCTCTATAAATATGGCTCAAATTACAGAAATGGTTTCACCAAGAAATAAATGTTTCAACTTTCAACATTTCAAAGTATAGATGATATAGATTTAATGAAATATTTAATTCTTGATGAAAAGATTACTGAAAGATACACATTTCCCATTGTTACCATTATCCATTATCTTTTTTCCATACTAAATTTCACAATTATTTGTATTTTTGGAGAATATTAAAAAGGAAACGAATAAAAAGTTAATACTTGCTGTAACTCAACTCGAAGCAACAACCTGAAGAACTGATACACTCCCCCTCCTCCCCCCCCCCCCCCCGATGATTCATTGTTGAAGAGTAATGTTAACAATAAAAGTAATGTTTGAGTAGAAAAGAGTCGATTGGATAATTCTAATGATGGATTGAATTGGTCATGGGGTGCAGTCAAAGATAACGCAAAATAAGCAGGACTTATTTTTTAATTGTGACGTTTCGTGCTACGACGTAGGCCAACTTCGGAGCAAATTGTGGGTGTGGTGACATGCCAAGTGTTAGTTTGGCCAATCAACAAAGCCACTATTTGCTCCGAAGATGGCCTACATCATAGCCCCAAACATTGGCACAATTAAAAAATAAGTCCTGCTTATTTTGTGTTATCTTTTGCTGCACCCCCTGACCAATTCAATCCATCATTAAAAATAATTAATATTACAAACATTAACTTTTTTTAAATTTTTCAACGTAAAAATCTACATGTTCACTGTGAGTGAGATGAATAAACATTGTGGGACTGAAATATTAATTTTTTAAACTGGAAAGTTCTGTTTCAAGCTTATTTTAAAATAATATATAATTAAAATGTAGCAGCTCCTCCATCTTTTCAAATATAGTAGAAAATAACTGTTTCTACAGATAAAAGCTCCTTATTGTGTAAATGCTATAGACAAAAATATTTAAAAAATCTAATTATCATTGAATAATTATGGAAATAATTTTGAATTTTATAATTAATAGATAGTACATGGTCATTGATGTATTACTAAACCACGCTCTAGTAAAACTTGGATCCATAACATATTTAATTTATAAGATGGTTATAATGCATTAAAAACCATTGCATGATAATTATTCCGCAGGTTGTCACTTTGAGTAGATTCACAACAAGTTTTAACTGTTTATTCGTTTCATTTTTAATATTTTCCAAAAATGCAAGTTATCGTGAGCTTTAGTATGGAAAAGAGAATATAATTGTAGGCAATGAGTAGATTTCAGTTCCAACATCAAGAAATAAAAGTTTTAACTAACATTTCAAAGTATAGATGATGTATATTTTACTTGAAAATAAAAGATATGGCCAGAAAAGAATTGATAAGGCTGGCCGAGAAACGTGCCAGGGTGGCCGAGATGGTTGAGGCGTCACCACGGAGACGTGAAATACCCGGGTTCGAGTCCCGGTCCTGGCCATATCTTTTTTATTCAAATAAAATATTTTTAAAAAATTATATCATATAACAAGTAAATAAATTATATAGATGATGTATGTTTGTTGAAAGGTTCATTTCTTGATGAAATGATTACTGAAGTATACACATTTACCATAATTACATTTTCTTTTCCATACTAAAGCTCACAATAACTTGTATTTTTGGAAAATATTAAAAATAAAACGAATAAATAGTTAAAACTTGCAACTCAACTAGAAGCGACAACCTGCAGAACTTTATGAATTTTATGCAGAAACATACATTACATGGTATAATTAGAAAAAAATATGGATTGAATTAAAGTAAATAATTAAAGGATTGTATATAACACCTAATTATTAGTCTCAACTACGTATTAATATGTAATACACATTTACATGTTTTTATTTATATACCTCTTTGATATGTAGGTTGCCTTTTTTTCTCAATAAATGAATTTAATCTTTATTAATCTGAATTCCAACATAAAAAAAATTCCGTACTTAGAAAAATTCCCCATCTAGCCGTTGTGCCCTCCAGAAAAAAATCCTAGATCCACCCTTGGTTTCTAGGAGATTGACTGACTGTACAGGAAGATTATTTGTTCTAGATCACGCTCAACCACCAATTTTTTTTTATTTTACCCCTATGATGGGTATCTACTTTATAGAAATTGGATGAGCCCCAGAATTATTTTATAAATAATTTAACTGGCAGATTTTAATTTGACTGTTTGTTTTTTTTAACTGCATTTCCATACATACAGCTTATAGGAAAATCCAGGCAAAAATTGTTAACATTCATTTTTTACAAAAAACATTAGTTGTTTCTTCTGGTTTAGAACGGACTAGTCAGTGTCACCGACACGGTCTAAACCTGAAGAAACGGCTAATGTTTTTTGTATAAATAGTGGCCGTGGAAACTTAAAAGAGTATTCATTTTTTATTTTGAATTGTTAAAAGTTGTAGCTATTAAACTAGCATTCCTTTATTTTCAACTTTAATTCAATATCAAAGTACTGTAAAAAAAAAAAAAATGGCTAACTCCTAACTTACCAGGTTTAAGAATAACATTTTTATCCATCTTCAATTTCATTTTAAAGATCAATATTTCCTAGATTCCTTGTATTATTCTTCTTTAAAATTAATACTCCTAGAAAAAATGGATATTTTTTATGTAATATAATGAATAACTAATAGAAATATTTATCAAATAGAAATAATTTATTTTAGACTTACCTCACTAAGATGAAATAAAAGGAAAGCAGTTTCACCAACTTCAAAAAACAAATGCAACTAACTACTCAGTTTTGGCTTTTTAAGATGAATTAAGAATGAAACAAATGAGATTATGAGCCCTTTTAAAATAAAAAAATTGATTGACATGAGGTATGATTTATTGTATAATTTTCTTTTAAATTAATGAAGGATAATAAATGATTTTAAATACATTTTTCAAGAAAAGTCAAATAATTAATCAAAGGAAATAATACTATAACAAAACAAGTAGTGCCATCTATTGGAAGGTGTAGGAAGTGTTAAGGGTTACGTGGCCCGCCCTTTCCGTTTGTTGACAGCTGTAGTACAGGTTTTAGTTAGGTTACAAGTCTCGTGTTTTATTTTGTAAATTGTATTTTTTTTAAATTTATTAATTCATATATATTTTTGAAAAAAAATACAAAAGATATATTATCGTATCAGTTATACTCTCGAGGTGATGATAATATATGCACAAATTGTGAGGACCAACGATGGTTTGCCCTTGTCAGCTAACACAGATTTCAACGATGTTCTCAATCAAAGTATTAAAGACAGCAAGAAATATGTAAAAATGTTGGCATACAAGTCGCCACAGTTACCAGAAAAATGTTCCCTGTATTTAGGAAATGTTTCTATTTAGTGAGTTTAGTTCAGTATTAATTTGTAATTGTCATGAATCTGTTTTTAAAAATTAAAATATCAATTTTTCAGCCTTACATCTTGTCTGGGAATTTCTTATGTTGTTATGACTGAACCCCATTACCCTCCATCTTTAGCATATAGTTTTTTGAAGGAATTAATGATTGAATTTGCTCAAAGGTATAGTCAATCAAGAGTTAGCAATGCAAGGCGGCCTTATGAATTTATCGAATTTGGTCAGTATTCCTCTAATCACATGTTTATCAGTATCTCATAACATATTGGCGATTATTTTTATCCTACAGTCTTTTACCCTTCATCTGTAATCATATTCCAGATAATGTTATACATAAAACAAGGCTATCTTTTAATAAGCCTCAAAATTTGATGTCTCGACTGAATTTGGCTGATGTAGAAACAGAATTAAGACTCCGACCACCTCGTCAATTGTCCCTGGCAGATATCGAACCCGTACGAAATGGCTATAGACCGAAACCAGCCCTTCATTTAGGAGGTATATATTGATCCAAACCATTTATACAAACTTAAATTCCTTACATTCAATTAGTTAACCTTATTAAGGTATCAGTTCCGCAGGTTGTCACTTCGAGTTAAATCACAGCAAGTTTTAACTTTTTATTCATCTACTTTTTAATGTTCTCGAATATAAAAATAATTTTATTACTGACTATATATATATATATATATATATAGAAGAACAGACTTCGTCATATTGTTTAGATTATATCATCGTCTGTACTTCAGAATGTTTGTTGATTTTGTTGATTTTTCGATGAAATGAATACCAAATTATACACATTTCCTATAATTTTTCTAAGGATTGTTTGGTCAAAGTGAAAAATATATAAAGAACCAATAAAAGACTAGTTCACATTTTCTTTATTAATTGAAAATTTAAATAATTTCTTAAATAAACTTATCACAAATATTTTTATTCCCTTTGAATTATTTAAATTTTAAAATAAATTAGTCATTAAACTCTGTGTATCTTGCTGTTTAGCCATTTTATGATATATAGTTTATGATATCGCATTCAATAACAGTTGTTGCTTTAACCGCACAAATATTTTTTCATTTATTTTATTTCTCAAATTATCATAAGTATTAATAGCTTAATGGATGAGGAGTGGCTCAGTGGTAGAAATTTTTAACATTTAGTGGTAGAGCACTGAGTTGCCATGCCGGAAATCCTGGTTCAAATCCCGCTGCAGGCCAAGACTTTTATTTAGTCTGTTTGCAGCCGAAGATGGATCAAATAGGAACTAGGACCCTCCTGGGGCTCACCCAGCCTTTATATAGTATTATAAAAATAGGGTACCCAAAATAAGTGGTGAAAATCTGGCGGTTGACCGTGATCTAGGACAAGTCACCTCCTTGCAGAACCGTTGTCCATAAAATAGTACAGTCTCTACCATGTACTGAACCCCCAGACCCTTCAAGGGTTGTAGTGGTACAGGTTTTTTTTTTTTTATTGCTTAATATTAATAAATCTATATGAATATAATATTAAGAAGATTGGATGTAGTAATTGGTTGGGGGTGCGTGTGATTAATTTAAATTATACCGACTAAGGCATCAGTTGTGCAATCGCTTCTAGTTAAGTCACAACAAATTTTTATTCTTTTCTGTTTTAAAATTCTTGAAAATAAAAATAATCATGAGTTTTAGTATGAAAAAGAGTTTAATTATGGGAAATATATATATTTCAGTAGTCATTTCATAAAGAAATGAATGTTTCAACAAATATTTTGTAGTATAGATGATGATATGACCTATGCGTAAGTCGGGTTCATTAATCTTTATAGAGTCAGTAACATTTACTATATAAAGTCAGTAATATTATATTTATGTTCGAGAATATTAAGACGAAGAATATTTAAGAGAGAACGAATGAAAAGTTAAAACTTTTTGGGACTTAACTCGAAGAGACAATCTGCGGAACTAATACCCAGGATAATACATTGTTTGTTGTGTTTAGGGCATTATCAGGTCAGAGAAATGTACAGTCTGTGATCTAGGCAACTAAATGGTTATATTCTTAAAGGCATTAATTATTTTCTAATTATTATATATTTATTAATTTTAACATTTTCAACAGTCGGTCCGCCTCCAAAATTGCAGCCTATTTCACCGTTTGCCTGGGTTGCGATGCTCCTTTCTTTCCTCCTTATCTTGTTAGGATTTTATAGAGGAATCTCCGCTCTTCAGGTTTCAACTTTAGAGGTATGTATAAAAATATATATATTGGTTTCTACTTATCTTGACTGTTATGTAAATTATATTGTCTTTAGTTCTCGAGTTTAAGAAAGACTGAAACTCGAGAACTAAAACACAATATAATATATATATATATATATATATATATATATATATATATATATATATATATATATATATATATTGTAAAATACTTAATTAATATTTTGATTCATTGTAATCTCTCTTATTTCAGGAATTTGATGGACCAAGCCCTATTCATGGATTAGTTTACCTTTTAGAAAGTTTTTTCAGAATTTATCAGGTATGAATATTATTACCGTGGTATGAAGATTAGTTTACTATTTGTAATTTTATTTTTAGTAATTAATTATAATATCAGAACTATTTTTGGTATCTGCTCCGCAGGTTATCACTTCGATTTGAGTTATAAGTTTGAACTGTTTATTCTTTTAATTTTTATATTTTCCAAAAATACAAGTTATTCCGAGCTTTAGTATGGGAAAGAGAATGTAATTATGGTTCATGAGTAGATTTCGGTAATCATTTCATCAAGAAATTGAAGTTTCAACTACAGTTCAAAGTATAAATGATATATGTTCGTTGAAGCATTCATTTTTAAATGAAGTGATTACCAAAATATACACATTCTCTTTTTCATATTATAGCTCATGATAATTTGTATTTTTGGAAAATATTTAATGGGAAATGAATGAAAATTGAATTGAAGCAACACCTTGCGGACAACAAAAATGTGGAATAATTTCCATATTTTTTGTTATGAAGTAATTTATTTTTGTAATTTCTAATTTGAAAGAATAGAAAATTAAATTATCCCCTCAATAGGTATGAACAATCTTAGGCAAGATGAAAACTTTTGAGTGTTGATATTATGGACAATAGCAATGTCGATATTGGTTCTAGCAATTAGGAATGATTTTCGGGAATGTATAGACAGCATACTAGGAGTTTGCAAGCTGGTGGAAAAATAGTGAGAAATAGATTATACACTAGGCTGGAATAGCAGAGTCTCTGAATCCGATATAATGTTCTGCCGTTTATCAAAAAATAATTGATCATACAGTTCAATAATGAATCTTATGCCATCTCAACTATGAACAAATCTTACATTAAGATGATACAGTGTCCAAGAGGAATACAGAGTCCAAGGGATGTCTCATGGGAGACATTGAGGAAATCTTACTTGCAGGTAAAGGAAACACTTCTAAAATGCCCTTTATAAAGAATATGTAAAAAAGGAAGTATGCAGTATAAGTAGAAGGAAGAATGCATAGTCGTGTGTCGATTTTCTAAATGACATGAGGAAGAAGTTGAGGTGGCCATCTTAAAGCTATATTTATGGGTACATAAAAGAGCTTTATAATCTCGTTCTTAAACTGTGGTAAAAAGAAAGAATGCCTGAACTTTAGAGATGAGATGTTCTTTAGTGACAAAATAAGATAAGTAATCAGATTGAGGATAATAGTTACAAAAAAATCGTTCTTAGTGTGATTTTTCTTTAAAACTTTCAATTAATTTTCAAACAACCAAAGGACGACCAAATCAAGTCTTAATTGTTTCTCGTGGTTTGACAGATATTAATAAATATTTATTTCCAAACAAAAGAAAGCAAAATGGTCATAGGATCTAAAATGCTAATAAATACAGGACTACTACAAATATTACCAGAAGGAAAAATCGAATTCGTCATTATTTTTTTTTTAATCGTAGTAAAATTAAATTTGATATTACTCTTGTGTACATTGAAATAAGGTTTTTAAAGTAATGACAAAAATTGTAAGTGAGTGATTATTAATGTCAAACATTATAACGCTTATCCATTACTTTTATATTGTACTATTTAAACTTCGCAGATCTTCCTTCCTCTGAAAGGGTTGTAATAAAAACAAACAGAGAATCATTATATTATAGATGTAAGAGAAATTATTTTATTTTTTTATTAATTGTTATAATTTTAAATATTTTTATTTTGAAGAGAAAAGATATCCCCAGGGCCGGGATTCGAACCCGGTTCTCCCACATTTCTGCCATGTTGCTCTACCAACCGTGCTATCCTAGTTCGTGCCTCGGGTCGTACAAATCCATTCTCTTCACTTATCCCGTGTTCTCGCAATTTGCGATGTATACAAGGGAAAGAATGTTCATTGAACATTACTTTTAATTAGGATCTTGTTGACTTATGTCATTATATATTATTATAATTTATTTTATTTAATTTTTGTATTAATTGTTATAATTTCAAATATTTTTTTAATATATTCTATACATGCGATTCTATACATCGCAAATTGCGAGTATATGGGATCAGTGAAGAGAATGGATATGCCTGACCGAGGTACGAACCAGGATAGCTCAGTTGGTAGAGCACTACAACGGAAATGTGGGAGACCTGGGTTCGAATCCCGGCCTTGGGCATATCTTTTCTCTTCAAAATGAAAATAAGAGAAATTAAATCTAAACATAAAATATTCAATTAACTTGATGATTCAGATTAATTTTCCTGCAATATTTGATTTATAGCTTATATTGCACCATTTTAATTGGGTAAAATATTGTAGCTTCAGGAAGCCCAGTTTAGGTTTGACTGAACTCGTATGAAGCTTCATTTACATTCTTAAACATGAACAATGGTAGTAATTAATTACATTCTTAAACATGAACAATGGTAGTAATTAATTACATTTATATAATTAGTATGGTAATTTGTTTCATTCATATTTATTAACCCTGTCGTCTGCTAATATTATTTTACATATTCCCTCATATTAAATGTCATTCATATTTTCAATCTGATCTGATGAACCCAATAGCTTATTTATTTCAGTTATACCTGTTGGCGTATAATTCAAAATATCGAACTGTAGAAAGCTGGGCGAGTGCGGTGGTGCTATTGTTGTGTATATTTTTTCTCTGGGAATTACGTGATCCTTCTCAGCATGCTGTCTTCGTCGTTTCTACTCTTCTAACCCTAGCTGCTACTCACTTTCGAGAACTCCAACCGATTCTGCCCGACTATCATGTATAATAGTAATTATAATGTTTAAGTATAAAATCAAAAAAAATTATTTATTATGTACCCAGTGTAAAAAGTTATCATAATTAATTTGATATAAACTTTTTTAAATAAAGAAAAAAAAAGTTTTGAGAGAAGAATCAAATTTGACTGCATTTTTACTTAGTTGATAAAATATCAACTTCATTTTTATACAACTGAGGAAACCTGATCTAAGTCATTTGTGTGTTTTTTTATTAGTATTAAATCAAAGAAAAAATATAATACATGAATATATTTTTATAAATAAAATATACATTTAGTTGACCAATTTTTTTATTTCCTTTTATTATTTAATACTTGGGGCGACCCTCCTGTCCGAACAGCAGAGGGCCAACCTCCATTTTTACAAATAATACAACATTAATTTAATTATACGATAGTTGGTACTCAATGTTCTAGTAGAGCTACCCTGATATTATTCTAGTAATTCAAATTCAGTTTAATATTTATTTTGTACCCCCCCCCCCTCCCAGTAAGCCTATTAAATAAATGAATACCCACTTTGTATCATTTCGAGAAATCAAGTATTTTGCTTTGAATAAAATGATTAAATGTGTTATTTATTTTTAGGTTTGTTTTATAGATTAAAAAAAATTATAGTTTATAAGAAAAATGGCTTAATCTTTTTTCACTGCTTTCTCTTTGTTGAAATAACAGTCCTAGGATTGAAACATTGGAAAAATATATAGGTTATTTAATTTTTTATGCCAAGTCTAGGAAGACATGGCAGGATATGGCCTTAATGAAGAAGATGTATTTGACAGGAAGACCTGGAAACAAATTTGATCGGAGAAAGTTTTTTTAAATGGAAGCAACCCTTTTTTTCCATTTAAATTCAAAAAAAGGGCAATTTTTAACAACTCAAAGAAGTTGAAAATAGTGGCTTGTGATTTGTCAATTTTTTAAAATATTGATTGAAGGATAAATTGGTCTAGGGGTGCAGTCAATGATAACACCAAATAAGAAAAACTTATTGTTTACTAATGCAAGCATTTCGGCATGCACAGTATATGTACAAAAATGGCCGAAACGTTTGCACTAGTTAACAATATGTTTTTCTTATTTGATGCTATTATTGACTGCACCCCAAGACCAATTTATCCTTCATTAAAATATTCCAGTCAACTATTTTCCTCTCTAACAAAAATATTTATTTTTAATTAAAATTATAACTTTTTGAGTTTTAGGCAGATAAATTTTTCTTGATTATAAGTTAACTTTTTCTCCGTTGTATATTACATTCACATGGAAAGTTAATAGAATTTAAATAAAAATATTTAGTTAAGTTTCAGTAAAATCTTAGTTCCAAAACAGTGTAAATTCAATTACCAAGCCTCAAAAATTAACTTTAATGATTAGGGAATTAAAATAATCAATTTAATTGTAAATGCAGATAGAATTTATGAACATGTGAAACTCAATTACAATTGAAAGAATAATTGCAGTTAGTAAAACCATGACAGAAATTATCATTGAATTTATCATTATATAATTTCAAAACTTTATCAACATGTAAGTGATGAATAATGTTATTAGAAATTTTGCCAAAACCTCTATTTGTCCCACATGTCTGTCTGATGTAATCGACGGTGCACACTTACGACATTACATCGGTCTGAGAGATGTTCCAAATAATAATGAAGAAGCTTTTCTGCATTGGGAGACTCGTCAGCATATGTCAGAAATGCCATGTGCTGGCATTGTATAAATAAAATGGATATTGTTTGAATGAAGATCTGAATAAGTATCTGACTGTTACCACATGATACAGATGTAGGTAGAGTGTAAGCTTTATCTTTAAGAAATGATATTTTAAAACAACTTTTTTCTTATTTTATTCATCGTAATTATTAAAGCTAAAACTAGTTTTATTTAAAATTATTGTAGCTATTAACTTTTGCTGTTCTAAGGTCATATTACCAAGTTAAGTTAAGTATGTTAAGACATTAATAGTTCAAGTTACAATTAAGAACCAATTTCTACTGAATAAGACTTAGCATTTTAATATGAGCGAGCATAGTATAAATAAGCTGTATTCGACAAGTTAATAAAAAAAAAACAATCAATTTAAATTATCCCTCAACTTAAACAGATCCATTGGGTATTTTTTTTTAGTTTTTACTTGACCTTACAGTGTGGAGAAAAAATGGTTGGGTGGAGGTAAAAATAACAAAAAACAATTCCTTAAATAGTGAAAACATTTATTAGAAACCGACATTTTGACTCCTGTTGCACGTTTTCTTCAGAGTTCATTGGTCAGATTGGGAGTCATTATTTCCAATTCATGTAACCTTACACCTTAAAGGTGGGTTTGAACAATTTAGGTTTTCATAAATAGTTTCAATGTTAAAAGGATTATTTTTTTCCACAAGGATTTATATTATCCACCCAGACCATTTTCTTCTCTTTATTTTTTTAGCAATCCTTGAACAGTGGAAGTCAACAGAAATAGTAATTATGGATACCATAAAGTCCAGGCATTAATAACTCCAATTCTATAATACTGTTGGGTTGAAAGCAGTTAGTTACCACGAATCTCCCTAGATAGCGCAAGTGCTGTGCTGTGAATGCGAACTGTTGTGCCAAAAGAAATTTTAAGTTATCTGGCACCTGTTTTGAAACTTCTTCGCTTTTGCAAAAAAGCAAAAAGGGTCACCTTTGGTGTAGTTGTTTTGCATAACAAACTTCTAAAAATAAAAATCCTAATAACAAAAATAAAAATTATTTACTTTTTCCTGTTGTGCTTTTTTTAGTTTGATGAGTGTATGTTGAATTTTCAAATTCTCCAGTATTTATTAGCTGTTTTTACCTTATCCAGCCTAGGTCCAGTAACCTTCCTAATGATTCATTAGTTGCATTTGAGTCTTGGAGGTGGTGGGATGCTTCTTGGGTGCATTATTCATATTTTGTTTTGTGTTTGTTCTTTTTTTTTTAATTTATCTCTATCTACCCTGAGGATGCCTGAATAGGCGAAATATTGGACAGATATTTCAATTTCTGTTTTAGCTTGGAGACTAAATGGCTTTTCGTTGGGATTTTTTCCACGGTCTTAACATTTATGTTAGGTCTCTTTTCATTGTTCAATATTTTCGGTTTTGCCGTTCTTCACAGGGGACGTAACATCGTGATCTCGATCCTGAGCTGTGTGAGGTACTCGTTAAAGTTCCCAATCCTAATTATGACTGGAAAGGCAATATTTTGCGATGGCATTGTCTGATAAGCTATAGCAGCATAAAGTTGTGTTAAAGAAATAAACAACACATTAGTTAGTTATCAAGATTTCCCTTGCATTTGTACCAAAAGAAGTTTTAAAAAACTTGTGCACCCATTTAAAAACTTCCTTGATTTGATCTGATAAAACAATTCAAAATTTAAGCTGAGGATGGGCATTATATCATCGATACTAATGCAAAGTACCGAAAGAGAACAACACCACTTTTTAGAAGAGTGAAAAAATTGTTTCAAGGTTCATTCAAAATCAGTCCTTATCGTCAAACGTATTTTACCTGCCATTGTAAGTTGTTTTTGTGCCTAGTGAATTATTCTAATTGAATTTTATATCAATTATGAATTCTAAAGCAATCGCTATAAACCGAAAAACAAAAAATATGTCTTAGGTACTTACAATACTACGCATTTTTTTGACGATATGGATAAATGGCTAAATATTATCTTCAAACGATTCACCGAATTTCTCCTCAGTACTTTAACCAGTTCCTCGATTACTGATCGAAAAATAAAACCATTAATATTTCTACACGGTTTCTTTTTGATTACTAGTCCTTTTAGGACCTTATTCTCTTTGGTTATCTCGTTCCTAAACCCAGTTCCCTCTTTATCGCGTTCTTCCCACTTAACCACACATATCCTTATGAGCTGTATGTGGGTCTCCTCATATCTACAGCTCCTCGATACAAAAATACCAGACAATGACATGAGTATGCATTCAATGGATATGCAGCTTTTAAAGTGTTCGTACATCTCGACATTTATTGGTTTGTGTCGTAGTCTTGCTAGATATTTCCCGTTCCTTATCCATATTAGCTGCATAGCAATAATTATATAGCTGATAATGAGTGCTAAATTAAACGTAATTAAAATTTAAAAGATATATATTCACACGCAAGCTATGTCCTCTTTTTTTTTATCATTAGTAGTAGGTGCCATTATTTGGAGAAATGAAGAGGATATATAGTTTCACTTTAGCACTTGCTACGACAATTTTCCTAATCGTATCTGAAGTTGCTGAAGGTATTGATAATTTATTTTTGGACTTTAAAAAAAGTGTTTAGTGATATAATATTTTATAGGTGTTGCCAAGCAACGAATCTATGAAATGTTTTTTTTTTGCCCTAGCCGGGATTCGAACCCGGGTCTTCTGCATCTCTGTCGCAGTGCTCTAAACCACTGAGCTACCTGGAGCTACCTCTAAAACCGTTTAGATCACTGCGACGGTGACGTAGATGACCGGGGTTCGATTCCCGACCAGGGCAAATCTTTTCTCTTCAAACCAAAAATATTTACCATAAAAATAACAATGAATAAAACTTAATCTATGAAATACTTTGTCCTATTCGATCAGTTAAGTATTTTTTTTTAAATTGGCAAATCCCAAATCCACTGTCCCAGACTTATTTAAACAGCAACACGAAATTTTGTGCTGATTTTGATTACCGGAAGTGGATTACTTTTTATCGGTTTGATGACTTTATTTGATTTTTGAAAATTTTATGAAAAATCTCTCTCTTCTGGTGAACAACTTACAATTGTTTAATTAATATTCAACATTTTGATATTAATTCAAATAACAACAACAACAATTTTGCTAGAAGCTCATACTTAGAATAAGTATCAACCATGATATTTTATGAAGTAATCGTACCAATATATTTCTCTCTATTATATAGATAATTTTTTAGTGATGCAATATTATAAAATTTAGCTGCAATTTTGCATGATTTTGGATGACATAGGGATGTCGGTATCAATATAAATCGTATCGATATTTTTTAATCTACGGAACTAGTAGTTCGATTTATGGAAAAAAAAAATTGTTTAGTTTTGATAGAAGTTTCAAAGGTAATAATTATTTTCAAGAGAAAGAAAATTAATGGAGACATTAATACGGAACACAAGTATCTAGCAATAGCAACTAACAACCTTAGGATTTTTAAAGAGAGTAAAAAATCTTTGGTTATACCGTCCTTCGGAAAGAACGTAAAACAGCGGGCCCGAGCATGTGCGGTCTCGTTAAAGATCGCTGTCCTAATAATAACAGAGTAGGCGAAATTTAGAACTCCCACTGTAGCATCGTCCGATTAGCCATTGCAGCATAATGTTAAGATAAATAAAATAAACAAACAACCAAAACAAGATGTACTAAGTAACATGAACCAATAAATGTTTTTGCTACTCAAATCCGTCATAAAATCTATCGGTTTTCGATACTAAAAATTGAATTTGGTAATTACCGGACATTAATACGTTTTTATTATATATTTTTCCTAAATCCCAAGAGTGATTTAGACAAAAAAAATTACATAGGAAATAAAAAACATCGCCTAGTTTTATACCACCTTCAAATCCTCGTTACTTATAGCAACTGTTGACACAAGAAGCTTTAAAATTAAAGATTATTTTATTTCAATATTTTAGGAACAGAGGATCAAAATTCGTCAACTAGTTCTGTTCAAAATGAAAGCGATGTGGCGATATCAGAGGCAGACATTGTATTTAAAGCATATAATAGGTAAGGGCATTTATGTGTGTGTATATTTATTATAATGGTTCAAATTGTTAACCGAATAGAAATTATAATATTTTACAGCAAAAATCGTGAGGGAATCTTATTATCATTTAACTCTACAGAAATTGAGTTAAAATCTATTTTGCTGCAAAACGTACCAACAGTATTTCTGACCCATGGCTGGTTGGGTTCCGAAAATGGAACCTATCTTATTGATATCAAAGAAGGTATGGTTTATCCTTATATATTAATATTAAGATTGACATTTTAGGGTTTATTTTTAAATAATCTACTTATAAGATTTAATATATTTTGCTCATTTGCTGCAAAGTAACTGTAATACAGACAGTTAATAAGCATTGAAATATACAACAAGGGGTATAATCACTCCTATTATCTATAGTATGCAATATTTTGGACTTATCTTTCAGTTTTCCTGTGTCCTCAATAGTATTTTTTTTTACTCCGGTTTATATTTTTTATTTATTGTTTTTTTTAAATAAGTGGGTTAGCTTAGTGTGTCGAGGGCTGAGTTGTTATGTGTAAGGTGCCGGGTTCAAATCCAGCTGTGGTGGATTAATTATTTAGGATCCTGTGGGATCTGCAATCCCTTCAGGGGCTCACCCAGTCTCTATAAAGCGGATACCTTTAATTGGTGGAATAACCTGGTGGTTGAGTGTGATCTCGACCAAATCTCTTCCATGTACTACCTCATATAACCGGCTTGGAAACAATGCAGTCTCTAACTTGCGAAGCATTCATGACTACTTGTTCTTCCTGTTCTTCCCATACTCCTTCATTCCTTCACTAAAGACCCTCTTCCTTTCTTCGGTCCACTTTGTTCTTTAGGCTGTAGATACTGTCTTCTCTGGCATCACTTCCCGCTTGTATACCTTGTGTCCGTAATATTTTCTGAGTCTAGGGTTAGTAGTCTTCCACCGCTGTACGTATATTTCCTAAATACATTTATTTTGTCATTTCAGCATATTTGAAAAAGTTTGATATGAATATGATCATTGTGGGCTGGAGTAAAGTATCACGCAACGAATACGTGCTGGCTACTTTTGGGGTAGCGGAAGTTGGAGCTATAGTTGGGCGGATGTTGAGCAAACTGTTACAACATGGCTTGATCGAGCTTGATCAAGTTCACCTTGTAGGTCATAGTCTCGGAGCGCACGTCATGGGCAATGCTGGCAGTTACGTTAGAGATTCTGGTCATGGAAAAGTCAAAAGGATCACAGGTATATGACTAATTTAATTATAACATTCATAATACATCATAATCTATATCTATACATATTATAAAACAAAGTCCTTAGTCGCGCTTGTTCCCGTTAAACTCAATAACTACTGTACTAATTTTCATGCGGTTTTCCCCAATAGATAGGGTGGTTCACCAGGAAGGTTTAGGTGTATAATTTGTCCAGCTTTTGTGTAAATGGGTTGGAATATAACGGTAATTGTTGGAATTGTTGAAAAATGTATAGCCTCCTGGGAGGTTTCATAGAAGACGATGCCTAATTCCTTTGTCACAAAATGAAACAATGGATGGTGGAATATTCCTCTTTTATAGATCTACAAAAAATTCAGTGATAGCATATATCTAGCTTTTAAGGATAGCTTATTATACCCTAATTAATTTTTTAAAAAATATTTTATATCTTTTCTCTTCAAAATAAAAATATTTAAAAATAATCACCATCAAAAGAGCAATAAATAAAAATAAATTATAATATTGTTACGGGCTACTGGGTATTAAAAATGAATTAAGCTATTCCTTAATCAAAGATACTAATATTTATTTACAAAAGTGATAAAAGAATGCAATTAATCTATTAACAATTACTAACAAAGAAACTAAACAAAGAAATTACTAACAAATAGATTATTAACTGAAATAAATTTACAATAACAATATTTTAGATATTTATAATCTAGGCCTAACTTCTATTTAATTATTACAATAATATAAGATATTATTATTACTAAATAGCTTAACTATTTACATAAGCTTGTACAAAGCACATAAAATTACAACTGCTACTTAACTAATTAATTACTACTAATTAACACTTACAGTTCTCTAATTAAAGTCCACCGACCGTAAGAATCTCTGAATATAACAAACTTTCACACAATTACACTCACAAGCTGTCACTGACTTATTACTCTGGCTTATCACTTATCACTTTTCCGATGTTAACCGTACCGTGTGCTTAAACACTCTGCCTCTACTCGCGCCGAGCTCCTGTTTATATACAGAATGACAGATCTAGATCATACGCGACGGATCGCGAAGTTTCCGGAAAGGCCCTCTTTCATCTCTGCCGACAAGGGGGCTTTGTTCTCTTCCAGGAATCGCCAATTCCCGCGCTCGTAACAATATAAAACTTACGTAAGTCAACAAGATACCAATTAGGGTAACATTCTTCCCCGTGGGGAATTGCGAGAACATGGGGATATAGGATCGGTGAAGAGATGGATTTGTCTGGCTTAGATACGACCCCTGGTAGCTCAGTGGTAAGAGCACTGCACTAGAGATGCAGACGACCCGGATTGGAATCCCGGCCAGGACAAATCTTTTCTCTTCAAAATAAAAGTAATATATTGATGTTGTCAAAACTCGTGTTGCCGTAAATCGAAGAAGATTGCTTGGATAAAAAGTCGGTTAAAAACCATAGATGATTCTCCTAGGTCTCTCACGTAAAAACCTTGGTACAATCAATAGGAAAATGGGTACTCTTGATCTGGCGGTCGAATGTGTTCTAGACCAAATTACATAACTGCTCAACCGTTTGCTTATAAACAGTAGTTTATACATGTACAGGTCCCGAGGCTCTTCAAAGGTCTTAGCGATACAAGATTTTGTTAATTACTCCTTTGAAGTATAATAAGTTTATATACATTTCTGATAATATTGAACGTTGCTGGATTAGGTTTGGACCCAGCCAAACCAGGCTATGAAGGTGTAAGAGATGAGAGTACCATGCTTGATAGCGAAGATGGACAGTTCGTCGACGTCATCCATACCAACGCAGGAGTATTTGGATACGTCAATGAACTCGGTCATGTAGACTTCTATCCAAATGGTGGCTATTTCCAGCCTGTTTGCTATACATCAACTAACAGTAAATTGGCCATTTTCACTTTCATTTTTATGTTTCTGCATCTACGTTTCATCCATTCATTCAATCATTCGTTCTTTAATTAGTTTACTGATTCATTGTACGAATCATTTAATTCAATATTTTATTCACTGATTCATATACACATTCATTCACTCATACATTTTCACATTCCTTCATTCATTTACTCATTCACTCATTCATTCCTTCACTCATTCTCTTGTTCATTCTCACATTTTTTTACCCATACACTCGAACATCCCTCTCTACTAATTCACTCATTCGTTTACTCATCCATTCACAACTAACACTTATTTATGTACTCATTCATCCATTCCTTCGTTCATTCACTTAATAACACTTTCACTCATTGATTTACTCATTCACACACCCCTTTACTTTTTCACTCATTCGTTTACCAATTCATTCGCCCCATCCTTTTCTCATTTGTTCATTTACTCATTCACTCATCCATCCACTCATTCACTCACTCACCCACTTCTTTCCTCACTCACACCCTTACTCACTCTCTCATTGCAGCTTTCATTCGCAAAGCGTTGTTTTAAATTTTAAGTGTAAAATGGATCTTCGAGAAAAAAAATCTGCTTCCAGTCAATTATTTTATTGTTTTATAAAACAAAACGTTTCGACACTATGGTGTCATTTTCAATTATTTCTTTTTCTGCATTCCTTAACTTTAAATAAAATAACAATAATTACAATACTATAAAAAATTTAACATAAATGTCCACAAAGATAACATACTATAAGTACAAATACCTGGAAAGTCCGTACTTTTAAAAATAATTTTTAAGGAGATCTCTAGTCCTCCATAGTATTTATAGTATTTATTTAAAGTTAAGGAATGTAGAAAAAGAAATAATTGAAAATGACACCATAGTGTCGAAACGTTTTGTTTTATAAAACAATAAAATAATTGACTGGAAGCAGATTTTTTTTCTCGAAGATGAAATTTACAATAAATCCAGTTGAAAAAAATGAAAAAAATTATAAGAATGTATAAAATGGAATAAATAGTTAAAACCGGAAATATTTCAAAATAAAATTATTTAAAACCATTTAGCACTAGTAATATTCTACAAGTTACTTATTACATGTTTCAGTCTTCTGCAGTCACCTTAAGGCATTTGAATATTTTAGAAAGAGTATTGAAAATGAAACCGCATTCCCTTCTGTACAATGTGACTCTTTTTTAAAATATACAATGAATCAATGTGAAAGCGAACAAGTTATATTTATGGGACAACCTACACCATCCAGGTAAAAAGAAAAATCAACATATAAATAATTTAAATATTTTAATTATTCTGTTGCAGTACAGTATAGCGTCGTTTATCCAAACTAATGTTGATCTGGGAATGGTTATGATAATCAAAAGTTCAGTTAATCAGAATTCACATAAAAAAAAAAAGGAAAATGCTAAATCGCCATGGTTTTATAAAAAAAAAAATCAATATTTTATTGTATAATACGCTAGTTAAACAAATAAATTTGTAAAGAAATTAGTTATATTAGTTTGCTTAAATCTTGACTTCCTTCTTCGTGGCAGCAGTCTCTAATCGTTTTAAGTATAGTAGGAAGAATTGAATAATAGTTCCAGAAAATCAAATTTGAAAAAAGTACTCTTAAAACTTATTTTCTATGAATATAGAATGAATAGCAATTTAACAGAGAGAGAGTAAAAAGGTGAACGTGGAGGGAAAACAATACGAGTTATAACTATACGGGCACCGAGTTATTAGATATAAACCATATAAACATATATAGACAGACATGCACCACACACAACTACCATCCACTCACAACAACAGAACGATTCTAACAGGATCAATGGCTGAACACAAAAGGATGCAAGAGTACATGCCAACATAATCTTAACGGTGTGTTGTTTGTGTGTAATACAATATAGATTAAATACAAAAGAGGAATTACTTCAACACACCCTCCTAATTCCGCATTACACAATACAAATAAAATGCATACAAGGAATTATTTCAACATACCATTGTCAACTTTTCCTTGGATCATTTCCGGGAAGCCAGTTCGGACAATTGACGTACGTATAATTGACGCTCTACTGTATTATATTTTTAGAAGGCAGAATAAATAATATTTTTCATAGTAATTATTAATTCATTCGATATTTTAAAGCTATCTAAATTATTAACACTCCTATTTTTTTTTTCAGCGCACGAGGCACATTCTACTTGCAAACAAATTACTAATTGAACAATGGAAGAGATATCATGATAAATGGTTCATTTAAATAATCGGAAATTTAATTATAGCGTTGATTATTATTTTGATAGCTATAAGACATGCCTACATGAATTTATTGTTAGCGATGTACAATTTCACATTTATATAAGAAGCCCTAAAATCTTCAAGCACTGAGAAATCAAGAGAAATTCATGATTGTTTTTTAAGTTACTTCTGTGTAATCTGTTAATTTTCTAAAAATGTATTTGCCAGGATGATATACTAATTTATAATCTACTTCAAGTAACCATTTACAGTTTTTTGTGACGGTAAAAAATAATATTCTTTGCTATCACAATATGTAAAAACTTAACATGACTTTTAAAAAGTTAACTTAACTTAAATTTCCTTACTTATATTTTCTATTTTCTATTTCTATTTTATTTTTCTACTTTTCATTCACGATATTTCTTATCGTTTGCTTTGCTTTCTACATAATTTTTCCATTATTTATTATTTGGCATCACATTTTGTTACAAATTTCTTTCAGTTTTCTTGTATTAACTCTCTACTAGTCTATTATTATACATGTTATATTTTATCTGTATTAAACTAGGTTTTACATACCTGTACATCTCTCTTATATATCACCTTGTTATGCCTATATTTTTTCTCTTTGTATTTTATTTGCATTATCACCTTTCTGTACATTTATTCTTAGATAATTTTTATTCATATTATTCCTTCACTATTTTGTTCAACTTTTCTGTTACTCTACATTATTATATTATCATTTTCTTGGTACTGCAATGTAATTTTATTGTTATTTTGTTTTGTCTGTTTTCTCTCACAGCCCTGAAGATGACTTACAATGTAGGTTGAAACGTCGGCACACAATAAATAAATATTGCACTTATTATGATGTTTTAATTGACTGCACCCCCAACTATCTCTAACCTTACAGTAAAAAGTTACTTTATGCGACTAAATATTTCAAAGTGTAATATGAAAATGACAAATAAAAATATGTATCATCAATTAATTAATCTATCTATCTCCAAGGGGACGATCCTCCTCAACACAGACTTCGGGTGCCCTTCTCCATCTTTGACGTCCAACAAACGAAGGCAGTCTTCAACATCTTGCAGGCAACGTGGTCTATGTCTACCTCTGTTTCTTCTTCCTCCCGGATGTCCCTCCTTTATCATCTAATAGCGGAAACAACTTCCGGTGTCTCATAGAGGTTTCTCATTTCCTCATTGGTCTTCTTCCCCCACTACTCCCTTTTCTTTATATAAACATAAATTCTTCTGATGATTTTCATCTCCCTTTGATATTTATGATACATATTTAATAAGCTTTCATCATTAAGGATCAGCGTCCAGGCATCGCTTCCAAGCTAGACCACTTGTTGTAGGACTATAAGGACTTTATTTAAAAGGCACTGGATATATCTCGATTTCGAAGAATTTTCATCAATGACCAATTGCTATATTACCAGCTGTTATCGTTGCCTTAATTTTTTTTTTACCATCAGTAGATTTACTACGGAGTGGCTCAGTGGTAGAGCGCTGAATTCCTGTGCCGAAGGTTCAAATCCGACTGCTAACAGATTTTATTCAATCGGTTAACAGCCGGGAATCGATTATTTGGGATCTGGAACCCTCCAGGTGCTCAGCCTGCCTCTATATCAAAAATAAAGAAAAATCTGGCGGCTTAGCGTGATTTAGGACAAGTCACTTCCCTGCCTAACCGTTTTCCTTTATCTAGTTTCGGTTGAGTGTGATCTCGGCCAAAATTGTTCCATTATCTATAACGCAGGTTGACACTTCGAGTTGAGTTACAAGTTTTAACTGTTAATTCGTTTCATTTTTAATATTTTCCAAAAATACAAGTTATCATGACCTTTAGTTTGGAAAATAGAATGCAATCATGAGTGATGAGTAGATTTCGGTGATTATTTCATCAAGAAATAAACGTATCAAACCAGCATTCGCAGTATAGACGATATAAATTTGTTTAGATGTCCATTTCTGAATGTGTGCCCAAAATAAGGAGACAAATCTGGCGATTGACCGCGATCTCGGAAAAAATTGTTCCTGAATTAAAATATATTTAAAAAAATAGTTACCGAATCCTTTTTTTTAATATTGACGGATAGTGATTTTGTTTTTATCAGGACGTATGAGATCTTTAGATCCAAGTATATATCTGCAAGCTCTGTGAATAAGTAGTTAAGTCGAACTTTGCCTACAGAGAATTTCGTCCAGAGAGTAACTGGTTTGAGGGAAGCGGAATCGTGTCATTCTTTTAGTTTTGGGCTTGAAATGGAGTTGTAATATTGGTAATAACTACTTTTCAAGGCAGTGCCTGATAGTCTCTTAATCACAACGAAAATAACACAATTCAGCATCCTTAAGTACAATAAACTAATTTTGGAGAACATTCGACTTAACCACTTATTCACCGAGGCTGTAGATATATTATTATTATAAATATGTATATATAAATACATATCAAAGTGTTTATCGATAATCCATAACAAAGAGAAGATAACATGCTGTTGATATGTGATAGTCCTGTTAGTCCTTGAAGTACAGGCGTGATAAGTTATCAGTCGATCGAGTTGTGTGGAGGTTTCATAATTGTACTGTGATAATAAGTGCCAAGCCGGTTCTGGTACCAGTTTTTCTTTCAGTTTAGAATTAACCTCAATCCTCTCTTAGAATACTTTTCTTAAATTTTATTAGTTTCACTATATTTTTTAAAATAAAAACGAAATTGAAATGGCTTTAAACAAACTGGCAATCGACTCTCTTGCATTGGCTAACAAACGAGTTTTGATGAGGTTTGTGAAGTTTATTTTTCTTTATATTAAAAGTTAAGAGTATAAATTATCACCTTAATGAAAAAATATCTTATAGAGTTGACTTCAATGTACCTTTGAAAGAAGGAAAGATCACAAATAACCAGAGAATTGTTGCTGCCCTAGATTCAGTAAAGTATGCTCTGGAACAGAAAGCCAAAAGTGTTGTGCTTATGTCTCATTTAGGAAGACCTAATGGAAAAAAAGTTTCTAAGTATAGTTTGCAGCCAGTTGCGGATGAGCTTAAAAAGCTCTTGAACAGGTATAGGTAATGCCTGAACCTTCCCGATCCTTTTTCTCCATCTCTCCTCTTCCCGTTTTGTGTCAATTATAACATCATGAAGTTTTATGTTAATCGATCTTTGTTGCTGTTGCGTAGAGAAATTTTATTCTTGCCCGATTGTGTCGGACCAGAAGTGGAAAAAGCTTGTGAGAGTCCTAATGATGGAAGTGTTATACTTCTTGAAAATCTACGTTTCCATATTGAAGAAGAAGGAAAAGGAGAAGATGAATCTGGAAATAAAGTAAGTAAACTCATGATAATTCAATTGTTACTTTTGTTAAAATATGCTTTGAGTTATTCATATTTCATGTGATAACTTCTCGCCCCTTGGGTTTCGATATAACATATTTATTTAAGGTCCATGTATAGAATGAGATTGAGGTGAAATAGGATTTTCAATTTATAGATAATGTTATTTTTTGGGAGGGGAGCTGAGAATGTGAATCAATACTCTGATAATCTGTATGTTCTGGGTTTGAATCCTCCTGTTACAGATTAATCATTTATTCTGACTTAATACTTATTAAACATGAATAGGAATTCACAACTAATACACTTCTTATCGGTGCTTTCAAGCATGATTGTGCATTACTGATTTCAACTGATGGCATCAGTTCTGGAGGTTGTCATTTTGAAATGTGTTATAACAAGTTTTAACTGTTGATTTGTTTCCTTTCGAACATTTCAAAGTTATGAAGTTATATATTTGTTGAAACATTTATTTCTTGATGAAATGATCTCTGAAATCTACACATTTCTCTTAATTACATTTTCTTTTCATCTAGAAATGGTTATTCCAACAAACATATATATATATATATATATATATATAATTTATACTTTGAAACATTAGTTTAAACTTTGATGAAATGATTACCGAAATCTACTCATTACCCTTAATTCTATTTTCCGAATAAAGAAATAGAAAAAGAAATAAAGTAACAAAACTATTAAAAGTTTAAAATTTGAAATTTTATGGTTCATTATTTGTTACAAAAAGCAGTTTAATTATTCTGCAAACTAAAACTATCTTGACCAAGAAATAATTATTGATTATCATAGATGATTATAGTTTACAAATGAATTTATAAAATCTTGATTTACTCTGTTATGCATTGTTTTAGATCAAAGCCGATCCTGAAAAGGTTAAGAGTTTCCGTGCTTCGCTTAAAAAATTAGGTGACGTTTATGTTAACGATGCCTTCGGCACAGCTCATAGAGCTCACAGTTCAATGATGGGTGAAGGTTTCGAACAAAGGGCTGCAGGATTTCTGCTTAAAAAAGAACTTCAATACTTTTCAAAAGCTTTGGACAATCCAGAGAGGTATGAATGTAACATACTTTAATTTTGTATGCTCAGTGCTGTTGTGTTTTAGTTATATCAGCCAACAATTAAGAGTGATATACAGTTTTCAGAATCTTAAATGGCAGGAAATTCAATTCAGTTAGTCAATAACAATTTGACTTCATTAACTCCTTATGCTTCTGACCAATGAATCATGCTAGCTTAAATTAGCTTGGTTTAATTGTGGTTATTGATTATAAAATAAAATTAAAAAGTCATTAAAAAATCAATGTTTGTAGTATAATTACCCAAATAAAGATTAAATAAAGTTGGTTAATGTATAAATAAAATTATAAAAGAAAAAAATATTTAAAACTTAAGACCCGACAGTTAGTTTTGCTCCATCTACTTCAGTGAATTTTTTTTTATTTTTTTTATTATGGTCACAAAGGAAATAAACACCTGTAGGTGACTTTTGGTTGAAATGTGCTGTAAGTCAATATTGAAGTTAACGAAATACTATTTCTTCACTGTGTTGGTTGGAGCACATTAAGAGGACACTATGAGGACTATCTTAGTTCATCGAAATGTACCTAGACTATCATTTTGAGATTAATGATTAATCCAAAGAAAATATTGGAATCAAATTAAGATTATTTTTATTTAACTAATCGAGAGCGACAAAAGACTAAACAAATAGTTCTATGATCTGTTGCTAAACAACACTGATAAAATATTACATCACTAAAAACTTTTTATATAACAGAGAGATAATTCTTTTCAAATAATTAACTCTATTTTGTATACTTCAATAATAGTTCAATTATATAATTAAATAATCTTCTTAATAATTTTTTGAAATAGTTAAATTCTCTCTACTATAATGGTATCAATATTGGAAACTATAGCATATTAGTTGTTTTAAAAGTTTGTTTCTACTTTTTTAGGCCATTCCTTGCCATCCTTGGAGGAGCAAAAGTTGCTGACAAAATACTTCTAATTGAAAATCTTCTGGACAAAGTTGATGAAATGATTATTGGAGGTGGCATGTCATTTACCTTTTTGAAAGTATTAAACAATATGAAAGTATGTACTTCAATTCTATTGTAGGAATTTTAAGTGATATGTCAACATGTGGCAGACTGAACATTTTTTCGTTATTTTTATTTTTCAGATTGGAAATTCTTTGTATGACGAGCAGGGTGCTGAAATTGTGTGTAAGTTAATGGAAAAGGCTAAGGGGAAAAATGTTAAAATCCACCTACCTCAAGATTTCGTCACTGGAAACCGTTTTGCTGAAGATGCTGAAGTAGGAGATGCCACGGTAGAGGGTGGGATTCCCGACGGATGGATGGGCTTAGATATCGGCCCTAAATCTTTCCAGAATTTCGCTGAGGTTATTGGAACAGCAAAGCTAGTCATTTGGAACGGGTTTGTATTTTATTTTTAATTAATAACACCTAAACCTCATTCTTTCATTTATATTATGCCTTTTTCATTATAAAGTTTTGGTTATTTATTTTAACATCATAATCAAATTTTTCTTAGGCCTCCTGGTGTTTTTGAATTTGATAACTTCTCATGTGGAAGTAAGGCAATGCTTGAATCTGTCGTCAAAGCCACAGAATCTGGAGCTACTACGATCATTGGCGGTGGGGATACAGCTACTGTTGTGGCAAAATATAATGCTGAAGATAAAGTATCTCACGTTTCTACTGGTGGTGGTGCATCTCTCGAGCTTCTCGAAGGTATTTGACCTTACGTGTTTTAAATTTTATTTTGTGAGTTATTTCATATTTGTATTATGATTCAAGAATAATTGTTTCATATATTAATTTAAAGGAATTATTAAATTAATGAAACATTTTATTATCTTTTTTTAATCTATAGTCTTTCATTTGATGTTTATATGGCTAAGAAAAGCCAAATTGGTTCTAAAAAAAAATCAGTTATTGAGCATTGTGAAATCTGCTGTCAGGAAGCACTAAATCATTTAATTTTTTTTAAATATAATTTAATGATTTATATAGTTGTTAAATATCATAGACTGAAATTTTCAGCCCTAAAAAGTAACTATCTTTTACTGTGATGATCTTAAAAAAACATTCTGAAACCTTATTTGCTGAAGATTGCCACAGATTTTAGATTTTATTTTATTAAAAACCAAATTTTTTAATATAATTTATGCACAATAAGTTTTTGAAATTTAGCTTCAAGTAATTTATTGGGACATCGATTCAGAACGGGGCAAACCACTTCTAAAAAATCAATGAATAATTGTATAAAAGGCTTTTTTATTTTGCTTTAACCTCTGCATCGTGTTTGTATTGCATTACTGATACTATTTCAGTAATTTTTTTGTTTTATTTTTATCAGTTATCGATTGACTGAAAAAAAGGGAAATGGATTCTATATATCTTAAAATGCTTTGGGGAAGGTGGAATGTTGTTGTTTTTTTCTTGATAATTTACAAAGATTAGTAATTGAAAATAATATACCCAAATCATGTACCTAGGTTTTTCACCTATGTTTTGAGAAGGGGAAAAACTGTATTCAGTTGCAAAACAAAGCATATTTACTTTTTTGTAGTTAAAAAATGTTTTTTCTGTTTATAAACATGTCCTAAAATTTATTAAATGAAAGCTTGCTATTTTATTGCAGGAAAGAAGTTGCCTGGTGTAGCTGCTCTCTCCGATGCCTAAAGGCAGAGCTTAAAATACCAGTAAATGCTCAAACTCGGTGTATTTACTTTGTTGTAGTAATTTAAATGCTTAAAAAAAATGTATATCTACTAAAAAATTATATATACATATACTTGTGGATATTATATTTTTATATTATTCTATATTTATATTTTTACAATTAAATACATTTTGTGAGGATTGTATTTCTATACAGTATTTACAATTTTTTTTCAATACAAACAATAAATACAATATGAACAAATAACTTATTTTTATAAATTACAAAAATAAAAATGTTACTGGCACGTAAGAATGCAAATAAACTACAGTAACTAAAGCAAATGATTCTGTTTTGATTTCTTATTTTTTGGTGTTAATACGTTACACTTGGAGATTATTTACAAAGCGACGTCTCTGTATTTTTGCATATCGTCAGATTCAATTGATATTTTGCTATCTGCTGGCCAAGGCTTCTCCTCCAATCTTGGATCCTGGATGTAGACTACTCTTCCCGCTGGGTCGATGACGAAACCAGAAACTGGAAGAGGGCCAAAATAACCTAAAATATATTTTGATCAATTTTATTAAGGAAATAGATGAATCATTTTTTTTTAATCCTAAATAATGATTGAGCAACAATCATAACCCACTTTGCAATTTTTTATTATATGTAAGTACAAATACACTTCAACATGAAAAAGTAACAATTCTGTTTATGTTGTAATTTTAAGTATAACAAATTATTTAAAAACTAAAATTCGCATGTTTTGAATTGGTACATGCATTCAAAGTACAGATGATAGTTGTAATATTAACTTGTTCTGAGAATGACATTTCTCAATAATATCTGCAACCGCATCATCTATTATTTCCTCTTCTATTGATTTATGACCTTTACTCAGTGTAGTAAAATTCTTTCTCAACAATTGTGTAATGAAAATGGAAAAGGCTGAAAGTGCCACAAAGTAAAATTTTCAGTATTCAATAAAAAGTTCCTAAAACTTTAATTTGATTTTTTGGTAACTCATCCACATCGGGAAGGTCTTCAAGATTTGCATTTTTCTTTAAAACATCTTCCTTGTCCCAAGTTACCATAATATCATTTTCCTTTGCCAAAACTGATGCTACTTTTACAATGCATTCTAGCATGCATACTAGCATTCTTGTGCGAAATATGAAAATGTAAAATTTTACTGATTCCAAGGTTTTTAGTGTTGAGGTACTTCTTTGCAAGCTCTTTGAAGTCAATAAAATCCTCAGATTTCATGGAAACAAGAGTAAAGGGGTTTTTTACACATGCAGTAGCAACATGTTCAAGATCTTTTGGGACCATTGCTTTGCATGTTTTGACCATGCAAATAGCAGAAACTATGAAGCACTTGTTATTCGCACACGCCAAAAGCAACTACTGCAATGGAAAGGCACATTCATTATGGCGGATGGCACTTTCAGCCTTTCCCACTGGCGGTCAGCGGGTACTTTCACGATGCTGCTCCTTGCGACTGCTCTAGAAACTAGTAGGGATTTTTCTAGCACTTTGGATCTTCTCTAGGTTATTGGTGATATCGTTTGTAACAAATTCCGTGCAAAAAATCTATTTTTATTTTTTTGGCACTTTCAGCCTTTTCCATTTCCCCTACATAATTTAAATAATTCCTTCTTTTAAAAAGTGGATAAACCATTGCATTTAAAAATTTTATGTTGTAAACAATCATCTATACTAACCTTTCTACATATAAGATAAAAAAAATATTTTGAAATGAAACATTCTGAAAAAATCACTAGAATCAATGTTATATATATATATATATATATATATATATATATATATATATATATATATATATATATATATATATATATATATATATATATATCAATGCTTCAAAGGGATGAGAAAATAAGAAATACCACTTAGTGGTATTTAAATTTAGCCTGATTGCTCAGAAACAAATAACTCCCATTATGCGAGGTATGACTGTATTTTTATTGAAACAAAAAAACAAATTAAAATTATCTATTTTTAGAATAAGCTCTTCCCGTAGATCACATTTACTACTTTACAAAATATATATATTACTTGACCATCTTATAATTATAATTATATATATAATAATTGCTATATAATTACACTTGTAATATATAATTACTGAATTATGTACAATATTTTTAATTGTTAAATATAACGCACTTGTATTTCTAGAGTGATACAACTTAAAAATCAGCATGTCTTTTTTTTAATTCATAAATTCTTACCTGGACTGCAATATTTTAATAACCATAATCAAGCAAGGAAAAACCAATATCCAGTCTACATATTTTTTTTTTTTTAATTTTTCGACCATTAGTCATTATCAATAGCTAAAATATAAGCATTGTGTATCCATCCAACAAACATATATAGCTCTATAAAGCTATAAGTCAAATTCATCTGCAAAGACAAACATCAGCATTTTTTTTATGGTGAGTTATGATGATGAAAGATAAGGGTAGATATCTCTTTATCACTCATCAAAACTGCATCAACCTAGCTTCAGAGCTTGTCTGCTAGAAGACATTTAAGTCACTCCTAGTGCCCTAATGCTATTCCTAGCTCACTAATAGTTATTCCCATTTTTCCAACAATGTAGATTTTTGGCTTATGTCACATCAGTAAAACTAGTGCCATATGTATGAAACTTAGAGAACAGCACCTTTAAATACATTGGTTAAGTAATATGAAAGCAAAATTAAAAAGAAATTTTGTGTTGTAATTTAGGTTTAATGTCCAATGAATCTTCTAAATTTAAATTGAATCTTTGGTCTTTCAATTACCATTCCTCATCCTGTTTTCTGTTGGAAAGAAACCAATCGATTTTGAACGATACAAAAGCTTTCTATCCAAGCTCTGTGTATTGTGCTGTTGGTGCGGAGGTGGATTAAAGTTGGGTACCGGAGTGAAGGTTGGAGGTGGGTGGCCCCCTCTCAAGTCCATCACTGAAAGGCTCTTTAATCTCGAGTTGTAGAGAGCCGCATTGAACTCATTAACACTCGGCGATGGCGACGGAGTGCGTGGTTGGGGAGGCAAAGAACGCAGAGATGGAGACCTGGAAAAAAAAAATGTAATTTGATAAATTAAACTATAAATAAACAAAATTAATTTAATTATGAGGTATATTAAAACATAGAGAAAATAACAGATACGATAAGGAAAAGAAGACTGATGTATTTTGGACATTTTACAGAATGGATGACAACAGGCTGTCAAAACAGTTCTTTAAGTATCTCTGGGAAAAGAATTCAACTACAGACTGGATCCGAGAAATTAAAAAAGATTTGGAAATACATGGCATAAGAGCAGAAGCTGCAACACAGAGAGATACCTTCAGAAAGATTGTGTTAAACTTGAAATTCCAGAGTACAAGCGATAAAAGAAAAGACAAGAGGTGGTTGGAGGAAAGAAGGAAAAGATGAGAGAATATTGGAGGAAAAGAAAGCAACAGATGGGAAGGAATTGAAATTGGTCCCTATTTGGAGAAAACAAAAGGAAAAAAAAATTAATTTATATTTTCAGCAAATTTTTAGAAAATTATTTTTTGTATTAACAGAGCATATAAAACAGCTTTAAATATAATTTATTATATAAAGAGGAAACATATTTTTCCTAATTCAAATTTTTGTCCCAGAAATAACAGTAATTTATATGTATGCTGGTGTAAAATTTAAAGAATTTAGAAAAATATTAGCTGAAGACAGTGGATTAAAGGCATTGCAAATGAAACTGAAATTATTGCGATAAATGATTATTTATATCGATATATTGGTTTAGAAAAGCAAATGAAACAAAAAATATATCAGAAACGCTAATTGCATAAACGCAACTAGTCCAACTTTTGATATTTTACTTTTCAACTCTGTTAACTTTTACCAAAGACAAGGCATCGTTTATTACAGAAAGAACGCTTGTCCAAATGATAGGACAGTCTTGACAATGCCTTCACTATTTTGTTTACTGCAGATTGGGAACTTATTTAGAATAAGATTCCTTTTTTTGTCTCACATGTAAAGTTTATAAAAGTGGACTAGTTGCCTTTCCGCAGTTAAAGATTCCTGTAAAGACATGAATGGAAAATTTCAAACAAAAATCATTGAGCCTCTAAAACAACAAGAAACAAAAATACCTGTCATTATTCGACCAATTAATGAACAATTAAGACCGAAAGAGAATAATAGAAAGGAAAGAAAGAATAATGTAATTTTTTATTTATTTAATAATTAAGTTATATATCTTTATTGTCTATACTTATATCTAAGTCTCCATGACAGTATCAAATTTAGCAATTTGATTCATTCATATAACAATTATAAACAGCTTACTAACCTCCTTAAATTTGTTCTTGGTATTATGACGGGATGATCGGTCTCTGATATAATAGCAGGATTCACGTAGCCTACTCCTCCTGGCGCTCCTTTGTTACTTACTACAGATGGCCTCCTTCTATTGGTATGGACTACTCTTGAGGCCTAGGGAAATTATATTAGAATCATTATTTGAGAAGTGGAGGAACTTGTTGGTGGACCCAAGTGAAATCACTTCTTCCAAATCTACCACCAATATTATTACTGCTTCGCTAATCATCTATAAGTGATTAGAAACAATGAATACGTTTTATTCTTAAAATATAAATTATGCATTCCTACTGAATTATCTGAATATTCATTGTTAGATAACATTTTTATGATTATGTTTTTTTAAAATGTATTTTAACATTTAATTACCATATTTAAATCTCTTAAACTAGACAGAACTTGTTTTTCTTCCTTCCAGTAGCTGTACAATGAATGGACACAGATTAAACCAGAAATCTGAAATCATAATAGGTTAAATGAAAATCTTAATTGGAAATCAACAAAAATTTTCTAAATTTGTTAATATTTTCTTCAGGTTTCTTAATATCTATCTTCATTGTGTGTAAATATTGACAACGATGGATTAAAAAAATAACTAACCAGATTTTTTGTAATACCCGTGAAATACTCATTAATTTGTAGTTTCTTTTTAAAATTTATTTAAACATATTTAGTTCTGAAAATATTATTTCTAATAATAGGGGGCACAATTATTTTTGAAACATACAAAAATGGCCAGGAGTGTGATCAAAGATTAATATTCCGACAAGAAAATCTTATTATCTGCCAACTTTTCGGCCTAATTTTTATGGCATGATAAGGGATGAGAAAAAACAAAATAATATCAATAGTGCCATATGAAAGACAATAAAACAAAGGATTTATTTTTTTTACAATCTGGATATTGAAACTTACAACACGATAAGTAAATCAAATGAATGATATGTAATGACATGGATAAAGGCAAGTAGAGAAACTAACCAGTGTTAGTACTCAGATATTAAATTCAACTAAGAAGGTCTCGAGGCCATCTTCTTTTCCTTGGAGGTTTATTGGAAATTGAAGAAGTGGCTAGCTTTGACTAGAGGGTTTGAGTGGAGAACAAAAGGTATTACATAATAATTGATGAAAAATAAAAAAATATCAAGAGTTGAATGAAATATACAAAGATAAGAACTGCAGTTGATGAGAAATAATTTCACAATCAATGGTGTATGATATGTGACTTTTGAAAGTTCAAATAAAGTTAAAATTAATTACAATTAAACTAAAATAGTTTCTGGAAAAAGGTTTCAGACAGAGAAAGGCAGTGAGTTTTGGGCTACATAAATTTAGTATGGATTTATTATTTGAGGTATCTGCCTGAGCAGGTTTTGGGTAATAATTGGTGAATATATTGTGAGATTGTTCATAATAAAACCAATAAAATATATATTATTATTAATGTCATATTAAACTATAATGGTGGGGGGGGGGTATAATCTTAAATTTTAATAAAATTCCTGAAATAGTATTAACTTATACTATTCTATACATTATTTATAAAACTCTTCAAGTATTTTATTTAAAACAATAATTATTTACTTTTTAAAAAAGTCTTTGAAATATTATATACTGGTGTATGTATTAGTAAATTATAAACTAGTAGGTTGGCAACACTGAAGACTTGAATGCCTGGTTTAATATTTGCTAAGCTGTACTTAATACTCTACATTATTCTGGTAAATTTTTCTTTTTTGTTATATATTTATCTTTTATATTCTTTTTCATTCTATCCTTTATCCTTCCCCTATATGATAATAATATATTATGTTATTTTTTAATTGTTTATATCGCTCTATATTGAAACATATATCACCTTCATTTTATGACTTTTTATATCCAATGGTAATTAATATAGATCTTATTTGAACAAGTTAGCTATACATTATTGATTATAACATTATTTCTCATGTTATTGTAGTGTTTATAATTTAATATTTTGTACATTATTTTTCATTCTAATAACTTTTTTATTGTCTTTGGCTCTTAACTGTTGTAATTTTCTTTTTTCTCAGCTTTAATGACAGCCTTAAACTTAGGCCATAATATTGGCACATTATAAATAACTTTTGTGCATAAATCTTCAGTGTGCAGTTCTTTTTGATTAAAACTCGTTCATTTTTCCATCAATGGTTTTTATAATTTTTTTGTATCTGTTCCACAGGTTGTAACTTCGAGTTGAGTTACAACAAGTTTTTACTGTTTATCATTTTATTTTAAAAATATTTTCCAAAAATACAAGTTATGTATTTAAGTATGGAAAAGAGAATGTAATTATGGGTAACGAGTAGATTTTGGTAATCATTTCATCAAAAAATCAAAGTTTCAACTAACATTTGGAAGTATAGATGATATATGTTTTTCGAAACATACATTTTTAGATGAAATGATTACCAAAATCTACTTATTGCCCATAATTACATTCTCTTTTTCTTCTTAAAGCTCATGATAACTTGTATTTTTAGAAGATATTAAAAGGGGAATGAACGAAAAGTTAAAATTTATTGTTACTCAACTCGAAGATAACTCAAAACATAAATAAATAAACTAGTTATGAAACATGCTTGTACATAAATAGTTTTTCTAATTAAATCAGTTGGATCGAAGGATTTAGAAAAATTTGAATGTATGATCTATGTTTGGATAGAAAATCATATAAGCATCAATTATGAGACCCTTAATGTTTGTAAGTGTCTTGTAAGTGAGATGGAAATTTATCTCTTGGTTTTGAAAATTTTGCATTTCAGTTTTAAGGATTGAAAAGAAGTCTGAGAAGAGACTAGGAAGCCATATACTTTTAGGCCAGACTAAAATTTGAAAATTGGTTTAAGAAAAATACCTGTTAATAAAGGCTATATTAAATCTGAATTATTTTATGACAAAGCTAAATAATTAATTTAAACTTACATTTACAATCAGTCTGCATATCCAGAAGGTTATTTCTGTCAGTCCATATATTGTATAAATTTTCTGAAACATTTTTTTAATTATCATTAAACAGTTGGATTTTATTAATTTATTTATTGTTTTAGCGACTTTTATCACTTACCCAAAACTGGAAACTCATGAAAAGTACAAGAGCACCTTCTGGTAACAAGAATACCAAAACCCCAAAGAGCCAAACCAACAGGTTAGGAATCTGCTTCTAAAAGGTTTGAATTAAGTTTGTTTTAATATAACATATAATAAATATGTTCATTTAATTATTATCACATAACAGGCAGAGTTTTTGATACATTTTTCAGATACAACATCAAATATCACTTCAAGTTCTCGACTAAACCTAACAATCTATCACTGATTGCCTTCATGTCAGCGGCAAATTATCTTGTCAATTGTAAAGTATATTGTGAAAGATGAATTTAAAGATGAGGCATCCATCCATATTTAACATAATGGCTCTTTAGATTCGGAGGATTTAAAGAGGTAGTTAGGTTTAAAACTAGTAGGCTTGAGTGGGAATAAAATGAAACGATTGATATCGCGTTCGGGCCAAATCAGCAACCAATGGGACATCAAGGTCATTATAGATGACTTTGTTCGTAACAGAGTAAGGAGCTTTAAGTATTTTACAAAGGTCTTTGGATTGTAAGGATTGGAGACGAGAGGAATTTGATGGTTTAGTGGAGCACTAAAGCTCTATTCCATAAGTCCAGATAGGTCTAATGATTATCATGTACATGAGTCTTTTGTAGTTAATCGGGAGCTTAGAGTGTTGTCTTGTAAATGTTGAAATAGACAATGTCTTAAAAATAGTGCCAATGTTAGAATGTTACCACAGAGGATGGTTTAATTTTTTAGTGGGTTAGTACTTTTATTACCCTGCCTGTTATGTGATGATCTTATAATCAAAGGTAAAATAATTGTGAATATACCTACTTCTGAAACGCCTTTCACTAGAATGACCGATAATATGAACGTTAGTAAATAGGCCATAATCAGAACGTATCCTAAGTGTGGTAACTGCCCTGAAACATCAAAATGTAGGTTATAGTTTAGTTATTATTATTATCACTTTGAGTAAAGCCAATCAAATAGCTTCATAAAATTTGTAATTTTTCAATCTATAACTATTTTAGGTATATTTTTTACATACACATAAAAAGAAACTGTAAGAAGAATTTAAGTTAGTAGTAAAACAAATATTTAGAAAAATAATCATTTAACAAAAAACAACATTGAGAAATGATAAGATTAATTACTTCCATAGCAAATTTATTTTTTCCCTATAACTCTACAACCTATGAAGGGTCTAAGGTTCAGTACACGGTAGAGACAGTACTGTTTTTAGGACGATGGTTGTGGAAGTACGGGATTTCTCCTAGATCATGCCCAACCACCAGGTTTTTCCCCCAATGAAGGGTTCACGATTTATGACCAAGTAGGCGTTGATGACCAATCGGTTTTACGCCTCAAATTTGGAACAACCAACCATAATTTATGAGTCTGGGTAAACCCCAGGAGGGTCTGTACATTCCACAGGGTCTGTCTGTGGCTGTTTAAAGATTATATAACTATCTATTTCAGCAGGAACCATTACCATAGCTAAACTATATTCATGCATTATAATGTATATGTTAGGTGATTCATAATACCTCCTGTACTCCATAGCCACCACATCTCCATGAAGAATGCTATCATATATGCTACCTGGAACAAAAAATACTTCTATAATATAAATGATCAATTAAATTAAATATTATAATAAATAAATAAATATAAAATAATTAAACAAATGCATGTAAAACATAGTGGCAACAATTTCTGCTTAAGAACTATTAAGCATATTGAATATTATGAAATATTTCCTGATTTTCGAGCTTCAAACTTGGCTTAATCAAATTAAAAAGGTTGCATAAAAAAAAAAATGATACATTTTGTTTTAAAAACCAGTGTTTAAATATCAAATTTAAATTCCCTGTTAGAAATTCCATAATTTTCTTAATAGTTGTTAAAGCTATCAATGTGATTTATTTTTGTTAAAGAAGAATTGGTTGACTGTAACTACTAATGTAAGGAAGCAATAGTTGGGGGTGCAGTCAATAAAAACACCTTAATAAGTGTATACTTATTTATTGTGTGCCGACGTTTCGACCTACAATGTAGGCCATCTTCAGGGCTATGAGAGAGAAACAAACAGAACAAAAATATAAAAAAACGTTGCAGTAACAAGAATATGGTGACATGTAATGTGGAAAATTAAAATAGTGACTAGATATGATGAAATAGTGAATAGATATGATAATTAAAGATAACGAATATTAAAGTGTTACAGAATATAATAAAATTAAAGTAGTGACAGATATAATAAAATTACAGATGATGAACAGAAATTAAAATAGTGATATATATAATAATTAGATATATATAGTGACATATATAATAATTAAAGAAAACAAATATAAAATACATAAAATAAATGTACAGAAAGGATAAAATGTAAACATAATATAAAGGGAAAGAAAAATGAGGAGGTAAACAGAAAGATACAAAATGAGAAGATTAAAATATAGAAAAAGGGGTGGAATATGAAGGATTTAGAAAAAACTAGTTTAATTATAGATATATATGGTGTGATACCAGGCTTCTAGAGGTTACATAAGTAAAATCCTAGTCGAAACATTGGCACACAATAAATAAGTATACACTTATTAAGGTGTTTTTATTGACTGCACCCCCAACTATTTCTTCCTTACATTACGTGATTTATTTTTGATGAAATAAAATAAAATAAATTATAAATAAAAGAAAATATCATCAAAGAAGACAACAAACAACTAGTATACAGTTGTAAGGAAGAAATATTTGGGGGTGCAGTCAATCAAAACACCTAAATAAGTTTAACTTATTTATTATGTGCCGACGTTTCGGCCTACAATGTAGGCCATCTTCAGGGCTAAGAGAGAGAAACAAACAGAAATATATAAAAACGTTGCAGTAACAAGAATATATAAAGTGGTACAAGAGTGGAAATTAAAATAGTGACTAGATTCCACTCTTGTACCACTTTATATATTCTTGTTACTGCAACGTTTTTATGTATTTCTGTTTGTTTCTCTCTCTTAGCCCTGAAGATGGCCTACATTGTAGGCCGAAACGTCGGCACATAATAAATAAGTTTAACTTATTTAGGTGTTTTGATTGACTGCACCCCCAAATATTTCTTCCTTACATTAGAAGATACACTCGACCAATTCTTCTCTAACATAGTATACAGTTGTTTGTGAAATTATTAAATAAAGAAGAAAATTTAAAGTTTTACTCCCACACTTTTGACTATTAAGCCCTGATGAAGACCTGCAATATGGTTCCAAACTTTTATTTGCAATACATCTCTAATGAGCAGTTGCTTACTAATTGAGGGGAGTTTGCTTACTATTTGAGGGGAGTTTGCTTACTATTTGAGGGGAGTTTGCTTACTATTTGAGAGGAGCAAAGTTATCCAGCGTGTAGAGCGGTGAGTAGCTTTGCTGAATGTCCCAGGCTCAAATCAAATCATTAATGGACCCTTTAGATCTACAGACCTTCCTTGGGCTCACCCAGCCTCTATAACGTAGATACCCTTATTTGGGATAGTTAGGCAGTTGAGCATTATCTCGGACTAATCCCCTCTCTGTAAAAGCATTGTTTTAGACTCAAGCACTGCCTCTACCATGTACTGAACTTAAAATCCTTCGTGGGTTGTAGTGATACAGCTTTTTCTATTTCTATTTAAAACTATATTTTTCACCTCTGCACAGACCATTTTCGGGTCTGTTTTGGAAAACGAATGCACTCAGTAATTGCGATTACTTATATAACTAATATAAGTAGATAAGAGAAGAAATAACTCCATATGTTTCAGAATTTTAACATGTAACCTAATTATAAATGCAGTTATAACTTTTATAGATAACTGTTATAGCTGATAGAAATAAAAGAAAATTGTTTTTATTTATAATTTAAAACACAACAAATAACCAAGGAATTATAGATATACATTTTCAATTTGGAGGACAAAAATCCACAATATTCTTCAGGATCGGCTCAAATAAATCCCTGTTTTCGTACGTCTTTCTTCAAATTTATTCACATAGGTGCGAATCTATCATCGTCTGGTGGGTACCCCATTCTCTCTTGTTCCTTCTGTTGAGAGATGACCATAGAGATTCGATTCTTTGAGTATGAGCTCCTGAGGTTACTTTATTTCATTTCTCTTGGAACAGAGTCTTTTTTGATGTGTAATACTCTTATCTTGAGAATATTTTATGCTTGATTCTTGATGTTTAACTATTTTGACCAATTCTAAGAAATTCATTTTAATGACTGAGTAAATCACATTTACTATAAGTAAACTACATATTTTTATCTTTCTTTACATTTTTATTTCTATTATGTTATAACAGTTATCAATTAAAGTAACTGATATTAAATGGCGTATATTTAAAAAATAATCTTCATGCGTTTTCCGAAACACCCCCGTTTTCTTCTTCACGAACATTAAAGTATCTTTGCATCTCCGATTTGGGCGTTAAAGTTTCCTTTATGACTTTTTAAAGATAAATAATGCTACAAGGACTTCTTTGGAATTTGGAACCGCTTTGTATTCTGACACTATTTAAACCTGGTCCTCTTTAGCAATAGAAACAAGGTTATGTCCACCTTATGCAAATCCTTCGACCTGTTTCAAGGTTTTCTGCTTATAACTGTTTCCTTCAATGTTGATGTAGCACTTAAACCTTCATATTGTTCCATGCATCAGGTTTTACCATGGATGTTAAGCTGTGGATTTTTTACTAAGGGCGAAAGTGGCGAAAAAACAATATGGTTTCAAAATTTGGAGGGTCGCGTTATGTCGACGCTTTTTATTTAGCATGCTGTATACACTTTATTGTTAATATTTTTTAATAATATACGACTAAATAGACATGTTCCCTAATATTGCTGTTAGATTCAATATATACCTAAAGCGATAGTTCTCGGATGTGTATTCTCGTAAATTATTGTCATGAAAATTATATTTATATACTTTATCTCTGTTATCTTTGTTTATTTTACTGTATTAATAATTTGACCTATGAAATATTGTGGTCGTGAAGGTGTGGGAATACTTGCGAAGGCCGGGCTCAAGGCTGGATCGTAATAACTGATTCATTTTTAAATAGTCTTGCTCTTCATTATATCATAAGATTCTTCTTACAAACATATAATAATGATGATGATGTCTACAGTCATAACTATACAAATATTGTATCTATAATTAGTATATTTATTAATATAACTTAACCTATTATTACGTATCCTTTATTTTGAGCTTTTAAAATCTGAATCCGTGTTTTTTTAATTTTCGCTAAAAACTATTACTCTGAATAAAGTCTTAGCATGTACTGTTTACACTACACAGTTGTTTTGCATTTTCATAAAAAAAAAAACTTTCATTTGGTTATACATTCACGATTGTATTATAATACACAAGTAAATAATATGTATAGATATGTAATGGCATGAGATAAATGCAAGTAGAGAAACTAGATACTGGTAGTGTTGACATATTCGAATTAGGTCACGAGATCATCTTCTTTTCAGATACCTCGGAGGATTATCGAGAATTTTTGGAAATTAGTTTTGGTTGGGAATAAAATTTTTCATGAAAGAATTGATATCGGGTTCGGACCAAATCAATAGCGAATCAAATATTAAGGTCGTTATGGATGATTTTATCTGTAACAATGTGAGGAGGATTAAGGATTTCCATGGATTAGTGAAGATCTAAAGCTCGCTTTCGTAAGTCCCAATAGGTTTTATAGTGGTCAAGAATATGAGTATTTTGTACTTAATTAGGAGCTTAGAAGTTTGTTTTGAATGTGTAAAAAAATACCCTACACCACTTACCGACGAATCGTCTTGGGTTTAGTACTTGGTAGAGACTGTACACTATCTAAGCTAACGGATTAGCAAGAAGTTGATTAAGCCGAGATAACATTCAATCGCTAGGTTTTCTTCTTTTAAGAGTAATAAACAGTGTAAAGAAAGTGGGTGAGCCTAGAGAGGGCCAATGTATGGTTCTTAACAGATTTAATAATTTATTTATCTATCACAACTGTATTCGAACCCGGACCTACAGATAAGCAGCACAGTGCTTAACACTAATGGCATCATGCTCCCACGAATTTTAGTTAAGTGTAAACTACTTAGAAACTAAAAATTCTTAATTTGGAATATTATTTTTTTAACAAAGCCTATCTATATTTATAAAAAATAGAAATAAATAAACAGTTCTCTAATTTCTTTTCCAATTGGCATAGTTCTTTCTATATTGCAATATCTGCGGTGGTCCGGCCATGAAATGGTTTTAAAAGCTCGTTAGTTCGCGAAAATACTTTACGAAAGCGAATAGTTGTTAGTCTTAATTTTCATTAATTTGCCAATTAACTACCATTCAACAGTTGTTAAGTTAAATTAAAGTTGTAAAGCAGCTTCCAGCTTTCTTTCAAAAATCAGTCCTTATTTTTATTTGCGATAGGGGAGATAGATATCGTAAACATTTTCCATTTTTAGATTTCTATGGATGTTTTGAAAATAATTATAAAGTAGTTTCATTGTAATGTCCTTAGGTTAGTGCGGTCATTTTTGGCATAATTAAGAACAAGAGCGGATCCAGGGGGGCACGGAGGCACGTGCCCCCCAGACAGTTTTTTATGTACTGTGGAGAAGCAATTATAATACATAATTATAGGCAAATCAAATGATCATAGTTGGTAAAATAACAGAAAAAACACGAGTGAAACTATTGTTTTGATATTTTAATAAACCTTAGAAATATTTCTATAGATACTACAAGTTTATTTGTAAATTATTGTTAATTTTTTTTCCGTCTGCCCGTTGTGCCCCCCCCCTCAGAAAAAAATCCTGGATCCGCCCTTGATTAAGAATACACACCAGAAGGAAACTTTAAAATACTTTAATGCTAAACCACGTAGCTTAATTTTTTTCATGTCTACCTCAATGTCTGGTCTGTGATGTGAGATGTGGTGCATTTTGTCTTTTATGGTGTGTTTTCATTCTTCTTGCCTTGTCTTATGTCTTTCGGATAGAGATAAGACAAGACAAGATCTTTTTTTCGTAACGGATTTTCGTTATTTAAGTTATCAAAAGTACCGTTTGATACTCTTTGTGTCATTGTGAAAGAATGTATTTATATTTCTTCAGACTTAATACCTAAGATGTGTTCAGACTTAATACCTAAGATGTTTTTTTTATTCCACAATAACTATAAACATTAAAGGTTTGAATTCAGAAATCTCTTACTTTTCTCAGTGCAAAATTCTCGCAATGGTTGGATCTTTAGTAATTTTTTCATTCCCATTCCCAGCTGTAATTTAAAGGAGATTATAAAGGGACTGTATTTACTCAATGCTACGAAAGGTCTTTTCAAATCTGACCTAGATTTGATTAAACAAAAGCCTATCTTGTTTTTTTCCGACATTAATTTGATAAATTAACTTGCAAGAGACATTACCAATTCAAGGCGTAGCGATTTTGCAACTTGTTTTAAGCGGTAAGTGGGAAACGATTTAGAAGCGATAACAGGAAAAAAAAAATCAAATAGCTTTGAATTATAAGTATTTAAGGCTACAGAGGACTGCTATTACTGATTTTTTTTGTCGGTGCAGGTTCGAAACCGGCAAAGACAAATAAATTATTCACCCCTTTAGTAGCTGTGGATCGACAAATCTCCCGACGCTTATTTAATTTCTAAAATCCTAGTTATTAAGAGCTCATTAAATTTAAATAACACGAATTTGAATTTGAATTTAGACCTTGCACATTGTTTACAGCGCGATTCTTATTACCTAGAAAAATATTTCATCCGCTGTTAGGGCATGAATATGAGAATAATATAGTCACGAAACGTCGCCAAAAGGAACTTTAACGAATAGACTGAAGAACATGTATGTACTATGTGTATATATACATATATATATATACCTACAGCCCTGGTGAATAAGAGGTGAAGTCGAATTTTCTCCAAAATAGGTTTTTGTATTTATTGAAACGGAATGAGTGGCTAAGTCGGGCATTAGCTTGAAAAGAAGTTATTGCTTATATTACAACTCCATTTAAAGCCAACTAACTACGAGAGTGACGCCATTTTTCTTCCTTCAATACAATTAACTCACTTAGGTCAAAATTAGACTTAATCGCTTATTTACCGAGGCTGTAGACATATAAAAATTTATTTAATCTAGGATTTTTTGAGTCACTGATTTATAATTAAGTAGAATTATTCTGATGTCATGGGATGTTAACATCAGATACTCTACAAAATATATTGAAATAATTGTTAAGTACATTCTCTCCAACAGGTAACTAACTAATTGAATAATTAATTACGTTCCATATCTCGGTAAAGATAGTTATATAATATTGTTGGCAATTAACAGGTGTTGTGAAGGTGAGCGATCGGTGTTAATGAAACAAATCACCTTGACATATTCGTAATTCTCATCTCTTATCATATTTCAGGAGATGAAGGATTGCAAACATCCGTTACGTCCTGAAGTTACTGAATAAGCATTAAATGATATATATGGAATTATAATTGAATAATATACGTAGAATGATCATTGAATAATAGGTATGGTATAATTACAAATTAATTAAACATTGAAAAAGGCTTTTTCGCTTAATCAGATCAGAAATTTTTTAATTTATTCATTGAAATTAAAAAATGTGAAACCCTCTGATAGCAAAGAGAACAACAGAAAAAGAATTGTTTTCTTTTCGTTAGAGAAGAAGAAAAGAGATAGGAAACGGCAGTGCTACGAACAGGAAGGGAACTGTTCTAACTACTTCTTAATTGTGGGAAAACTCCGACAGGAAATGGGAAGGCTTGGCTTTAGAATCGATTTCTAAGCAATCGAATAACTTTTTCTCATCTGTCCTCTTTTTATTATCTAACTTTTGGGAACATGGCGACAAATGGTGAGGTGTCACATTAACTGTCACGTGTTTACTGCTTCGACCACTGTCACTAACTGTCGTGATTTATCTACTCATTGAATTACTATAACTACTAATCAGTGATCTATTCGATTATCACAGAACATGTAATTCAAGTTTTTTTCACATTATTTAATTATTGGAGAATGAATAATTAATTTGTTGGATGAACAAATTGATATAAATACTTCTACTGCTGCATAAAAGGAATTATAAACCTGCATAGTTGATTTTTTTCATGACTTTCGACCTGTGGCCTAGTGGTTAGCATAACAAACTAATATGCCCACGATCGCCGGTTCGCAGCCGGACAGTTAGCCCTATGATTTTTTAAAAGGGAGCAAAAACTCTTCTTCGGAAAGGCATAAAATGGGGGCCTTTGCTATTATACTTGGGTGGGAAAAAAATAGGGCTCCCACTATAGCATCCTCCGATTAGTCATAACAGAGTAAAGTTACGTTGAATGAATGAACAAACAAAGAAAATAAAAAAAGAATATAGGGTTTGGTCTGTTTATGTATCTATTATCTTTATTGGAGTAGCGAAAATGGATTTTTACCTCCTTTAGATAGAAGAAATACCAAACCTTGATTTCTAAAATGTAAAAGATGATTTCAAATTTTTGATTTTGAATATATAATGTGCTGGATATTTAGCTTCTATACTTTCGCTAGTGAAGAAGCAATAATGATCCTAACAGTTTATCTTTATTGTGATATCTACCCATCTACGGCCGGACTCCCAAAAAGAGAATACTCAATGTCCGTTCTCTCTTCCTGCAAGAGCTGTCCATTAGAACAGTGGAAGCGATTACATCAGGTGCGGGACTTTCTCCAGCCAAACACACTTCAAGACGAGATTCCAGGCTGGAGTCACCCACTTCCACACGTAACTGGAGAAACCGCCTGATCACATCGATACTAATTTACAGGGAATTGTACCAATTGGAATTGGCTTAATTGTTGTAGTAAGTAAAAGAAAGAAACAATTAAATATTTTCTTTAAATTCCAAAACCCGCGTATGTTGTTTTAATCATCAATGGTTAAATATAAGAATTTACCACTACAACCCATAAAGGATATTGGGATCGGTATATGCGACCTTATACCTTAGGGAGTGGAGTGGCTCAGTGGTAGAGCACTGAGTTGCCATGACGAAAGTCCTAGTTCAAATCCCGCTGCTGCCAAGACTTTTATTTCCCGGAGAGATGGATCATATGGGATCTCTGACCCTCCTGGGGCTCACCCAGCCTCTATAAGGGGGGAATCTGGCAGTTGAGCGAGATCTAGGACAAATCACCTCCCTGCACAACCGTTATCCATGAAACAGTACAGCCTCTAGCATGTACTTAACCCCAGACCTGTTCATGGGTTATTTTTATATCCGGCCTTAAAAAGTTGGATGGGTCACATGAGGGTATTCATCCATCCTCACGCTCAATCCAAAGCTGTTCTAAATAAATAGTTTATTCACATAACATACCTATTTCAATTACTGAGCGCCCTATACACTGACCTACCCACCTCTCCTTTAGAACGTTAAAAGTTTGAAAAAATAAAGTATAAACTTAGTTTGTTATATTATAAGATGATTTATATTGTTTTATTATTCACTGAGTAACCACTTTATAGAGGCTGGATGAGCTGTAGAAGTGTATTCAGATTCCACCGTTTTTAAGAGATTTTTTTATAATTTATACATTGAAATTTACAACTGTATTATAACAATACAACAAACAAATGGCAGGAATGATACTTATTGGCATGAATAAAGACAAGTAGAGAAACTACCCTGTGGTAGTACTCAAATAACATGTTCAACAAGTTTATAAGATCACGAGGCCATCATCTTTTCAAACGCCTCGGAAGATTATCAGGAATTGAAGAGGTTGTTAGGTTTGTAACTAGTGGGAATAAAGTTTGTCATGAAAAGACTGATATCGGATTTTGGGCAAATCAGCAAATCATTAAAGGTCATTATGGATTAGTTTGTTCGTAACGAAGTAAGGAACATTGAGGATTTTACAAAGGATTTTGGATTGTAACGATTGAATATGAGAGTAATTCGATGGCTTAGTGAAGCCCCAAAGCTCTACTCCGTAAGTCCAGATGGGTCTAATGATTGTCATATATATGAGTCTTTTGTAATTAATTGGGAGCTTTGAGCGTTTGTGGTGAAGTAGTCGGAAGCGTCTAGCTGTTTCTTGTCTTTTCAGTCTTGTGTGAGGGTTCCAAGTAAGACGTTTGTCTAGGTTGAGTCCCAGGTAGCGAATCTGTTTAACAGGGATAAATGGAGTACAGTAGGACAGGAAGTCATGGGTTTTCGGAGAAGGGTAAAGGTAATTTGATGGGACTTGATTTTAATTATCCAATTCCTACACAGAAAAAATGTTTTAAACTCATTTTTATAACCATAGTTCATTTGTATGTAAAAAGAAGGATTGCCTCGAAAAACAATCTTATCATTGATAGTCCAGGCATTGGTTTGAATGTGGTTTATTCAAAATTATTCAACCCAACCATCAACCATGTTATTATTATGATAAATATGAATTATTATATTAAATCGAGGAATAAAATCGAGCAATTTTTCGATATATATCATTTGGTCAACAGATGCCTTATACTATTGTTAAAATCCGTTTTGAGTTGCGATTGATTTCCCAAGAAGTTATACGAATGGAAATTGAAACCTAAATTTATTCTGTTTAGATTACAAGTAATCGATAATAAATATAACCATCATGTATTATCTATTTTAAGTATGACATATTTCCAAACTTCAAATCCAGGCCTGCTTTAAACCTTCAAGGAAAGTTGTTGTCATTCCAAAGCTTGAGTAATCCCGATGTTTATCAGCATCCTTATAATAAAGACATGAAGAGGATGAAAATGAACTGAGCAAGTCATTATCATTACCTGTTATCATTATCATTACCTGTTCTTATCACATCTTTCCTTAATTATAAACTCTTTCTCTCTTCCATTGTCTGATTTTATCATCTGTTTTGACTTCTTCTTTTTTTTACTTGTACACATTCCTCTTCTCATTGAATACAGATCGAAATAATTACTTGCTATTAAGACAAGCCTCAAGCATTTAATTATTTTGTTTTCAAAATAATAAAACACCACTTTTCAGGTAAAATAAATGTTTTATAGTTCATTCAAAATCAGTACGCATCGTGAAACGAATTTTACAATGTTATCACATGTGGTTTAGTGCCTTATAGATGACTCTGTATGAATTTTATATCAATTATCTATCTTATAGCGATCTATATGTGTGTTTTTTCACTGGAATCGAAAAATCATGTTATTTAGAATTAATGTACATTCTTTAAACAGTTTAAACCAAACAACCTTACAAGTGTTTTTTTCCAATGTTCAGATTGTTAATGATAATTATAATATTTACATTTTATTTTATGTTTTTATTAATTGTTATAATTTTTAAATATTTTTATTTTGAAGAGAAAAGATGTGTCAATATATAATATATATTGAAAAGATATCCCGGCCATGAACATACTAGTATAGTATATTTTCACTTCAAAATAAAAATATATAATATTTACAATTTTCACTACATTTTTTTTTAGAGAAATGGCACAATTTTATTTTTTTAAATAATTTATTGATATTTACAATTGTAATTATATTACATCAAGTAAATCTGCTGTATGAACAAATGACATGAAAAAAAACACTTGTGGAGAAACTACCCTTTGATAGCACTCCAATAAAGTTCTATAGTAGATGGTCTCGAGGCCATCTTCTTTTCAGACGCCTCGGAGGGTTATCAGGAATAGTATGGGAAGCAAGTTGAGAGACTAGCGGATTCAAGTGTGTATGGAGCTTTTCATGGAAGGATAGGTATCTAGTTTGGGCCAAATCAGCAACATATGGGATATTAAGATCATGATGGATGAGTTTGTTTGTGACATAATAAGGAGCATTGAGGATTTTACGAAGGATTCTGAATTGCAAGGATTGTATACGAGATGAATTGGATGGTTTAGTAGAGCCCCAAAGCTCAATTCCGTATGTCCAAATAGGTCTGATAACAGTCATGTAAATGAGTCTTTTGTAATTAATTGGGAGTTTTGAACATTTGTCCAATAAATGTTGAAGTAGGCGATAACGTCGAGCAGTTTCTTGCCTTTTCAGTCTTGTATGAGGATTCCAAGTGAGACGTTTGTCCAGATGGAGTCCTAGGTAACGTATCTGAACTTTAAAATATTAAAATTCTTTCCGACTGTACGATATAAATTTCGTATGTGTTACAACATTTATTTCTTGATTTTTTTTTTTTAAGGAAATATATTTTTCCTTATTTCTTTTGTAGTTTATTGTTAACTTCCTTCATAGTTTAATATAATTTATTTTTTATTATAGATAACTATAATAGACGGTTAATATTTTCATATAAACAAAATTAAGAGTATTTTAGAAGTTTTGAAAATTAGGCTTTTGAGCAATAAACCCATGAAACTATTTTAATCCTATTTGATTAAAAAAAAATAATTTTATAACTATATAGAAAGTTCCATCAAAATTGTAGGAGCAATGTTTGAGAAAATTATAAAAACAGTGTTTTCATTTGGCTCTTCTGGTGAGTCGAGTTTTGTGAAAATCTACCATAATTTCACAGGCTTATACTTACGTTAATCACCTAATTTCAGTTTCCTACAACTTTTCCTTTTTCAGCTACTTTTCGGGGTACTTCTTCTATAACTTTAAGTGCCTACTGTGATACAATTAAATGATCAGTTGTATATTCATGTTAGAGAAGAAATTATTTGATTAGAACTTCTAATGTAAGGATAGAGATAGTTGGGGGTGCAGTCAATTAAAACACCATAATAAGTGCATAATTATTTATTGTTTGCCGACGTTGTTTTGTCTGTTTTCTCTCAAAGCCCTGAAGATGACCTACAATAGGTCGAAACGTCGGCACAAAATAAATAACTATGCACTTATTATGGTGTTTTAATTGACTTCACCCCCAACTATATCCTTAGATCAGCTGTATAGCTTGAAAACTAATATTATAGATATATTTTCCTATTATATATATTTATTTATTTATATTTAAATAAATTTTTTCATAATCATTGAATGTGAATTTATAATAAGTTTTGAGAGTTGAAACTGTTTTGAAACATCAGTTGGATATTACGTAACAAATCTTAAGGAAGTTGTAGCTCAAATTCTTACTGCGCCATTTGATCAACTTTCTCGCTATTCTCCGACCCACCTTTTGATTATGTAACTGTATTTCCTGACCATCAGATCGGAAATCTACTACTTTAATATTATATCATTTGATTTAAATAATTTTTTTTTTCAAAATTAATATTCATTTTAAAAATGGATTAAGAAGAACAAAAACCAACTTTTGACAACCAGTTTAGATCCATGATATTAATTTTGAGTTAATAGAACGGAATAACAAATTCGTACAGCGGAAATGGAAAATACACCTGGCCAAAAGGTTAAATAATAAAATCAGATGTTTTGTTTGTTTGTTCATTTAACGTCACTTTATGCTGCTATGGCTAATCGGACGATGCTACAGTGGGAGCACTAAATTTTTGCCTATCCAGATTTAATTAGGATAGGGATTTTTAACGAGTACCTGACATCGTACAGGCTCGGGACCCCCGTTTAACGTCCCTTCCGAAGGACGGCGTAACTAAGGATTTTTTACTCCCTTAAAAAAATCCTAGGGCCACCTGCCGGGCTACGAACCCGCGATCTTGGGTTTAGTAAAATCAGATGTTATTATTAAATTGGTTGACTGTAACTTCTAATATAAGGAAGAAATAGTTGGGGGTGCAGTCAATAAAAACACCTTAATAAGTGCAACTTACTTATTGTGTGCCGACGTTTCGGCCTACAATGTAGGCCATCTTCAGGGATAAGAGAGAGAAACAAACAGAAAAACATATAAAAAACGTTGCAGTAACAAGAATATGTTGACAAGTAATGTAGTAATGTAGTGGTACAAGTGTGGCTATTAAAAAAGTGACTAGATATGATGAAATAGTGAATAGATATGATAATTAAAGATAATGAATATAAAAGTGGTTACAGAATATAATAAAATTAAAATAGTGACAGATAATAATAAAATTATAGATGATGAACAGAAATTAAAATAGTGACAGATATAATAATTAAAGAATACGAATATAAAATACAGAAAATAAATGTACAGAAAGGATAAAATGCAAACATAATAAGCAGGGAAAGAAAAATGAGGAGGTAAACGGAAAGATACAAAATTAGAAGATTAAAATATAGAAAAAGGGGGCGGAATATGAAGGATTTAGAAAAAAACTAGTTTAATTATAGATATAAATGGTATATACCACATTTTTTTCCTGGGATTGGGCTGAGCATTTGAATTGTTGTAGACGGTAGATATTTGAGGGGCGTTAAGAGTGTTGTGGTGTTAGTGTTTAGCATAACAACATTGTAGCCCAAGATCTCGGGTTCACAGCCGGTAGTCGACCTTATGATTTTGTAAAGGAAGTAAAAAATGTTTGGTTATCCCGTCCTTTGGAAGGGAGGCAAGTTCCCGAGCCTGGACGATGCCAGGCACTCTTTAACGATCTCTAGCCTAAATATGCTTGTATTGGCAAAATTTAGTATTCTTACTGTAATATATTATTACATCGTCATTGTAGAATAAAGTGGCGCAATATGAAACGTCCAGCGTAGGAATTATTGTTTACGAATGGAAGGGAAGAGCCTCGTCATAAAGGCACACGAATACAAACCAAAAGGAGCAATTCATGATTCGCTTCAATTTATCCTCGAGGATCTGTGATCACGAGTCATTCAATTTATACAATGACTAATTCATACATAATACTTCAGATATATCTATGTATGAGTCTTATTATTTAATGTGGTTATTGTAAAAACTTTTCATATAGGATTTCTTTGTTTGATATCAAAATAACATTTACAATACAAGTGATAAGTTGTTTTGATATAGAGAGCAAGGCCAGTAAGGCGGTCGACCAGGCAATAAGCCTTTCACTTGATATCGACTACAAAGGATTTGATTTAAAGAGCGCACTTGAAGCCTGGCTACACTTGTAATGATAATGCTACTCATTTAGGAAGTAGTGTACAGGGAATTAGTTGCGAATGAAACTGTTAGGAACCTTATCAGAGAGTCATATGTATCAAGTATGAACTTTAATAACTGGCATTGAAAAATATCTCTCTATATCATAAAAAAAACTATCATTAACTATCATATAAATAAATTTATGAGACTCCAGTATTGTGCGGATAGTGTATTACAAAACTCCGATCTAGAATAGGGATATTGTACTCTTATATGGTTATAGATATAAGATAAAAAGAGGATAAAAGTTACAGTACAAAAAAACTGGTTTACTCAACAATTTTACACTAAAACTTTACAAACAATTGCGGTAAATTGAATTTGACCGAAGAAAAACGCCAAGAACGCGTTACAATTAAGAAAGGAATATTAACAATATAAAAAATATTGAATATAGGAGTTCATGTGATTTGAACAATTATACCTCCTTTATTTAAATATTAATTAATTATATTTGGATATTACTTAGTAGTTTTCAGTTTTATTGATTAATAATTTCTGTTAACAATACCGGTAGTTCTCAAAGGTTTTTGGCGTACTGAAATTATTAAACAAATTTATTGTTTTTAAATTTCGATTTACTGTCGTTTGTTATTCTATCAATTTATCTTAACTGCGTGTACTGTATTTTTTATAGCGGCTTTAAGAAGGAAAAGTGGCTTTGTGATTTGCTAATTTTTAAAAATATCGACGATTTAACAAATCTAGACTAAACAAAAATTAATTTCTCGATCCGTTGCTAAGTAATGGCAATAAAATATTACATAAGAAAAATTTGTTTATGTAATAGAGAGATTAAAAATTTATTTACAAAAATTAGGGTCAGCTGATTGTTATTTATAGGTTAAGGTATTTTTCTAATGGTATTTCTGTTATCTCTCTATTAGCTTGAAAGTCCTTGGACTCAGTGATGGTGGTTAATCTTAGTTTTACTGTCTTATTATTTTTAATGAATATAAGTTTTTCCTTTAATGACCGGTACCTACTTTATGACGCTCCAAGAGAGTCTGTTAACATATTTAATAATTTAGATGCTATTGTCGGTACCTTTAGCACGGCAACTTAGCGTTCTACATAATGAGCTGCCCCGCTTCCTCATTTCGCAAAATGTTAGTTGTGTGAAAAGTAGCTGAAAAAGGAAAAGTTGTAGGAAACTGAAATTAGGTGATTAACGTAAGTATAAGCCTGTGAAATTATGGTAGATTTTCACAAAACTCGACTCACCAGAAGGGTCAAATTATATCACTGTTTCTATAATTTTCTCAAACATTGCTCCTACAATTTTGATGAAACTTTCTGTATAGTTATAAAATTAATTTTTTTTAATCAAATAGGATTAACAATAGTTTCATGGGATTATTGCTCAAAAGTCTAATTTTCAATACTTCTAAAATACTCTTAATTTTGTTTATATGAAAATATTAACCGTCTATTATAGTTATCTATTATAAAAAATAAATTATATTAAACTATGAAGGAAGTTAACAATAAACTACAAAAGAAATGAGGACAAATATATTTCCTTAAAAAAAAAAAAAAATCAAGAAATAAATGTTGTAACACATACGACATTTATATCGTACAGTCGGAAAGAATTTTAATATTTTAAAGTTCAGAAACCTTACCTAGGACTGCATATGGACAAACGTCTCACTTTGAATCCTCATGCAAGACTGAAAAGACAAGAAACTGCTCGTCGTTTTCGCCTACTTCAACATTTACTGGACAATCGCTCTAAGCTCCCAATTAATTAACAAAAGACTCATTTACATGACAGTTATCAGGCCTATTTGGACATACGGAGTTGAGCTTTGGGGCTCTACTAAACCATCCAATTCATCTCGTATACCATCCTTGCAATTCAGAATCCTTCGTAAAATCCTCAATGCTCCTTACTATGTCACAAACAAACTCATCCATCATGATCTTAATATCCCATATGTTGCTGATTTGGCCCAAACTAGATAACTATCCTTCCATGACAAGCTCCATACACACTTGAATCCCGTAGTCTCTCAACTTGCTTCCCATACTATTCCTGATAACCCTCCGAGGCGTCTGAAAAGAAGATGGCCTCGAGACCATCTACTATAGAACTTTATTGGAGTGCTTCCGATGGGTAGTTTCTCCACAAGTTTTTTTCATGTCATATTAGCAGATTTACTTATTGTAATATTATTATAGTTGTAAATTTCAATAAATTAAAAAAAAATATATTTTAAAGTAATATTTTACCATTCTTGGGTTAGTACATAGTAGAGAGTTAACTGTTCTTTGGACAACGGTTGTGTGCAGGGAGGTTCATTTGTCCTAGATCAGGCTCAATCGCCAGATCCCCTCATAATTTTGGGTATCCACTTTATAGAGGCTGGGTGAGCCCCAGGAGGGTCCTATGTCCCATAGGATCCCCCTCCAGCCGCTAACAGAGTAAATATAAGTTTGCCAGCAGCGGGATTTGAACCCAGGACCTACGGCACTGCAACTCAGCGCTATACACTTTGCCATTAAGTTCCCCTGAATATGATATTTATATTGATATATTGTTCAATTGTTATTTTAATTTTCCATGAAAATTTCATAGAATTTCTTTGGAAACTATTTTTCAGATTTTAAAACATTTAATATTGTGATATAAATTATTTAAGCTCGTAAGAACTGTGAATTAATCCTGTAGAGTCTCGAGACCCTTGTAGGGCACACCTAGCTTGAAATGGTTATCTGAGGGAAAAAAACCTGACACTTGAGCATGATCCGACCAGATTACCTTTAGTTTCGATACGATGTCGACTCTACCATATCCTTAGCCAATTTTATTATTGTGATATAGTTGTTTTTATTTTTAAGTATGATATAAGTTTTTTTTTTATACCTTGAAGGGGGAATATCGAGGCTAGAAAGTGGGCATTTTAAGCAGGCGTTGGCCTGTTTTCATTTAGCGCATTGGCCGAAGTGTGTCAGTCTCGGATTGGACTTGTTTGTCGAACAAGGAAACGTTATAACTCGTTAATTCTGTCTGAGGATACCTGTGCCTGCTAGTATCCTCAATACTGAGTTCGATTTAGTTTTTTTTTTTTAATCGCTTCTTGAATGATACTGATTATCTAAATAGATTATTAATATTAAATCCACGTAAACCACTAAAGTAGTACCAATTCAAAATAGAAAATTGAAAAATAAACTTGGGTAATTATTCCGCAGGTTGTCGCTTCGAGTAGAGACACATCTAGTTTTAACTTTTCATACGTTCCCCTTTTAATATTTTCCAAAAATAAAAGTTATCATGAGTTGTAGTGTGGTAAAAGAGAATTTAATTATAATTAAATGTGAATATTTCGGTAATCATTTCACCTAGAATGTATCGCAAGTTAGGTTGTCTCAGTCTGCTTGAACTGTCGATGTGAGATGTGTTGCATTTGATATTCATTGTTGAGATTTTTTTTTTGTACATTTCTTAATAATGCCTGATTAGACGAAACATTGTCTGGTTAGTTATATTCCAGAATCTAAGAGGCTTAGGACTGTTTTTTTTTTTACTTTTCTGTATTTGTTTTTTTTTCTACTTGAATTGTAATAATTATTAGATGTCTCTCTTTGGATTTTAGCTCATTTTTATTTATGACTAATTTATTAAATTACTGAAATAATTTCTTCTAGTTAAACTAGTTTGAATACACTTGGAGAAAGTAGAAAGAACTATTTTAAACTTTTTAAATATTTTTATTTTGAAGAGAAAAGCTTTGTCCTGGCCGGGAATCGGATCCGGGTCGTCTGCATCTAGTGCAGTGCTCTAAACCACTGAGCTACCAGGGATCGTATGCAAATCAGACAAATCCATTCTCTTCACCGATCCATTATCCCCGTGTTCTTCGGGTTCGAATCCCAGCAAGGGCAAATCTTTTCTCTTCAAAATAAAAATATTCACCATCAAAAGAACAATAAATAAAAATTAATTTGGTTAACATTTAAAATTAACTATATATATAGGTAATGGAGTCTATACGACCATCTGACGTAAATAGTTTATGATAATCTAATTTAGTCTCTTATTAGTTAGTTCTCTGTCTGCTTGGACTGTCGATGTGAGACGTGTTGCATTTGATATACATTGATGTGGTTTTTTTTTGTGTATTGTAATTGCCTGAATTGGTGAAAATTTGACCTGTTAGTTATTTTATAGTGTTTCTGAGATTTTAGAGCTAGTTTTTACTTGTTTTTATTAACCAATAACTTATTTCTTCTAGTTCAATTAATTTGAGTTATAGAAAGTAGAAGGAAGATAGAAAAAAATCGGTAAACAGATAAGGACAATAGAAAACTGTTACTCAGAGCTGTAACGTGACTCACTCGGATGGAATGGACTCACTACAATGGAATTCAGCGGCACAAAACAGCCCCGTACCGCATCGTTCAACCTTATTCAGTACTGTACAGAAAAAATCGGATTTTTTTATCTGTATCATTGTAGGATTTTTTTCAGTTTTGTCATTACAAGTTTCTAGGTTTCACCCAAGTTTTTCACTATACTTGGAGTTATTTGGAAATAATAATCTCTCTCTCTCCCTCTCTCTCTCTATTTTCTGCACAGGTGTAACTTTACCTGCCACCGTGTACCAACATCTTGAGATTTTTTTAAATATATTTCGATCTGGCAACCAGTTTCGTTCGTTCACACATTTAACGCCACTTATAATATGTGATTCAAAAATGAAATAATACTGTGGTATAAGTAGCAATACTGAGCAGATGTACTAAACTAACATATATCGCTATATAACTTCTATTGTGACACTACTCAAAATAAGGTGTTTTTTAAGGTGGTGAGTTATGACGATGAATGAAGTTGGTAAACATATCTGTATCACTCATCAGAACTCTACCAACCTAGTTTCAGAGCTTGTCTGCCAGAAGGCACATTCAAAGCTCAATAATATGTTAGTTTATGCTTATAAAATTGTTGTCATAACTATAACTTTGGTTTGTTTGTTTTGTTGAACGTCACATTATGCTGTTACGGCTAATCGAACGATGCAACAGCGGGAGCCCTGATTTTTTTTCTATCCAGGTAAATTAGGATAGGTAGGATCTTTAACTAGTACCTGACATCAAAGCAGAGGCGCTGAATGTCATTTTACATCCCATTGAACTGGATACTAGACTAGAGTAATTCCATGACATAGTGGAGCCCCAAAGCTCTACTCCGTAAGTCCAAATAGGTCTTGAAATAGTCATGTATTTGTGTCTTTTGTAATTAATTTGGAGTGTTTGTCTAGTAAGAGAAGAAGTAGCATGAAACAGCGATCAGTTTCTTGTCGTTTCAGTCTAGTATGAGGATTCCAAGGAATACGTTTGTCAAGGTGTAATATTAAGTATTGGATCTGTTCGACAGGAATCAGCGGGATATTATAAAGGATTCTGGAGGACAGGGAGTCATTGATATATGAAAAAAATTATATGAAAATTTGAAAAAAATTTTACATAATATTCTAAACACGCAGCTAACATCAACAAAAACTAACTATGCTTAAAATAGATAAGATAGAAAACAATTACTCAGCCATTATAGATAATAGCACAAACACACAACAGAATAAATTGGCTTTTCTTCTTTATTTTTCGAGCCCACTAAACGAAAAAAATATCGGTTTTTAAAACTAAAATTTTGAAATTGCCTTACCGATATTTTGGAAATACTGCCTGATATATTATCTGTGTTATGTTATTTGTTAGATTCCAGTTCTTAACTCAAAATTGGCAATCTGATTAAAAACAACTTTAAATAGTTCAAGGTCTCATTGTCTAGATTGGACAAGTTTTTTAAAGGTTAATTTTAAATTGATATGTTTATAAGATGTTTCTTAATGGAATTTAAATGATTTTGATTAGAAAAAAATACAATTTTGAGATTGTTTGGACTATTTCATCTTCGAGAAAAAAAAAAAAAATCTGCTTCCAGTCAATTACTTTATTGTTTTATAAAACAAAACGTTTCGACACTATGGTGTCATTTTCAATTATTTCTTTTTCTGCATTCCTTAACTGGAAAGTCAATACTTTTAAAAATAATTTTTAAGGAGATCTCTAGTCCTCCATAGTCAAAATTGATTGTTTGGACTTTAATGAGATTCCGATTTTTAAATATTCTCTTGATTTGTTGCTTAAACGGTTCACCAAGCCGCTTCTCCCAGTCGCCCTGAAGATGGTCTACATTGTAGGTCGAAACGTCGGCACTAACTAAATATAAGTCTAGTACTTATTTTGTGTTTTTTTGACTGTACCCCCCAACTATCTCTGTTCTCCATTTTATCATCAAGTCAACTATTTTCCTCTCATACTTAAAAAAATATTCCCATATAAATTTTATTCCGTATGAAAAAAACAAACTAAAAATATCAACAATAGAGAGAGAGTCTAGTGCTCAGTACATGATAGAGACGGTTCCGTTACCAAGCTAAAAGTTTTGAGGTGAGGTGATTTGCCCGTGTTCATCGTCATTCGTCTTTTTTTTTCCTACAATTAAAAGTAACCTCCTTACAGAGGCTGAGTGAGCCATAAGATTAACAGAATAAAGAGTTTATTTTTTATAGTTCTTACCTACAGATCAGTAACTTAGCGCTGTACAGACTGAGCTCTAGCTCCATCTAATCAGTAAATAATATTACGAAGCAATCATGTTATATACAAGTGCCTCCTACATTGGTGAATTGAACAAAGAAATATGAATACCGCAAAACATTATGTTTATTGCCTTAGGAAAGGGTTGTGGTTAGGCTGACAATATTTTTTTCCTTTTTTACTCGAGTAAATCGATGGGAGCTTTGTGTGTTTTATAATATATTATAAAACACATCCCATTTGAATTGTATTTTTTTACTAGAAATATCGAGAGCATGTATTTTTTTTTTGTTTTTGGTCTGAAAAATGATCAAGACTTCATTTGTTAACCCCTGATCATAGGACATTTTTTTCAATGTTAAATTTGCCAATTATTTATTTTATTTTGAAAATTATTTTATTGGAGTAGTGCATCTTGTAAATTGCTACTTTTCTATCCATTCTTACTCACCACTGTGACTTTTCAAAGACACGGACTTATATTAAATGTTTAATTAAATATAAAAAATATTAAAAAAAAATACACCGAAAAACGGATTGGGCATGAAGTATGTTCCATCTTTCTCAGTTGTTTTGTTTCTTTTGGTATCATAATAAGAAGATACATTAAATGTTAACTGCAGAATCTTTACTTATGAAATTTCTTTTCAAACTGACAATTAAAGACAAATGGAAACAGAAAGTGTGTTCAGTGAGGCAAGAAGAAGATCGCTCGCCGAATTGCCTTCGCTAATGAGGTATTAGGCACCTTGGAGTAGCCTTCTATAATCCATGGATTCGTCGCCTGTGATCCATAGAACCACTTCAGAGAAACCTTAGATTGGCCAGATTATTTAATTTAGTCTGAAACAACGCTTTGGTAGAGCTGAAGAATTCATTAGGTCTTGTGTCTCATCAAAAATCAAGGTTTTTATCACGTTGTAACCAAAAATAACAACAAAAAATCCTGGGGTTTACCGGTCGTCTAATATTTAGCGTACAACCTACTTGCCAGTGACGCGGCTGGGAAAGGGGGCTGGGATTCCTGCTTTGCCCTCATTCATGAGGAAGAAGCTCAGTTCGGGGACCCCAGGCAAATTGTAAATAGAGTATGAATGTGTACAGTATATTTCTTTTATGTTTTATTTATTATTATTATATTTTTTTTTATTATATATATTTTTTTTTTTTACTTTATTTTTGTATATATTTTTTCGTTTGTATATATTTATTTATGCATTTACTTCGTTTATATCATTGATTTTTTATGGAATGATTGTAAGCTACATAGCACCATTACTTATTGCCCACAACAGGCAGATTGTAATGCTTCAATAAAGTGTTTTCTTCTCTCTCTCTAAAAAAAACAACCTACTATGCCCTAGGATTGTTTAAAGATAGTGGATCAACATTGGTTATCCCGTCCTTCAAAAGATACGTAAATTGGGTACCGAGCCTGCGCGATATCAGGTACTCGTTAATGATCCTTATCTTAATTATACTTATTGGCAAAATTTAGGACTCTCTACTGTAGCATCGTCCGATCAGCCACAGCAGCATAATGTGACGTTAAATGAAACAAATTAAAAAAAAATCATGTTCCTCTATAAACCGTGAAGAGTCTTGGGCACTTGATAAATGCTATGCTGTTTATAAGTTAACGGTTGTTCACGGAGGTGATTTGGCCATTCAATCGCCAGACTTTTCCCCAATTAAGGGTGCACACTTAATACAGCCTGCCTTCCTGGGTGAGGCTCAGGAGAGTCTGCAGAGCCAGCAGGGTCTATATATATACCTGTTAACTGAATAAATAATGGCCAGCTTATTTTTAACTTGTTCCCTTCTACTAACCATAATAGCAGAAACGGCGGTGGTATTTGCAAAATTTGGTAAAATATTATTTTTATTTTATTTCTTTATTTGTTATTCCTACCTAGAAAGAGTGTTTCAGTTAAAATCACTCTCTAAAAGAATAAAAATTCAACTGTACAAAACCGTAGTAAGAGAGATAGTCATGTATGGGTGTGAGGCATGGCCCCTGACCAAAAAATCAGAACTTTTGGTCAACACATGGGAAAGAAAAACATTAAGAAGAATCTGGGGAGGAGTGGCCAAAAATGGTATAACAAGAATAAAGAATGAGGAGCTGATAGAGCTATATGAGGAGCCGGACATGGTGGCGTTGACTGAGATGGATGGGACATGTGGAAAGAATGCCGGACCACAAGGCGGAAGAGGCAGGCGAGGAGAATGCTCATTGAGAAACCGGACGGTAAACGAAGCAGAGGACGCCCTCGGATCAGATGGATAGATGATGTCGAAGAGGATCTGACTGATCGCTGGGTGTGCGAGACTGGAGGAGGATAGCAAAGGATCGTGGAGATTGGTCGGATGTGGTGTTGGAGGCCCGAGTTCTTGCAGCAGTATATTTAAAAATAAAAAAATTGACCAACAATTATAAAAAATATAAATAATTATTTTTATTTGTTTTTCTATTATTTTTTTTCTAAAAAAACAATGAATTTGTTGCATATTCCTGAGTTATAATAAATCATTTTTATTCATCGGTTTAAAGAAGTTTACCACTGTTGTATCCGATAAAGGGTCCCGGATTCAGTAAATGGTAGAGACTATATTCTTTTTGTGATGACAGTTGCAGGGAGGCGATTTAGCCGTGATCGTGATCAAACGCTAGGTTTTCCCCCAATTAACGGTACCCACTTAATAGAGGCTGGATTGGCCCCTGAAATGTCGGCAGGTTTCACAGGTATTTGGTGTTAAAACATTAAATAATTTTTCTACCGGATTTGAACCTGGGACCTCCACACACTGAGCTATATTGCTCTTTATTCCAAGTTTTTAAACAATAATTATTGTAGGAATTTATGAGATAAGGTATTACATAAACGTGCTACTTGGTGCACAGGTGTACGATCACTGTGACGACCTTGTTAAGATTAAAATCTGTTATGCCATTGCAATGCATTTAATCGACAGCGGCATCTTAAATACCTACTGGAAATATCCTTCAGATATGCGCCATAACGTTGTTGAGCAATCCTATTATGCATGTATCATATGATTATATGTATCGTATACCGTGATTAGTGAATCACAAGGATTCATCATCGGCAATGACGGAAATTCCGAGGAATATCTACACACCCATAACACACCTTAAGATCCATTCAGGGACATATTACTGTCCGGACGTCAGCGAAGAAATATCTGTTTTTACCATATCGAAACATGAAAGAATGCATTGCATAAACACTTAAGTTGGAAAACATGTTAAATAATTCAATAAATTACATTAGAAGGAATCCCACTTGAAATACTTAATTGTTTCTGAACGATCTATTGGAAACGATTACTTCAAGATAGAAAAATCCACATAATTGTAAGAAAAAATGAAGAAAGCTATTAAACATGAGCTGAAGGCCAACAAGTAGAGAAATAAAGTTATACAATTTAATTTTTACATAAAAATATATTTAGTATTGTCTTCGAAGAGCATAACTTCTAATATATTAACGTGATAAAATACAATAAAACTGTACCTAAATAAACCATCAAGGGTCTTGAGTTTAGTTCATGGTAGAGACTGTCATACAATTTATAATTTGTACTTTCTTATTATTTAATGGTAATAAAATATTCCCATAGAAAATTAATTGAATTCCTAGAGAAACTAATTGACAATTTAAAATCTAACTTAAGTAAATCATTCAGTGAATATTGTGTGGTCCATACACACAGCACTATATTTTTATAGTTTATTTTTAGAATTAAACCTATACTACGACGTCTTGGATTCAGTAAAGGGTAGATAATGTACAGTTTCTAAGCCATAGGTTGTGCTAGGAGATGATTTGCCCGAGATCAAACTCGATGATTTTTCTCTTAATCAAGGGTACCCACTTTATGGAGGCAGGGTTAGCCAAAGGAAGGACTGCAGAACACAGAGGACTCATCTATGACTGTTAGCAGAATAGATAAGGGTCTCCTGCTTTAAAGAAAAGTTGGATTTAAACTCGGTAGAAAAAAAAACAACAGAAAATAATAATAAAAAAACTTTACCAGCGTCGTTCAGTCATTTAAGTTGTAATATAATGAAATATTAAAATGTAGGTGATAGTAAAATCTCGAAACATCTCAAAAGGAACTTCTCTAATACCATATAATTATATACAAGAATATATTTTTAAATATTGTTAAAACATTTATACGATTAATAGATTTATTTAACTATCTTAATGAATGATAGTACCTAATAGTGTTTAGTAAGTGGACACACTAATACCTTTAGCTTGTAGTAGAGATCTTATATCATTTTACATATCTTGATAGATAATACTTGATAGAAAGTTTTTTTATTATTATGTCTGGATGGAAAACTCGAGACCTTGGCATTGGAGCTCAAGTTCCAAAATAGAGAACTGTAAGAGATTAACAAATAAGAGGTTGGGAACTGGAGGGCCTTGGCTATAGCCTGCAGCCACTGAAGTCTCTAAGGATGCTCTTGAAATGTATTATATTAAGTCTGTTTTGGTTACAAAACTCGAATTTATTAACTTTATAAAACCTAAAGGCGGGATTTATTTTATTTTAATAGGTGGGAACCCTATTTTATAAATTATACAAATGTTCTTAAATATTTTATTATTATTATTTTTTTCTATTATTTTATTGAGTTGTACAACTGTAATACATACATCTAGTACAATTGCTATGAGAGAAAATAATACATGATAGGACATGTAGAGACACTACCCACTGGCAGCACTCTAATAAAGTTCTATAATAGAAGGTCCCGAGGCCATCTTCTCTAAATATTTTATTTGAAAAGAAAAGATATGGCCAGGACCGGGATTCGAACCCGGGACCTTCACCTCTCCGTGGTGACGCCTTATCCATCTCGGCTATCCTGGCTTCGCTTCACGGCCAGCCATATCCCCTCTTTTCTATTGATCCTACATCTCCGTGTTCTCGCACTTTGCAATGATATACGGGGAGAATGTTACTTTAACATTATTTTATTTGGGATCTAGTTGACAGTCAACAATTCACATCGCAAAGTGCGAGAACACGGAGATGTGGGATCAATTGAAAAGAGGGGATATGGCTGGCCGTGAAGCGAAGCCGGGATAGCCGAGATGGATAAGGCGTCACCACGGAGAGGTGAAGGTCCCGGTTCTGGCCATATCTTTTCTTTTCCATATATTTAAAAAATTATATAAAGATAAAATAAATTTTTATTTTCGAGTTGTTTTTTCAATATAGGCTAACAAAAAAAAAACACAACAAAAACAAATTCATATTCATTTAGTTAAACCAAATGGCTTAAAATCAATAATTATAGTTTTAAAATTACTTTGCATGACTCAACCGCACTTTGTTTACTCATGATGAGTTGCAACTTAAAGGTTTTCAGAACATCTCAAGAGTCATTTCCTATTTTGCATTTTGCACCCACGTGCTACGTAACCGGTCGAGAACACTTTCAGAATATTGAGTCATGGTACAGTTTTGTATCTCCCTCAATGAAGAACTGACTTTTAGCGTAAATAAAACCTAGTGTTACCCGTGAACGGGTCTGGGGTTCAGTACATGTTAGATGCTGTACTGTTGGACAACGGTTCCGCAGGGAGGTGATTTGTACTAGTTATATAGAAAACCGTCAGGTTTTCCCCCCTTATTTTGGGTACCTTATTTTTATAACATTTTATAGTGGCTGGGTAAAACTCAGGGGGGTCCTAGATCCTATGTGATCCATCTCCCGCTGCAGACTAAATGAAAGTCATGCCCGCAGCGGGATTTGAACCAAGATTTTCGGCATGGCAGCTCAGTGCTCTACCAAGTTTTTTGTCCTGATGAAAACATGCAATGTAGGTCGAAACGTTGGTTTCTAATTTATACGGTTAACCAACAATTATTCGAAATATACAGAATAAATTAATACAAATCCATCGATTAAAATAAAATTACAAAAAATAATATGAAGCCGTATACAGTGGTAAATCTCTCATGACTAAATATGCATAAATAAATAAGAATATGATTATGAGATTCCAAGGATTAACAATGAAACCGCTACTTCGAGCTGTGCATAATGCAACGTCCCAAGATTGCGGTTAGACAAGTGGCCTAAAGATTATTTACAGGGAGGAAAAGATCCTTAGTTATGGCGTCCTTCGGATGGGGTGTAAAATACAGGAGCCTGTAAGCTGTCTTGTACTCGTCATTGATACCTATCCTAATTATACCTGGATTGACAAAATTCAGGTATCCCACTGTAGCATCGTCCGATTAGCATTATTAACATACAGTGGCATTTTACAAAACAAACCAAAGTTATGATTAAAATTATACAAACATGCATTTATACAAGCATATCGAACTAGTATTTGTAAAGTGACAAAAAACCTTCATTTTTAGAAAAGTGGGAAAATTATTATTGAAATCCTAATATCATTAGGGCACTAAAAATTACACAAGTGCCTTCTGGCGGACAAGCCCTGAAGCTAGGTTGATACAGTTTTGAAAAGGGATAAAGAGTTATCGTTTTTTTTCATGGTTATAACTCACCACTGAAAAAAACGATTTTAGAGCTGTGTCACTTTACAATACTACTGCGATTAATAATATTAGTTTAGTAAACATGCTTTCGATTGGTACTTAGACTAGAGTATTAGTTCTTATACTAGATGAAGTATAAGATAAACCCTGTAACCACTACGTCCCGTGAAGGAGTTCGGGGTAAGTACATGATAGAGAATATACTGTTTCAAGGAAAACGGTTCTGCAACGAGGTGACTTGTCCTAGGTCACGCTCGACCGCCAGGTTTTCCCCCTTATTTTGGATACTCTATTTTTATATTTTATAGAGGCTGGGTGAGCCCCAGGACGGTCCATGATGATCCATCTCCCGTCGCAAACAGATAAATTAAAAGTAGGTGCCTGCAGCGGGATTTGAACCAGGATTTTCGACATGGCTACTCAGTGATCTACCACTGAGCGACTCCGCTCCCTCTGTATAAAAGTATAAGATAAATACATGCAATTTCTAATTAAAAGCTATTTTGGAAATTGTTTAACTTTTGTTAAACAACTTTGCACTGTAATGCAAATTATTATTAATAATAAGGTTTAGCGAAACAGAAGGCTCAATGTCGATAACACCAATCTCTGCTTACAAACTTCTGTTCTAGTCTACTCAAACTCAAACACAAATCCGCCAGATCACTCTTAACGCAATCCTCCCACCTACGCCTCGTTCTACCCCTCAGACACTTCCAAGTTGACACAACACTTATTAACTTTTTAGGAATTCGTTCCTCACCAAGCCCAACAACTTTACAAGCCATCTTAATCTTCGTGACGCTATTACTTCAGTAATAATAACCGGAAATTAATATTTACCAGAATAAATAATTGTTTTTGAGTATACTTTAATAAATAGATCATTTTGTAATGTAAATAATATAGATGTATTACAACAAAATCAATCCAAGAATTTTTTATTTCCTTTATAAGTCAAGGTTCTTTCGGATTTAATGGTTAATTTATCTTACGACTAATCGATGTTTACATCGATACCTCCACTGTTGTCGGGAAAAAAGTAAACATGGTTGCGGTCGATCTAATCGATTTCTGTTCCCATCGATCTCTTCAGGAAAAGGCTCGTTACTAGAGTTCTCACGGATCTGCGGTCTGGGACTCGTTCACCTTCGCTTTCTTCCACACTGTCTTCTTCCTTATTATTGTTACTGAGTTCTGTATACATATAATTGTGTATAGGTTGTTGGTATATTCTAAACAGATAAGATCCTTGGTTCTTATGTTATATTATGGTTATACCAACCATGGTTCTCTAGAATAATCATGGCCAGTAACTTTTGATACAAATTCAATAGTGTCCCATCGAAAAAGAATCGGGCTCAAGGGTTTTGATAAATCGGCATAGATCCATGGATTATGGCTTTTCGGGGTCAGCTGGAGTATGAAGACCCATTTTTTATTTTCTAGTAGAAAATACCTGCAAATATCTTTAGATTATTATTATTATTATTATTTAATTTTTATTTGCACCTGCGCAATTGCGCATCCAGCAAATTTGATCCAGATGTTTTATAAAATATCTTTATATTTATTTATAAAATATCTTTAGATATTTTTGATTTTCAGAACTTTAGAACGCACCTATCTATTTCGACTACCCTGAAATGGTTTTGACTATTTTGTTTATTGTTTATTAACTTAACATCACTTTATGCTCCAATAGCTAATCGGATGGTGCTGCAGTGGGGACTCTAAATTTTGCCTATCCAGGTTTAATCAGGATAGGGATCTTTAAAGAGTACCTGACATAGTATATACTCGGGACCCCGATTTCGAAAGGACGGCATAACCAAGGATTTTTACTCACTTTTAAAAGTCCTAGTGCTACCTGCCGTGCTGTGAATCCTCGATTTTTAACATAGTTGGATGTTATGCTAACCACTACACCATAGGTCATCCCTTGACTAGTTCCAACGTGAAGTCAGTACGAACGTACGTACGTCCCTGGCATACTTCCTAAACGGTTAGTCGCAGAGAGTTGGCATTTTCTATTTGGGCTTGGCCTAAAAACTAGTTCAACACTCACTTCTACATGATCACAAGCAATAATACTTTACTTGATGGCTTTAATTGGATGTTGAAAAAATATATCTCTACGAAAAGTAAATTGCTTTTAAATTTTTTCTTAGCAGCTTTACATAATTGCAAACAAAATATTTAATTTTAGGGGAAACACAAGGCAACCAATTAAGATCACGCAACAACTTTATTCCTTCACTGGCACGTGAACTTTATTTCCTTTGATCTTCTGTACAACCTCGTCCAACCTTCTCTGGTCTTCTTCATCCTAAAACCCTTCCAGATTTTCAACTCTGCTCCTTAATTCACTCCCTTCTAACATGTGAGACTGCGATGTTCAACTTTTCTAAATCTCTCCTAAATTCTTTAGTTCATGTTGTAGTTGTCTTCCTCTTCCAGAAAGAGTCGGATATTTGTTTTGCCACTTTATGTTATATGTTTTGTTCATTCTGTGTGAATATCCGAGGAATTTCAGCTTCCTATTTCGCATTGTATCCCAAATTATTTACACTTTCTTGTAGATTTCTCTGTTAATTCGCGATTTCCATCCCCGTTCAGTCTGAACTAAACCTATGAGTTTTCTTATAAGTCTTCTTTGCAGGAACTACAATTTTTTGTATACTACAGTTTATTAAGAGGCATATACTGGCAAAGAGGTATTCCGGTTTTATATAATTATATACAATTATAATTGTATATAAAGTTGTAATTGTAGACGAGTTATCGAAGTCATAATAAAAATCATGTTCGGACCTTTCACTTTCTTGTTAGGGCTAATTTTAATTGATATTTCCTCTTTGATTATCTCTGAATCAATTTTACTGAGTTTCTTTTGTAATTGCAGTTATTCTTTTTAATTGTTTGGCTTATTCCTTAATCTTACTAATATTATAAATGTGAAAGTTAGTATGTTTGTCTCTCTTTCACGCGAAAACTACTGGACGGATTTGGATGAAACTTTACAGTAATATAGGTTATACATCAGAATAACACAGGCTATAGCAAGCGCGGATTTAGGGGGATGCATTTGTAGATAGGTTGTTTGTATAGTTTAAGAAAGAAATTTGGATAATTCCACCCTCAAGGGCTTCTCCCTTAATATCACAGGGGTTCAAAAATTGTATGGAATCCGTCAGTTTTGAAGTTAGACATCTGAAATTTTGGATGCACGATTAACTTATATTTTTAAAAAATAATTAAATTATTTATTTAAAATGATCTTTCACTGAACCAAATTCCACGCGAGCGGAGCCGCGGGCATAAGCTAGTAAGTAATAAGCTATGATTTAGATAATTAAAAATACTAGACACTTTTTTAACCTGAATAGTACTTGACTCAAATTTTAAATTGATACAGGTTCACTTTTTGAACCAATAATTCAAGAATTAATATATAGCCATTTATGGATAAGTCGAATTTCGTCCATAATGAGTGGCTAAGTCTGGCACTGGTTTGAAATGGAGTTATTATATGAATGATTCCACTTCCCTCAACACAATGAATAACCAGTTCAGTATTTTATAAAGAAGTTTTTCCTGTATTTTTTGCGGCATGCAATAGGGGATGCAAGACTCGTAGAATCATGGGGTCTTCCGTGGTGTAGTGGTTAGCATAACAATAACAATAATATCATAAAATCGTGGATCCCAGCTTATGCGGTGCCAGGTACTCGTTACAAACTCCTATCCTATTTGTAGGGGTAACTTGTGGTCTGGTGGTTACCAAACTACTAACCCCAAGATCGCGGGTTCGTATCCCGGCAGGTTACCATAGGATTTTTTAAAGGGAGTAAAAATCCTTAGTTACGCCGTCCTTCGAAAGGGACGTTAAATGGGGGTCCCTAGCCTGTTCGATGTCGAGTACTCGTTAAAGATTCCTATCCTAATTAAACCTGGATAGGTAAAATTTAGAGTTCCCAATGTTGCATCGTCCGATTAGTCATAATAGCATTAAGTGATGTTAAATGAATAAACAAACATAGGAATCATAGATTTTATCTTTAATTTCATGAAATTTATTAAAGGATATACTTTTTAAAATCTATCTAATCAGAGTTTTATGGTATAATAAAATCGAACTATACCTACAAAATATTTAAGACGGGCATATCAGCAGGTGCCATGGTCCCTGCGCACGGACTGTATAGAGCCCCAGGGGTCCACGGGAGACTCGATGGGGGTCTACGTTGGCGTGATAAAAAAAAATTGTTTTAATAATTAGAATAAGTTTTCCATCGGTACTTTGTTTATTTCATTACAATAATTGATTAGGTAATCCTATTCTTTTAAAATAGACATATCTTGTTGAGTAAGACCGCCTTATGATTTCTAAATCTTTACATTTTTTGTCGAGTTTTGCGAATATGGTAGAAATGTAGCTGCAGAGGGTCCACCGAAAATTTTGAAAGTGGTCTATGAGAAAAAAGTCTGTGAACCTCTGATATAGAGCAATGACTTCAGATGAGCCTTCTGACTGAGCGATTAGCGGATCAGTCAATTATGGAGTTACCGTTAACGTGACAGTTCGGAATTAATTATCTCTACTCTTTATTCTTCATAACATAGTTCAGTTATTTATTGGTAACTGACTAAATATAACTGGATAATATGTGTAACTGGATAAAGACATTACTTTATTCAGTAACTGGGAGTTACAAAAATCATGCTAAAAATCACCTATCCACATTTTATCTTCAGCAATCGTGCCTCTTGTTATTTATATATTTCGTTATATTTTTCTTCAGGTAATAATAAATTCTAAAACGAGGTAGCTCAATGGTAGAGCGATGATATTCTATGGTGATGATACCGGGGGGGGGAGGGGGGAGGGGAGGGCATTCCGGCTGTGACAGCTAACCTGTGGGATCTGCAGACCCTCCTGTGGCTCTTCTGTAAAATGGGTACCCTTATTTGGGGAGAAAAACCTGGCGGTTGGGCGTGATTTCGGACAAATCACTTAATAGCACAACTGTTGCCATAGAAACAATACAGTATCTACCATGTAATGGACCTGGGGTTGTCATGGTACAGGTTTTAGGTTTATAATAAGTTCTACTTTAATATTTTATGAAGTCCACGCATTTTTTAAAAATTTTATTTTGATTTAGAATCACTTTTTTAAGCTATTAGAATATACAATGATGTCACATTTTGTCCGTATACAGTTATATTCAAATAACAAAACAAATTTTAACCATTTTCAACATGTTATGGAAAATTGGCTCTCCTGAACAAATACAAAAAGTGATGTAAATTCTTAGCACTTCTGTTTCTATAATTTAAAAACCTTTTAGAATTTTAAAAATATATGACTTCCTTCTTACGGAACGCAACAGTCAAGCCATTAAAGGACATTCAATCATCATAATGATTTATAGACCGTTGAAAAAAAAATAATAATAATTAATATTTTATTGATATTTTCTTCTTTTTATTTTCATTTCCACAATTGAATGCAATGGCCCAATACAATGCAAGAATTTCTCAAACAGTAACCTCAAGAATTTATGGTAAGACGTAATAATAAACCACAATCATGTTTCTATGGTAACTTGTGTTAAATAACTATTGCATTCTTCGTTAATATTATTATAATAGTGATATAATGTAATAATTCATTATTATTGTTATTCAAAACTGTTAACCAATCCTTTTGCAGCTATCAAATCACATCTAAGGTAATCTCGAAATATGAAATGCTGTCTTAAAAATTGTTACAAATCTAATCCATAATAATATTCCTATATAAGTAGTAAACATATACTATACACTTACAATAACAACATTTTTATCTTCTTAAAAGATGTTGAGTTGTTTATCTTTTACACGGTAGCCAGGATTCGGAACAGGTTATCAATGAGAGCAATAAAACAGGGACTAGGATAATAAATTTCAAGGATTCAAACAACAGTTCTCGAAATGGGGGTACCTAAGAGTACCGCGGGTACCTAAGAGATTCGTAGTCTGGCAGGTGGTCCTAGGATTTTTTAAAGGGAGTAAAAAATCCTAAGTTACGCCGTCCTTCGGAAGGGACGTTAAACGGAGGGGTCCCGAGCCTGTACGATGTCAGGTACTCGTTAAAGATCCCTATCCTAATTAAAACAGGATAGGCAAAATTTTGAGCTCCCACTGTAGCATTGTAAAATTAGCCATAGCAGAGCATAGAGTGACTTAAAATAAATAATCACGAATACCGCGAAAGTTTAAAAATAAATTCTAAGGTAAAATTAAATTAGTTATTAAACTAAATCTAAGTATTTTTAGATAGTGGAATTCAAATATTTTTTATTAGTAATAATTTAAAAAAATTGGTTTCATTTTTGCTTATCTACAAGTACTGCGATCATTTGCGAAAGTTGGGCTAGTTGCTGAACATGACCTATAAAATCAATTTCGACCCGAACTCACTAAGTATATTTATAGTATTGATTTTGAAAAGTTGACATCCATTTAAGAATAATAATACAATGTAAAACATAGATAATCATTATGTAATTTTTGTAATTTTAACTTAGTTAATTTGTTAATTGCTAAATTTGTTAATTCCGTTAATTTAATCTCGTTAATTTTGTTAAGTTATAACAGCATGTATATAATAATGTCTTTTGTAAATATGTTAGAATTATCAAATTGTGGTTAATTATTGTAAAAATGAATTTAAAAGGCAGATAGTATACTCAAGTATGGAATGCGCCAATAACGGTCCTTTCAAAGGGTTTGAAAGGAAAAAAAAAATTATTGCGATCGTGAATAATTTTGAATCCAAATTTTCAACAGAAATAAACATTGAAAGGTCCAACAATTAAAAAATAAATTTTCATTTGGAAATTTAATAGATTTCCCATTGATAATAAAATTGGTTACGTGCCCCATTGGATTTTTTCAATTTAAAATACAATGTTTATATTTTAATATTTTTTACTTCTGTAGTTTATTATTTTCTTAGACTGTCCTAGTCTTATTTTTGCATATATATATATATATATATATATATATATATATATATATATATATATATTCACGGATATAAACACATTAAAAACCATTCGCTTGTTCGTTCTCTATATTTTTACTAATCGTAAAAATATACGATCGTCTATTGCAATAGTATTACGGTGAATTTAATTTAACAAGTTCAATTTTCAGAGTTTTTTTTAATTTATTGTTTATCGTTCCATTTTATGAATTTATAAACCAATAAACGGCCAGGCCCGTTGCTGATTACACCAGTCGCCCAAAATCCAAATATATTAGCAATGAACAACGTTATCCTCCCACCTACGGCTCGGTCTTCCCATTGAACGTTTTCCTGTCGGTTCAGCGCTTCATTTTAGCTATCCTTAAGGAACAACTAAATTTCAAGCCGAAAACTACGAGAATGACACAAATCTGCTTACCTTAATACAATTAACTCACTTCAAAAATTCGACTTATCCACTTTTTGACGGGGATTGCAGATATGTTTGTTTGTTTGTTCGTTTAACATCACTTTATGCTGCTCTGGCTAATCGGACGATGCTACAGTGGGAGCTCTAAATTTTGCCTATCCAGGTTTAATTAGGATAGGGATTTTTAACGAGTACCTGACATCGTACAGGCTCGGAATCCCCGTTTAACGTCCCTTCCGAAGGACGGCGTAACTAAGGATTTTTTACTCCCTTAAAAAAATCCTAGGGCCACCTGCCGTGCTACGAATCCGCGATCTTGGGATTAGTAGTTTGTTACGCTAACCACTAGACCACAGGTGACCGTAAAATTCCCACCAATTTATTAGTACCACTTATGAAGTAACATAGTACACGCGTAAATTGTATATTTAGACAAGTGTGTTATTTAATAAGATTCACAAAAGTCCTATATTTTTACTCCTCGGGCACAATTATGAGAACAATATATTCTCGAAAATTCGTCAAAAAGAATTGAAAGATTTGAATGAATCTCGAGAACCATAGTATAAATATAATATAAGTTTACGTATCTGACATCTAAACTTCGAAAGTTGGAGCATTTATTTCTTGATGAAATGCTTACCGAAATATACACATTTTTTATTAAAAAAATTGATTTATTTTTTCCATGGTATAGCTCATGATATATAAAAATACATCTTGTATTTTTGAAAAATATTAAAGGGGAAACCAATGAAAAGTTAAAACTTGTTGTGGCTCAACTCGAAGCGACAACCTGCGGAATAATTACCAAAATTTATATTTACGTATTACTCACGGCTAGGTATATGGATATGACGGATGCAGCGACCCTGAGGGTGCAGCACCAGCAGTGCTCGAGTAGCGGCATAGCATCGGCCTCATCTCCCGCTGGGCGCTATCTCACCTCACCGCCTCCGCACAACGGTCGGTCAGAGAGGAAGCTACAACGGCACACTTAGCCCTCTCGGTGAATACTGATTAGGATCGCGGCCGCCCGTCGACTTTCTCCCGCAGATCGGCTCAACTCGGCTCCGCTTCGGCTCTCTGGCATTCCCTCAGGTGGGACTAGTCGCATTCCTAGTTGCGCCGTGCTAGGACCCTGTTCGGGCGCCTAAAATTCATAACGGAGCGTAGAGACTATGCAAAATGTGTCTATTTTTCACACCCATCTATGTATATATATTAATTTTATACCAACTATTTCACATTAAAAGATTGTTAGAAGTTGATGATAATATCCAATATCTCTTCATTAGGTCACGATGCATTCTTTTATCTTTTACCCTTGTCTTCTTTCTTTTTTTAAATTCAGCTCAAAATATTCGCTTCTAATTTATTATTTCTTTTTAATTGTTATTTATTAGTTTTAAATTTAGATCTTCCAAAATTTGTTTTATCCATTTTTTTTTTCTTACTTCTTCCAATTATGTTAAAAGCCTGTTCTGATTGATATAAAGGACTTTTAATATAATTTAACACAATTGGCTTTTGAAGAGAATGAAAACATGCATTACACTGTTTACAAATGAATTATTGGTATAAAGAAGTAAGTATTCACTACTTTCCAGAAACATACATCTCCAAGTTAATAATTAAACTTACACCTATATATGATAAAAAAAAATAAAATTATCCTTTCGAACCGTTAAAATAGAGTTAATAATAAATAAAACATATAGAAAAAATGCTTAGTCATAAATATATTCATCTTGACACATATACAGAAAGAAAAAAAAATTAAATTAAAAATTTGAGAATCTTTGTTAACTTTGAAAAAAAAAAAAATGAACTTAATAAAACTTTATATACATAAAATTGGTTTTTCTTAAATGTATATATGCTATTACTTTTTTTTCACTAAATTGTTTCTAGAAATCTGTAATTTTGTAATCTGTTATTTTGTGGTGTAAATAACATTACCCACCGTGTTTACACATTGTACATTTAAAATATGGGATGTGTGTGATAGATAAATTATCTATTCCTTTAACTGACGTAGAATGTGCCTATTGGATCTTAAGACAGAAGGAATCTGAAAGGATGGGTTCATTCAGCCTCTATAAATGATTATTCTGAATCTTAATTCAGAGTAATCATTTATACCCTTAGGTCCTTATTTGAGAGATAGACCTTACAACCCTTAGGTCAATTTGTCATTGAGAGTGACCAAATCATCTCCCTATGAAACCATTTGCTTAGGAACAATGTAGTCTCCAAGATATACTGAACCCAATACCCTTCATGAGCTATTGTAGTACTGTTTTTTCCCCCTAATCATAGATTCTCTAAATATTTATCAATCAAATTACAGTAGAATATCGATTATGCAAATGTCAGTTATCTGAAAGTTTAATTAATTGAGTTGGCTTTGAATTGTCGGGAAATTTGTTTGAAAAGTATTTAATCTGAAATTTGATTTCCTGAAATTATTTATAAATTAAATTATAAAGTGGTGATACCATAACATACAATTACCTTTTTTTTTATATATATAAATACTATTTTTTTTTTTTTTTAATACAAATATTTATAGTAAACAAAAAGGGTATTTTTGATTAATTTAGCACTACCTATCCAATCTCTACATTTCAACTGGGGGCAAAAAGCTAAATTTTCATCATATCGAGGTGTTATTATATTATTTAATAGCCAGAGATATCCTTCCAAGGCTTTAGGACGAATAACAAAAAACCATTAATAAAAAAATATATGTATATGTATATGTATATATATATATATATATATATATATATATATATATATATATATATAGAGAGAGAGAGAGAGAGAGAGAGAGAGAGAGAGAAAAGAATGGAATAGAAAAATAATTTTATCCTGGGAACTTAAGAATAACAGAAATGCATAAAATTAAATAAATATGTATCTGGCCAAAGGACTACATTATTAGAATAAAACAATATTTACATACTATCATGAAAGTAAATAAGTAACAGGTATGTTTGGTAGAGAATTAGAAAATGTAATACAACAATAAAATAAAAAAACAGACAAATTTACAATAAAAAGAAAAAGGCTTATAGAAAAATAAGTGTATAAATAATATAAGAAATGATGTCATTATGAGTGTGGAATATTTACCGTAATTCATCAATCTATTAAGTTGAATATATCTATAAATTATTTATTGATTATAGTGCATCTGTTTTGGAATTTAGAAGATGTAGAAAAAGTTTGGATTTAAATGATGTTAAAGAGGACGCATGACGGATATCGGGTGGGAGTGAGTTCCAAAGAGAGATAGAACGGGTGAAAAAGGAACACTCAAAAGTTTTGGGTCTATGGGAACGGATATAAAGATCGGAAATGCGAGACCTTGTGCCCTGGGGTTGGATAGAGGATTTGAATTGTAGGAGACTATAGATTATAGATGGATGTTGTGAATTGATGGTTAGATATAAGTAAGAACCTAAGAAATAGAGTCTACGAGTAGAAGGGAAGAGCCACTTTAACTCAACGTAAAGGCGAGACACATGAGACCTCCTCAGGGCGTCGAAGACAAATTGAAGCGAACATTTCATAATCCAGTATAATATATATATATATATATATATATATATATATATATATATATATATATATATATATATATATATATATATATATATAATTAAATAATTATAATTTACCAAAAATAAAATGAATTTTAACCCAACTGTTTTTATTTTCTTATACTATTTCATGTTTTATGGGTTTAAAACATCTGGGTTCTCTCTGCCTTACCACATTCATATTTTACATGTGATTCACACAAAACTATAACAATTTTTATTTACATAAACTTTTTAAAACTTTAATTATTATTACCATACCTAGTTAAGGTACATAATTATTTTTATTATATGTTGAATAATATTAGTTGACCTTAGGTATATATGAGGAAGAAAATAGTCCGGATATAGGTAAAAAAAATCTCTATTGTAGGGAGAACTGGTTCTTTAAACACATTAAATCCCTAATACCTATATCCCTAATTAAATACCAATAAATAGGTAATTAAATACCAATAAATAGGTAATTATACCAACTACCTATATCCCTGGACCATTTTCTTCCTTATATAGTAGCACTGAGATTTGCACTTGTCTGATTTTCCTGAATTCATAACAGTTTAGTTTCATTCTCAATATTTTGCAGATAGTTTCATATTAAAATTCATGTGTGTATATATATGACCCTTAAAAATATATATAAATCTCTTCTCTTAAAAATTATAACAATTAATAAAAAAAATAAAATTAAATAAATTATAATTCATTTAGTGCGACATGTGCTAATCAATGTCTTCAAATGTTATTTTAAAAAAATTGAAATGTTCATGTTTATAATATAACTTACTTTGCTTGGCAAGTTGAAATCATTCAAAATAAGTTAATTATTAATGATTTTGTTCATTAATGATATCCCAATTAATAGAATATAAAATATATCAAAATTAAAACAATCTGTACTCAAGGTAAGAAAAAAAGTCAAACGAAATAAACAGGAAGCATTTTATTGTTAAGTTCCATATTACAAATTTAACATATAATTAAAATTAGTACATTTAAAATGGACTATAATTAGGAATAAACTTACAAATAATAACCATTCAATAGAAAGAAATATATATATATCTTTTAATAATTACAAAGGTAACAAAAACAATGATTTTCAATCTTATGTATACTTATAAGAATTGAGAAAGAATGATTCAAAATCAAAAATAGACTTGTATAAAGATGCTATCACAAAATTGGTGTAATTTTTCAATCCTTTTCATTATAAGATAATGATAATAGTTTCTACAATTAATTTTTTTTATATAAAAAATAGTCGTTCGAATATGATTTAATCTCTAAACTTCACTTTGACAAAGTCGCATTCGATTCTTTCAGAATACAAACAACGTAATTGCCACCCCTGTTAGCTGGCATCGTAGATTTCCAGCATTTTGCAAAGACATACTCGTATGATCCTCTTTACGTTTAATGGTAACAAAATAATAGCTGAAGTGAAAATGGCCAATGATTTTTTCAACCATGTGTAAAGTTAAAACCACATTCATAAATCTATAAACAGGTCATTTAACACTAAGTTAGCAATTGTATTTGCTTAAAATTGTGACTAACGACATAAAATGTCGACAACTACCGATTGTATACATTTAAATTTTGACAGAGGGTTGTTTAGAGGATAAAATTAACATGAGAATTTACGTAAGTACACATCGATACTATTTAAACATTTACTATAAGCTTCATAATTAACTTAAAATTTATAGAAGCTACAATTAATGTACATTGAAAATATAGATGCAATTCAAGTGTAAACTTTACTTCCTCACTCCAACAAACTTAAAAGAATTTTTTTTTTATTATATGCAATTAAATAAGAAGAGGATTCTTTATTTTAAATGAATATTCACAATTTTTTGTCTTCTAAATTTGGTGTTTTTTGGTTCAAAAACATTTACATTAATTTTCCAAAAGTTTTTCTTAATATTAACTTTCCATTTAAAAAAATACCATTAAAAAATCTATTAAATTTGTTTATTGTATCAATTAATTATATATTAAAATATTATTTGCCCTTAAATTTAATTCATAAAAATTAATAAAATTTGATATTCTCATTTTTACCAGCATTGATCAAAAGTCATCTGAGTATTACCTTTTATTAATTTTTATTATATAATAGAAATCATTTCAACAATTGGATTTCGAGAATGGCTGTATTTCTGATAACAAATGTATAAAGATTATTTTTTTATTATATATTCAATATAAAATTAAAAGTGTTTTATTTATCTGCTTATTATTATTAAATTATAACTTCTTCACTCATTTGTTTATTAATTGAATGTTTAACGCTTATTAATTTTTATTTACTAACTGCTTGGCTGTAAAATAATATTTTTTAAAATATTGTTATTAGTTCATAGTTAAAACATATTTGATCACTCAAAAACTTTTGGAAAATATATGCCAATACTTGAAATCAAATGTCTTTAAAACAGGGAGTAAATACTGTTCAGAGAAATTATTTGTCGTTTTTTCTTTATTATTAATCTCTGAATTTATACTACATTTTTTTTTTTAACAGGTTAAATATTATATTCAAACTCATATTAAGTGTTTAGCTAATTACTAAATATTTATACATTTTAACAGATTTGTGCGTCATGCTGTGATATTTTTCCTGAATTGGAAATTTCTACTCAGTGGATGTGCTTTTCTAATAATGGACATTGCTTCCTATTATATAATCAAACAAACGATCCTATTAAACAATTAAAGAAAAAAAATTAGAAGAATATTATTTATATTTATCGGTTTTTCTTGCTTCCGAGGAACAGTACTAATAGCGACTATAGTTCAGGTAAAGTGAATTTATTTTAATAGTATATACATATATAAACCACACTGGTGATTTAAAGCTATCATTACATTAACATATCTTCGTGAATATAATATCTTTAAGTTTTTTCTTTCTTCGATCAACTCCTTTTACGGAATGAATATTTGTGTAATAAAATACTCAAGTGTTTAAAAATATAGTTGCAACCTTTATTCAACCTCATAATATCATGTTAACAATGGAACTAATAAACAATCCATTATGGCTTCAGGATGAAAAAGCGTGTTATAAAACTATCATAAGTAAAATAATATGAAAAAAAAAATTGTTCCCATTCTGAATTCTGCTTTTTTAATGTTATTTTTTCTTATCAGTCATCAGTAGGATGGATCGGTATATTGCACATTCTGTTAAAGAGTATATTTTTCCATTATTGCACTCCTAGATAGATATATTTTAATATCTCGAAAATATTGAAATTGTTTGCTCTTTGAAAGTGTAAAATCCTTAATCAATAAAATCTGTAGCAATTTTATTCTATAAGTCTTTTATTTCTAATAATATTGGTCTAGAAAGAAGTTTTTTATCATCCACAATTAGAACTAATAACGTTAGAATGGACTCAAAGATAGTTTGCAACGTATCTTTCCTATGTAGAAACACCTTGAGTTATTGTGACTTTAACTCCTTCAGTTATGTGATTAAAGCAGGCAGTTTCGGAATTATTAGAAATAGGGATAATGGTATTCAGCATATTGTTTCAGAAATAACAATAATTTCTATATTTCAGAAGCACTGAAGTGATTAATACACTGAATTTGTGTGCACCCTTAGTGACCTTAACTAGTGGAAATCCCTCCTATGTGAATCCCAATACCAACTCTCGGTCCAATGTAGGTGCATAATTGTTCAAGCTGTTCGGATTGCATTTCTCAGATTGAAAGCAATCTATTTCTGTTGATATATTCAATCTTAAGTAAATATTATGTATTTCCTATTTATGCTTAGGGAAATATAGTAAAGATAGGAAGATCTTGTGCTATTTCCACAAATGGAACCAATAGCACGTTTGCTAACTGAGCAGTTTTTAGTATTCATGCAAGTCCAGAGCCTCTTATGGTAGGGAGTGCACTGACTATACCATCCTGGTAGGGAGTGCACTGACCATACCATCCTGGTAGGGATTGCACTGACCATACCATCCTGGTGAGAGGTCATTGAACCCCTAACCATACTTCACATTCAAGGGAAGAGATTTAACGATAACCTCATAATATAAATCATATCCTCAGAATCCTTACACAAGACTCTCTGGTCATGCAGGAGGGCCGTGAATACTCCTTAATCTCCTGGAAAATTTTCAAAAAGAAAACCCTACCTACCCATTCTTCCCTGGTTAAAAACACGGTTCTTCTTGTTTATACTTCGCTCACTTCCAAAAACCAGACATTGAGCCAATGAGCTAATTGGGTGTCATTTCACTCGAACTCACTGAGTTGACTCATATGAAACGAATTTGGAATATTAAAAAAATGATTTATGTTATTCAGATTCTTATTACTGTTTTTAATCATTGCCGTAGATATAATAAAATTGGACAAATAATTGTTTAAAGATATTCAAAACGAATAACAATTCTTCTCCCCAAAAAAATATTTTTAAAATTATAGTTTTGTATTATTTTTTATTTATTTTAATATTATACTGATTACTCTTACAATAGTAAATAATAATTTACTGAAAAGATTTTATTAACGATTTTAGTTATGTTTCTTCTGAGGTATACTCACGTCTTAATCCAAAGATAATAGAATGGACTCAAATATTACAGAGCTACCCACATCAAGAACTAGAGAGTAATAAAGTGTCTTATTTTCTCTAATGTCATTCAGATTTTATGAATATTTTTAACCATATCCGTAAATTTAAAAATAAAAGTGGACAGATAATTACTGATTTATTAAAAATTCTAAAAAATTCTTGTAGTACTCAATGAGTTTTGAAGAGCAATGGGAGTCAATGAACAAGGAATGAAAGTGTATAATTCAAATAGGTATCATAGTAGCTGGTTAAATGAATAGGATGTTCTTAACTTAAAAATTATCACGTAGCCCTTAAAAATCAGGTCTTCTGTGTTATTTTTTTAAATATATTTGAATAGGTTTAAAATAAATTGAACCATTTTTAATATATTACTAGGAGTGCAATTATGGTGATTCAATTTACTTTTTAAACATAATTCTAACAGTTATTTCCATCAGATTGCTATTTAGCCAAGGTAAACCCTATCGCAATGCCATTGCCATCGATAAAAAATAGAAGCTAAATAAATGGAATGAGGGTTGGAATGGGTTGTTGTCTTCTAAAGTGGGTCGCTATGAGTAAGCTACTCGCGAAGTTTGTGCCATTCGGCAATTTGTCTCCTCGGAGAGTTCCTCACTTCGTTCCAATGATGTAATGCGGACCCTACAGTCGAACCTCCGAGCTCGAGCCTTCCAATCACCTATAACATGGTTATAAAACATGAATATAAAATAAACCAAATAATAAATAAATAAATCGGCAAATGTAAATAAAGTTATATAAAAGATTATAAGAGGTTATAAGAGAAAGGTAACTAATGATCTAACTATAGGTATAGATCATGCTTAAATAGCCCCTGGTTAATAAAATGATTTGAAATCACCTAAATTTAAAATATGGTTAAAATCTTAATCAATAATTAAATAATACCAGAAACATATAACACTACAATCTATGAAGGGATTAAATAATTTGTCTGACATAGCTGGATTTGAACCCAGGACCTTTGGCCTGGCAACTCAGCGCTCTATCACTGAGCCATCCTGCTTCAATTATTAATTAATAATTCATATTAATAATAATTGATAATTAATAATGAATTAGATTAGATTAGATATTTAATAAAAATTCTAAATGGTTAGAGGGAAAAAAAAGCAACTTTTAATTATTTTGATAAAAGTATTTATATATAATATGAAAAAGAAATATCATCAATATAAGCATTATTTTTTATGGATAATTGATAGTCTATACGTTTTAAAAATGTTATCTACGTTTATTTTTTATTACTCTTTCTGATATTTTAAATGTAATTTTTACATGCCCGCGTCAATAAGTTAGAAAACAAGAATTTGAATCATTTAATAGAAGAAATGTATCATTAGAAATTCTAAAATTAATTCTTCAATTCTTCTTTTTCTTCTTCTATTGGCGTTACAGACCGAAGTGGTCCTTGGCCTGCTTCAACATTTGTTGCCACAGGGCTCTGTCCTCCACCAAACGGATGCCCGCCTGTCGCATGTCCTCTTCCACATTCTCCTTCCATCGAGCTCTTGGTCGGCCCTTTGCTCTAGTGGCGAAGATCTTTCCTTTATATACCTTCACCACCTGTCTGTCTTCCTTCATTCGGTTGAGATGCCCAAGCCATTTCAGCCTGCTTATTCGTATAAAGCTTGACACAGACAGGTCATTGTAGATTTCATATATTTCTTTGTTCTTCCTACTTCGCCACACTCCGTTCTCGAAAACTCCACCAAACATTCCTCGCAGCACCCTCCTCTCGAACCTGTCAAGCCTGTCACAGGTTATTTTGTTCATCACTCAGCATTCACCGCCGTAACTAATAACCGGCCTGATTAGGGTTTTGTACATCCTGATCTTTTTACGAGAGATTAAATTGCTTCTTATTAAGTGCCGAAGAGCATATTATGTCCTGTTTCCTGCCAGGATCCTTCTTTTAACCTCTTCTGTTTCACTGGCTTCTTTAGTCATTAATGATCCCAGGTACGGAAATGTTGACACTATCTCAATGTTTTCTCCGTTTAAGTTGCAATAGGGTAGGCTGCCGCATTCTCTCCACAATCATTAGTTTGGTTTTGCCGATATTTATTTCAAGGCCGGCTCTGCCTGCCTCTGTTTTCAAGGTAATATATGCGTCTTCGATTGCCTGCCTGCTTCTTCCCAAAATCACTACATCATCCGCATAGGCCATTAATTGTAGTGATTTATTGATGATTGTACTATTACCCTCTATCCTTACTTTTTTAATAACCTTATCGAGAACTAAGTTGAACAGAAGCGGGGCCAATGCATCTTCTTGTCTCAATCCATTCTTTATTTCCAGAGGTTTTGAAAGTTCTCCATTCACTCTTACTTGACAATTGGTGTGCCTCATTGTCATCTTTGTTAAAGCTACCAGTTTAGGAGGGATCTTTGCTTCTTCCGTAGCCTTGTAAACCATGGATCTGTAAGTCGTGTCATACGCCGCTCTAAAATCAGTGAACAATCGCCATGTAGCCACATTATACTCCCACATCTTTTCATTAATCTGTCCGAGTGTGAAGATTTGGTCAATGGTTGATCTATTCCTTCGGAAACCGCACTGATATTCGCCAACCTCCCTTTCATAATATGGTACAAGACAATTGTATAATAATGCTGCAAAAATTGTATATGCAACATTAAGCAGCGTGATACCTCTATAGTTGCTGCACTTCGTTAAATCACCTTTCTTGGGAACCACTGTGATTATTCCACGATTCCATTTTTCCAGCATGCATTCTTCCTCCCATATCCTTTCTATAAGTCTGTGCATCTCTCTCAGCATGTCAGAGCCCATATGTTTTAAGAGCTCGGCATTTATATTGTCCATGCCTGGTGATTTATTTTGTTTCAGTTTCGCTATAACTTCGTCCAATTCTTCAAACGTTGGAGTTATTTCTTCTTCCCATCCGTTTTCTGTTTCACTGTTTGGGATCACTGCTGCTCCATTATCGTTGCCCTGGTTACCAGTCAGTAATTCCTGGAAGTGTTCCTCCCATCTCTCGAGAACCTCTTTATTAGAAGTCAGCCTTCTTTGCTCTTTACCCAATTGTTCATAGGCACATATCCTTTCTTGATGACTCCTATTTTCCTGTAAAACTTCCTGCTTTCATTCTTATTGGCCATCTCCTCTATGTTCTTTAGCTGCTCCTCCAATGCCTGTTTTTTCTTCTTCTTGATTACCTTTTTGGCCTGTCGCCTTGCTTCGCGGTATTCCATATCCTGTTGCCTTGTATGTCGCTGCAATTCTTCAATTAGAACTTGTTATTTTTAAGCTAACTTTCAATAAAAACATATTTTTTTTGTCCAAAAATAAGTCTAGGAAATATACACAGCTTCTGCCTGATTTCTTTTTTCGACCATTTTGACACAAAGTAGAAAAAAGAAATATTTTTAATTTTTTTTAATAATTGTTATCACTTTTAATTATTTTATTTTGAAGAGAAAAGATTTGTCTAGGGCCGGGATTTGAACATTTAAAATAGAATATTTAAAAAAAAAATATCTTTCTTTGAGACAAACGTTCAATTACACATATTTAGTTTTACAAATATTTTTTACCTCATTCTTTGTCATTCTATCCCAGTCGAGAAGAAGGAACTCAAGAGAAACATGATCAAGACTTTCTGCTCCTTGTGGAATTTCAAAGACGAACGATTCATTGAAAACTGGATTTAGAGTTCTTTTCTTAACATGAGTTTTCTTCTTACTGATTCTTTGACCATTATACATCAAATACATCTTTACATAAGGATCTGAAATGAATAAAATTAATCAAAATAAGAAAATTTAAAGTGAACATATTTAGAATGATACATTTAGCGTTTATTTGTAATATCATAAATTTTAACAGTTCTGCTTACCAGCGAGACCTGTAACATCCATCTTTGGTAAGTTCCTCGCCTTCAAGACAACGACACTCAAGCGATTAGCTGCAGGTTGCCAACACAATGATAGCAATAGCTCTCCTCTACCTTGGCACTTGATCTGTGTTTCAAAATTTTTGTTAAGTATTACAATATAATAATCTCATGACTTTTTAAATAAAAGGTTCTTATATTAATACCTAATATTAAACTAAAGATTAGAAAAACTTGAGTTACTAAAAAGAGGAATCATGAAAAAATCTTGAGCTCAGTGAAAACAACAGTTGAGAGAATTACAAGAAGCCCTATTTACCAAATTTTACAATGCCACTTATAGTTAAGGCCTACTATTGTACAAGGCTAGTAAGGAAACCTCAGTAATCTCCTTGAGTTCATAAGTATATAGGTACAAATATTATTAAGAGAATTGATAAAGAAAAGAATCTTTATAAAAGTTTAAAAAATATAAGTAGGTATATAAAAAGAATTGGTCCAAACCTTCAGGCTACGTGGCTGTATTTCTCGTGCCAGGGACAAATGATGATTTTCTGCCTTTTCTAGATCTACAGTATCTAAGCTGCAGAAAACTTCTCCAATTATGTCATCTCGAGAATAACGATCAAAGCTTAGCACGACAAAGTGCAACATAATATTCTGCAAATAGTAATGGTATAAGTTATAAATAATTAGGTACTTGTATACTAATTGGTGTGAAGTAAAGTATAGGCTTTGATGGCATAAACCTGATTGTTATAAAATAAAAATTATATTCCAAGGTTGTCTGTGAGTATATTTAAATAATGTGGTATGATGTGTACTTCGCACAACTTTCACTTAAAATTTAAAAATTTTTTGGACAGTTTTATGATTTTAGGATCAGATTCAAACAGATGGAGTAAAAAAGAAAATTGACCCCTTTATTTAAACTTAAAACAGAATTTCTGTAATCACTACTAGAAGTAAACATTACTAATCCATCAATGCTTTACCAATTCATTGCCAATATATATTGAAAACTATATATTTGTTTATTTAATCTTTTATTTTTTTTAACAGCTTATTTGAGTTATAATTGTTTTACTACATGTATTTTATGGTATTAAGTACTTTAATGTAGCTGGAATGGTAAAAAGATCTCTTGATTATTTACTATATTAATAAGAAGTATCATTTACAATGCCATAAAAAAGACAATTTAAAAACATTTTTGTTAATAATGTGTAAAAAGTTATCATAAACTTACCGGTAATTGAGTCGGTGTGATTCCATAAAAGGTAAAATCCTCATCGTAGACAGGATTTCTTGTTTTTCGAAGGACACGAGTCTTAACTTTATGCTGTTTGTCAGGCAACAATTGGAGCTTGACATAAGGATCACTACTTCCAACAGCTGGGTCTTTGCCGGGCAAGTCTCGGCATTTCACTACGCTCACGATTAGTGTACTTTTATCTTTCTTATATCTAGGAATAAAACACAGAAGTGCTATATAAGTTTCAAAAGTCATTATAAACAAAAATAAAACATTATATAGCTAATATGAACAGTACTATTCTATGCAAGAGAAAATATTCATGTTAGTCAATTTAAAAATATAGTTGGGAGTGGGTGTAGAGCTATAAAAAATAATTTAAAATAAATTTTTATTTATTTTTACATTTATATTTTATAAAAAAAGTCATTAGTGATCATGATCATCATGTAATGTTTCATTTTATTTTATTTTTATTGGAAGAGATACTTGAATTAAATTATTTTTGTGCTTTTAATAAACAGCAAAAATATATAGAATAACAATTATATTTAAAACAATTCATGCCCCTTTACTTTGAATTTAATATAGAATCGCTTTAATTTTAATTAATTATATGCCTACAGTAATTGTAAATCTATTTGTCATATGATATTTTAGTTTTCATATAATTAATAGGAGGTTACCCCCTGTCCACCTAACTGCAGATATATAGATATATATCTCCCATTTTATATATTACCCAACTGTTCATTAATCTATATACTACGTACTCAAATTGTATAACTGTAATTTACAAGTACTCTATAGTTCAGATTATATTATTTTTTTCTATAATGCGTAAGCAGAAAAATATTCTATTTTTTATCACATTATTATATTTATTCCTAATATTATTATTATTACTTTACTTTATATCAAATAAATAAAACAATATATTACACTGTCACTATAAACCTTTTTAGTACAATAGAGAGGCTATGATAAATTATTTTCAGATTTTGTTGATTACATTTAATTTTCGATTGTCAAAATAGTCTCATATAATTTCAATTTTTATATTTTATTATCTTAATAGACTTCATAACCAATATCTCTCTTTTTAAAATTTGTTATCAATTATTTTATATATATATCTTTTTGTTATCTGTTTATTTTATTATTGTACTCCTATATTTCTTTTTATCAACTATTTCATTAGATTGTTTGTTGATATTGTCAACAGTCTTGATGTCAAGCTGAAGTTAGGCTGAAAAGTTGGAACACAATATACTCTTATGTATACTATATTATACTTTTAACAAATTTTTTTTCACCTTTGTTTAGTGTTTGCGAATTTATTCTCTTTGTTCTTGAAGCTTTGTCTTTAGGGTCTGCTTGTAAAATCTGAAAATTTGGTTGTGGTTTGATCTCAAAATCGCTTATAACTTTTATAGACTCTTGGGTCCTGGTTATTATCATGATTATTGTTCCAGTCTTGATTGTTATTTCCATGTTTTCCAGAACCATTGAAGTATCTTTGCTGTTCCCTTCACAGCCATTCTCTGTAGTATGGTTGATTATTATTATAATTATTAAGAAATGTTTATTTTAATTTGAGAAACTGTTCAAAGATCTACACCTCTTATATTTTTTACTTATAGTTGTCATAATTCTATATCTATATAAACAATGTCTTTGAGGATGTTCAATTCCTAAAGAATGTTTCTTGGGATAACTATATTTGAAATTTATACTAGATGTTGGTAGAAACTTCAAGACTAGTGATATATTAAGAAAAATGAAAATATATAATTATTACTTATACTTATTGACGAGTTAAGTTTGTACTGCCCGGTTCCAGACTGAAGAATGGTAGTCCATTCTTCGTTATAGTTAACTTTTTTTTGAATCTAACTATGTTTCTGGGTGTCGTTCATAATGATTCATCTTTGAAAGAATTACTTGATTCATTCAAGTGATCATTTAAATGTTATATTTCATGAAGAATAAAAAGTTTTTCTGTACTTTACCTTATGCGGAAAACTAGCTGACCAAGCACCGATCCAGTGCTGTTCTCGTCCAGCTGCTGGGAGTCATCGACGGTCGGGCTGTCAACTCTGCTGCTGGCGGTCTCATCCTCAGTGTGCACCCTGAAAGAGACCCGTCTTCAGGCAACAAGGTGGAATATTTTCCAACTTACCGGCACTACATAACTAAACTCTACCAACTAAACAGTCCAGCCTCTATTCATTACTACCATCTTCCATATTCTATGATTAATGATTATATTTAAAACAAAACATTTATAGGGATCAACAATGTCTAATTTTAAGTTAGTTAATTATCGACCAATTCCTTTATTTGAAGGAACGGAATATGTGATGAACGATACTCCGAAAGTAATCTAAACAGTTGCTTCAAAGGTGTAAAACAGCTTATAGAAAAGTAAAAGACAAACTGTCCTGACAATATTCTGTACTGATAGCTCTGTCCCTATGAAGAATGAATATTTTATAATGAAAACTATAACAGCGACAAATGAAGAACAGTTTGATGGAGACAATCTTAGATTGTTTATAAAATGAATTTGTGGCTTAGAAAGTTTCATCAATGCTTCCATGTTATCAGCAATGTAAGCTTCCTTTACCTGCAGCTCTAATAGATAGAGAGGATGATTAGAGAGAATAGAAATATATAGAAGATGGTGTAACTTGAGTATAGTATAATAAATGAGAAGTCATAAAGTTGGTTCTAGAGTAGTCAATAAATTATATTGTTGGTCCAGAGTTAATAGTCAATAAAGTTTGTTCATAATCATCAGAAAGTCACTTTATCTTCTGACAATTCTAGAAATGCCAGGATTTATATTTCTTAATTATAAGAAGGTTTATATATTCTTAATTATTAATAATCATTTATCCAAACGTTTTGTACAGTTTATGGATAGTTTGATTGGGTTGATGACCTAGGGATATTGTGTATACTTGCAGGCTCCTTTCCGTTATGAAATATCTTCCGTGTTGTCAGCAATGTTACTTCCTTGAGCTCCCCTCTTCTTTTATATGTATACATAATAGCTCTAAAATTTAGGATAGGAAGAGAAGGTAGGGTGTTGGAGGTAGGAGAGTAGAGAGTGGAGATGTCGTTGATAGTTTGTAGTGTGTATCAGAGTAGTCTCAAAGTTAGATGTAGTCCATAGTTAACAACAGTAAGTCATCCAGTTTGTTTATATCTTAGTCTTTTGTCAATCTATATTTTATCTGTTCATTAACTCAATAAATCTATATTTCTCTTACAAGTCGCCTACCGTCTGTTAACTGGCACCTGAATTTGGACTGCATCATCTACTACTGTAGCACTGTTTCCAGAGAAAACTTAGGACTGTTGCACTTACATTATTTCAACAACATATCGCTATTTCAAAACAACAATTTCATAACTAAAAAAAATTAATTTTCCAATAGTGATACATATGTGAGAATTCCAATTGATTAAAAAAAATAAAAATTCGGTTATTGGTAAAGCAAAGCATTCCAATTGTAATGATGGGATTGAAATTATTTTACTAACTGTTATAACATTTTTGAAAGCTTGAAAATTTTTTGATTCTAAGTTACGCCATTATTTCCTTAAGGATTCAAGTTCAAATATGATACAATTCTTTTTTTTTTTTTTTTTTAGTTTAATTTATTGATATTTACAACTGTAATAATATTACAACAAGTAAATTGGTAATATGAACGAATGACATGAAAAATAAAACACTTGTGGAGAAACTACCCATCAGTAGCACTCCAATAAAGTTCTCTAGTAGAAGGTCTCTTTTCAGACGCCTCGGAGGATTATCAGGAATAGTATGGGAAGCAATTTGAGAGACTAGCGGATTCAAGTGTGTATGTAGCTTGTCATGGAAGGATAGGTATCTAGTTTGGGCCAAATCAGCAACATATGAGATATTAAGATCATGATGGATGAGTTTGTTGGTGACATAATAAGGAGCATTGAGAATTTTACGAAGGATTTTGGATTGTAAGGATTGGATACGAGATGAATTGGATGGTTTAGTAAAGCCCCAAAGTTCAACTCCGTATGTCCAAATAAGTCTGATAACTGTCATGTAAATGAGTCTTTTGTAATTAATTGGGAGCTTAGAGCGTTTGTCCAGTAAATGTTGAAGTAGGCAAAAACGTCGAGTAGTTTCTTGCCTTTTCAGTCTTGTATGAGGATTGATTCAACTCTAAACATAAAACAAATGTTGGTAATGGAATATCAGATATGTCATTCATGAATTAAAAAGCTTCGACCAGTACAATTATTACTGAAGGCTTAAAAATTGGTATTTTTAGTTATGTATTTCTTCCTCTACTTAATATGTTTGGTTTTTGAGGTTTTTGTTTCATTCAATATATATGAAACAATATTTTGGCGATGCTTCGATATTTTAATAGCCCCAGTTAATGCTCTAACAGTGAAGAAACAGGCTTTTACAGTCTCGAGCAGTGCTAGCAAGAATCATAGTCGTACAGGAGAGTTATATCGAGCGATGTAATGTAATATTATTTTCGTCCGATTATAATGTATAAGTGTTCACTTTATATATTTACAAATTAATGTGTGACCATGCCCATCGCTTATTCTTATTGTTATAATTGAGTTATGTCGTACGAAACAAAAACAAAAACAGATGATATAACACTGTTGTTGTACTTCACAACACTAGCTGCTGTTCCAACAAACACTAACAAACCGATGCTTTGTATCGTTGCCCGTGTCCTGGATCGAGCCTTTGATGTGATGCGATCCACTTTGGCCTCGCCATCCTTCCTTGTTCGATACAAACTTGATTCATTAACTAAAACATCTATTGGATCCAAGTCTGGGTGCTTTGATCTTCGGCCGCCTATCTGGTCGGTTAAACTCGATAAATTACAATCAAACCTTACATGCTTGGATAGGCATGTTTATGGGCAGGAGGACAATTTAGATAGCTCTGAATCAATGTATCAGTTGAATCAATGTATTTCTTAACCGGCAAAAAGAAATACATTGATTCAATTTAGCTCAATTTGATTCATTGAAACTTAAAGAATGAGTGAGTCGGAAAAAACAAAACAAAGTGTACTACATCCCATTAAGAATATTGGGCACAGTACATGGTAGGGACTGTTTCTAACCTAACTGTTGTGCAGGGAGGTGATTTGACCAACTCAAGTTGATCCCTCTTAATTTAGGTACTAAAATACATTTATCAATTTATCATTGTATATATTCGAACCGGACTTGTAATCATTTTTTTTTTGTTTTATTCTATATATTATTATTATTTGTTCAACTGTTTTCCTTCTTTTCTTCTGCTCCATATCTGTTTCAAACATTCCCAGTGTTTTTTCTTTCTTCCAAGTTTTATTATATGGTCTTTCATGAAAGCTTGGAGCAATTTGAAGTTCTCTCCTAAGTAAAGAACTTCCTCCGGTGCCATCCGGAGTGACCTCAAGCTCTTCAATCTATCTAGCCTTTAAATAACAGACGGTTGATCCTGCTGATAATTTACAGCTGATTTTGAACCAGGAACTTACAGAGTAACATTGTATCCTTTATGCTGACCCCTTTGCATGTTGGAAACATAAAATACTTTAAAAAAAAATTCAGAAATTAGTTCTCGAAAAAAAAAAAATCTTCAATTTTATTATAAGGGAGAGGAGTAGTGCAATGTGTAAACTGCTTAGGTCTCGGATTGAAATTCCTGATGCTTTAGCTGTCTACCACGAATATGTGGGATCCGCAGACCGTTCTAGGGTTCACCCAGCCTTTGTAAAGTTAGAAACCTTTTAATAAGAGAAAAATTAGGCGGTTGAGTGTTGTCTCACCAAAATTACCTACCTGCACAACCATTGGCGTATAACAGAACAGTCGCTGGACATCCTGTTTATTGCGTTTGATTTTATTTTATTTGTATTTGATTGTAAGAATCAATAATTCGTAAATACTTTATTTATTTTGTAGTTTAAGGAATACTAATTGTATATTATTATTTATTTTTAAACGTTGACTATTTAAACGTAGATAGAGGTATCATCATAAAGTGCGTGGATAAGACGATTACAATACACTGATAACTTTTAGAAGAAAAGAAATATTTGAAGAATAGAGACTGAACTTGTGCTACACTCAAGTTTACTAATGGTGTTTTCTTTTTTAATTACTTAAACTAAACAATTATCTTAAGTATATAAATATAAAAAGATAGATTAATATTGATCATAACAAAATTTCCTTTATGATATAATTTGTAATAAATAAAATTAAATATTACATCTATCTCGAGGAAGAAAGATAACTATTAAAAGTTTTAATGGATACTGTAATAGGAAAACTTTGTTCCGAAAATCCATCCAACTCTTCTGCATAGAATAATGGCTTATACTAAAGTTTCTTCAAGTTTTGATTTCATTATTAGGTGAACTAAATGTGAAAGTACATATATTGATGCACATGCATATTTGTTTAGTGTTTGTGTGATTTTTATGTGACTACGTTTGGAGAAGCACAATGGAGGAACAGTGGTCAATAAATATATAATGTATTGGGTTGTAACAAATGAAATGTCAGCGAAGGTGTAAATTTAAATTATTTGTAAACAAATATTAAAAAATACTTTTATTAATCAAAATAGGATCCTTCACTTTCAATACACTTCCCCGTTGTGTACAAATAAGGTGTCAAGGAAGAAGCCAAGTCTTGGGCCCATCCGCAGCCACCCACTCACCATTTTCTTCAGACCTTTCTCCAACTGATTTTTACTTTTTCCGTTGTTTGGATAATTTTTTAAGAAATAAAGATTTTGACAACGAAAATGCCCTGAAATTGGCTTTCCAAGATTATTTTGATTAATAAAAGTATTTTTTAAAAATTTGTTTCCTTATAATTTTAATTTACACCTTCACTGACATTTCATATGTTACAATGCAATATAAGAAAATGAGAAAAAAAAGAAAAACATTATTGATGAAAGAATGGCTTAAACATTTTTATATTAGGCTCGCAAGTAAAATATTTTGATTGGATAAAAATCAATGCAGTGATTTTCCAAGGATATTCAGTCATTAAAGTCCTTAAATAAACGTTTATCCTTGGTTATAAATGTATCTTTCTCCCTGATTAAAATATTCCACTTTGTTCTTGGACCACTGTTTCTCCATCTTGTTAAGTAGTAGAGTACCGATACACCTACTTGGTTGTAGCCTCTTCTGCGTGTTGTTGTCCATCATCGCCTGTCGGGGATGTTCCTGGAGAACTTTTGCCGCTGGGGATACAAGCTTCATTGGGGGAGTTACTGCCTGATCCCTGCAACACATGTACAGAATTATTTAATATTGATAGAAGATATCAAAAGAATATAAAACATAATATTAATTTAATCTTTATAAATTGTTCGGTCGACCGAAATTTTATTTTAAAAATTGCATCGCATTGTGATTATTTGATTGAAGAAGAAGTCTTGAGATAGGAAGTAAAATTTTCATCACATGGATTTATACTACGGAAAATTACTTATCTCAGTATTCTCATAAGTTTAAGAAGGAATATATTAGTATCATTTTACAAGTTTATCCTGTAGATAAAATGTATAGGTTCTTGAGGTTCAGTCAATAAATGTGAAACTATTGGGTCGTTTCGTAAGCTATGTTCGTTTTTATCAATTATTAATTTAAAAAAAAGTTATTTATTGAAAGTTATAACTGTATAATAGTAAACATCCAGTAAATATAATGAAAGATGAATAAAGACACGAGATAAAGGCAATTAGGGAAACTACCCGGTGGTAGTACTCGAATAGCAAGTTCAACTTAGAAGGTCACGAGGCCATCTTCTTCTCAGACGCCTCGAAGGGTTATCAGGAATTGAAGAGGTTGCGAGTTTTGAAACTAGTGGGTTTGATTGGGAATGAAGTTTGTCATGAAAAGATTGATATCGGATTCGGGCCAGATCAGCAACAAATGGGAAATTAAGGTCATTATAGATTACTTTGTTCGTTACAAAGTAATACAAGGAGCATTGAGGATTTTAAGAAGAATTTTGGATTGTAAGGATTAAATACGAGAGAAATTTGATAGTTTAGTGGAGCACCAAATCTCTATTCCGTAAGTCCAGATGGGTCTAATGATTGTCATGTATATGAGTCTTTTGTAATTAATTGGGAGCTTAGAGCGTTTGTCTAGTAAGTGTTGAAGTAGCCTGAAACGGCGTGCTGTTTTTTTTTAATTAAATTTAATGTGGAATTAGCGGACTTCTCTCCTTTCTTATGTATTTATTTACATATTTTTATGAGTTGTTATTAATCATCTTTCTTTTGATATTTACTATCACTGAAATTGTACTAACATTTTATATATTTGCTTAAATATGACTATGGAAACAGGTGATTTATATATGATTTATTTTTATGAGTTTAAACTTGGTGAACCGGGAGCCAATCTGCAAGAAATGTTACCACCGCGTTCGGGGAAGTATGTTGTAGTGAATAGAACATTCGTTATTAGTGAAAATTTTGATTAATGAAAAGCCGTTAGTTTGTGAAATTTTCATCTGGTAGTGGTGATTCATTCATTCATAAACAATTAATTAATTTCTAATTTTTACCAGAGGTGAAACCATCACATCTCCAGGTGTATTTTCATAATGCAACAAAAACTTATCAAAAACAATTGGAAAGGACCTGTAGTCTTACACAAGGCCTCATGTTTCACGACAGACAGCGAAGAAACTAAGCCTTACGAAGCCCCACCCCACCACCCTTATTCATCAGACTTATCTCCAATAGATTTCCTTCTCTTCAGAAATTGTACACTCCTTAACGAGTCAAAAACGTATTTTAAGGCTTTATTTCTTCATATAACCCTAAATTTTTTAGTTCTGGGATTGAAAATGTGATAATATATTGGGAATCATGAATAGAAAATGAGGGTAAATATTTTGAATACAAAAGTGTTGTTTTTTATAAAGTTGTCTTACTAAATAACCTTTTATTTTAAAACGGACATTTTATATGAAAGGATTCGATATATTTCATTTATAGAACAATAAAGTTTTGAAACTCTGCTGTAATACAATTTTATATTAATTGACTGCACCACAAGATTCTGAAAAGCTAATATTGTACACAGTACAGAAAAAAGAAACAAAATAAATTATGATAATAATATTATGATAATAAATACTGACCAAAGGACTTGCAGATGGAGGCCTGGACACAGGAGAAGGACTCTTCTTGATGTAGTAGCTGTTGACCGCAGGACTCCTGAGGGCCGATGTAGGTCGCCTGGAGAATGCCAAGGGCCGGCGAGGCTTGGAGCGACCTCTCCGGTAACAGAGGCAGGTCACCGCTGAAAGGGAAACGAGGAGCAGGCTGCACCCGAGCAGGATCGAGACCAGTCCAGGGCCGCTCACTGTAAGCCAAACAGGATAATTATATTTATATACATATTATTGTAATAAAATAATTTATGACAATGATAATTAGTAGGAGGTACATTATTAACCCTTTGAATGCAGAGAGCATTATATAATGCTCTGCGGGTTTTAACAGGCAGTCGTAGGAGAGCATTAGTCAAAACTTTGTCTTTATCTTTTTACCTTTAAACTGACGTGGTTGAGCTCTGTTAGTAGTATTTTCTACAAACCTTTAGTCAAACCACCGACCCTCAGTTGGTTTACCTCCGCCTAGGGTAATTATCTGTTTCCGGTTCCTGTTTTTCTAAGAGCTTCTATTGATTAAAACTTAAAAGTAACTTTTCGAATACCCCAGTTGTATTCCCGCATTGAAATTGTTAAGGAGAAGCTGGTCACGGATAGATAAATGTCGACTTTTCAAAGCGTATTGTTGATTAATGATGGAACAGCATATTTTCCGAAAATTTAGAAGACAAACTTTTGCGAAATTGTAAGTGGGCCTGGAGTGGTGTGGTGCGGAATTGCCATTAGTTACCAACGTTGTAATGTATCATAGGCTATCCAGGTTAATTTTCTGTTGCAAACATTAACATTTGAATGCCCTCCTCTTCGGTGCCGAATTAATTTATCCATTATAATATAACTGTCTATTATTATATAACTGGGAGAGTAAAGCGAGCGAGGTGGTTGGGAAAAGAGCGTGAATTTCTATGCGAGGCCAGAATGAGTCAGGTCGTTTTCTAAATTTTCAAACTATCACTAAGGATCCCACTAACGTATGTGCAGAATCTACTTCGAAAGGAATGGGAAAGAATGAGGTGCAATACTACAAATAAAAGATAGAAAATTATTCAGAAAATAAGTAAGTAAAAACATATTGGACCGAAGAAATGATTATGTACCACAGAGTAACCGACCGGACATTTTGGTAATTCATAAAAGAAACAGGATGTCTCGAATCAAAGTAGTACGAACGTTGAATCAAACAGTACGAAGTGATATTAAGCCCATTAATCTCTAGAACCGAAGAAAATAGGAAGGACCAAGATCTAACCGAGGAGTGCTGTTAATCATTACAAGTAATATTAACATTAGTAATAAAAATATATTGTTAAAACGGCTCGTAGCCGCACTTAGCTTTAACTATTATACATAATGCTTCTTAAAAAAAAATATGCAAGAAAGATTAGACAAACCGCAGGGTTGACAATTACAAATTGTTTGTCCTTAAAGGACTTTTGCCTATTTTCAATTACGACTCACTCGTTAAGGAGCTTCCTTCCCTCGCAGGATTCATCTCTTTTATCGAATTAAGGAGTTTGCAGGAGGCTCTTTGTATTTCCATCCTGTCTCGGAATTTCTTGTTTAGACAGCGTGGAATTTTAGAATTCAGTTGAAAACTTTAGATCTAAAGCTTCTTCAAAAACATGGCTTTATTTGACTACTAATGAAAATTGGAGAATTGGATTTAGTAGAACTTAAGTTAGTTGAACAAAAGCGTAGTATCTTAAGCCCCGGGTTTCACTGACGATATCTCGTAGATACATTCAAGGATAATTCTACGTCATTACTTATCCTTTTTTTATGTTCCTTAGCCCAAATTGGACGACTGATTATGTAAATTCGAATTTTCTACTTGAAACTCTTTTACTCAAGGATAATATAATCACAGTACTTTCATGAATAATGGAAGCATTTTTATAACGTAACTACACTATTTTCAGATTCAACTGTTATATTCATCTAGACCACCTCTGATCCATATTGACTAGTTTTCGTTCGAAGTGATATTTGCACATACTTTCGTTCATTTTTTTCTTCATTCGTTTTACGTCACTTTATGCTGCTATGACTAAACGTACGATGGGGTAGGGTTAGCACTATCGATAGGCTGATACTATACTACCGAGGGTGTTATAATTAAGGTTTCGGGTTGAAATCCTACTGTGGAGATACATTGTGCAATCTGTTAACAGCCAATAGATGGATCCTGTAGTATCTGCAGTCCCTCCATGGCCTCTATAATGTGGGTACCCTTAATTGGGGTAAAATCTGGTTGTTGAGCCTGATTTCAGACAAATCACCTCCCTCCACAACCTTTTCGTGGAAACTTTATAATCTCTATCATGTACTAGAGTCAAGACCCTGTAGTGGTATAGATTTTTTTTTTTTAAATTTTAAAATACTTATTTCCTTTTTCTCTGGTAAGGATACAATATAATTTCCTGAAGGATTCTAATTCCGGCTGCGGAATGTTGAAGAAGGAAGAAAAAGAGCGTTGAAGTAGCATTTTCTTCCACTAATATAAAAGAAGACAAATAAGAAGCAACAATTTTTCTCCAGTTTTTCATTTATTCCAGTAAGAAGAGCCGATGTTGTAAACTTTAATTATTTCTGGCCTTTCCAGGGAGCCCTCTGTTACCTGAGGGATTTCTCCTGGAGCACTTCCCCCCTACTCGCTCTCTCTCTCTCTCTTTCTCCCTCTCCCTTCTCTATCTCAACCGTAACGAAGTAATTACGAAAAAGGAATACACAAGGAGGGTAGACGAGAAATAAATAAAAGCGAATCAATTTCAATCAAGAGTTTCATTTAGCGAAATAAACCAGTTGCAATAACCTTCTCTTCCATTCTATCTTTTTAGTCTCTACCAATTTAATTGTAATCTCATCATTTGTATCTCTTTGTTTCATTTTATTTATATATAGAAATACTTATTATTGCCGATACTAAACTGATAACTTAACTAAACGGTGTATGTTAAAAGTTAAAACTCTATTATTTACTGTTTACAATATGAGGAATATTTTAACAAATGTGTGAAGCATTAATGGACAGATACAGAAAGCCTTCTTTGAGTCTTGGATCTTTGGTTGAGAGTTGAGAGAGTTACATGAGCGTTATCATGTAGTAATTTTCAGATGTATAACACATACGGTTGTATAACATAAAGGAGCATTTTTTCAATTTGCCATGTATCTCAAAACTATGTAGCCATGATTTCTACATATTAACCAAGTTTTTTAATCTGATGCAAAAGTATGTTTATTTATTAAAATTTAAAATCTTAGTGAAAGAGAAATAAAAACCATTTTCCAGTCATTGTTTATTCTCAATTTTCACTCTATTCGAGACGTTTCGACACTGTGATGTCGAACTTTTTTTTTTTTTTTTTTTTTTACATAGTCAACAAGTCTGGAAAGTCATATTTTTTAAAAATCCTTGGGAGATCATTAGTCCTCCATGGTCAATAAAATAATATTACTATCTTATAATCTTAGTGAGTCAATCATATAAATATTTGGAAAAGAGGTATGAATTTATGTAATGAAAGTTATGCATACCAAGTGAGGATAGCTGCAGAACAAACTAGCTGAAGGATATAGAACAAGACTTTTTTGAGTGATTTCTAGGAGTACCAAGAATCCATACGGTATACCATACGGTTGGATTCCGATAGTTAGGGAGGCCAAAGCTCATTCTGAGCCATAACATTCCCTACCATTACATTCCATACCATTACATTCATTATATAGGATAGGTTAGCCCCAAAAGAGTCTCCAGATCTCACAGAGTACATTCACAGTTGATTAAAAAATTTTCTACCTTAGCAGGCATCGCTCTCGGGACAGATCCTACAGTAATCCGGCTCGTTATGTACTCTCTGTTCAAAACCGTGAAAGATTATAAATACAAAAGTATATCCCTTTTTAAATATTTTTATTTTGAAGAGAAAAGATTTGTCCAGTAAGGGATTCGAACCCGGGTCGCTCGCGCGTCTAGCGCGGTGCTCTAGCCAACTGAGCTAACCTGGCTCGTAACAAGGCTAGACAAATCCAGTCTCTTCACTGATCCTATATCCAGGTGTTCTCGCAATTTTTGCGATGTATACAAGAGGAAGTGTTCATTGATCATTACTTTAATTAGGATCTCGTTGACTGACGTCAATTTTGTATTTATAATTTATTTTTATTTATTGTTCTTATGATGGTGATAATTTTTAAATATTTTTATTTTGAAGAGAAAAGATCTCATCTTTTCCTTTGTATACATCGCAAAAATTGCGAGAACACGGGGATGAGAATGGATTTATCTGGCCGTGTTAAGAGTCAGGTTAGCTCAGTTGGTTAGAGCACCGCTGCTAAAAACGCGGGTTACCCGGGTTCGAATTCCGGCATGGACAAATCTTTTCTCTTAAAAATAAATTTTTTTAAAAATTATCACCATCATAAGAATAATAAATATAAAATAAATTATATTCCTTTTTGTAAAGGAGATAGTTGGGGGGTGCAGTCAATAAGAACACAGAATAAGTGATAAACTTATATTATGTGCCGACGTTTCGACCTACAGTGTAGGTCATCTTCAGGGCGATTTTGGAGAGCGATGCCGTTAGATTTAACGGCTGGCTAGTACACCAGTACTAGCCAGTTACAGAGTACTAGCCAGCCGTTAAATCTAACGGCATCGCTCTCCAAAATCGCCCTGAAGATGACCTACACTGTAGGTCGAAACGTCGGCACATAATATAAGTTTATCACTTATTCTGTGTTCTTATTGACTGCACCCCCCAACTATCTCCTTTACATTAGATCATCCAGTCAACTATTTTCATCTCATACATATATTCCTTTATATTTACTGTAAAAAAAAAAAAATGGAATGCTCACTTTGAACTCCCTGTCCACCAAAGCGCTTGAATAATAAATAAAATGAATGATACAAATATAATGTAATGAAAGTCACGCACCGCGACGTGACCACGCATACATCAAACATTACTTTCGATTTGGAGATGAAATGGTAGTCAGTTGGAACCCACAGGATAATGCTTACGTATTGAAAGTCCTTAGTGATATCTGGCAATGAAATATATAATAAATATGCTAAATATCGGAATACTGCTATTATTAATTGGGATATCGGGCTTAGTACATGGGGCTTAGTGCATGGGGGCTTAGTACATGGCTAGGGATTGTATTTTTTACAATTGTCGTCTAAAGCTGACTTTTGTCTGAAATTGCTTTCCACAACTAAGTAAATAAATTAAGGATACTCATCGTTCCCCCAAATTAAGGATACTCACTTTAATAGACTTTGTTCCAATTACGCATTACTACTCATACTAAGTACTCCTACTACTCATTGTTACAATATATTGTTGTAGTAACCTAAATATAAATGAAATTGTAATATAGATAAGAAATTAGATTGTCAATGCTCTCATCTGCATGAACGGTCGAGACGTTGTTACAAATCATTTCCTCATGCCCAGCTCTGTTAACAGTCACCGCATGCCACTAAGAATTTTCAGTTATTTCCAGGATCGAGATAAGCCAACTTTGTCCGCAAGGGGACAGCACATACCGGACACCGGGGTCCAAATGTTTATGCTAGCTCGAATGAGCCTTTTTAAACCCGTTTTCCCCCATAAGTCAGAGTTGAGAACTGGTACTGCCAGTGAGCAGGGCCGTGGTCAAGGTAGGAGTCTCTATGTTTCTGTAGTCTTTCTAGATTTGGGGTGTAGCCAGATGGTAGCTCAGGTAGCCAGATGGTAGCTCAGGTAGCCAGATGGTAGCTCAGGTAGCCAGATGGTAGCTCAGGTAGCCAGATGGTAGCTCAGGTAGCCAGATGGTAGCTCAGGTAGCCAGATGGTAGCTCAGTTGTTGATAGAGCCATTCAAATCTGACAATTAAATATTTTATTTTTCTTCTCTCGTTCGTAGCATTTCTGTCATAATACAGATGGGAGATCTTTTATTTAAATTGTAATTATTATTAGTGTCTATAGGATTATGGTTATAGATGATGGATCTTGTTTAAAATTGAAATTATCATTTTTATTAGTGGCTTTGGGAATAATGGTTATTGATGGTGAATCTTTTTCTAAGTTGTAATTATTATTTTTCTTAATGCGTTTAGGACTATTATTATTATCATTAGATGATGGGTGTAATTTTATATTTTGTTTAAGATAGTAAAATTCTATTTTTGATATGAGGATGGTTGGATTCATTTCCTTCATCATTATAAAATTGTAAAATGAAAAAAAAGATTTGAGAAATAAATGAGAGAATTTTTATTATAATGCAATTGGGAAAAACCACAATGCAAAACCTTATGTTTCAAAAAATACACCTACTTACCAGTCGACGTTTCGCCTATTCAGGCATTACCAAGACACCAAAATCAAAAAGGGGTTTTGTGAATCACATCTCGAAGAAAAAGGTGCAATACATCCCAACGATCAACAGCCCAAACAGGCTCCAAACATGAGACAGCACCCCACCACCAAGACGTTCAACATACAACAGAGTTGTACGTCGACTGGTAAGTAGGTGTATTTTTATTGCATTATTGCATTGTGGTTTTTCCCAATTGCATTGTAATAAATAATAGTGTTTCTTTTGGATTTTTGGCTCTATTTTAGTGAGAGAATTTTTAGATCATTTTCGAGTAAAAAAAAAATCCTATACCACAATTTCACATGAAAGGTTTTGGATTCAATACACGGTAGAGACTGTACTGTTTCAAGGATAATAGTGGAGCAGAGAGATCTTGTTTATTACTCCCCAATTAAGGATACCAACATTATAGAGGCTAAGTGAACCCAGAAGAGTCTGACGATCCTACAAGGTCCATCTGTTGGCTGTGATCAGATTAAATTATTTATCTGCCACAGCCGGATTCGAACCCAATACCTTCAGCGCTCTGAGCTTATCCACTACTACAAAGTTTATATCAAAGGCAATTAAATTATCCCTGTAATCGGATAGGTGTCCGAACTAGAGTAAGGCTTTGTTTGGTCTTACGTCGCTGTCAGTTGTAACGCAATATTTCAGAGCTCTCAGCAAATTGGGGGAGGGGGTGGATCATGTTGGCGCTGTTTTCTCTACACCACTCCCTCCCTCTACTGACCATGGCACAGTTTACTTAGGACTTCATATCGACCAATACCGACCTTCACCTCTCATATTAAACTGAGGTTTTTTTCTGGAAAAGTTTATAGGATTTTTCGAAATTATGAAAAACTGTGCCATATTTGTTTTTTAAAAAGAGGAACGAAAACACACCATATAACAGGATTCATTTGATATCACTTTATGATGCTATGGCTATTCGGATGATGACAGTGGGAGTCCTTAATTTTGCCTTTAGGTGTAATTAGGATAGGTATCTTTAACCAGTACTTGACATCCCTACTGAAGACGGCAGAAGCCATGATTTTTAATTCCCTTTTAAAATATCTGCGGAGGCATAAATATTTTAAAAGGGATAGCACAATCTATAGCATTACACACGAACTTAGGCATAGAAGGAAGCTAACCAATACAGCATGTGGTCCCTGAAACGTTAGGGTGTTGTGTAAGAGTATAGTTCCTTTCCGAATAACCAATGCATTTTTTTTGTATTCGTATTTGTCGCATTATGTTAATATCCTTGCAGTTAGATGTGAATTTTTCCAATGTAATAGAAACATAGAAAATTTCCCGAAAATGTTTAAAGACTAAATAATGCTTGTTCATTCTAATGATAGGAAATATTATTAAAAAAAAGAAAGGATTAATCACAGCTCATTACAGACTGTAAACGCAAACATAATTTCACTAAATGCATTTTATAAATTATAAAAACATTTCTTATGAAACGACCCAATACTGTTTTCAACTGTTAGTGAATTAAAACGTATTATCATCCAGATGGCTGCTAACGGTGACGGATGAAAAACGTCTTAAGGCATTCAAAAATAAGGCATAGAATACTTGATCCAAAAAGGGATGTAACGCAAAATCGCGAAGCATGCACCAGGTTAAATTAAGATGCTTTTGTTAAGTAACTGGGCTAAGTAATGAACGGTTTCCTAAGATGTTAATACTGTGCCGACTAAGAATCGTTTTAGGGGTTAAACCGAGGCGTTAATGGGAAGATTATTTTAAGATTAATTTGGAAGATTAGGGTTTGGGTAGTGGTCCGTTGACGGAAGTTCGTAAGCAGAGATTGTTGGTGTCGGCATCGAGCTTTTGGGTTCGCTAAGCCCTATTTTCGTTATTATTTATATAATCACCTCGCCCCTTAAGTACAAAGCGATGAAACACTAGATAAATTATGGACTTGAACCACCTGACGTATCTCTGATGGAGAGATATCTAGAGAAAAACGGGAGGTTGCGCGGATGATGGTTTGATGAAGCGGCAATGGCTTCCGGGTCAGCGGTCACGAGTTCTGTCTCACCCAGCGGAGCTTTGTGGGTCCTGTGACCTACCCCTCCCGAAGTTAGGTCGTTTCGGGGCAATAAATTAATTTTCGGGTCCAGCGCTCCCTAGGAGGGTATGGGCCAACTTTTATTTCCCCGTCGCACCAGCCTCTTCTTGTCCCATGTTTTTTGCCCCCTTATAATTCTGAAATGTTTAGATGATCTAGTAAAGGTGGTGGCGCTGGGCTGGTATTTATATTCATGGAATCCTTTATAAAATAAAAAACCTGTTCCACTACAGGTAAGCTGTTTAGGACATGGTAGAGACTGTTCTGTATCTTGGACAACGGTTGTGCATAGAGGTTATACCCCATTATTTTGAGTACTCACTTTACAAATGCCGGGCCTAGGGTGAGTCCAAGGAGCGTCCTTGGGAACCCAGTACCTTCGGAATGGCAACTCAGTGCTCTACCACACAGCCACTCCGCATATATATATATATATATATATATATATATATATATATATATATATATATATATATTTATATTTAAAAAATTAAATCAGACAGAATCACAGACTTATACTCGCTGAAATACATATGATCACTGTTACCATTGGAGCCACCAGCGGTGAGGTGGTTAGCATAATAGCCTTCTATGCCTAAATTTACGATTTCACAGCCCGGTAAGTTTCCTTTTTTAAAATTCTTTAGTTAACCTTCAGAGGAGACTTAAGTATAATAGCGGTCCCTAGCCTTTGCAGTGTCAGGTGATCGTTAATAAACCTAATAATGCACGGATGGGCAAAATTTAAGACTCTCGCTGTAGCTATGTCCGATTGGAAATAGCTGCATAAAGTGCCGTTAAATAAACCCGGAAGCCATTGCCGCTTCATCGATCTTATTTCTCATAGATATACCTTATTGCCATAAGACCTTAATACTGAAACAATACCCTTTATGATAAACAGTATAACTACTTATAACACACACACACCATTCTACGTCACTGACAAAACTTTATATACTGACATAAAAATAGAGACAGTTAACGAATATAGGAACTCTTGATCAAAGACAACAAACTTAATCCGAAACTTTAAATAATTAACTCTGATAGCGAGGTTGCTTTATTTTATTGACGATTTAGTTTTGACTGTTGATGTGAGATGTTCTGTATCTGATGCTGAAGATGCGTCAATTGGCGAAACGTTGACTGGTTGGTTTTTTCCAGTTTTTTTGAGACTTAAGGATTTGTTTTAGGAGTTTTGAAATTGATTTTATTTTATTATATTATTATTTAATTAAGAAAAAATATTAGATAATTGAGATTTGAAAAAAAAAATCTCTATATTAAAAAGCTGTAGACCTCCCAACTCATCCTAATACTATCCTTACCAGGTATGCTGATGACACGTGTCTATTATCTTCCAACACTGATCCAGTTATAGTATCCCCGTACTCTTCAATCCCATTTCACTGACCTTGAAAATTGGTGTCAAAACGGGAGGATTAAAATAAATTCCCACAAATCTCATCAAAACACCTTTAGCCTCCGTCGTAAACCAACGACTTCTTGTTCTCCTGTATCGTTTAATAACATCCCACTGATTCCTGTAGAACAGGTCCTGTACCTAGGACTACACCTTGGCCAACGCTTAACACGGAATCCTCATACTAGACTGAAACGACAACAAACAGCCCGCCGTTTCAGGCTACTTCAACACTTATTAGACAAACGCTCTAAGCTCTGAATTAATTACAAAAAACTCATATACATGACAATCATTAGAACCATACGGACTTACGGAACAGAGGTTTGGGGCTCCACTAAGCCATTGAATTCCTCTCGTATTCAATCCTTATTATCCTTATTATAAATTTCAATAAATGCATTTAAAAAAAAGCTATATGGATCACAACAGAAATACAATTTCATTCAGCACTAAATCAATTTTAGATTATAGGTTATATTGATTTCAATTCCGGATAAGTAATAAAATACATGATGAAAACATTTCTTCCTTTGTTAGAAGAGATAAAATATTGAAAATAAAATATCATCCTCAATAAACTCGAAAGGCTCAATGCTGCAAGATAAATTAAAAGAGAAAAAGGTTTGTTTGCAATGGCGACGATCAACAGTGTAGGATCAGCCATTTTGATTGCAGGAACCAATCAGCTTTCCCCTTTCATTACAATCAAAGGGTCGGAGGTTGTAACGATAGCGGCTATTCGTCAGATAAGTTTCTATCGCTAGTTGAGTGTAATCAGTGCTCTAGTTGCCCGCAACAATCCAGCTCTACTAATTAGTCAAACTGTCTCTCCGATCAAAGTGTCATCATTGTACAATAGGAATAATTATTTAATCGATTGTTTGTTTTGAATCAAGAGAAAGCAGCATTAATAAAATAATAAATAGCTAGTGATAAATAAAAAAAAAATAATTTAATCCCTGCCGGGGGCATGTCTTTTCTCTTTAAAATAAAAATATTTAAAAATCAAAACAGTTTACCAATAATTATAAAAAATAAATATAAATAAATGCTGATATGAACGAAAATTAAAAACAAAACTTAAGTCTCTTGACTATGATTTGGGCTTTAAGGCTGCATTTAAGGCTTTCTGATGTTTCCTTTTTATTATCTTTTTATTTTATCCTTATTATTATCTGTTTCTATGTCCTTTTAGAGGCATAAGACTTTTTATTTGCAATTTTTCTACTCATGTCTTAACATATTCGTATGTGTCTTTTGAGATTTTGCTTTACTTTATTGAAATAAATAATGGCATAATTTCATCATTAATACTATTTTAGGGTTTTTATTAATTTGTCATATTACTTAGGTACTGTGGTAACTATATATAATAATCTACTAAACTATCATCTATGCTAATATTCAAAGTATAGATTAGCATTGATGCCATGAAGCTTGTGTGCTTGTTACAGCCATAATCCATGGATCTAGACCATTCCGTTATGTTCCTTCCCGATTATTAAACATCCTTTGTAAGAATGTAATGTTGATCACCCTCTCCAGATTCTCTGTTCTCTCGCAAGCAATGTTTTTATGCAATGTCCATGCTAGTCTAAGAGCGGTCAGTGCTCGTATGACTGTCAAGCTGTACGCACAGTGCCCTTGCGTTTGTTTCTTTGTGCGTGTTTTAGCTGTCTGCCGAAATGAAAATGATCCACACTGAGCAATGATCCAGTAAAAATTTGGTAAAGCTTGGAAAAGCAAGGAGTGGAAAGTAATCGATGTTTGGTTCCCGAACAAAAAAATCTTGAAAAGCAGATCAAAGTTAAGCTTTTTTTTTTTTTATGTACAATATGTTGTTCACCATGATTCGCTCCACAAGGAAAACCAGTCGCTGCCATCGACTTTTTCATTTTTTCGAAATGCTAAATGATGATATGGAGATACTTAAAGCAGGATATTAAAACAAGAAACGACAATGAGACTAAAAAGCTTAATCACGTTGACTTTCAGGGTTCTTTGAAGATTGGTTTCGAGGATGAAGCAAGTTCTAGCGATGAATGGAATGGATTTTGAGGGAGAAAAAAAATTGTATTATTTAAATTTGTTTTTATGACACTGGTTCGCGTATTTATTGGACACGCCTCATGTATATATTTAGGGGTATTTTATTGCTTCTTTACACCAGCCCCATTCCACGCTGATGTTAGGCTTATCAAATTCATGTTTTAGTTTAAAATACTAATTGAAATTAACTGTCCCCCCCACCTCCCAGCTTTAAAATATTGTCTTAAGACTTAAGTAAGGGAGTATACGTTATCTTTACGAGGCGGAAATAAATTGAGAATTATGGAGTGGTAGATATTAAGAAGGAGGGAAGAAGGTTAGAGGCGCCCCTGCAGTGATTTACTGTCGACGCAACGCCAACTTGTGAATTATTAATTCTTTCCTATCTCCACTTCTTCCAGTCAGCCTCCGCGCCTTGAATTAACTCACTTTATCCTCGGTTCTCTTAAATATTTTTCAACTCTACGCTGTGAAATTACTTGTTTAACGAATATGGGTTATCTTTGTTGGTAGATTATCTTGTATGTACTACTGAGAATAAGAATACAACAAGTAAATAGAATGAATGATACGTAATGGCATGAGATGAAGGCAAGAAGAGAAACTACCCACTGACAATCCTCTATTAACAAATTTGACTTAAAAGGTGATGAGTCCATCTTCATTTCGGACATGACGGAGGATTATCAGAAATCATCGAGGAGTATTGAGGATTTTACGAAGGATTTGTTTTTGTAAATATTGGGTACGAGAGGAATGCGATGGCTTAGTGGAGTCCCAAAGCTCTACTCCGTAACTCCAAATAGTCTTATATTTGTCATGTATATGAGCTTTTTGTAATTATTAGGGACCTAAGAGGTTTTGTATAGTAAGTAAAATGGTGTATAGTTTCTTGTTGTTTTACTCTAGTATAGTGTTACGGGCTACTGGGTAGTAAAAATGACTTAAACGCTCCTTAATTAAATATACTAATATTTATTTACTAAAGTGATAAAAGAATACAATTAAACTATTATCAATTAAATTAATAACAAATAAATTATTAACTGAAATAAATTTACATTATTTTAGATGTTTATAATCTAGGCCTAACTTCTATTTAATTATTACAATAATATAAGATATTATTATTACTAAATAGCTTAACTATTTACATAAGCTTGTACAAATCACATAAAATTACAACTGCTACTTAACTAATTAATTACTACTAATTAGCACTTACAGTTCACTAAATAAGGTCCACCGACCGTAAGAATCTCAGAATATAACAAACTGACACACAATTACACTCACAAACTGTCACTGACTTATTACACTGGCTTATCACTGTTTCCGATGTTAACCGTACCGTGTGCTTTAACAATCTCTCCTACTCGCGCCGAGATGGTGTTTAAATAGACAGAATGCCAGATCTAGACCATACGGGACGGATCTCAAAGTTTCGCGAAAAGGCCTCTTTTATCTCTGCCGGGGGCTTTGTTCTCTTCCAGGAATCGCCAATTCCCGCGCCCGTAACACTAGATTACCTCAGATGCAACAATGTGTCGGCTTTATTATTTTCTTACTAGAAATACCGTACATCATGCCCATAATTACAACAATAAAATAAAATGTATAATGAACCCGAAGGTTCAATGCCGATACAATCAATCTGCAAACTTCAAGCTCAGGACCACAACCAAAACCCAAATCCCCTAGAAATAACTCAATCCTCCCATCTAATGCTCCTTCTGTACCTTCGAGTTTATCAGTTGGATCAGTTCATATTAACTTTTTAGGGATTGGGTCGATATTAAATCCTACTGCATTACAAACTACCCTTTGTGACGCTATCATTTAAGTTATTACCAGGTGCATGTTCTGCAATTCTTCTTTATGCAACCTCCTTTGCAATAAACTCTGAATATTCTACACATATTATTATTGAATATTATTGAATATTCTACCTTATTTTCCAACACCTTAAGACCTAGCTCATCTCAATCGAAGTTGGTGACCATGTTTCTGGCTTATTAGGAACAGTTTGGTACAATCATAGTTTTATAAATTATAAGTTTTAACTTTAGAGACAAAAGATGCAAGGTAGATAATGCCCAAACCGTTAAATAACAAGCATTTTTTACCTTGAACCGCTTCTTTATTTCTACCTAAAATAAAACTTAGTATTGGTTTGCCATTTTAAGAATAGCCATTATGTTGTGAAATGCCACACATGTTTAAAATATACAAGCAATTCTTATAGTGTGTAATCAATTCAATTTAACGCCCCTTTTTAACTGTCATTTGAAGATAGGATTTATAAAAAAATCATAAGCATATACTTTGTAATAATACAAAACTCCAAGGAATAATTTGAGCAAACCAGAAGATTTATTTATGATAAGAGAAGGTTATGATGGATATATAACCAGCGAGGGCAGGTACATGAAGATAAAAGTTAGGAGGGCTCATAGGGTGCTACTGATAGCAGGCTTGCCCTAGAGATAAGACAGGACATCAGGGAGCGCAAGATATATCCTTCCCAGATTCCTGGCAACTCCCTTCATCAAGGATAATTCTTATCTCGTCCTGTGGAACTGTTAATTTAAATTTTATCATAATCCCGTTAATATTTGTATTAGGATGTTAAAATTAACCACAGAAAAAGTTTAATAAAATAAACACATAGGCGTTTCACTGATTTTCAAAATTTATATTTTCGTTTATTTGCACATTTTTATTGTATTTATTCTTATGTTACATCTGCGCAAGCGCAGTATCGCATACAATATCGATATCAATACAATTTTCCTACTCGATTTGCAGGAATATGAAATTTTTTAACTGAATAATGTTTTCTTAGCAGATCACTGGGTCTTATCATTATTTCCAAGTAACAGAGATAAATAACAAGAGGATTTTCGTGATGTGTTGTCGAGTGCATAAACCATCTCGGCCATCCTGGTTCGTTTCTCGGTCAGTCATATCCCTTCTTTCACTGATCCTATATCTCCTTGTTCTCGCAATTTGCGATGGGGAAGATGTTAATGGGGAGAATGTTAATTGAACATTACTTTATTTTTGGATCTTGTTGAATTTAAGTCATTAATATTATTATAATTTATTTTATTATTATATTATATATTTTTTTAAATATTTGATTTGAAAAGAAAAGATATGGCCAGGACCGGGACTCGAACCCGGGTCTCCCACCTCTCCGTATAAAAATTTTTGTTAGGCATATGGAATATTTGGTTTCATTCAATTAAAAAATCCACTTATTCGTCCTTTGTGGATTAAACCAGAGTGAAAAAATAAATAAAATATTTATTGATTAATGAATAATATAATAAGAGTAAAAACAAAAAAAAAACCGCTGCAACCAATGAATGGTCCTGTGTTTAGTACATGGTAGAGACTTTACTGTTTCTACTGCAACGGTTATGCAGGGAAGTGATTAACCCGAGATCACGCTTAGCTCCCAGACCCCTCCCCAAATTATGAGAACTTATTTTATAAAGGCTCGGTGAACCCTATAAGGATCTGTACAACCCATCCTTTGCTGTCAAGTGACAAAATAATTTATCCGCCACAGCTGAATAAGACCCAGTACTGCAGCATATCAACTCAGCACTTTACATGGCTACCCTAATTCTCCATACATGAAAGTATTGTTTAGCTACATAAATTTTATAGTTATGCGTAGCCGAAGGCAATAATTAAAAATATTCGTTTTTATTTATCAGGAGGCATCAGCTAGGTTTTTGAAATGAAAGAAAAAAGAATATATAAGAAATAGGCCATTTTTGAAAATCTTAATATTAGTTCCTCAAGATAAAAAAGTCCAGATAGGATGAAGAGCTCTTTCATTAGGGAAAAATTCTTAAATTAAATTAAGGATTAATAAAACCGGGAGACGAGGACGAAAGTGGGTGGGGGAGGGGAAACAGAAGGAATTTTATATCGACTTATTAATAAATCGACAGCTTGGAAATGGATCGATGTTATTCCGATTCCTGGAGAAAATAGTTCCACCAATTCCAGGGCCCGATGGCTGATTGCCTGAAATATAGCCTCCCTTTATTGGTCCTTCATTCCAAGTTTTAATTTAAAAATTGACATTTTTATTAACCTTTTATTAGATAGATTTATTTTCTATCAAATTTGAAATTTGTTCGTATTTACTAATAAAAATAATAATGATTTCATTACAGAAAACTGTGCTAAGAGATGAATTATTAGATGGGTTGATAACATAGGAAAAATGAGTATTTGATCTATAAAATTATGACATTGCTTCTTTTATATTTCTTTTATACAGCAGCATAAACTTCCATAACCTCTCCCCTCTTTTGAATGTATATATACCAGCTCGGAAATATATTAGGGAACAGAGAAGAAAGGGGAAAGAGACTAGAGCATATTATGTGTAGTTAAGAATATAAATAAGAAAGTAGAGCAGTCACTTGAGTCAGTTCATAATTTATAATTTTATTCTATAGTTAATAGTCAAGTAAATACCTATCAGAAATTCTTTTTTCTATATCCATGCAATATCAATCCATTCGAAAATAAAACAATTTCGTTGAACAAGTCAAACGACTTGTTTGAAAACTTATCGAAGTTTTTTTCTTTGGTCCAGGTGATTCCATAAAAATTAATTTTATCATAATCGATATGTATTATTAAATATTGTAATGGTATTATAATATAAATTCAAATATTGTATTTATTATTATAAATATAATTTACATAATAAAATCATTTCAGTAGTTCCGGATCACTTGTAAAGCAGTTATTACTTATTCTATATGAAGGATGGATATCCAGATTTTCAAATATTTAGCCTCCTTAATAACAGGATAAAATAAAATTTAAGAGAAACAAAAAATACAGAAAATTCTTGTTATTTTTTGTTCATTACTAAGTTCGTGCCTTTTGTCCCAAAACTTATTTATTTTTAGAGAGAAAAGAAAACACTTTATTGAAGCATTACAATAAAGTAATGCTCAAGTAATGCTGCCTGTTGTGGGCAATAAGTAATGGTGCTATGTAGCTTACGATCATTCCATAAAAAATTAATGATATAAACAAAATAAATGTATAAATAAATATATACAAGCGAAAAAATATATACAAAAATAAAGTAAATAAAAAAATATATATATAATAATAATAAATAAAACATAAAAGATATATACTGTACACATTCATACTCTATTTACAATTTGCCTGGGGTCCCCGAACTGAGCTTCTTCCTCATGAATGAGGGCAAAGCAGGAGTCCGGGAGGCCCCAGCCCCCTTTCCCAGCCTCGTCACTGGCATTAAACGCCAATGGAAGCTGGTTACTTATTTATTAGAATTATAAAACTATAACTATTCCAAATGCTCTATGTAATATGTATTATACATGAAATATGGCCATTTGAAGGATACACGATGTCGTAAGGTTTTCAAAAATAATGTATTGCGGAGAACATTTGGTCACAAAAAGGACAAGTCTCTTGGAGAATATAGGAGATTATTTATATTATTATGTCACATCAGAGGACATTACCAGATAAATTTAGTTGAAGAATTATCTTCAGGAATATTGGGATGGGCTGGTAAAGTTGTTGGATTTAGTATTGAATGAATCCCTAAAGAAGTAATATGCGCAGGTGGCCATGGGATTTTTTAAAGGGAGTAAAAGATCCTCAGTTACGCCGTCCTTCGGAAGGGACGTTAAACGGGGGTCCCGAGCCTGTACGATGTCTGGTACTCGTTAAAAATCCCTATCCTAATTTAACCTGGATAGGCAAAATTTAGAGCTCCCACTGTAGCATCGTCCGATTAGCCATATCAGCATAAAGTGACGTTAAATGAACAAACAAAAAAACAGAAGTAATATGCACTGAGCCAACTGTTTATCGTTCAAGACCGAGACGTAGGTGAGAGGATTGCATTAATAACGATCTTACGGGTTTGTAAATAGTAATTGTGTCTGCAAGGAATCTCCGGTTTTGGTTTTTTTCAATTAAAATTATTATTTGATACTTTTTAGGATCTGGGCATCTCTAGATCCTCCTGGGGTTCACCCTACGTCTGTAAAGTGGGTATTCTTAATTGGGTGAAAATTTGGTGGTTGAGGGCGATCTTGGACAACCTAGCACAACCTAGAAATAGTACATTCACTACCACGTATAATACTTACAGGATTACATGATATTGCAAAGTATTTTAAATACAGCGCAGTTTTAACGACTGTTAGGCAATTCAACATTTTTATATTCCGCAGTGGCGATCCAGACTTAGTAAATTAGCCCTTATTAGGGGATATAATAGCCGCTGAGTCCCATTAACTTTAAATGCTTTTTCGCAATTGCCGGGACTTGGAATATAACGAGGCTGTTCCTCGGGACGTGACTCGAATCCGAACACATCCAGACCTTCGCCTCGCCGTCCCACTAATGAAGTGACACTAAGCCCGGGCTGTCCACTAATTAGTGACTAGGACACCTGATGTGGCCCCCGTGGGGCAAACACTGTGACGGCAGTTGGCCGCCTAGTTAGCCGTTTCTGCGGCCTCTTTGATCGCCATCTCTGAGGATCGTCTTCCCAATTAAATGTCGGACTGGACAAGGTAATTATTGTGTAATTTAATTAATAACTCGTTTTTATCAGCTTTGTTTTTATGTAGGTATATATGTACCGGAATCTTTGAACCCAAATTTCAGTCGCTTCAAAACATCGAATTAATTTGAAACTTTGTACACCTCTCAAAGACCAATGACTATACAAAAATTATACAACTTTTCTCTATCCTGACCTGGACTAGCGATTTTCAAATCCGAAAACACGTCAAGCCGTGTGTATAGTAAGGCATGCACGGCTAAATCTTTGAGACAAGTGTATGACTATTGGCTGGTTCAACTGAAGATACGGAATATGTCGAAAATGGTTTATAAAAAATGATATAAAAAAAAATGACGTATCATCGTATTTTTTATACATAGCATCGTACATATTGTACATGCGTAACGGAATCTTTAAAATCGATTTTCGGCCACTTCGAAATACATTAACATGTAACCTAATTATAAACGCAGTTATAACTTTTATTGATAACTGTTATAACCTAATAGAAATAAATGAACATATGTTTGTATTTATATATAATTTAAAACACAACAAATAACCAATACAATGGTAGATAAACATTTTCAATTTGGAGGACAAAAATCCACAATATTCTTCAGAATCTGCTCAAATAAATCCCTATTTTCGTACCTCCTTCTCCAAATATATTGACATAGGTACGAATCTATCATCGGCCAGTGGGTACCGCATTCAAAGTACTTATTTTTTTCATCTCACGTGGAACTTTCAAACACCTTTATTGAAGAATTAGGCTTTTAGAGTTATAAAATTGTTCTTTTGATGTAGTGATATGAGATAAGCATACGACTAATGGCAGTATCAACTTGGGAGTTCTGTATATTTTGCTCCAAAAAATAATAGTTGTAAAAAATTAAACAGCTATGTATTAAGCTAGCTTTTATAACTAATATAACTAAAAAGTAGAATATGAATATTAGTTTAAAACAATAACTAAAATAGACAATTCAATAGGAAACAAAACAGCAAGTACAAAATAAGTTTTAAAAAATAATGGAAAATTTTAATGTGAAAGAACAAAAACTTTTATTTTATTTTATGGTAAAAATGCGTGAGGTGCTTTTTGTTAATTATTCAAATATTTGATTAACTGATATTTTTAAAAGCAGAGTCATTATTTAAAAAATAACGATAAAATGAATGTTTTCGTTCGTCAAAAAGAAACAATGTTTCTAGGAGAATGGTTTTGAAGGAAGGTGATTTATCCGAGATCACCCTCAACCGCTAGGTTTTTCCCCTAATTTAGGAAACCTACTTTATAGAGGCTGGTTGAGCCCCAGGAAGGTCTTCAGATCCCTCAGGATCCATCCCCGGCTGTTAACAGACTTAATAAATTACCTGTCGCAACCTATTTCGAATACGGGACCTTGGGGTCAGTAACTCAAGCGTTCAATAACTTTCTCCCCCATCTTTTAGTTGAAATTAATTTTATCTTTTATGAGAAGAATTTTATTAAGGGATTCATAAATGGTGTGTGTTACATTAACACACATGATGATGAGTTCAGCATTTTAAGAATGAATATTGTCATGTATTTTCAATATTGATGCCTGTACGGAATTGGGATTATAATAGCCACTGGGAATATATTTTTTTCTTAATGGAATTCCTCAGATTGAGGTTTCCTTCAACCAAAATTTTTCTTTAATTCAGTTTTCCATTTTTTTCCATCATCTTCCTCCCTCAGACCATGGCCGTGCATACTTTCCAATCCCTTCTATCCATCTTTTTCGTGGTCTTCCTCGCCGTTTCCTCTCTTCAGCGCTCGAATTGAACATTAAATTGGGTAATATTTCTTCATTCATTCTTCTGAGATGACGATAGCATTCCAATATTTTTTCTCTATATTTTTGAGGGCGTTTTGTTGAGTTTCGAATCGGCATTAGTCTTTCTTTCTAGCCCGGATACCCTGGCAATAATCCATCTCAGTAGCAACTAGTTTTTTTTTTCCACTGGGAATATATACTAACGTTATTATGTACTCACATGAACAATAAAAAATGATAAGGAGTCATAGTAAGTACTCGCGAAGAAATGACAAAATTATTTGACACCTCGATTGCGAAAAATCGATATTGATACAAAGCTGCATGGCTTACCTGTCGTTTCTGATATTAGAATACTAGCTTTCGAAAAATAGTTTATGATAAATCTTAAGGCCCAATACGTCTTTATGATTGCCCACTGATATCGTATAGCGAGCATAAAATATACACTAATTTATATAAATACTTTATCTTATTTCTTATTATAAAACAAGAAACATAACCTCACTTGAAGAGGAATTTATAATCAATGTAATCTCTTGTTTATTACATTATCTTTATAATATTCTTCTACGCGTTTAAAAATACGAGTCCCTTTTACTAGATTACCTACCTTCTACCCTCGTAGTCCAATTTACTGCTGAGGTGTGAACTCCACCTTAAAGATAGCCTGCGCTTTAAGAGTATTTTCAAACAGCTATTGAAAAAGAACTCTTCTTAGTGAATTGTAATGCTCCGCGAAGGGTCCTTCGGCATCCCGATCGAGTAATGACTAAGGACCTACAGAGTAGCTGTAAGTAAGATATCCTGGGAGGTCCTGAATAGAGAGGAAAGGACACCGGGAGGACAGATCCTATCCTTACAATGCCCCCATTTCCTCCCAGGAACCCTCCCTCCTTTATACCAGCAACGTCCATTTCCTTCTGAACCGGATGCAAATGGACGCCGACTCTCCGTCAATTAAATTCGAGAGGAAGTATCCTGCTTTTGAAAGGATTTTTACCAATTTCATTTCTATTTTTACAGAAATAGAAGATGATGGCTTAAAAATCAGGCAAAAACGTTGACACGAATAAAACAAGTTTATATTATTTGTTTATAATTCATAGATCATTTTCAATAATGCTCAAGATACATCCATCTATGTCCATTATAAATAATCTAGGGTTTCCAAGATGGTAGAGCGTCTACTAAAAGAATGGCTTAGACATTTTTGAGTTTATAGGTTAATCGAGTTGTCAAACAGTGTTGCAGAATTGTAAGAAAATGAAAAAAAAAATTGCTATTGAAAAAACTTAATGTAAAGAAATATTGAAATCGATTCATATCATCAACAATTTTTAAAAAGAAATGCTAAAATAAAATCTCCCTTTAATACAAATGGTGTAGAGTCCCAAGAGTCGAAATAAATTCTAACATTTCCGAGTTACTGTATAATTTAGTTAAACATAATAAACTACATAAACATAATATAAAATCATATTGAAATTGAGTCATTAATCAATTATGATTTTTTATAGAAAGAATAAAGTAAAATATATGTTTAGAATAAATAATTTAAAATCTCTTGAGTCAACACAATTTGAAAAGTTCAGGGAAAATGTTTAATTTATTTTATAATTTAGTTAAACTACATTGTATAAATTATAACCGGGAAGACTATGTACATACATTTTTCGAGAAAACATGACACCAATGTATTAACTTGAATTGAGTTAGGCAATAAATTAATAAAAAATAATAAATTCAAGCTTAGATTTAAAATTAATGATAAATGTGTGGGACCCCTAGAGAATCCAGCTTAATAGTTTCCGATATAATTGGAAACTTATTGTTTTCACGACTATCGAAACACTCCGGAAAATAATAAGTTCCTAGCGGAACGGTTCTATTTCAGGACCAGAACCCTATCAACGAAAATTGTCTTTAGCAGAATTCCTTTCCTATACTTTTATTCTTTCTGGGAAATAGGGTTTATAGAAATATTTTCCTTTTTCTCAATTCACCTTCATGTCTTTGCCCTGATCTTATCGTCTAGTATTATATTTTGTCGTAAAAACGTTACCACTAGAACACATGAAGGGTATTGGTCTTAGTACATGGTAGAGACTGTAATGGTTTTAAGCTAATCGTTAAAAGCTAATGGTCAACAGATATGTTTTTCCCAGCATTTCCCTCTCTTAAAAGGTGACTAATAGAAAAACTGCCCTACGATATTTTATCTCCAATAAGAGCTTCCTAATGTAAATAGATTATATTCTCAAATCATTTACACATTTATTTAATATTTTTATTGGACTGAAAAGTGGCAAAAACATGTCACTGAGGTATTTATCAATACATCTCACTTAATCACCTACCTGCAAAATCGTTGTTCGAGAAATAGGACAGTCTCGAACACGTAATGAACCCAAGACCCTTTATTGATTGTAGTGGTGTATGTTTGATTATTAACACAAAAATTGTTAGGTGTTTTTATTTATTTATTATTTTTCTCTCAACTTATTATCTTGTTATTGTAAATTTGTATTATTGAGCTATTTTTTTTGTATTATTATTTTTTTATTGTCTACCAGAACATACATTTCAGTTTATATTTATTTTCATGTTATTATGTAAATATTGTATTATTGTAATAATGTAGCCCTTTGGCTAGATATATCTTTATTAATTTTTGTACACACCTATTATTCTTAAGAGACCTGATCCCAGAATGAAATTATTTTTATATTCCATTCTATCCTTGGGTTCCCGAAACTTGACCAAGAAAGCGCCAGAAAGTACAAAAATTAGTGATTTTATTAAATGCCGAGGAAGAAGGAATACAAATAAAAGCAAATCGAATGAATGTATTTGATTAATTTAAAATATACTTGTCTAATTCTTTAGCTTCGTTGGATATATTTTGACGCTTGTCGTAAATCCACTTTAGCCCACGAAGGGGATTAAATACACAATAATATTTAAAATATAATTACAATGCAATAATACACATAATATTAATAATACAATAGATACCTTGTTACTAACATTTACTGAATAGAGAAGCCCGCAAGATATCTAGGTGTTGCGGTATAGCATAACCTCAGTGCCTTGGATACCTTGTGTATTAGAGTTAAAATAAAAAAAAAAATCGCATTTTAAGCGCATTTTAAGCCATAATAATTAATGTTTCGGCCGCTAATATTTTAATATAATAGAGATTACATTACAAAAGACATTGTTTATTTCTTCTGGTTTAGACCGTGTAGATAAATTTCTCGCCAACGTTTCGTCAACAATGCTGCTGACTTCCATAGGGCTGAGATGAGAAACCAGAAGAAATAAACAAAGTCTTTTGTAATAATAGTGGTTGTGGAAGCCTAAAAGAAATTATATTGTTACAATTAAATACAGATAATTCTCAGCAAAATACAGATATTTATATAGCAAAATACAGATAATTCTAAAAGCAGGCACAAGGCCACACAATACAATTTACTAGAAGCCTTACCAACAATAGAAAATAAGACACTATCGATCCGAAATACAACTTCCAAGTTTGGAATACAAAAAAAATACACCCTCATTTTCCTTGTTGAATGGAAATAGTGAAGTCTTTACAATATCGTGGCGTAACATTATTTCCTGCTGTTTCTAATAAATTATGTAGGAATAATTTACCCAATGTTACCTCAATCATGAGGTAAGATTAGGACAACTTAATGTTTTTTTTAGTTAAATACTCTTGTTTGTAGAGTTATTCTTCCACCGTATTTTGTTAGTGGTTATTAATCTGATTTTTCATCCTAATTACATATACATATTTTTTTTAGTATTTTAACTTTGGAAATGAAGGTAGATCCAGATTATCAACTTATGATATGATATTTTTAACTGTAAATTGCAAAAATCAACTAAATATTAAAGCAAATACTTTATGCATAGTGATTTGTAGTTATAGCTTAGAGAGATGTATGATTGGACAAGCCAGATAATTCTAAAATTAAATTTATCAACAATACAAAGGCATATTAGCTTACCCACGAGAAATTCCGAGACAACACTTCCATGCATAAAAGTTGTTTCAATAATTTGGTTTATTACGCTAGTAATAACATTCCGAGGAAACACCGTATAAGCTTTTAGTAGGGAAAGCTCAGAGAGGTTCCCTTTTACCGATTTTATCGCTGATGCGATTTCCCCTTCGATAATATCAGAAGGTTGCAGACTGTTTTAGTACGTCGTAAATTTTTATTGTTATTGTTCCTGCGACCGTTTACGTACAACCGTTCGGCACAAAGTGATACTGTTATTATCTGATAATGGCTAAGAATAGATTTTTGCAAGAGGTCTTTCGAGCTGGGATGACCCGCGTAAAATCTTTCCGGATTTTCATAGTAACGTAGTGTTAGGGTGCGTGCGTTATCCTTCGTTAAATATATATTCTAAATTTTTAATAATGGTATCAGTTCGGCAGGGTGTCGCTTTCAGTCAAGTAATAACTTTTCATACTGTTTACATTTTAAGATTCTCGAAAAATGAAAATAATAAATTTTGGCACTGACTCTATGTAGTAATTATTGCTAAAAAAACATATATTAAAGCGGACTGTGGACTACTGGCTAGCATAACAACCTACTAAGCCCAAGAACACGGATTAGTAGCCCGGCAGGTGGCCCTAGGATTTTTTATAGGGAGTAAAAAATCTTTGGTTATGCCGTCCTTCGGAAGGGACGTTAAACGGGGGTCTTGAGCCTGTACGATGTCAGGTGCTCGTTAAAATCCTTATCATAATCAAGCCTGGATAGGAAAAATTTAGTGTGGGAGCCACTGCAGCATCGTCCGATTTGCCGTTGCAAAAGCTTGCAATATTTCGAGCGAAACGTCATCAGAGAATATGACTATACGGTCGAAACCAGAAGAAACACCTGATGAATGGATTAAAAATACAGTCCGTGGCAATTTAATAGAGTATTCAAATAGAACCTTATTAAAACATAAACGTGTTCTCTTTTGGAACCTTGTAATTTTAAATGGTACTATGGTGTTTAATAATTTAAAGTAAGCATGGTCCTTATCTTATTTTAATGTTGTTTGAACTTAACTACAGACTTATTTAAACAAAAAAGAAATCGTATAGCATTTGTTGAAACTATAAAACGGGAACAATGGTAACTAAATAAGGGAAGAATTTAATTAGGGAACCGGAAGGTGGAGTTTTACACCTGTGCAGGAAGGCCGCCATTTCTTTATATTACATCCGCTCCAACCTCCTCACCTGTGTCGCTAAATTAATGCCAATTTTTTAAAAATTATTACTGCAATGATATTATTAATTATATATAATTAAACTATAGCTATTAGAGTGTTAGGTAATTAATCGTTTATTATAAGATCGTAAAGAATGTTTTAACCATGTTTCGGAAAGGTATGTAATTAACCCTCAAAATGTACGGTGGGGTTAGGGCCGACCCCATGATGCTTTGAAATGCACTCGCATGCCCCAAAATTATCTCCAAGGGTTAAGACTTTGAGTACCTGTTCTCTCAGTCGTATTTCAGCTGTGGACAGGAGGGTTTCGCTACACAAGGTGAGTCAATTGACTTTGTTACCCGAATTCCGCGAAAATTCATGTATGGGGTTGACGAAAACCTCACAGTACCATTCATGTAGCTGGAACAGAAGTTTCTGGTTGATTGGTTTCCCTCATTCTGAACCACCTCAGAAGACCAGAAGGTGCAATATTCGCCCAGATAAGAACATTTTTTGTACTACATGCAAAAAATCTATTTGTTCGAGTCATTTTTTTTTTTTTTCCTTTCAAAGTGACCCTTTGAAAGGACCGTTTATTTGTTAGCACATTCCATACCTGAGTATACTATGTGCCTTATAAATTCATTTTACAAGTAGTTAACTACAGTTTGACTATACTAAAATATATGCAAAAGACATTATTATATACATGCTGTCACAACTTAACAAAATTAAATTAACAAAATTAACGAATTTAAAAACTATAAATTTAACAATTACCATTTTTTTTTTTAAATTAAAATTACAATACTTACATAATGATTATCTTTGTTTTACATAGTATAGTACCGGGAGTTCCTTATATGGATGTCAACTTTTCAAAATCAATACTATAAATAAATTTAGTGAGTTCGGGTCGAAAGTGATTGTATAGGTCATGTTCAGCAACTGGACAAACTTTCCCTCTTAATATTGTGGATATAATTAATTTTGATCTTTGTCCTTCATACAATTGGCAGTCATATATTATATGTTTAAATGTCTATTGAGCAAGTACTATCGTTGGTTATGTGAAATCTGTGTAAGTATGATTAGGTATGTCCATGTTCAGTTAAAACCTGTGTAGTTTGTAGTTAGTGGATTTTATTAATTTGTAGTTATTGTTTGTTAGTTTTGGAATGAACCTATGCAAACTAGGAGATTTATTTGAAATAGTCCTCAGTCATTCCACCTCATAATTGATTCTTCCCTAATTTTGAATTTTATGAACGAAATTGGTGTTTGTTAAAAAGATGGAGACATATCACTTTATGCTGCCTCTTTTGCTAATTTATCCGCTATCTCATTGCCCTCGATACCAGAGTGACCCTTTACCCATATTATTTTTACAGAGAAATTTAGAAGCCTAAGTGTGCACAAGTTCATTCTGATATTTTCGGTAAGCTCGTCATGTACGTCTGTGTTGAGAACTGATTGTATCAAGATTTTGTTATCTGTGTGTATGACTATGTTATGTGTATGTTTTATTCATTTTATTATTCGTGTGACTGGTTTTTGACTACATTTTCTTAGAAAATTTAATTTAAGTTTTTTATTTTATTATTTTTTATTGGGAAAATTACCTACTTTTACTTCCTATGTATTGTTGGACATTTTTCATTTACTTGAAGTTATATTGCGTTTTAACGAAAAGTTTGGTTTGAAAATGTATTTTTATGAAGAATAAAGTCATGTTACAGTATTAGAATTATCTTCTCATAGATGAGTAAGGGGTACTGATACCATAGCACCTCAAACCTCAAAAAAAATTTGGGGTATGTGGGGACCCCACCGTACCATTTATTTCCTCCCAGTTCACCGTACCATTGGAGGGCTAAGGATGCTATTATATGTACCGGTCCGGTGGTTCGTTCAAGTTTTGTCCAAAGTACAATTCTTGCACTTAGGGAATCAGAATCGCCTTATTTTCACAGTGAGTGAGAGACGAAGTCCGCCATTGGTTTGAAAAGGAGTTATTGCTTATATTTCAACCCCATTTCAAGCTAAGAACTACGTGAATGGCACGATTCTGTTTCCCCAAATACAGCTAACTCTCTCTGGAGAAAATTAGACTTAACCATTTATTCACCGCGGCTGTAGTTATATACCTGATTCATACAGGGATAACATTTTGAATTTAATGGATTATAATTTGTATCATTGGCATAGAGAGTTGGTGGCCCCATCGCCCAGCCATCTGACTCCAATCATCTAGTGGTCCTCCAGGTTGGGGGAAACCCAGTACCAGGGGTATAGCCCGGCCACCTTTTCTCCTGGACATAAATATTAAGGAGACTAGTTTTCCCTAGGATACGGGGCCTCCATCCCTGGTCTAATAACCCTCATGGTATAAAATCTATTCAAATTATACAAAATAGCCTCCAGACTCTTCGACTAATTATTGCTGTATCTATATTTTTTGTCAATGATAGTACTAATAAAATTAATTTAAAATTTAATGATTAGATTACACCAATAGTTATATGTTTAGCCGCCATAATGTATTACTTTTTCTATTAACTTCACAATTTTTTTTAAATATTCAGTTTGAACAACATGCTTATATATTGTGACATAATTATTTTTTTTTTATATAATGGAGAGATGATTTCTTTTGGTTTTAATGATACTTCAAAAAATATAATGAAGAAAACAAAACAGGAGGATTCGATTGATGTTTGATTGCTTCTTGTTAATAAGTAGCGGGAGTAGGGCCTTCCTCCCCTTCCTCTACTACACCAAAAGAGACCGGAAGATGAGAACATGAGCTCGTTAGACTAATGAGAAGGGTCCATATCAAAGCGGACTCCCCCCCAGGGGAAGATAATGAGCTCGTCCACGGTCGTTCCCCGCCGAGTGGATTTTATTAAGCGGCCCTTGGTTCAGTCCACCGTAAATCCAACCACTCTGTCTTAGGAATTAATTATTTGTACGATCCTCTGAAGAATACCTTCAATAGGGTTTGAGGTCACATCAAATTTAGTTTGCTTTTGTAATTAATCAAGAAACAATTCTAACGAGGTCAAAATATGAAGTTCTCCATTTCGTGAAATATAGAATCCTCATTTTTCTTGATTTTGCTTCTATTTTCTTATATTATTATTATTTTAATATTTAGCAGTACAACACTTCTAAATACTGTGACGAAATACATATAAGTATTTGTATTATATATTTGAGTAATACAAGGCATTAATAAAAATTTAGAATATGTCAAACAGAATTACACATTATTTACTTGTTGTTATTTAGTGGGTTTAATATGATTTTCAGTAGATCTTTTAGCTCAACTATTTTACCAAATCGAGTTGGATTGAGGTCAAAATTTTAAAATTTGTTCAAAATACGAAAAAAAAATTGTTTGAGCGCTAAAATAAAACCTTTTACTTATGGCTTGTTATTTTTTTATATTTAGTAGTGCAACATGCCTAAATATTGTGACGTAAATAGTATTGTGCATTTTAAAAAAATTAAGGAATTAACAGAAATTTTGAAAATGTTTCACATAATTGAACATTACATATAAACCTAAAGCAGACAGAATGTCAATTCATCCTTGTTGGAATCGATTAAAATAATTTAAAACGTTTAATTTTTATGAAGGATACAATTTGTCTGGGGGTGCAATCATAAATAACTCTAAATAAGTTAAACTTATTTATTACAAGTGCCGACGTTTCGGCCTACAGTGCAGACCATGTTCAGGGCGAAGAAGGATAAACAGAAAAACAACTATAAGAACATTACAATGCTAAGAATTACATAAATAATTCATAGAGTATAGACAAGTGGAGAAATATAGCATAGGATAGTTTATTAATGATATATAAGGATAACAGAATAACAAAATGTGTAAACAGAAAGGTGATAAAGTAAAGAAATATATTAATTATAAAAGTAAATAAATGTAAGTTTAATTTTTATTTACTTTAACATTTACTGGACAAAAGCTCTAAGCTCCCAATTAATTACAAAGGACTCATTTACATGGTAGTTATCAGACCTATGTGGACATACGGAGTTGAGCTTTGGGGCTTTACCATCTAATTCATCTCGTACTCAATCCTTACAATCGAAAATCCTTCGTAAAATCCTCAATGCTCCTTATTATGTTACAAACAAACTCATCCATCATGATCTTAATATCCCATATGTTGCTGATTTGGCCCAAACTAGATCTATCCTTCCATGACAAGCTCCATACATACAGTCTCTCAACTTGCTTCCCACACTATTCCTGATAAACCTCCGAGGCGTCTCAAAAGAAGATGGCCTCGAGACCATCTACCGATGGGTAGTTTCTCCACAAGTGTTTTTCATGTCATATTGTACATATTAGCAAATTTACTTAATGTAATATTATTATAGTTGTAAATATCAATAAATTAAATTTTAAAAAAATATTATATGTTTGGGCGCCAAAATATTAAATTTTTTTTAGTTTATTACTTTTTGATAATATCTAGTAGTTCAACATATCTAAATATTATTAGCTTTGCCTTTCTTTAATAAAAATCTCTATAAAGAGCTTTATAGAGGGAAATAGATAGAGAGAGAAATAGTGTGAGAGAGAGAGAGAAAGAGAGAGAGGTTTTAAAATATATTTTCTTTCGTATAATTTCTCCAGGATAAAAGACTGGCCTCCGTAAGGGCGACCGCTAAAGGGATCCTACTTAAGCCATTCAAAGCCAGGCCGGGCTAAGGTAACCCAAGAGTAATTAGTTCATTAATGTAATGCTTTCGCTGAAACTCTTTGCAACTATCCAACAAAAGCAATATCCCAAGACTTCTTTATCCCTGGGGCAATGCTAAGGCTAATTTATCTCTAAAATGGGGCAGTTAGGTGTATAGGGTCCTGAGTCGCTGTACTGAAGGTCCCGGGTTCGAATACGGCTGTGGCAGGAACATTATTTAATCTTTTATCGGGCAGGATCCCGTGGGATCTCCAGACCCTCCCAGAGCTCACTCGGGTTATATAGAGTGGGTGCAATTAATCAGGAGGAAAACTGACGGTTGGCTTAATCCCGCACTAATTACTTCCCAGCACAAAAGTCGTCTTAAAAAAAGTACAGTCTCTACCAAGTGCTGGATCCAGGATGAATCAGGAACCTTCATGGGTTGTGGTGGTACAGATGTTTTTTTATTTCTTTTTTTTTATATACATATCTTCTGCTTTTTCATGTATGACTCTACAGTCCATCAATGAGCCTTGGCCTTCTCAATACGTTTCCGCCAGTCCTCCCTGTCCAGTGCAGCGCCCTTTCAGTTCCAGATGTCCTCACTGAATCCATCCACCCATCCCTACTCTTCTTCTGCTCTGAATTCTTTACTCTATTACTCTTCTGGGCCCTTCAACATTTGCCATTCTAGGCACATGGCCAGCCCAGCGTAACCTACCAAGCCTTATTACTTTGACTTGGAATAGACTTGCGAGCTCCGCATTGGTACGTCTTCTCCATGATTCCCCCTCTCTAATAGGTCCATTAATTCGCCGTAAAATACTCCTTTCAAGTGACTGAAGCAATTTTTCTAATTTCTTTATGACCCAAGTTTCTGACCCATATAGAAGGACAGACCGAGCGTTTTATATAGAATTGTGTTTGTATTCCAGGATTTATATACATATATTAATATATTAAGCATTAAGGTTCCCACCAACTGGACTGAACATTTATTTTTAAGTGAACACTTTATATTTCATTAACATTCGTATGTTATAGTACTTTCAAAGTCAAAATGGCCTATATTAAAATCTATAGAAAAAAATATCTCCGCTCAATGATTCAGTTGTAAATTAAAATATACACTGAAAAAACTAAGTCAAGTTTATTAGTTATTAAAGTATGAGTACTCACTTAGTTTATTTTACAGGCTTTGGATATTTTGCATGGGATAAAATAACGAAACGAGCTGTTGTTTTTGTTTTGTAATAAACCCATTTTTCATGTTCACGATATCAAACTGTTTTCACTTGTATTAATTAAAAAATATGTTTTTATCACTAACCAATCTGCAAATTGTGATGTTTTAATACTTATACACCTTTTAAATTTCATTTTGAAAAAAATAATCATTAAAATCATTTATAATCCAAATGCCATAGGGAGCGGAGTGGCTCAGTGTTAGAGCACTGAGATGTCATGCCATGCGCTGGTTTATAAAAATAGGGTACCAAAAATAAGGGGGCGACATCTGGTGGTTGAGCGTGATCTTGGGCAAATCACTTCCTTGCAGAACCGTTGTCCATGAAACAGTACAGTCTCTACCATGTACTGAACCCCAGTTGTAATGGTACATGCTTTTTTTTTTAATGTAATCTAAATAAACTTAAACCACTTTAAAAAATAACAGCTGAAATGTATTTTTTAATTTGTGTTATAGATAAAAAATATTACATGAAAACTTAGTTTACAAAATAATTGTCTTAATCTAATTTATCTGCTTTCTCTGTATTGAAATAATATTCCTAAAATTGAAATAGTTGAATAAAGACTTGTTTTATTTTCTAAAAAGATAAATTCCTTTTTTATTAAAAACCACGCCAGATTTTTGTAACATCTTAAAAAAGTCAAGTTAAGTGGACTTGCGATTTGCCAATTTTCAAAAAAAAAAATAAAATAATTTTATTGAAAATGACTAAAAAAAAAGTAATCCCTTGCTCCGTTGCTAGGTAACGCTGATAACATATAAAAAAATTCTAAAACGTTTTTGTGTAATAGACATTTTTTTTCTCCGTAAATAAATAATACTTTCATATTTCAAATTTTGCTTTTTATTATTAAGATAAAGTATTAGAGACACTTCATTGTTTAATTAAACTAGCTGAAGGTACATTGGGTGATAAATGTTTCATTTTTCGGTATTTTGGATTTCTCAGTCTATCTTAAAGGACTATAAATGAATGACTGATTTATTATTATTATTTAATTATTTATTTATTGTTTCGTTAAAATTACAGGAAAATAGTTAAAATGTGTAAGTTGATAATATAAAAAAACTAGTAAAAAGAAAAAAAAAATTAAAAGTAATAATACGTGAATTATTTAAGTTATTTAATTATTTAAACTGAAATTTCATGGCCTACATTGTAGGCCGAAACGTCGGCACACAATAAATAAGTATGCACTTATTAAGGTGTTTTTATTGACTGCACCCCCAACTATTTCTTCCTTACATATAAATAAATTATTTAAAATGAACATGCAGTAACATTGTATGTTTCTGGTAAGACCCGTTATAAACGAACTGCGCAGACAAGAACTGGAGGCCTGGATAATATATAGCCTCCACTGGTGGAGATTGTATGCTAATTCTAATCCAGTTTTTGCCACCTTCTCTAGAGATTTAGTCTTCCGGCTATAGAGGCGACAGGAAGTGGGGATATAGATCACCGAGATTACCAGCCCCATCCGTACTTGCCTGATTTTATCTTTCGATTTTCTTCCTTTTATCGCAGTTATTCCATGTTGACGAATACGTTTCCTTATATCGAAATTCTCTTTAGCGATAAATCGAAAATATTGAGTTCGCAAAGTTTCTCTACTGCGTGGTAGATGGTTTTCATCACGAATCGTATAAAATATTAATTAAACTTGGAAGGACATGAGGTCATCTTCTTTTCAGACACCTCGGAAGAAGTAGAAGAAGTTGAAAGGTTTGAAACTAGTAACTTTGAGTGGGAATGAAGTTTTTCATGAATATACTGGAATCGAGTTATGGCCAAGCGGGACATTGTGGTCATTATGAAGCACTTCATTCATGACAAAGTAAGTGGATTAAGGATTTTACGAAGGAATTTGGATTGTAAAGATTGAATACGAGTGGAATTTGATGGCCCCAATTCTGTATTCTATAAGTTCAGATGGGTCTAATGATTGCCATGTATATGAGACTTCTGTAATTAATTGGGAGCTTAGAGCGTTTGTATAGTAAATGTTGAAGTAGCCTGGAACGGCGAGTAGTTTCTTCTCTTTTCAGTCTAGGATGAGGATTCCAAACTAAACGTTTGTCGAGATATAATCCTAAGTATCGGATTTGTTCTACAGGATTCAGTGGTATATTATTATAGGATACTGGAGGACAGGAAGTCATTCCCTACGAAGGATTTGTGGAAATTTATTTTTATCCTCTAGTTTCGGCACCAATTAAATGTATTTGAATATTCAACATATTATTTTCATTTTTATAGAAATATCATAATACAAATAAATTCTTTGGACATGTAAAGATTAAAAATATTTACACAACTTGATGCCATACCCCGAATACGCAGTTTTAACTTCAATCAGAGACTCAAGTACATAACTCAAGCCTCGATGAATAAGCGGTTGACTTCAGTTCATAATGAGTTAATTTTACTGTGAGAAGATGAATCTTGCCATTCTCATAATTATAATATGGATTAACTTCCTTTAAAGCCAAAGTATAAAATAGCAGCTTCTGTGCTTCGAGAATGCCTCGTTTCCGTTTACCTCAGTAAAATAACTCATTTTAGGCAACATTCGATTGGATTTGACCAGTTATGTACTACTGTAGGCGAACTTTTTGAGATCACGTCGAAAGCGGTACAGGTGAATTTTTTTTTTGTCATTTAAAGCCACTTTATGCTGTTATGACTAATCGGACGATGCTACAGTGTTAACCCTAAATGGCCTATCCTTTTTTAATTTGGATAGGGATCTTTTAAGAGTAACTGACATAGTGAAGACTCGGGACTCCCTTTTAACTTCCCTTCCGAAGGACGGCAAAAACAAGGATTTTTTTAGTCCCTCTAAAAAAATCCCAGGGCCACTTCTATGATCAGGCTATGAACGCTTGATCTTGGGCTTAGTAAGCTGTTATGCTAACCGCTACAGTACAGGTCGCCCCTGTAGGTGAAGTTTAAATGGGTAAAGCTGTTGAAATATGAAAATAGAAAATTCTATATTAGAAAAAAAATCTTTGTTTGTTCATTTAACGTCACTTTATGCTGCTATGGCTAATCGGACGATGCTACAGCGGGAGCTCTAAATTTTGCCTATCCAGGTTTAATTAGGATAGGGATTTTTAAGGAGTGCCTGACCTCGTACAGGCTCGGGACCCCCCTTTAACGTCCCTTCCGAAGGACGGCGTAACTAAGGATTTTTTACTCCCTTAAAAAATTCCTAGGGCCACCTGCCGGGCTACGAACCCGCGATCTTGGGTTTATTAGTTTGTTACGCTAACCACTAGACCACAGGTGACCTTCCAAACTTCCTTTTGCAAGGAATGAAAGTGGTTTTTTAATGGTTGTCAACCATAAAAAAAAAATTGTGCCACTACAAACTATGAAGTGTACTGTTTTGATCTAACATGGTAGTGACTGTACTGCTTCTAATCCAACGTTTTTACCTGAATAAGATTTCGTAGAGATCACTCTCAACCGCCTTGTTTTCCCGCAGTTAAAAGTATCCACTTTAAACAGGCTGAGGAGGATAGCTATATACTATTGAGTCAATTTACTCCTGTTAACTAAAAAAAAACTGAAATCGATGACTAAAACAGATAGATTTTAGATGTCCTAGTAGCACCAATATGAATATAATACCCGTATGTACGATTACTGTTAGTTATTACTGCAGAATGTATATTAAATGCATAAAAATATTTTGGTTCTATAAAAATACTTGTAAATGTGTATTGAATCTAATTCTATTATAAGTAGTTAATAATGACAATATTCAAAATAATTTAATACATCATTTATTTTAACAACAATATTAAAATAATTTAAACCTGAATGAAATAAGCTTATACTTCTTGTTCAGTTATAACTGAAATTTCATAACCGATGAGAATCTGTTTGGAATGTCAGGTTTTGGAAGAGGATTATTGGAAATGATGCGGAATGGCAGATATTGGAACAAAATTAATTCCATTGGATATTAAATCAGACAAGAAATGAAGAATACACGGATTCATTTAACGTTTTTATTTCATTTAACCTCAATTTATGCAAATGTTGCCCTTAATTTTGCCTATCCAAATTAATTAGGATCTTTTAGGGGTACCTGGCATCATACAGGGCAGGTACTGTAATCATACTTACCCTCCGAATGATAGCATGACTAAGGATTTCATACTTCCTTTAAAATATCCTAAGGCAGAAAATTAAATTATGTGTCCGATATTTCGCTTATGCACATCCTAAGGAAGGTTACTCGAACCCGGCTGGATAAGGTTAGATAAAAACAGCTGATAAATACTCCAGAATTTGAAAAATAAACATGCACTCACCAAACTTCAAAAAAGCACAACAGGAAAAAATAAACAATAGTAAACAACAGAAAAAAACATAAGACAAAAGACCATATGAAAAAATAAAAGTAAAAATGCAAGAGAAATAAAAGAACATTATCAAGAAACCAGTGCACTAATGGCTATTCCACAAAATATATTTGTGTGAGATCTCTTTTTGGTTTTCAATAGTATATATGTATATATATATATATATATATATATATATATATATATATATATATATATATATATATATATATATAAAACTCTATTAAAATTTTCACAACGTTAACAAATTCAGGCTGGAAAATGGAGCGGCATTGCGGATTGAATAGATTGGATCTAAAGCCTTGGGGCCTGACTTTGGAAAAACTCATTTAGGGGGAGGGGGCGCGTGGGGAGGGGCGCCCATAGCCGATAAATTTAGGAGCGAGCTTTGACCTTTTCCAGCCAGGCCAGCGATGATCCAATCAGTAATGGAATGAAATCTAAAATTTATAATGTGTATATATGAAGTCAGCCCACTTCCACCTTTTGTACCAGTGTTGTCTTTACACCTATTTTCCGTCTGAACAGTAATTTGGACAATGTCCTTTAAGGTAAAACTTTTGAAAATGATTCTCCAATCAAAAACGCGTTTGGAGACATAATCTCATCACAAAGCTATAATTTAGCAGTTCTGGGATTGAAAATTTGATAAAAAGTTCGGTAAAATATATTGAAAATGAAGATAAATATTTTGAACAAAAATGTTTTGGATTTCATAAAATTGTTTTACTAAATAATCTTACCTTTGAAAACTTTCATAGAAGATGATTTAATAGTATTAATACTAGATGTTTAGTCCCATTTGATAATTTAATAATCCTATAAGAGCTCGAGTTACCAACTCGGACAAATACTCTATTAATTATATTCATCTAATTCAATTATTAACTATTTCATTAATTAATATTGTAACATCCATTAGTCGTTTTCTGTCTGTTGTTGATTAACATTCCAGTAACGAACCAACATTTCTAGGGACCTGTCCATAACAGAGGCGCCACTAAATATCGATAGTTAAAGACTTTGATAAATCGATAATCAGCCACCGCAAACAGCTGCCACTCGGGCGCTGTCACTGATGTTTGGTTAATGGCAGTGGTTTGGAGATTGGATAGTGAATATTACATAACGGTAAATGGTTATCAATAAGGAATTAAGACCATGATGTCCTGTTCGGAATGGATTAGGTTCGATTCCCTTCGGAGTTAAACTACACACCCATTTTAATTTTCTTAGAATTATTTATAGAATCAGCTCCATTTATACCTTTGAAAAAAATAATAGCATTTATTACTACTTTTTTTATATAAATTAATACGGTTACGAGATAGTTTATTGCTAAGCATATATCGTACATAAAATATACCTAAATACATATTTGACTGGGTGAATGCAATATATTCCCATTAGTATTCACCTGTGTAATACAAGATTACAGAAAACAATGTTGCAGACAACACTCCCCTTGTTTAACTCCAAAATTTCATGGGAAGCTTCGATTGAGATGCATTTTACTACTTTGGCATATCAGCTATCCATCGATACTTTGGTCCTGCGTACTAATTTATTTGGGATATTGAAATCTCTCATTCAACACATTTTTTTAAAATACGCTATCAAAAAAGCGGCAATACTAAATAATTACCATATGGAGGTTAGGTGTGTTTAAAGTATTCAAGTTATTGTATTATTATAGTTTTTCTTTTCTCGCCCAATAATAAGCAATCTCAGATATGTTAGTGACAATAGCGGTCCTAATAGTTGTTCCCTTGCCAAAATTATAGTATATCGATAGTGACCTAATCGATTGTATTCAGTGAGTATCGATTAGCTGAGGATTGGGCTATTCGATATGAAGGGAAGCAATATATCTGCCAGCTTAATCGAACCATTTGTCAAAAGTTGTGTAATTGCAGAATGTCTCCCCCTCCATCGCCCCCACCACAGCCACTGCCAGCTATATCTCAACTCGAACTGTGACCTTCCTTTGTCCTCTTATCTCTTATCACTTCTTTTTGTCGAGGTTCTTTTGGCTTCACTCTTTGGTATTCGTTAATTGTTCTTTGTTATTCGTTAATATTACTTCGTATTATCTACACTCTTCTTTATTTGACTTTTTGCTTTAAGGTTTGTTCTTTATTTTTCATTCTTTTATATATTTTTTAACTTATAATTTTTATTCTTCTTACTTTCTCCTAAGTTACTTCTTATCATTTGCTCTTTCAACTTACTAAAAAAGAAGAAATAGTTTTTTTTACGTGAAGATTTATTTATTATTATTAATAATTATTTATTAGTTGATACAGTCATTGCTGGACTGTTAATACACAAAAAACGTTCATAGTTTTATCCCTAAAGCTGTTCTTTCCTTTCGATTTAGCTTTCTGCTAGAGATCTTTCAGTCTCTGACTCCTAATCATTATTTTGCAGAAAGAACTAGTTTTTCTTCGAGATGATCCTTATCACCTGCAACTATAGTTCTAAATTCTGTCTCGTCCCGCTTTTCGGTCGGTCCAATTCGGAAAGGTTGCTCTTTCCAAGTCCTGTAGCCATGGACTACCAAACTTTCTATTTCTCTTGATGGTTGAGAATCTTGAAGGACCAACATCTTGGTCTCTAGTCTTTTAATATGCCCAAAGAACACCAACTTTTCCTTATATTCTTCATAAGTAAGCTAACTCTTACTGATGAAAGATAATTAATGAAGAAAAAAATCCTTAGAATCATTTATGGCCATACAAAAGAATGGTGACGGATGAAGAATATTGAGAAAGTAAAAACCTTAGTGAGCCACTAGACTTGATTCATGCCTGGTACGTATTCAAAGAAATGAGGGTGGTAGACTCCCTAAAGCGATGATGTAGCAAAACCTGGGTGGAAGGAAGAAAAATCAGAGGTAAAGCCAGCTTTCGTAGACTACGGGAAGTTGATGACGACCTTCAGTCTAGAGAAATCTTCCCGAAGATCTGCGTGGAGGAGGATTGTTGAGGAAACCAAGGTCCTGCCAGGATCATAGCGCGATACGGAAATAAAAATATGTCATAGACTGCAATATTATTATATCTACAGGCCCGATGAATAAGTAGGAGGCCTTGACTCTACAGGAGCTGTAGCGCCACGGATGATGATGATGAATAAGTGGTAAAGTCTAATTTTCTCCAAAATGAGTTTCTTGTACATAAGTAAACGGAATCGAGTTATTTCCGTAGTGAATAAGGGGCTAAGTAAGGCATTGGCTTGAGAAAGGAGTTATTGCTTATATTACAACTCTATTTCAAGCCATTTGTATTATTCTCAACTACAAGAATAATACGATTCCGGTTATCTAAATGCAGTTAACTCTTTCTGGACAAAATCCGACTTAGCCACTTATTCTGTATCGTCCCTGTTGTATCCAACTATCTAATGTAAAAATCGGTACTTTTGAGGAGAATTAAAAAAACCAGTTTCAAGATTTAATAGAAATTAGTGCCTATAGTCAAACCAATGACATTCGTTTTACATTGTTTTAGTGACTTATTGATGCCTTTTATATCAATTATCAATCCTAAAGCAACTGCTACAATTCGAAAACGAAAACTGTGTTTTTTCACATTCGATACTTTATTATATATAATATAGATTTTTAAAAGTTTATAGAATTTGGCTTGGGTTGTTCAGGTTCTTATTTCGAAATTTCTAAATATGTCGTTTATTCTTACACACGGTAACACAAATCATGAATTTGAATCACTGTGATTATGATTCATAAAGTTGGTGTCATAACTAAAATCAGATATGATATACGGCCTCACTCTCAGGGAATGGAAAAAAAAAAGGCCATGCCTACATTTTTTCCAAAGCAGGAGTTGTTGGAATTAGTAGAGAGATTTACTGAAAAAGAGAAAGGTTCGTCCCTCTAAAGAGAATTTAAGAGTATACTGATGTCGGTCGTGGGAGTGGGGGTAGGAAATGGTAGTGGAGGGGATAGGAGGGTGTGGAAATTGGGAGGAGGGGTAGGTTGGGGGATGGACAGGGGGGTGTGGAAATGGGCGAGGGGCAAGAGGGAGGGGTTTAGAGGCAGTTAATTCTCGTTGCCATGGGTCGCTGATCAAAGCCTCTTCAATCCACCGTATCATCAGTATCTTGTAACCCTGCCCTTCCCTTTCCACATATATATATTCAGATTAATATACATGGATAGATATATTATTATGTGTATTTATCTATTTTTCTAGCCTAAATAAAATAAGTGTGTTGGAAATCACTCAAAAGAACCATAAATAGAAATTTTAGTACTTAACTGATTTAACAGCGGATAAATATTGACTTACCCTCTTATATATATATATATATATATATACACACACACACACACACATATAAAATTTTAAAAAAAGGTCTAGCAAAAAACCTGAGAACGTATGGTATATTAATTAAATGATTGAATGAGAAGGAAATGACTTGAAGGAATAGAGCGCGCCACTTCGTTACTGTGATGAATTAAACCCCATCGGGTTTAAAAACCACCGCCCCTTCTGCTTCTTCACTTTATTAAATCCCAAATGAAAGATATCCTGGGGAAATTTAGAATTTACGAAATTTCAGTTTTCACGGCTTATTTTCCCTTCAAGGTCTCACATTTTTCATTTTAAAATTGACTATTTATGAAAAATATCATCGTTCCAGGACCAAAATCTTAAAAGAATTGAGTTTGGTTTAATTACGGTTAATAATTTAAAATAAATAAAAAACCCTGCAAACTTGTTGCATCGGAATTGAAGTTATATTTTTCTATAATCACCAACTATAAGTTTGAGTTTGAGCGCCTGATTGGCCAGGGTTATACTATACCGCAATACTCTTCCACCTTGCGGGTTTCTTCTACTATTAAGGGGTTAATAAAACTGTATAAAATTGGTATTAACACATATAATGTAAATTTAATATTGTATAATTGCAAAAAATTAAATATAATAAATATTTTTGCTACATAAACTTAATATTATTACTAATTTTTTAGACTAAAAAATTCAATATATCAATACTTTTCTCCGTAAATTAAATATTGTATTATTGCTAATATTTAAAAATAACTAAAAAATATAGTTATTTTTATTCTAAAAAAATATTACAATTCTCCGTTAGTATAACATTTTATTATATTTGATAATTAATACATACTAATAATATTACAGTTGTATACTATTTAATTACATCAAAAGATTGCTACGTTTCTCTGTAATAATATTACGATTACTTTGTAGTTTTTATTTGTTTATTTAATGCCACTTTATGCTGCTATGAATAATTAGAATTTGCTTATTATTATTTATTACGGAATTAAATTACTACTTTAATGAAATAAAATTAAAAGATATTATACATTTCTCATTCACCGTAGTAAATGAAATATTAAATCAACTTAATTTCTCTGTAAATTAAACGCAAACTATATTTCTTACCGTTTAGTTAGTTAAAAGACACTTATTATGTGGTTGTTTAGATTATATAGAAGGTAAATTTACCGGTAAATAAAACCGGTTGAACCGTATTCCTTCCATTAGCCCCAGGATGTTGCAGGAGTGGGCAGGAGGACTAGCACTCGTCCTTTAGAGCCGGGCGCTGAAGAGAGGCCGCCAATCCTTAAACTCTTTTGTGTCGACCGGAGTGGCTCCTTCTCTTCAGCGCCAGGATTCCCCCTTCACTTCCGATACAATGCTTTCAGAAGAGTCCTTTTTTAACCTCAACAGCCTCTTCATATTTAGCAATAAAGTCAGAGTATTAGCTTAAACTAGATATTTACAATCGTAAAAAAAGTCAAAATTGTGGTAAATAAATTCCGCTGCGATTCCGACACCATTCTTGATAAATGTGGTTGAATGGATTGGGATGCAATATATGGATCGTTATTAACTGATAACACATCTGTGTCATCAGCATACGTGGAAATGAAGGTGTTAGGATGGGTTGGAATGTCAGCTGTAGATTATTAAGTATATACTGTGTAGAGGATAGGACCGAGGATATTTTAAATAAATAGCTCAAAATGTGACTCTAAATCAAATTAAATATATCTCGAAATATCACAAAAATCGTTTAATAAATATTTTCTGAATCTAGAGAACCGAATAAAAACAATCTTATATAGAAAATCTTTATTTTTACCTCTTTTTAAGAAGCAAAGGAAGTATTCTAGTTTCGAAAACGTTCGCTTTTTTTATTTTCGGTTGTTACCAAATAAGATAGTTTAATAAGTCCTGACCAAATATCGAGAATCGAGGGTCTTATTACATCAACACCATAAAAATTTATTGTAAAGGAGATAGTTGGGGGGTGCAGTAATAAAAAACATTGAATAAGTACTAAACTTATAATTATGTGCCGACGTTTCGACCTACAATGTAGGTCATCTTCAGGGCTATGAGAGAGAAACAAACAGAACAAAAAATATAAAAATGTACAGTAACCATAATATGGTTAATAATAAAAGAAATTAAAATAGTGACAGATATAATAAAATTAAGATAAAGACAGATATAACAGAATTAAGGATAATGAAAAGAAAATTAAAATAATGACAGATATAATAAAATAAGACAGATTTAATAAAATTATAGAAAATGAACAGAAATTACAAATTATAAATAACGAATATAAAATAAAATACAGAAAATAAATGTACAGAAAGAATAGTAAAGTAAAAATAATATAAAGGGAAATAAAAAAAAAAAGAGGAGGTAAACCAAAGATACAAAATGAGAATATTAACATATAAAAAAAGGTTGGAACATGAAGAATTAAGAAAAAATTAGTAAAATAAAGATATAAAATGTAAGATAACGGACTTAAAGAGGTTACATGTTACAGAAAAGTATGGAACTGAATGTACAATAACTAATGTGAATAACAGAAATAATATTGTACAGTAACAATTGTGTACAATAACTGTTTGAAAAATAGTTGATAGGATTAATAAAATTTGAAAAATTAAAAAATTATAAATAGTGCTTAAAAATATGAACTCTTGATTACCAACATATGATAGATGCCAAAATGATAAGGAGGAAATAGGAAAATAGGTAGTGTGAAGAATGGAGAAAGGATATAATAAATAAAATATAGAGAAAAGACGTACCGATTTGTACACCGCGCGCCTGTGTGTATGTCTTCCTCTGTACATATTTATTTAAATTTTAGGGAGAATTCTGAAAATTCCGCTTACTGGTTGAAAGTTAAATTAGCCGGTAGCCCGGGTCTCAAGTCGGAGCATGTATACATTTACAAGTCAGCCTCTGATTTACATATATCCATAGCATTTACATACGTAGCTCCATAAAATTTTATATGATTAACATGACTGTAATGCATGACATCAAAGGGAGCAAAAGTCCACGTTCGGTGATGAAAAATGACCATGAAGTAACTTCAAGTACTTTCTATATATTTGCCCTAAATCGAAATTTTGGGTTATTTTAAAACTGAAATCAGGCTTTAAATATACAACACTATAAGCAACAATTTCATTTAAAGTAGACTAAGAAGAAATAAATTATTTTTTGAAATTTACAACTTTATTATAGCAATACAATAAAAAATATAATAGTAAGAATGAAACTTAATTACATTGATAAAGGCAAGTAGAAAAACTACCCGTACTCAGATAACAAATTCAACGTTAAATTTCATGAGGCCATCTTCTTTTCAGACGCCTCGGAGGATTATCAGGAATTGAAGGTTGCTTGATTGGAAACTAGTGGTTTTGAGTGGGAATAAAGTTTGTCATGGAAGGATTGATATAGGGTTCGGAACAAGTCAACAACAATTGGAGCATTAAGGTCATTATGGATGATTTTAATCGTAACAAAGTAACGAGTATTGAGGATTTTACGAAGGATTTTAGATTTTAAGGATAAATAATATAGTAATTTATTATTTATAAAGTACGGGTATATATAGCAACATAAAGTGGCGTTTAATAAATAAACAAACTATTGTATTATGAACATATTATTACATATAATAATAATAATATATTTTTATGTATGCGTATTGAGTGATTATCGATAGTACTTGATGAACTATCTTCACTCTAAACGCTCCTGTCGTTACACTCATTCTGAATTACCACCTTCATATATTTGAACTATATATTATTGAATATAGTATTTTGTTAATATTACATTTATTCATAAGCTTACATATATTTTTTTTTTAAATCACTTGTAGCGTCATTTGCTCATTGAGTCTTTGACGCCATTTTAGTTCAAATTTTCAGATGATTTTCTTAAATAAATAAATGTTCCCTTCATTAACACCAAAGTGTCTTAACGTCTTTAAAATTTAATAGAAGATTCCTGCCTGAAATATGGTCGTTAATTGGTTATGAAACAAGGGCATGGTAATATCTCCACGTTAATTTTCATTATTAAAACCCATAAATCCTTATCATTTTTTTTTTTTAATTAAAAGACCTTTTTCCTTCGAAGCGATCAATCTTACCTTTCTAAAGCTATCACTCTCTTTCCTTAGCTGTTCCTGGGGAAAAATAGAAATACTCAAAAAGAAAATGAACAAGGGAAAAGATTTTCCGCGGGAATTTATCGAAGAATTCTAATGAGCCACTCAGGCATCCTTTCTTTTTCCCAGAAGCCATTTAGATATTTCTTTACAACTTTAATGAAATCAATTGTAAGAATAGTTTATATCCTATTAATTTTAAGTTCAGAAATAATTCAATAATGTTACAATTTATTTTATTTCTATAAAATGCTACTTCCTTAAATATATTAGTAAAATTTAAATTAGGAAAAATCCCTAAACAAAGCCTCAAGTCTCTAAAATATTGGGAAAAAACTTCCAGTAAACGTTTCCTCAAGTCAGGCATCATCAGGACACACGCAAAAAGAAAATCACATAAAAAACTAGTTGCAGCATATCTCACTCCAACAGCCTAATAGACTCATCAAATCTAGATTTCAACCTTGCTCCAAAACGTTCTACTAACAACTCGTGTTTATCCTATTTATGTTTTATGTCTCGTTTTGAGTTTTTATTGCCTTTTATTAAATATATTTGTGTACTTATAACTAACATGTCGGATGAGAATATTTCTTAATATAACACATATGTTTATGAGTTTTGCCATAGCTATACCATTGCAGTAATACTTTTCAGTTTTCCTTTTTTTTTTGTCATTTTATGTTACAATATCTACGATTTAGTTCAAAAATAATTATTATTACAAACGTGCAAAAAAAAAAATACAATCAATATAATGTTTATCTAAATCTAGTATCTAAATTTATCTTTGAACTTACCATGAAGTTGATGTTAATTAGAACTCACCTGAAACAGATAAAGTTGTATCAGAAACATGTTTATTAGACTTTATTTCTAATAATAATAATAATAATAATATATATATATATATATATATATATATATATATATATATATATATATATATATATATATCTTATAATAACCTAATATCTAATAATAAATTATAATTGGTGTTAACAGTTAAAACAATTTCTCCACTTTCGTATTGCTATGTTTTATAGTTTTTGTTGTAGGTATATTTTAAATATTCTAATTGATTTTGGGATGCCAGAGTAACCATTTAAGATAATTACTCGAATTAATATTTCTAACTTTAGTCCTAATTGGATTCTCTTCCAGAGGTCTGTTGTGTGTTTACCAATTTACTGATTATTTAAACCATCAATATATTATTTATAAGTATATAGTGTATCTGGGATAAGCAACAAAGGAATTAAAATGAATATATTTTAAATATTTGTATTTGAAAAGAAAAGATATGCCCAGGATCGGGACTCGAACCCGGGTCTCCCATGTAGACATGGGAGACCCGGGTTTAATCAAATAAAAATATTTAAAAATTATAACAACTAACAAAAAAATAAAATAAAATGAATATACTTTTTTTAGATTAATTTATTGATATTTACAATTGTAATAATATTACAATTAAATCTGCTATGTGAACAAATGACTTGAAAAAAGACACTTGTGGAGAAACTACCCATCGGTAGCAATCCAATAAAGTTCTACAGTAGAAGGTTTCGAGGCCATCTTCTTTTCAGACGCCTCGGAGGGTTATAAGGAATAGTATGGGAAGCAAGTTGGGAGACTAGCGGAGTCAAGTGTGTATGGAGCTTGTAATGGAAGGATAGGTATCTTCTAGTTTGGGACAAATCAGCCACATATGGGATATTAAGATCATGATGGATGAGTTTGTTTGTGACATAATAAGGAGCATTGAGGATTTTACGAAGGATTTTGGACTGTAAGGATTGGATACGAGAGGAATTCGATGACTTAGTGGAGCCCCAAAGCTCTACTCCGTAAGTCCAAATAGGTCTAATGATGGTCATTTATATGAGTCTTCTGTAATTAATTGGGAGCTTAGAGCATTTGTCTAGTAAGTGTTGAAGTAGGCGAAAACGTAGAGCAGTTTCTTGTCTTTTGATTCTTGTATAAGAATATAATTTACTAACACGATATTAAATACGATTAATGATTTAATATATACGTTGAGAAGTACCTCTGTAGGTAAGGTCTCGGCCTAGCCTCCTCCAGGCCATCGTTCTCAGAGAGTGTCTTTTCAAAGGTGGAGATTTGAACCCTCCCATTGGTATTTCCTCATCCACCTTGACCATATGGACGAACCATTCTACCTGAGCGACCTAGATGGTCATTTGCTCATTTTGCAAAAACATATTTATTTTCATTCTTCCTTCCTTGCGCTTTCCTATATATTTCCTCTGCATTTGATTTCACATCCCTCCTATATAATGTAGTCGAAGTATTTTAGTTTTCCGATTTTTATTGTATTGCTTAATTCTTTTAAATTTAGTGCAATACTTCCACGTTCGCAACTATATCAACGGAAGATATTCTCAATATCCTTCCACATCTTGAAGGCTTTTATCTTTCTCATCATAACTTTTATAACGTTTGTTAGCTTCAATACCGAATAGTGAATGTAAGAATGTGCAATATCTTGTTATTTATTTACTGTCATGTATATAGAGAGACCAATGTGTTTTTAAATAGATATGCATTCAGAACTGGTTGAAATAGGCGAGATATGGACTCCACACAATAACAGTTAATGAGCCCTTGGCTGGAAGATAATTGTATATCATCCTAATTGTCCCATTCTGTTGTTATCTCGTTGCTGTAGGACGCCTCTGTCATAATAATATATGCAAATACAACGGTTGCGATAAATTATGTTTAATGTTGTTGGTATCACCTCGTTTACAGAAACTACAATCAGGTGTTCATATCATATGATAATAACCTTCGTTATATTTCTGAAATTACAATGACAAATTAATAACGAGAACTTCAGAGTGCCTCTTAATTGCGATGATACAAAGCCGGTTTTAGTAAATTTTGGTAAAGGGTAAACTTGTGAGTTCGCATCAGCAACATGCTCCAGACTGGCATGAGTTATACAATTTCTTAATCAACTTTGGTTTAAACGTGAGAATCTATTGAAATAAGATTAATTATATTTATTTAAAAATTTGTCTCATAGGTGTCAGATTGATACCAATAATAACTTTAAATTTCCCCTAATAATTTAAAATTAATTTTTTTATTTGTTAAATGTCTTATTTTATCATGTGTCAAAGGACGAATGATATAAGAACTGTTGAACTTAGCGATGATAATAATGCTATAAATGAAAATAAAATCTTAATAAATAAAAGGTATCAATTATTTTTTGATGTATATTAATTATTATTTCAATTAAATTATTGATATTTTGTATTGAACTTGTGCAGTCAATAATAATGTTTTCATTAACAAATAAACTACCTGAGAATGTACATTATTATTGTTCGGAGTGTCAGTGTATGTGAAAACCAAACTAATGTTAACATTTATTACAAAGTCTTGAGTATTTAATTTTGATTAGAGGTTGATCAGTGTAGTGTGTCCTCCGCATACGTGGTAAGGATAGTATTAGGATGAGGTGGTATGTCAGCTATATAAACTGTGTAGAGGATTGGGCCGAGGATAATGCCTTGAGGAACATCAGCAGACTGAGAAAAGAGGAATGTAAATACATTATTGTTTACACAATGTAATTGTACAGTTTACTTTGAACGACCTGTTAGTGAGATATGATTGAAAAATGAGAAAATATGTAGGGGGTAGGAATTAGGGGGGGGGTTTGTAAAGCAATCCCAGGTGCCAGACTCGTTCCTTAAAGCTAAGTTGTTGTTATAGAGATACTATGATTGTCTGCACAACTAAATACAAAAAACATAGAGTAAAATGATAAAAATTAATTTCATTCAAAGATGGAAAGAAATATTCTTGAATAAAGAAAGTAACACATCGGGTTCTTTTTATACTTATACCGTAGGTCAGTGGTCATATTTCCATGTAATTACATCGTAATTAGTATACGAGAAATTAGATTAAAATATATACTTAAATACATAAAATATTTAAAAATTATAACAGTTAATAAAAAAAAAAAAAGAATTATTTAGTTATGGGGCTGTAGTACATCAAAAAGCCAACAACTCTTCCGGAAGTTTCCACCCTTCAATTGAAGTGTCAAGCATTTCATTTTTTTAATAATTTCAAACTTAATATTAAATGCGTTATGAAATAAAACAAAACCTGTACCAATACAACCCATGAGAGTATATTGTTCAGTAAATGGTAATATTGGTAATGGTATCAGTTAATAAGCCAATGGCCAGGTGATCTAGTCGAGAACATGCTCAACCGCTTGATTTCTCCCTGATTGAGTGTAAACAGGAGGATCTCCAGATCTAGTTTGGTATCTTAATAGATTTTAATGCCTTACTACAGAGGTCTCAAAATCAGTAATCAGTTCTGCGACTTTTTAATTAAAAATTAATATTTACTTTATATGCTGTATTTTTAGTATCCATGAACAATGTTAGATATTACCATAACTTAATAACCAACGGGCGTTGATGACCTAGATGTTTTACGCCCCTAAACCCAAGAAAACAAACAAACAAACAATGTTAGAACCTTTTCAAGTAAGAATAAAAATATTGTAAAATTATAGAACAGATTGTATTTTAATTAATTATATTACATTATAATATCATTCATCATCATACCAGCTAAATATCATTCTGATATTTACATTTCAGTCCATAATAACATTCCTTCGTTTCTGATGTTTTAGCTCTAAGCTGATTATTTTTTTTATCGACAAGTCGGAGAAACATTTCTTTTTAACTAATAATGAAAAGTAAAAAGTAAAGAATCAAGTAAGCTTTAATAACTACTTATTTCTATTTGTACTTTATTTATTTTTTCTTATATTGTAAATTCGTAAATGTAATAACGTACATTATCTTAAGATAACAGTAATCTTCATCAATACGTAATTTGGTAGTGTTGCCAAACCATAGGGACAACTATTGAGCTACCTCTGTCAATAATCTGTCAACAATCGGTCTAGCCCTAAGGGCTGTACATACATATACATCATATACATATGATTAGTACATATGTATCTATATATAGAATAGAATAGAATAGAAAACTAACTTTATTCTGGGACCAAGCAGTCCCTTTAGAATAACAATCATGAAAAAAAAAATAAACATAATAGGCATCTGGCCAGAAGGCTACATAATAATTCGAATCATAAAGTTAAGTTAAAAGTTACAAAAACATAATAAAAATAGAAATAGAAATTAAAAAAAATAAAAAGTACGAAAATTGACATGATTTTAACTAATTGTCAAAAATTAATATATTAATATTAACAAAATAATTATAAACAAAATTAATAAAATAGTTAATAACGAAATTACTGAATACAATAAATGAATGGGACAGCATGCATTACCGTGTTTACATGGTTGATATCATCTTTGGGGAAAATAAAAAACACATAGGCAACGAAATCGAGTATTCAATACTAATTTATTTGAAGCCAGTGAAGAAGCATGACGGATGAAAGGAGGGATAGAGTTCCGCACAGTAGTGGATCGACCGAGGAAGGAACGCTCGAATACATTGGTTCTGTGGGAAGGAATGTAGAGATCGGAAAGGCTGGCTCTTGTTTTGTGGTCCTGGACAGAGGATTTGAATTGGAGGAGACTGTTGCTATTTGAAGTAGATATGTATATACCTAAATTGGCTCTTCATACTTCCGACAGCAGATCTGATCCATCTTCATCTTTGGCAAGAACTTAGGAAGACTTACATTTACTTTCCTATTTGCACTTCTTGGTAGCCGATACAATGACTTTCTTTCTCCTCAGCCAAACCATTTTATTCTTTACCACAATGTTTATTTCACCTTACATTTCCATTAACTTTTGATTCTTTAAACTATCGAATCATTGTTCCCAGATTAAGTTCTTGGCACATATATAATTCTTCAAGTCCTTTTTCACTTCTTAATATATTTTCATTTACATAAATCAGAACTTTTGTTTTTTTATCAAAGTTCTGATGATTATTAGAATACCGCACAATCGATCTATACTTGGATTTGTGGGAAATATTTTGAAAAGAAAAACTGCATCACTACAACCTATGAGGGGGCTTGGATTCAGTACATGTTAGAGACTGTACTGTTTCAAAGACAACGATTGTAAAGGGAGGTGATTTGTCTGATATCACGCTCAACCGTCCCAGTTGTAGAGGCTGGGTGAGCCTCAGGAGAGTCGTTAGATTCCACAGAATCCATCCCGGCTAGCCAACTTATTAAATAATATACCTGCTACAGACAGATTTTAACCCGATACCTTAGGATATACTCTGTGATCTACCACTTCACCTATCCTGCTACCTGAGAAGTATTTCTAAAACGGAATATATTCTGAAGTAGAAACATCTACTGTCAGTTGTGAATATCGCTTTTATTTCCTCCTTAATATTATTTTTCTTTGTGCCAACTGACCCTGGATACCTGAAACCGTCTATGTTATTGAAATTCTGACCACAAAACGAAATGTAAGGGTGCGTTCGTCAGGTATAGAGGATCTTTACATGTGATCCTGTCGGCTTTCATATCAAAACCGAGCCTATTGGAAGCTTCCTGGAATACTTAAGCACCTGATAACGATGTGAGGGTTCTACCTGCGATAACGATCTCGTCTGTATAGGTTATATTCTGCGTTATCGTATTGTACATGCATATATATATATATATATATATATATATATATATATATATATATATATATATATATACAGTAAAATCTCGAATTAACGGACAGCCCTGGTGCAAATATTTTTGTCCGTTATTTAAAGGTGTCCTTTAAAGGGAGGTTTTTTTTTTTTTTTCATAGCTATGTATTTGTACAAATTAATTCTCTCTTATTCAATTTCCCATGTGTTTAAAAGGTAAGTAGAATAAAAAAAAAAAACACCGCACGGTTCTTGAGTGTTCCCGAAACTTGTGTCCTACCGATATAGAGTCTTTCCGCTAGCGCACGTACACTTAACTTTTCAAGGTCATAAAAGTCGATTACATTTATTTTTTGTTCTAAAGTGAGTCTCTTACGTGAGGGAGACATTTTCAGCCGCCTGCCACGATGGTTAGAACAGAACTAAATTTTAATAAAGCAAGTTCCAGAATAAAAAAAAAGTATTTATGTGGAAAACCTTTACTCAAAAGTAAACACAACAGTCCCTGTTTTCTTAGACTGTTAATAACTAATTGTTTCCGAGAAACGGGAAAGGGATAAAGTCATACTGTCCGTCTTTTAGAGGTTTTTTTAATCGATTTCTAACCAACACAGCTTGTCCGTGACCGTTAATGAGAAGTTTCGTTAAATAGAGGTTCAAATGCCTTAAACATTGTATTAAAATGTTGGTGCAAAAAAAATCGTCCGGTAATGGGGAGTGACCGCTATTTAGGGGCGTCCGTTAATAGAGGTTTTACTGTATATATATATATATATAATAAATTAAATGATTGAAAAAACTTTCTTTCTTCCAAAGAAAATTATTCATTCTCAATATAACCTCCTTTTAACTGTTTCACAACCTTTTTTTGTACCAAGTATTAAAATAAATGAAGTACAATATATTTTGCTTTACTCATTATTTCATATCAAGTGTAAAAGGATCGGGAACAAATAATAAGAACGGACATTGTATCGAAGCGGACTGATTGAGAATTAATGCCAGGATAAAGGCTAATGGCGAAATAAGGCAGGGAAAGCTGTTGAGCTCGTGAAAGCGTTAGAATATATTTTTCTCCCTTTTGCATCCTGAAAGCTTTTAGTTGGATCTGATAATTTATTTATTTGTAAGTAATATCGTTAATACTACACATCATCATTTATTTTGATATACAGCCTCCATGCTATTTTTATTTATTTTATATTATTTATTATATATGATTTTATAACAACTAAAGTATAGCTTGTGAATAAATCCTCATAAATTCAATATTTTGACATTGCGGTTCTACCTGCTTTCCCTATTTGGTTATTCTTAGCATTCAAAATATTCGTCTGTAATTATATTAATAAGTGACTAATGCAGAGTAAATATTGAAGATGATAGAAAACATGAATGAAAATAAATGCGAGCAAGGAACCATTCATAAAAAAAAATGATATAAATATGCATGATAAGACCGCGATGTGTTACTTTATTTATTTAAGAATATTTCTTTCCATCTTTGGATGAAATTAATTTTTATCATTTTACTCTATATTTAGTTCTGCAGACAATTATATTATCTTTATAATAACAACTTAGATAACTTAAAATAACCTTAAAGAACGAGTCTGGCACCCAGGATTGCTTTACAAACTATAAAATAATGAGAAGTTTCTAGCTTTACTTATACGTATACAGATTTATATTTTAAAATATACAATTCTCTGAGGGCTTACAACAAGGCAGTATCCTCAGTCCAATCCTCTACACAGTTTATAAAGCTGAGTCCCAACCCTTCCTAATACTATCCTTACCATGTATGCGGATGATATATGCCTATTATCTGTCTATATAATATCAACACTGATCCAGTTATTGCAATACTCTTCAATCCCATATAACTGGTAAAGGCGGTGTAAAAACTGGAGGATTAAAAGAAATTTCTGCAAATCCCGTCAAATCACTTTTATCCTCCGTTGTAAAACCTCCTGTAGAACAGGTCCGGTACTTAGGACTACACATTGACGAACGTTTAAATTAGAACCCTCATACTAGACTAAAACCATAAGAAACAGCTCGCCGTTTCAGACTACTTCAACATTTACTAGACAAACGCCCTAAGCTCCCAATTAATTACAAAAGACTCATATACATGACAATCATTAGACCCATCTGGTCTTAAGGAGTAGTGGTTTGCTGCTCCACTAAACCGTTCAAATTTCCCTCGTATTTAATCCTTACAATCCAAAATCCTTCGTAAAATCCTTAGTTTGTTACGAACAAAGTAATCCATAATGACCTTATTGTCCCATTTGTTGCTGATTTGGCCCAAATCCGACATCAATCTTTTCATGACAAACTTCATTCTCACTCAAACCCCCTAGTTTCAAACTCTTCAATTCCAGATAATTTTCCGAGGCGTCTGAAAAGACGATTGGCTCGAGATCTTTTAAATTGAACTTGTTATTTGAGTACTACCATTGGGTAGTTTATTTTATTTACTTGTTGTATTAATATAATTCAGTTGTATATTTCATTGAATAAATTATAAAAAAAAAATTTTAAGGGACGGGAATGCTGATTGTGTAGAGTTCTGAAACATATTGGGATCAAATGCAGCTGTTGTGGATAATTTATTTAAACGTTTAATTGCTAGGAATTGACTATGTGAGGTTGGAAGGACCTCCTTGGGTTCACCCAGTCATTATAAAGTGATTACTCTTAACATGGGAGGTGGTCGAGCGTGGTCTCCGATAAAATCGCCTCTGCACAAAGCTATACTGTTAGCTATTTTTGGCAGTTTATATTTGCATTATTATTAATCATTGTTTACATCGAGAAGTTTAAATCAGTTGGTACCTTGTTACCTGTCACAGGTAATTAGCATGTAATGTAACCTGCGATGACCTTATGACCTCCAGCTACAATCTTTCATTTACCAAATAATTTTTACCTCATAAATTCTATTTTTATGTTAGCCGAACTGAAATTATATCCTGTTTTAACTAAATAGTTTGGCGTTTTTTATGTTGTAGCTATAGCGATTTTGAAGATGTTATTCTAAAGTATTTTCCTTTAAGTATATTTAATGTTACTTACATCTCGGAGTGAAAAATATCAAGATAATGGAATTAAATGAACTAATAATATTAATAAAGCAAATAATGCATAGTTTTCGATAAATCATAAGCATATATATTTGAAAAAACTATCAGATTCACTACAAACCGAAATATAGTATCAAAATGTGTTAGGCTCCTTGCATTATAGAGGCTGAATTGTTTCTAAGACAACGGTTGTGAATAGATATAACTAAGGGTACCAAGTTTTATAGAGGCTAGGTGAGCCATAGGAGGATTATCGATCACTGTTAATTAAATAATTTATCTGCCACGGCTGGAAAACCGACTGAGATGGCTTGAAAACCTCTTGCAGATGGATCCTAGCAGGATCGTTAACGAAACGTCTCAAACGAAAGTGGAGGGAAAATGAGGAAGAGGACGAACTAGGAAGAGGTGGGAAGAAGACGTGAGGGAGGATTTTGATAAGAGGAGACTCAAATAGAACAGGAGAGCACAGTTGATGGAAGACAGGCAGAGCTGGAGAAGGCTGTGCAGAATTCCTCCTCACTCTCCATAATGGAGGGGGTTAACGAGGATAGACTATGATTATGATGATGATCTGGTACAGCGAGGTTTGAAAACGGAACCTTCAGCGTAGCAACACAGTACTCTAAACATTAAGCAATATCTGCTCCCGAGCTATGTGAAACAACATTTTAAGTATTTTAAAAAAATATTAGAATCTGTCTATTACTTGTAACTTATCTACAAATAGTGCATCTAGGCTAATGCTGCTGTACATCTGTCTTTATGTATAACGAATAATGAATAATCTTGATTAATCTCAGTTCAAATATTTCAATTTATATAAATATACCATAAACACATAAAGCAAAACATTAATAACAAGAAAAAATGTCCATTTGGTAAAATAAGAAATTAAATTATTTTCGTGCGTGTGTTTTAACGACATTTACTTGATGCTGGTATACATGCGATATATATATATATATATATATATATATATATATATATATATACACACACACACACACACACACTCACACAAACACATACCAGGAAGGCAAAGGATTATATTCCTTAGAGGTTTGGTTAGGTTTGGGGGCTTTGTGCTCTCCGTAAGATGGCTGGGCCCCGGGGGATTCTGCACATGACAGAACTTCAATTGCCCTCCCCCAGTCCCTGACATGTAATCATAAAAACAAAGGAAACATTTCCCACAATGCCACAACTGAATGTGGCATAAAAAGCTAATGTAACGTATTTTCAAAGATGACAAGACATGGGTAAAACGTTGTTCTGCTGACGGAAGATCGAATAATAAATCGTTTTTTTATTTATTTAAGAGAATATAGCAAGCTATCAGTTTTCTAATAATCTAAGTCTAGAATTGATAATTTATTTAAAATAATTGATATTTCAACCTTCATTTCATTCAACATTATTAGTCATGATTATTAAGATAATCGAGTATACCTAGAAATACAATAACCTTAACAAATTAACCAAATATTTTAGTGAAGTTAAGTGATTTATACAATATATTAACAGAGTTATTGAATTTAAATACTCAGGAGAAGTTATGGAATAGATAAAGAAGCACTTGCATATTAAAAAAAATATTAATCGGTCATGTTTATAAAATATATATGTAAACAGTATTAAAGCAGTTTTGACTGAAACAATACAGTATCCACCATGTACTGAACCCCAGACCCGTTCACGGGTCGTTGTAATACAGGTTTTTATTAAAGCAGTTATATTGATTGAAATGTTTTTTTTTCAGGGTATAGTTATAATTAAAATTAATCCATGCTTTATTTAAGATGGAAAAATGATTCAGTATTATTTTTTTTATCCAAAACTTTTTTTAAAACATAATATAAAATATCAATGTAAAATCTTATTCATACATCTCTTCTACCTCGCGGTGTTGAGATTTTGCATTAGGAGTCCCACCTGTCTCTGTCAAGGGCTGCTCTCCTGGCTCTCGCCCATCCAATCCCTTTTTCTTTAAGGATATTTTGGTGGTTATTCTTCCAGGTCACTCTCGGCCTTCCCTTGGGCATTTTTCCTGTTGGCTTAACCTCCATAGCTTTCTTCGCAGTCATCCAACATCATTACATGGCTGCCCTTTCTCTATTACCTGATTAAGAGGTTCAATTTTTAGTGCAGTCCTTATCGTCTTGTTTTGCATCCGGTCCCTCTTGCTCTTCCTCTCTATTTTCCTCAGGTACCACATTTCCATGCTTTGAAGTCGGCTCCGATCACAGTGCTTTAGGGAAAGGATTCCTGGATACAGGATTCACTTCCATAAATGAGAATAGGAACATATGTCGAGTGGCAAACAGCTGATTCAGTTTCTTTTGTGACTTCTTTCTTATTTAAAAACTTTTTATTTATAGCAGAAAATATCCTTCCTGAAGTTATAATCCTTAAAAATCATGCAAATGCCATTTGGCACATAATATTGAGAATAATACTGATTTCAAAACTAAAAAATTTAGTTACAAATAACCACCAATGGTTACAAAAAGTGCCTGATTGGCTATGGTTAAACTGTACTGCAATACTTTTCTGCTTCGCGGGTTTCGCTTACAATTAAGGGGTTAATCTAAAATTAGTAATGTGCTGTTTGTCATAAAAAAGTTCTGATACTAATATATTATTATTATTTAATTTAATTTTCATTTGCACCTGCGCAATTGCGCATCTAGCAAATTTGATTGAAGTGTCCTTCTCTTCGTGTTTCTCTTTGATCATCCAGTTATTTTGGAAAAAAAAATATCAATTGTTGAGTAAGTCTCTTGGCCAATGTCCTTTTAATCTTTTTTTATCAAGTCCAGGTGACAGGGAGTAGGAAAGCGGAAGAACGAGTGGGTTTGGGTGATATTGTGTCGATGAGTGGAATGTTATGTATTTGTTATGAATATATGATTTTATAGTGGGAATGTTCATGTCGTTGTGTATAGTGTGATTCGAAACAAACAATGGTACATTAATAATTTTTCTGAGAATTTTGGATTGTGTTGTTTGTATGTTGTGTATGTGAACTTTTTTTGCTGAACCCCAAAGTTCTGCTCCATATGTCCGAATAGGTTTTAGTATACTATTATAGATAAGTAGTTTGTTAATATATTATTTTTTTTAAACCTATCCCATTACTAATTTATAAATATGCAATACTATCACTAAATAACTTCCTTTTAAATCTATTATATAGATAGGATCTAGGACCCTCCAGGGGCTCACCCAGCCTCTATAAAATATTATAAAAATTAGGGGGGAAAATCTGGCGGTTGGAAGTGACCTAGGACTAGTCATCTCCTTGCAGAACCGTTGTCCATGAAATAGTTCAGCCTCTACCATGTATTGAGCTCCAGACCCTTTCACGGGTTGTAGTGGCGCATGTTTAATTTTTGTTTTACTGTATACTTCAATAGTTTTGATGTGTTATCCTTTCTTTTTTTAACGAAAATATAAAAACTCGATAAATACTTTTCTTTTTTTATTTAAAGTCAGATAAATAGGTCATTATATTTTCGAAATAACAAAAAGGACGATATCCTTAGATAAAAGTTAATAGGGAGGAATAAAGCCCTCAGGTAAAAGGACAAAAGGACACAATAGGAAGGATACAAAAAGAGGCGAAGGGCCCTTAGGCTGTTAGTAATTGTCCTCCCTTCCCGTTAGCTCCCTATTAAAACAATACTTAGCCAACTTCACGTCTCAGTTAGTTCTTAAAATATTTAGTCCGTGATTTTATCTTTTTTTTTTTTTTAAGACGATAAATAGTGGTTCAGTTTTTTTTTATTGTAAAGCTGAGTTGATAGGGTGCAATGTTACTCATATCCAAGTCCAGAGTGCGACACCTGCTTTTTTAGATAAATTATCAATTTACTTAGATAAAGCGTCAATTTACTCTCCGGTATCCATAAAATCCTGGGGATCACTCAGACTTTATAAGGTAAATTAGGGGGTAAGCTATTAAATTTAATACATGGGAATAATTTATTTGTTATATAAATCTTGATTTTACATATATATATATATATATATATATATATGTGTGTGTGTGTGTGTGTGTGTGTGTGTGTGTGTGTGTGTGTGTGTGTGTGTGTGTGTGTGTGTGTGTGTTTCGTTATGCACGTGAATCACTGAATCAATAATTCAAATGAAGTAGCTGTTTTAAAGACATGTAAAAATTCTATACACCTTTGTACATTTTTGCCTATGCTAAATTTTAATTAATTAATACTTTAATAGGCTATGGAAATTTAATTATTTAATTATTTTAATTAGTTGGTGTTAATAAAGTTTCAGGAAAGCATTGGAGTTAAAATTTTATATTTAAGATAGGCTATGAATTATATTCACTAAATTAAGATATTTTATTTTTATTTAGGGAGAGTTTTACAGGAGTTAAAAGGATTATTGGGCATATAAATATCTTTGCATATAAATGTAATAAAAAAGAAAAATTTATTTTTATGTAAATTACTTAAAATCATTTATATTTATTATTACAAGGATATATCAAGATTTTTATATGTATAGCAGTTGTTATCAAACATATCATCTTTTTGAATAATAAAATTTGGTAATAATTATAATTAGAGGAGAAAATTTGGCGGTTAATATATTATATTAACTTATGTATGTGACCGCAAAATTGATTTTTACACCGTTATATATTTAACTAATGCTATATTTTAATTAAAATAATCTTCTATTGGTGTATGAAAAATATCTGAAATTTTATTATTTAATTTGTTATTTGTAGAATAATGCATTATGAATTATATTTACTAAATTAAGATATTTTATTTTTATTTTGGAGAATTTACAGGGGTTAAAAGAATTGTTGGGTATGTAGATATAAATATAATAAAAATAAATAAATTATTTTTGTACAAATTACTTAAAATCATTGATATATGTTAAAATTAATAAAAATTATTAGGAAAATCATCAAGATTTTTGTATCTATATCAGTTGTCATCAAACACAGCATCCTTTTGAATGCAAAATGTATATATGTTGAACGTATTGGTGGGGGGGTGCTGTCTAACCCTGTGTTAGGACCCTGTTTGGGCTGTTGATCGTTGTGATATATTGCACTTTTTTCTTCGAGATGTGATTCACATAACCTTTTTTTGTTTTTGTGTCTTGATAATGCCTGAATAGGTGAGAAGTTGACCGGTAAGTGGGTGTATTACTGGAGAAATTTGATGAGGCTTTGCATTGTGGTTTTTCCAAATTGCATTATAATAAATAATAGTGTTTCTTTTTGAGTTTTTGGCTCTATTTTATTGTATTTATTTTTTTGTAATACCATAAAACATTCAAAATGAATAAGTATCATAAAAAATGGCATAATATCTGAGAGAAACAAGTTTGCTGACCCCATTTCTTACCAACTGTCCGAGATAGAGTAAGGTGCACCAATAAGGGATTTGTTGTTTTCGAAGATTTATTTCTATGTATAAATTTAATGTTAAATTATATCGCCTTATTTATATCTGAAATAATTTATCTATCGTATTGATAAACCAAATATGTTATTTTTGCATAACTACTTTACAGATTGACGGGAATGTTCGAGACGGCTCTTAAAACGAGAGGTGAGGGGTTTTAAAATGCAGGCGGAGGAGGAAAGAAAAAATATTGAAAATGTTTTCCTCCGGCTTTCATGAGCTCAAGAGCTTTCTAGCCTTGTTCAACATCGCCCCCCCCCTCCCCCCTCCCTCTCACCCCCCTCCTTGCCTTCTTCATCAGTTCCTTTTTCTCGATATTCTTCTTCATATTAATATTTATTTTTCTTATTACCTATTCTTTAAAATAGTAGTGGCAATCGTATTGATTTCATGTTATTAAAACTGCAGTTAATAAGCGGTTAAGTCGAATTATCTTAAAAATTAGTTTCTTGTACTTCGGGAAGACTAATAGTGTTATTTTAGTAGTGAATAAAGGGCCAAAAACTCCATTTTCTGACACTACAAGAATGGAATGGTTCCGTTTCCCTCCATAATATTAACTCTCTCTGGGCAAAGTTCGACCATTTATTCACAAGGGCTGGAGAAATAGTAATCTAATTGAATAAATTTATTATATCAGTTGTCTTAGAAAGATAATAGCCTCGACCATGCACCGAATTCAATCTCTTACTTGGGTTTTAGTGGTGAAGGGTTTCTTTTTTTTTTAAATTATAATTATTTTTCGTCTTATTCATCTTTGTTTTCTTGTTACTCTTTTTAAAAATAATCATAACAGATAATATTATTTATACAATACAAAATTAAAATTTACGGACACCAAATATGGTAGATGCGCTGCTGCACTTGCGATTAAAATAAAAGAAAATAACCTACCCCTAACATAAGATCCTTGCTATGTAAAATAAACTCAACATGACAAAAAACTAACAACCGACCGTAGTAGACTAAGCTACAGCATTACGAAAAGAATGAAAGAAATCCTGATTTAACGGACTGTTTTGAAATTTAAATAAATTTAAAGTACAATTCAGCATAAATAAAACAAGTAACAATATTGAGCCATTTTATGTAAATCTAAACAATTATTAATGAGCAATTATTATTATTAATTGCCCATTCGGAATTCGACTTAAATGGACACAATATTGTTTTAGTTCTGTGATATACCTTTACATTTCCCTATATATTTTTTAAATAATACAGGTTTAAAAACTAATTAATTGAGATTAAAAATATAAATAATGCAAAATAAAGTTTAAATATAAAAAAATAAATCAGTTAAATATTTATAGAAACGTTTGTGAGGATTTATAATTTGTAGATACTTAACCTATAAGTAAACGTCTTTGTCCTTTAAGCCGAGTTATATAAAATCTCAATCCATTAAAATAAAAAATCCTGCATGCCATGACATTCGCGTGTAATAGCTTGCTGTAACGAAATATCAACTGTATGAAATGTTTTATAAATAGATTCTATGTCTTATTCATAGCCAATTATGAATCTAGAAATAATGTATCCTGTTTTAATTAAAAATCTAATGTATAGGCATTTTGTCATCTTTCTTATTTAGTTTATCGACTACTTCCCGTACCATTGTCTACATTACCACAACCAATTTGATTTTTTTTTAAATCATTCAAAGACCCAACGGTACATACCAAACGACAACCCAAATCTACTTTGCAGTAGATATGTGTACATATGTCGTAAACGTACGATGAAAAGAGTGCTTGATTTTTAGAATATAAATGAGTTTTAAAAAATACTTTAAAAACAAGATGGAATGCATTGGAATGACAGAACGAATAAATTTAATTTAATTTTTTTATTTTCGGTCAAGTTACCATTAAACGTGAGAGTTTATTCTTTATAGTTGTAATAGAAAACAATAAACGAAAAACATTTTTTAAAAAATATTTGCCGCTAATGGGGTTTCATGGAGGACATTACTGGAAACAATGCTGCCCTGGATTTGGAATTGGTCCAATTTGGCAGTGGCGTTCCAACAGAGGTACATTCGGGGTTTAGACCAGTGACAAATCGTCAAGGCTGAGGGGATAGAGTTAGTTGGTCAAGGTCAATTTGTTTAGTCGTTAACAGTTAACCTCTGTTTAGTAAAACGGTTCTTTTAAGAGTCTTAGGATTTTTTTATGGGAAAACATTGAAAAAATACATATTTAACTCCCCCGATTAGTACAGCTGTTAATATGTAAATATTATATATAGAGGTTGAAGATGGGAAGGCAGTCAGTGTTGTCCCAGTTATTCTGCGAGTCATTTCATCCTTCTTTTCCTTTTTTTCATGTTTTGTTTCTGGAAGTATATAAGTTATATATATATATATATATATATATATATATATATATATAAGACGTACACTAACAGTGTTTCGTTTGAATGGGACTGATACGGTTACCAAGGTAACATAATATACAATACCGAAATATCCAAGCCAGAATATGGTGCCGGCAATAAAAGGGAAAATAATGAAGAAATAGCAGTAAAGGGGGGGGGCGTCAACCAATCTTTTTTTTTTGTTCATATTTTACATTTTACGAGCAGTTGGTGCCAGAGATGTCATCAGGTGAAGTGTATTCCTGACCCGATGGTGGAAGTGAAGTATTGTCGCAACGTGAAAAATGGAACGACCTCTTCCATAATTGAACCCTGCCAAAACTTCTCTGGTGGCAAAAACTCCAGCTCCATGGTGCCATGCATTATTTTTGTTTTGTAGTCTTTCTTTATCAGTTCAATAAAAAATGGAAATAGGCTTATTAATGATAGGGAGTGTCAAATACAGACTCGTTTTCTTTGCGAGCATGCACTACTAACCGTCCAAGGGTTCGAGTAGAATATATCGTTGAGACTGTAGTGTTGTACCCCAGCCTGTACCACTACAGCACCTGACTGGTCTGGTGTTCAGTACATGGTAAAGACTATACTGTTTCTGGTTGTGCAGGGAGATCAGGGAGAGACACGGATCAAACTTATTTTAAGAAATGTGTAGCTATTGTAGGTAGTAAATGCTGATTCTAATGAGATAATGTTTTGAGTTTTTTTAAAATTATAATTTAGATGAAATGCTGGGTATTTTTTCGGTAAATTAGTGCATAAATGTATGTATCAATTTGTAGAAATAGCTAATTAGTCCTTAGATAATATATATTATTAGATATTATATATTATTATTAGAATATATATTATATATATATTATTAGATAATTCGACTCTTCCGTTGTTTGATCTGTTTTGAAAAAATATATTTTATTCCATACAGCTTACATGCTTATATCTATAGGTCACCGTCCAAATTCAAAACCGTAAGAGCGCCCTTTACAAAAAAATGAAAATAAGATGAAATAAAATTCAGTATCACTACGACCCTTGGAGGTTTTCTGATTCAGTGCGAGATAGAAACTGTACCGTTTCTTGGACAACAGTTTTTGGAGAGGATTTGTCCTAGTTCAGCTCAATCGCCAGATTTCACGCCCATATTTTGGTACCCACTTTATAGAGGCTGAATAAGCCTCAGAAGGATCCTAGATCCCGTAGAGATCCCGGCAGTTAGTAGATTTAATATAAGTCTTCCAGTGAACCCAGAACCTGAGGCATGGCAACTCAGCGCCCTACTGCTGAGTCACTCCGCTCCCCAAACGGTTGTAGAGGGACGTGATCTGTCCAAGATCACGCTCAACCTCTAGGTTTTCCCAAATTAAAGATACCCATTGTATAGAGGTTGGGTGAGCTCCATTGGGTGAGTCACCAGAAATCAATGGACCTATTCAATACTGATTGCATTTTAAATAATTTATTCTCCACATCTGGATTTAAGTCCAGGACCTTTAGCGCAGCAACTAATCGCTCTACTGACTGAGCTATCCCGCTCCCCAAACTTAAGAATCTTAATATTTAACAACTTTCTGCTCTTGGTTTCTCTGTTATTTCTTCATTTAGCTACTATGGCTAATCGGACGATTCTACAGTGGAAGCTCTAAATTTTGCCTATCCAGATTTAATCAAGGATGTGGATTTTTAACGAGGACCTGATATCGTACAGGCTTGATACCCCCGTTTAACGTTCCTTCCGAAGGACGGCGTAACTAAGGATTTTTTACTCCCTTTAAAAAATCCTAGGGTCACCTGCCGGGCTACGAACCTGGTTTCTCTCTCTCTGTTAATTATTTCTCTGTTAACCTTAGGACTGAAGTGTTATCTTGTCGAATGTGGCAAAAATTTAAGTCAATATTTTTTCCTCGATTAATTTGAGTAAGGATATCTAGTAAACTAATAAATAGTAAATTTTACCAGCTTTATTTCTTATGCTTATTTTTTCTTCTTAAAAAAAAAATTTAGCTATTTCAAAATATACCTAAAAATGAGATTCCCAATCTGTACACACACATACATACACACACACACCTACCAATACGTAACTACCCCTCAATACAGGCAGGTAGGTATACCCGCAAGGTCGTTAGGTATTGCGGTATAGCCTAACCTCGGCCCCTTACCCACCCTATTAGCACTTGCATTACTAATGAAACACATAAGTACATAATTTTGTATTTATTATTATATTATGAGCTCTTCAAATACGATTTGTATTTATAAACATATATTTAATGACTTCATTTCCTTCAAAGAAATGATGCTAGATTAACTATTGAATTAAAAATATAAATGAAATAAAATTCAGGTTTCTTTAGTTTGGACTTTTTTTTTATTACCTCCAAACTATTTAAGACATTTCAAAACTATAAAAATTAGTTTGGCAAAGCTTAACTCAAAAATGGCAAATGTTTGAGTTAAGCCTTCACTAGCAATTGTATAGGTTGAAGCTTTTTAATTCAGGAACAAAATATCTTTTTTTAAGAGAATGAATGACGAGTTAAAATTTAAAAAAAAGTTTCAAGCTTTAAAAATTTCATTACAGTAGGAACGCTTTGGTTTAGCAATACCTATTTTTTTTAAAAACTCACATAGAACTTTCAAAAAGCTTAATTATAAAATTTGGTTTCTGGAATAATGTATGACATTGCTCTTTTGAAGAGGCGATATGGGTCATTTTAAATAAACTAAAATAGATAATTGTCATCTGTCAAAAATATTAAAATAGATAGAGGTATAAGTTGGATAGGAAAGGAACCTAACTGAGGATTCGTAATGTATGCATTCTGTTGTATAACTTGTTTTGTATTGTTTTATGCCTCGCTATTCCCATTAAATTTCTTGCTCTGGACGATTGTTCGCAACGTGTTGGATAAAGTTCGCAGTCGTAAATCGAGGTTATGGAAGCAGACGTTACATCCTTGTCCTGGAAAATAGTTGGAGATTAGCAAACTCGAGAAAGTCGTGCCTCATCTTTTTGCTCCTTTCGCCTGTTACTCTTCGGTCCGGGGGGAGTTGAACCTTCCCTCTCCATCCCTCAACAATAACAAGACTTCTCGCTGTGTATGTAAAGGCTCAACGAATGCCTATAAAAACATCTCTCGTTCTTCTCCCTATGAGTTTTCCCTTGTTTTCTTATATTCGCAACTCTTCTTATTGTTTTTTTTTCTTTTTTTTAGTATTGTATTATTTGAATAAGAAGAAAAGTAGGAAAAATACTGAGATAAGATTTGAATTTTTCAATACTGGTTTTTACATTTAAAAGAAGCTCAGTGTGAAGAGCGCGAAGTTGCTAAACTGTAGATCCTGGTCTCGAATAATTAAATAAAAAACTATGTCAATTATTCTTTCACCTACGGCTTCTCTCAGTTACATTTATTTTCTTAATATAAAATCTAATATTGTAATATCGATCTTACCAAAATGCGTTTGAACGAATGGATCTTCATGTTGAAAGTTCCCAAAGGCTCCAATTCTAAATCACTGATCGTGAAGAATGGTGTCAAAACTGGAGAATTAAAATAAACCTCAAAAATCGCATCAAAGCACTTTTACCTTACGTCGTAAACCAATGGGCAGGAAGTCATTGGTCAGTATCCTTTAATAATATCCCTCTGGTGCCTGTAGAACAGATCCGATATTTAGGGTTGCACCTCGACAAACGATTAACCTGGAATCCTCATAGAAGACTGAAAAGACAAGGAACCGTTCGACGTTTCAGGCTACTTCAACACTTACTAGACAAACGTTCTAAGCTCCCAATTAACTACAAAATACTCATATACATGACCATCATACGACCTATTTGGACTTACGGAGTAGAGCTTTGGGGATCCACTAAGCCATCGAATTCCTCTCGTATCCAATCTCTACAATCCAAAATCCTTCGGAAAATCTTCAATGCTCCTTATTTTGTTAAGAATAATGTCATCCATACCGACCTTAATGTCCCATTGGGTGCTGATTTGGCCCAAACCCGGTATCTATCCTTTCATATACAACTTCATTACCATTCAAACCCTCTAATTTCAAACCTAGCTTCCTCTTCAATTCCCGATAATCCTCCGAGGCGTCTGAAAAGAAGAAGGCCACGTGACCTTCATAGTTGAACTTGTGAGTATTACCAGTGGGTAGTTTCTCTACTTGTCATTATGTATCACTTACCCTATTTACTTGTATTATTGTAATACGGTTGTAAATATCAACAAATAATTTTTTTTTAAATGTTGAAAGTGATAGTGTTTTTACGCTATTTATCAGTAATAATAATTTTAATTAATATTAAAAAATGTAAAAGGCTCCTGAGGAATTTTTATGAAAACAGCAGATTGTTTATTACTTCAAGTATTAAAGAAGATATAGTAGACAAACATTTAAAAATAATATAGTCATTTTAAAACTATCTACATAAGTAACTTATGGAAATGAGGCAACATGCAGCAAACCAATAGGCAGTTTGTGAGAGTTATAATGTTACGTTACAGAAAGCTGAAAAGAATATATTATAGAGGGAATAAACAATGTATTCGTTTATTTTATATTTCTTAAAATTAACAAATACAGTTTTCAAACAGAATATATTCATTTTGACCAGTTTCACATGAGTGTATCTTGGATAAAAATCTGGTATCTTGTTGCTTTTTATTAAATGATCTAAGGATCATAATACATTTTTATCCATAATTATGTAAATAATTTATATTAAAACTATAGGCACATTTTGTATTAATTCAGGATCATTGTTTTAGCTTCCAAATTTAAGTTAAATAGGCATAAATAGAAGTTGGAAGTAGCTTGGTGAGCTCCAGAAAGATCTGAGAAGTGACAAAGGTTCGACCTATTGCTAACAGATGGTATAATGTATGTACCAGATTGAACCGGGACAGTTTAGCAACTTCGCATTCTTTACATTGAGCTCCCTCTAGGTATAAAAATGACTCAGCTTGTAGGAGCACGTCCGTCGTATAACTCCTGTCCGATGGCTGGAAAGTCTAAGAAATTGGGCTCCTTAAAAAAGAAGTAAAGGAGGCCGCCCAGCAAGGACATTGTTTAAAGAATTAAAAGGAAGAAATGATAGAGAGAGGCTTCCGCAGTGAAGACTGGAGAGGTGGAGAAGTATGGAAGGAATTGATTGACTTAGCGATAATCATCCATTTAATATCTTGAGAAATTTTTAATAAAAATACCTTCAAACGTTTTATTGCACGGAAGAGAGTTTTTAAAGAGCACGATCTTACCTTGAGCTAACGATTTTCAATTTACTGCATGAACCTCTTGACCAATATCTCGACTGCAAATTTAGTGAACTAATATTTTTTAGAAGGCTATTAAAGTTGGAAAAAATTTTAACCTTAACTTTTTCCAAATGTACATATGTAATTTCCAATATATGTAAGTTGTAATTTTTCAGGAATGAGCGAAATAGTGATTTATGATAGAAAACAAACAATAGTCAAAACAAAAACGCCGAAGAAAATGGTCCGAGCGGAGTTTAGAAAAAATTCTCCTTAAATATGGAAATATATTTTTTCTGCAATCATTGCGTTATCCATTACTCAGCTCAAACTGGTGTGGAAAGTCCCACGTTCCCCCACTAGTGAGAGAAAACCACATATAAAACACACACACACAGATATATATATATATATATATATATATATATATATATATATATATATATATATATATATATGTATGTGTGTTTGTGTATGTATTGATGAAAAGTAAGGCAATATGGTTGTTTTCATCAGCATAGTTTGAAGTATTTAATTTTATGTTCTGTAAAATATTCATCTTCGTAAAGTGAAAAGTTTAATGGAAAAGAAAAAAAAAGATAAGTTCTTGCTCCTACTTTAGTTTTAAAATCATAGCGAGATACTTTAAAGTTTCAGGAATAAAAAGAGGCTAACTCAACTATTATTCTGAATGCACAGTTTTTTGTCTGTGTTTCGCAGTTGGTGGTTTCAACTCTGACTATCGTAGTTTTTTTTTATGCTTAACTATCAAGGAGGGATTTTGGCCAAGTTTTGCGAATCTGTTGAACAAGTCAAATAAAAGTCTGAGTAATGAAGTACTTCATTTGGTTTTTGAGGGAAAAAGTTATGAAATCGACTCTTATAGCGCCCTCTAGTAACCAAGTCGAGTACCTTTTATTCCGAGCTCAAGAGGCTAGTAAAAAAAAAAACTTTTTTCAAGGCAAAAATTAATTTATGAGTTGCTACGCTGAAGGTTCCGGGTTTCAGATCTAGATGTAACTTAAATTATTCAATGCTAAGAGTTATATTTCGATCTTGACCATCTGTTTAAAATCAATCATAGAAACCGATCAAACATATTTTATAAAACGTATAGCTATAGTATCCAATGAGATATTTTTTTTTAATTTTTTAAAAATTATAAATTTTTTAATGAAGTTGTATATAAATGTATGTATTATCATTATGTAAAAATTGCTAAGTACTTCTAATCTTCGGTTTTTTTATCTATTATTTGATCAAATATATTTTGAACATTACTTTCATCCATACAGCTTATATACTTACATCCATAGATCACCGCCCAAATTCAAAACCATAAGATCGCCCTTAACGATAAAAAAGATCCTGTACCCTAAACCCATGGAGGGTTAGGGTTCAATACGCTCAACTACGTATACTGTACTGTTTATTGGAAAATAGTTTGCTGGTAGGTGATTTGCCCAAGATCACGCTCAACCGCCAGATTTACCCCCTCATTTTTAATAATTTCTTTTTGGAGGCTGGGTGAGCCCCAGGAGGGTTCTAGAACCCATAGGATCCATCTCAGGGCGCTAACAGATTAAATATGCATGGACAACTCAGCCACCACTGAGCCACTCAGCTCCCCCACGATACCCAATGTATAGAGGTTGGTTGAGCCCTAGGAGGTTCTACAGGAATCACTGGATCCATCCAAGGATGATAGCAGATAAAATAATTTATCTTACACATCTGAATTTAAGTTCAAGACCTGTATGTGTTATATTCTAGAATACAGAAAAGAAGTGAGTCAATACTTTTTTCTTGATAAATTTAAGTACGGATAGTATACTAAATGAAATAGCAAAATAATTAGTGAACAATATTAATATTCATTTTATCATAGCTTTATTTATTTAACAGTGTACCAATCGCTAAAATGGATACTTCGTAATTCAAAAATAAAATCTACATATTTTTAAATATAATTACAAACAATTCAAAATTGTTCCCAATCGATAGTTGGTATAATTATGTGTATATATATATATATATATATATATATATATATATATATATATATATATATATATATATATATATATATATATATATATATAAGTTAACTGGTGTAAATAGACACTTAGGCTTAGTAAATATCAACAGGAGTTTAGGATTAAGTTTTGTTATGCTTAGTTTATAATACATCCTATAGAGTATATATTGAGCTGTAAGAGAGAAATAAAGTCAGTTTTATAGTCAAGAGCGTGTCGTTATTCTGCCCAAAATCCCCTTTTTTTTATGTTATCATTTCAGTCTCATTCTAACTGGTGCCGAAACCCGGGAGTTTTGTTCGTTCACGGTTCGGAAATTAATTAGAGAGAAAAAATAAAAAGGGGTCTGCATAATTGTACGATGGTGGAAACAGACGAGTTAGCCCAGGAACGCGCGAAGTTTGAGTTCCAATTGGCCAAGGCAGCGGAAGAGCATGCGCAGTTGATGGCTCAGCTCACAGAGGCCAAGAAATCAGCGCAGATCGAGTTAGTAAAGGTGAGAACTCAGAATTCTGCTTTTATCCATGAGGTCATAGGACAATTGGAACCGTTCACCGGTACAGTTGGTGACCTGGATCACTTCATTAAAGGAGCCGACAGGATTATGGCTCTTATCATGTCCCGACAAGAGAATGGGACCATATTTGAGTCGGATGTGAAAATGTTGGAAGCTGCGCTGGTCAGCCGGATTTCAAGACGGGTCTTGAACGCCATACAGGGCGACACAACTGTTTCCTGGGACACCCTGAAGAACAGACTTAAGAAGTTATATGGCGGAGGGCGCTGGACTCCTGAAGAAGATGTGTTCTACCTTGTCAAGTTAAGACGGAATCAAGGGCAATCTGAAGGTGAGTTCGCTGAAAAACTCCTAGTGCTCTACAATAGAGTGGTAGAGAAGATGGTCGAAACGTTTGGTCAGGAAGAGGGCAGCCGGCGTTTGGAGTTCGTACGAGATCTTCTGAAGGTTCAATTAAGCCATTACATGGATCGCCCAGGTTCTCTAGCTCGTGACCGTGATTTTGTCGAATGCGCGCACGAGCTGGTGGATGCACATGACCGGAATAAGGCTCGGCAAGAGAAGTGCGAGGGTGAGTGGATCGAAGTAAGATCCACAAGGAGGCAGCATCGGAGCCCACCAAGACGTGATGGCGGAGGTAGAGGATTTGAAAAACGACCCAATAGAGGCATCGAAGATAGACGGCGGAGGCAAGAAAAGAGGTGTTACGAATGTAACCAACCAGGACACCTGGCCGCACAATGCAACCTCACTCGATGTTATGAGTGTGGTAGGAAGGGACATGTGGCAAGGGAGTGTCCAAGACGCAACCGAGCGAATAGGAGGAGTTCACAGCCGGAACCTATGGAGGTTAACACACAGGAGTGGAGCGGAAGGCGGAACTACCAGAGGAGCAGAGGGCAATTCTCCAGTGGGGACTCATCCGGAGAAGAAAGCATACACTCTGGACGCAGCACTCCGGTTTCAAGGAGACACGAGGTAAGAAGTGGGGACCGCGGAAAGGGGGGACCTTCGGGACCCGAGACGGGGGCGCGACAACTACGGGCGGATTGAGGGTACGGTAGTCGGTGGGGCAACGGTCCAGGGGAATTATTAATTAATAATAGTGAAGAGAAGGGTAAATGGACGAGGTTGCCCGTGGCGAGACTGAGGGGAACGGGGATGAAATTTCTGGTGGACACGGGGAGTACAAATTCCTTAGTCAGTAAAAGGGGGGCTGTAAAGTTAGGTATCTGGGAAATGCGCAAACAGTGTGAGTGTACAATAACCACGGTCAGCGGCCGATGCAAAACATTAGGCGAAGTTTATTTCGATTGTACAAAACTAACGGGAGGCGACATAAGAGTGAAATTACACATCACGGAGTCCTTGATGCCGGGGTACGACCTTATTGTGGGTTGTGACATTTTACGTAAGGCGGGTCTGAAGATGCGGGTAGAGCGCGGGGAATGGCGGTTTTGGATGGGCAAGCGGCGGTATCGAGTTGCCACGTCAAAAGGAATTGGTGGTATCGAAATCGGGGCGGTCGAATTCGATAAGGAAGTTATTCGAAACGTGGTGAACAGGAATAGAGACCTTTTTTTATCGAGAAAACGAGACGCTACCGACTACTGGGAAAACGGTACATCATATTATCTTGAAATCAGACAAACCTGTGTACGTTAAAGATCGTAGGTACCCCCAGGCGATGAGGGATATTATTAGGGGACAGTTAGGAGACTTACTCCGACAAGGAATTATAAGGCAAAGTAATTCGCCCTTTAACAGCCCACTGTGGGTGGTTGAGAAAAAACAAGGAGAGGCAGGTGGGACGGAGAAACAATATCGCGTCGTCGTCGACTACAGAAAATTAAATGAGGCTACGGTAGATGAAAGATACCCCCTTCCACGAGTCGAAGATATCCTGGATCGACTATCGGGCGCAACAATATTTAGCACTCTCGACCTCAAGAGCGGATACCATCAGGTCAGGATGGCGGAGGGTGATATAGGGAAGACCGCGTTCTCCTGGGAAAGAGGGCATTATGAATTCGTGCGGATGCCCTTTGGGTTGAAGGGAGCCCCATTAACTTTCCAACGCCTCATGGACGAGTTCCAGAGGGGACTGGGGGAGGATTTCGCGCAGGTGTATATGGATGACCTGATAGTGTTTAGCCGGTCACAGGAAGAACACATAAAGCATTTAGAGAAAGTTTTCGACAGGTTACGGGAATTTGGTCTCAAATTGTCGCAAAGTAAGTCAAGGTTTGGACTGAAAGAGATTAGGTTTCTAGGGCACGTGGTCTCGATTGATGGCGTACAACCTGACCAGGAGCGCGTGAAGGCTATCCAAGAAGCTCCGTTACCCACTAACGTGCGAGGGGTCCGTAGGTTCCTGGGAATGGTAAATTATTACCGCCGGTTCATTCCGGGTATTGCGGCATTAATACAACCGTTAACGGAGATCCTAAGAAAAGGGCGACGGTTCGCTTTGGGACCAACGCAATTGGAGAGCATCCGGAAGTGCCGGGAAATTCTAACGTCGAAACCCGTGCTCGCATTCCCAGATTTCAGGTTAATGTTCCGCGTAACGACTGACGCGAGCGAAATTGCTATTGGGGCGGTTCTATCGCAAAATTTTGCCGAAGGGGAAAAGCCAATAGCCTATGCGAGTCGGCAGTTAAACGAGGCGGAAAAACGCTATAGCGCCATCGAGCGTGAACTGTTGGCGGTAGTGTGGGCGGTGGAGCATTTTCGGCCTTACGTTTATGGCAGACGCTTTGAACTTATGACCGACCATAAACCCCTGGTTTATTTAAGTACCCTTAAGGAGTCCTCAGCTCGGGTATCACGGTGGAAAGAGCGGTTGGCAGCATATACGTTTAAGGTCGTTCATAAAAAGGGTGTCGAAAACGCGGTGGCGGACTGGTTGTCGCGGGATTTAGTCGTTAATGCTATCGACGATGAAGGAACTTCGGCTGAGCCGTTCGCTTTGCGCTATTTAAGGGATTGGGCCGAAAGCGGACCGGAGATTCCATTAGTCAGACAGGATTCAGCAGACAGCGCGGCGTCATCGGAACGTCCTAAGGAGTTACCACAGATCGACGAAATCATCAATGACAAGAAATTGCAAATCGTTCTCCGTTCGAAGCAGGGATCCGGGACGGAAACCAGGGCTAGTATCTATGAGGGATTATCGACAGTGATAGCGCGTATGCCGGTGACGGTAGACGATGCGGAATTAGAAAGAATTTTTTTAGAATTCGGTGTCCCCGGCCAGGTGTGCCATATATTTTCGGGAAATAAGCTCATTACCGAGAAGCTTCAGCGATTATGGAGGCAGGAGAGGATAGGAGTCGGTTTTCCAATAATCCAGTGCTTACGTCAGGTTGAAACTGTTCCCGACCCGACAATCCAACAGCAAATTATTGCCGATCATCATACGGGCAAATCAAATCACCGCGGGGTGGAGGAGACGGTGCGCGCACTTAAACGTATGTATTATTGGAAAGCTATGAGCCGCACGGTTACGGAGTTTATTGGTCGATGTTCTGTGTGTCAGCGAGGGAAATACGATAGGCAACCGCCGGTAGCGGAACAGGTAGTTACCCCAACAGCGCTGGAGCCCCTTCAAAGTGTCCAACTGGATATCTATTCGAATGAGGGCCAGTCCTGGCTCACCGCGATTGACACATTCAGCAAGATCGCAATGGCTTATCCCATAGAAACAAAGACACCTAGGGCGGTATGGGAAGGGGTGTTGCAATGGTGCGCAAGTTACGGAGTGCCCGAGCAAATTGTTTCGGACTGCGGACGGGAGTTCGATAATGCTTTGATACGGGAAGAGAGTACTGTCCTGGGAATTACGTGGCGGTTGAATACTCCTCACCATGTCAAGGGCAGAGGCGCCGTAGAACGCCTTCATAATACGCTTGGGGAACACCTTCGGCTTCTCAAATTAGGGCGAAACCTAGACGCATACGACGCCATGCCTAGAGCGATTATAGCCTACAACAATACAATCCATTCGGTGACGGGTTTATCTCCAGTCGAGATTGTGTTTGGTCAAACAAGGCGCGATCGGGGGGATTTATTAACAGTTACTAACACGGAGCTATTGGCGCAACTTTCCCGGAGACGTGCCGAACAGACGTCGTCATGGAGTAAAGTTCGGGACAAATTGATTAGAGAAAAGACCTCTCGGGTACACAAGGCTAATGAAAACGTGAGAGTACATTCGAAAGGGTCACTTCCGTTGGGAACTGTTGTTTATCGACGATTGCGGACAGCTCGAAATAAAACGGCTGCACGTTACGAGGGGCCCTTTAGAATAATCACAATCAGGGAACATAATTTATATACAATTCGGGACATCAATCAGCCGTCCAGGGTTCGTACGGTCCATTTAGAAGAGCTGCGTGTACCTCATAAAGTGTCACCGCTGGAGCCGGAGGCTGTGGTTCAGGAGTGTTAGTGTTGTTGTGTTGTATTTTAGTTACTGTGGCTAGTGATTAAGTAGACAACTAAATTGTAACATATTGTGGAATTACTTAAACTGTTTTGTAGTTCATGGAAGTATTATTTTGTGTTGTTCTTTTTCTGATCTTTCAGGTTATATTTTTGTAATTATTCTTATGTAACTCTTAGTTAATAGTTAGGCTATAATTAATAAGGTTGTAAACATTTTTTTTGTTTTTGTTGTAATTATTTTATTTATTTTTTTTTAGTAGTTCCTCCTAGTGAAGGAACTGGAGGGGGGGAGTTAACTGGTGTAAATAGACACTTAGGCTTAGTAAATATCAACAGGAGTTTAGGATTAAGTTTTGTTATGCTTAGTTTATAATACATCCTATAGAGTATATATTGAGCTGTAAGAGAGAAATAAAGTCAGTTTTATAGTCAAGAGCGTGTCGTTATTCTGCCCAAAATCCCCTTTTTTTTATGTTATCATTTCAGTCTCATTCTAACTTATATATTCATAATTATACCAATATCTATATGTAGACACACAGATACATACACACTATTACTAAAGACGAAACTACCCCTCAATACAGGCAGGTATACCCACAACGTCGTTAAGTATTGCGGTATAGCCTAACCATCGCCCCTTAACCTTCCTATTAGCCCTTGGATTACTAATGAAACACATATTTACATCAGCAACTAAACGCTCTATATAGTTATACATGTTTTTTAAAAATATATAGTATATATATATATATATATATATATATATTTTTTTTTATTTTATATTTGTTCCCCCCATGGTTACCCCATGGAGGGACCGTTTATTAGTATTAGGACATGTTCCATACTTAAGTAATCATATTACATGTCATTACATGTGATGTTAATAATTACAGATCAATTTGGTATCATAATTACAGAATACATTTTAGTATAATTTAACAATACAAGAAATTCAAAATTTATAGTTTGACTAAATTGATAATTTCTGAGAATGATATTAAAATTAAACTTGTAATCCTAAATTATGTAATAAATAAATTTAACAAATATACAAATAAACAAAAATGAAAGGTTTTATGATATAAATGATGTAACTAAAAAAAAAAAAAATCAATTCATGAGTTATACATTACGATTAGTGACAGTACTTAATAATAATGTATACACATATATTTATACTCATAACAGTTACAATTAAAAATGAAAAATCAGGTATCTGGTGAATTGCCCTTCTTATGTCCTAGAGCTGATCAAAATTTATGTCTTTTATAAATGATAATAAGTCAGTTTTAAATTTAGAAAAAATTAAATGTTCTGTCTCAGGCCAAGTCCCTCGTTTGAGTATTATGTTTTTTATCAATTTAATTCTTTGTCGGTCGTATCGTGAACAGTCATATAGTATGTGTCTGAAAGTGTGGGTCTGTCCATCTTCATCACATGCGTCTATATATATATATATATATATATAGAGTCCTTGAGCTAGCTGATGGCTGAGATGGAAGTTACCGAAGAAACTCCTGAAGTAGTACTGAACTAGATAAATAACTCCATCAATGTAACGTAGTACAAAAGTAACAGCAACTATCTGGAACTAAGTTCCAACTTCGCCAGAGGGTCAAAGAAGTTCTATCTAGCCTAAGGCTGACTAATAGTTGGGGTCTGTACAGGGGGCACTCGGTATGAGCTCCAAGTTCCATCATAGAAATACATTATATTAATGTATTTCTCCATTTGTATATTCTAGTAGAAATTTACATTTAAAAGAAAAATCAAGTAAAAATAATTTGACTTAAAAAATTAGTGGAATAACTACAGCAAAAGTATTGTTTTAGATTATCAAATTATTTCTCGTGTGGTTTTATTTTTCATATAATTCAATTATTAATATAGTAATTATTTTCGTATTTTATTTGATCCTTCTTAAATTGTATATCACAATATTTAACTGTTAAATCAGTTTCTAATTTTATATCAGATTCAATATTTTATTTTTTTAAATATTTTATAAGAGGTTAGTTAGGTCAATGTGTTAAATGCTGTGTTGCAATGATGAGGGTCTCGGGTTCAAATCCAGCTATGGCAGATTTTTTAATTATTATTTCAACAGCTATTTACACACCCCCACCTCAATAAAGTTTTTGGGTTTCGAAAGCTCACAAATAGTGACAATATAGTTAAATAATTAATGAATGAGGAAGAAAGACACAAATGTTAAAACCTCTTATCTTATCTAATTAATTATTCCTACCAAGTCTCACATTAATTTAAATCTGAAACTGCTGCCTAGAATTAATGTTATTCAAGGCATAAACTCTTATTCATAACGCTTATTACTCTTATTCAGATACGTTTAAGCAATTTTAATTGAGATCTTGTGTCTTTAGAAGAATATCATTATTATTGTACATTTGTTAATATTTTATAATATTTTGATTCTCATAACGTATTTCAGCAATTTTCTATTTTATATTTTGCTCGTAGATTTCATTTTTTCCCTCTTATAATAGTTTTTCATGAATAACATTTATACATTGAATTTTATTATCGATTTCATTTTATTACCATTCCAGTTATTTCCTAATTATCTATCATTTACTAACTGTATTATTATTTTATTTTGAGCTTCAATATTAACATTTTTACTCAGCCATGATGATGGCCATAATGTCGGTACAAAATAAATATTTATTTTCATTGACCATATCCTAGTCTTAATTATACAATTTTAAATGGCCAAAGAAAAATCGTTGGCGAAATGTACAGTAAATAAGTTTTTTATTCATTTTTTTGTTTTATCTAAAGCATGGAGGAAGGTCAGGGGAATTAATTATATTGTGTTTTGTGTTTCTGTAATATTTGTGGCATGTAAAGATTATTCAAAACCCAAACGATATGTGATATTTTATACATTTCATCGGTTTTATTCATTTCGGAATAACGAATTGTATAGAATGTTTTCTACATTGTATCTCCTACACCGCAGGCCTGGGTTATGAACTGAATTTATTAAAGTCCTTCCATCAAGTCAGTCCGTCCTACTCGTTTCTGACAAAAGGCATCAGAGGCCTGTCAGAAAGTTTTTTGAGCATGTAGGAACAGCGGATGCTTTTCTGACAGTCTAGTGATGTAGTGAGTTATATATATATTAGTATGCTACAGTATGTTATTTCACGTATTATTGATGTACTTTTAGTAGTGTAGCAACGCAATACACAACTCCATATATGACTCTTACTACATGAAATACTAATTAAATAGATTTTTTTTATATTTATAAGGAAAATGGTTCTCTAAAGGGGTTTAAAGAACAGTTCATTGTTTGTTATTTTTGACGATGCTACAGTGGGAGTCCTAAATTTGGCTATCAATGGAAATTAGAATTAAGGAGTATCTGGCATCGCACAAGTTCGAGAACGCCTTTTTACGTTACATCCGAAGGTATACCTAATTTTTATAATTTTTTACTTACGCACAGTATCCTTTTTCACATTATGAGATACCTTTAGGAGTTTAATGCAATATTTCACACAAAACTTAATTATAAATTAGAGAGATTAGACTAAATGTATAGGCCTACTTAAAGCATCACGTGACTTCCCTCTTCCTCCAAAACTCCTCGCCTCTGATTGGTTTTTATTTTTCTCCTCAGAGAATCTTCCTCTAATGGGGTTCCTCCTTCCCCTACAGGAATCGTCAGTTTTCTTTTTGTAACCCTCCCGATCCATGCACACCTGCATTGTGATATTAAGTTTATTTAATTTGTCTTTTATCTATCCTGCATATCCAAATTATTCCAGCTTATAGACAACAATACACCTAAAACCTATTGAATTTTTTAAATTCATTATACTGTTTCTGAGCTAATGGTTTCCTCCACAACCGGTGATTTCACCAAGACTAACCTAAACCAGTAGCTTTTTCTTCCATAAAGGTTACCCACTTTACTGAGGCTGGGCATAAATACACAAAAGCTAATTACATATTTTGAGATATCCGCTTTTAAACGAAAAAATAAATAAATATATATATACACATTTATACATATTTATTTTAGTTTATTCTTTATTTATTCCGAGCTCAGACTAGATGTTGCACATCAAATATTTATTCAGTTAACAGCGGCCAAACGGCATTAAGAGATCTGAAGGGCTCGCCAAGTCCCTATAGAATGAGTTCATCTTTCGATTGAGAGTGTTCTTAAGTAAGTAATTATACCTGGCAGTGTAACATAGTTTCAGCCAAATCAGTTGCAGTACAACCGGTATTTACTGAAACCTTGTAGGTAATCCTATGTGGGTGTTATAGCAGTATAGGTTATGTGTATATATATATATAATTTTATTGTATGTAATATTATTATTAATATATAATATAATATTATACTCAAGGCATTTGTATCTCAAGGACTCGCAGGTGATCGCGTGACCGAGGATCGATAAAGGCCTTATCTTTAGAAGCGATAGATAACTGGGTCACAGATCTTGAGGGGGTTGTTCTCGGGATAGCGTCGTAAAGCATTCCTTAGGGGATAGGGCTGTGTAAGGTAGGATAGCAGAACATGTTTATTTCAACGTGTGTGTGTGTGTGTGTCTATATATATATAGAGTGTATGTACATATAGAGTGTATATATAGAGTCTATAGTGTGTATATATAGAGTCTATGTACATATAGAGTGTGTGTCTATATATATATATATATATATATATATATATATATATATATATAGAGAGAGAGAGAGAGAGAGAGAATAACGAGAGGTTTTTATCTTTACTTAACACATACAGATTTATATTTCCAAATACTAAATTCTCTGTGGGTGTTCAACAAGGCAGTATTCTCGGTCCAATCTTCTACGCAGTTTATACAGCTGAGATCCCAACCCATCCTAATACTGTTCTTACCACGCATGCGCATGACTCATGTATTTATCAGTCTATACTGATCCAGTTATATCCCGTACTCTTCAATCCCATATCATAGACTTTGAAAAATGGTAGATTAAAGTAAATTAAAATTCCCATCAAATCACCTTTACCCTCCGTCGTAAACCAACGACTTCCTGCAATCCTGTATCGTTTAATAACACCTACTGATTCCTGTAGAACAGGTCCGGTACTTAGGACTACGCCTTGACTAGACTGAACCGACAATAAACCTGCCGTTTCAGGCCACTTGAACATTTCCCAGACAAACGCTCTAAACTCTCAATTAATTACAAAAGACTCTTTTACGTGACCATTGTAAGACCAATCTGGACTTGTGGAGTAAAGCTTTAGGGCTCCACTTAGCCATCGAATTCCTCTCGTATCCAAATCTTACAATCCAAAATCCTTCGTAAAATCCTCAATACTCCTAATTTTGTTACGAACAAAGCAATCCACAATGACCTTAATGTCCCGTTTGTAGCTGATTTGGCCAGCATCCGCTATCAATCTTTTCATGACAAACTTCATTCCCACACAAACCCACTAGTTTCAAATCTAGCAACCTCTCCAATTCCAGATAATCTTCCGAGGCGTATGAAAAGAACATTGGCTCGAGACCTTCTAACTCGAACTTTTTATTTGAGTACTACTTGTCTTTACTCATGGCTTGTACTATTCCTGTCATTTACTTGTATTTTTATAATGCGTTAGTAAATTTCTATGAATAAATTATTTTAAAAAAATTAAATTCAGTTTATACAATTATAAATATTATTTTATACTCTCCTAAATCAGCACGACCAATATTTCTAATCCTGGTTTCGACTTCGTTGTCTTATCCTTTATTCTAGCTTCCTCAGGGCTTAATTTGGGAATGAAAATGTCCTGTACTTCTTTGTTAATAGTTGTTCAGATCCGGGGCGTCGACTGGGTGGCTAGCCAAGTAGATTCTGAATTCTAGAATGTAGATGAAATATTATTTTATTTTATATGATTATTAAACAAAATAAAAAAACACGCGCTATTTTCAGTTTTTTTTTAAAACAAGATCAAGTTCTTATAAGATGATAAATGTTTCCCGAATACAATTAATTTTAATACACCCTTACAATCTAAAATCCTTCGTAAAATCCTCAATGCTCCTTATTATGCCACAAAAACACATCCATCATGATCTTAATATCCCATATGTTGCTGATTTGGCCCAAACGAGATACCTATCCTTCCATGACAATCTCCATACACACTTGAATCCACTAGACTCTCAGCTTCCCATACTATTCCTGATAACCCTCCGAGGAGTCTGAAAAGAAGATGGCCTCGAGACCTTTAACTAAAGAACTTTATTGGTGTGCTACCGATGGGTAGTTTCTTCACAAGTGTTTTTGGTTTCCATGCCATTTATTCATATCAGCAAATTTACAATTTAATACAGACATTTTACCTATAGATTAGTAATCATGAATAGATTCTTTTTTTTTTATATCATAAATATTTAAGCCATAGCAGCTTCTCTTCTAAAATATAGAAAAACGTTTTCGTCATATCAGTAGGTATTATATGCTTAATTATAAATAATTTCATCTGTCAACTACCGCGTATCGATTCTCGGTGTTCTAGAGATCCTCCAAGGGTACACCCAGAGAATATTTAAACACATTGTGGATTACCAAGAAAAATGTGAACTCCTTTGAGCATGAAATATGTTTGTCAAAAGTTTAGGAAAAGTATGTTCAGCAAAACTGTTTGGACCGTTTTTTTTTTGGCTGAGGGCTTGTTGGGTAACAAGGGGTGGTTATCCTCCTCCCCCACAGAAGTTGTAATGTTATTCTTTTCATACAAAATATTACAGTTGATAAATACAAAGTTACACGGCTTCAAAGTTGCAAGAAATGTTAAGACGTTCAACCCCTCGTAAATTTAGTTGCTACTTTTTGTGTTCTGAACTACGTTCTTATATCCAACAATAATGATGAGCCCCAATATTTCATGCTTATAAAAAAATCTATTTAAAAATATTATATATAATGTTAAAATGGAATTAAAACGATTATTGCATGTATTAATTTCAGATATATTATATATCAGTAGGATGAAAGGAGTGGGTCAGTGGTAGAGCTCTAAGTTGCCCTGTTGAAAGTCCCTGGTTTAAATCCATATTTTAATTAATCTTTTAAAAGTCGGAGATGGATCCTTTGGGATCTTCTAATTACCCTCCTGGGGCTTACCCAGCCTTTCATGAAGTTAGTACCAAAAAAAGGGGGAAAATCTAGCGGTTGGGCAGGATGTAGGGCAAATCACCTCCCTGCTGAACCGTCGTCTCTCAGAAACTGTTCATTCTCAACTATGTACAGCGTCCAATACCATTTATGGGTTGTAATATTAAAGGTTTATTTTGTGTTTTTAATACGACAATGAATTGTACAATACTAGGTGTTGAATATAATAAATTGAAGATCGTCTTCTATCGGGAAAATAAATTATTTTATGGTGAAATTTCGTTTAATAATGAAAAAAAAATTAGCTTCAAGTATTTAACTGCTAGGGAGGTTAATGCGCATGTTCGGATTTATATATGTATATTAAAATCAGGCAAATGATTTTCTAAATTTTAAAGGAGAGCATGAAGGATATAAGTTAAACTTTGACTATATAGGATATAAATTGATACTTTTTGTGATATTTTTTATCTGAGTCTTTCTGTTCTAATTTAAATATTAATAAATATTTTTTTTATTATTTTATATTTTTTTAATTATATTTTATATTTTTATAATTATTTTATAGTTTTATAAAATTATTAGATTTAAAATAAAGTTACCTACTTTTGTAACAATTTTATTTTTAAATATAAACACATTTAATTTAAAATATACTGCCCTGAAATGAATAGATATATTGCTAATTTTGTAGTATATACTTTGCCTAGCATTTGTATTATTATGGAAATTTTTACACTTTACCGTATTTAATGTAGTATAATTTATAATTAATATTAATGCTTTTTATAAAAAAATAATAATACAATGGTAGGCAAAGTAAATACAACAAAATTAGTTGCACCCCTATACATTCTTGCGCAGTCCATTAAGTCAATTTAATAAAGGTTTTTTGAATTTTCTCTATCATACTGTATACATTAAATAAACTGACTTTATATTTGAAAAACATAATGCTACTTTAGATTCCTCATTATTTTTTTCCGGAAACTGGGTTATTTGATAATTAATTAAAGTCGAGTATAATAAAAATGATAACTAAACCGAAATTAGGGACGAGAGTTTGCTGAACAAAGGGCTATGAAAAATGCTCTCTTGCATTAAGGACCTCCTGGGTACTAAGTATCCTCCGAGAAAGGACTAATTAAAGAGCTTAGCCTCGATTCCTGCTGACTTAGCTCTTCCTAGGACACGCAGACCTTTCCAGATCCTGCCGTCCTTAAAGTCATCAAGGATCAAGTTATATTAAGTAGGTTTTTGCTAGGCGAGCTGCGATTGGTCCATGCTACCTGCCCCTCTATAGAGGTCATCATTGATTGATTCACTGTTGAAAATACACGCGGCCTTTCTATCGTGAAAACATGTTGTTGTTTATTCAAAATGTTTTTTTCTTATACAAAAACATTTTTTGGTTATAAATACTTTATCCATATAGCATTGCATTATAATTATTTCACTTACTGATTTTATTTATATAGTAAAATAAATTTTAATGACAGATAGTAATATCCTACAATACAATAAAAAATACATCTTCTCCATTCTTGTAGATATACAAGTTTATTTCTTTATTACTTAATATTATTTCAGTTTAAAAAATATTCATAATGGTTTGTTCATATAGGGTTTTTGAAGAATTTTTTCTTGTAGTATTTGGATTTTTTCTAAAAATGAAATATTTTGCTAAAATTGAAGTATCTGCTCCTTTTGTTCAATAAGGTTAAGGCAAATAAAACATGACCAAAATTTTAAATAAATAAAAATAATTGTATCTCTTCAACCCATGAAGGGTATTGTTTCAGTACATTGTACAGTACTGTACTCTTTCTATGGCAACGGTTGTGAAGCGGGGTTATTTGTCTGGGATCACGCTCAACCGCCAGGATTTTTCCCAATCAAGGGTAACCACTTTATAGAGGTCAGGAAGTTTGTAAGTTATCTGCTACGGCCGGATTTGAACCCGGGACCTTTAGCGGAGCAACTTACTACCCCCTTAAATGTCCAAAATCGTTTAAAATGTATGTTGTAAAGTGGTTCTAAAATATACTTTTTTTTCCCTTTGAACTTCGCTCCAGCCCAAAATATTATAATATATTTTTTAATTTATTTATTGATATCTACAATTGTATTACAATAATACAACAAGTAAATAGGATAAGTGATACATAATGACATGATAATGACCAGTAGAGAAACTACCCACTGGTAGTGCTCAAATCAAAGTTCAACTAAGAAGGTCACGTGGCCATCTTCTTTTCAGACGCCTCGGAGGATTATCGGGAATTGAAGAGGAAGCTAGGTTTGAAACTAGAGGGAATGAAGTTTGTTATGAAAGGTTAGATTCAGGGTTCGGGCCAAATCAGCAACAAACGGGACATTAAGGTCGTTATGGATGACTTTATTCTTAACAAAATAAGGAGCATTGAGGATTTTACGAAGGATTTTGGATTGTAAGGATTGGATACGAGAGGAATTCGATGGCTTAGTGGAGCCCCAAAGCTCTACTCCGTAAGTCCACATAGGTTGTATGATGGTCATGTAGATGAGTCTTTTGTAGTTAATTGGGAGCTTAGAGCGTTTATCTAGTATGTGTTGAAGTAACCTGAAACGTCGTGCGGTTTCTTGTCTTTTCAGTCCTGTATGAGGATTCCAGGTCAATCGTTTGTCAAGGTGCAACCCTAAGTATCGGATCTGTTCTACAGGCACCAGTGGGATATTATTAAAGGATACTGAAGGGCAGGAAGTCATTGGTTTACGACGTAAGGTAAAAGTGATTTGATGCGATTTTTGAGAATTTATTTTAATACTCCAGTTTTGACACCATTCTTCAAGATCAGTGATAAGGAATTGGAGGCTTTGGGATGCAATAACTGGATTGGTGTTGACTGATAATACACATGTATCATCAGCATACGTGGTAAGGATAGTATTAGGATGAGTTGGGCTGTCAGCTGTATAAAGAATTGGACCAAGGATACTACCTTGAGGATATTATAATTTAAATACAGAAAATAGACTAGACACAAATAATTAATTTGATTTTTTACAGGGATACGTTAATAATTATTTAGTTGCGTCATGACCATATTGACTATAATCATACCGAATGATCAGGCTGTGTACAATGTGTACGGTTCGCTTGTACACATGAAGAATGAACAGAAACACCGTATGGGCAGGCGGATGTTAGCCCAGGTAGGGAAATGTAGATGTGATGGTTACCTGTCAGGTCGGGTCAGGTCGGATCAGATCAATTATTGCATTCCCAGGAGAGGCTCTGGCTTGTGCACCCTCGCTCCGGTCCGTTCCATGCATTCCGATGAGCATGCATGCACTCAATCTATTACGTCTCATGTCTACTTAAACTGTGTTACAGATTATAGAAGTTATATAATTCATGTATCATTTATATATTTTACAGGTTTTGTTGTCGATTTCGATTAATTGAAATATTTCAGGTTTGAATTATTTGTAATGTTTAAAATAGTCTTTTACAAAAAATAATATATTGCAAATAATGTTTCTTCTGTCGAAATTGTAAGACCATGAAATCGAAGAGTTACCGGTCAATGACTTTACGCAAATTGTTTAATAAAATAGTTTTGTAATAAGGAAGCTTCATCAATGCTTTCGTGTTGTCAGCAATGTAAACTTCCTTGTCCTTCCCCTCTTCTTTTATATTTATATATACTAGCTCTAAGATTAGGAGAGAAAAAAATGTAGTATGTAGAAGAGCAGAGATGTAGTAGATAGTATGTAAGAGAGTCTAATCCTATTAATATTATAAAGGCGAAAGATTGTATGTTTGTCTCTCTTTCACGCAAAAACCACTGGACGGATTTGGATGAAACTTTACAGTAATATAGGTTTTACATCAGAATAACACATAGGCTACAGCAAGACCCGATTTATGGGGGGGCACTGGGGCACGTGCCCCCCCTACAGTTTATTAGGTGCTGTGGAGAATCCATTATAGTTCATAATTAAAGCCAAATCACATGATAATAGTGGTTAAAATAACAGAAAGAACATGAGTGAAACTATTGTTTTGTTATCCTACTAATATTATAAATGCGAATATTTGTATTTATGTTTGTTACTCATTCTCGCAAAAACTACTGAACGGATTTGGATGAAACTTATTGAGTAAATTAGTTTATACATCCATATGGCTACAGCAAGGGCAGATTTATGTTAGGGATGAGGGCATTTGCCCCCCCGTTATAGTACATGATTAAAGGCAAATCAGGAACTTAGCATCTTGAAATTTGTAGATAGGTTCTTTGTATAGTTTAAGAAAGAAATTTGGATAATTCCACCCTAAGGGTTTCCCCTTTAATATAATAGGGGTTTAAAGGTAGAGAATCCGTCAGTTTTGAAGTTAGACATTTGAAATGTTGGATGTACGAATAACATATTTAAAAAAAATAATAAAATTATTTATTTCAAATGATCTTTCACGAAACTTTATGTGGGAGACCAAATTCCACGCGAGCGAAGCTGTGGGCATAAACTAGTAGTCTCTTATTTGGATGTAGTATAGTCAATAAGTTATAATGATAATCTTTTTGTTTCGAAGAGAAAATCGAATCCTGTCCAGGGTAAATCTTTTCTCTTCAAAATAAAAATATTTAAAAATATTAACCACCAAAAGATCTGCAGGGACTAGCCTATGTGCCAGGCTAGTGGGGATTAACGAACCCCCGGACTCCCGAATTCAGTACACGGCTGCACACTGAACAACAGTAAACTTGACAATTATTCTGGCATCAGGTCACGTAGAGTACACATCTCAGGGCCACCTTCCCTGAGAAGAACCAAGTTTGGAGGGTACAACCAAACAACCAGTTGTCCCGAGGATACGGGGCCTTTCTTGCTGGGCTGCATGAAAATACATTATTTAGAGAAACTCAGCAAATAGCCTCCAAATGGCTAAACCCTTCCCTAGGCTGAGGGGCACAAAATGGTGTTGCGAAAGAAGAAAGAGAACCATTAAAAGAACAATAAATAAAAATACATTATAAATATAAAATTGACGTAAGTCAACAAGATCCTAATTAAAGTATTGTTCAATGAGCATTCTTCCCCGTGTATACATCGCAAAATGGATGTAGGATCGGTGAATAGAACGGAGTTGTCTGACTTGGATACGACCCCTGGTAGCTCAGTGGTTAGAGCACTGCACTAGAGATGCAGACGATCCGGGTCCGAATCCCGGCCAGGACAAATCTTTTCTTTTCAAAATAAAAGTATTCACCATCGAAATAACAATAAATAAAAATAAACAAAAAGTAGTTTTTAGATCTGTTGCTAGGCAACGCCAATAAAATATCACATTTCTAAAAAATGTATATAAAGTAAAGAGAAATAATATAATATGCTGTAAGTACTAGGGAGTAACAATCGAGTAACTATTTAATCGAGAACAAAAGACTAACACAAAAATAGTTGCTAAATCCGTTACTTGGCAACGCCGATAAAATATCTGTTAAATCACTAATAACGTGTTTATATAAGATAAAAAAATTAAACAAAAAAAGATTCTGAGATTCCGACACTCAGCTGGTTATTGTGTGTGCGAAGTCTTTAAAAAATTCGCATTATTTTCATCCAAGACTGACTCAATGTAACCATGTTTGACTGATATCATGTAATATTAGTTTTTAAATTGCCTTTCAGACTGTCAATACATCGACTAAATCCCCAATCGACTCTTGATATTGACCACGGAAGAAGCCCTTAAGTTATGGAATATTCCTTTTAATATTCAGCAAAGGGAGAAGAAGCGACGTGCTGGGCAAGCATCGAGGCCCTCTTTTGGGAACTAATATTGAAGAGGACACAGCAATCCCTCTAGTACCCGATCGTGACGGGGGTTCAGGATCCGACGCTTTTATGACGGCATTTTTTAGTCCTGCGGAGGAAAATTTTCGGAGACTTGGGTAGAAGGATATTTTCCAGGTGTATTCCTTTATATTTATCCTTCTTTTTTATCTAGTAATAACATATGGTGTATATATTATATATGTACATATATTTTAGAAACAAGCGTACTTTTTTTTCATAGTCCAATAATTTCAGAATACTAATATGTGAAAATGTTAAAGTATAGTCGAAAACAAGTTTTCCAGGCCTGATTCTCAACCGTTGATAATTAAAGAAGAAGATCTCTCGTCCGACACCTTTTAACGTCCTTCGCGTATTCTTAGTCACGTTACTGTCGCCATAGACAGGACAGTCACAAAAATACGTGTAATTGTAATAAATAAAGTTACAACGTAACGGTTGATAAACAGTTCAATTTCTGACAGAATTGTTTTTGGCAAAACAGTATACCGGTAAAAACTATTTTATTAGCTCATATCAGAACTTAGTAGAATTTCTGAAAATAAGAAAGAAGAATAGGAGTATGGGTAATGTCAGTAAGTAGAAATAAGTACCACAACCAAATAGTTATATTAGTATAAAGTAAGGAGGCTGATCTTAAAGAGAAACTGCTTGAGAGAAATCAGAGAAAGGAGGAAGAAAGAAACGGTTGATAGACTTGGAGGTGGAGGACATTGGAGGATTCACCGAAGCAGAGAAGACTAGGAGTCTCGAAGATGTGTAGACAATGAAAGAAGAAACTTAGCCTTTCACACAGAAGATCTTGAAGGCACCGAACCATTACCAACAGACCTGATGAAGCATCTTTTAATTATCTCTTTCCCAGATGAGTCTAAGTGTTTTATGGAAATATGAACCAATAATGGTCACGTCTCAATACATGTATTATCTAGAAAAGATGGTCATCGAACGATTATTATGGTTCGGACACTTAAGGAGAATGGAGGTCGAACTATAATTTCTTGGATTAACCATATTCAGCAAGACATGTTATACGATCTCAATGAAGAATACACTGAGTGACTGGATGGTGGATACATTTTTAAAAAAAAACTGTACCTCTACAACCCATGCAGAGTCTTAGATTCGGTATTCAGTAGGGACAGTACTATTTCTCAGGTTGTGCAGGGGCGAAATAATTTCTATATCAGCTGTGATTTTCCCCTCAATCGGGAGAACTCACTTGGTATAAATTGGGTAGGCTCCAGGAGAGTAAGTAGATCAGGCAGAATCCATACCTGGCTGTTAACAGATCAAATATTTTATCTATCACAGCCGGATTTCAACCCTCAGTATAGCAACTTAGAACTCTACTCACTGGGTAACTATAGCAACACGTTATTGCCTACTTAGCACGAATAATAATAATTCGGGACTAGCCGTCTTTAAAAGAAGAAGCTGAAAATTACTTCCAGAAGTTCGGAATAATTTCAAAGAACGAAATTATGTGTAAAACATCATCAATCGGGGGGTCTAGAATAAGTTTTTTATTTATTTATTTTTTCAATTTTCATATCAAATCCCATATGAATAAAGAGGTAGTTGTTGTCACTATCAGAGTTATCAGCGTTCAGGTTATAAACAATGGCTGATAACAGTATCTGGGTACCGGCTAATGCAGAAGTACCGAATGAAGTATATACGATGAATGAAATTGAAATTTTCACTTCTTTTATATATTTGTTTTTAAATATAAATATTTTTTTTACACTTTATATAATTTTATAATATTGACAATGTTAGCTTTGTGCTGAGGCAGATCCGATCACTGGAGGTAGCTGGAGGCTCCACTTGAACCAACTCTTCTTCTTCGTGCCTGGAATTCCTTCGAGACTTTCATCAATTCTGGATAGTTCTTCTCCGAATCTTAAGCAGCGTTCACCTTTCCCGAAGAAACAAACTATTTCAGAAATGTTTCAGACCTTATACGCTGTCTAGCCATTTATATTCTAGGCACAAATACTTATTCTAACCATTTCTGACATGTTTGGAATCAAAAGTAGTTCTGTAATCACAATAAAATAACTAATATAATATGTAAAACTCACAAGTATTATTGGAATTTCTAAGCTCCAGTACTGTGTGTACTCTGTAATTATTGTAATGCAAAAAAACCTCAGTCCTCACAATTGTGACAACTGATTTTTGTCATGTATGAGTGAGTAATTACCAGTGCATTGTAATTTGGGTACAAAATTAAACATCTATTGTTATTGTCACTAGCAAAATTATACAAAATAATTTTTATTTATGAATTTGGCCAGCTATGGACCGCATACAACTCAAGACTTATGGTGTCTTTTTTGTTCTTTTCTTTCTGTTACTTCTTCATTTTTTCTCCAACTGCTCATCTCTGATCATCTGTCCACACTTCCTTCGGTCGAGGCTTAGGCTTGTCTTCTTCATAGGCTGTGTTTTCTGTCAGTAACCTGAAGCGGTTCTTCTGTAATTTTGTTGCCATCTTCCTTCACTGCTTCTATCCATCCTACTGTTTTCTTCAGTTTATAAACGTAATTAAAAATCTTCTCTGTAATCCGTGTTTCTTTCATTCTTTTTAACTGTTCATACATTAGCCGTCTCCTTCTCATAATTTGTATTATTTGTTAAATGAAATTTTCTTAAGTTGCATGGCCTTCGTGGTAATAACAACGTATCATTGCTGTTTTACTAGAGATAAAAATTGTGCTAACAAGTGTTTTGTGAATCTAAAATAAATAGTGAATAAACAATAATTGTAATCCGTTTCAATAGTACGAGGATTATAGCTTTATAAATTATAAGTTTTGGGAATAAGATCACGAAACTAACAATATCGATTTAAAAAAATTACAAACTATTTCTTGTAAATACTTTTATTTTGAAGAGAAAAGATTTCTCCAGGCCGAGATTCGAACCCGGATCGCCCACGTAGCGTGGTGCTCTAACCAACTGGGTTAACTCTCTAAAGCTAAACCTTTAACCAAATATTTTCTCTTCAAAATAAAAATATTTAAATATTATAACAATTAATAAATAAATAAAATAAAAGATTTCTTCTAAATTTTAGTGCTTACGTTAAGTATTTAAAAATTGGCGTTGTAAAGAAAACTTTTAATGGAGTCCTACCATTTCCAACTATCGAATGTGAAAAACACAGTTTTCTTATAATGCAATTGGGAAAAACCACAATGCAAAGCCTTATGTTTCAAATCCAGTAATACACCCACTTACCAGTCGACGTTTCGCCTATTCAGGCATTATCAAGACACAAAAACAAAAGGGGTTATGTGAATCACATCTCGAAGAAAAAGGTGCAATACATCCCAACGATCAAAAGCCCAAAAAGTCTCTAAACATGAGACAGCACCCCACCACCAAGACGTTCAACAGACAACTGAAAAGAAGATAATACGCAACCAGCTGGTCCACTGGTTATAGAATCAGTTGATCCACAAAACATATCAAGTAATACTAACCTATATAAATTTATACACATTAGCAAAGGTAGCCAATTTTTCCTATTAAAATTTTCAACGTTTCCGAATAATATTGGTTCAAATTCCTACAATCTGTTTTATAATTAACCGAAATGTCAATCTTTTGCGCAATTTGAATGGCCTCGAACAACTTCCTCCTAGGTCCATCACTCTCTTTGCAAACAATTTTAGCATTCTCAAAATCAAATTGATGCTTACAGGTTTTGGTATGCTGGGCCAATGCTGTTTTAGTTTCTTTGCCACCAATATTTTTACAATCATATTGATGCTGATACATTCTTTTCACAGTTTTCGTTTTCGATTTATAGTAGTTGTTGTAGGATTAATAATTGATATAAAATTCATATAGGGGCATCTATCAGTCACAAAAACAATGTAAAACGAGTGTCATATAGACAGTAATTTTATCGAACCTTGAAACTGCTTTTTTTTTAATTCTCCTCAAAAGTACTGCTTTTCACATTCGACAGTTGGAAATGGCAGGGACGAAGTATGTAGTAGTGACTTAAAACAAATTTTCAAGAAATTTGCATAAGGACCTGCTATTAGTCCTCCTATGCTAAGAACACTGACTGATTGTCAATCCACTATTGGCAGGTACTGATCGAAAAATAAAGAAAGTATCCCAGAAGGTTTGGATACATCCCAAAAATATTGAAAACGTTTTGATGAGTTGTTATTTGAATGCCTTGGAGAGCTGCCTCTATTTGATTACTAAGCTTAGACTGTTGATTTGAAAAGTGCTGCTTTTTTTTATTGATCTTCCTTAATGTGATTTCATTTGGCTTATGTCCTGATGATGGCTGAATTACCTAAATATTAACTGGTTAGTTTTCCAGTATATTAGAGACTTGAGACTTTGCGTTTTGGGATTTTTCCTATTTTGATTAATATTTTATGTCTCTTTTTTGAGTTTTTCTTAATTGGTATTGATACTAGAAGAGCAGTTACGGGTGGTTGTATTATGCAATTTTAAACTGCGTAATGATAATTATGTAGGTAAAGAGTATTCAGGTGGTTGAAACCAAAGGATATCTTGAATCAAGGATTATACTCCGAGCTCTGTTCTCTATGAGGTTTGTTCTTTGAATAACTGCTGTTCTGGGAGATTGCTATTTAGAGTCCTGATGGAGCCCTACTAGCAGAGCAGTACCACTACCAGCACCGGCTACAGGCCATTGTCTCCCCGGCAACGGCTTGGAGAACAATACAGCCGCATACATTTACTGCCTTCTATGCTCTCTCGAGTGGACCAGTTTTTCAGCTGACTGCGTGTCCTCTGTGTCTATGTTCTGGCATTGTGCCACCATCTGCGGGAAATGTTATTATCCTTCTAATGGTTGTTATTATTGTGGTAATCGAAAGTGTGGGTTCCAATATTCCGCTATGCCGGAAATTTAATTCTAAAAATAAAATAAGTACATAACTAGTTCAACATACAATTGAAAAGATAACTTTAAAGTTAATAAATACAATTACGTATTGCTTTTGTATTTAATAATAACCGACACTACTATTTGCTGCTTGTAAATTTCTCTCCACGTATCACCATCCAAAACCCAGATCCCTTACTTCACTAATAGCACAATCCTCTCACCTATATCCTTCAGCGGTTTACTATTCTACTCAGCGCTGATTATCTATTGGGAATTCGTTCATTACTAAGCTTAAAACCTAACAAGGCCATCTTAATCTATGCGATCAAAAGAAGAAAGACGCTGATGAGAAATAAAACCTAACCTCTATGCGATGCTTTAATGTCAGGTGTATTATCTTCGTGTAAGCTAATCCTTTATAAAACAGTAATCCGCTCAGTGCTGACCTATGCCTCACCTGTCTGGAGTTCAACCTGCGCTACAAATTATAGAAAGTTTAAAAGGGTACAAAACCTATGCATGAGAGTTATTAATAATTATCCCCGCTACACGAAAATATCGACTATGCTCAGAGATCTTTAACTTCCCACGGTAAAACAATATGTTTCAGCCCAAACAAAAGCATACTTCGAAAAAACTCCAGCTTCCGAAAACCCATTAATCCGAGAAATCGGTAACTATGATGAACATTCACTACGACGGTACACGCACATAAGGACAAAACATATACTTCTTACTTAACAAATCACTATTCGTAGGTAACATAGTCTAGTTGTCTGTATTTATTTTATAGTTATTTTTAATTGTGTATTTATTGTCTATTTAATTATTATATTTACTTACTTTATTTAGTATTATTTTTATGTATTTTAAATTACAATTACTATTATGGTTAATTTTTCTTCTTTTTTTTTTTTTAAGAGGGTTTTTTCTACATTTTTCCTGCTATTGTAAAACTTACTTATAAAAGACAACTTTAATTAATTAAAATCACTGTTGTTTAAGCATGTAAAGGAAGTCTACAATTATTCCTGCTTGTATATGTAAAACTGTAAATAAAGGATTTTTTTTTTCTTCGTGTAATCGCTCTGGGGTTTTGTAAACACCTATATTATCCAGTTTTGGTCCATTTTTGGACAATACATTAAGACTGTGCTTTAAGCTTAGTGGCCACGTTTCACATACGTGTAAAACATTTAGAAGGATTATAGCTTTATAAATTCTAAGTTTTAAATTTAGGGGATTTGAAATCCGGTAAGGTGTTAGTTCGTTAAAAATCCCTTTACTAATTAAACTTGGATTACTATATAGGACTCCCTCTGAAGCATTGACTGATGAGCCATATTGACGTTAAATGAAACAAACAAACAAACTTTAACTGCACAATATATTCAAAACTTGTCTTCCCCCATGAGCTATATCATTACTGTTTCTGTCATAATTATAATTAAATTATATAATGCTTCAGAGTTTACTCAAATCTCATTAGTAACGTTATTGTAAACAATTGCTGCTTTACTTGAGTAGTGCATTAAATATTTTTCAATAAATACATATACCTAAATACATTCTATTTTTTTTTCTGGAATATCATAGATTAAAAAATTGTGTAATTACAAACCTAAAGTTCTGAATTGATTAAATATAACAATGTATTACTGGAGTATATAAATATATGCATATTATAAAACAAAGTCGTCAGCCGCATTTGTTCGCGATAAACTCAATAACCACTGCACTGATTTTCATGCGGTTTTCACCAATAGATAGAGTGATTCACCAGGAAGGTTTAGGTATATGATTTGTCGAGGTTTTGTGTATACGGATTGGAATATTACGATTATTGTCGGAAATGTTGGAAAAAGTATAGCAGCCTGGGAGGTTTCATCGAAGGCGCTGCCAAATGCCTTTGTCATATAACGAAACAATATGGTGGAATATTTCTCTTTTATTGATCTACATGAAAGTCACTGATATCATGTATTTATTATAATGCAATTGGGAAAAACCACAATGCAAAGCTTTATGTTTCAAAAAATACACCTACTTACCAGCCGACGTTTCGCCTATTCAGGCATTATCAAGACACCAAAATCAAAAAGGAGTTATGTGAATCGCATCTCGAAGAAAAAGGTGCAGTACATCCCAACGATCAACAGCCCAAACAGGCTCCAAACATGAGACAGCAGCCCACCACCAAGACGTTCAACATACAACTGCTACACACGCACAAAAGAACAAAACATATACTTCTCACTTAACAAATCACTATTCGTAGGTAGCATAATCTAGTTATCTGTATTTATTTTATAGTTATTTTTAATTGTGTATTTATTTTCTATTTAATTATTATTATTATTATAAGTAGGTGTATTTTTTGAAACATAAGGCTTTGCATTGTGGTTTTTCCCAATTGCATTATAATAAATAATAGTGTTTCTTTTGAGTTTTTGGCTCTATTTTAGTGATCATATATTTATATTTTAATGAAAGATTACAATACCCATTATATCTTGACCTTGATGATACCCATTATAAAAATTGATCCTCTCTTGATACCAAGGAAAAAAAGGATGTTTATTTAGGTTTTGGGCCCTTTCGAAGAGGTATTGATGGTCGCTTGTCAGTTGCCTTTAGTGTCTACTCCAGTGTACATCAATCATCCAGAGGTCGCAGATACCGATACAGGTATTTTTTAGGTTATTGTAATCCACATAAAGAGGAAAAAACATTAATCCTAGTGGGAAAGGACAAAAACACTGATTTAGATGGCATTGTGTACTTGGGATGGCATAAGCATCCGTATCAGTTACACTGTTCTCGTATTATTCCTGTTTCGACGGGACACAAAGCCTCGCTTTCAGTTCCACTTCAGATGAACGAGAAGAGACAGAAAAGTAAACCGAAAGGGTCGGAGGGATGTTTAGATTGAGCCGGGGATCTGATTGTTTGAGCGCGCGTGGGAATCTGTTTGCCACCGCTCTGGGTCTCATCCGAGCCCTGTAGCGGAAAGAACTGAATCGTATACCCAGATATTTCAATTTAAAGTCGGAAAAGCAAGGTTAAATTTAGGAATCAATACCCGAAGCAGTCTTGTATCATTATATGTATAACCACATAACCATATTAAAAATAAACTAAAATTGTATAACACGTTCAACTAATATTGGGTTTAGTACATGGTTGAGATAGTACTGTTCTTTGACGACAGTTGTGTAGGGAGGTAATTTGTCCTAAATAACGCTCAACCGTCATATTTCTCTAAGAGGTATGCCTCTAAAACTATAATGTATAAATCTTTAAAGAATGCCTCCTAAAAATATCGGTACCACTAAACCCTTGAAGGGTTTAGTACGTGATAGAGACTATCCTGTTTCTTGGACAACAGTTGTGCTCGAATGTGATTTGTCCTCTGTCACGCTTAACTGCTAGATTCCCAATATTTCGAATACCTACTTGGATGAGCACCAGGAGGGTCCCAGATCCTATAAGATCCCCGGCTATTAACTGACTAAATGAAATCCAGGTTCGATTGTAACTTACATAAACACTGTATTACAACGATACAATAAGTAAATATAATGAATGATACATAATGGCATGGATAAAGTCAAGTAGAATATCCACTGATAGTACTCAAAGAATAAATTCTATTTAGAAGGTCACGAGATCATCTTCTTTTCAGACCTCTCGGAGGATAATCGGGTATAGACTAAAAAGCTAAGTTTGAAACTATTCGGTTTGAGTGGATATAAATTCTATCATGAAAGAACTGGTATCAGGTTCGGGCCTAATTAGCAAATAAAGAAATTGAGGTCAATATGTACCATTTTATTCGTAACAAAGTAAATTTTAGATTGTAAGGATTGGATACGAGATGAATTGCATGGCTTTGTGGAGCCCCAGAACTCTACTTTAACAGTCCAAGTAGGTCTTATAATATTCATGTCTAGGAGTCTTTTGTAATTAATTGGAATCTTAGAGCGTTTGTCTAGTAAGTGTTGAAGTAGCCTGAAATGTCGAGCGTTTTCTTGTCTTTTCAGTCTTGTATGAGGATTCTAGGTTAATCATTTGTCAAGGTGCAACCCTAAGTGTCGGATCTGTTCTACAGGCACCAGTGGGATATTATTAAAGGATACTGAAGGGCAGGAAGTTATTGGTTGACGACGTACGGTAAAAGTGATTGGATGCGATTTTTGAGAATTTATTTTAATTTTCCAGTTTTGACACCATTCTTCAAGATCAGTGATTTGGGATTGTAGGCTTTGGGAACTTTCAACATGAAGATCCATTCGCTCAAACGCATTTTGGTAAGATCTTAAGATTAAGATCTTAAGAAAATTACAATATTAGATTTTATATTAAGAAAATAAATGTAACTGAGAGAAGCCATAGGCGAAAGAATAATTGACAAAGTAATCATTCTTTATTTAATTATTCGAGACCAGGATCTACAGTTTAGCAACTCCGCGCTCTTCACACTGAGCTTCTTTTATATGTAAAAACTTGTTGAATTAGTCATAAACGGCGAACAAATAGAGATTTGTTTTCTATTTATTGTGAAAAAAAAAAGATATAACATAATTACTTAACGTAACATAATTAACATTAACATAATTTAAGAGATTTTGCGATATGAACTTAGTAGTTACACTATCAACTATTAGCTGAGATAACTTATCAGCTTTTTATAGTGACTACTCTCTTATCTATACTATACTCCCTTCATTTCTCTCTATCTCTATCTATTCCCTCTTACCATATACATGAATATATACATATAAAATAGGAGGGGGCTTACATTACCGACAACAAAGAAGCAATGTCATAATTTAGGGGTTACAGGCCCACATTATAAATATAATACTCTAGGCCATAGACTATCCGATAACTCCAATAATTGAATGTAAACAAAAATAAATAAAAAATATGGTAAATAAACAAATGAAAAACAAATAAAGAAGCTGTTAGCGTAATTATATTGTAACTCTACTATGATTCTCGTTACCTTCTGTTACTTTCATTAAATTCTTGTTTATCGACCAAGAGAAAAGTTACCAATTCATTTAATTGAGGTATTTATCTTTTTAGACACTTAAAAAATAAAAATTAAAAACAAATGCTTGACCACTATCCTACATCCGCTATGTACCCCGGATAATCTGGCCTAAAATATTTTAGCATTTCACTTAAAATGATGAAGTACGCATCAACATTTTATGATGGGAATAATCCAATAATATAGAATTAATTTTTAATTTAAAATGCAATAAAATTTATCATCACAAAAAGGACAATTATTTTTAGAAAATAGAAAAGCTCACTTGGTTACATCAACTATACAATATGTAAGACTTACAAATAAAGTCAGACTGGGACTTGAGAGATAGGCTAAAGTGAAAATTAAATTTTGAAATAAATTATTTAAGTTTTCATTAACCATCACACTGACCGTTTTACTCTATAAACTTATATGGTTTCATGAATTCAATAAAATATGCAGTTAAGACAGTCTTCTATTTGTTATTTTGATGTTTTGGAGAGACAAATGTATATTGTGACTTCATGTTTCTCAGGAAAAAATAGTTAAAAATGAAAAAATTAAAATAAATAAAAAAAAACGAACACGCTTCCAAAATATTTAAATATATTAAGTTATATTTAAAATTATTATCTGTCAAAAAGTTGAAAATAGTTCCTAGGAATGATTTGTTAAGCTTTAACTATCCCTGGCTTATGCTGCTTAGCTGACAAAGTACTAATGCAAGCTTTTAATTCGACGGTGCTAATGCCTAGTGGAATGTTCGGGCAACAAATGGCCTGTCGTCGGTGGCAAATTGGAGGAAAAACCCTCCTCCTCCCTCCCTTCCAAATACGGCCAGAATTTCCCTCGATTAATCACTTTGGGTCCTTTAGAGATGTTATAAATTTAGCTTAGGAACGTAACCACGTATATTCTCCTGAGTCAGGAAGCCTAAGTTATGTATTGATAATATTACATTTAATAATAACAACCAGAAGGAAGATCGAATACAATTATGTATGTTTGAAACATTATTGAATATCACTTTTACTAAATCTTAAAATTACTAATAGCACCTAATTTAAAAAAAATGCTGTCATACACTAGATTTGGTCAGTCACCCACTAGCAATTTATAAATCCGCTATTTTTAAATTATATGTTTTAGTTTGCCGAACAAAGCAAAATAGTATATAGAACACTTGTACACACATAATCGAAAAAATTAATATCTTAAATAATTGTAATAAATATTATTTAAATATTTTATTTGTTATATAAAAGAAAAAAAAGCTAATAGTTCAACTGTTATGTTTCAGAATCATAAGTTATAAACAAAATAAAATCGATAATTTAGAGTAACAAATAACAATTTAATTCATCAATAACTAAAAAGACAAGCATACGTCTTTTATTTAACTAATTAACTGAAATATATTAACGCCATAGGAACTATATATTAATATTTTATAGTCAAATAATATTCCCTAGTATTAAAAATGAAATTTAATATTATAATATGTATATGCCATAATCACAATATGTTTATACTTTTACTATATTCTATTTTTTTATTATATAAACATAAATATTTAGTTCGTATCTCATCATTAAATCTACAAGATTAAAACGAAAATATTTAAAAATATAATACAGTGGAAATTATTTATAAATATATACTTAAGTAATATGATGGCTATCTGACATCACCCAAATTTCTTTAAAGGAAATTTCATTTTCAAAAAAGTAAAATATGTCTTTAGTATTATTATTTATAAATAAATAAATACATTGTTTATTAAAAAAATATGTGCATATTTGTGCCTTTATATACTTCAATGAATATATAATTGAAGTAATTATTTTAATACTCATGCACCCTTCAATGCAGCAAGGTATACCCACAATGCCGTTAGGTATTGCGGTTTAGTATAACCTTAGCCCCTTAATCATCCTAATAGCCTTTAGATTACCAGTGAAGCACACATTTTAATAATATGTATTTAGACTTATTATTATATTATCAGATATTCAAATAAAATTTTCGTTTTGAAATGTGTGTTACATCGGAGTGAATAAGATAAGAAGAGATTTGATAAATATTGCGAAGGAAGGAAGTAAAAAGGAGGCGTGGAAGAAAGGAAATGAGCCTTTATAAAGTTTATTTTCTCCGATTTCGTCTCAGGTTGTGAGCTCCTCCTCTACAGGATATTACTTATAATACCTGTCAGGATATTACTTATTTTGTAAATAAAAATGTTTATAGTTATTCATTCATATACAAGTATAAACATAAACATTTTTTTATAGGTAAAATAAAAATAAAATTTTGATTTAATAAATGAAAACCTTAAAGTAAATACTAACGATTTTGAAATTTAAATGAATACAGATACATATGAAAAATTGTAGTTATTATTCTAATATATATACTAAAATTTTATATATATATATATATATATATATATATATATATATATATATATATAATATTAATTATCGTATTATATTATTTGGTATTATATATTTTATTAATTAGTTGTATATTAAAATTAATAGTATACATATTAAAAGTTTGTTTAAAGATATATAGTTAACTGAAAAATAGGTATAATCTGCCTACTAAGTTGGAAAATTTATTACATTAAGAAATCGCTCAATAATTTGAAAGAAATAGTCTTCCCCCAACAAAGTGGCAATTTTTATGGAAATTGAACTTTATAATTTAGATTTTTGCGTACAACATTTTTGCATAAAGTCATCCATAAATACCTTATTATCTGATTTATTGCTGATTTCAGTCCTTTCATGACAAACTTTATTACCACTTAAATCCACTAGTTTCTAATCTAGCTTCTTCTTCGATTCGCCATAATCCTTGGATGCGTTTAAAATGAAGATGGCACCTTGCACCCTTCTAAGTTTAATTCAATTGGTGAAATTTGAGTTTGTTATTCGAGTACTAGCACTTGGAAGTTTCTCTACTTGCCGTAGAGAAACTGTCGTTTGTATTTATTCATGCCATCGTGTGTCATTCTTTATTTAAAAAAAAAAATAATACTACAAAAATAGGTTATTATGTTGATTTGGCCTGGGTTCTCTGTCTCTTTATACTTCTGATAAATCATACATGATACACGGAAGTCCTCAAGACTCCATTAGGTCTACATTTGACCAAGAGCTCTGACAATTCAATCTCCTAAGGAGAGGATCAGAAAAGGATCAGGAAGATGGCGAGTGGAATATGAAATCCTCCAAGGAAAATGTCCTGGCAATGCAAATCTAAAAGTGGAAATCGTTTGTCTTTCCAGGCCTGCTCGGGACAAATGTATGAGGTAGTTACAAACTGATATTTGTTCCCTTATAGCCTCCCTCTTCTTCGCTTCTATGATTGATTACAGAAGAAGAGTTTATTGGAAAACTGATTTAGTCTATAATAAATATTGTATTGACAAATAGAATAAAACTCAAGCTGTCTTTATTATATTCTTAAAATATATAATATCGTGCTATTGGTTAATATATGATAATAGTTTACAATCTAATTATACTCATATATGTCGATATAATATATAAATTTTATATTCTATATATGTTATATATCGCTCGCTCCTTCAAAAGAACAACAAAATTACTCAAAAAATGCCATTTTTTAATACCATAAGCCTTCGGTAGAAATTTTATTGGTAAAAGGTTTTTAATTCAGGAACTGTTTACAGGAATTAATTTTACCGGAACAAAACCTGTATCGAAAAATTAGGTTTTTTTTAGTTATAATTTTTTTTTTTGAAGGAGTGATTTATCTGGGAGATATATTATTTTAACAGTAATATAATTTATTTATTTGAATAATATAAATCTCATATGAGAGGAGTAATATTATATTTTAAAAAAAACTTGTTTGAATAAAAAAAATATTATGGTTGAATTATAACTATGTTAATTGATAAAATTAACTATGGCTGTTGCTTTGTTTTCTCTTATAATAAACAAATTCACTATAAATAATAAAATATAAATAGAGGTAAAAGAAATTGGTTATGTAAATCGAGTCATTATAAAAATAAAAATAAAATACAATAATGGTAGTGTCCTAAAAAAAGTCACAATTTACCCCCAAATGTACGAGAACTTAATTAAAATTACATAAGGTTATCTGTTAGCATAACGAATAGGAGTTTATTCCTTGGACAATCTTTATTCAAGGCAGCAGTTTCAGAGTAAAATTAATTTGAGACTTTGTAGGAATAATTAATTAGATAAGATTAAAGGATTTGTTTTAAAATTTGTATCTTTCTTCAAAATTCAATAATTAATTTACTATATAAGCACGATTTGTGAGCTTTTGAAACCCAGAGGTAGGCCTATTTTATTTCCGTTATGGGTCGTAAAGGTACATGTTTTGTATATCAACATAGGGAATAATGTTGATAAAGTATGTATTACGAGGCGGGGTCAGGTAGGAAATATATTTTTATTATTAATGAAAACAGATTAAATATTTATGGACCTTCGGCCCTTGTTGATTTCAATATCATCTTATTAGAATTACAGTCTCAAATCGATTTATCGACCATATCGATTTATGTAAATTGTACAATATCCTTTTCATAATGTAAATTAGCTAGTCCCTTGGCAGGGTTCGATACTATAAAAAAAAACAATAATGTCCTTGTAATTTAGGCACTGGGAAGATCAGAGACCTCTCTTTTACTTAATAATTCAAACTTGGAATTCGTTTACGTCTATATATGTAATTTCTTTATTAAAGCTATAGCTGTTACAAGGTAAAACATATCCTCCCTTCAAAAGAACAAAAAAATTTCAAAATTTGGCATTTTCTGGTTAACCCTACAGTAGCAATTTGACTGGTAGAAGCTCTATAATTCAGGAAAGACATATATGATATTTCATTTCTCAATTTTTTTTTTTTAAATAACGTCATATCTTGAGTTGTATCATCTTTGAACTTGAAGGTTTATGGGGATAATGGCCAGAGTTAAAATAAAAAAAGGTGCAAGCTTTTAAAGTTTTTCTAATGGTTAATAAAACATTTTCAATACCATAATTACAATAGCAATGATTTGCTTTACCAATACCCACATTTTTATTTTTCCAATTTACATGGAAAATTAAAATTACCTCTATTGAATCATTAGGTTTTTGAGCTATGGCGTGTTATTTTTAAGGAACTATATATTTCTGATCGAGTAGCTTTCCTAAGCATTCGTATTTCCTATTGAATTTTCTTTATAAATAGGTACTCACTTTTTTCTGGAAGTCGGATATTATTCGAAACCATTTGGAAAGTTCCTAACATATCATATGTATGACAAAGAATGTTGGAAAACATATCGTTACATATCCTGTTATAAGTTATAAAACTTATATTGCGTGAACTGATGCGAGTGGCAGTGTTGACAAGTCAAAGCTCTTGACTTTCCAACCACCACTTCAATTCCCAGCCGTTGCAAAAGAAGATTACAAATTAACGATCGCTGACATATAGGTATTTGCTGGAGTACCGTTATTTTTTCTTTTCTACTCATAACCTGAGCACTTTTTGAGGCTGAAACAATAGCGAATAAATCTAAATGACAAACATTGGCATATTTGGTTGCACTAGTCAAGCAATAGTTTATGATTCCGAAATACCAGGTCAAAAACCGGACTATAACCATGAGAAATAAGCCGGAAAAGTATAGTGTTAGATAAAATTCCTTAACTAAACTAGCAATTTTTGAAATTTTGTAGCTATTCGCTTATTCAATTTAGAAAGTTTGCCGAAATTTCGGCTTAACTATTAGGCCAAATTATTCAATTTGTCGAGGATAAATTAATATTTACTGTATTATATATTTTTCACAGTTGTGTCTATATACGAAAGACTTTTCGTCTTTGCATCTTAATTATGCAGTTTATTTTAGTTTAATAAAGATTTTCATATTGCATTGACATTCATTTCCTATCTGAGTTTCTTTTTAGGATCCAAATAGCCCTATCTCAAATTCAATGAAACATTAACGTTAGGGATACATTTTACAGTTTCTAGTACTTTCATTTTTAATTAAGAAAATTTCAAGTGCCATAATTACCTTGAATTTACATTTTATAAATAAGAGATAATTTTAGAATCTAACTTCAGGTCCTCTCCCCCTCTCACTCTCTCCCCAGGGAGTGAGTTAGTAAGTACCCTGATACTTAGCTGCCGATAGAAGAGAACTAATGGTGGTCTTGGGACTTATCGCTCTTAATGAAGGTCCTAAAGACCTCACCTCAATTAGCTAAGGTGTTAGCCAAGGTAGATCTCGATAATTACAGGTGTTCTAAATAGTGCTACCTGTGCGAGGGTGATCGTGCTCCTGGTGCTAGTGTCGGAACTAGAAGTTTATTAGTAGGATAATGTCTTATGACAAAGAAAATAGAATTGTACAGGTAAATAATGCAGAAAAGAAATAAAGGTATGATAATGTTGTCAAGTGAGTATTGAAAAACTGCCAACTTACAGCACTCAAATAACAGATCTAACACCCCTTTAACTGCTAAAGACGATATATGCCGGCGCAAGGGGACGTGCCCCTTTGCTAAAGACGATTTATGCCGTCCAGCATCACACACACACACCCTCAGTGCTAAAGATCATATATGCCTTCGCCTACTTTTTTTGCTAAAGCTGAGTATAGACGACGCGACCTTGCTTCATTTTACTGGTTACTATTAGGCAATTATTAAATTATTAAGCAATAAATTTTAGTATTAAAAAAAGTTTTAACTCCGCCAATGTCGGTCCATTGTTCTATTCCGTTAATACGTTAACAGATAGAAGTAAAAGAGCGTAATGAAGGATAGGACGCAGGTAAAAAGTATGTAGCAGAGGCCGGTAGGCGGGTAGCCGGCCCACTTAGGCGTAAAGGTCTTCACTCGCAGCTGTTAAAGGGTTAAATGGTCACGAAGCCATCTACTTTTCAGATTCTTCGAAGGGTTATAGAACAAGTTTTAAATATACATAAAAAAAGGAATCAGTTGCTTTAAGAGAAACGTTGTTTTAGGAAATTACAACAGTTCTTGGGAAGAGATTGAATAAATATTTGATCCTGATAAAATTAATTCTAAACGCTTGTAATTAATAAAGTTCTAGCTACTGCTGCGTTATTGGCAATGGAAAGCAAATTTGTTCAGCAACTCAAAATGAATAATCCATCTCCTCTTTATTCAGTTGATAACTTATAGATATTTTAGGACATATTTTTATATGATTATGTATTTATTGGATTATTCTTTTTATTTACGTTAATAATGTGCAAAAATTATAAGTTAAAAAAAATATTTAAATTAAATAATAAATGGACTTATAAGATATGAAAATTTAAAATGACTGAAGAAGTTGAAACGTACTTTTAAATACAGAAAAAATGTGTTTTAAATAAAGGTTTTTTTTACTTACGTGAATGAATGACTCAAAAAGTCAGTTGATAACTTAATTACTAGCCTCTTAATCCTTACTGCTATAACATAAATAGGGCCCTTACCTAAAAAAGTTATAAAAAATATGTTATTACAGTTATAATTATATTTAAATTATTATATTAAATTATTTTTTATGTAAATTTAAAAGAAGAAAAGTTCACTTTTGGTTTTGTCAGTGGCATAAACAACTTCTCGCATCGAAGCTGTCCTTTTGAAATCTTAATGAGTAACATTCTTTTATTTATATACATATTACATAACTGTGGAAATATAATCATATAATTTTATAAATTAAAAAAAAAATTATCAAAAACACGAGCTATTTCGAGAGTGAGTAATTATAAAACGGCTTAATGAAGTTTGATACTTCATAATGAGAGAGAGAAAGAGAGACTCTCTAATGAAGTGGCCAGCAAGAGTTAAGAGAAGCCTCAGAACAAAGATAGCAGCACCTCCGCAACTCCCGACCCGGCCCTCAACTGTTATTTAATTGAGCCTTTTGTGGCGAGCCTTATTTGTATTCCTATTGTTCCATATTCCAGATAATATAAACTCTTTTTGCCCTAAGGGTAGCACAATGCGAGATATTTTAACCATTGTATCGTATTTGAACGTATCGCTTTGTACAAGTTATGTGGGATTCTAAAAGGGAGAAAAAACTCGGAGTAGATTTTTTTTTTTAAAGGTATGATTATATTTAACAATAGAACTGATCTCTGGAATAAATTATTCTATCTCGCTGTTTAAGCCCGCCGAGAATGAAATACTGTTCACAGCTGGGTAGAATTGTGCAAACAAATGTTTTTAATTAAACCTAGTAGTTTATTTTACTCTAGCACACATAGTAAAGTGTTCCGTACATGGTAAATATTGTTCTCTTTCTTGACTAAGGCTTGTATATGGAGGTAATTTCGCCGAGATTCACAAAGATTTTATTCTAACGGAATTGAATACCCTCCTGGGCTCGCCCAGCATCTAAAAAGTTTGTACTCTTCATCCTATAAAGGCTGTTTGCACACAGGAGAGTCACAGCTGTTTGCAGAATAAATAAACTATTAAACCCAATTACGTAAAATACGAAACATAAAATCATATAAAATTCATCATCATTATATTTCTCTCTCTTCCTTGAACCAGCTCTCTTCTTAACAATAAAGTCATAATATTACTTCATAATTTCAATTTCATGTGGTATTGCGTATGTATAATTGCAATAATATAATGATAATAATATATATAATTGCATAGTGGTATTGCGTTTGTGTAGATAATCGATGCGTAGTCTTAAAAATATGGGAGTTAACTTTTTTTTTTTTTTTAATTTATTTATTGATATCTACAACTGTATTACAATAATACAACAAGTAAATAGGCTAAGTGATATATAATGACATGATAATGAAATGTAGAGAAACTACCCACTGGTAGTACTCAAATCAAAGTTCAAATAAGGAGGTCACGTGGCCATCTTCTTTTCAGATGCCTCGGAGGATTATCGGGAATTGAAGAGGAAGCTAGGTTTGAAACTAGAGGGTTTGAGTGGTAATGAAGTTTGTTATGAAAGGATAGATACTGGGTTCGGGCCAAATCAGCAACAAAAGGGACATTAAGGTCGTTATGGATGAGTTTATTCTTAACAAAATAAGGAGCATTGAGGATTTTACGAAGGATTTTGGACTGTAAGGATTGGATACGAAAGGAATTCGATGGCTTAGTAGAGCCCCAAAGCTCTACTCCGGGAGTTAACTTAAAATCAAGATGGGCAGTATATCATACAAAATCATTAATTAAATATTTTAATAATTGATTATACTAAAAAATCTGAAGTAAGACAGAGAGTAGTTCTTGCTTCACCGATAAGATTTCTTGCCGAGGAAGAGAGAACTTAAGTTGCTTAAGGAAATTGGGCAAAGTGGCTCCCTCATTAATAATGCATTGGGCCCGAACAAAAAATCTTTCTTCCCAGGCTCCGCGGTTGAAGCTCCGACACAGCCTTACACTGCTGTTTTATTAATAATTCCATTTACTTTTAAGAATCATTAATATTTAATTTTAATATTTATTGTTTTACATGTAGATAATTACATATTATTTCAAGTTCAATTATTTTTTATTACAGGGAGCCGAGTGGCTCAGTTGTACAGCCCTGAGTTGCCATGCTTGGTTCAAATCTAGCTCAAGGCAGGGCTTTTATTTAGTCTGTTTGCTGCCGGAGATGGACCATACAGGATCTAGGACCCTCCTGGGACTCACCCAGCCTCTAAAGGTGAGTACCTAAAGTAATAGGGAAAATCTGGCGGTCTAGGACAAATCACCTCCGTGCACAACAGTTGTCCATGAAACCGTACAGTCTCTACCAAGTACTGAATCCCAGAACCTTCATGGGTTGAAGTGGTACATGTTATTTTTATTTCATTTTTGTTGTCCATTTCAATGGATTGTAAAGTGAATGAGGTTTTAAAATAGCATTGTTTAGCATGTATACTTTTCTAAACAAACAAAAAATTCGACGTTTCCCTGGCCATATTACAAGCTTCTTCAAGCTTCTTCAATGTGAGCCTGACTGACTCAGGGGCTGAACTGTATTCTGGATTTCTGAATCAAAATATTAGTTTGATTTTCACATTTACTGGCACTCCGAAAAATAACTGTATACATTTTCAAGTAGTTTTTTTATTAATCAAATCATACGTTGGATTGTACTAGATAAAACAAAATATCAATAATTTATTTAGTAAATAGTTAACATTATTTATTTCTTGTCTTTGTAGTTAGATTTTATTTTCATTTTTAATATTATTATAATCGTTAGTTCAAAAATGCTTAGATCATTTGTACTTCCAATCATTTCAATATTCATTCAAATAAAATATTTTAGGGGAAACTAAAAGTTTACCCACTTATTGACGATTTAAATTATTATTAGTCTCATTTGCACAATTATTAAACCTTTTTTTAGATAAATATAATTAATCTTATATGAATGGAATTTACAAACTAAAGGAAATTACAACAAATTATATAGCTCATGCACAGGCTGCTAGATGTCCCCAGTCTCGAGCATGTTGTTGACGCAAAGCCACAAGTTTATTTTCTACAAAAAGTCCTTAAACGCGAAAGAAAGAAAGAAGTCCTTAAAGAAAATTTCACTTAAAAAAAAATTTAGACTATAAGAAAAATGTATTAATCTTGTTTTCCTCGCTCTGTTGCTAGGCAATACCTTTAATATTCCATCTCTAATTAAAATTTAAAACACACCAATAATATGATCTTGATACAATTAGTTCTCAACACAGATAGACATGACGAGCTTACAGAAAATATCAGAATGAACTTATGCACACTTAGGCTACTAAATTTCTTTGTAAAATTGATATGGGTAAAAGGTCACTCTGGTATTGAGGACAATGAGATAGCGGATAAATTAGCAAAAGAGGCAGCATAAAGTGATTTGTCTCCATCTTTTCAAAAAACACCAATTTCATTCATAAAATTAAAAATTAGGGAAGAATCGATTATGAGGTGGAATGAATGTTGGACTGTTTGATGAAAAAAAATCTTCTAGTTTCCATAGGGTTATTCAAAAACTGACAAACAATAACTACAAATTAATAAAATCCACTTACTACAAACTAACTCCGGTTTTAACTGATCATGGACATACCAAATCATACTTACACAGATTTGGCATAATCAATGACAATACTTGCTCAATAGACAAAGAAGAACAGACATTTAAACACATAATATATGACTGCCAAATGTATGAAGCACAAAGGTCGAAGTTAATTATCTCCACAATATTAAGAGGGAAAGTTTGGCCAGTTGCTGAACATGATCTATACCTTACATTTCGCCCCGAATTCACTAAATTTATTTACAGTATATATTTCGAAAAGTTGACTTCTAATTTAGAATAATCATACAATGTAAAACAGATAATCATTATATACATAATGTAATGTTAATTTTGTTAATTTGTAACAGTATATAAGTAACAATTTTTATGTATATAAGTTAGAATTATCACAATTGTTGTTAATCCTTATTGTAAAAATGAATTTAAAAGGCACATAGTATACTTAAGTATGGAATGTGCCAATAAATAAACGGTCCTTTCAAAGGGTTACTTTAGAAGAAAAAAAGGGAAAAAAAAACACTGTTTAATTAATTTTATACATTACATTGAAAATATATTTATGGCAATAACATTAAATGTTGGTTGCATAAAAAAACAACATTTAGTGCCAAGATAAAAAAAAAATATGAAACTATTATATTTCTTATTTTAGGATAAAATAACCACAGCATATTTGTTTTATTTAAAAAGAATTATGTTTTCATCGGAATCTCTCTACTCTTTTAATTTTTTAAAATAAATATATCGAATGTATAGATAAATACATTGCACCATGTTAAGTACACGATGATAAGAAATACATCATTATGTATTCTGGAAGAGAGTCATTAGGAGTGCTAAATTGAGAGGCTCAAAGTGTTAGAAACTAGTGTCTGCTATTAACATAGCAATTGATTAAGAGCTTGCTAACTGGATTTAGGAAGGCCCTATTTAGCACAAGCAATGGCACCCTCCAGCCTGGCTAAGGTTTCTCGACAACTACTTCATCAATATTCTTCCCTCAATTATTGAAGCACAATATTGAATAAATAATCGTTTGTTATGCTAATAATAACAATAGAAATAGCAAGTATAAAGAATAACTTATATTATCATTAATTTTAATTCTTATCTAATATACCGGACTCAATTTCTATGTAAATTTCATCTTCGAAAAAAACCAGCTTTCAGTCAATTTATTTTATTATTTCATAAACAAGACGTTTCGGCAAATTTAATGCCATTTTCAATATTAAAATACATCAACATACTAAAAATTAAGTTTAAAAAAAGTTATAAGTCAAAAATTCTGCAAAAAAAAAAACAAACAACAATCATAAATACGTTATACAATCCAAAAAAACTTGTCCCAAAACAGTTAGCAAAACCAAGCATAGATACCTAGATAAAGAAATATTTAAAAATTATTTTTTTTCTCATTTTCCTGGGAATTCACTATCCTCCCATGGTCAATTGTCCACTACTGGCTTCAACTTTGATATCTAAGGTAATGTGAGTTATTATGATTATATTATTTGTACCTTACTGCTATTTAAAAATCTTTATGTATTAAATTATTTTTATTTTTTATATTTTATTTTTTCTTTTAAAAACCAACAACAAAATTCAAAATACATAATTATTAAATTAATTTATTTTAGATTTAAATAGTTTAATCACAATATGAAAATTTACAAATATTATATGGAAACAGTCAAAAGATATATGAAAATATATTGGTAGGTTATTGGCTCAGGTTATAAGTGTTCATTACTGGCCTTGCTTTGAAGTTAAAAATCCTATTATATATTATTGCTTTTTTAATTTGAAAACGACGGATGAATACAGTTTGCTTATTTCTCCAGCCTCTTTTCTGTCATTTACTATGCTATTTATATTGTCATTTATGTAAAGTGCCTCTAAATATCTTCTCTTTACTGTGTTTTTCTCTCTATGCAATATCTTTGGCTTATCAAAATTAAAAGTATGAAAAAATTTTTTACAATGAGTTGATAGTGCTGTATTAGTTTTAGAGGTGGGTTTTAGACTATTTTTGTGATGGTAAATTCTGTTTTTAAGGTGAGTACTAGTGTGGCCTATATAATGCTTGTCACAGTTATTACAACTGTGGTCATATATCACATTTTTGTTATCCAATAGGGGTATTTTATCTTTTTGGCTCTCTATTATGTAACTAGAAATCCAATCAAAAACATAATAGAGAGCCAAAAAGATAAAATACCCCTATTGGATAACAAAAATGTGGTATATGACCACAGTTGTAATAACTGTGACAAGCATTATATAGGCCACACTAGTATTCACCTTAAAAACAGAATTTACCATCACAAAAATAGTCTAAAACCCACCTCTAAAACTAATACAGCACTATCAACTCATTGTAAAAAAGATATATATATATATATATATATATATATATATATATATATATATATATATATATGAACCACACATTTTTTCCATTATTTAGAAATTTTTCCATTATTCTGAAGGCTTCTTTTGCTTTTTGAAGTACTTGAGATTCTTTGTTATGTTCAAGAATCTTAAATGATACCAATCTTTCCTCCGTGATTATAGCATTAGTCCAAACTACATCAGCCTTATAGATGCTGCTCATAAACTTCTTGATATTTCCGAACTTTTTCAGTTACAATTTTCTGCACATTATTATCGGCAGGAACTCCTATTTCAATGAATTGAGCTTTCTTTACTACCTTATCAATAAGTAATGGATCACACCTATTACATGGAAGATGATAAGAGTTTTAATGAAATGATTCATCCTGACGAAATTGGTATCTGACTATTTCAACTGTTACATACTTGTTTATTATTATAATACCAAACTAAATTTGTTTTTAAAAGCCTTTGAATTACTTTCCTGATTTCATGTTCAAAGATTTCTTTGAAATCTTTCTGGAACTTCAGAATCTATGTGACAACAAGTCATCTGTTGGACTCAATTTTCTTAATCTGCTTGATAACTTCACCGTTTGGAAGTTTTTTAAAAGTTATAATTTCAAATCCAACGGTAGTGCAGGTAGATAACTTAAACCTCCAGATTGCCCCCCCCCCCCCAACAAAGTTAGCCATTTTATTGAGGCTGGGTGACCCTCAGGATGGTTTGAACGTCTCACAGGGTCCAAGTAGGCTGTGAACTGCCCAAAAAATTGCCTCAGGAGTTTACGGACCGTGGACCTTCTTCACAGCGAATCAGCGCTCTAATCACTGATCTATGAAACTAATATATATTAAAGTTATATTTTATTAAATACTTGGCCAAATAAATGGATGCACACTTATTTCAATCGACTAATCGATTCCTAATTCAATTTAGGCGAGGTATCGACTATCGAAATGGGAACGGTTTGGAGAACGGATATTTCTGGTTTATGATGTTGGAGGGAGTGGGGGCTAATAGCCAATCAGCGCCGCCAATCCTGGGACAATTTCCTGCTACACTTTTAGCCATTCATCAGCGAGTGTCGTCTCGGGTCTGTCGCTCTTCCTTCCCTTCCATTAAAAGCTTCTTTAATAATTTTGGGATTTTTAACCGAGTTAAGATCCTTAAAAAATACTTTTAAAAAATGGTTATTACTGTATCATTAACAGTATAATTATCGATTTATCTGAGGTGGATTGGGGTCCAGGCCCTCATCGTTATCCCGCTCCCATTTATTACAGTTTTCTTTATTACTTATTATTATGATTTTTTTATTACTATTGGTAGATTTCAACTAAAGTTTTACGATAGACTAATTTTAAAGAGGATTATTCTTTCTTCGGTGTTTGGATCTTATTTAATATTTTCTTATTAATTATTATTTTACATAGGACAGATATCTCAGGAATAAAACGGGAAATCATCCACTCAAAAAAAAAAACCAAGTACGAGGTACTTCATTTGGTGTTAGGGTTGAGAAGTGTTACATAGAAATAAGAATTGTTAGAAATCAGAAATTAGAAGACAAAATAATCGTAAGACATTACTTCAAAAGAAGTATCTCGTATTAGACACTGATAGAAGTTTAACGCTTTATCTGCTAAAGACGATGTATGCCGGCGCAAGAGAAAGTGCCCTCAGTGCTAAAGACGATATATGCCGTCTCACTGCTCTTCTATCCGTTTTCTAAAGCCGAGTGTAGACGACGCTACCTTGCTTCATTCTTCTGGTTATTATTAAACAATAAGTTTTAGTATTAAAAACAAAAGTTTTAACTCCGCCAGTGTCGGTCCGTAGCCTAAATCAAAAAGTAGGATGGAAACAATGAAATACGTTAGCAGATAGTAGTAAAGGTGCGTAATGAAGGATGTAATGCAGTAAAAAGTATGTAGCAGAGGCCGGTAGGCGGGTAGCCGGCCCACTTAGACGTAAAGATATTCACTCGCAGCTGTTAAAGGTTTAAATTTAATTATTTCTGTGTTTAACAGCAGGCCAATCCATCTGAATCATTATCGCTCATGTCTTAATGTATATATAAATTGGTATTCAGAAACAATATATACTTATGAATACAATATTGACGGTTTAATTCAGATTTTCCTTCTGGAAAAGGATCAAATCTAAAAATTGAATGAATCCTAAATAAAAAATTTGTATCATCAAATTTTACTCATGAAATTCCTAAGTAAATGAATACGATGAATGGCCTCTTAAATAACAAAAACATAACATCCAGAAAACGCCAAATATTTATTAAGAATAAATAAATAAAAGTATTGCCCAATAAAATTAATAAATCATTTTTATTATTTTTAAACATAGCCAAAGTTTGTGCAAAGTGACAGAGGTGGCAGTACCTGTGCTTATTGGGGTTATTCACAGTTAGCAGCGTCTCTTGGAAGAACACACACCAAGTTTCAGGCGGTCAGTTTATTTGTGTTTAGGTTCGAAGAGAATTTTAGTGATTTACAAAAAAAAAAAAAGGCCGAAAATGAATTTCATGTATTGATCATAAAACAGATAAGTTTAAAAAGAATTACAATGCTTATCTTCCTTACAAGAACCATAAGATGGGGCTGTTAAAGAGAATTTGTAGCAGTGCTTGTAACGTATTTACGAAACAAGTGTGCGATAGAATCAGGGAATTGTTTGGCCAAGAGCTACAAGCAATTTCTCTTTATCCTATCTCCAGGAAGGATCTCTTGTTTGTTCGAAGTCTAAGGACCTTATTTACGCCATCCTATCCTTCCGATATATCTCTCTCTCTTTTTTTTTAAACAATAGCAATGTGTTTTCTTACTTAATGTAAAAACGTATAATGTTTACAATGTTACATTACAATAAGAAAAATTATTACTATAAAAAAAACACGAGTGTTTGGTAGATAAAGTAATATATAGGATAAAATAGGGAATATGTAAAGATACAGTTCAGTACCTGGTAGAAACTGTAGTGTTTCTAAGCCAATGGCTTTGTAGGGAGGTAGTTTGCCCTATATTATAGTCAACCACAAGTTTGATATGCCAGTTTCTCTTAATTATGAGTACCTTACTTCATAGAGGTTAGGTGGGCCCCGAATGGTCTCTAAATCTCACAGGCTGTTAAAAGATGAAATAATTCATCTACCACGCCCGTATTAGACCCAAGGCATCCAGCTTAGCATCTCAGCTATCCCATCACTGAGCTACTCCCTTTGCTACAAACCAAATTCACGGTATTGAGCATTGGCTCTTCTAGGTTTTTATAACCTTAACTTCCTCTTTAATAAGGGATCTTTTTCTACAATTCTTAAATGTTCAACTAGAAATGCTTAGTTTTTCTTTCGGGAAATACGTAGTTCAAGGAGCACACTTGCTAGAAATTAACTATTTCGTTATTTTTGTTTTCTGAAGATTTGATTTGTTCATTGTTATTGTAAACATGTAAATTGTAAATACCTTTTTAAAATTCAAATGAATTAGTTGTTTTTTCTCATCTTTATGTTATAATCTCATAATATATAATCCTGCAAATTTCAAATAGTAGGTTGGTAAATTAATTAAATTAAATTAGTTTAAATTATTTATTGAATAGATTTGGAAAAAGGAAGCAGCTATCGATAGCATTCTATAGCTTTCAACCGATAGTATCGGCCTATCGATAGTGCTAACTATCGACTATCGTCTAACCCTACTCAGCGCGATAACACTGAGCTACATCGATTACTAAAAAACCAAACATGTTAATAAAATGAAAATATGTCAAAATTAGTTGTTTTTTTCATAATGATGTTGAGAATTAAGGCTGAGTATATTTTTTTAAGCTTAGTCTAATATTTTAACAAAAAGTGTGTGGACAAGAGAAGATACTCGCTGTAGAAGCGAGAAGCTAAAGCGATGTTTGATTGTCGGGAACTGACTAGGGGGAAAAGTAACATCTGTTTCCGGCAAACTCCTAACGACTTTATTCTCATTCCAAGCAGCCTAACTTAGATTACACCTTGCCATATTTACACCTGAAGTTATATCTCACTTCTTCTGATGCTTCAAGAAAATAAAGTTACCCTAAACTGTTTAATTACATGATAAATTATGTTCTTCATAAATTTATTGTGATTAAAAGCACAGTATAGCGTCGATTATCCGGACTTTCAATTAACCAAACTGGCTTCGCGGAAAACGAAACAATGAATGTTCAACATTGCTATTTTCAGAAAATAAGTTGGAAAAGTATTTTCTCAAATATTTTTTTTTCTTAGAATTATAATTTAATTCTTACTACTATACTCGCCTAAGTAAGTAATTTACATGAGTTTGTAATAATTAATTAAATCGTGTTCTATTTTTCTATATTTAAACTAAATTTTCAATTAATATAGAAGAACAAAACCTCAAAAGAGTAATAAAATACTTGTTTAGACATTAGTGAAAAAATCTAATCCAATAGCTTTTCTTCTTCATTTGCAATAATTACCTGGTCATCCGCAAATCGTAATTTGTACAGGCATTCATTATCTATGCTTATCCCAATATCATTACACTTTCTTTTACATAGGCTAAGGATACTTTCAACATATAAATTAAACAGTAAAGGGGAGAAGCACATCTTAGCCTTTAAAAATGCAGCACGATACAAGCCAGAGGAAACATCCCACCCACCACCTCCAAGCCACAAAGGCAACCACTGAATTTTGACAGTTTTTTGTCTCCTGGTTTTAGTTTAGAGACTTAACGCTTTTTGGGGTTTTTTCCACCAAGGAATTTCTTAATAAATTTTAAAAATATTATCAATATAATTTTTAATGAAATAAAGTTACGTTTCGAAATAATTTAATAATTATATATATATATATATATTATATATATATATATATATATATATATATATATATATATATATATCGCCCTAAAACTGAACATCAATTATGCGCCTCTGCGTGGAGTCCCAGGAGCCGGCGGACAGGCGAGAGAAGTTGGGTCCCTCTGTCGCAAATGCGGCAGAGAGTCAGAAACACCAGCCCATGTGCTGGGAAAATGCCCCAACAACTCCCTCCTCATAATACGCCGACACCACAGGGTCAAACACGAATTAATGAGGCTCCTAAAGGAAAAAGACTTCGCCTGCTTTGACCAGGTCTATTGTATCACAAGATATGCAGATATTGTCGCATTTCCGAAGACCGGAAAGGTAGCCTGGGTGTTGGATCCGACGGTGAGATTTGAAAATAATGACCTTGACCAGGCGGGTGGAGTGGAAAGGGAAAAGAAGGAAATATATGACAAATGCATCCCTTTCCTGAAGGAGAAATTCCGCGAGACCTTCGGAGAGAGAGAGAGTTCACCATGAGAGGCCTCTGGTTTGGGTCTCGCGGAACGATTCCGAAAAGAACATGGAGCTTCCTCGATGACCTGGGTGTCAATGGCAGGGATGTGGCGGTGCTCCCCGAGAATATTATTCTTGACTCCCTGTGGATAATTCACCATCATATATATAGTAGCTGATACCATACACGCTGTTTTTTTTTGTTTTTGTTTTTTTAAATTTGTTTATCTTTATAAATTGTACGTTTATCTGGTTTGTATTTTCCTTATTTTCTTGTATATGAAAAAAAAGAAGTAAAAAGTATAAAACAATTAAGAATTGTACTGTAGTTTTTAAGTATGCATTTTAAACAAACAAATTTGAATATACATTATGTCCGATTGGATTGATCAGTATGCTGTGTATTAAGGCAATCCAATATAATTGGACAGCACTGCTGAAAATAAAGCATTTCTCTCTATGAATTCTATTTCTCACTATTTATATTTATAAATATAACAATTATTTATCTGTTAGATACTAAAGATTCTTCATAACTTGAAGTGGTATATTTTTCTTTATGCGATTGCAATTATTTTGAATGAATCAGAATAAAATTATTATCTGATAAAAAAATATTTTAAATAACAATATTTAAAAACATAATCGATGTTGTTTACAATAAAAACCTGCGACGGAAAAGCTTCTATTAAAATCCTCAATTGCTGATCCGGCTTTAGCAAAATTATAATTTTCTTTTAAGATGGGGTCTTCTCTCTTCAATTTTTTTTAAAGGATATTTTTTTTTCTAATTGGGTCATAATTGCTTTGAAAGCCTTTTTTCTTAATAATGAGAAAGGGTCCAAGGAATTAACTTCTCGTATTTTAACGAATCTGGAATAAAACCGATTTACCTGTTATCGCATTTATTTATTATTCTTAAGCAGCAGGTTTAAAAGTATTTATACTTTTAACTGATGCCTGGGAACACTAGAAGGAGATTAAAAAGAACGTGGATAAGGGAGTCATAAGAATATTGGATGAAGCCACGATTACCGCTGGCTACTGTTCTCCTTCATGCCCCCAATGTAATTTTGTTGTTTTAACTAACAGGAAATCTGTTGATTCTCATTTTGTACTTGACAGGTGTAAATATATAAAGAAAAAAGAATCTACTCTTCGCGTTGAAATGCTGACAGAAGTTAGCAACGCTTTTTATATAAATAAAATTATCTGCTTTCAACATTCAATAACTTCATCAACAATTGAATGAAATAAAATAAAGGCATATAAAATATGAAAAAGGGAATTGGACAATAGCCCTGTTTAAAAAAAGCAGTTATCTCTACTACACACCAGTGAGCCTCTGAGCAATTCGTCGGAGAATCGGAACCGTCAAACAGAATTATCTGTGAGCTGGAATATCGAACGCTCTGTCGCGAATATTTTACATTGGAGCGATGTGTTCCAACTCGCTTCATCGGGTCTCAGATAGCATCGCTTATCGCTAATGGACCGTCCAATGGTTTTTCGATAAAAAAAAATCGATTAAATTCATATTTCCTACTTTTTTCGCGGCGATTAATCGGAATCATATAATTTTTAATCGATACTTCGATGAGTCGATTCGCCTCTAAAGCACCATCAATACTAATGTAACATCTATTCAGGTTCAGTATTGATGGTAGTAAAGTTCGTGACATAGTATAAGATAGTTTTTGGAGTCTATTTTTACATTTGCAATAACCAAGAAAAATAAATGATTTAATCATTAACTTTATTGTGGGATAACAGCAATTGATTTTGACCTAATTGGTGGTTATTTTATTTTATTTTTTTTATAAACTGTATTATAATATTACAACAAGCAATTGGCAGGAATATTACATAATGATTAAAGACAAGTAGAGAAACTACTCAGTGATAGTACTCAAATAAAAAGTTCAGCTCACGAGGCAATCTTCTTTTCAGACGCCGAATGATAATCGGTAATTGAAAAGGTTTGAAACTAGTGGGAATGAAGTTTGGGACATTGCGGTCATTATGGATGACTTTATTCTTAGCAAAGTAAGAATTGAGGATTTAACGAAGGATTTTTGATTCTAAGGATTGAATTCGATGGCTTAGTGGAGCCCCAAAGTTCAAATAGGCCTTATGACAGTCATGTATATGAGTATTTTGTTGTTAATTGGTACCTCAAAGCGATTGTCTAGTAAGTGTTGATATTAGCTTCGTTTATACATATATTTATATATATATATATATATATATATATATATATATATATATATATATATATATATATTAATCGTTAACCATATATTTTCCTACAGACCCATTGATTTTCCTCTAAACTGGTAATAGTTACTGAAATACTTAACACGTAACATAACAGTAATTATTACACTGTTCCAATTTTTTTGGCAATCCATACACTTTTTATGTTACTTGGTGCTACTCCATCAATGTACAAATACCTATGAATTTAGAAAAATCAGCATTTATATTTGTTCAGTTTACAAAACACTTCTAGTTCTTAATTGTTTGGAGAAAATGTGTTTTAGCAAACGATCCCATAAATATCGCCTCCGTCACAGCCAGTAATTCATGAAGAGCTTCTTCCATTCCTGAAGCACCACTTTATTAAGAAAAGAAAAGACCTCTTTATTTGAAGTGTGTGATACTTACTTAGCTTTCGCCCAATTATTTGCTGGTGAAGTCCCAATTTCGACGGCCCTTTTGATCTTTTAAATAAGGTTTTGTTTGTTATCTGAGAAAAATCATATATTATTCCAGTTTTAGTAATTTTTAATTATTTTACTAAAATAGAGCCAAAAACTCAAAAAGAAACACTATTATTTATTATAATGCAATTGGGAAAAACCACAATGCAAAGCCTTATGTTTCAAAAATACACCCACTTACCAGTCGACGTTTCGCCTATTCAGGCATTATCAAGACACCAAAAACAAAAAGGGGATTATGTGAATCACATCTCGAAGAAAAAGGTGCAATACATCCCAACGATCAACAGCCCAAACAGGCTCCAAACATGAGACAGCACCCCACCACCAAGACGTTCAACATACAACTGCTACTTGGGCTGTTGATCGTTGGGATGTATTGCACCTTTTTCTTCCAGATGTGATTCACATAACCCCCTTTTTGTTTTTGGTGTCTTGACAATGCCTGAATAGGCGAAACGTCGACGGGTAAGTTGGTGTATTTTTGAAACATAAGGCTTTGCATTGTGGTTTTTCCCTATTGCATTATAATTTAATTATTTTATAAAACTTCTCCTTTAAGTGGCAAGATAAATGACCTGCTTCTGATCAGGATGTTCCATCTTCTTCAGTCCTCTGTATGTAAAACACTATTCTCAGGTTGTTGAAATCACCTAGAACGTTGGCTTTCTACCTGCACTTTGGTATTCCTCCTTACTTAATCAGAGCAGTTTTTGTACAATTTTCTATTAGTTCTTCCCTCACTATCTATATTTTCTTTTTTTACACATTCTTAGCCAATTACAGGGCAGGGAAGGAAATCATACAGCACTGTTATAAATATTAAAGGCTTGGGATACGTGTGGTCGCTACCAAACTCCTTCGGATGCTAACCAAACTAACCCTCAATACAGAGCATCTCAGCAGGGCCAAGGCATCGAATTTTCCTATATATATTATGTAAATGCATAACCAAAAATATTCTTTTCTTGACTTTTCTAGATAATATATAACAGTAGTTCTCGAGTTCCAGTCAGTTCATTTAATTTCTTTTGGCGACGATTCGAGACTATGTTGGTTACTTCGCCAAAATAAGTTTAAATAACTGACTGAATTTCGAGAATATTTTATATATTTTTAATTAATATATTTTTTAACATTTCCTATAGATAACAGACTTGTTTAGTAGAATTGCAGAGTTAACACGATCGATAAAACAGAGAGAAAAATATGAAAGTAAGTTTAATAACAAAAAAAAAAGACCTAGCCTATAGCGGCGAGGAGGAGGGGGGCAAAATGGGAAGAGGCCGCTAAACAAGGCACTAATGCCTAAACTTAATTCTGCCGCTATTTGCCCCCCCCCTGCCCTCCCCCCTGTCTCTCCTTTAATCTTCAATAAAAATCTATGTCTCCTACTTCCTCTATTAGCGGTTAAAACCAACAATATTTATGTTGATAGTATAAAATAAAGATAGTTGGCTTTAAAACGAGAACGAAATAAGTCACGAATGAAATTGTTATACATATTTTAAAAATAAATACTCCCCCCCCCCTGGAGTTGAATAGCCCCCAAAGGCAAAACACGGAGGGGACATTTCCCTTCCACGAGTTGACAATTTCTCAAACAAGGCAACACCTCTCTGCTTCTGACAAATCTTTCTCGAGATGTTTTCACATTTTTCTCTTTTCAGCTTTCATTATTCAAGTCTACGAGGACTCTCCGTGTATTTCGCACTGAATAAGAGATATTCACTTAAAAGATAATGGTTAATTTTCCTTTATAAAAAATAAATACATACCAAGTAGTAAATTAATTTTTATAAATAAATTAATTACAATTTAAAGAAAACATATTTTCCCTATTCAAAAGATGATAGCAAAATAGAAATAAATACAGTTGAATAGATTTTTAGAGAGATATTATTATTTATTTTGTATTTATTGGGTCTCCTTGGGCTCTGGAATGTGTTTAACCCTTGAAAAATGGAGATCAAAGTTGTGATAACATAAGAGTTGAACACCGTTGAATTATATATAAAACGTGTACGACTACACCTCAAGAAGTGTCTTGTGTTCAATACGTAATGGAGACTTCTGCGGTTTAACAGGAAGGTTATCAAGTTAAAACCAAACTATATTATTTACAAATTTACAACGGGATTATATCTCCCAACTGAATGTAAACAGAACGCCTATTCCATGGACAACGTAGAATAAATATTTGGGACTTAATATGGACAAAAGGTAAACTTTTAATTTCCACACTTTATGTATGTATGTATGTATATAAGTTAATAAGAATGTATAGTTACAACTTTTGTTTATTTTTTTCTCTCTGTGTTGGAAGTTTTTTTATACATTTTTTCTTTCATCGGTAATCATGATTCTGCACAGATACATTTAAATTTGTAAAATTTTTAATTTGAGGCTGGTCTATTTGTTACAGCATGTAATGTTGTTAGTTGTAGCTTATACAAGAAATGAATAAATAAAAAACCAGGAAGGTTATACACAAAACAGCAGAGTTCGAATACAGCTGAAAGATTAAATAATTTCTCTAACACAGTCGGTTTCGAACCTGTAACCTTGAGCATTCAACTCTACAAACCAAGCTACCGTTATATATATATATATATATATATATATATATATATATATATATATATATATATATATATATAATTTTTATCTGGGAGTGGAGTGGATCGGTACATTATACGGTTCAGAATACACAGGTCCTAAGGTCCTGAGGTTTAGAATACACCATTGCCAGATAAATTATTTGATCTCTTAACCACCAAACGGATTCTTCTGGGGCTCATCCAGTCCATATAAAGTGGCCTTCCTAAATCAGAAGGAAAACCGGACGGTACAGTGACAAATCTACAATATCTGACAAATCTACCATGCATTGAGCGCCTGCTCCTTCGTAAGTTTTTATTTTGTACAGTTTTTTTTTTTATTTCTTTTTACATGTTATTTGCTAAATTAGTTATGCATATATTTTTATTTTTATTTTATTTGAATATAATAATATAGTTGGTTATAAATTTACATTATTTAAAGCAAGAAACGAACCCAGGGCCCTGCTTTTAAATATTCTGTATTGAGGGTTAGTATGGTTAGCATCCGAAGGAGTTTGGTAGCGACCGCACGTATCCCAAGCCTTTAATATTTGTAACAGTGCTCTATGATTTCCTTCCCTGCGGTGTCACAGCGGCTATCTGCTAAGTTTTTTCCTCAAAAAGTTGGTCTCTAAGTTTGTCATGTTGAAGAAAAAGTGTAAAAACATAAATAAAAAAACCTCAGCAACAAAATCAGTTATTATTTTACTGGTCCTATTCATAATCAGCTAACAATGCTACACTTTCAAAAATTCCTGATATACTACATGTATATATTTTATTTCTAGGAGAAATTTGATAGAGTTATATAGGAGCCAGAGGTACGTAACTGGAATTTTTGTGTATTTAAGAAAAGACATAAAAACATATAGAAAACTCCTGTCAATAAAATCATTAATTTTACTATCGGTTAAAGGATTAAAAACCAGCTTACTACCATTATTTCAAGGCTCCGACTGAATCCAATTAATAAAATAAAAAATATTGTTGAGAGAAAGATAAAACTAAATCACAAATAGGGGGGAACTTTTGCCATATCGTAGAAAAAATATAAAAAAATATTTTAAACAGTTTGACAATAAGAGCTGTAATTTAAATGCCAATCAGAGTATTTAAAATACGTTTTGTTTTTAGGGGATGGAAACAGTTGGTGGGAGGTTCAATCAAAAAACACCAAATAAGTCTTGACTTATTTGGTGTTTTATTTGACTACCCAACTATCTCCATCCTCCATTATATCATCCAGTCAACTATTTTCCTCTAAAACGTTTTTTATTTTTATTTGATTTTCTATAACGTCGCCTCGGCTGCCATTAGCGACGACTGCTCTTTTTAAATTTCTTGAATTAACTTCGTGTGTTTTAAGTACATCAGGGTCCTCTGTAGTTTATTGTTATCTTTGAATAAAGTAAAAAAATAAGCTTGTTGCTATTTTTCTGAATTTTGACTGAGTTCCGAAATATTGAAGAAAAATTATTGAAATCAAATTAAAAACTCCTAACAATAAAAGCTAGTATTTAAATATCAATTAGTGTATTTAATACCAGCTTATTAAGTCGCATGTTTGAAAATTCAGGATTACATGCATCAATAGAATCCAAAAGAATGTTGAAAGAAAAAATAAACTAACCTGCACAGGCACGTAACTTTATTTTTTCTTCAGAAGTTCTTTTTTTTTATATGAAGAAAAATTATTTTTAGAAGTCTATGAAACTAATAAATAAAACCATCTTAATTTGTCATATTTTTAAAAAAATCTAGCTGAGGCCTATAAACAAATTCTACAAGAAAATTGAGAGAAAGTTTCACAAAAAAACGTACTGGAGTTTTTTGTTTCGAATTTTTTAAGGATTGTTTTAGTTATATTTTAAGCTGAGGATAACTTTTTGATTTATTGTTTAATAAACATTTTTCAAGAACGTCATATTGTAAGCACGTAAGTTTTTTTACTTTTTTTAAAAATCCCATTTTAATTTTTTTTTATTGTTTTTTGTTTTATAGAGGATGCTCACATACAGTATTTATACTAGAAAAATCACTTTATTTTTTATTTTTTATGGCATATATAAATGGTATTCTTACCTGCGAAATGAGAAACACTGGTCAGAACCTCCAACATCTTGGCCTTCAACCTATCCTCCGGACTGATGAGAAAAATCTGACGTCCAACATGGCTGGCGTTTCCATCGTTGAATATGGTCTATGAAGAAACACTATGGTTTTTCTCTCAATCTTTTTCTTTTCTAAATAAGATTTTTTTCTTAATAAATGAAGTTCTATGCTATTTATTTTAATTGTCAACAGCTTGTTTCTTCGTTTATTTATATTATATTTTTTACTTAATTACTTAAATGTGAAACATTTCGTGGGCGAAATTACGAGCATATTTTTAATTTTTTTTTTATAGTAGTCGTCATTTAGTTGGAAGATTTAAATAATGGATTAGTTTAATATTTATGTAAGAATATATTTTTGAATGTAGCACTCCCACTGTTGCTTTCTCCGAATAGTTATATCAGCATAAAGTGACGTTAAATGAAAAAGATTAATATGATGAGGGCGAATCCTGAAAGACTAAACCATACATTTTTTCTGTGAATCCATTGTCACTAAAATTCAACAGGGTATTTCAAACAACTTAAAGATGATATGGACCAAGTTGGGCTAACAGACCAAGATTTTTTTGACAGAGATGAATACAAAAGGATGCTCAAGGGAATAAAGGTTCTTGTGGGAAAAAAAGCGCCCCAAAAAGGGTCTTGCGTGGTCTGAAAAGAGAAAACTTAGGCACGCAAAGCTCGTGTAGGACATATTGGAAAAGAGGAAACAGATAAAAAAAAGAAGCATAAGAGTTATGGTATTCGCGTGGTCTCTAAGGCCTTTTCGTTACCAAAAGAAAATAATATTAAATAAATAGTGATTATTGTACCATATTTTAAGTGTGTAAACGTGTTCAAAGTGATTTCGTAGAAGATTAAGACAGTTTCAACATATTTCTATAACAGCAGAAGTGTCAGAACAGCACTGGATATGTCTTATTTTATCACAATATTTAATTATCCATCTTCGTAAGGAATTAATAGCATTGACTTTTTGTTTATTGTCATCATTAAACATAAAGTTATGTCTTGAGGTCCTATATTCAAATTTTCAGTTTTGCTACATAACCCTGAAACACACTCTATTTCGTATTTCAAAAAAGAAAAAAAATACGGATACCAAATAAACTGGCAAATAATCATTAATAGAAAACGAAAAAGAAGTTTTATAAAAGATTTCTAACATTATGAGCCTAATCTAAAACCTAAAAGTGATGCTTCTATGCTTCCATATGCTGCCTGAGATGCCACCCACCATTATCTTTAACTACAGGAGGAGATTACACGAAAGTAAATGGCTCATGTAGAGCTCGTCTAAGCCACGTGTCAGGCCAACTAACGAAGTAATTCCAAGTTATTCGCGAGGAGCCAACCCATTAAGGTAAAGATGGTAGTCCAAAAAGTTTCAAGTTTCGGGGCAACACCTGCTTCCACCATCTTCAGGCTAATTAGTAGGCGAGGCTCTAACCTGCTCTTGTAAGCGGAGACCAGCTGGTCTCTTAAGTAGACAGATATCAACATTAAGATCGCACATTACTCCACGCACAAGACAAACATATATTGTACATATTATACATTATAATTAGTAAAAGTATTATTTTAAACGTTAATATATTTTATCATTTCATAGTATATGTCAGTTTTCAAAGTAAGAGTGGTTATTTTGTAAAACAGCTTTATGAAATAGAAACTTTTAACCTCATTTTCTATACACTAACCCAAAGTGTTATCAAATTTCCAATCCCTGAACTGAAAAACCAGAGTTTTGTGATGAAATAGTCTGAAAAAACGTTTTTGATTTGAAAATAATTAAGAATAATAGTTAAGGAAGTTGTCCAAACATCAGAACATATTGAAATCTGTTGGAGATAGGTCTGGAAAATAAGGTGGATGTGGGAGGACTTCGTAACACAGATAATTTAGTTTATATCTTTCTGTCTGTCTTGAAACTGTTTTTGGATATGTTTTTATTGCATTATGTCAATATCCCTGCAGTATGGTGTAGATGTAAAGGTTCCACCTATGGCTAAAAAGTAAAAATATTGTAACGACTGAAGAACACCGGACCGCACTGGAAATCGACCATTTTTTGGGTTGGAAAATTTTTCAAACCATCGGCGATTGATCTATTCGTCATAGGACTCTTTCCCGAAGGAGGTGGTAATGCTTCTTACTGTTTTAGTCTTGGTTACAGCTGCCAAGTGTCCACTTTTTATCTGATAAGAAAAAATACACGCAAATCTTATGTTTCAATATCCATATCTGATAGCATACTAAACACTTCCTACAATTATAGTGACAATATATATTAGCATAAAACAAAGGATTATTAACAGCTGAGAACAATCAATAATCATGAACCTAGTCAACAACAGAAGTCCACTAATTCCGTTGGCAACCCATCTTATTATTTAAATATTATTCAGATCAAATGATCTTAATTATCCCAGAGATGATTGTTTGGGCAGCAAACTCAGCATAGTACAACAGAGAAAATGTTTTAAGCATAGTTGAAACTCTACATTATGTAATAAAAAATGACTTAATTCTTTTATTACTTAAAATTGAATATTCAAACTAGAATATTTTAAATGAATTTATCCGTTTAGTGGAGATTCTTTTTCAACGAATTAATCAATCAGGAAATGTTCCGAAACATGCCTACAACTCTTATTGCGTAAGTAGGACATAAATTATTTTCCTCCAACCGCCTCATATGGTCCCAGCTTGCAACCTAGACATAAAGAGCAGTGCCATTTGCCGTCGTAAAGTATGAAATGGGGGAGGGAAGGGGGATATTATTTCATCTTCAGGAAAAGAAAATGGTCTCGGGCATCGGCTCCAGCGGCTATAAAGCATCATATAAGTACCAGTATTCTTCCAACTCCTTCATAAACAAGATGTATTAGGATATTTTGTATCTATTTTATTATTTTATTTTTATTAAACTATAATAAACGAATTAATTTTTATATTAATTGTTATAATTTTAAATATAACAATAACAATAATATTAAATCAAAGACAATTTCATTCTCCTCACTGATCCCATATCCCCGTGCTCTCGCAATTTGCGATGTATATGTGCGATTTGTGATGTAGATGTGCGAGAGCACGGGGATATGGGATCAGTGAAGAGAATGGATTTGTTTGACCGAGGTACGAACCAGGATAGCTCAGATGGTAGAGCACTATGAAGGAATCATGGGAGACCCGGGTTCGAATCCCGGCCCTGGGTTTTTCTGTTCAAAATAAAAATATTTAAGACTATAATAAAAAAATATTGTATTTATATAATAGCAATGTTAAAGGAACAGCAGCTCCATGATAGTTCAGAATATCTCTTTCTCTAGAAAGGTTTAGAAATTATAAAACTATTGGACGAAATTGCTCCCGATATATTCTACTACAAGAATCCTTCGGAATCGGCACTGAATATTAAAATAAATGTAACAAACATATGTACAATTAAATATTTTCTTAAATTGCAAAATTACAGATACGCTACTAGTGTCTAGTGGACTGCACAGTTTGTACAAACTCATTTTGCTTCGTTTCATGTGTATAGTTAATTGTGATCAATATTTAATTTTCTCAAAAATCATCAGTGAATTCCATTGTATAAAAAAATGACAAAAAATGTTTGAAATCCCTACAGAGAGTACTAATTAATTCCTGCTGGTGAATAGTGTTTCAAATCAGTTGATGCCATTCTCATTAGACAATGGCGAATGCATGTCGGCCCTTCAATGGCCTGCCACGCAATCCGTTTAGCTGAGAACAAAGCGAGATTAGGGTCGATTCTCGTCAGGGAACACTCTTCCTCTTTATGTCCCAATAAATTATGAATACTAAACATTTTTAGAATCCTATACAGTCCATAATTAACTAAGCAAATTAATAAATTACTTGCATATATATTATGGATAGGATATTGAAAATTGGTATATTTGAGGCTTGTAAATTAAGTAATGAGACCAATTCCGTAGTGTTCGATCTGGCAAAATTGATGAAGTTAAGGAGTATGCAGGTATCTTATAAGCGTCCAGTAAATGTTTGAGCTTGCTAGAGTTGTTGCGCTGCCCGTAGTGAAGTTTTTATGAGAAATTGTTTTTGTTGCATTCTAGAAATCAGTGACATCGATTTCGTGCATCGACATGTTATCAGGTTCTGCTTCAGTGCAATGGAAAATTTTTACTATGTCTAACTAGGTCAGGCCTATAGGTGCATTGTTTTGTTAAGAGCTCAGGTGTTAAGATAGTTTAAAGTATTTGAGGTTTATTATGGGTAAGAGAAATAAAACCGTTTTCCAGTTGTTGGTTATTCATTAATTTTCACTCTTTAGAGACGTTTCGACACTATGGTGTCATTCTCAATCCTTTCTTCTCCTGCATCTTTTAACTTTAAATAAATAAATTAACAATAATTACAATACTATAAATAATTTAACATAAATGTCCAATGATAACACACTATAAGTATAAATACCTGGAAAGTCATACTTTTAAAAATTCTTAGGAGATCACTAGTCCATGGTCAATGAATAATATTGCATTACAAAACCAAATTTTGATCTTTGAACCATCAGATCCTTTTTCTCATTTCTATGAGTCATTAGACTTTAGTATAAAATAACAAATTATGTTCTAACAGCACATCAACAAAATGATACAAAGTAAAAAATAATTTTTTTTTTAATTTAATTTATTTATTTATTTATTTTATTATATATATAATTTTAAAAAAATAAGAATTTTTAAAAGTATGACTTTCCAGGTATTTATACTTATAGTGTGTTATCATTGGACATTTATGTTAAATTATTTATAGTATTGTAATTATTGTTAATTTATTTATTTAAAGTTAAAATATGCAGGAGAAGAAAGGATTGAGAATGACACCATAGTGTCGAAACGTCTCTAAAGAGTGAAAATTAATGAATAAACAACAACTGGAAAACGGTTTATTTCTCTTACCCTAAATAAATGAAGAATAAATCCAGTTTAAAAAAAGAAAAAAATTATAAGTATTTTTAAGAGTGACAGAATCAATTAAAGACGAACCTCTGATCAGAAAGAACTAATTGTTGGTTAATCGACATATTAACGATCTATGTTCTAGAGAGACTTGAGAAACAGTTGGACTCTTGATCCCTCTGCCCCGAAGATGGCCTAAAACATAGGTCGAAACGTAGGCACAAATGAAATGAAGGCCATCTTATCTAAACTTTATGTAATTCATTGACTGCATCCCCAGACCCTTTTACACTCTTCAATAATAAATTCATTTTTCATCTTGTGACAGTTTTGTTAACTCAAAGAAGATATAAGATGTATACATCAGACTTCTTCTATTGTAGTCTAGCAAGCGTTTCCACAATGTCAAAATGATGCCATATTTCGGAACTTCTTCTTTGACTTCCTCTTGTACCATTGCTAGCGTTGAGGAGCCTTCACAAAATGCAGCCATGCCTCTCAGTCTGCAGCCTGTTGAACTGCCTCATTTCTTGGAGGGTTTCGGAACATGAATATATATTTTTAAACATTGATCAACTCTCAAAGGGGTTTTGGCAACTTTCGACTTTCAATACTGATCTTAGCGACTTTGCTTTCACTGCCAAAGCAAAGCCTTGGATCCTCTCTCTCGTGCCTCACCAGGGGGTCTTGCTACCTGCCTTAGAGACCTAGTTGTTATAACCGTTATTTTTTATTATTCTTAGTCTTCCTTGAAGTAACATATGAGGCTTGAATGTATTTATTATTGAATCGAAAGAATATTATAAAGATCTTTCACCAACGAAAAATCTTTCGACTATGGATTTACAGAACAGCCTAGAAACTATTATACAGACCACTATACACTGTTATAGAGTAAATCGTCTTTGCCTTTTCATCCAACTCTATTTTATAATATTCCTTAATGACACTAAAAAGAAAGGATAATGTTGAGGAAGTTTACAATGCTTACCTCCAACATTTCGTAATTTTCTGGTTATAAATTTATATGAAATTTATATTACAATATAGTCAGCACGCTTCAGATTTCTTCTAATATTATCTTAAAAATGTTTCCACTATGTCATAATTTTGCCATATTTCGGAACTTGGATATTTTGAGCATATTCCACAAGCTTTTCTGTTTTTTTTTATTTCTTTGTTTAATATAAAATGCGGAATTGTTCAGATCTCTTCGACGGAAGAGGGACCAATAGCGTAACCTAACCCGAGCACCTCAACCCAAACCTAAATCAATAACCCGGGATGCTAGGCTGTCACTGCTTCATGAATAAGCATAATTGGTTCTCGTGAATAATTTATTATCACTTGCCGCTCGAGTGACGTTCTCGCGACACCGAATACAACACAGAAACATCATTAATACTCCATCCCTTTCTAATAAGGTTTGTCACCGCTACAACCCCACGGATTTTCATATTAACCATTTATAACGAGACCCAGGCTCACCCTAGCGCTGTTTGCCTACATTGAGGTTGAATTAATGTATAAATATTATTACGAGTCACAGATAGCATGGGATTCACAGACCCGAAATCAAATTGATCATGTGTTGTTACAGACCAGATTAAAGTGAGATCGTATCGTACAGTAGGGTGTGGGTCAAATAATAGATTAGTAATCTAACAACGAAAAAAGACCAGATTTGAAATACGTAATCCTTACAAAAATTTAGTTAGAATGAATTGAAGAATTTGCTTAATCAAAAAATAAAACGCGCTAAAGGTCAATAATAGTTATGAAGCAAAGACCACCTTCGTATACGCTTCTAAAGGCATAATTTGATTATACTGATTTAAGGAGTTCCACGTGTAATTAATTTTTATCATATATAAACCCTGTTCATTAGAAATATAATTAAAAAGTATGTTTACTTCAGTAATCAGACCATTACTCAAATCGAAGATATCCCAGACACCCATACCTGGAACAGATGTTTGGTAATTAGGCAGACATTTCGATGAGAGATCTACCAGTCGGATGGCGGAGATTGTTTAAGACAATTACAGACGAACAGGTGCAACCGAACCGTGATATGTATGCTACAGACGTGACTACAATAGTGCTCCCTGCGGAACGCCTCTAATGTCTTATTTATCTGTCGTACGCTAGTTTGCATTCTCATTCGCTCGGGGTTAGCTTATTTTCAGACCTATACAATATAATACTGAATAATATGCTATGGAATAATAATTAATGTTATTTCAAACAAAAAAAAAAGACAAAATTTTAGTATATTATCAGCTGTACCACCACGACATATAAATTTAGTTGATGGATTGAATTGGTCAGGGGGTGCAGTCAATGATACAAAAAATATTCAAAATTTATTTTTTATTAATCGTGCCAACGTTTCGGCCTACGTTGTAGGCCATCTTCAGGGCGATGAAATAAACAGAAATAGTTATTTTCTATTCTAAAAATCTTAGAATTCTAGTACTGCGCCGTAGAGATATAGAAGTGGACTTCTGAATTGGTTAGGGGGTGCTAAAAAAGTTATTTTTTTATCCAGTCGACCATTTTCCACTCAAATATAAATTTAGTTGTTTGCAATAATATTCTAAATATTCTTCATCCTTCAGGCCATTTTCTGTCAAATTATGTTAATTGAGACTTTGACATGGAAAATATAGAAAACTAGCTTTTGCCAGAGGCTTCGCTATTCGAATTTCGAATTTGGTCTACCACATAAAGTTTCATGACGATCATTTTAAATAAATAATTTTTTTTTTAACTATACGTTACTCGTACATCCAAAATTTCAGATGTCTAACTTCAAAACTGACGGATTCCTTACAATCTTTGAACCCCTAGTATATTAAGGGAAAAACCCTTGGGGATGGAACTATCCAAATTTCTTTCTTAAATTATTCAACCTAATATAACCTATCTGCAAATTTCAAGATGCATATAATAAGTCCCTGATTTTCCTTTAATTATGTACTATAATGGATTCTCCAAAGTACCTAAAAACTGTCTGGGAGGATACGTGCCCACATGCCCCCCCTCCTAAATCCGACCTTACTGTAGCCTATGTGTTATTCTGATCTATAACCTATATTACTGTAATGTTTCATCCAAATCCGTTCAGTAGTTTTTGCGTGAAAGAGAGACAAACATACAAACTTTCGCATTTATAATATTAGTAAGATTTAGTAACTCATAAAAAGGTACATTTACAGGATAAGGATAAAACGGTTTTAACAACTGAAAAAATAGTTACAATTAGAAAATTGTTACAACCGCCGTACATATCTATTCGATTGGTAGGATTAATTACCACTTCTTCTATAAAAAAAAATTAAAAAGGATTTTATTTTTAAGCATAGGACTAATAGATAAAATAATAAGAATTCTCCTTCTATAACCGGAAAAATACATACGAAAAAATAGAATAAAATCTATGCCACAATTACCTTCGAAGAGTCTTGGTTGGTTGGGGAGGGACTGTAACGCTTCTAGAATAACGGTTGTATGTATAGGGATGTTATTTGTTCGAGATCACACTCAGTCACCAGGGTTTTCCTTGTTATTTGGTTATCACTTTATAGAGGCAGGGTGAGCACCAGGAGGGTCTCCAGATCTCAAAGGATCAATCCCGGCTGTTGAAAGATTAAAAAAAACTTTTCTATGCAAACGCCTCAGTTATTATGAATAAAAATGAGCAAATGCCCAAAAAGAGTCATCAAATATATTAGGATACGATTTGCCGTTTAAGATAAATGTTCTTACAAAGAGAATTTTTTATTCAATTGACAAAATGAGTAAAAATACCTATTTTATCCATTTTTTGACCGAAATCTAATTTTCTGAGCAATGCTCTTAAGAATAGATTTTTCAACGCTAAAATTTATTATAAATTTCTGGGAACACCTTACACATTTAAATTTAAAAAAAAAATTAAACAAAAAGACTACGTTATAAATAAGTAATATAGTAATGTACTTATTGTAAAACATAAAATAGTTTTTAATTATTACTATTGCAGAAACATTCAACAGCAATAAAGTAAATAAATAAGAATGAAAACGGTTTGAATAAATATGAAATTTCGAATTAATTGACACAAGAGATAATTGAACTTCTGTATCTGGATTCTAACAGCAACATACAACTTTTGTTTTGTAATTGTTTTGTTTTTAATCAATTTATGTCAAATCATTCAACAACAAAATGGAATATTTGTTTTCTGAATTGAATAATTAAAAAAAACAACAACACGAAAACGATATATTGAAGGCTGCAAACGCGTTGAGCCTGTACTAGGCAGATATTGGTTTAGAAGAGCTAGTTGAATGATTTACAATTCCCGTAAACATCAGAATTGTTTGTTAAGGATAATAACTCTTTGATCAAACATCCTGCCATTATTTTGTCGGTTGTTTCCTGACAAGGCAATAAATATCGTGTGTTCTTTTTAAAAGGTTGAAGTCCTATTACAGAGATTACGAAATTAAGAAAATATTTACGGGGGCAATATTTCAATATATTTTCCCAATTTGAGATTTTACAGGGTCAAAGTTATTATTTGGAAACAAATTCATTTTGTTGTTATGCCAAAGGCACTGATTAAAATCTGACTGAATATATCTGACTACTATTGACTGGATATGGATTAAAGAACCGATTTGTACTGTTTAGGTTATATCACCAACTTATTCTTTAAAGTTTTTGTTAAAACTTTTATTTCTTGATAAAAGTAATACTGAAATATATTGTACATATAATTATGGGAAATGTTAAACATATGAAAACACTCTTTTTTTCATACTAAGTATCACATTTATTTTTATTTTCGCGAATATTAAAAAGGAAACGAATACAAAAAGTTAAAACTTGTTACGACTTAACTCGAAGTGACAACCTGAGGAACTGATACCAAAAATATTATCCTACACCACTAGATACTAGTGCTATATATATACTAATACTACTAAAAATCTTGAATTTTTTTTTAATTTGATTTAATGTTTAATAGTTATAGTATTGCATAAAAGTATATTTTATCTGATTCACAGGCATTGCTATCTTTATTATAGACATTTAACTTAACATTTAACAATTTTAATTAAATTTACTGACAAAAAAAATCGTTAAAATCTAATATAACCTGGAATTTTTAATCAATCTTAATTTATTTATATATACAGGAATCAGTTATATTCGATCTTATTTATGAAAAAAGTCTTTGTTAAGGTTGACAACACTGAGGTAAGAAATCGAAATTAAATTCCTAAAAAAAGTTCTAAATTTTTAAATACCTCTATTAATCACATTTATATAACAAAAGATAACTGAATTTTTAGGAAAAGAAGAAATTATTTTTAAAAATTATACTCCATTATTGAAGACAATGAGAGAATCATTTATAAAGAAAGAAAAGGCTTATGGAAATTAATGAACTTTTCTCGCTATGAGCTTTTGTCATTTTTCATCTTCTACGTTTAAACGTTGTCTCTTTAATTTACTGAAAGATTAATTTAATAATGAGTTATTATTCATTGAACTATTTGTGGTATTTTTACCTCACATTTTTGAAACCTTATAGATTCTAGAAAAAAAAATCGTATTATTTATGTAATTAAAAAATAATACAAAAAAAGTTGATCCACAACACAACCCAAAGGTCTTGGGTTCAGTACATGAGAGAGACTGTACTTTTTTATAGGCAACGGTTGTTATTTGTCCAATATCACGCCCAATCACCATATTTTCCCTCTATTTTGGTTACACTGTATGAAGATTGTGATAGTCCTTCTAAATTCTCGTGGGTTCATCCCTGGATTTTAATAGATTAAATAATATATCTGCCGTAGCCGGATTTACACCCGTAGCCATTAGCAAAGCAATTCAATACTCTACACTTTGAGCAGCCCCGCTCCCTCTGGTTATTAAAAATATAAATAAATTACTTATTTAATAGTCCAAAAATATGTTTATATAAATAGCAGATTATTTGTACGAATTATTTACTAATATGTAAAAAAAAAATACATATGTATGTTATTACCAAAATTTATTTACATGAAGTCACTTCTGAGTTGGCAAAAGAGACATCTGAACATGCTAAATAAATTTCTTTTCTTCTAAAATATCACATTCTTTTTTCTAAATCAATTTTGAATTATAACATAGAGGATAATTCAGAATTGATTTTTAAAAAATGATATCTTAGAAACAAAAAACTCATTTAACATGTGCAGATGTTTTTTTTCTTATCTTAAACTGAACAACTGAATAATGAAAGTAATCATACGTTGAGAAACGATATTCTTGCGTCAGATATTTTTAAAATAATATCTCTAAAGCAAAAGTTCTCAAATAGTTTGGGTGTTTTTCGGAGTTTTATTATCCGTTAAAGTTGATCCTCAAAAGGTTAAAAGAGATATAACAGTAAAATTAAGAAATTAATGAAAAAATGCAGACAAAAAGCATTAAACCAATAAAATTATTGGAGTTAATATCCTTGGTTTTGTCGTTCTTCAGAGAGGAAGTAAAATGGCGGTGTTAGTCGTTTAAGAACCCTTTCTAATTGCATCTGAATAGGTTGAGGTATCGCCCGATAACCTAACGTTAAAATGTACTTTAAAAAGTGACGTTAAATAAACAAACAATAATAAAAAAAATTTTTTATAATTATTGGTCAATTTTTTTATTTTTAAATATTTTTATTTTAAAAAACTATTTATATTGCTATATGTGACACTATTTAGAAAGTTAGGAGTATCTAAAAAAAATATGTTAAGGGTCACAGAGCAGGTAGCTTGCCCGGTACCTATACCTTTAAGATACAGAACAGGCAGCTGTAGGCAAGAAGCGGGCAACTCAACACGTAGGACTCACATCTAGTAAAAGGGTCCCCATTTTCTTTCTTTCTAAGTAGATTTATCTTTCATCTTGTAACTATCATCAGCACACAATAAATATAATGTTATTCAAACTGAAAAGACAAGAAACTGCTCGACGTTTTCGCCTACTTCAACATTTACTGGACGAACGTTCTAAACTCCCAATTAATTACAAAAGACTCATTTGCATTACAGTTATCAGACCTATTTGGGCATACGGAGTTGAGCTTTGGGGTTCTACTAAACCATCCAATTTATCTCGTATCCAATCCTTACAATCCAAAATCCTTCGTTAAATCCTCAATGCTCCTTATTATGTCACAAACAAACTCATCCATCATGATCTTAATATCCCATATGTTGCTGATTTGGCCCAGACTAGATACCTACCCGTCCATGACAAGCTCCGCACTTGAATCCGCTAGTCTCCTGCTTCCCATACTATTCCTGATAACCCTCGTTGGCGTCTGAAAAGAAGATGGCCTCGAGACCTTCTACTATAGAACTTTATTGGGGTGCTACCGACGGGTAGTTTTTCCACAGGTGTTTTTTTGTTTTCATGCCATTTGTTCATATTAGCAAATTTACTTGTTTGTAATATTATTACAGTTGTAAATATCAATAAATTTATATAAAAAAAATTAAATGAAAAAGGATTTTTATTTAATAACCATCTCCTGGCAAAGTCAACCACGTCAACCTTTAGAGAAGAGATGGGTATGTTTCTTATTCATATATTAAGTATAACCATTTCAGGGTGGTATCCCATTTTATTACTCGTATTTAAATATTATTCATATCAAGGGATCCTACTTTTCCTTGAGATTATTGCTTGGGCAGTGAAGCCAATATTTCGCCTATTCGAGGATCTGTAAGATGAAAGAGAAAAATAGTAAAGGAAATTAATAAATAAAAAAACAAGCCAACCTCAAAATGCAGCAAGAGGTCAACCAGAGAAAACATCCCACCACCACCTCCCAGGCCCAAATGCAGCAACTGAATTATAAAGAAGGCTACGGGACAACAGCTGGAAAAGGTTGAGTAAATAAATAACTAGATACAAGCCTTTTGAAAAAACAATCTTCTCTCTGCTCTGGCGAAGGATTCACTTTTTTGAACTTTTGATATTCACTGTTCAGATTTTATTCCCGAATAAACCACAGTTTGTCCAAATCAAGAACAATGTAAGGTCATTATTTTGCTATAGAGAGCACTAATGATGGCACTATGCAGACAAAGTGGATAGCTATCGGACCACTTGTCCCGTAGACTGTAGACAAATTGATGATATCTGCAATGGCGAAAACTGAATCATCACTCATTCTTCCTTTTAATGAAAAAAAAAACATTAAATTCAAATCTGAATTAAAGAAGTAATTGAAAAAATTAATTTGATAAATTCTAGTTTATCCATCACATGATTCCTCTCTTCATAAAGCTCCTTTATAACTCAAAAAACATAATTTTTCAAAAACATAATTTGAAAGTTCATTTATTAACCTATAGATTTTTTTTGAAAGGGGGAAACTTTTTTGAATTTAACATATGTCATTATACCCATAAAACTTAAAGTCTAAACACGAAACAACACAAAATATAAATTTATTAATAAAATAGAACCAAAAACTCAAAAATAAACACTATTATTTATTATAATGCAATTTTGGTTTTTCCCAATTGCATTATAATAAATAATAGTGTTTCTTTTTGAGATTGCACCTTTTTCTTCGAGATGTGATTCACATAAACTTTTTTTGTATTTGATGATTTGTGTCTTGATAATGCCTGAATAGGCGAAACGTCGACCGGTAAGTAGGTATATTACTGGAGATATTTGAAACATAAGGCTTTGCATTGTGGTTTTTCTCAATTGCATTATAATAAATTTATTAAAACAACAAAAAACATATTGGGAATGATATATAGCTACTGAAGGCTTAACTCAAAAAAGACAATTTTTTTTAGTAAAGCTTTGCCTAACTCAAAAAATGTCGACTATAACATAAAAAAATGTTAGTGGTCACCATGTAATATTTTATTTTTCACGTAAGTATTTAATATAATTTATTATTATATGCTTAGCATTTATTATATTTTTATTATATAGCATTAGCAATAATTTATAATGTATAAAAATTTATATTATATTAAAAATTGTAAAATATTAACAACATTAAGGCGATGGAATTGAAGTGACGAGGAGAAAGATGATGGTGATATTTCCCTAAAAATCACTCAGTCTAAGTAGCTTTGAGGACTTTGTTTTATAATATGTATAGATAGGTACTATGAATAACTGTGCCAGTTTAACTTAAAATAGTCTTGGATTCAGTACATGTTAAAGACTACTGTTTCTTGGGCACCTGTTGTCTTGGTAGGTCATTATATTGCGATCGCACTCAACAGTCAGATTTTTCTTCCGATGTTTTTCGGGTTCGGTGTGACCGAGCAGAGTCTGTAAACCCTACTGGTTCCACATATTGCTGTAAACAGATTATAAATTTATCAGTTGGATTTGAACCTGATCTCCCCCAGTGATTCAAGTAAACAAACCGTAATTACCAGCTAAATCCTGTTTAGTTAATTAACTTACAGCAGGTAAAATTAATTAACACTAGAGAGCTTACGGTTTTACTCAAACAGTGATAATGTTATCCATGCTGTATTATACAAACAGAATATCCGAGATGAGAGAGCGAGAATCACTCGCATCAATACTGCTCAACATTATATTACCAAAACTTTGCTTTTAAAGCTCTTGCTGTTCCGAGGAATCTGGAGGGAGGAGAACTTTTGGAAGTTGGGTGGAAGCGAAGGATGGAGGGGGGGAGGGAGGTTCTGGGAGGGCTTTAGATATTGCCATTTCCGAGAAGAGGGAAGGAAAGAGGAAAACATAAAGAAGTAGATTACACGGCGAGGGAGAAAAACCAGAGAAAGAGTCTTTGAATGTGGACAAAAGAATAAAATAGGGAATGGGAGATGAGATAAATGTGGGCAGATAGTTTAGTCTATAGTTTGGGATATATTGTATCTGAATATATATTCAGGTAGCACAGCCACTTCTGGAACCAAAAATAATTCTATTTCCGCTTCAATAAGGACATAATATATGTCCTTTAAGTTGGTCCTAATCTAGTTGAAATATTATATTTGCTTAAGAAAGAACAATTTTAAATATATACGTCTACATCTGAAATATTACTCAAACTAAAGCCAAACAGTTTTTGTGATAGTAATTTAAAAAAAAAAAGACATGACTAATCAACAATACGTAGTAATCTACTAAAAAAGCTACTAAGTACTAAAAAGCTAGCCAGTACTCAAATAACTGTGGTGTTGTGGTTAGCATAGACTCAGTATTTAAAACCTGTTTATATATAATTATTTTTAATTATTTACATGTTTTAATAAATTTTTGTTTTATTTATCAGTATTCAAGAGACAACATATCGTTCCGGAATCATACTCCTTCATCAGCTTCCAGGTTAATCAACGAGATTATTGTTCGCTAAAGGAAGATTGATGATTATTAAGAAGAAGAAGCCATTTTTCCGAATTAAGGACGCACTAGATCAATCCCGGCTGATTAGGTCGTGATGTATCCTCAGCCAGGGCTCTACAATATCTCACCCTTACGCAGCTCTCTTGTTTCCTCTCAGTTTCCTTGTTATCCTCATTCTTGACTCTCTGTCAAAGCAATGAGCCAATTACTAACACGGAAATTCAAAAATAAAAGTATAACTAAAGAAGGAAAAATATAAAAAAGTTTATAAAACATGTCAAAAAGGTAAAATAACGAGTTTACTTTGTTTGTTTCGAAGAGAATTACTGGCTCGGAGAATATGAAAATGTTTAATATGTTTTCTATGTTACTTTTTGAGCTAGCCTTTTGATTGAACTGATTGAAACTTGGGCCTAAATGTGATATTATGCCCAAGTTTCAATAACTCCTATTTTTATAAGATTGATGATAAATACTGTCTTGCATCTGCAATATATATATATATATATAGACTTACTGTCATTCGCAAAGGCATTATTTTGCCCAACTCTAAGACATAAGAAGGGCAATTCACTATTCATTCATTGATGTTTTTAGTTTTATAAATTATTTTATAAAACCTTCTTGCTGCGCTAGAAATACTAATTTTGTTTATTTTTGCATTTGTTAAATTTTATTTTATTTATCTTTTATTTTATAATTCATGAATGTAAATTTATTTTTAATTTTATTCTAACAAGTAAATTATCAATTTAGTCAAACGGTAAATATTTTATATTTTTTTAAAGAGAAAAGATATGCCCTCGACCGAGATTTGAACCCGGAACCTGTGTCCAATAATTATAAAAAATTGTAAATATTTTATTCCTTATGTTGTTAACTTATACTAAAATGTATTCTAATGTAATTCTATAAACTGATCTTTAATTATTAGAAGCACGTGTAATATGCTTACTTAGGCATGGAGCATGTCCTTAAATTAATAAACGGTCTTTCCATTGGGTTACCATGGGGGGGGGGTAGGATAAAGAGAGAGAAACAAAAAAGACCAGTAAAGGGTCTTGGTTTCACTCATGCATGATAGAGACTGTTCTATCTAAGTCAACGGCTAGGCAGGGATGGGATTCGCCCAAGATCACGCTAAATCGCCAGGCTCTCTCCCAATTAAGAGTGCCCTCCTTATGGAGGCTGGATGAGGTTCATGAGTAACTCCAGACTTCGTAGTGTAATATATTATTAAATTATCCTTAGAATAATATGTGTTTTTGGAACTTTCAGCACATCAACTTAGCGACCTACACACTGAACTGCACCGCTCCTTAAGAGATGCTTTATTTAATAATACTTTATTATTTAAATGTTAGAGTTATAGATTATAAGAAAATTGTGTAACAGTTCATTTTTGAAGAATAAATTGATTAATGTAATGTTAAGAAATATTTTACAAACTTCAGTTCCAGATTTGAAAGTAGGATGTGAAATATAAGTGGATAAAAATACACTTATTTGGTCCTGCTCTATCTCTTGGTCTATGTATTCTATATATTCCACCTAGGCCTTCTACCTGAACAAAATGGTTGATTAGAACAGATAAAAAGAGAAATAGGCACATGTGCGCTATTTATTTCCTAGTCTATATTCACATTACAACAGAAAAAAAAACCTAAGGAGTCAAAAAAAGTCTAAAAAACTAGCGAAATTGAAATGTACCGTATCCCATAAAAAGGGATTTCGTATTTCCAATTTGAACAAAACTACTCCAAAGCACTAGTCCCTACTTCCTCCGACAATATATGATAGGGCATTTTTTGTCCCATAACTAAGATCCGGGAGGCATATTTTTAAGCTGGAATCGAGTCAGAGATAAATCGATATGTGGTAAGGAGGTGTGAGGACGGAAGAATTGGGTTGGCAGCGGCCCAGCGGAAGGACTTCTTCATTACAACGGTCAAAGGACTCAAAGGAAGAGCCAAGTCCTTAGCCCTTCCAGCTTGTCTCTTGGCTAAGGCGTACCATTATCCACGCCCTATATATCACCCTATTATATATATATTATTATATATACCAGCACATCGAATATACCATTATGTCGCTCCCAATTATCTACAGGTTAAAAATTTCAGGTTAGGTTGAACTACTTCATTGACATGAGGGACGCCCACAAACCAAGCTTACAACGGCTGTGCAGGATGCGGGGATTCTATTTCTGTAGTTGGCATCCCCGACTTGTAAGGAATTTCCTAAAAGTCAAAACAAATAATCGAACGCCTCACAACGTTAAGAAATGTAGTCGCACCGAAACGCATCAACTGTATCATCCTCTGTTCGCCACACACACAGCAGATGAGAATCTTTTCTTGACTCAATTACGACTGGGACGAAATCGTGGTGTGTCACTCCTGAGTCAAAAAAGCAGTCTCTACATCAATTCACCATCTACAAAAAAAAATCAAAGCCCAGCTTTGAGAGAGGAAGATCATAGTATCTGTCTTTTGGGACCAGAAAAAGATCTTGTTGGTCGATTTTGGATGGGATATTGTGACTCCACTACTTTACTGACCTGGCACCATAGGATGACCATATTTTCAATTACTGTGAAAATGTTATTCTGTGGATAACGATTTGTAATTGACTAGAAAAAAACGCTATCCAAAGGCTTTAACAAAATTATTGGCCTCAACGGCGATTTTATAGAAATATAATTACAAGTTTTTTACTCTTATCCTGTAAATTTCATTTAAATGTAAGTATTTTTCTATTTTTTACACATGTTGTAACCTTAGTTCCTGGAAGTTCCTCCTAAAATTATACGGTATGCAGAGGCCCTGCGATAGGTGCCTCCCTGAACTGCATACCTTAATTGGACCCGGTCGTTACTACGCCCTAATTAATCACACTAGTTCGGATGTCATAAGGTCGATTGAGCGTGAATTAATAGCACTCGCTCAGGGTTTGTAGAAGGGACAAGGCCAATATTATAGTTTGCACTCGAGCCGCTAGTTGTGTCAATTGACAGAGCATCCATCAAAACGTGTCAATTCAATTACCTCCGGCCGTTCCTCCTGTAACTCAACTGGCATCTCAATTAAGTTGTACTAACCACCCCCCTCCCCGATTCCCGAGGGGGTCTAGCCACAAATAGCGCATCCTAAATCTAGTTCCGGTTTAGAGAGTTGGTATTTATTGAATATGGGAGATATGCTTTTAAATTTATAATATAAAATTCAAGGAAATCGCAATGTTCCATTAAGGATTCTTGTAATATTAAGTGACTATATAGTCTAAAAACTTCTATGTGTAATAAGGTAAAAGTAATATTATAAATAGATATGGACACATTGGATTATTAAGGAAAACAGTGATTGAGACGTTTTGTGTAAAAGAATGAAACTCCGATAGAGCGCAGCAGCGGACAGAGACCAGCTTGAATACGTTTACGCTAGCTGCAATTAAGCTTTATAACCAGCTATTTATAAGATGTCAGGTACTCGTTAAAAATCCCTATCCTAATTAAACATTGCTGCTTCAATAATATTTCCGGTGATATTTTTTAAGACCAAACGTGTAAGATTCCATAATTGGTGGATTCAAATTACACATAATCATAATAATGGCATATATCATTTAGGTGTATGAAAAATAGTTTACATCCTATTCTGAGACCTATAATATAGGCACAAAATTTCATAAGAATCGGTCAAGTCGTTTCGGAGGGGTTTTGTTTTAAACACTGTGACGCGACAATTTTATATATTAGGGTTGCTAATTAATAATAGTTGGTATGCTGAGATGGGCAAGACATGTGATCAGAATGTAGGATGAAAGAGTTCAGGTGAAAATATTAGAAGCGCACTTTATTGGAAAGGGGAAAAGAAATAGACCTTGAAGCAGATGAAAAGATGAGGTGGAGAAAGATGCGAGGAAGCTTGGTGTCTGTAGAAGCTTCGAAAACCAAATCCATACTGGCTTTGTTAAATAGATTATTTATAATATCATATATTTATACTAGAACAGCTCTGGATCAACACTGGACAATGTTCTGGGGCTCACTCAGTATCAATAAAATAGGTACCATTAATAGGAGGAAAAATACGTTGAGCGCTGTACCCGCCTAATCAATCCTCTGTACAACTGTTGGTTTAAAAACTGTGCAGTTCCTGGAATATACTGAGTCCATTATTCTAACTGTACATTTATATCAGTTAATTATAACACACAAATATGAGAATACATAAAAAAGCAGAAAATTATGCATTTTGATTGTAACGAAATATACAGCTTTCTAAAACGAATTCGGCCGACTTCATCCTTACTTTATTAGCTTCAGGATAATTTCATTTTTTAATAATTAAAATGCTAATTTAAAATTGGACTTTTCCCTTTTTTTATTATTGAATCTTATATTTGCATAATGGGAGAGGTTTTGATAACAAGACGATAAAGGATACGGCCCGAGGAGACGGCAATGATCACAGTAATTGCAGGATTCTCCTTAATAATCTAATAACCCTCCTCCCGTTCCAGGACCTCTATTAAATTTTAATACAGGATTAGGAGGAATATCTGCTACCTGCTAATCTTTTCCCTCCTCATCCCTCAATCCTGTATTACTGCCAACACTGCATTTTAAAGGCTACTTTACAAACACTTCACGATATTAAACTATCCTACTCATCTTATTAACTATCATAATTAAATGATAAGAAGTTAAATAGCAACGGTGTAAAGCAAGATGGTTAGGTCTAAACCAAGCTCAATTTTAGGTTTTTCTCCCAATAAACCTATAGATGTTGGGTGAGCATCAGGAGGTTCTGCAGCTCCAACAGAGTCCATCCGTGACTGTTTACAGATCAAATAATTTATCTGAGAGCCGCATTTGGGCCCAGAACCATCAGCAAATCAGCTGAGCACTATACACTCTAAACACCTGCTACTTGCTCTGCACACCTGCTACTTTTTAAAATTAATTTTACTTACTTAAGCCTACAGAGAACTGTTACGGTCACAGAGAGGAAGACGGAAACAAGGGATTAATGTCTTAAGTCGTCGGCGGGAGAAGTTAAGATTGTATTAGAACCTTCTCGAACGCCTCCTTTTATCGCAAGAGATCAAGAAGGTTCTCGACATTCCCAGAACAGTCTTCCCCTACTTCCGTGTTCTAGAATGTTCGGCCTTGCTTATTTAAATACCCCTCTCGCCTCGAGTGAGTCAGTCTGAGAGTAGACCAGGCACTGTGATGAACTGTAATCAGTGGTGTCAGTGTGATAAACTATTCAGTGTTGAACCGGCCAGTGTACTAAGTATATATGAAACTGTGGCAGTCTCGCGAGTGTAGTAAACCGTTCCTGTTTATTACTGTGTGTCAGTTCGTGATATTTGGAGAATCTTACGGTCGGTGGACTTTAATTAGTGAACTTTAAGTGTTAATTAGTTAAGTAGTAGTTGTAATTTTATGGTATTTGTACAAGCTTATGTAAATAGTTAAGCTATTTAGTATTAGTAATATCTTATATAATTGTAATAACTAAATAGGAGTTAGGCCTAGATAATAAATACTTAGAATACTGTTATTGTAAATTTATATCAGTTTAATAATTTAATTCTTTAATAATTTAGTATTCTTTTTATCACTTTTGTTAATAAACACTAGTATCTTTAATTTAGTAGTAGTTTAATTAATTTCAATACCCAGTAGCCCGTAACATCACTATTCATAGAGAGCAGAATGGGTGAAGAGAATCACAGTCAAATTCTTCAGACGCTTCTTTTGGTCCTTAAATTACCAACTAAATGTGAACTGAAGTATCCTTATAAGTTTCTTCTTGTACTCTTTATATTGGTTCCTACGAGGAATAACGCATTCTAGCACTTTTCGTTTTTTTAAAAGTAATCAAAAAATAAAATAAAATAAAAAATAAAACGTTTCTTTATAGTCAACACGCCGTTGTTAGAGAGTTGCCAGGGCAAGGCTGCGAACGCTTTGACTGCTTGTTTCACAACATTTTGAAACCTTTTTTTTTTTTTTTTTTAAATGTATTTATTGATACCTAAAACTGTATTACAATAATACAACAAGTAAATAGGCTAAGTGATATATAATGACAGGATAATGACAAGTAGAGAAACTACCCACTGGTAGTACTCAAATTAAAGTTCAAGTAAGAAGGTCACGTGGCCATCTTCTTTTCAGACGCTTCGGAGAATTATCGGGAATTGAAGAGGAAGCTAGGTTTGAAACTAGAGGGTTTGAGTGGGAATGAAGTTTGCTATGAAAGGATAGATACCGGGTTCGGGCCAAATCAGCAACAAAAGGGACATTAAGGTCGTTATGGATGACTTTATTCTTAACAAAATAATTTTGAAACCTTCGAGTTTTTTTAAACTCTTTTATTTAAGCTTTAGAAAGAATTTGAGAACCGAAATAAAGATTCTTAATGTCTCCTTGGAATTCAAAGTGTACCGGTTCACTTTTATCAAAATCCATCTGTTCTGAAGTTACTTCCATTCTGAAATTATCTAATTTAATATTCTGTATTTTTTTCCTTTAGTTTTCCTAACTCGTCTTCATATGCTTTCAACAGTGGCAATTTCCCCTTCAAGTTGAGACACTAAGTAGGAAATTGTGTAATATTAAATTGGTGATGAATGATGGAATATAGTTGAAAATTTAACGCTGAAGGGGAGGTGATGTGCCAGATAAATATTAAATGAACTGTTATCGATGAGGGCAGAGGTGCAAAGGAGGGACCTTCACTCCCAAATTTTCACATCACACTAACCATGTATGTTCAAATATATACTCACTTTAATATTAACGATAAGGCACAGTACAATTATTGGTATAATAAAATCAATAATAAAGAAAAATGAATTTTTATGATCGAATAGAAACAGCCTCGAGTATCGATTCTGCTTCCCTCAAAACTCATTCTGAGAAAAATTGATTTAACCACTGATTCACCAGGGATGTAGATATATTTGGAGGATTTGAGAAACTATTTTATAATAACCCGGGTTCGGATCCCGGCCAGGGCTAATCTTATCTCTTCAAAACAAAACTATTTAAAAATAATCACTATCAAAATAATAATTAATGAAAATAAATTATAAATAATATATTATCGTAAGTCAACAAGATCCTAATTAAAGTAATGTTCAATGAACATTTTTCCCCGTGCATGCATCGCATAATTACGAGAGCGCGGGGATGTGGGATCGATGAAGAAACTGGATTTGTCTAGCGGTGTTACGAGCCAGGGTAGCTCAGTTGGTTAGAGCACCAGGACGGAGACGGACAATTATTTTCTCTTTAATATAAAATATTTTTAAAAAAAGTTACGTAATCTCGTTTTCATAAATATTACATAATGCAAGACTTCACAGGCCAATGTCATCATAATGTGAAGATCATGTATCTTTGTACAGTAAAATAATTTATTTTATTTCTCAGATATAATATCACTTGTTTTTATAAATCTCCAAAATTTCTCGATGATGATTATGCATTTGATTAGTTCTTCATGGCAAAAAATGTTTATTTCATTATTTTCTAAATGTTTTTGGCGTATATTATTATTATATTAGCGTCGTAATAATTTAATAAATTGTTTCAAGCAAAATGTTTTAATATTTTTAAGGGTATTTCTCAATTTTATTGTAATAAATTTATATAAGAAACTTGATAAATTAAAATAAAATAGAAGAATCCAGGTACATACTTCCAAAGAAGTATTATCAAGCTTTGCCAGAACGTGCGAGCTATTCCTGCCCGGAAAGTTGTTCTTTTGGGGGGGGGGCGCACTATTTATTTTGAAGAGGGGGCGGGCGGGTTCGTTCGATCAAGACAGATATATCTAATGCGACTACCCGCTTCTCTATAACGACCTACCCAACTTCAATAGAATCTATCTCAACTTAGTCCGCAACTTTTATCTCCGAGTTCAAAACGATTTGGGATGACTTCTGTCCCGGGAAATTTTCTGAGGATATTGAATCTAATCTTTATTTCCTAGTATGAAGTAAATGAAGTGTTGTGATCGCATAAGCATTGTTTCGAAACTATTAATAAATGATTCTTCGATATTTAGTGGATTGTACATAGAGCCCATTTTAAAAATTATCATGCGTATTAGCCTTCATTCTGTTAACAGCCTGGAGTAGATCCTTTGGGACTTCTCCTCAACCTCTTTAAAGTTGGTACCCTAGATAGAGGAAAAGCCCGGAAGTTAAGCAAAACGTCAGTCAAATCACCTCCCTACTAAATCATTGTCATGGAAACAGTAAATTCTTTATGATGTACTGAACCTTAGATCTTTCAAAGGTTGGAGTTTTTAGAGGTCAGGCTATAAATAATCCAAGTCATTCTCCAATAAACATTTCGTTAGAATTCAAGGAATGAGAGTGAATGGAATTTCGATTCATATGCTTCATTCTTCCATTCCAATAATATCTAAAGCTTAAATGGTATTTAATGCATAGTTGTTGGGAAAATTATTATATTATGAAAACAATATTTTTATAGCCATTCTGTTGGCAATGGTATTTGACTAATATTATTAAAAATATTTTCCTATGTCTAGGTTCCAGTTGATATTACAGATTGTTCTGTTTCTAGAACAAAGATAGCGCTGAGAGGTAATTTGTTTGAGAACACACTCTACTGTGAGCTACAGGAGTCTGTAGATCCCAAAGGATCAATCCATAGAACCTTCAGGATAGTAACTGCACACTCTACACTCTGAGCTACCACCTCCAACTAAATGTTAAAACAATCCAAAATAAAAAAATTAATAAGGCTTACTGTTATTGAGTTATTGAGTGAGTGCCATATGGGAAAGAAATTACGAAGTTACGCAGAGTATTCTAGATGAACTATTCAAAATGGATTCAAGGATGGTTAATATGAATATGCCCATTAAAATCGGGAAGTCGAATATTTTGACACATCCTTTACCCTATATTTATATTTATCTGATACAGTTATGTATGGGCTACAAATACAAAACAACTGCACAGTTCCCTGCCGGAGACCATTCTGCATCGGACTCCTTTTCGATCGTTCATCTGCAGAAAATTTTTCAGATTTTTCTTTGGGTGGATCCTTCATACTTGCAACTCTACTTCTAAATCCAGTTCTGTCCCGCACAACAGTCGATCGAATGTTTGCCATGGAGGTTGCATTTTTGTTTGTCAACCTCTCAGTTTCAATCGTTTAACGGTTGTTTCTCAATTGTTTAACGTTCCCATAGAACATCAACCTCCTCATTATGGCAGAAAAATCTCTCCATAATTGTCATAGAGTTCTTGGTTTGGTCATCCTACATTAAACTTTAACTCGGTGATAACAAATAGTTAAACTATGATATAAATATTGTAATGTTATAATATTATTATTAGTTTTAACTGTCTAATAAATCTACTGAAAAGTTGGACTCTGTAAATAAATGTATACATAACAGTTTGAAATTACTCCTTAGCAAGTTTTTCGTAATCATATTTAAATTTTCTTGAAGATCCTACGTGAAAACTGCTAAGTGCTCATCAACTGCTACGGAAAGAGATGAAACTTTTCACCATCCTTTGGGAAATGTGTGAAACTTTCATAGCGCGCTCTTTCATCACTGTTCTTGCCTCCTCTGAGAATTTTATAAGTGAGGAGTTTTAATTATGTAATGAAAATTTACCGGAGGTAATGTTTCGGAAAGAAAATCACTTGAAGAACGGAATGAATGAGTTTACTAAATTGGGTTTGTTCAAAAATAAAATTTATATAAACATGAAGGAAATTCTCACTGACTCAGCCCTACCCCCCCCCAGTTTTTAAGGATGTGACCATTTTAATAAACTAGCACTCTCAACTACTACTTTATGTGAATCAGGGATAGAACATAGTCTTCTGGGTGGACCGCTTCTGGGATAGTATAAATTATGTCCTTAATTCAGGTAATTAATCCTTGCATTAATATTTGCAGTCCTCGACTGGTTACCAGATACATCACCACACTGGCGATAGTAGGCCGCCTTACTCGTACTCAGAGTGTCTTACCTATCTTCATATATATATATATATATATATATATATATATATATATATATATATATATATATATTACACAATTAAAACCTTTTCTAAAGCCAATTAAAGTAAATATAAGCGACTTTTAAAGTATATTAAATAAAGAAAATTCAACTTCCTATTCTAAATGTATTTACATAGACAATTTACAAGTACTTATATTGAATCGGTACTAATGGCCAATGAATTTTCACAATCTTCTTAAACATCTTCAACGAGTCGTTTTATAATTCAATTTTTTAAAATATAAATCGTCAACTTTAAATGCTGATTTTTATCTGAAAGTCAATTTGTTTTGGAATCTTCCTTTTAACTATAGCAATAAAAAATTGTTTTTTATTACAGCTATTATACATAATAGGATGACATCTTTTATATTCATTTAAATGAAGTAGCAGAACGGAGTTCAATAAAATAAGCTTCCAAAATATAATTAATTTTTTTTTTAATAATTGAGACATTGAGCTTAAAATCATTGAACTTCTTTCCACCAAAGTCCAAAGTTTTATTTTTACAAAGTATAGTACCAAAATGTACAATTACTCTTCGATTCATTTTCTTGAACCGTTTAGAATAGACTTTCAGTGTATTCGGCCAACGAATAGTACAAAATAAATAATTAAAACAAATTGAAGATTACTCGAAAAAATGAGGCTACTCAATTTTTGATAAATTTTCAGGAGTATAAACTTTTAACCTCGGAATCTTTCAGTATTCTTCACAAGAACCAACTAGAAAAAATCAAATTATAACTTTACCCGTAACTTCTGTTAAATTTTGTATATTTTGCGTTTTAAATTTGGCAAAAATAGTGTACATAAGTCCATAAAATGGCTGTGGTGAGGCAAATATCCAGCTAAACAGAAGAAAAACGTTTTGTGTAGCTGTTTTGCGGGCTATGTTACCACGTTCTTCCACATTATCTCTCTGATAAACACGGTTTTCCAATGTTCAGGCATTGTTCTTTATCAGTTTTGAGCCGTTTGAAATCTTCTTTAATCAGACCAAACCATCGAAAATCGAAAACCACTTGTACCAATTGTTGGAAAAAATTCGAGTTACCTCTTTTTTTCATTTTTATCTTCAATTACACTCTCATTAATAAAAATGTTTTTATAAATGTTAATGATTAAAATTTTTTGCTACTCGATACTTTTACCGAAAAGTGTGGCATGCAGATGGTTTTATGGTTATAAAAACTATGTACGTTATTTTCGATTATACTTGGACAAAAAACTTACACGGGGCATAATACTCGATAAAGAAAAAAAGAACTGATCAGGCGCTAGAAACAATTATCACGTTTTCAAGTCTAGAGATCATCTGTGGACTTTAGAAGCAAACGACTAATCTATACTGTACTAAGCCCTATTTTGACAAGTTTAGAGTTCAGCAAAATGTGTTCATATACTTAAGATAAAAACAACAAAATCCAAATTCTAAGAAAAAATTTATGGCCAACGACGTGGAAATTCCTACTGTAAATTCATAAATTCACAACATTTCACTCGTCAACACATCGCCAAAATCTTCAATTTTCTTTCTCCTTCGTACTCTGTGTTACCTGAATTTCCCATTACAACATTAAAAGACAATGGCCTAGATACCTACTCTGAAAGCATTAATAGTAATAAAAATTCAAATTCCTGCTAATAGAGGAATATCATTGATCTAAAATTTTCTGAATGCTATATTGCGCAATTATAATATAAAAGAATAACAAAATAAATAAATTCCATTTTTCATTCTTTTGTTAGCCTTTTAAAATTATATTATGGAAGCTTTTCTTTTTCCCTGAGTATTATGGAAGAGAAAGCAGATCAAAAAATTTGAAAATGCCTGAAGTTACGTAATCTGGTATTTGACTAGCCGCTTCAAATTGTGATATTGTGGTCAGAAATTTTACAGAGTGAGATATTATTTTTTTTAATCTATTTATTGAGATTCAAATAAAGAGATCAACTTAGAAAGTCACGAGGCCATCTTCTTATCAGACGCCTCGGAGGATTATCAGGAATTAATGAGGTTGCGAGGTTTGTAACTAGTGGTTGATTATGAATGAACTAGTGCAAATGAAGTTTGTCATGAATATATTGATATTGGATTCGGGCCAAATCGGCAACATACGGGACATTAAGGTCATTATGGATTATTTTGTTCGTAACAAAGAGCATTGAGGATTTTGCGAAGGATTTTGGATTGTAAGGATTTAATACGAGAGGAATTCGATAGCTTAGTGAAGCCCCAAAGCTCTATTCCGTAAGTCAAGCTGAGTCTAATGATTGTCATGTATATGAGTCTTTTGTAATTAATTGGGAGCTTAGAGCGTTTGTCTAGTAAATGTTGAAGTAGCCTGAAACGGCGAGCTTTTCGTTTCGGAGGATTCCAAGTCAAGCGTTTGTCAAGGTGTAAGTGCCAGACCTGTTCTACAGGAATCAGTGGGATATCATTAAACGAAACAGGAGGGCAGGAAGTCGTTGGTTTACGATAGAGGGAGTGATATATTCAAATTCAAAAATGATTCCTATACCGATCAATTGTTACATTTTTTGGATTTTTGGATAAATATATTTTTATTTTAATAACAAAATATCTTTATCTGACGTAAACAGATTCGGAAGAGTTAAGTGAAATGGTGAAATGATGAAATACATTAGAGTTGGGGAAATTACAATGTTTGAAGAGTTGGGAAATCCTTCGAAGTTTTGGAAAGTTTTGTCCCTCTCTCCAATTGTAGGGTCGACGTCCCTTTACATAAATTTTATATACTTAGCGTAAATGCACACATTTCGAATCTCCTTATATATAAATTAATTAACTAATTAAATAAATCGACAATAGTTTATAGTTTAAATTACGATTCATTACTAATATTACTAATTTAAACATGTGTTTATCACCATATGACTGATTGTCATTTGTTATCAACTGTAAGTTGCGATATAGAATATATTCCACTTTATTATAGAACTGTTAATCAATTGTTTTGATTTTAGGTATGATTTACTTTATATTCATCATTTGTTAGTATGTGTTATCAAACCTAACAATAGTTCAGAGGTTGGAAATTACTAAAGGTAATTTTTTTTGTTTTTCTTACTTTTTGAATGTCCTCCGAATAATTTATATTATGAACCAATATTTACTCAAATATTATGGTTCATGGATTTTAACTGTTAATAAACCAATTTAACCAATCCTAGACACAAGTATCTTTTATCTTGTTTTTATTAAATATAAAATCATCATATATGAAGGCTATTAGCGATTCGGTAAGAGTTACGCAGGTTTTCGCTTCGCGTTAAGTCATAACAAGTCTTAACTTTTCTTTCTTTTCCTTTTAAGCATTTTCGAAAATAAAGAATAATTCTATTACTGACTGTATTTAGAAAAATTTCCAACTTAGGCATACTTTTTACGTCATATCATTATTTATATTTCGGAATGACTCGTTATGAATTAACTCAAATCACAGATTCCTTTTAGCTATTTAAATAAAAAAATTTAATTTATACATCATTATTTGAGTATTGGAAAGTTAGGATATTGGATCTATGACATTTCAAAGAGAAACTTGGTAATTATTCCGCAAGTTGTCACTTCGGGTTGAGTCAGAACTTTTCACTCGTTTTCTTTTTAATATTATTCAAAAATAAAAACAAGTTATCGTGAGTATGAAAAAGAGAATGTAATTATAGGAAACGTGTATACTTCGGTAATGATCCCATCTAGAAATGAACGTTTCAGCAAACATATCTATGGTACCTGTGCATAGTGGGCTAAATCGAATTTTGTGAACTTCAAGCTATCTACTAAGAATCGTAATTTTTTCTATTTCCTTGTGTCTAACACGCTAAGTGTTCCGTCCATTGCAATGAAGGATATTCCTTTGTGAATCGTGGGCTGATAATCTAATCTCGAACTTCAAATAAGTTCAGAAAAATTACGATTCTAAGTAGATAGCTTGAACTTTCACAAAATTCGACTTAGCCCACTATGCACAGGTGCCACAAATATATCATCTATACATCGAAATGTTGGTTGAAACTTTTATTTCTGGATTAAATGACTATCTAAATATACTCATTAATCCATAATTACATTTTCTTTTGAAAAATATTATAAAAGGAAACGAATATAAAGTTAAAATTTGTAACTCAAATCGAAGAGACAACCTGCGGAATAATTACTGAAATAAGAGATAATATACCATAGATGAAATATCCTAATTTTATAATACTTAATAAATAATGTATAAAATAAAATTTTGATTTAAATAGCTTTAACGAATCGGATGTATGAGTTCCGCAGGTTGTCGCTTCGAGTTAAGTCACAAGTTTTAACTTTTCATTCCTCTCTTTTCTGATATTTTCAAAAATAAAAAAAATCTAAAATGAGTTTTACTTTGAAAAAAAGTGTAATTGTTAGAAATTTGTATATTTCAGTAATCATTTCATCAGGAAATGAATGTTTCACCAAACATTTCGTGAGCTTTAGCACGATAAGTTATATTTTTGGAAACTACTAAAAAAATGAAACGAATATAAAGTCAAACCGAGGCGACAAACTACGGAACAGATACCCTTTTTTCTTAATTTTTATTTAAATGTTTACATGTTGTAATATGGATGTTTTTATATTATTTTTTTATTTAAAATGTCGTTACTAAAAATAAGAAACAAGCTGGTGACAATAATATAATACACCTTTAGTATCCTTCACTTACACACCGACGACTCGACGGAGATAGAGAGACAGAGAGAGGCACCCGCAAGCACAGAGGTTTAGGCACAGACTGATTCTGTTCCTGAGGACGCTTCCTCTTGCGCCTGCCCAAACCACATCCCCTCCCGGCACACACTCCTGCGCTTAGTTATTCTTTGTAACTGACTTCCTACAAAGGATCTTCAGGATAACTACTGGGTACTTGGGCACTAAATAAGAATCCTTTGATGTGGTTCGGAACTTAATATTAAAACTAATCACGGCGGATTAAGGAATCCTTAATTGGAATAGTTACAGACTTAAATCGAAGACTATAGTTAGGTTAAAAGTAATAGTTCGTACTAATTTCAAAATGTAACAGTAAGCCTATAATTGTTTTGTTTTTTTTATAGGGGAAAGAATTAAACAATTCGCAAACTAACTAAGCTGCCACATTCGACAGTTCACGTTGAACTTTATTTAAAAATAATCATAAGTTATAAATTATCAATCTAATCAATGCGTTTTCGGATTAATTATAAAACGTTATTTGATAAAAATCAAATAAAGTCGTCTATAAGACACCAATCATCCTAAATTGGAATCGATCCTTCATAATAACAATGTCATAAATAAATACAAAAATAATTTAATTTAATAAATTTAATATTAATAATTAATTATTTACGTTAACACTAGCCGATAGGTAGAATGCGTACGGGGCAAAGACTCTACTGTACCGCAAGACCTAACCACCTTGCGGGTTTCCCCGCAGTCAATGAAGGCTGCTTCCATAATTACTATATTATATTTATTTAATATATAATACATACACTATATATTTATATAATAATATATATATATATATATATATATATATATATATATATATATATGATACATACATACTGATATAGATTAAAAATGGTTAATTAATTATGAGAGAGAGAGAGAGAAATTCTTTATTTATTTGATAAAAAATATATCAGATTTTTATGTATTTTATGATGGAAAATATTAATTATTGATTATGTATTTATTAAAAACATATAATAAATACATACTTAGATTTATTTTAAAATTCCATTTGAGCTGAAAAAATAAAAATTTTGGTATTGGTAAATCAAAGCATTCCAATAATAATGATAGTATTGAAAATATTTTATTAACCATTACAATTTTTTTAAAAGCTTGAAACTTTTTCGATTTCAACTTCTGTAATTATTCCCATAAAACATCATATTCAAGCATGATTCAACTAAAACTTTAAAAAATAACATGTTGGAAATGTAATATCAGATATGTTCTGTATTAATAAGCTTCAACATACAACATACCTTTGCGACTCAAGGCTTAACTCAAAAATACCAATTTTAAAGTCACGTCGTTCTTTTGAAGAGTGATGTGTAATATATATTTGACTATAGCTTTGATTTTTAAAAACATTGAAAAAGTTTTCATATTCCTGAAGTTCAGTTAATAAGTTAATGAGTGATATGTAAAATACGTATGACTACAGGCACTGATTTTTAATTAACATAGAAACAGTATTTTCACTCTCCTGAAAATATGTGTTTTTTCACATTCGATATTTTTTATTTGTATTTACGAGATCACAGTATTATTCTTAAAGTGACACAACTCAAAAATCGATGTTTCTTGGTGGTAGATTATCATCATGAAATATATGGGTAAATATGACTATATCACTCTGTATATTGCATATATCAAAACTGTATGACGAGTTTCAGTGCTTGTCTGTCAGGAGGAACTTTTGTCACTCTTAGTGTCCTAATGCTAGTCAAAGCTCAATAATAGTTTTCCTGTTTATTTTTTCAAAAATGTAGGATTTTTAAGTTTTGTCAGATATACTAGTGACATATATTCTTTTTGAAAATATATGCTTGCATATGAAACATTGAGTATAATCTAAAATGTGTTATTAATAGTCCAACCTCAAGAGTTAGCTTCAAGCCACAAAGGCGATATTGCCTAGATTGGACCAACAAGCCGGGGATATTAACCGACCGACATTGATATCTTCCCAAACATCCCCAGTCTGTTAGATCCTTGAGGATATTGCTTAGGAGTGAACAGAATATGGCTTTTTAGGCATACAATGTGAAGGACGAAGTATATCTATGTATATACATAACTATATAACTTAATAAGATATATTAATATAACTTATTAAGATTACGAATATAATGGTTGCTTACGAAAAGTCAAGTCAATCACTAAAGTCATGATTAGCCACGAAATAATAGGTTTAGAAAAAGCGGGAATAGAAAAAAGTGACGTTACTAACAAAAAATATTTGTAAACAAGAAAGCAAAGTGGATAGTGATGTCAGAAAAAGGATGCATGTAGAAAAGATGAAGGATGTATGGAAGACAGGAAGGCAAAGTGATTTGCGTGATTCTTCGCAATGCATAATACAACTATATATATATATATATATATATATATATATATATATATATATATATATATATATATATATATATAATATATATATATAGTTTATATAGCTCGTGAAGAGTCCTGGATTTTGTACACGGTAGAGACTGTACTGTTTCTTAGACAAGGGTGGGTCAGAGAGTCGATTTATCCTATACCACGCTCAACTGCTATTATGCCTACCCTCTCTATAAAGACTGGTTGTGCCCCAGAAGGGTCAACAGTTCTCACAGGGTCCATCTATGTCTGTTATAATAAATTTAATAATTTATTTACAACAGCTGGATTTGAACCAGTGATCTTTAGCGCAGCAAATGAGTACTCTACTTACTGAGCTACTTAGCTCACTATATATTGTATATATATATATATATATATATATATATATACTTAGTGAAAAAAACCATTGCACATAATGACTGATTTAAAGAAGTAATTTCTTCTGCAAATAGTTTTTTTTCATTAATTAATAATAAGGAGGAGGTAAAAAGACATTGAATATATACTTCTGGGCTGGACAAACAACATACAAAAATATTTCTATCTATTTTATCTAGCCCTGAAGAATACCTGCAAAGTCGGTATGTAATGAATAGTTTATAACTTTTCTTGGAATTTTTTTTTACATGTATACGATCTAAATAATAATTAAGGATTATTCATATTAAATATCAAATCAGAATTTGTAGATCCAGGTACTCAATATTAAATTCTACACATATTCCAAACCAAAGATATGTTCTTATTCAGATCTTTTAACTTTGATGCATAAACTTGTGCTTTCCTTACAAGATGGTCTTTACTATAGATGTTTTTTAGTCTTTAGAGCAGATAGGAAGTCCGTGTATATTACGAAGTTTTCTTCCTCGCATTGCATAATATAATAGAGTGCCGCGCAAATCGCATAACATTCGGCAGTGAAGTTACTGGTCAGGAAAGGAGGTTTATACTTGGATTCCATCACATGTGGGAATTAAATGTAACGAAGCAGCAGATCGGGCTGGCAAGGAAGCAGCATTGTCATCGATTGGTATTACAAGTATCTACACCTCATCCGACATTTGCCACTTTTTAAAATATGAAGTAAAACTAGCTTGGGCCAGCTTTGGGAAAATACTTGGGAACTAAATAAGATTAAAGCTGTAAAAAGATAATTAAAAATATGGAAAAATTCCAATCGCAGTAGCAGAAGGGAAGAGGTGGTTGTAACAAGGCTCAGAATAGACCACACCAGACTTACCCATGGTTACCTCATAACAAAGGACGGTCCACCGAAGTGCACAACATGTAATAACACACAATTAACAATTAAACACATACTGGAGGCCTGCCCCCTCTGGGATAGTTATTTTCAGGAAGCTCAATTACAAAGATACCTCCCAACTATTCTTGGTGATAATAACAAAAATATAGACACAGTCATCAAATTTCTAAAAAAAATACAATCTTTTTAACAAAATATAAAAAATGGTCAAGAATATAAAGAATAAAGAAACAAAGAACTAATATAGATTGAAGGACGGACACTGAAGACCCTTGATGTTGAGTGCCCATAAGCAATTCTACCTAACCTATCTACACATATTAAAAACTTCCATAAAAACTTTTATCTGCCGATTATAGGTTTTTAAAAACAATACTTAAAGAAAACATTAATTACTGTATTGATAATAAATTATATTAATTTAAATATATATTAATAGTATCAATCTCGTAGTTTTTGGCTTGGAATGGAGTTGTACTATAAGCAATAACTCCTTTTCAAGCCAATGCCTTACCTACCCCCTTATAACTCGATTTTGCTTACTTAAGTGCAAGAAACTCATTTTGGAGAAAATTAGACTTAAGCACTTATATATATATATATATATTAAATATATATTTATATTACAGCCTTTATCATCGGAAGCAGCCTTCATTGACTGCGGAGAAACCCGCAAGGTGTTAAGGTCTTGCGGTATGGTAGAGTCTTTGCCCCGTACGCATTCTACTTATCGACTAGTGTTGATGTAATAATAAGTATTTATTAATATTAAATTTATAACTATCCATTTAAAAACATTCATAGATTTTCAAATTAATTTTGAATTTATAACTTTACAGACGTATAATACATACATATATTATTGCAAATCCAGTCTCTAACATTTATGGCTTGCTTAAAGTTGATTAAAAGTTTTGAAATTCTAATTACACAAGGGAACAAATTTTTATTAATTTTTTGTTGCATGGAGTTTTAGGCCTGTTGTTTACTAATTAGAGGTTGGTGATTACAAATCTAGCCTCAGTTTTTCTCCAGCACCTTTTGTTTTTGGCAAACAGCTGATAGACATATATTTGTACTAGTCACATTCAAACTTCAATTCAACTGAGTTGTTTAGTGAAAAAGTTTGTGCTCTTGTGTTAAATAACAATGTCCAAGTTAAGAAATATCTGTAGAAACGATCCAAACTATTTCTGTAACATTTGTGGTGAATATACATTCAAAAATTTTAGGCTAAGTGTGTCAGAGTTTATAAACACAGGTATATTTTGATTACTTTGGATTCGCTTTGGACATCCGTGACAAGTACTGGATCCCTCATATGGTATGTAAAACATGTGTTAAGTCTTTGAGATTATGGGCAAATAAGAAAAGACCCCATTTTAAGTATCAAACACCAATGATTTGGCGGGAACCTAAAAATCATCAAGATGATTGTTATTTTTGTGTGATTGATATTAATGGAATTAATAAAAATAACCGGTCGAAATGGTCTTATCCAAACTTGTTATCTGTTACTCGACCAGTCTTGTTCTCTGGCGATGCACCAGTACCCCAAACTTCTTCATCTGTACAAAATCATCATGATATAGAAAAACAAAACTATTCTTCAAGTGATGAAAGTCGGACAAGTGATTCTTACCCTGATTTTACTTCTGAGCCCCAGCTCTTTAATCAGGAAGACCTCAATGCATTAATCAGAGATCTTGGTCTTTCTAAAAAGACATCGGAGATTCTAGCTTCTCGATTAAAGCAAAGAAATCTTTTAACCCCAGAAACAAGAATTTCATACTATCGTAACCGAGAGGCAGAATTGCTGTCATTCTTTTCTAAAGATGACGACTTTGCTTTTTGTTCAGATGTTCCTGGTTTATTGAAAGCAATGGGAGTACAGAAGTATGATCCAAATGAATGGCGTTTATTTATTGACTCCTCTAAACGTAGCCTGAAATGTGTACTTATGCATAACGGCAATAAGCTGGGTTCGATACCGATTGCACATTCAACTACAGTCAAAGAAGAATATGCTACTGTAGCTTCTGTAATGGATAGAATCAAATACAACGAACAAAAGTGGTTGATAAGTGTTGATCTAAAAATGGTGAATTTTCTTCTTGGACAACAAGATGGATATACAAAATATCCATGTTTTATTTGTTTATGGGACAGCAGAGCTAGGTCTGAGCACTGGATTAGAAAAGATTGGCCTTCCAGGCAATCTATGGTTCCGGGACAACTGAATGTAATAAATGAGCCCCTTGTGCCCACGGATCGAATAATACTGCCACCTTTGCATATCAAACTAGGGCTCATGAAACAATTTGTCAAAGCTTTGAACAAGGGTGGTGATTGCTATAAATACATCTCTAAGAAGTTCTTTAATTTGAGCCAAGAAAAAATTAAAAATGGAATTTTTGATGGTCCCCAAATAAGAAGGTTGATAAAGGATGAAAACTTTATTAGTTACATGACTGATATTGAAAAAAATGCCTGGAATGAATTCGTTTGGACTGCTCAAAATTTTCTGGGAAACAAAAAGGAAGAAAGCTATGCGGAGCATATTGAACTAATGTTGTTACACTTCCAGCAGCTTGGTTGTAATATGAGCATCAAAGTACACTTCCTCCACAGCCATTTGGACCGTTTCCCTGAAAATCTTGGTGATCTGAGTGAAGAACAAGGGGAACGGTTCCATCAGGACATTCGAACTATGGAGGAACGTTACCAAGGTCACTGGAATGCTCACATGATGGCGGACTATTGTTGGAGCATTAAAAACAGCCCCCGTGAACCGAATCAAGCCAGAAAATCTTACAAAAGAAAATTTTTTGATATGTAGTGGTAATTTTTTTAATAGTTTTCTTAATAAAAAATATTTTCATCTTAAAAAACAGTTTATAATTATAACCCCAAAAGTAAAGCTGATACAAACAAACTGACTTCAGATCTTAAATCAGCACCTCGAGGAAGTAGAATATTAGTCAAAATATTTCATGCAACAAAAATGTTGTTCCCTTGTGTTATCAACTACAATAATATTATCTACAAGAATATTATGAATATAATAAAAGAACTATTTTGAATGTATTTTCAATGCGTTATAAAATAATAAGTAATAAAAATAAGAATAATAATAAAAAATAAAGAAGCTTTTTTGGGCTTACATTATTTAGCAACCATAAGACCTAGTGGATCAAATATAATTTTCATAATTTTAAATATTTTTATTTGAAAAGAAAAGATATGTCCAGGACCGGTAATACGTTAACAACAGTTATAGTTTTTACATTCTTACGTAAAGTTTATTTATATTTATTTGGTAATTATTTTCATAATTGTTGTTCTCACTTGCTTCTAACTTATGTGCAAAATAATACAAAAATAGAAAAATCTCATTTTTTTCACTGAATTTATAAATATATACATTTATGTAATAGAAATAGAAAAATCTCATTTCTTCACTGAATTTATAAATATATACATTTATGTAATGTGTATGACTTTAATAATGTCAAATAAAATACTTAATGTGATTTTTAATAGCAATAATGGCTTTAAATATCTTGTGAAAATTATTTTAGTCCAACTTACATTTGCTTTTCCATATATCATATCGGCATATGGATATATGCTATATGCCAAACCTATATATATTGTTCAGCAAAAATACGCATTTACAAACTACAATAGGTTTCAGATATCAATCATCCATCAATCAGTTTTGACGAGTTTGTCAAAGTAATGAATAAGGCTGGCTTAATTACGAACGAATTCCTAAAATGTTAATAAGCGCTCTACCAACAGGGAAGCGTCTGAGGGGTAGAACGAGGCGTAGGTGGGAGGATTGCGTTAAAAAAGATCTGGAGGATTCGTGTTTGTGTGGTGGTCCTTGGACAGAAGTTTGGAAGCAGAGATTGTTGGTGTCAGCATCGAACCTTCGGGTTCACTGAGCCTTATTATTATTGTCCTAATAATGGTAGCTATTATAACAGTAATACAATAAACAAAATAATTTATATAAATTAAAAATAATTGATGATAAAGAAGTAGATATTTATTTTAGTTATAGTAACTATAAACGTATTGAAAAAACTGATTTTTAGTTTGCTAAATGTAGAAGGATGTATTTGTTGGCCACATCCGATACTTTATGCTTAGACTAGAATTGTTTTTCTTGTCTTGAGAGAGCCGTTACAGTTAAAACAATTATCACAAAGACTCTATCATGCCTGTAACTGTTTTATAATTCAGAAGAAGAGAAATCCAATTAATCGTCTCCAGTGGGCCATCTGAGGACACAAAGATCCTCAAAGAAAGAACAGTTTGAGGAATGATACTCTGTTCCCAGAACAGGGAGGGTTAATGAAGTTGTGAGCCCTTTCCCCGGAACTGGGACTGTTACATTAATCATTCAAGAAGCGCTACCTGGCAAACATGAGCTGGGCCTCCCGCACCTCCTGGCATATGCATGTCCTTCGGGGGAGGTCCTGCCTCCTCTTCCGTCCAGGACAAAGGAGGAAATGCCTTCATTACAGAAACGTTAGGGGTATGGGAAGTGGACAAAGTCTAAAATGCCGCTAAGTAGGTAATTTTAGCCAAAGCATAACAAAGTAATTAGTTGGAAATGGCAAGCATCATTTATTCAGTTCTAAAGCAATCATATTCTCTCTCTTATGTAACAAAGCGAAAGTTTAGTTGTAGCTGTATATGTATATGATATTACACACACACAAATATATATATATATATATATATATGCACTGTTTTACTTTCACAGAAAAAAAACTATCAGTAGTCTGAATAGAATAGAATAATTGATTATAAATTAGAAAAATATAAGTAAAGTTCTATATACATAGAAAATCTACCGTCGAGGAAAAAATTCAAATTCTTGACTCATAAACACCATTTGATTACATGTCTTTACTAGCTTTTCTACTGTACGATTTATTTACTGGCTTCCATATTTAATACATGCTCTTCGTATTTATTACTCTTTGCTAAAAGTATAAAAAGTTTGGCTGGTAGTAGAGACGTGAAAAAAATCTTCTTTTGAGAAGTTACATCGGTACGGGATCATAAGATGTCACTCATGAAAGGAGGTGCTCAATGAATGGGAAGCGATACCAACAGAGTCGAGAGTACATCTCCTAATGGCAAGGCACAATTTCTTGGAATATGTTCCAGGGAAAAAGCGATTACAATTTTAAGAGAGAACTTCCTCAAAAGAAAATGGACTATTAGAAAATGTATATATACATACATATATATATATATATATATATATATATATATATATATATATATATATATATTATTTATGGTACTTTTTTAATTATTAAATTTTTTTTATAATTTGGAGAGAAAAATTAAAAAAAATATTTAATAATTAAAAAAGTACCATAAATAAAAAATAAATTATGAATATAAATTTGACGTAAGTCAACGAGATCCCGATTAAAGTAATGTTCAATGAACATACTTCACCGTGTATACCTCGAAAAATTGCGAGAACACAGGGATATAGGATCAGTGAAGAGAAAGGATTTGACTAGCTGGAATGCGTGCCTTGGTAGCTCAATGGTTAGAGCACTGCGCTAGAAACGCGGGCGACCTGGGTTCGAATCCCGGCCAAGACATAATCTTTTCTCTTCAAAATTAAAAAAAAAAAATTTAAATAATTAAAAAGAACCATAAACAAAAAAAAATTATATATATATATATATATATATATATATATATATATATATGAGTAAAAAACAAGGTGAATGCTGTAGTGGGTTTAAGGCAACAGTTTTGCAGGAAGACAACTTACATGGAATAACGCTCAGCCGCCTAGTTTTCTTACCAGTTAAGTTTTACCCACTTCATTAGGGGCTGGGTATGGGATCGATTTGGCTGTCAAAAAATTAAATAATAGATCTGCCATGGCCAGATTTGAACCCGGGGTCTTCAGAAAAGCAACTTAGCACTTTACCACTCAGCTAATTTGCTACACGTAAAAATATGAAGACTATTGCGCCTTTTTTGCTAATAGTTTGTAATTTAAATATTTTACTTCAATTCTGTTCGCTAATTATAAAAACATTTGCAAAGGAATACTCAAATTTAATCGTTTGGTCTGAAACTGTATTATAAGAATACAACAAGTAAATGGCAGGAAGGATATATAATAGCAAGTAGAGAAACTACCAGTGGTAGTACTGAAATAACAAAATTCAACTGAGAAGGTCATGAGGCCATCTTCTTTTCATACGCTTACGAGGATTATCAGGAATTAAAGAAGTAGCTAGGTTTGAAACTAGTAGGTTTGAGTGGAATTAAAGTTTTTTATGAAAATACTAGTATCGGGTTCGGGCCAAATCAGCAAGAAATAGTATATTTTTTTAAACAAACTTTAACCCTTTCATGCCTAATGTAGCCGTTTGGCTACAACATATGTTATGTACTCCTGTTATCGTTCTAATGATCAGTGTAGCCAGTATTCTACATTAATAGTTCCAGAATATGTCACAGACTGCAGCACAGGCAATCTAGTCCTTCTAATCTCAGTATGGACGGATTATTGAATTATTAAAAAAGGTAGGGCGAAAAAATTGAAAACAAAATGTAGTTATTTTTAACAGAAAAAGTCACAGGAGATATTTTTTTAAATTTTATTTTGACACTTTGTGCATGAAAGGGTTGATCAAATTAAAAGCTATATTTTGGGGGGATTACTAGTGATGTAGTGGTCAGCATATCAATCTTCTATGACCAAAGTCGGGTCAGATAAAAAAATAAATTATAAAAAATATACTTAAAAGTGTCTTAAACTAATAATCTTTCTTAATTTCTGCTTTATTAATTCCTTCCTCCTGATCTTTATTTATCTAATCTTCCTGACTTGTCCATTCATTTTTTTTTTATTAATCAGGTTGTGACCATTTGCGAACTTTTCCAATATAGATCCTTGTTATTTTTCTGAAAGCTCTTTATAAGACTTTAAAAGCTCCTTCGCCTTTCAGAAGTTTTAATGAAGCCTACCTTATCAACAATTATATCTGTGTTTTTGTCCTTTTCTTTTGGTAATTTTTTTCATAATAATCTTTGATGAAAATTTTCATCTCTGTAATTTTTTTTTCTCCTTTGAACGACGAATCAACTTTAAAGAATTTCAATTAATGTAATCTTTAGAAATAAATTTAATTTTTAAATTCAGTCTTCAAGTCTGAGTAAAACAATCACCATTACTTCTTTCAGGTTATATTTCTTAATGAAACAATTCCATGCTCAGTTGTTTTAATTTTTATTTTTCATAATTCCTTGAAGGAGTTAAGAGAAACATTCTTTAAAACTCGATAAACTTCATTACAGGATACAGAAGTTTATTTCCTCTTTTATATGTGTCTCAACAGACCATAAATAAAAAAATCTCTCTATTATTAAAAAAAATTTAATGACGTAATATTTTCTCGGCGTTGCCTGGCAACGCATCAACAAACTACTTTTTGTTTAGTCTTTTTTATGCTGGGAGCGGAGTGGCTCAGTGGTAGAGCACTGAGTTGCTATGCCGGAAACCCTAGTTATTATCCCGCTTTAGGCCAAGACTTTTATTTAGTCTGTTTTCAGCCGGAGATGGACCCTAGGACCCTCCTGGGGCTCACCCAGCCTCTATAAAATGTTATAAAAATAGAGTAGCCAAAATAAGGGGGAAAATCTGGAGGTTGAGCGTGACCTAGGACAAGTCACCTCCTTGCAGAAACGTTGTCCATGAAACAGTACAGTCTCTACCATGTACTGAACTCAAGGCCTGTTCACGGGTTGTAGTGGTACAGGTTTTTCAGGGGGTTTTTCTTATGCTCGATCAATCAAATCACAATTACTCCTAAAAATTGGAAAATCACAAAGCTTCCTTTTCCTGACTATATATTTATATCTTAATATTTAATTTTCGGACTATTTTTTCAATATAGAGAATGCTATGAAACAAGAAGAAAGGCTATTGATTTTTTTATCCATAAAACAAGCCTAAAATTTAAAAATTTACGTGGAACATGAATGCAAAATGAAAAAGGCAAGAACTGACAATACAATACAAACAACTTGAAATCTTAACTTGACTTACAAAACAAACGACTAATCTATAACAGTATACTAGAACCTATTTGGACATATGGGACAGAACTTTGGGATTCAGCAAAACACGTCCAGATACACAAGACACAAACAACTGTTTGTTTGACTGTGTCAAAAACTCTATGAAAAGTTGCTCCTTGCTTTATTTCGAATCACACCATACACAACGTGAACACTCTCACTATAACATGGTATATTCACAACAAATATAGAACATTCCACTCATCAACTTAAAATCCACTTGTTCTTCCTCCTACTTACTCCCCGGTACCAGGGATTGAAAGGAAGATTAAAAAGAAAATGGCCAAGAGACCTGCTCAACTATTAATTTTTCCAAAACTCGATGTTCCTGTAGCAAAGCAAGAGAAAACCTGTATCAAATCTGTTGGATGTGCAATTGCGCTGGTGCAAATGAAAATTATAGAATATATAAAAAAAAATTTCAAATGTCTTTAATGTACTTAATAAAAAATTGTCAACAAATCAGAAAAATACTAATCGGGTACCTATACTGTAATTGGCTCACTAGCAGAATCCAAAATAATAAACTCAAATTCAATTCCTATAATATTATCGACTCTAGCTCCACTAAAACGTTAAGTAGCTACTGAAGTACAATTAAATTAACAGTCGTATAATTTGTAAAAGGGGATCTGGTCCGCCGTTAGCCCGATAGGGAATACCCCCTAGTATATTAAAAAAACTGTTAGCAAGATTGGATATCCTAAATGGTTTTGGAGATTGCGGTCCTCATTGCGAACAATAAAGCGTCCGTAAACAGTCCTTCGAATTAAATATAACTTCATGGAATTGACTATAAACTGAAACTGTATAATTTTATAGGAGTGAAATAAAATTTTCTTTAGCCTATTTTCACGCTCGTTATTAAAAATTTCATCCCGTTTATTAACCACGATTTTGTTTTATGTGTATTTATCTCCTTATTTGATATTGCAGGGTATTTATACGAGAAGGGAGCGGAGTGGTTCAGTGGTAAAGCACTGAGTTGCCATGCCGGAAATCTTGGTTCAAATCCTGCTGCAGGCAAGACTTTTATTTAGTCCGTTTGCAGCCGGAGATGGATCATATAGGATCTAGGACCCTCCTGGGGCTCACCCAGCCTCTATAAAATATTATAAAAATGGGGTACCCAATATAGGGGGCAAAATCTGGCGGTTGAGCATGACCTAGGACAAGTCACCTCCTCGCGGAGCCGTTGTCCATAAACAGTACAGTCTCTACCATGTACTGAACCCCGGACCCGGTCACGGGTTGAAATGGTACAATTTTTTATTTATTTATACGAGGGGTAAGAATTAAATAATGAGACTGGTTTTATATTGTTCGATCTTGTAATAGTGAAGACATAGCAAGTAGGTTAGTCAGGTAAACATCAGATGAACGTCCACTTTAATGTTTAAACCGCTAGAGTTGTTAATTTTATGTGAGAAAGATTTTATTTAGTACTTTCGAAATTTCGAATAACGTTGTTCTATCAGGTCTTGATTTTAGACCTTGATTCTACCGACTGCTTCGATCAAAAAAAAAAATTAAATAATCAGGCATGAGGACTACTAACAGAAGAGAAAACTCAAAAATTTAAAATAAATCTATGTCTAAATCAATTATGGCCTGACTTATTTAAATTTCATATTTTCTAAATTTTAATTATTAACATTACTCTAGTTTTCACATATATTGACCCTCAGAACAATAATTATATATATTTTCATGTATTTTATTTATTAACTAAAACATAAATACATTACAAAATATCAAAAATTTAAATTAAATGATAACTAGTATATAGTCATATTATTTATATCTTGTGTTTGTATTTATATTGATTTTATTTTCATTTTTAGCATATTATCATCGTAAAGTTCAAGAGCACTTCGATCATTAGTACATTCAATCATTTAATAAAACAAGACATTTAACTAGTACAAATAAAATATTTTTGAGGAACCGAAAATTTTAACCAGTTATTAATGTTTTAAATTATTATTAATTTCAATTCCAGATCTATTTGGATATATTAATCATATATTTATTAATCACTAGATATATTATTAGATCATTAGTACATTCAATCATCTATTTGGATATATTAATCATATATCTAAATATTAATAATATATTTAGATTAATATAATTACCATTATCACAATGGAATTCTGACCCTTAAATTAAATATGATTAAAAGAAATTAAGAAGTTGGATAAGTCATGGACAGGCCGCTAGATGTCGTCAGTCGCGAGCTGAAGCCACATGTTTATCCTCTACAAAAAAAAGTATGTACTTAAAAAAAAAAGAAAAGAACTATGAAGTCTTGTTTTCGAATCAGCTGGTAGTAAAACTAATATAGCAATTGTGTGATTCCTGAGTATTATAGAACTTTGTACAAGCTCCTGTACAAGTATCTTAGACATAAGAATTAAATCTACATATACTTTATAACAACAGCAGATTTCTTTTGTACTTCTGTCAAGAGAGGAACAATCGTTGTGAATGAACCTAGAAGGAACATTGTTAGAGATGCAGACTTCGGATCGTATCTAAGTTGTAAGTTGTGACATTATCTAAAGTCAATACTGTGTCTGTCCCTTCTGTTTGCTAGCGATTGCATCTAAGGCTTTGTTTGGTATTTCCCATTCTTATGTCTACTTAAAATACTCAATTTTTAAATCTTTTCTCTTCAAAATAAAAATATTTAAAAATTATAACAATTAATAAAAAAATACTCAATATTTGAAGCGACAAAAAAGTGTTTATTTTTTATTTATTCTTCATTCAAATGTATTAGAAAAAAAAAGAAACGCGTGACATAACTTTTAATTGTTTCATTATTTATAAATATATTTTAAAAGTGTTAATTTATTTTTCATGGTAATTGCATTAATTGTCATATATATTACAATAATTATTTAATAAACAATTAAATTATAGAATTTGTTGATTCGATTTACATACACATTGTGATTCTAGAATTAAAGGGCCTTCATACCTGACAAAAAAAATATATGAAAAACTCATTGATGTCTTCAAATTAGGACATCATCTGCATTGTTGAAAATCTCTAGGGAGAGTAAAAACCCTTAGAGACGTGAACAAAAAAAAAAACTTGAGAATCCTATACAAACTTTTTAGCATCGCCTAAAATCATATTAGAAGTTTTAAGCCACTAATTTTATTTATGGGGTTTTTATAGGTGCAGAGAGAACCATAAAAATGACAACAAAAAAAATTGTCAATTCCCTTAATTCAGAGAAGGAAAAGTTTCAAGTCCCCAAATTTTTTTATCAGGACGTATGGCGTTACGTGGTCTTAGAAAAATATTTAAAAACGCTAAATTGTGCCATTGTGACCAAAACTTATTCAAAAGTGGTAACTATGTGTGTCCAAAGCTGATTTTATTAAAAATAGTATGAAGAATATTTTAAAAATAACAATATCCGATAACTTTCCCTAAAAGTCAATAAATGTCAATTATTTTAGGGGGAAATATTATAAGATATTAGCAGAGGAAATATGAAAAATATTTATTTATAAACACGACCAATGTATTAAATATATTTAGATTCATAAATAGAATAGATTTTGAAATTTTGGTTATAGATAGAAGAGGTATAGTGCTTTAATGTTTTGTTATTAACTATTAAACTATAATAGTTAATACAATAATTATGTAAAACAGCTCTAAATAGTAGTTAATGGAATAGGATGTAATTTATAACAATTTACTTACATTATTGATTATTAAATATGATGAACCATACTATAAAAAATACAAAATAGTTAATAACATACTAACATACCTTATATGATTAATGATTAATTATGAAATATATATTATACTCTACCATGATATGTGGTGATAACCGCTTCTTTTCAAAGTTTGCTCTCAATGGTAAATTCATAAAAACACCAGCAAGTCCTATAAAACCTGAACTTGTAACATTACAACCCACGAAAGGTTTAGGGTTTGGAAGATCGTACAGAGGCTCTACTTTTTCTAAGCCGATGGTTATGCAGGTTGGTGATTTTGCTGTGACCACGCTCGACCGAAAGGTTTTTTTCCCAATTATTGAAACCTATATTCTAAAAGCAGGGGTAAATAATCTAAAGAGATTAATTAATTTATCTTCCGCAGTCATATTCCAGCCCGTAAACTTCAGCTCATCGACTCAGCGCTCTGCCTTATGAGATATTCAACCAGATCCTAATTAAAGTAATGTTCAATGAACATTCTTCGGCGTGTGTGAGAATTAGGGATGTGGGATAGGTGAAGAGAATGGATTGGCCTAACTCGTTACGAGCCTTGGTAGCTTAGTTGGTAGAGCACCGCGCTAGAGATGCGGAAGACCCGGATGCTCAACAATTTCCGGAGTAATAAATAAATCTGGCAATAAATAAATAAATAGATAAATAAATAATAATAAATAGAATATCCGTTCTCTTCACCGATCCTACATCCCCGTGATCTCGCAATTTCAATGGGCATTACTTTAATTAGGATCTTGTTGACTTACGTCAATATATTATTTATAATTTATTTTTATTAATTGTTATTTTTGATGGTGAATATTTTTAAACATTTTTGTTTTAAAGAGAAAAGATTTGTCCTGGCCGGGAATAGATCCCAGGTCGTCTGGATCTCCGGATCAGTGCTCTAAACCAATGAGCTACCAGGGGTCGTATCCAAATCAGACAAATCCGTTTATAGTATCGGGGATATAGGATCGGTGAAGAAAACGGATTTGTCTAACTTGGATACGACCCCTGGTAGCTCAGTGGTTTAGAGCACAGCTCCGGAGATGCAGTGCAAATCTTTTCTGTTCAAAACAAAAATATTTTTTTTTTAAATTTAATTTATTGATATTTACAACTATATTAATATTACAATAAATAAATCTGCTATATGTACAATACGACTTGAAAAGCACTTGTGGAGAAACTACCCATCGGTAGCACTCCAAAAAGTTCTATAGTAGATGGTCTCGAGGCCATCTTCTTTTCAGACGCCTCGGAGGGTTATCAGGAATAGTATGGGAAGCAAGTTGAGAGACTAGCGGATTCAAGTGTGTATGGAGCTTGTCATGGAAGGATAGGTATCTAGTTTGGACCAAATCAGCAACATAGGGGATATTAAGATCATGATGGATGAGTTTGTTTGTGACATAATAAGGAACATTGAGGATTTTACGAAGGATTTTGGATTGCAAGGATTGGATACGAGATGAATTGGATGGTTTAGTAGAGCCCCAAAGCTCAACTCCGTATGTCCAAATAGGCCTGATAACTGTCATGTAAATGAGTCTTTTGTAATTAATTGGGAGCTTAGAGCGTTTGTCCAGTAAATGTTGAAGTAGGCGAAAACGACGACGCAGTCTTTTCAGTCTTGTATGAGGATTCCAAGTGAGACGTTTGTCCAGATGGAGTCCTAGGTAACACCTGTTCGACAGGGTTCAGAGGAATATTATTAAAGGATACAGTAGGGCAGGAATTTGTAGGTTTACGACGAAGGGTGAAGGTAATTTGATGGGATTTGTTAGGATTAATTTTAATTCTCCAATTTTGACACCATTCTTGAACGTTTGAGATATGGTATTGAAGAGTTTGGGATGCAACAAATGGATCATTATTTATTGATAACACACATGTGTCATCAGCGTACGTAGTGAGGACAGTGCTTGGATGGGTTGCAAAAATATTTAAAAAATTTTATCAACGCTCAACAATTCCCGGAGCAATAAATAGATCTTGTAAATTTTTTTAAATGAATTAAGCACAGATAGTAGATAAATAAATAATACAAAATAGAATAGCATTGACAGTTAGTTTGATAAATACTGTTATCTAGTCGGAACAGAAGTTATATCTGTTTTGGCAGCTTGGGCTGTTCTCGCCTGGGACGAGGATTAGTTCTTACCAGTTTAGGGTCGTCCTAAATCCCTCCATGGATTAAGGATTTAGATTCATCAGCTCATCTTCTAGATTTGTTCTTTGTTTTTTCATTCATAAAAAATATTACATTATTATTTTTTTCGATTACAGGCAGAAAGTTAAGTGTGTAGAGCACAGAATTACTGCGCTGAAGTTTTTGAGCTAAAATCTGGCTATGACAGATAAATTATTTAATTTGTTAGAGCTTGCGTTGTGGGACTAACACAAACTCTTACACACAAACAAAGGGCTAACACAAATAAAGCCCTTGATTAGGGAAGACCCTGCGGTTGCATATGTTTCCGACCAAATCACTACCCTGCAGTACCATTGACTTAACTCCAATCTCTACCATGTATTGAATCCATGACCCTTTATGGTTTATTATGGGTTCGATTAAAAAGCTAAAATGTATGAAACAGAACTTTTATAATTTTTGTTAGAAAATTCAAAGGATGATGCTAAAAGTTGTATTATTTCACAATTACCCTGGGGCACCTCAGGCGGAATTTTTAAATTTAGACTTAGTTAAACTTAATACCCAAGTTGTGAGATAAGTTTATCGGTAGCAGAATGTTGGTGAAGAAGTCAATATAAGTTGAAGCATTCCCTAGCTACTTTAGGTCTTAAGAATAATAATGCCCAATTAGCGAAATAGGGAACGGAGTGACTCAGTGGTAGAGCACTGAGCTGCCATGCCGGAAATCCTGGTTCAAATTCCGTTGCAGGCAAGACTTTTATTTAGTCTGTTTGCAGCCGAAGATGGATCATATAGGATCTAGGACATTTAGAGGATAGTGATTTACGTTTAATTTTATAGTTATTATTCTGTCATAATCAAAGCATTGGTGAAGTATCAGAAGCTTGTATAAGAGACTTTTGTTTGGAATATTTTTAATTACGTCCTAATTTGTGTGTGTATTTTTATACAATAGGTGATGTCAACTGTGAAGTTCTTATGCTCAGCGATGGTCATCTTGCAAGAGAACAGACCCTGGAAGGGGTTGAACCGATCTCACTTTTCTTGAAACTATGGTTTTGATGATAATAATAATAATAATAATAAATTGTTTATTTATTCTGGGACAAGTCCCTTTAGAATAACAATACAGTTATATAGGGTATTATTACGTCTTAGAATATATTATACAGGGTATTATAGTGCCTTATTACTGTAAGCTCACTAGTCTCACAAACCTGACAGGTTGGAATGCTAAAAGCGGTAGTGGGATTCTAACTTAAAACTTGTGTGTTTTAAGAAAGTTTACATTATAAGGGTGTTAATGTATTTGTGTGTGTATATAAATATTATATAAAACAAAATATTTAAAAAAAATTATATAATAAAGAATGAACGTACGTATTGCGCTCAAAATGATTAATGTAGGCACCCTTTAAAATGTAATATCAAACCATAGGCACTTCTAATGATTCCCTTTACAGGACATATACCTTTGATGGGCTAGGCTCGGTGGCCCCAAAAATTGTAGAGAATCCTCCCTCCTCCCCCCCCCCCAGCCTGTAATATTATCCGGCTGTTATTAAATTCCAGGCTATGTCTTAGAGCTAGGTAATCCCCCTCCCTTTGACTTACAGCGAACTCTATCGGGAATTATAATGCCTCTAGCGCCCTCTGCGGATTAATTAATAACTCTTACGTAAGGTAGGGCATTATCTCGCTATAAGGGAGCAATTAATGTGCAGTCTCAATGGCCGTATTTCAAGTTACCAAAACGAAAATGGCGGCACTAAACCTACCCCCTACTATTAAGGAGATTAAAACGTCGCAGATATAGTCTCTTGTCCGTAATAAATTTTAGAAGAGGTAGTACCTTTGAATATCACATCACACGACTGCAAAATTACCCAAAGCACAAATTGTCTCCTATGATATATGAATAATGATCTAATCTTAAACATTAAATTATATTTAAAAACAAACACTTCTTTGTTTAGTAGAAATGACTATTACCATAAAGAATATACTACCTATAAAACTGTATTCATAATAGCTATACTTAGGGTTACGCTGTTAATATTAACATACATCGCGATGTTATGTATTTAATCATTATGGTTTAGGTAAAAAAAAAACTCGTCAGTGATCGATTCGTCGTAACAATTTTTTCTCACGCTGAATATTTGTATACATCGAAAGTGATAGTGAAAGATATTCTCTCGATCGAAAGAAGTTACTCGAATGGCCACGATAGAGCGCAGCAGCGGGCAGAGACCAGAGATATGTTTAGGCTAAAATTAACAATTTAATGAACTGATTTTTTATCAATAAGGTAGAAATGGAAAGCTGGTACTCCGGGTAAGAAGTGTCCTGATTCTATCTTCCTGAAGGAACTGAAGAATGATGGATTCTGTAGGTAGGAGTCTTTTATGATTCAGTCTGACTATATCCTGAGTGCAGCAAGGTACCAACTTAATTAGATAATAAAGCCTGTCTACAAGTTATGACAATGAGGCATACAAAAAGATGGGATTGTGATTCCTGTTAATTGAGTATTTGATTGTTGTTATTAGTATCATTGACAATGTTAAGACCGTGGAAAAATTCCAACGAAAAGCCTTAAGTCTCCAAACTAAAACAGAAATAGAAATTATCTGTCCAATATTTCGCCCATTCAGGCATCCTCAGGGTAGAAAGAGAGTGAGTTGCATTTGAGCCTTCGAGGTGGTGGGATGTTTCTTGGGTGCATTATTCAAGTTTTGTTTTGCAGTTATTCTCTTTCTACCCTGAGGATGCCTGAATGGGCGAAATATTGGACAGATAATTTCTATTTCTGTTTTAGTTTGGAGACTTAAGGCTTTTCGTTGGAATTTTTCCACGGTCTTAACATTTATGTAAGGTATCTTTTTTACTTTTCAATATTAATATATCATTGACAATGTTTGGGTGTATCTTTTGTTCGAATATAGTTATGCTGTTTTTTTAGTTTTCATGATGTTTTGCGTTTGTTTCTTTGCCAGTCTTCCCATATGTGGCCATAACGGTATCTTATTTCTCGCCCAGGTGTTCACGAGGTCTAAGAGAGGAACAGCAGGTGACAAAACGACTCCTTAAAAGGGATATGGGATCTTGCATTATAAACTGTGTAAGACCAGCCTGGGATAGTCAGTTATTGTTTTGTTAACGTTGTTGTTCATCCTCAGTTAAGTAGAAGTCAATACTGCCGAGTTGCTAAGTATCTGTTTATATAATATATAGTACAATATTCATCCTTACTAAGACTTATCTAGTTTTGGAACCTTTTCGAATAGAGAAAATAACATCAAAGAGGAAGGTTTGCATAATGTCATAAATGACTTCTTCTGGCCATGCTGTAAGCCAGCGAATCGTCGGCAAAGAGTTTGACTACACTGTCAAAACCAGAAGAAATACGTTTTGAATAACTCAAAATTTGAGATTTTTAAGTCAATTCTTCAGTAGCAATAGTATTGATTGGAGGCTTTTAATACGGGAACGACTATCTGATATTGCACTTCCAACATTTTGTTTTTAATTCAGTTGTAGCTTTTTTGAACTTGGAAATTTTAAGGGAATAATCACATAAATTAAATACAAATAAGTTTCAAGATTTTAAAAAAATTCTAAGGGTAAAAAAACAATGTTAATATCACCTCACAATTGCAATGCTTTGCTTTACCAATACCCAAATTATTAATTTTTAAAGTCACGTGGAACTTTCATATATATCTATTTGAAAAATTGAGATTATTTTATTTATGATCATTCAGAGTAACGATATGTCATGTTTTATAGTTTAAAGTACGTTTATTTTATATTGATTTTCTCATCCTGGTGAAGACATTAAATAAGGCTCTTTCTCTGTAGAACAATATATCATTTCGGGCCGCAATGAAACGCTGAGATGCTTCCCGTGCAAGAGGATTGTGAACGAAAGATGATGGGGAAAAAGCTCGGGGATAGCTGAGAGGAATATAAAACCGTGATGGAAGTGGCTAAGTAAACCCGAAGAAGGTAAACAGAAGGGGGTCAATAAAACTGACAGAAGAAGGAGCTAGGATATTGGCGGCCATGTTGAGCCGCTGCCTGTCAGCGCCATCTGTCTTCCTCCCTCCCGAGTATTATCCCTCCGCTTCCGGCTTCTTCATATCGCCTCGCTTCCGGTCTCTCTGTCATCTCACTTGTTAACATCAATCTCAGTTTAATATACGAGTATATTTATACGAACCCTTATCAAACTTTCTTGTCTTATCACGTCATAAACTCCTTAAACTCCTGTACTGTATATAAAGAGTTTTATTTTATAACTTTTAACTTAAGCAACTTTTATAAAGTTAGTAATAAAAAAAGAATAGTAAAACTATATTGAAAAAATAAATTAAAAGTTTTTTTTATGTATGTAAATTTATGTTTATGTTAAGCTTTAATGAAAAAGTACAATAGCAGACGTAATGTGTAAAGTTCATAAATGAAAAAAAAAATATACATAACTTAAAATTGTAATAAAATACGATGATTAATGATTACTTATCTATTTTTTCTTTTAATTGATTATATCATCCCTGCCGTTTCAAACTATCGAATTTGAAAATCGTTACTTTTGGGGAGAATTAAAAAAAAGCAGTTTAAATAAAAATTAGTGCCTATAATCAAACCAATAACATTCAATTTACATTTTTTTTGTGATTGATAGGTGGCCCTATATGAATTTTATATCAATTATCAATCCTAAAGCAACTGCTATAAGTCGAAAACGAAAACTGTGTTTTTTTCAGATTCTATAGTTGGAAATGGTAGGGACGATATGATGTTTCAAAATTATTATAAATTAAAAAAACGTATATATATATATATATATAAAAGTTATTTTTTTTATACAAGTATAAATTTATTTCTATCACATATTGTGTTTTACCGGATAACATCTGCTACCAAAAACATTTCAAAACCAAGATAATGAACCTAACAGTGGCTTTTATGTTGTTAAGCTGTATTCATTAATAGAATATTTATTAAACCCGATACCAGGTAATTACTGTAAAACCTGTGAAATACTAGTGATTACAGTACTGCTAATAATATTGATAAACGATTTTCTTTTGTTAATTAAATTTTTATTTAAATAACTAACAGTAGTTGAATTGGTTGCAATTCAAATACAAGTTATTTCGTTATTATTTGCAGTTTTTTGACTGATTTTTAACGAGTAAAATGTAAGTGGTGTTTTTTTCAATAAAATTTCAATAAAAAAAAAATAAAAAAAACCTATCCCACTACAACCCGTGGTCGGGTCTGGTTCAGTACATAGTAGAGATTGTACTGTTTCATGGTCAACGGTTCTGAAAGATGGTGAGTTGTCCCGGATTTCCCCCTCTTATTTTGGGTACTCTATTTTAAAACATTTTATAGAGGCTGGGTGAGCCCCAGGAGGGTCCTAGGTCCTATATGATCCACCTCCCGCTGCAAACAGACTAAATAAAAGTCTTGGCCTGCAGCGGGATTCGAACCAGGATTTCGGGCACGGAAACTCAGTACTCTACCACTGAGCCACTCCGCCTCCTTATTTAATTTCAATATAAAAAATTAATTGTTATTAATAAATTCTATATTATTTTAGTAATCAATGTAAATATATTATTCATTTTTAAAACTTTCGTATTTCGAACTACACTGAATTACTACACTTTATTTCTACTAGCCCAGCGCACAATTCATTTAAAACAATAATTTGAAAATGGGGTTGTAATTACAAAAAAAGATATACAATACATTATTTTAATTTTTAACTACTTGATACAATAATGTACCCTTAACAACTCTATTTTAACTCCTGGAACATTAGAGAGAGGCTATCATGCAATACAGTACTACGTTGCGGGTTAGCGGATGGATGCAATGAAGGCGCTAGAACCTTGGCATACTCAATTACATACTGCTAGTTGAGTAACATTAAATTAAAAAGTCTAAAACAGCTACTGGGCTTAAAATTTTCAAGGACGATTACTATGGCTTCACCCACGTTGTCTAGAAGCTCACTAAGAACCACGTGTCAGCATCTCACGGATCAAAGATGGAACATGATTTGGCTGGAAATTTCACGTTTTTTATGTTTCCCAAATGGTTTTATGCTTTTATAAAACACGAAAAAGAATATATTACCTTAAAGTATGGATATTTTTCTTAGGGAAGTAGGAAATTTGCCGAGGGAGGGGATGAATTTCTCAGTAAAATGAACTATTAAAACTTTATTGGCAACAATTTACTTAAGAACAAACATTGAAGTTTCGCTCATTTTCTATTCTTTAATAAATATCTTGGGGAATATCGAACAAGTAAAAACTTTACGACTAGCATTTTCAGGGAAATTTAAATTTATAATTTTTTCGAATATTTGAGGCGTCCTCTCCTTTTTGCTTATACAGCCTAGAAGTAGTGAACAATCATACTGTCGGATTATTATTGAATACATTTTTATTACAAAGAAAGACAAACATTTCCTATAACTATTTATTTTTATTTCTAATCAAGGTTCGTTTTTATAACCTTTCATATATTGTTTTCAGGTGTTTAATTATGTTTGGTATAAAGTTAATATATCTTTATATTAATGTCTATGTTTTCGTTTGTGGCACATTTGTTCTCTTTTTATTATTATTTCACAAGAATCGTTTCCTTTGTTTTATTGTTCTTTTCTTAGATTTATTTATATATTTTTTTTAATGTTTGTTTGTTTGTTCATTTAACGTCACTTTGTGCTGCTATGGCTAATCGGACGATGCTACAGTGGGAGGGAGCTCTAAATTTTGCCTATCCAGGTTTAATTAGGATAGGGATTTTTAACGAGTACCTGACATCGTACAGGCTCGGGACCCCCGTTTAACGTCCCTTCCGAAGGACGGCGTAACTAAGGATTTTTTACTCCCTTAAAAAAACCCTAAGGCCACCTGCCGGGCTACGAACCCGCGATCTTGGGTTTAGTAGTTTGTTACGCTAACCACTGGACCACAGGTGACCGTTATTTTTTTTTAATGTATGTCTCCTGCTAGAAACGTTGTTATTTGATTATTTAAAATCCTACTTCGGTATACTTAGAGACATTGCCAAGAGTACAGTTTTTTTTTCTTCTATTCTATTATATTAATCACATAAAATATTAAATAATAACATTTTCAGATATTCGAAAACAAGGGCAATAGAATATTTGGCCCGAAAAAGAATGAAAATTTGTAGGATTACACAGAGTGAAATTGCAGAGAAGGCAACCGGTTAATGTAGTTAAAGGTAACATGAAGGATGAAATAAAGATGTAAAGATGTTAGGTATAGTAACGATTAAAGGGTCAAATGTATATTTATTAAAATAAAAATACAAATAAGGACTTAGCTTACTGGTAAATGCTCGAGGGGTAGATGGGAAGAGTCCGTAAAGGTTGATGTTGAGGGTTAGGGTTTAGGCGGTATCCATGGAGGAAAGTTTTTAAATAGTGTTATCGGCATCGAACCTACAGGTTCGTTTAGCCTTTTATTATTATTATTATTATTATTACACATAGGTAACCTTTGATTTTTGTTAGAATTGGTATTAGAGCTATGTAAGGGAGGGTAGTAAGTTATGAAGCGCACATTTTTGTTTTTATTTTGGGCGCCAAAAAACCTAAATCCTGGATAGTGGATTCCACAGCTTCTTGAATTATTGGTTGCAATTTAGCTCGATAACTCCTATCCTTTATATTGTTTTTTTAACTCAATATTTTAGACTTATGGATGTGACTAGACCGCGGATATAGATGGACAGCTGTGGACTGTGTACAACATCAGTCTCCTAGCAGCGTACTCTTCGGGATCCCGCCATTGTCAGCGCCCTTTTGAATAATTCCGCTTCAGCCCTTCGTTCTCTAAATATGATGAATGCTCTCATCCCTTCGCCCCTATAGGCCCCTGGGATGGTATTTCCCTGCCATCCTTCTTCCTAGCTAATAACGAAAAAAATTCCGAACTTTTGTTTTACGACTGTTTCACACGAGTGTTATCCTAAAGTGAGAGAAATATGTGCACCTAAGGGAAAAAAAATGTAATAACACTTCAATTTTCATTTAAAAAGTACTAATATAGCCCTCGCATTTATCCTAATTTAGTCTTGCTTATTCAATTAAAATATTAGATGTGGACTATAAACGACTCCCTTGACAAACCTATTAAATTACAAATCAATATTTTAAAAAGAATTCTTGCATTTAGGCATTTAGGCATTAGGTATTAAGTACTGAATCACTGAGGAATAAAACACAAGCTCAAGAACGGGTGTGGATGAAAAATCATTTATTTCATTAACAGCGGTGGATCGTCTCTGTATATATGAAGACCCTCCAATGGCTCACCCAGTATCTAAAAGTGAGTACCATCAATTGAAGGGGAGGGGGGAAATGGAGCGTGATCTCGCCCAAATCGTATCCTTGCACATCTTTTATCCTAGAAACAGTACTATTTCCATGGAAATCAAAGAATTCCTGCCCTTCAGTAATTTTTAATAATATCCCACTCTTGAATCCTCATACGAGACTGAAACAATAAACCGTCTAAGATCTCAATTAATTACAAAAGATTCATATGTATGACCGTTATAAGACCTATTTGGACTTACGGAGTAGAGCTTTGGGGCTCCACTAAGCCATCCAATTCCTCCCTCATCCAATCCATTTCAGTCCAAAATTCTTTGAAAATTCCTCAATTCTGCTTACTTAGAATTAACATCATCTACAATGGCCATGACAAACTCCTAAATGCATTAGTTTCATCAATACACGATCGGAAAAAAGTTGGCGACCTCACTTAAATCTGTTATTGGAGTAATACGTTTTAGACTTTTCATCAATTCATCAATTTATTCAAAATATTCACTTGTTGTATTATTACAGTACAGTTATAATTCTAGTAAATAATAAATTAAGATCATATATTTGCAACAAATGGGCATCACTTCACTCGTTAACAGAACACTATTGTCTACTGCGTCTTTTCCTTACACCCCTCCCCCCTCAGTTACCCGGACTTCCTATAGGAAGATTAAAAGAGACCATGACCTCGTGACCTGCTAAGGAGTCATTAATCACTTATAAGAAAAAATATTTGTCCAAATATAGGATAAAATCCTTGACATCAAATTAACTGGATGCGATACAGCGCAGATGCAAATCTTACTAATATTATATATGAGAAAGTTTGTATGTTTGTCTCTCACGCAAAAACTACTGGACAGATTTGGATGAAGCTTTACAGTAATAAAGGTTATACATCAGAATAACACATAGGCTATAGCAAGCGCGGATTTATGGGGGGGAGGGCGCACGGGAACACGTGCTCCGCTCAGACATTTTTTTAGGTACTTTTGAGAATCCATTATAGTGCCATTATTAAAGGCAAATCAGGAACATAGCATCTTGAAATTTGCAGACAGGTTCTTTGTATAATTTAAGAAAGAAATTTGTATAATTCCACCCCCAAGGGTTACCCCCTTAATATAATAGGGGTTCAATGATTGTATGGAATCCGTCAGTTTTGGAGTTAGACATCTGAAATTTTGGATGTACGAGTAACTTATATTTAAAAAAAAAATTAAATTATTTATTTAAAATGATCTGTCACGAAACTTTATGTGGCAGACCAAATTCCATTCGAGCGAAGCCGCGGGTAAAAGCTAGTATAATATAAAAGAATTTTATTAAAAACAAATATTTATTTTAATTTTCATTTATTTTGTCTATACTTCATTATTTATTCTACAATATATATATATATATATATATATATATATATATATATATATATATATATATATATATATATATATCTGTGTGTGTGTGTGTTTGTGTGTGTAACTATAGGCTATTTTAAATAAGTTTTTATTTTAAGAACAAATTGATGTTGTAATAACAGACTGCTGATATCATTATTGTATAGTAGTGAGATTAAATTATAATTTAATATAAATAAAGCGCTAGCCTATAAAGTGGAATAATGTGTTAAAGAAGTATTAATTCTATTCGGTTAGACTCTAATTTACTAATGAAGCGTTGACCTTGGCTGAAGAGAAGTCTTCGATCCGTAGGGTCAAGGATGTCGGTCGATGAAGTCTTACCTAACTGTGAACTGGCGAAGGGTTGAAGCTACTAGACCTAAGTGACATGCTATTTGTCTCATGTCGCTGTACCAATGACGGTGGAAATGGTAGAGTAGAAATTTCCAGTTGCAATGTCAAGTAGTTAATAATTTAAAAATTAGTTTTAACTGCAAAAAAAAAATCCTAATGGAAATGGTTGCCTGGATAATTATAAGAATGGTGTAAAATGGTCAGAGGGCAGTCAGTGAACTACACAAAATAAGATTAACTTATTTTACGGTGCCTACATTTCAATCTTGGATTTAGACCCTTTAGGAATAAAAGAAACAAAAAAAACTATATAAAACATTGCCAAAGAAGAATGACTTTAAATATAGACAAAAATGATAAGAATGAAAAATTGGGTTTAGTAGTTTGTTACGCTAACCACTAGACCACAGGTGACCATAAAAATAAATAAATTATCATGGATTTATTAATACATACATAAAATTCTTGCTAACTGCTCGCCGTTTCAGGCTACTCCAAAATTTACTAGACAAACACTCTAAGCTCCAAATTAGACCTATTTAGACTTTGAGGCTCCATTAAGCCATCGAATTCCTCTCTTATCTAATCCTAACAATTCAAAATCCTTCGTAAAATCCTCCATACTCCCTACTTTGTAAGATTAAAGTCATCCATAATGCCCTTGATGTTTCTTTCCTTTCTGCTTGAGCCCGAATCCGATACCAAGCCTTTCATGGCAATCATTATTCCCACTGAAACTCGCTAGTTTCCAATCAAACTTCTTTAATTCCTGACAACCCTCCGAGGCGTCTGAAAAGAACATGGCCTACCCCGATATTATTATTATAGAAATTCAGTGTATTACTTATTTTACACCCCCTAGCGAACCTTTTAGATTAAGTGTATTCACTTATTGCATTGTCTTGTGATATTGAGAAATACAATAATCTGATTTCCACCCCATTCTCGTTTTCTGTGAGCTCGTTTTGCGTTGCCGTAAATTAGTAATGCGTAAGTACAAACTGGGTTTATTATATATTATTTCATTACTTTATTTCTAAAAAGTGAACGGTAAGGCACATTTCACATCTAAGAGTAAAAGTGGTGTGACTTTTCATAGATACAGAGATTTGAATCATTAGATTTGTTCTTTATCCTTCGTAAAATCCTCAATGCTCCTTATTGTGTCGCAAACAAACTCATCCGTCATGATCTTAATATACCATATGTTGCTGATTTGGCCCAAACTAGATACCTATCCTTCCATGAAAAGCTCCATACACACTTGAATCCTCTAGTCTCTCGACTTGCTTCCCATAATATCCCTGATAACCCTCCGAGGCGTCTGAAAAGAAGATGGCCTCGAGACCTTCTACTATTAAACTTCATTGGAGTGCTATCAATGGATAGTTTCTCCACAAGTGATTTTTTTGTTCATACAGCAGATTTACTTGATGTAATATAATTACAGTTGTAAATATCAATAAAATAAAAAAAAAAAAAAAAATTTGTTCTTTAAAAAAATAACGGAAGTTACACAATATACAAATAGGCAATTGTAGCATTCTAGCGTTAACTAATTTTCAACTTTGCGAGAGACACATGTTTAGAAATACTAACATACTAACTTACAGAGTGTCGAAACTAGTTGAAATGGATTCCTTCAACACCAAAAAAGAAGTAAAAATATATCCTGATACAAATCTAAGAAGGATCTTCGCCCACTAATTAATCTCACTTCTTATCTACCCACCGAACCTCTGAACTTTATCTCGAACCAAGAACTCCTAAATCATCCTGCCTCTACTATCTGATTCCCTCCAGCTTTCTTATTGTCTCAAGACGTCTAATACTTTCTATAATTCTTTTAATTGAACAATTATTAGCTATATCTTCATCTAATAAGCAAGTAATTAAGGACAATAAAACAGTTGTACTTGGTTTATATCCTGATTTTGTAAGAATATTTTTACATTATACATACATTGGAGTCCTTGAAATATTGTCCGCTAAAAGGGCACATCCTTTGTTCCTTACTTAGCCTCAGGTATAAAGTAGCAACTCGTCTGTTATTAATATTATCAATTATGGTTCGTGTAATTTTGTTGATAATAATGGAATGTATGTAAGGAAAGGTCAGTTTCCTCGTTGTACTGAATGTAAATATTGACAATCATATTAGTATTGAACTATAAATTGCCCGAAAATTATTAGAGTGGTAATGAACTTTTTTTATTGGTAATTAAATTTTTAAATTGTGGTATTTACATACTGTACCATTTTTTAATTGATGGGGAGACATCATGAAAGGGCACTGATTAGAGAAGAATTAAATATACGTATATTTATATATACATATAACCATAACTTACATTTTTCGATGAGTACTTCATCCGTAGCGTTGTGTGGTGGAATCTTAGTCGTTATATCCATATTGGGAACATCTATTTCTGATTTAATCACAAGAGAACAGGGGACTTAGCAGGTTCCTTACCGACTGAGTCTCAGAACGTGTTTCGGAATTAAGTGGGTGAGGAGTTCGTGATTTTGCATCAATGTCTTAGTCACCTTGGCAGACTTGTTGACGCAGTCAACTTCAACACCAGAATCTCATTGGAAGTGGGAAGAGTATTAAAGTCAAATATTTTAGAGAGAAAAAGTATATTTAGAATTTTTTAAAATATATATTCGTCGAAGTGGAATGGTATTAAGGAAATTAGGAACGCTGAATGTTCACCATCAAAATAGGAGAAATAAAAGGAATAGAATGGAAAATTATCGGTTATTATTATTATTATCATCGGTATTATTATAATGTAAAGGAGATAGTTGGGGGGTGCAGTCAAAAAGAACACTGAATAAGTACTAAACTTATAATTAAGTGCCGACGTTTCGACCTACAGTGTACCTCATCTTCAGGGCGATTTGGAGAGAGAAGTCGTTCGATGTAACGGCTGACTAGCACTGTAGTGTAATAAGTAGTGTATAAGTGCTAGCCAGCCGTTACATCGAACGACTTCTCTCTCCAAATCGCCCTGAAGATGACCTACACTGTAGGTCGAAACGTCGGCACATAATTATAAGTTTATTACTTATTCTGTGTTCTTTTTGACTGCACCCCCCAACTATCTCCTTTACATTAGATCATCCAGTCAACTATTTTCATCTCATACAGGTATTATTATAAGTTCGGAGGAGGTAGAGTATAGACTTCAGAGGAATAAATTATCGGACACAATCAGGAAGAGAAGAAGTACATCCATCAGTGAGATAATGAGGATGAAGTATAGCAGACTTACAGATTCGTTTGTTTACAGATTCACCAATTATCGTCATTAATTGAATCATTAATCGAATTAATCATCATATAGAAGAACATTGGATCCAGGGAATCAAAAAAGATATGACAGAAATTAGTATAACTTATGATTTGATATGGGACGGAACAACTTTCAAGAGGTGGAGGCGTAGCTTTGAGGATTTTCAGAAGAAGGAGAAGAATATTGAAACCAGAATCTGGACACAGGAGAGGAGGAAAGTGCAGAGTAAAATGATAAAGAATAATTATTGGAGGAGGAAAGAGGTGCATGAAATTACTTCATGCAATCCTAAATACTGTTCGATAAAAATATATAAACTTTTTATTTAGTTTTAATTAACTAATTAACATAGACTTTAATTAATTAATTAATATACACTTTTAATTTAGTTTCCTGATTTTTGTTAATAGTTTAGATCACATATTTTCAAACATATCAATATTTTTTCAGAGTCATATGAAGATCCTCAGGAATATATTGTGAATCATATAAATTACATATATCTTGATATGAATATATCAAGTTACTAAATGGTACTTTAAAGACATGAGTGATTTGAAGGCTTTAAATAATCGTTGCCAAGACAAAATACAAAATAAAAATGCTTTAAATCCAGGTTGATTGAAAAAAATCTCCAAAGTATTGATCTCTAGAACCCCTATTTGACCCGTACTGACCTAGGGCTCTGAAAACTGGGAACTGATCGAGAAAGATGAGCAACGTGTCAGCGTTTTTGAAAGAAAAGTCCTCAGAAAAATTCACGATCCAGTAAGGGAAGAAGAGAATTATTAATTATTTTAATGAAGAGAAATGTTAATTATTTAGTTATAAGTATAAGGCATAGTTATCAGTTATAATCTTTGTATAAGGATATCCCTAAAATTTATTAGAATAAACAGATTGCCATGGGCTGAGTATATGAAGAGAATGGATGAATGTGAGATGCCAGGAAGACTGTATAGGGTGCCATCTCCTTCTTGTACACAAGAATGGAAGGTCCAAGACTAGATGAAAAAACAAAGTCTACAGCTATGATGGTGCCTTGTTGCAAGGAAATGGCATTGGACTGGAAATGGTGGAAGAATCGCTTGGAGGAAGCCAAACCAGGGTAGAAGAATGATGAAGAACAAGAAAATGTAAATATCATATACGGTTAATGATTTTTTTGGTTTAATATTTTATATTTATCAAATTTCTTAATAGATATTCCAGGCTATTTGTCTTTGAAGATCCTAAGGAGTATATTATGGATTTTTAAATTATATATATCATAATCTGTTGAATGTATTATACTTGTTAAATATAATGATTTAAATGAAAATTTATGATTCATATCGAAACCATAATCAATGGCCAATATAACAAAAACAAAACATCTTCTCCAAAAAGGCTTATGTAAGCTATTTCTATACTAAAATCTAACACATTTTTATATTATTACTATAGGCGTTCCAACATGGATTGCCTCAACCTGTCAGAGCAGAGCTCCACACCTCTCGGTCCATCCAATCCCCTTCTTGGAGACCCCTACCAGCCACCTCTTCCTGGACGCCCTCCATCCACCTGCTTCTGGGCTGTCCGCGTTTTCTCCTCCCTGGTGGAACCCAATCCAGCACTCTGTTCGACCAACATTCCAACGCCATTCTCTTCACATGGCCGTACCATCTTAGGCGGCGTGCCCCGATCCTTTTATTTTTTGATATATTCGCATTCATCCTCTGTCGAATTTATTCGTTTCTTAGTCTATCCAGCCTTGTGACACGGAGAAACCTCCTCCAGAAATCCATTTCTTTCATTTTTATAATATCATAAAAATAAATATCATCATTTCAATCATTAAAACTAAAATGTTTTTTTGATTTCATAGTTTAAAAAGTACAAAACACATACTACAAATTATTCCAAAAAAAATACATGGACACCCAAACCTATTGAAAGAACAAATGACTACGAACCTCATACCTGAGGACACTTGGAGGAGACTAAGAAGAACGTGGATGAGGGATCTATTACTAAAGAAAATTGAATCAAGCCAAGGGAAAGGAACCGCTGGATACTGTTTTTCTTCATGCCTTTCATGTCATTCTGCTTTTTTTTTACTGTCATCCAATCTGATGATTGTCAATTGTTTGTAATTAACACGTGTGGATATAAATATAAAGATAAAAATCAGAAAGTAAATGATAATTACAATGGTATTAGAGAGAATCTTTTTTGGGGCCCTAAGCTCCTTTAGAAAATCTACCTCTAAAATAATAAAAAAAATAATAATACACATCTATCCTAAAGTCTATATACGAAAATTGAAATGAAATAAAAACAAAAAACAATGTTTTATCGTGAAAAAAGAAAAAAGTAATATAAATTCATAATAGCAAATAAAATATAAATATGCAAAAAAATACTATAGAAAATAAATATATAAAATAGCAAATAATATGTAAAAAAGTTACTTGAAAAGACACAATATAAAATATATTATTAATTTAGTTTTGTATATATATTATTATTAATTACATAACTTATAAGTTATGTTTTGTTTTTTTCTAGTTATCGATTAAGTATTGTTGTTATAGAAATATTATATATAAAGTAATAATAATATTGTATGAATTATTATTGCTATTAAACATAATATAATATTAAAATATTATATATAAAACGACCCGGGCTCATACTATATATATATATATCTATGGTATGAGGGATCCATTGAGTGGTATCCATGCTGTAGGTCTTTAGGTAAGTGGGCGTCAGCTGTTCCCGGGACACCAGCGCCCCCAGCGCCCTTCCATTGATGGATGCACCGAGTGATGGTGGTGCCCGATGCAGCGCCCCGAAGGTGCCCGAAACGTCGTTGCAACTTGTTGTGCAATTCCACTAGCCAGGAAATCCCAACTCTTAAATAGACCGATCGATCACTTCTCCCGTTCGTCTCCCAGATGTCCAGGAAAATCCTTTATTTAATACGATGTCATTTAATAATCACTAATTTCATATAAGAAATCACTAAATTAAAATCATATATTATACAAAACTAAAAAAAAGAACACAAAGATATAAATGAAGAAAAGTGTATAAATAAAGTTATCTTAAGGGTCTATCCTTCTCTAAAAATAAATCTAGATTTGATTCTTACAATGCAAGATACAATTATAGTTTAAAAAATAAAATATATTGTAATATTTCAATTATTAATTAATATGATTGTTATATATTTTGTTTAATAAAAAGAAGAAGAAAGATTTATGATAAGGCACAATATTGAATTTCGTGAATGTATCGTATCTAGATTGTTTTGTTTTTCTCTTTTAATAAGGCTCATAATTATTTTTAGGTGTTATATAATATGGAATATAGTAAATCGTTGTCAGGATTATATGACACTGTGATAGAACGTTGGAGGATGTATTTTGTGTATTATTTTGAACTTAAGATTAAGAATTGTTGAAGAATATACGAAATTTTAAGGACTCTGAGCGAGCTGTCAACAACACTTGAACAACCACTCTAGCTTGAGAGAGCGGACAAAGCCTAGAGACGCTCTCCTCATAGAATAGGTCGCTAGGTTGATAGATTAATATTGGTCTTACCTTGTTCGATGGGTGTGATCTGGGGGCCTTCGTCGTAGAAGGCGGTAGATACCTCGGCCATTGCGAACACAACCTTCCTCCTGGTTGAGATGTTGAGGGGAATCAGCCCGTTCAATAGCCTCGAGTCTGCGCGGTATGACTTCCAATAACTGGCCCGCCAAAGTTTGAATCGTATCTACGTCACTACAGAATAAACAAATAATAAATACATAAGAAAGAAAAACACCCAAAAATAATCTAAAATGAAAATACCTTTTATATTTATTAGGAACCATAGGTGGCTTAGTGTAGTACGTAGGATTGCACAAGATAACATCCAAAAATAAAAAACAATAACATTCATAACTTAAGAACTTAAAAACATCCAACTTGAGAAACAAAAATAATCTTTTTTTTTTTAGAATAGAATAATTTATTGATATTTACAACTGTAATTATATTACATCAACTAAATCTGCTGTATGAACAAAGGACATGGACAAAAAAATCACTTGTGGAGAAACTTTCCATTGATAGCACTCCAATAAAGTTCAGTAGTAGAAGGTCTCGAGGCCATCTTCTTTTCAGACGCCTCGGAGGGTTATCAGGAATATTATGGGAAGCAAGTTGAGAGACTAGCGGATTCAAGTGTGTGTGTGTGGAGCTTTTCATGGAAGGATAGGTATCTAGTTTGGGCCAAATCAGCAATGTACGGGATATTAAGATCATGATGGATGACTTTGTTTGTGAGATAATAAGGAGCATTGAGGATTTTACGAAGGATTTTGGATTGTAAGGATTGGATACGAGATGAATTGGATGGTTTAGTAGAGCCCCAAAGCTCAACTCCGTATGTCCAAATAGGTCTGATAACTGTCATGTAAATGAGTCTTTTGTAACTAATTGGGAGCTTTGAACGTTTGTCCAGTAAATGTTGAAGTGGGCGAAAACGTCGAGCAGTTTCTTGTCTTTTCAGTCTTGTATGGGGATCAAAAATAATCTAAAATAAAATTATCTTTTATCCTTATTCGGGACTATAGGTTTTTCAGTACGGACGGAGGATGCTGAGTTCTTGTCTTGATCTCAGGGCTCAAAATTGGAGACTGTAGCGTTTTAATTATTTATTCTATTAACAGCTATACAATGAGAATATGTGTGTGACACAAAGAGAAACAATGTAATGATATGGCTCACCTGTGGCATAGTTGTTAGCATAGCAACCTAAAAGGCCCAAGATAGCGATTCACTGTACGGGAGATAAACTTGATTTTTTTAAAGGTAGAAAAAAATCCTCAGTTATGCCGTCCATCGGAAGCGACGTGAAATGGGGTTCTTGTGCCTCTGCGATGCCAAACACTCGTTAAAGATCTCTATCCTAATTGAACTTGGATAGACAAAATTTAGAGCTCCAACTGTAGCAACGTCCGATTAGCCATAGCAGCATAAAGTGGTATAAAAACAATAAACAATGTAATAGTATTTCAATTTTCACAAAAAAATTACTGACAGACCTGCCAAACTTACCCTTATTTATTCCAGTTCGTTATATTAAAATAATTTATGTGGACTGTTGTCCATTTGTTTATGACTTCCTTGAAGGCATATTAAATTATAAATCGACTGTTCGAAAACTAATCGGTGATTAAATTAAAATATGCGAGTATTGCATCAAGTATTTTTGGTTACTCAGTTACAGAGCTCCAACTGCTGAGTTCAAGAACGGCAGTGACATATTAATTATTTAAATATTTTATTTGAAAAGAAAAGACATGACCAGGACCGGGTCTCCCATTTCTCCGTAGTGGATTATATTATATATTAATATATCTTTATAGATTATAAATATATATATCATTATAAACCCAAAATATCATTAATAAATTTAACATTATAGTTAATAATGTTTTCAAGTTTAATTGATTACTTCATTATTCGTAAATAATTTGTAACACAACCGTGAAACTGCTTTGAGGGAAGTGAACACCCTCACGCTCATAAAGTCGGTAATAAAGCGTAATTTTGTTAACATAACCGACACATTGGGAACAATGCAGCCCCTAATATGTACTGAATCCAATACCCTTCATTGGTTATGGTACAGTTTTTATTATTATTATTATTTTTTTTAGTAATGTTATAATATTATGGATAATTAAAGTTAATTCTATTTAAATATTTATGTAGAAAATTTATGGAGGAAAAAAAACTAAGAGGTATACAATAATAATAATTAGTTATTATTCCTTATTAGTATTGATAAGGATTGAGTTTTTATTATTTTATTTTTTACACATATTTTTAATAATTTATTTCATCAATATTAATTTTCACACAATAGCTGTTGAGTATCCTTGTGTCTGTATTAAAATTTATCATTCTGTTCTGTTCTTGTATTTTAGTTATAATATCTTCTTAGAGAATAAGTATTTAATGGTAATTGTATTTAAAATTATCATTTGTTAAATTTCTGTTGTTTATCATTTAATTTTATCCATAAATATATAATTTACTTTATTTAGTTTTAATACCAGGTCCTTTATTCTATTGTATATGCACATTTATCTATTACGAATTCACACATACGAACAAAAGCGGTGTAAAGTTAAATAGCATTTTTTTGTTTAGTTCTTTAACAATAACAATATTGCTAATATATACAATAACAATAAAATTAAAACATTTTCCTCCTACTTCAGAACACATTATACAAACTCAGCAATCTCAGTTCACCAAATCTTCATATGTCTTTTTATCTTTAGAACGAAGATATGTCTATCAAACCGCGTGGAGTTACGTGAAGTGGAATCTGAGCCCCTTCAATTCTGACAGTCTGCTAACCTGCGATACAGACCCGAAGAGCGGGATAGTTGTCATCGATATTGCAGGCGAACAATATGACATATTACAACGTATCCTATCAAATAATAAAATTAATATATATTTATATATTGCATAAATATATATATATATATATATATATATATATATATATCATTATAAACCCAAAACATCAGTAATAAATTTAACATTATAGTTATATTTTCAAGTTTAATTGATTACTTCATTATTAATATATGATTTGTTTTAGGCTGAGATTAGCAGTTTGAATTTAAGCAATTATTATATTTTAAAAAGGTTAACTGGACTTAAATTGTATAATATATTGTTTAAACTTGGAGAAAAAAAACCTGTATCCAGTAAAATTTAATGGTTATCGGTTTTTTTTCTCTGAGTTTAAAGAATATATTATGCAATTATTATACTAAAATTATAAGTTTATGCATAAATATTTAATACTTATAATTAATTGAATAGTTGGGATCTACCGAATTCCATTAATAGGCATATCTGGGACCACTAAAAAGAAGGTTTTTGGATCGTAACCAACCAAACTCTGCATATCAACTTACAACAAGAACTTATGACCCGTTTATTTTCATTTTCATAATAATATTTGATGTTTTCGTTAACAGAAGATTGTTATATTATGTGGTTACGTTTGTTATGTTGATGAAACACTATATTATTTGTAGTTAATACTACCGAAATATATTTATTTTATTAAGAAATTAAAGGAGAAGTACCTATCGTATCACATAAAAGACGAAGTTTTTTTACCTTGTAAAAATTCTTTAATTAAATTTAAAAAAAAAACTCTTTAAGGTATCTCTGAAGGTTTAAAAAACATTTTTGAAACGAAACTCAAGGACTTAATTACATTTATACAGTAATTTGAAAATCTTGAAGTAAAATTAAGTTTTTCACGGACAGTCTAGGTATTATTAGATTTTTTTTTAATACACTATCATTTTATTTTAAATCATAAATTATTTTAATAAAAATTACTACCACTTTATATTTAAGTTACAGTTTTAATATTATTAATAAGAAAAATAATCATTTAATTTAATAATTATTATTATCAATAATAATAATTTAATTGCAGAAATCCTTATTTGGCTGAATTTAGCATTTAAATCTTAGTACTCATTAGTGTTGAAATATAACCTACTGTACTCAATGGGTTGAAAAAAACAAAAAATTTATCAAAAAAATATTTTTAATAATTGCAACCCTTAAATAATAAGGTGATGTAAAAAAATAGAAAAATATTTGAATTTATAAAAATAAAAAAAATGGTTAAATTAATGTTGCGTATACGCATCAGTCGACGTAAATCGGTTAATCTGCTTCTTTATATTACGTCACCTTCGAAGGACGGCAGAAATAAGATTTTTGACTCCTTTTAAAAAACCCTAAAGCAATATGCCTGACAGCGAAAAGATCAGTTAATGATATTGTCATTTCCTCTCTCTACAAAAAATTTTTTGGTTAAATAATATCTTTCCAATAATGATTACTTCTGGTTATAATTTTTGATATATTCTATTCAAAGTAATTTTAACTTTTATATGTTTGGAGAAAACCGAATTTACTTTTAATTTAAAATTTAAAAGTAATTTTAATTTCAAATCTATTTCCTCTTGTGGCGATATTCAGATGACTTAGACTGGGCGATAGGACTTACAACTTGGAGGAATCCTCTGACTCATTGGGAGTTCCCATGCTTGGTAGATTTACTTTGCTTTTAGGAATCATTAATACATGTCTATCTATCAAGTGCTTTTAAGGATCCTGCATGTAATTACATTATGTAACTGATTTATATAAAAATATTATATTTTTTGGTTGAATAATTTGTTTTATATATATATACTAAAGGACGGCGGAACTGTTTGCCCTTACTCCATTGTTCCAATTGTATAATTTTTCAAATTACTTGAGCTCCCACTGTTTTATAACCACCATTTTTTTTTTTTCATTTTTCTTTCATCCTCAAAACGGTTCTTAGCGTTCTTCATCAGTAATATTCGATATCAAAGTTTTTTTGTACACTTTTTTTTTTAGAATAGAATAGAATAATTTGTTGATATTTACAACTGTAATTATATTATATCAAGTAAATCTTCTGTATGAACAAAGAACATGAAAAAAAGAAACACTTTTGGAGATACTATCCATTGATAGCACTCCAATAAAGTTCTGTAGTAGAAGGTCTCGAGGCCATCTTCTTTTCAGACGCCTCGGAGGTTTATCAGGGATAGTATGGGAAGCAACTTGAGAGACTAGCGGATTCAAGTGTGTATGGAGCTGTTCATGGAAGGATAGGTTTGGGCCAAATCAGCAACATATGGGATATTAAGATATTATTATGGATGAGTTTGTTTGTGACATCATAAGGAGCATTGAGGATTTTACGAAGGTTTTTGGACTGTAAGGATTGGATACGAGATGAATTGGATGCTTTAGTAGAGCCCCAAAGCTCAACTCCATATGTCCAAATAGGTCTGATAACTGTCATGTAAACGAGTCTTTTGTAATTAATTGGGAGCTTTGAACGTTCGTCCAGTAAATGTTGTAGTAGGTGAAAACGTCGAGCAGTTTCTTGCCTTTTCAGTCTTGTATATTACTTTCCTATAAATTTATAACACAGTTTTATATAATAGAGATATATATAATTGTCCATATGTCATGGAAAGATATAAATATATAACTGGAACGATTCCAAATTGAAACAATTACACTTCTAAAAGTTATGAGTGATCTCGAAAGGGCATCCAGTGCCAGGAGCAGTATCGATATTAGATGACTAATCGGTCTAGAGTGGCTAATCGATTTTACCGTCTCGACTCTTTGTCTGCCGACTTGCCACTGCCTGCATGACCTCGCCGGTCCGCTTACTGTTGGGATAGGACTCGTCGTACGACTTGCTATGGGATCGGTACATCGGTGTACAATAGAAAAGGGGCGATAGGTCGATAGCTATCAACATCAATAGAATCGATTATATTTTTGGCTGGTATTAGTATTATCGATTTTGGAGGTTCCATATAAAATAATAGATTCATTAATATAATAATTTTTCAAAATAGAAACAAGGATACCTTCCTGAGATCGTCACAACTGAGATACAGGGAAACTACATATTTCCATTACGTCAATTTATAATAAAAATATATATTTGTCAATTATAATTTTTCCAAAGGTATAAGTGTTGGATTACGTAAGGTTGTTAAATAAATCAACATCTTATTGTGTCAAATTAAAAGTAGGCTTCACAGAAAAATATTAAGAAGGATATGAGGCGGAGTGACCGTCCAAATAATGGTATGTGGAAGAAATAAAGAGAAGCTGATGGAGCTGAATGGAGAGACTAACATGGTGGCGTTAGTAAAGAACGCAAGAATTAGATGGATGGATCATGTAGAAAGAATGCCAAAACACAGGATACCAAAGAGAATGATTTATGAGAAACCGGACGGCAAACGAAGCAGAGGACGTCCTCGGATTAGATGGCTATACGAGGTTGAGGAGGACTTGATATAAATATATATATATATATATATTGAATGCCGAACCACGTTTGGTTTTAGCAAACTCCTTGTTGTTGTCCGCACTGGTCTGTACAAGTAGTCCTTGTAATTCGGGTTAGTTTGTTGAGTTCTTTTTTGTAAATATTTGAGCAAGATGTTTTGCAAATTCGTTACCTTTTCCTTCGCTCGTTGTCCGTACGTCTAATATATATATATATATATATATATATATATATATATATATATATATATATATATATATATATATATTATATATATATATATTATATATATATTATGTATATATATATATATATATATATATATATATACATAATATATTTAAAATATAATATATAATATATTATATATAATATATATAATATATTTATATATATATATATATATATATATATATATATATATATATATATATATATATATATATATATATATATATATATATGTTCACGCCATTTGGCGTTCATTTTGTAAATAAATTAATTCTATACAAGATAAATAAGTAAAATCTTAAAATAGCACATTACATCTGATCTAGCAGTTGCTTGGGACAACTAACGTTTCACTATTTCACATGTGGCACTGTTTTAAGTCGAGTCTTGAGCGAGCAGTCACACAAATCATTCACATGTTCTTTTGTTCACCCCAGCTATCCAGCTCAATTTTAGCGAATCAGGTTCTTGACCAGTTCTCTACTTTCCGTGATTCCGTTCTATTCATGTATTTATAAGTAATGCCCGTTTCACCTGCAAATAAGTGTGAATTCCCCTGGAGGATTTCTAAATCATAGGAATCCACCTGGAAGGACGTTACCAGCTTCTTTTGGTCTTTGAGCGCGCTCAAGGAGCCAAGGTTTTATCGACGAAGCTGCCCGGCCTGCGTCTTGGGTAAGTAACTTTTAATTCTATGTTTTGGATTTCTTCATATTATTTCTCTATTGTTACGAACGTTTTTTAAATTACAACATACAGTCCACACCCAGAACGAGATTTGATTCAACGAAACCTGCACTTCCTTTTAAGAAATTTATAACCGAACTTACGAGCTTGTCTCAACAATATATATATATATATATATATATATATATATATATATATATATATATATATATATATATATATATGTTACATCGGCAGAGATAATACCAACTTTTTGATGCCAAGATATCGGTTAGGACCTCCAATTTGGTAGGAAAGGCCGAGGAGTGGAAAAAAAAGGCAATATGGAAGGTAGGCTTCCGTCACGTCTATTACGACATCAAAGGCAGTCTTGTAATATAATTTGTTTTTGTTCCTTTTTACGTCCCACAAGCTTCGGGTCGAGAACAAAGGTTTGTACTTTCCAATAAACTCCTCTGAGGGTCCTATCCCCCTCACTCTCTCTCTCTTTGTGGAACCATCTCATCGGAGTTGAGTGAATCTTCGACCACAATACGGTCGGTCAGTGTACGCTTTACATCCTCTCATATCGGATAAAATTAAACAAAGCTCTGCTTTTATATTAAATGAAAACTCAATGTTTACTTATTTCTGTCTGATATAAGATTACTGCTAATGGATAATCTTGTATATTAATTATTAAGTGTTGTTTGGAAATTTAGTGAACCCGAAGGTTCGATACCGATACCACGAATCGTTGTGGTTATTTGTTGAAATTGATAGCATTACGAGATTGGGTTTTTAATTGGGGGTTTTAATTGTCTATTATTGTGGGCTCCTGACCCCTAAGTTGCGAAATAAAGTTCTCCTTCTTCTTTCACATGTACAAATTCCAGATCAAAGATAAATAAGAAGCTCTAATAAGTTTATTATTCGGTTCAGTCGTGTTACAGGTTTTTTTAAGTTTAAGCACAAATTATCAAATTTGAAAAACGGAGTTCACGAGATCCAATAACTTCATAATAAACCTGATTATACTTTACTAGCTTTTTCCCGCGGCTTCGTTCGCATAGAATTTGGACTACCGCATAAAGTTTCTTGACAGTGCTTTTTAATAATAATTTAAAATAATAAATAATTTAATTATTTAAATAATTTGATTTTTTTCACAATATGTTACTCGTACAAAATTTCAGATGTCTAACTTCAAATCTGACGGATTCCATACAACCTTTGAACCCTTATATTATAATAAGGGTGGAATTATCCAAACTTCTTTCTTAAATCATACAAAGGACCTATCTGCAAATTTCAAGATGCTAAATTCCTGATTTGCCTTTAATTATGTACTATAATGGATTCTCCACAGTTCCTATAAAACTGTCGGGGGGGGGGCTTCTGCCCCGTGCGCCCCCCTAAATCCGCGCTTGCTATAGCCCATGTGTTATTCTGATGAATTAACCTATATTACTGTAAAGTTTCATCCAAATCCGGTCAGTAGTTTTTGCGTGAAAGAGAGACAAACATACAAACTTTCACATTTATAATATTATAGTAAGATTGTTCGCGAAAAATATTTAAGCTCTGTTTCTCATAATTCGAATCGGCTAGTGAAAGATAAAGTAAGCAGCTACTAAAATTATTCAGAATGTTTTTCAGTGAAACGCCATGTAATGATCACCTAAAAAGTGAGGTTTGAATCCGGCTGTGGCGTGTAAACTTTTAATGGATCCTGTAGGATCCACTGACCCTCCTCAGATTACTACAGCCACTAGGAAGTGAGTACCCTTAATTTGGGAAAAAAAACTGTTGGTTGTGCGTGATCACTGTTAACAACCCATAGAAAATGTACAACCAATCGAAATTACCCATCGTCTCCATTATGATGAGATATCAAAAAAGGGTTCGAAAATCGAAATAAACTCTGGTTAAATGAGGAAAGATAGAACCTGTTGAGGACTCTTTTCCTGATCGTTACATTCTGAAAGAAGTCCTTTGGGATAGCACAATTACGGAACGGGATTTCTGGTCGGGGCAGTAACAAGGACATGTCAAAGGCAGGATATAAAAAAAAAAAATAACGACTACCACTTTAATAAAAAATGAAAATAAAATATCGATCAAAGAAGGCTGGGTTGCTAATAGAGAAGGCTATTTGGATCTAATTCATATCCTTCTCAATTTACTACAACAAAATATTAAAAAATATATTTCACCTTTGGGATCATAAACATAGAAAAGTAATGTCGAGACCATATAAATTCCTTCTAAATCTATCAAAGCATTAGTGTTTGTATTTCAAAGAAAATAAACGAATTTATTACAATGAATTTAATAATTTACAAGGTCACCTGTGGTCTAGTGGTTAGCGTAACAAACCACTAAGCCCAAGATCGCGGGTTCGTAGCCCGGCAGGTGGCCCTAGGATTTTTTAAAGGGAATAAAAAATCCTTAGTTACGCCGTCCTTCGGAAGGGACGTTAAACGGGGGTCCCGAGCCTGTACGATGTCAGGTACTCGTTAAAAATCCCTATCCTAATAAAACCTGGATAGGCAAAATTTAGAGCTCCCACTGTAGCATCGTCAGACATTTATAACAGTAGGAAACAGGAAAGAAAAACCTACACAAAATAGAAAAAATGAAATAAAATTAAATTAAAATAAATAAATTAAAATAAATATAATTTTTGGTTGTCAAATAAACGAGTTTAAATACGTTATGAAATATTTTAAAGTTGTCCATTAATCAAATAATGATAATAAACCTTCTATTATTATGAATATTTTTGAAATACTACCGTCATGGTTTTTCACTTCTGACATAATACTTTTAAATTTAGTTAAAATTTTATTACAATTGAATGTGCTAAACATATTCTTAATTTATTTAAAGCAATCCATTATAGAAGGTTCATTATTTGACTTTATTGGTTGTTCTCAAACCATTTCGAATTGGATTTGGGTAAAACTGGAAAGTCTGTAGGTTTAGCTTTATAAATTATTCTGTCAAAATAAACGATTAACTACAAGCAGAAGAGAGAGAAATGCTTTATTTCTTTCAGCAGTGCTGTCGAAGTACATTGGTTTGCCATAACACACAGGATACTCATCAATCCATATTGGACATACTGTACATTACAATTTTAAATTTATGAATATTCGCTTTACACATTCCTTGTCATACCTATTTCATACTTCTCCTTTTCATGACATTAATCAAAATGGATAATTAATCATAAACTTAGTAAAACCATAAAGAACCAAATCAATCATTTTATTTTTTGCATTAATTAATGATGATTTTAAATAAATAATGACAACAAGAGAGAGAGGGGGTGAGAGAGATAAGTTAGTCCGCAAGGGCATTATCTTTTATTTTAATAATTCCCGGCAATGACAAGTTTCCTATTTAATTTTTCCTGTACCACTACAGCCCGTGAAGGGCCTCGGGTTCAGCACATGATAGAGAATGTCCTAATTCCGGTACAACGGTTGTACGGGAAGGTTCACGCTCAACATCAATCCTCCCCCCCCAACTGGCATACATGACTGCTTCAGTATGTTTATAGATAGGGTATGAATGTGTACATTTTATTTTATTTTATTATTAGTATTATTTACTTTACTTTATTATTTATTTTACTTTATTATTATTATTACCGCATTAATTTCTTTCTGTTACCGCATGTATATATTTTTCCGCATGTATATATTTATTTATTTTATTTTGTTTATATTATTGTTTTGTTATGGAATGACTGTAAGCTACACAGCACAATTACTTATTGCCCACAAGTGGCAGATTGTAGTATTTCAATAAAGTGTCAATATAAAAAAAAAAAAAAAGTATGTTTATTATTATTCATGTGTTATTAAAACTCCAGGGAGCGGAGTGGCTTAGTGGTAGGAAGCTGATTTATCGTACCGACGCTTCTGGGTTCCCGCCCATTGGCAGACTTTTATTTAATCTGTTAAAAAACCCTGGTGGTTGAGCGTGATTTTACTCCCTGCACAACCGATGTCCTGGAAACAGTACAGTTTCTACCATGTACTGAACCCTGCATCATTCATGGGTTGCTGTGGTGCTGTTAGTTTTATTTTTTTTAAGCAAAAACCTTTAGGTAAAAAACCAGAGGCCCTTATAAGCACCAGCTTAAAAGAAATCAATTTCCAAAGTAGCGTTATCAATCCTACTGATAAGAACCATGCGATTGACAGCTGATCACGGCGTGACGCCACAGTTCCTGAAAGGTTTGTTAATATTTAGTTGAGTATGCCCGACTCTTAGCCATAAGGTATTCAGTGCCCTTGTAGCATAGTATTGATTTCTCTTGTTTCCTGCAAGGTGTATTGTTTCTTGTATATACTTCAAGTTGCATCAGCAATCCAAAGACAAAAAATTGTATATTTTATATCTTTGCCCAATATAATTGTAAAGATATGATTGTCCCTCCGTTATATGAAAAAGGTTTTAAATATTTTTGTTTTGAAGAGAAAAGATTTGCCCTGGCCGGGATTCGAACGGATTTATATGACTTGGATACGACCCCTGGTAGCTCTGTGCTCTAGAGCACTGCAACGGAGTTGCAGACGACCCGGGTTCGAATCCCGACCAGAGCAAATCTTTTCTCTTCAAAACAAAAATATTTAAAAATAATAAATTATAAAAAAAGTTTTGGTGTTGTCCTGGCAACGGATCGTGAAACTAATTTTTGTCTAGCTCTTTAGTCGTGATCGATCAGATAAATTATAAATATTTTTAAATTTGGCAAATCACAAAGCCACTGTTCCTGACTTATTTAAGACTTTACACAAAATATAGCACTTTTTTTTATTTAATCGTAAAAAATAGAAGGTATCGATTAAATCGTAAAACATCTTATTCCAATATTTCGATTTTAGGACTGGTATTTCAATATACAGAATGCAGTAAATCTGTAAAACAAATAAACTGTACCACTTTAATCCGTGAACTGGTCTGGAGTTCCGTACATGGTAGAGACTATACTGTTTAATGGACAACGGTTCTGCAAGGAGCTGACGTCCTAGGTCACGCTCAACCACCAGATTTTTCCACCTTGTTTTGAGTACCCTATTTTTTTAAATATTTAATAGAGGCTGTGGGTCCCAGGAGGGTCCTAGATCTCATATGATACATCTCCGGCTGCAAATAGACTATATATCATATATTTTATGAATGTTCATTTATGTTTGTTTGTTCATTTAACGTCACTTTATGCTGCTATGGCTAATCGGACGATGCTACAATGGGAGCTCTAAATTTTGCCTATCCAGGTTTAATTAGGATAGGGATTTTTAACGAGTACCTGACATCATACAGGCTCGGGACCCCCGTTTAACGTCCCTTCCGAAGGACGGCGTAAATAAGGATTTTTTACTCCCTTAAAAAAATCCTAGGGCCACCTGCCGGGCTACGAACCCGTGATCTTGGGCTTAGTAGTTTGTTACGCTAACCACTAGACCACAGGTGACCTTTCATTTATATATTATTTCAGGTTAATTCTTGATATTTTAGTTTTTTTTACCTTTTAGTTTATATTTATTTTCAAGTAATTATGTAAAAACTGAATGATTCTTATAATGCAGCTTCTTGGCCAAATATATATTCTATTACGCAGGTCTGCGATGAAAAAGTTGTAGCATATTTAACTAGTAGATTTAACAGTATTATTTGTGCTGATCACGGAAAAAATAGTGAAAAAATTCCATAACCACTAGATAAGTCACACATTTCACCTGAAAATTACTTATTTGATTCATCAAAAAGGAGTTTGAAAGCTGTACTTCTTCACAACTGTACGGTAACATGGTAACCAATATGCTTCTGTGCATCTTGTACACTCAGTCCATTTGAAAGAAAGCTACGAAAATCTTGAGTTTCTTCTTAACAGGCTCGGCTACTCAAACCGTAAATGGACCATTTGTGGGGTTTTGAAAGTTATTTACATGTTACTAAGTCAACAAAGTGGTTACACAAAGTTTCCATTTCTCCTAAAAGGATCTTACTTCCACCACTTCCTGTCAAATTGGGGTTGATGAAACAGTTTGTGAAAGCATTACCCAAAGAAGGAGAGTGTTTCAAATATATTTGTGAACAGTTTCCTGGTATATCTGATGCTAAGCTGAAAGAGGGAGTCTTTGTTAGGCCTGGCATCATAAACCTTTTAAAAGATGGAAGCTTTGTCACTATAATGGAAATGGAAGAAAAAATGCCTGGAATTCATATAAACTTGTTGTAACAGGATTTCTTGCAAACAAAAAAGGCCCAAACTACAAAACTTTTGTTGCTGAATTGTTACAAAACTACAAAATGTTGGAATGCAACACGAGTGTCTAAGTTCATTTCCTTCACTCACATATGGACTACTTTCCAGAAAATCTTGGGGCTGTAAGTGAGGAACAAGGAGAACATTTCCCTCAAGATATAAAAGAAATGGAGCGCAGATACCAAGGTCGATGGAATGTCAACATGATGGCAGGCTACTGTAGGATGTTAACAATAGAAAATTCACAAGAACACAGCCGAAAAAGTACCAAAAGAAGCTTTGATGGAAAAAGAAAACGTTTTTACAAAGACTTATAATAACTTTACAACAGGTGTGCTCATTTTAGCTAGGTATCGTTGTATTTTTTTCTTTTACTTCATGATAAAATAATAGAAAGAAATCCAAAATTTTCCGTTTTTTGTACTTTTTCCAAAAACGTTAACTTTATTTTGAAGGCAAGCCTTACGTGTTAGAAAAAGAACATGTCCCTTTTGAAATCAGCGCAAAAAAACTACATAAGGACAAGTTAACTAAATCAAAACAATTTTTTTAAAGTTTTTTTTACAGACCTGTGTTATCTTTACGCACAGATGTTACTCTTAAGAAACCTGGCCCCAAAATAAAATTATTTCTATTCTATCCTATACATATATATGTGTGTATATATATATATATATATATATATATATATATATATATATATATATATTTATATATATATATATATATATATATAATGAACTATATATACCATTTAGATACATTACCACAAAAGCTCCTCAAACAAATACGTTGGAAAACTGGATAGAAATAAATACAACTATTCAAGCACAGAATTTGCCGTTTTTATTTCATAACATCAATATTATATTACAACATAACATAATATATTCTATGCGATGATAGAGATTTATCATAAGAAATCATCATAGATGGCAACCCGCCCTCATGAAAGCCGAGAGCCGGAAGTAGTTGCCAGTGGGGAAACAACACATCCGGTCTGAGCTAGCTTTTTGCGGGATACAATCGGCGACAACTTAGTATAAACATATCAAATAAGTCAGGGTTCAAGTACCTTCATCGGTACATCTCAAGTCCCATCCGAGGTTACTTGTCAGCGATCTTAATGGCGAATCTTCGCCGGTATACATATAATAATTATATATATATATTTATAATCTTATCATATCAAGTTACATCAAAGTCTTAGATAAGTAAATAGATCTTAAAGGCAGAGATACAAAGTCACAAGATTGTCTCGTTCATTAGATATTGATGGTGATCGACTTCGGGCCTACTTGTGAATGTGTCGTATATATATAATGAACAAGCCAATGCAGAGCAACCAGAAAAAAAAATTAATTAATATATGTAACTTATTATTAAATAATTTAACTTAATTTTATTCTAATAATTAAAATTAAACTTAAAATTAAAATAAATAATTTATATAATGAAATACAGTGTGTACTTTTGAAATTATAGGGGCAAAAATAACATTAATGATGCTTTTAATGCGATGAGAAAACACTCCTGTGTTAGTCTGAGGAGGACTAAGGAAGGAGTGTTTCACACACACAAGAAAACCAAAACCATTAATTGTTATTTCACACTTGCTGTGTTTTTGGGTCTTGCTGCGTCGCATAATTTTGAAGCGATGTTGTTTTTGCGATAATGCAGCTTTTTTATTGGTTGTCCCAAAAAACAGCGGACATCAAACATGAAAACATAAAATTAAAGGATAAAAGACAACAATCAAACGTGTTAATAAGCCTGGAGTGAAGGAGGAAGTAGGCTGAAGATGAGGACGAGAGATGCAGCGAAAAGGAGCGATGTTGTTTGCTGCGAGCGGCCTTTAGTATCCGGCCAATTCGGCGAAGGTAGAGTCCATCTCGTCGGCAAGGCTCTTGTAGCGATCTTTGTTGAGGCCGAGTTCGTCTGCAACAGCAACAACAATAATCAGTCAACAAGAAAAGGATTAGCATTAAGTTATAACTCTATGAAAAAAAAAGAAGTCGAAAAGCCATTTATAGAGTCCTATGAAGCAGAATTAAATTATTTTACAACATGTATTCCAATTTTTTATTGGATTTTAAAGTACTTTCTTATTCCAGTTATTATAAACAGAACGATCCATTCCTACAACTTACTAGGCTTTATAACCATAGTGGGAAGGTTGAGGTTCATTCCCATGTAATATATTTTGATAATATTAAGTTTAGTCGATTTTTTATTTGATATTGATCTAGAACTAGATCCTGATTTGGTAAAAAGTGTGTTGAGGAATTGCACGACAAAGAAGTGTTGTATGTTAAATTTATTAATTACAAGATACTCGTAGAAAAAGATAATGGCGCATAAAAAAAAACATTGAAGGGTATTGTAGTTTCTAAGTCAACCGTTGTACAAGGTTGATTTTATCACATTCAACCACCAGGAACCCCCACAATTAAGGGTTCCCACTTCAAAGAGGCCGGAAAAACCTTTTGGAGAGGAAGGCCACCAGACCTCATAAAGCCTATTCACTGATATATTAATAATAAGTATTAAGGACAGAAAATGCCCAACGCACAGATTATGGAGACAGGATGAATTGAAGAGCTCGGGGTTTACAAGGAGACGACAAAAAGATTGAGAACATTATTCACCAAGAAAAGAACGTCAGAATGCTCCAGGATTTCAATAAAGACCAAAAAGAAAAACAGGCTAAATTTGTATTGAAGAACTAAAGCAAAAACAAAGGGAATGAACGAAAGAGATACTGAATATTCAGAAGATAACATTTGAAACAAACGTAGTCCATTGTGGCTCAATCGTAAAAACAAGCTAAGGGATATAGAGATACCACCAATCTCTCCTCACAAAATTCCGTCCACGGATTAACCAAAACCCAAATCCGTTAGAAAACCCTTAACCCAATCTTCTCACCTACGCCTAAGCCTACCCCTTGGACCTTTACTATTCATCTCAGTTCTTATAAATTCAGGAATTCGTTCATTACTAACATAAAAAGTCCACCGTAATCTCCTCTGTGCTGTCACTAAGGTATGAGATAACATAAACAAGGTGTATTGATAAAACAGTGTATAGTGATAGTAAGATTCTTTATTGTGTTTTTAAAATAGTCAATGTAGTTTTAAAAACTGTGAATACTATTGCTGGTAATATCTCTAAGACATTACTTCAATAAATAACTTTTTAATAAATCAGCTAAAATGTGCACAGTTTTTTTTTACTTTGTTTTGGCACCTGGGAGCATTTCCATGACAACACATGGTAACAAACTTACTTATCTAAATCAAAACAAACTTATAAAAATTTAATCTACTTTGAAGATCTCAAAATGGCCGATTCGCCAATATGGAGGACAAAGTTTGAAGTTTTCGGAAAAGTTCAAGGTGTCTATTTCAGGAAGTATACCCAGAGCAAAGCGAACGATCTAGGAATTCGGGGGTATGTCAGGAACACCCCCACTGGGTCCGTGGAAGGAGTCATTGAAGGTAATGAGATGAAGTTCAAGGAAATGAAGAAATGGCTGTCAAAAATTGGGAGTCCGAGTAGTGTGATCCAAGGAGCGGTTTGGAAGGGAGAGAAAACCATTCCGCAGTTCACTTACAGTAGCTTTACCATCAAAAGAGACTGAAATTACAATTGTGTATATATTTTTTAATATATTTTTGTACTTTTAAACAATTATACCTCTTTTTTATTTATTGTTACCACCTTTATCATAACAACAACAAATATTTAACTAATATTACGGTTATTACGGTATGATATTATCAAATAACATTACCATATGTAATATATTAATCATCACTGAAGCATTGTAAAGGAATAAATCTAGCATCCAGTTAAAGTAGAAGAGGTAAGTAATTTTATTTTAGTATTTGGCTTTGTGATCTAAGAATGAGCCAAGACTATTAATATTCTTAGAATTCTGCTAATAATGATTTATAATTCTGATTTAAGTTTAAAATTGAATTTAATGAAAGAATTGATGATGTTTTAAAATATATCTTAAGTAAACCTTGATACTTGTTCAAAAAAGATATTTAATTATAAAAATAGCTTTCGGGTTTTGTAATATTAATTTGGTTTCTTGCATTCAATTCAATAGATATTTTATTACTAACAAAAAAGCTTAATACTCTTTATACCAAAATAATATTTATACTGCAATATATTTTTTACTAAGAATAAATTTAATTCACACAATGCCTTGTTGATAATGGATCCACTTGGAAAATAAAAATTAAATGTTCTATTTTAATTATAGGCAATGTATTGATAGTTCAGAATGCGATGGTTTCAAAAAGGCAAAGAAGTCGCTTTACAAAAACTTGATATGATAAAATATTTTAAATTTTAAAGGATACACAAAAATACTATGTTTGAATTTTGTATTCAAATAAAGATAGGAGGATAGTAGGTTCTTGAAAGTGAATACTTTTAGAAAAAAGTAATTAATGGTTTAAACCAAAAAAAATATGCTTTAGTTTTCTGTGCTTTCAAATTCAACCACAGCTTTAGTTTCCAAGTTTAGTTCTATAAATATATGTAGTACTTATAAGATTTATCAAGCATGTTTTACAATACTGCCAAAGTATCACAATAAAAGTATAAAATGAGAAATCTCGAAAAGTCAATAGAAATATTTTGGCATTCTGTGAAATAAATAGAATTTCAAGCATAGTGGCCTGTAAACGGCCTCAACACTCATTAAGTCCGTATATTTCTTTTTATCTTGTTTATAACTGTTTACTTCATCTTATTGATCATGAAAGTATTAATAATTTAACCAACAATAATCGCAACTTAAAATTCATTATATCATAAACACTTTAGGCTGTGAACTGTAGCGTAATTAAAATTTTTATTTAAAAATAAAGAATTAATTTCCACAAATTTAGTATAATTATTTATTTACTTTAAGCACAAAAGTGTGATGACTAAAATAGTATTTAATATTATTAAGGCACACCCGTTGGAGTACCTTTTCTTTTAATACTTATTAACATTTTTTGAGATGTTTTTAATAAATTTATTTATTGAACTATTTAAATTATACAAGTAAATATCATGAAATATATATGATGACAAGTAAGTATATTTTCATATGCCTCTGAGGATTATTGGGAACTGAAGAGGAAGCTAAGTTTAAAAATATTAGGATTGAGTAGGAATAAAGTTTCATCATGAAAGGATTGATATTGGGTTCAGCAGCAATCAGCAACAAATGGAACATTAGTGTCATTAGAATGACTTTATTCGTAACAAAATAAGGAGCACTGGTGATTTTCTGAATGACTTTTGGGTTAAAGGATAGAATACAAGAGCAATTTGATGACTTAGTGGAGTCCCAAAGCTTAACTCTGTATGCCGAAATGGGTCTTATAATTGTTATGTATATTGGTATTTTGTAATTAATTGGAAGCTTATAGCGTTTGTCAAGTAAGTACTGAGGTAGCCTAAAGCAGCAATTTTTAAAAAATAAAATTTAATGTACACAATTAATCTAAAATCTATAAAAATAAATCCATATCATGTTATCTAAATAAATTTTCCTTTCTTATCTTATCTATAGTGCTTACTCTTGTACTGCAATATCATTTTTCATGAGCAATGGATTAGAAAATATTAAATGAAAATTAGTTCAAACAATATTAAGGTATCAATAATTTTAAAATATATTTTTGATTGTTTTAAATAATATTATTTTCCCTTAAACACAATGCATCATACTATAACATACTTAATAATTATGATTATAGTTAAATTAATAAGTGCTTTATGAGGCATATTTATCCATAAAGTATTATGCTTTAAAATCACTAGCGCAATAAAAAAATGTATCTAAACACGTAATTATTTGTAAGTAGCGAATAATTGGTTATGAATTTTATTCCACACATAATAATGAAATCATTATCAATTATCATTATCATTATCAATTTTTAATAGATAAATGAAAAATATGTAAGAATAAGTAAGAAATATGAAAATATTAAGTAGTCAGGTTAACAATTCCAAAATTTTTTTTGAATTTATAATTTCCACTTAATAAAACCCAGAGACCACTTCTATGTCATTTTCGAAAATTTTGATTGGTTCCTTTCTACTAAATATTATAAATTTAAAATTTATAAATTGAAATTTTCAAAGCAATCTCTAAAACCTTCTTAGGTTTTAATAAAGTACTTTGTAGGACAGATAAATATAAATATAATTTCATATTAATCTTGGATATTATTGTTTACATTTATTTGTTTATAATAGAATGATATACAAATGATAGTGAGTACAAATCCCATTTAAGCCATTTTTGTTTGCTTATTGAGTGGTTAGATCCCTAAATGTCATTTAATTTGGACTTACCATAATCCATGACTTCAATTAATACAATTTATAATCATAACTAAAATAACTTGGATTAATGAAGATATGGAATATGGTAAGTTTTAATTATTATCCAGAAAGTGGATTGTAAATTTATGAACTTAAGTAAAAAATAATAAAGGTATTTATTTATTTTTCATAAATAATTTTCTTGTACTTTGTCAGTAGTGTCCCTGAATGTCGTTTATTTAGTACTTATCGTATTCAATGAACCTGTAACACTACAACCCATGAACGGGTCTGGGGTTCAGTACATAGTAGAGACTATACTGTTTCATGGACTATGGTTCTGCAAGGATGTGACTTGTTATATACATATTCAATGACTTTATTAAATACCATTTATAGCCATGACTAAAATAAGAAATGATGTGATAAGTTTTAACTATTTCAATGAAAATAAATTTATGATCTTAGCGCATTGAAAAAATACAAAATTTTGTCTATTGTTTTACAAATATACTTCTTGTATTTTGTCGGTTAGGTCGCTAGTTGTCATTTCATTAGCACACATTCTTTGATTCTATCATATTCTATGACTTCATTAAATAAAATTTATAATCATGACTAAAATAAGGTGGCTTAACTAAGAAATGAAGTATGATAATTTTTTATTATTTTCCTGAAAATAAATTTATGAACTTAAAGTTTCGAAAAAAATAAAAATTTGGCTATTGTTTTATAAATATTTGTCTTGTATTAGGTCGGTTGTTTAAATTTAAAAAAAAAAAATAAGAATAATAATTAATAATGACACATGATACAGTGTTAGTTTGCCCAGTTGCCGAGAGATAGCGCTGGGGGCACCAGTTGGAGCTCTATAAGGCAGCCATGTTTATTTTTAGCCCACACAGAGGCAGAGCTCTCAGCTGTTGGTACATGTTGCCTCTGCTGCTACCACATCTCCTACTTCGTGGTCTCCAGGTGTCATCCCTTCGTCTCTGCTCTACCTCGATGGCCGAACTGTGGAGGTGCGACTTCGAGGTCTTCGGCAGGGTCCAAGGAGTCTTCTTCAGGAAGTACACCCAGGGGAAGGCGCAAGAACTCGGCGTGAAGGGTTGGTGCCAGAACTCTCCACGAGGTACTGTGGTAGGTGCCATCGAGGGCGAGAAGAGAAGCTTCAACATGATGAAGGATTGGTTGAGCAGAGTGGGCAGCCCTTCGAGTTCCATCGACAGAGCTGTCTTCAAGGATGAAAAGCAGATTCAGCAGTACTCCTTCACAGATTTCTCCATCAAGCGCTAAATTCGCCCATTTTGTACGTTTTTTGTACTTTATTGTAGCCATTGATGTTTGTAGTCTCAATATTCATGCCTTTCATTATTATTTTTTTTTTTTTTTGGAAATGGATATCCATATTTATTTAATTTCATCCTTTTTTTTCTCATTTTTCTAGTCCGAATTGAAATATATATTTCAATTTCTTATATGTATAATAATAAAGGTTGTACCAAATATTCACCAATATTGTATAAATTTTGGTATTGTATTTATTATTTTGTTAAATAAATATTTACTTAAAAAAGTCTTTGTTTTTAGTTTGCCATAAACCCTCCTTGACAATATTTTTTAGATTAATATTTATTTAAATAAATAAGTCGTGAATGAGATCTTGTGTTAAGAAAAATATTACTATAATATATAAAAAAGTTTTTAGTGATTACTCTGTAATATTTTATTTTAATTATAAGTTGGAATGATAAAAGTGGGTCGTGAATACATGAATTAATTAGGAAAAAAAGCTGAATTTATTTTATATATATATATATATATATATATATATATATATATATATATATATATATAAAATAAAAATATAGACTTTAAAATGTACAATTGGAATAATGGGGGTCGGCGCGCCGATAGGCGAGCAGAGGGTGCACCCCCTTAGAAAATACCTTAGTGTTTACTAGAACCATTTTTTAGTTGTTTATTTTAATTAAATTTTTTTTTCTTCCAACAATATTTTTTTTAAAAAAGATAATTCAGTCTCAGTGTTCTATTAATGCACTTTTTTTTGTCGACAAAGATGTTTACTTTTATTATTTTATATTAAGATATAAAATATTTTAGATCGAAGCAGAGTAAAAAAGATACACCCAATTCCACATAAGAGAGTATGGAAAAAAAAAATGTTATTTTGAAGAGATGGAAAAAAATAAATGAAAATAGTTTTCTTATTAAAGTTTTCCATCATTAGTAATTCTTTATATGCCATGCAAGATCGGATTATATGAGAAATCATCAAATCTTGTATATACACACATTAATATGTATCCAATCACATTAATAAAATAAATAATTCCTTTAATCCGTAAATCATACTGTATTCCTTGTATTGTTGCAGGCCCTAAATTTTAAATTTAATTAAAACATTGGAAAATATTTAAAGCAATTTAACCAGTTTTCACAATAGCTTTCCACCTTCCTAATAAATAGCTTTTCGACTATTCTAATTATGATGAAATATCCTTAATAGTTATATGTAAGTTTCTATGTATGTAATGATATGTTTAATATAATTTAAGGAATTAATAAAGCAAGTAAAAAAAATATTCATATTTAAAAAAGTTGCGATTCGTTTAATGAATGCAACATAGCATATAGCCAATTATTAATGCAATTATTTAGCCTTGAGACTGGACTTTTATACATCAAATAGAATCATAGCATGCAATTAAATATCCATAAATATGCAATAGCTTTTATGAATGTCAGCAATAAATATTCAAAGGGCAAATTTACGAAAAATATTTTTTTTCTCGTATTTATTCAACAATCTATTTTTAAATTAGTTATTATTTAATCATAGTTAATTATGAATAAAATAATAATTATTTGATCAATTTGCTTTAATTGATGATTAACTTTATTAGTAGAAATTAAATTAAATGGTTAAGTAAACTCATTTTCACTAATAACATTAGTTAATTTGTTGCATTGGTTTGATTGCTCGATAAGGAAATCATGTTTCTTTACAATGTTTAATTTTAAATAATATTAAAATTAATTTTTGCACTTTAATTTGTAACAAAATATTAAATGTAGGTAAATAATATATTTAAAGGAAATTTTTTTCTCATTTTGGGAAAAATTCGACTTAACTACTGGGGCTGCAAATATAAACTTATGGAGGTTCAGATAATTTTGAAGACATTTTGAAAATAAATGGCAGATATTAGGATTGAATTCAGACGATCATCTTCGGGATTTTATTGACAAATCGAAAAAAAATAAACATAAACAGATTAAAATGGTTCAGCTGTGTTGAAGAAAATCGATTGGTATCATTTTTATTTTTTTAGTGACTTTGAAACTTTTAAATTCAAATTTCAAGAAGGGTTATCTTGTGTTTTAAAAATATTCATGAAACATTTTTCATTGCGTTTAAATTTATACAGGTATTTGTTTATATAAAAATAGCAATATTAATAATAATATTGATTAAAACTCTTTAAATTATTGCATAAAAATCCAGTCTTTTTTATTACGAACTATAAACTATAAAATCAGTTAGTACCTCAAGCATTAGCTTACAGCTCCGTGGCATTTGGGAACTGATAGAGTACAAGCAGAGATCTTCCAATTCATCGTCGGTGTTTTTGTAATAAATTATATATAACAAAAAAAAAGAGAAAAGAAAAAAAAGCGTAATGAAATGCCAACACACACTCAATTAAACTAAAAAAATATATATATATATATAACGGTTTTCTTAAACTAAAAAAAAAAATCGGTAAAGCTATTGGCCAGTGTTAGGTAGGTTAGTATCCTGTGAGCTCAGCGAACGTTGAATCAAGATCGTCAACTATCAACTTGGCTTTTTCTTTTTCTGAGCGGAGTAAATCTGCAAAAAAACATATTGCCTTTTGGTAAAATAAAGCAAAAAAAAAAAAATCAGAAAAAATACCACTGAGATAAACTGAAAAATTAAAAAAAACAACAACATGCCAAATCAGTGAAAACACAATTAATTGCTGTTAAGCTATTCATTCGTATTTGTATGTTTTATTGTATTTTTTTTTTACAAAAAAAAAATAGCTAGCATTTGAATCCATGAATGGTCTTAGAAGCTAGAGGCAGGGAAGGTTAGTCCTGTGAGGCTTCATTGATTACTTCCGGTAATTTTGGGCTTTCAACCTGTAAACTGTAACACCGGCCCAATCCAGAAGTTTTTCAACACACATTCATTAAAAAACAGATATTTTTAAGAATATATTTTTGTATAATTCCAGCAAGTAAAATCGTGCAAAAATTAGGAAGAATTTTTTCATGTTTACAGCTTGTTATACAGTTATATAACAAGAACATCGGAATTCAAACACTTAAAATTTCTAGCGGATTAATAAAAATTCATTAAAACAATAATTTTAATTTTGGATGAATTTTAGAATTAATGGTATCAAATTATCACAACAAAAAATAACTTAGTCATAAAAATTGTCATACCAAACCCTCAATGATACTCGTACTTTTTATATTTGAAAAATTTGGATGGGGGTCAAACTATACAATAAATAGGCTACTGAAAGTTGAAATACAAAACAGTTTTATTATCTTGACTATATTATCTTCTAATATAATTAAGAAAAAAATCTGTAGCGTTAAAGCCCATACAGGTGATTAGGTTCTGTGCATGGTAGTTTCTATGTCCAAGATCCAAACCCAGGAGATAGCCTTAGGATTTTTAAAGCGTATCAAATCCTTGTTTAGCCGTGGTTCGGAGGGGACGTAATATAGTTCCGAGACTCTGAAGCGATTTGAACTCGTTTAAGATTCCTGTCCGTATTATATCTGAATGAGTAAAATTTATGACTCTCACTGTAGCATGGTCCGATAAGCCATATTAGCATACAATTGAAATTAAGTGAAAACAACAAGAACACTAAACAAGCTTATGAAAAGAAGGCTATTCAAGTCAACATTTGTGCAAGGAAGGGATTCGGTCCAGCTCACGCACAAAAGTTCTCAACTACCAGGTTTTTCCCCAAATAGAGGTTCTTAATTTATCAGAAGAGTATCCACATATCCAGATATTAACAAAATAAATAATTTATTTGCAAAACTGGTGTCGAAATTTCTTTTCAAGACCAAGAAAATATATTGTGTAACTATTTATCGGATGGCTACGTTTCGACCCAGATTGGAGGTCTTCATCAGGACTATATATCGTACGGCAATGATAAGGTTCGCATGTTTATAATAATCTAGTTCCCAACAGTTCCTTCCTTCCCCGCCGAATAAACAAAGTTTATACTTAAATTCTTAAGTATTATATTTTAAATTTAATAAATTTAGAATATTTGTTGAAATATATGAAAATAATGATTTATTAAATAAGTGTATAAATGTTTTTGTATTAAAAGCGATTTTGAGAAGCGAATTATTTTCCGACTCATTACCTTCCAGCCTGTCGACTTCCTTCTGCAGTTTCTTAACTGTCTTCTCCGCGAACTCAGCGCGGGCCTCAGCCTAGAATATTATTAATTATATATTAAATTAACAATATATTAATATTAAATTAAAAAATATATAACTATGTTTATGTATTTAAAGTATAAAACAAATTTGTAAGTCTCACCTCCTTCAGTTTAACAGACAACTGCTTGATTTGCCTCTTGTACTCTTCGACTCTCTGGTTAGCCTATAATAATAATAATAAATGTTAATTAAAAATAATAATAATAATTTTAAAGTGTTTACAAACAGAAAAAGTTGATTGAAGCTATAAATCTTTTACATAATTCTAAACATTTAAATATTTATCATTGTTTTGTTATTGATTTTTTTAATGGAATAATAGGAATTGAAGAGATAATATAAATATATTTGAAGAAAACTTTAAGGTAGGTGAGTGATATATATCTATTCTTGACATTGTAAAAAAATTGCTTTAGGTGTATGTGTGTGTGTATTTATACATATATACCAAAAAAAAAAATACCAATATATATATATATATATATATATATATATATATATATATATATATATATATATAATGGTATATTGGTATTATTCTTGAATCTTTATCACATCTTTTGGCGACGTTTTTAGACTTAATCGTTTTTATATTCATGCACTAAATTTGAAGAACAGGTTTTTAGTGAATTATATTAAATCAAAAATTAAAATTGAAAATTATACTATTAGAAGACAACATATTAACATGAATTGTACATACAAAGTGATGATGAAATTATTTAAACTAAACCACTCAATCAACATACATGTACAACAATATGGTAATAGATCATAAATTTTTAAGTAAAATTTATGCATACAAAATGTCTTCTTACACAAGTTCCGTACAAGTGTCAGTTTTATATTTAGGCTAGTGTGCGATGATGTAATATAATCTACCGAAATCATATTGCTTGTATTTCTCTATCTGGAAATAAATATGAGAACTATAAAATCTCGAAAAGTCACCAAAAATGGTTTAACAAGTTTTTATATACAATATATAATGTACATATTTGTATTATACTGAATGGTAGCAAAGTTTTGGGTAGTAACAAGGATTTAGTATAACAAGGATCCAACAAAGTATTTAGAGAAAATCAGAATAAAAATAATAACTACCAGAATAATTAGTAAACTAGAAATTAAGAAAATAATAATTTAAATATGTTTACCTTCTCTTCAGATACTTCAAGAGATTTTAAGCTGTTACCAACGACTTTAAGTTCTTCCTCCAGTTCCATGATCTTACTGTAAAATAAGATTTATATCTTTTAAAAATTATATTAATTAATTTATATAAATTATTTATTTAATATTTATATATCATGAATTAACTAAAACTTGAGGTGAATAAATACTTACGAATCTCCAGATTTGACACGATCTTCAGCGACTTCAAGCTCATCTTCAACGAAGGCCAGTTTCCTTGCAACCTGGAACCATTTTTGTTTAAGTCGAAGTAATTTTAATTTTTACATTTCATTTATATATATATAAAGGCTTATATATAACGCAATCCTCCTGCTTAGGTTTTGGTCTATCTCTCGAACCCCTAACAGTTGGACAGCATTATTCAACTTCATAAGGATTCGTTCGCCTCACAGCACAAGTTTTTACCAGCGTTATAAGATTTTTATTTACGATAATTCTTTTAAAAATATACAAATTATTTAATAAAATAAAATTATTTTTTTCTCATTAATTATACTTGATAAGATATCAAGCAAATTCATTAAATTAAATTGGTTATATTAAATAACAGGGTGACTTGTGGTCTACTGTGCTCAAACCCGCGGGTTCCCATCCCGGGAGGTGGTCTTAGAACTTTTAAAAGCTAGACAAAATTCTTGGTATGCCCTACTTGGTCGTAAAATTGTGGTTCCGAACCTGTACGACATAAGTTACACTTTAAAAGATCCCAATCCTAACCTGGAAAAGCAAATTTTTAGGACTCCCAGTGTAGCATCATCTGATTAGCGATAGCAGTATAAAGTGACGTGAATAAATCTACACCCCCAGTGAATTAGTGGCCAAGTCGAATTTTTCCCAAAACTAGTTTCTCTTACTTAGGGGAACGGGATTTTGTTACTTTCGAGTTAAATAAGGGGCTAAGTAAGGCATTGGATGAAAAGGAGTTATTGCTTGTATTGCAACTCCATTTCAAGTAAAAACCTACAAGCATGTCAGGATTCCACTTCCCTCGATACAGGCATGACTACTTGACATGACTACTTGACATGACTACTTGACATGACTACTTATTCATCGGGGCTGCAGATTAAATGGGTATACTTTATGTATTACTATACTTATATTGAATTGCATATATTACATCGACCTTATTATGTATATATATATATATATATATATATATATATATATATATATATATATAAATTGATACATGACGTAACTATCGCCTAATGAAGAGAATATAATCATTCCTAGAGAGCATTGAAGAGTTTAAATAAAATGCCGCTAGGGGTCGGCAGCCTCACCTATCCCCTCCATAGATAAAACAGACTTCAGTTCAAATCTCCCAACAAGTAACAGATCACTTCAATTCAACCCTTCCAGCGAGTAACATAGGGCTTCATTTTCAACACTTAGATCAAGCACATCAAGACCTTAAGCTATGGAAGAAGATTGACCATCGCGGGTGGAAGGATCACATCGTCTGTGAATGCAAGTACTAATATATCATTATTCTGCAGAATACGTCGATAGTTATAAATTTTTTTAGAGCTCATAAAATTTAAATTAAATAAATTTCAAAGCGCTATATTATATTGAAATTAATTTATTCATTATATTGTTAACATTGAGATTAATGTGTTTATTATATTATTTTTCTATTGAGATGGATTTGTCCACTATACTGTTTTAAGTTGAAATCAATTTGTTTATATTATTGCTTTTGACTGTGGTTAATAATAAATTAATGTTAGTGAAATGTATTTTGCGTTATCTATTGATTGCCTGATGTTTATCCATATTTATATTTAAATGATAAAAGGTTTATTAGTAGTTAATAAGAGTAATTAATCAATTCAAGGTAAGATTTTCAATTTAGCTTTAGTAATTTATTCCAGTTCTTATCAGTGAATATAGGTAATTAAAATCTGCCCATTTAAACTCGTAAATACCTTAGCTAAGCGGAAGTAATGAGTATCAATTAACAAAATAAAATTTTATCACTGGTAGGAATGGAGTAATATATATATATATATATATATATATATATATATATATATATATATATATATATATATATGTATGTAGTACTCACTTCGTCAGATTTTCCATCGGCGTCTTCAGCGAGGAGCCTGGCTTCTTTAAGCTGGTTGGTAAGTTGGTCCATCCTCTCCTCATCCTGCTGGGCTCTGTTCTCCAATACTTTGCACATACTGTAAAAAAAAAATATTTATATAATAGTGATATATGTGTATTTTATTATAATGATAATTATATAAAATAAAAAATATCTGAAGTTAACAACAGTACAAGACTTCGCTGTATACCGTTTAAACTTTAACCCCTTAACGCACAGTTTTTTTGAAAAAACCGGCCAAAAAAAATCAATTTTTTTAATGTAAAAAAACAAACTTAAGAACATGGTTTTGGCAAAAAAATTCAAAATTAACCAAAATGTTTAGTTTAATTTTGGATTTTGATCCACATTGCAGAAAAGAGCCGAATATTGCAATGTTACACGTCCATCGACTTTTTTATTTTTCGTTTCGAATTACTATTTCGTGAAAAACTAAACGTGAAAAAAAAAAAACGTGAATCACTACTTTAATTATCACTTTGAGCCGCTTTCCGACAAATTTGCGTATTCATATTCAGATTCTGAATCGCTCATTTTTCAATATATATTTTAATTAAAATATAATATAAAATAAAATATAATAATAATAATAATTTGAAAATGAAAAAAACATACCAATTGTATAAATATCCAATATACCCAATTTCATTTTCTGTAATCACAAAATAACTGACTGTCTATAAAGATACACTTATCTTTGCAAGTTTACAACACTTAGGTAACTATTGAACTAAACTATAAAACAACAGAAACAAGTGTTTGATATTTCACGTCTAAATAGTAAAATAAAAGATACAATGGCCTTTATATAAATTCACAAAAATACTACGACGGATCGCAGTCAGTCGTCACGAGTACAGAAATGCAAGAATGCAAGGTATTATGAAGGTATTATAGCTTACAATCCTATGTAAATGATAAATATCAATAACACGATTATTTTTCTTAGCTTTCACATTGTTATTTTCAATTCTCGAATATATTCGAGTGTGAAAAATTATAGCAGCATCAAATACAACGCCGCTCGAATTATCTCGAGTGTGCACAGTTTGGCCTGTTTAGCGCGCTCGAATTAACTCGAGCGTGCAAGTTAAGAGGTTAAGTAAGTGGCTCAAAAAATTATCATTAATCAATTAAAAATACTACCAAACTACACCAAGTACTTTGAAATCATCGAAGATCACTTTGTAGAATACTGCTAATATACTTATGGTTACGATTAAGATTAAAAAAAAAAATACATGTTTACACTACATGTCTTGGGTTCAGTGCATAGTAGACACGTTACTGTTTCAAAGCCAACGACTGCTCAGGGAGGTTAATGGTCCAAAATCAGGCTAAACCATCAGGTTGATCCCTCAATTAAGGGTACCCACATAATGAGCCTGGCTGGGAGAGACAATCCAACGTACGCCAAAATTGGGCAAGGATTGATTACTAGGAAATAATTAAAGTCCAGTACACAATATTGATGCATGAGTGTCCTTTGAGAAGAGGAGTTGGGCGCTTCATCGACGTTGATCTCTTCACTCCAACTATATGTTTATAATGAGGACGGAAAAATATATTATCGTGTACATGTATATCATCAGCATAGTATATTTCATGTCCAAGAATGATGCTATGTGTCTCAATACAAGAGAATCCAAAGCGTGGGACATCTCCCCACATTAGTCACACGTAAGGAGGTTTTTGTCATACAAATATTTTATACAACAATAAATAAATAATAATTTTGAGCTATTAAAATTAGACGATCAAAGAAGTCATGTTTTTTCTACCTCAAATATTCATTTATTTATACATATTTCTTAAATCTAATATCATATATCAGGACGCGGCTCGCTTTTATGTTTAAAGTGAATCCTGATCGCAGGGTCATAAAGCTAGGGAATCTCTGCACTATTATTGTATAATACATAACTAAGGATTATTATTGTTAGGGAGGAAAATAGTTGAATGGAAGATCTAATGAAGGATTAAGGATTAAGGAGTTAGTTGGAAACTGCACATCCCAACTAATTCGATCCTTAATTATTATTATTATATATTATAACAATTATTATATAATATATTACCGGAAGGACTCGTCGGCAGCCTGGGAGGCCTCGGTCAACTTCTGGGTGGCAGTAGCAGACCTCTCCTCAGACCTTTCCAGATCTTCCTCAACCATCTGCACTTTCCTGTTCAGTGCGGCTACCTCGCTTTCGGCCTATCAGGAATATATATCGATTCGTTTTACTATCGATTATTATTATATCGATTATATTAAATAATAATAATATTATAAAACATACGTTGGTCAGAGCCTTCTCCTTCTCCTCAAGGTCTTTGTTGGCCTGTTCCAGATCTCTCTTGTTCTTTTCCAGGTCAGCTTCAACCTGGGCCAACTTCTTCTGGAGGTCGCGTACATCCTCCAGTACCTGGAATAAGAGAGAAAAAATAAGAATAAATATGAAAAATAATTAAATATAATATAATACTAATGATAATTGTTAAATGGAATTCCTGGACGCTTTTATTTTATTTCGTAGAATTCATATATAATAACTATAACAAAATCATCCAATCTCTCTATTACCCCCTTTATTAAGGAACTCGATTTTCGTGATTTTAGATGCAAAATCAAGACATTTGTTTAGTTTCTACAATATATTTTTTTTTATATACATATTTTTTTATATATATATTTTATATATATATATATATATATATATATATATATATATATATATATATATATATATATATATATATATATTTTATGTATATATTTTTTTTTCATATATTTTTTTTTTACTTTATTTTTTCGCTTGTATATATTTATTTATGCATTTATTTCGTTTATATCATTGATTTTTTATGGAATGATTGTAAGCTACATAGCACCATTACTTATTGCCCACAACAGGCAGATTGTAATGCTTCAATAAAGTGTTTTCTTCTCTCTCTTCACTAACTTTCTACAGTTACACTTCTATTGAGGTGATAAATTGAATAATGGAATAAAGTGAATAATGCAATTTTTGAAGGTGCTAAAAGTCTGGAATTTGAAAAATGAATATTGGATATGAATATGGAAAAATTAAATATTTTAGTCCAGACATTAAAGTGGGTCAAATACAAGAATTTCGAATAATACTATAGCTCTCTCTCTCTGTAGGAACGGAAATAGGAATCCTTTGTTATTTTATTTTCTAATACTTTTCCCGATTACTCACTTTGTCTGCTCTCATGTTGGCGTCCTTGGCCTGACCTTCGCAGGTGTCGGCCTTGTCCATCGCCGTGTCCTTCTCCATCTTCATCGCCTGCATCTTCTTCTTGATCGCGTCCATCTTGGAGTTGGGGTTAGTACACTACCTCACACGAGAACAAACAAAACCCTGTAAAGAAAGAAAAAGAAACATTTATAATATTAGAAATAATATAACCCATCATATACATTTATATTAGTAAAAGCCATTCCAATGCCGTGCCGAAAATTAAAAAAATACGTCGCACTCAGATATACTACAGCTGTTTTGTAATAAAAGAATTACTTAAACGTTAATAAATGCAGTGTCGATTGGTAAAAGTTTGAGGGGTAGAGCAAGACGTAAATGGGAGGATTGGATAGTAATCACTGGAAATTAGTAAGCAGAGATTGATAGTATCGGTATCGAGCCTTTGGGTTTGCTAAACCTTATTATTTCAATACACCCTTTACTACAACTAACCTGCCTCCATATTAACTATATTACTAAATTTTTCCTTTTCATTGCATCTCATATTTAGATATTCTTTTTTTATTTCGAAAATTCCATCTATCCGAAAATATTTAATAATTATTATTGTTTTATTATTTTAATTATCACACGTGATTATACCAGATACTTCTGATTTTGAAATAAAAATACTATGGAAAATGTTTAAAGATAATTTTAAACATATGTTTTATTAATATCAAAGACCTTAAACATTAACATCAGATTTAAACCGAAAAAAACAAATGTATCACTACAACCCATGAAGGGTCTGGGGTTCAGTACATGGTAGAGACTGTACCCTTTCATGGACAAGGTTGTGGAGGGAGGTGGATTCTTTCTAAATCTTGCCCAACCACCAGATTTCCCCCTTATTTTGGGTAACCACTTTATAATATATGAAATAACAGATTAATCATATTAATAAAAATATTATGATATGAATTGCTTCCTATATTTTTTTATAATTACATAAGAGTATATTCTTCATTACATTAAAATTGTTACATTAGATTTGTTGTAGGTTTTGAACAAAGTAAATGATATTTCTTTTTAATTTCATTATTTATTATTTATCCTACAATGACATTAAATATTTTTTAAACATATAGCACAAAACTACCTCATTGAAAAACACCTTTTCAACTTAATTTCCTAATTGTTAGTTCAAGCAATCGAAAATATTTTCAAGTAAACTCAGTAGATATTATTATTATTATTTATAAATATTATTATTATAATATATCGATATTATTTATTTTGTTTATTCAATTTTATTTTTAGTTTTAATATGAAGTAATGTGAAATCTTCATTTTTTCATTATCATACGAAGCTATTTTTTTATTTATTATTATTTAATTAGCTTTATAGATGGACTTTTCTACTTGTTTTTTCTCTTTGTACTCTAAGGCTCTAAAGCCCACAATAATGTACAGTTACATTATTCTAAAGGAACTTGTACCAGAATAAATAAGGAATTTATTATTATTACTATTATTAGTAGATCATTTAATTGAAAACTATATTCACTATTTTAATAAAAATTAAAAATACGAAATGGGGTGAGTGGAGGAATTGAAATCAATAATGTACAAAATGAATATTAAAAGATATTGGCACAGGAGAATGTTATGAATTAAAATGACTGGTGCTATCAAGCCTGTTAAGCGAGTGTTTTATTTATTTGTACATATCAGATTTTCTTCTTTTTTATATATATATATATTTTTCTATTTTATATATATAAATATGTATATATATATATATATATATATATATATATATATATATATATATATATATATACATATATAATATATCGAATAGATGTAATGTTTCTCCGAACCGGGCCGCCCCCTTCGTTGACAATAATTAACGAGCTAGGAATTAATTTTAATTACCGGTGCGATTAATTATTCCCGTTAATTGGAAGGTAATTGTGTGACTGCTTCAATCAGGATTAATGACCCATCAAGCCAACCACGAAACCGCAATCAGCGGAGATTCCGTTTAGAAAAATAAGAGATTTAAAAAACCTGTATAACTCATGATATTGGGTTCAACACATGGTGACTGATCCCCTGGGTTAACCCTAAGGGTTAGCAGATCCCATAGGCTCCATCTTTGATTGTTACCTTTATTATTAAGTAATTAACTTTGCACAGCTGTATTCGAACCTGAACAAATCTGAACCCTAAGCATTGAGCTATTTCGCTAGTTATGCTTAAATTGTACCGTGTTATTTAAGATTAAAATACTTTTAGCAGTGTCTGTATTTTTTACTCAGTTTCTAGCTTACTGAATTGATTTTAGGCTTTGCAATCATCTAAACCCTTTCCAAATTAACAACATTCAAGATTTTGAGAGTTGAGTCGGTATATTGGATATGGTCAATCCAAACCAGATGTACACTATCGTTACACACTCCGAATTATTTTATATAGAACACACTAAGTCTAATGCTATTTTATTTATAATAATTTTTTTAATATGCCTCATTTATATCCATTGCACTATAAAATTGATAACATCTATTTTAAGATTTTTTTAAAAATAATTAATTAAATGAAATTAACATTCCTGTATTAAAATAACACAAGTGAATATAATAATTGGCAAATATTAGCATGAACGACAAGTAGGGGAACTAGTGTAGTGGCAATACTTAAATAATAAGTTCAACTTAGAAGGTCACGAGGCCATCTTCTCTTCAGGCGCCTTGGAGGATCATCAGGAATTGAAGAGGTTCCTAGGTTTGAAACTAGTGGGTTTTAGTGGAAATGAAGTTTGTCGTGAAAAGATTGATATCGGATTCGGGCCAAATCAGCAACAAAATGGACATTAAGGTCATTATGGATTACTTTGTTCGAAACAAAATAAGGAGCATTGAGTATTTTACGGAGGATTTTGGATTGTAAGGATTGAATACGAGAGGAATTCGATGAGTTAGTGGAACACAATAGCTCTATTCCGTAAGTCCAAATAGGTCTAATGATTGTCATGTATATGAGTCTTTTGTAATTAATTGGGAGCTTAGAGCGTTTGTCTAGTTAAGGTTGAAGTAGCCTGAAGCGGCGAGCTGTTCCTTGTCGTTTCAGTCTAGTATGAGGATCCGAAGTTAAGCGTTTCAGTGGCATGTTATTAAATGTTTTTAAGAATTTTAATTCCGAATTCTCGAATAACGGGCTTCATTGACAATTTACACACTTGAAATCTAAAACCGAATACCGCAAAGAGAAAAGATTTAAAACAGCACAAACCTAAATAAATAACACTCGCACAAATTCGTCCAAACTCAGTTAAATGAGCAGTAAACAATTGATCCAACGTCAGACAAGTAAACTAGAACCATCTGTTTTCAGTGAAACATCAACAAGCATTTCTAAGCGAAATTCGATCCTTTCCCTTGTATGAGTTGAGTAAGTATTATATTATTACAGGGTGTAGAATAATATAGTATAATATTATAAATAAAATAATATAATGTAAATAGGAATAGCTCTGCGTGTAGAGCGCTGAATTGCTATGCTGAAAATTCCGGGTTTAAATCCAGCAATGACAGATGAATTATTTAATCTATTACCAACCATGGATGAACCCTGTGGGATCTACGGACCATCCTGGGGCTCACCCAGCCTTTATACAAAAGGAGTTCCTGGAAAAACCTGGCGGTTGAGCACGATTTTGGGGAAAACCACCGTCTTATAAACAGCAATCTACCAAATACTGAACCAAAAACCATTCATGGGTTGCATGAGTGTTACTTTTTTGAATTATTTAATTATTTTTTAAATTTATTCTACGAACAATTTTCAGCAAAGAATTTAGAAATCGTCTCATTTTTTTCCCCTGAAAATAACCTTATTTAAAAAAAAAAATAAATAAATAAATAAAAATAAAAAAATGTACAAGTTTCTGAAATGATTTTCTTTCGCATGTGTTACTCATTTATTAAGGGCGGAAAGAATTTTTTTTTTAATCATATTTTACATTCAGAAGACCCCTCAAACATTTTTTTATTTTTTAAAAAATTAATTCTTTCTCTCCCTAGAATACAAGATAATTATAAAACAACATTTTGCAGGTTTTTGTTGGGAAAATATGATCATATGAAGGAATATTGAAGAAGAGAGATGAATGCGAAATTGAAATGGGAACGTGGTTCTTAGGAGGTTTATTCGCAGAGAAATAACCATTACTACACCAAAAATGAGTAATAGCGAAATCCTTTTCAGAATTTATCGTGTGAAGAAGAAATTTATATTTCCTACTAATATTATAAATGCGAAAGTTTGTATGTATGTTTGTTACTCATTCACACAAAACTACTGAAAGAATTTGGATGAAACTTTACAGTGATATAGGTTATACATCATAATAACACATAGGCTACAGCAAGCGCGGATTTAGTGGAGGGTGCAAGGGAGCACGTGGCCTCCCCCCCCCCGACAGTATTTTAGGTACTGTGGAGAATCCATTATAGTACACAATTAAAGGCAAATCAGGAACTTAGCATCTTTAAATTTTCAGATAGGTTCTTTGTATAATTTAAGAAAGAAATTTGGATTATTCCGCTCTCAAGGGTGTCACCTTTAATATAATAGGGGTTCGAAGATTGTATGGAATCCGTCAGTTTTGAAGTTAGACATCTGAAATTTTGGATTTACGAGTAACTTATAGTTAAAAAAAAGTTAAATTATTTATTTAAAATGATCTGTCACGAAACTTTATGTGGCAGACCAAATTCCACGCGAGCGAAGCCGCGGGCAAAATCTAGTACAATATAAGATCCAAAGTATATTATATAAACTCCATTCTAACTTTATTTAAAAAACAGTTTAAATATTTGGAACATTTCGTTCCTTAAATGTGAATGTAAAGCTTCTCGTTGTATTGAAATAAACAACAAGATATTTAAACAAATACGTATATACTTGCAACGATTTATTGAGGTATTTTAGATTTGTGAAATTTTTTGGTCATTATATATTTTCTAGTTCTAAATATAGTCTTGAAAAAACAATCCAGACATATTCCTCTAGTTCCCACAGATCCAAGTAGAACGAATTTAGCTCCGGTGGAAACCAGCGAAGAGAAGAAACAACTGGACTCGTGTGTATATGAAATATTCTATTTGTGGATTTGACAGATTTGTTTTATCGATGTTGGAAAGAGCCAAAACCAAAATAGCTGCTGTAACCTGAGGCAGCTCTTCGCTATTCTCGACGGTTAGAAAAGCGTCAGATGTTTGGACTAGCAGTCCACAACGATCCAAAGTTTTAGTATTCCAACTCAAAGGAAAAGAGTTTGTTTGAATGGGATAATTTTAGAATTTGAAAAATTATTTTTATGTTAAATCGATCGTTTATTGAAGAAGGCTTTAGTAACCATAAATAAAATTCGTACAAGAAGTGCAAATGAGCCGCTGTCATGGCAACCTCCTCTGAAAACAATTGACTATACAAATATATGAATTATTTTGTTTACTTATTCTTTGATTGTATCTAATAAAGAAAGCATTGTAATCCCTAAGTACATTTTATCGATACAACAAATCTAAAATAAAATTCAAATTTCCATTTTATTAAATACAAAATTCTTTTTATTTCATTGAAATACAAAGTCCGGTACTCATATTAAGTCCCCTAGGGGGGGGGGGGTACAAGATAAGTAATAAACTGAACTCCAATTTCTAGAATAAGCGTTCACTAAATCTACTTTAACTTTAAGTAATTTGTAAATGGTAGTGGTTGCATAATTTGTTAAGTCCACCATTATGCGGGCAGGAGGTTATGATCTATGTTATCTTAATTTAACATATAACAGTTTTATGTTAATATAAATAACATATTAAACTTTAAATATTGTTGATAAACCGAAAATTGTGCTTTATTTGAAACTATAAATTGCATCTTATCACCAAAAAATATTCAAGAAGGAATAGGATTCGTGCTAAAATTCGTCAATCCAGGTTTTGATTTGAAATCTCATCCAGTATGTATTGAGTATGGTATCACCTCTCCCACAACCGTTGCCCTGGAAACAGTACATTTTCTACCAAGTACGAAACTCAAGACTTGAGTTTATACTATAGTTTAGACTTGAATTGGTTTGTTTGTTTATTTAACGCCACTTTAGACTGCTATGGCTGTATTCTGACGATGCGTCATTGGGAGCTCTAAATTCTGCCTATCCAGTTATAATTAGGATAGGGATCTTTAACGAGTAACTGAGATCTTACGAGCTCGGAACCCCCGTTTAACGTGCCTTCCGAAGGACGGCGTAACCAAGAACTTTTTACTCCCTTCCTACTAAAACTCCTAGGGCCACCTGCCCCGGGCTAAGAACCAAAATGATTTCGGGGCTTAGAAGTTTGTTATGCTAACCAATAGGACACAGGTCGTTCCATCTTCATGGGCTGTGAAGTTGTGTATATATATATATATATATATATATATATATATATATTTTTTTTTTTTTTTTGCAAAAACAATATTATTCAATTTTGGTTTATGGTACTTCAAATTTTTAGCTTTATTTACTTGAATGAATTGTTTGTTTTAATTACATATTAACCATGAATAATAAATAAATAGAGCTCAAAATTAGAAGTTCCATGAACTAAAATTGTTTCTGCAAAAAAAAAAAAAAAAAAATATATATATATATATATATATATATATATATATATACATATATATATATATATATATATACATATATATATATATATATACATATATATATATATATATATATATATACATATATATATATATATATATATATATATATATATATATATATATATATATATATATATATATATATACACCAGCATATGAACATTTTAATATCAACCATACAATTTCACAATGGTTATTTTAAATATCGAATGGTAATAAAAGGCTTTTAGTTTATATAGCAGCATTACATCTATTTATTATATTTGTAATTTGTATATATTGTAAATAAATCTTGGAGGAATAAGAACAAAAAAAAAGGTTATAATTTTTTTCGTTCTTTTACGAAATGAATTACTACAAATACATGATTGAAATATATTTGAGCCCAAGATCCTTCATGAGATGAGGAAGCTACAGATTTTTTTTTAGAACTGTCGGGTTCTGGGTTTCCTATTGGGAATTCATTGTGTATTATGTATAATGTACTTAAGATCTATAATATAGTATTATATAACATAATGGACCAATGAGCGGTCGCCTTAAGAGGCCCTGAAAGAGAATACCGAAGTGGGGATTAGAGGGTTTGGGGGGTATCTATTTCGAGAATTTCGGGAGGGGCCGCCTTTATATTTATAAAATCTAGTTATCTCTTGGTCACTTTGGTATATATGTCATCTCGGACCAATGTCTTTTATTTAAGGACACACAGTCTTTTTGCATTTATGCTCTACTAAATTGTATAATATAACAAAATAATTATATGTAAATGATATATTAATTATTTCATATGAATACATATATGCACCCCCGGGCTAAGTCAAGTCTAATTTTGTCCTGTATGAGTTCATTGAGACAATCAGAATCGTGTTATTCTCGTAGTTTTTGTCCTGAAATGGAATTGTAGAGTTGTTATTACCAGTTCCTTTTAGTATCAGTTACTTTTATTGATAACTGTTATAACCTAATAGAAATAAAAATGTAAAAAAAGATAAAATCATGTAGTTTACATATAGTACATACGATTTACTCAGTCATTAAAATGAATTTCTTAGAATTGGCGAAAATAGTTAAAAATCAAGAATCAAGCATAAGATATGCTCAAGATAAGAGTATTATAGATCAAAAACCACTCTGTTCCAAGGGACATGATTATTAGTATTAGCGAAAATAGTTATTCAAGATGGAAATGCAGTAGACGAGAATGCAGAGAAGACAATGGCATGAGAACAGGAACTTGGTTTCTAGGAACTTCCTATAACATCATCTATTTTATTTATATACTCTTGCTGTCATGAATACACTTCTACAAAATTATGCAAACATGAATTAAATCTGTCCTATAGTGCAATTTCTGACTGGAAAAACTTCCTGAGGGAAGTATGTGCTAATGACCTATAGGTCCATCCACAAATTATAGGAGAATGCGGTATCCACCGGGCGATGATAGATTCGTACCTATGTGAATATATTTGGAGAAGGAGGTACGAAAACAGGGATTTATTTGAGCAGATCCTGAAGAATATTGTGGATTTTTGTCCTCCAAAAATTGAAAATGTATATCTATAATTGTCTTGGTTATTTGTTGTGTTTTAAATTATACATATAAACAAAATATGTTCTTTTATTTCTATTAGGTTATAACAGTTATCAATAAAAGTAACTGATACTAAAAGTAACTAGTGGGGTCTTCCAGAAAAGACCCAAATTGTAATATTTGCACTAACTACCATATATAATTATTTTTGTGATAATATTGCAATATCAATTCCTTAATGTTTGTACTGAATATTGGGAAGAGTGCCCAGAAACATCAACAGATTTAAAAGTTATCACTTGTAAATATAAATTTTAAAAATAAGTTATTAATCGTGGACGCCTGATTAACTTGGGGTTATATGTTACAAGAGGTGAATGCTCCCCCGCCCCATTTACAACTGATGCCAGAACAGGCTCCCAAAAATATGTGGCCTTTGAACACAAAATGGATGCGTTCTCTGAGCCATAGTCAACACCCCACATCCATCATAATCTTGTCAAATGGTTGCCACCTTTTGAGTAATAACCTCCAACATAATCCCTCTATTGACTCCAATATTTTCTTCAAATATATAAAAGTATATTTCTATATATATTATTAGATATTTGAAAATATATAAATGATGTACAGTGTATAAATATCCAGAAAGAGTATCGGGGGTTTGATAGTTGTATAAAATCACAAATATAATGAGTCAAGAAGGTTGTTTATGTTTTATTTACACACATTTAAATGCAAATTTATTTGGAAAAAACAATATTGTCTAGGTGTCGACCATCACACTGCTAGCACTCCTCTATTCCCAAATGCAGATTTCTAAGAACTCGTTGACACATTTATCGCTGTCATTTGTGTTGTGATATTCTTATTCAATTGCGTCAGATACGTCGGTTTGTTCTTGTATACCCTACTTACAGGTATCTCCACAGAAAGTAGTCGAGAGGACTTAGATCAGGACTACTGGGAGGCCAGTTAATGGTGCTCTACGAGAAATCACATTGCTTGGGAATAATTCGTTTACCGTAGCAATTGATAAGTCAGAAGTATGGCAAGTGGCCCCGTCTTGCTGAAACCATGTTCTGGAGTTATATCCTTGAACTCTTGAAGTTGTTGGTCCAAAAAGCCTGTTATTTTGCAATAACGCTCACTATTTACAGTGAGTGCTCGCCGCGTTGGTCTTCCTGGAAATACGGACCGATTATGCCTTCACCCGGCATTGCGGGCCCAAGCTATAGAAAGTAAGGTATACAAGAACAAACCGACGAATCTGACGCAATTGAAGCAGAAAATCACAACAGAAATGACAGCAATCTCACGAACAATGTGTCAATGCGTGAAATCTGCCTTTGAGATTAGAGGAACGCCAGCAGCGCGATGGTCGACATCTAGACTTATTATATTTGTGATTTTATTCACAATTAACTATCAACCCCCCCCCCCCCGATACTCTTTCTGGACACCCGTTATAATACCTTTTAGGTTTCCCAAAGTCTACAACACAAATTTTCAAACGGAACTTTATGTATTTTTTTATATCAACATTTGTCATCAAATTCATCTATATGCACCAATTTTATCCTACCCTTTAAATCCCTTTAAAGATTTATTTGTTTATTATTTACGTCTATTTAAGAGAATTAAGACTTTCTTTTATAATTTTCCAATAAAAAAAACTGTAATGTTTTTTTTCTCTCTAATTTATTGCCTTTTACTAATGTTAATTCCTAGCTTCCAAAGGAAAAGTTCTAAACTAAACATTATAAGCCTATTTCAACCTTTGCGATACTATCTCTTTTATTAAAAAGGTGCATGCTCCTCAATTTCGCGCTGTAAAACCTAAATTCTCTAATAAACTCTGGCTTATTCGGTAAAAATAGTCAATACCATTCTTTATTTTCGAATACCTTCAAAATTAACATCATTAAATTAAATTAACTTCTAGAACAGTTGGAAGAATAATAGTTTAATAAAACACATTTTTTACTATTATTAATTGTTATTTTTAAATATTTTTTACAAGAATTTTTTTCATTAGAATTTGGATTCAACTGGACTAATTTATATAATATTTAATTGATGAGATAAACCATTTCCAGTCATATTTTTTTTTATTACAAAGACGTTTCGACTATATAGTCATTTTCAATTTCACAAGACATTCTTGGAATTTTCATACTAATAGTAGAAATGATAGAATCATGAAATAGTAGATTAGAAATGACCATGGAGAAACAGTGTATCTTCAGGTAGTTTGTAAAATTATAGACATTCATATAAGACCTATTAGTATGAAAATTCCAAAAATGACTTGTGAAATTGAAAATGACTATATAGTCGAAACGTCTTTGTAATAAAGAAAAATTATGACTGGAAAATGGTTTACCTAATCAATTAAAAGAATTTTTTTTCCTAATCCCAGCCAGGTCTTTTCTCTTCAAAACAAAAATACAATTGTTTGGTTTTTTTTTTTAAGTTTTCAAGCTAAAAAATAATTTCAAGGCCAAATCATTTGTTGTTTTTACTTTAATCATTTTTTTTTATTATGAATTGTACCACTACAGCTGAATTTAGTACATGGTAGAGACTATGATTTCTGGAACAACGGTTGTGACATGTCCGAGACCAACCGCCAGGTTTTCCCTTTAATTCCCCACTTTGTAGAGGCTGAGTGAACCCTAGGATGGTCAATCACAGGCTCCATCTGTGGCTTTGAACAGAATAAATAATTTATCTGCCATTGCTGGATTCAAATACGGGACCTTCAGCATTGGTATGCTCTGAGCTGCTTATCAGCCCCAACGTACACTAAGGTAGATTGCTCCAAAGAAACGTTTGTTTATATTTATTTTTGTTGATAGTTAGATGAGATTTTTTTTTCCCTCGACGTTGTGCATTTTAGAGTGGGCAAACATACTCTTGTTTTGGGGATTGAAAAAAAAACACGCAATATTTCTCATAATTTAGTCTGATTTTACTCGCATGTTTTATTGTGGATATTAAAATTATTTTATTTATTTTTCGTATTTGGTTGAAAAATTGAATTGATGTTTTCCCTCAAGATTAGTTCGGTTGAGATCCTTTGTGATCTTTGAACCCGACAAAGAATTCAAGCAGATGATTCGAGTTAGAAAAATACAAATACCTACAAGAGCAGAGACTAGCATTGGTAGATAAATTTATTTATTTTGTTGATCAACTCTTTAAGATCTATAGAACGTTATGTGGCTCACCCAGCTTACATTTGATACCCTTAATAGTGCGGAAAATCGGGTGGTTGAGTGTGATCTAGGCTAAATCTGCCTCCTTGCACACTCGTTAACTTAGATGCATTTATAGTACTAACTAATTGAGCCACAAGTCTATTTACATTTATTTTTTTCAATATAATATAAAAAGTAAATAGATTTAACTTGTTTTATTATATTCATTTTCTTATCATACCGCCTCACAAGACGGAAGAAAATAAGGTATAGCAGGGTGATAACGGAATATGAACGTTATAACCTCAAATGTTATCATCAAAACTCTGCGATAAGGTAACCATGGCAATGCCCAAACATCAGGCGCCTACTATAGTAGCCTGTTTGTAGCAGTATGGATATAATGTTATACATTGAATAGTCAAAGCTTATCTTATCATTTAATAATATCATTATATTATATTTTTTTATTATTATTCAATCGATATAAAATCCAATAAAATTTATATTAACTTTTATATTGCAGTTATAACTTCGAAAGTTAATCCTTGAGTCTCTAAAAGACTGGAAAATAACTAACTTTAATTTTTCGTTGGCATTCAAGTAAACGCCTTGGAATCAGGTCGCTGAGTCTGATTGATAGATCTGTTTGCACTGTTAATGTGAGATGTGCAACATTATAACTTCATTGATGTTTTTTTTGTTGTACTTCCTAATGATGCCTAGATTATCGAAACATTAACTAGCGATTTTACAATATTTTAATGGCTTAAGCCTTAGACTTTTCTAGTTTTCATTTCGTTCCTAATAATAGTTTCATATATTTTTTAAAGTATTTTTTAGGGAAATATATATTAAACTGTGATATTTGAGCTGGAGAAACAAGTCTGGATGGTTATTTTAGAGACTTATAACTTCTTTTTCTTTTGTAGTTTCCGAACTTCTTTGTAATAATTTCAAGTCCAAGTTTTTCCTTATTTTTTCGGTCGATATTGATATTTTTATAATGTAACAATGTAGTTTCGCCCAAATATATTTCCCAACGATGTACGAATTGGTGAAAACTTTATTTATAATTTATCTTCTAGTATTTTAGAGGCTTATGAGTTTTTTTTTTTAAGATTCCAAGCTATTTGGACTCAAGTAGTAGAGCTTTGGGAAGGGAATATAGTGCATGAGGTGGATAGTGGGAACCAACTGGATGAAAGTGGCCAGCAACAGAGGCTGTTGGTTCAAAATTGTAAAAAATCTATAAAAAGTTTGGTATTATTTTTGCAGTTTATAATAAATGTTGTTTATTTTATTTTATATTGAAATTTATAAAGATTTAGCTTTGTCACTGATTTATATTTATTCTAAAAGAATGTTTTGGTTTTGTTTTTGTAGTTAATGATGAATGTTGTTTATTTCATTTTATATTGCTACTACTCTGTTTATATTCTGTAAAATTATATTTTGGAGCTGAACTACATTTTACCTCCTGGTGGAGAGGCTTTTGTCATAAACATATGTTGTCAATAAAGCTTTATTATTATGGTAGAGCTTTGGGGATCTTTATTTTTGTTATAAATAAAGTCATCCATAATGAGCTCAATGTCCTATTTGTTGCTGATTTGGCCATAACCCGATACTAGTCCCTTTATGACAAGCTTTATTCGTACTCAAATCCACTAGTTTCAAGCCCAACTATTTCTTCTACTCCCTATTATCCTCTAACGTGTCTGAAAAGAAGATGACATCGTGACCTTTTAAGTTATTTGAGTAGTACCACTGGGCTGTTTCTCTACTTGCCTTTATGCATGCTATTATATTTGAATGTTGTACTGTTATAATACAGTTGTAAATTTCAATTAATAAATTTTAAAAAAAAGTTTTCCAAGTCATTTCGATTAGTTATTTTAGAGCTTTTTGAAAGTTTTTCTACCATTTTCTTAAGCATTATTAACGTTTATATCTCGTTATTATTATGCGCGTTATTCTTTATATCTTGTTATTATTCAGTGATCTTTATAACAGCTCCTTTTCGCTGATACCTCGGAGGCGCTACGTGACCCATCGCCTGTTGGCCAGTCTCCCTTCCAAATATATCTTGGACCCTGCCCAGAAGCGGACTACAAGCCTCTTCTAAATCCCATCTCGGGTTTCACCTTCACAGCTCCAACCTTCCCCAGTTACATATTGGTTTGCCACTTCTAATTGGCCTGCTTATTAGTGAAAGGGGTGAGGGGTGTAAAGAAAACTACAGGGCGTTAGGAGTTGGAAACGCCTTGAGGAGAAAATAAGGAATTTCTCTTACATCTCCCCCCCCCCCAAAAAAAAAGTGCGTAATGTAATACAACCCTGTAAATCCCAAAGTTTTAACTTTGTATATATTTATATATACATTAATCCATGGTATTTATGCTTGCCTCTTAAACTTGTCGGATTCTCTGGCCGAAATTACAAATACACATATATTTAAGCCCTTTGGACAATCTGACAAAATCAATCAAAATGTCAAACGCCGACGTTTCGATCTACATCCTAGCTCTCCTTCAGAGCTACAAGGAAAGGAAAAATGAGAAAAAATTTATTGATAAGTAAAATAACTAAACAATAAATCCTATTGACTGACTACAATCTTTAAAAAGCAAGTTTCTAAATCATTGCGAAGGGATTAAAAACTACTTAAATCAATTAGTTTTTTGGATTACTTTTTGATAATGATTTTTTTCTCCATTTTAATGAACCGGTATATGAGCGAAAAAATATCTGTTTTTAATTCTTTTTTTAATGGCGTATTGTAGTATCGAGTTTCGAAAATTATAACTGGTCGGATTTTGTTTTTATTATTCTTTTAATAGTTTCTTCATAACATGAAGCGTAAAACCTAATATTTAGAGATGATTTTAATTTTCTTTTTGTCAATTATAAACCTACATTATTGCAAATATTAGTTTTGTGGGAGTGATCCAGAAATATAAATTGTGCATCATGTATGTCTGATTGAGAATTTTCTTCTAATACTTGTGTAATATTATATACCTAATTATTTAATATTCAAATAACCCAAATCTAGTCTAGATCATTTGTTTCTTCATTTGTTTTAATCCGATACAATTGTATGATAAATTATATGATTTTAATATTAACTCACTCAAGCATTAACAACAAATATTATTTTTATTAGTAAATAAAAAAAAAATACAGCAATGTAGTTCGAATATTCCATATAAATTGATATAAAACAATTGACACCCGTCAGAATGTTTACTTATCTTACATCTTTAAAAATGACTAAGGGGACGTGTGTATTTACCTTCAAATTATCAATTTAATATTCATTTTTGGGGGGGAAATAATAAACATAAATTATTATGTTTACTTTTAGTTGAATGGCCATTTTAAAATTTGCCCTATTCATTTTGGAATCGAACATTTGTTACTAGCGATTTTTCTTTACCATTACAACTTACATTGTACTTTTATTTAATTTTTGGAAACATTTCAACAAATTTAAAAAACCTGTACCACTACGGGAACGGGTCTGGGGTTCAATACATTGTAGAGACTGCACTGTATCGTGGACAACGGTTCTGCAAGGAGGTGACTTGTCCTAGGTCACGCTCAACCGCAAGATTTTTCCTCCTTATTTTTATGATGGTAAACCCTATATAATCCATCTCCGGCTGCTAACAGTAAATGTACAATTTAAACAGTAAAATACAACTTAAAAATAAAAATTTTATTGAGTTTGTTAACTTCCTTAATAAAATAATTATAACTGTTAATTATAATATTTTGTTATTTCTTCTGATAATCTAAATCTGTTTAGTAATTTTTTAAAATTCAGAAGTCATCATATGTTAATGTTCTATGTGCTTGGGTACTTTAGGAAATAATTCATGCCAACGCTTCGGGCTACATTGTTGTGCTTCTTCAGTAGAAAAACAATTAAGAATCGTAAATAAACATTGAATTTTAACTCAATTCTTTATTATCAATGAGTTACAGTCGTAAATAAACTTTAAATATAAAAAAAGTTTTTTTATCAATTTTTTATTAAGTAGGGGAATTGTCAATTCCGTGTATGAAAAAAGTTCAAATAATGCCTTTCTTTTAATGTTACATTATTATAAGAAACGAAGTTGTAATCTTACTTAATGTTTCAATAAATATAATAATATATTAATAAGAAATGGGATATGATTGAAGAACAAACTGGGGCTGGAATCCTCTCGCCGACTATATTTAGACTTCGCTAAAGCCTTCGTTGATGTTAATATGTTTGGCATCTGTGTTGTCTTTAAATACCCCGCCCTCTTTATAGCCGTTATGGCCACTTCGGATAGGCCTCTCTAGTATTATATTACAATAGTAATTTTAATATTCATATTTTTAGTATTTTTCAATTAAATAAAGGATCAAAAATATCTTTAAATAATGTCTGGTGATGTCCTTAATTTTGTCATAGTGAATGAATAGTGTTAATAATAATAGATATTTGTTAAATAATGATGTATTATGTATATCCAACTTAATAATAGACCACGGTAATAAAAAATATATATAAATTTGATAATAAACATATTAGTCTGATTAACTAAATTTATTTATTAAATAGGGATAGCTCAGTTTTTAGAACGCTAAGTCGATATTCTGAAGGTTCCGGGTTCAAATCAGTCTTTGACAGATAAATTATTTATTCTATAAACAGCCAGGGATTGACTCTATGTGATCTGTAGGCCTTGATGGGGCTTACCCAGCCTTAATATTGATGGTTTTCTAAATTGGGGAGAGGGCATAGCGATTAACTGTGATCTTGTCCTAAAAACTGTTCAGTCTCTATCATGTACTGAAACAAATACCTACATGAGTTTTTTTTTTAAGTAATAATATTATTTAATTTCTTATTTTGTATATTCATATTTTTTTTCGTAAATCCTTCGAATTTTGAGCATTTTCTTTTATTGTTTATGTAAACTATAAAAATATAACTGCACTTCATTTAGGTTGAAAGAATTATTATTTTTAATTACATCTGAATCATGGATTTTTCAATGGGTTTAGTTCGTTTTTATTATTTATTATTACTGTTATAAATTATAATAGGGAAAAATATATTTAACCAACAATAATTTTATAGTACTAAAAAATAATGTTATATTTTACAAAAAAATTTTAGTTAAGAAAAATATAGAAAATTATATTTTAACTCTATCAAATTTAAAATATATAATATATGTTTTTTACAATATATACTGTGTATATATCTATATATATATATATATATATATATATATATATATATATATATATATATATATATATATAAGCTTAGAAAAGAACTTAATTGGATTTTTTTAAATTAGTAATAAGGAAGAATACTTGCTAAAAATTGGCAGATAGTGTTTTTTTTATTATATTCATTTATATTTTTGTATGTATTGTTATCATTTTATGATTATTTTTTTAGACTTTGTATTCAAATTAAGACGGATACTAATATACATGGATAAATATCATTTGAATATATAGCGAATCGTATTACAATATATCTTAGTATACAATTTTTGTATCCATTTTCAATATTTACAGCTATAGTGAAGGAATATTTGTGTATGAAGTGACAATATTAAATACAAAATATAATTTTAAAATGGCGTTACAAAGGGCAGTTAAATTTAAATTGCCAAAATAAGCTATAAGAAAAAGAGAATTCAAAGTTAAATATTCTCTGGCAACTAAAGAGAGAATCTAAAAATACTTTGCTAGTGTATCAAGTGTCTCCTCTAGCCTCCTTGTTAATCTTGTATTATTCCAGAAATATCTCTCGATACAAAATAATCTCTTAGTTAGTCATTCAACTGGATTTTTATATATATATTATAAATAAATATTAATGTGTAATACAAAATACAACACTCATTAAGCAAAAAAAAAGTGTAATGTTAAGTAGGTCCATCAATGTCCACTCTTGCACATCAGCGTACAGCAGGATGAATTTAGGTTATAATAAAAAAATAATTAGAAAAAACAACACATTTTAATCAACACAATTTATTTATTTCATAAAACGTTCCATCAAACAGTTTTTATCAGCCTCGAGTCCAGGCAAGATCTTTGAAATATAAAATATTTTTAAAATGCCTGGTTGTGCCCCCAGTGAATTCTTACATAACAGAAAATATTTCTTTTAATATTGAGACCGATATTAGTCAGAGATTTATGAAACTCTATATATGTATATTTACTAGCGAATCAATGTAGATTATAATTCGAATCAGATAGTGAGGAATTAAATTTTTAAAAACCCCTTATAATATGATTGCTGTATCAACAAATTTTAAAAGGAGGAATAAGAACTAAAAATGAAAATGTGTGTTTATATTGCATGGATTTGCATTTATGCATGTATATATTAATTATATAGTTGAATAGATGTAGTTTGTAGAGGATATATTTAACGATTTATAATTAAACATATCATATTACAAGGACACCCACTCAGCCCAATGTTATATCTTACATTCTTGTCCAAAAAAAACCCACCCTGGTTTTGAGATCTTGCCACGACCCGGATACAGTTAGTTAGTGATAGAGATAGTAGTGTGTAGTTACCTGACGGGAGACCGATCTCTGACTGCGACCCCTTCCCCACGTGTTCCCCCCAGAACACCCGGGGGAGTGGGGGAGGGGAGGGGGAAGGACTCCCCCGCCAAGGTAAGCCGATCTGAAGGGATCGCCAGGAGTACAGACTTTATATAGCCGTCGGCCCCCACCACGCCTGGAGGCACACCAGCCCTGGAAGTACCTCAAGACGTACCACTGGAACTTGGGAGAGAAGAGGAAAGTGGGTACCCTAACCCTTGGTACACCTCCGTGCTCCACCCGGACGCCGATATTAATCCGAAAAGAGACTATATTTCGTGCCAATTTTTCAAGATCGTTCGACTCTATTAGTTCAGTGATTTATTCTTATGTACTTTTCGGAAGATATTTCGCCTCGTTATAGATGAGGATGTTTATATTTATGTATATAGTGGTTGATATAAATAGATTGTGTGGATACCCGATCCTCCGCTGAAAGGTAATGGTTCACCTATGTCTTGTAAAGCCCACATCCGAAAACAATTCTCACATTATCTCCGATGTTTTCCAGCATATCCATCACACACTAGAACCTCAGATAAAGACATATCAGATTCTTCAAACTTTATACTCAATCAGGAATCAGTTCCGGAGGTTGCCGTTTCGAGTTGTCACAAATTTTAACTTTTCATTTGTTTCCTTTTTAAGATTCTCGAAAATAAAATACGTTTCAACAAACTTTTACCATCATCTATATTTCGAAATGTTAGTTTAAACGTCCATTTCTTGATTAAATGATTACGAATACACAAGCATTTCCCAGAATTACATTCTTTTTTATAGTAAAACTCAGAACTATTTTTATTTTCGAGAATATTACAAAGGAAGCAAATGAAAAGTTAAAAGTTGTTCGAAGCGACAACCTGCAGAACTGATACCTAATTGAATATTCAACAGTTATAGAGTTTGCAGAATCTGAAATATGTTTACCTAAATACTTACATAGCTATAACCAATATCCTATACTTCGAAATGTTATTCGAAGCGTTTATTCCTTGGTGAAATGATTACCGAAATATATACAATTCCTAGAATTACAAACTTTCAATTTTAAACTAAAACTCAGTATTATTTTTATTTTCGAAAATATTAAAAAGTTAACGAAAAGTTAAAACGCTATGACTTAATTCAAATCGAATACCTACAGAACTGAAACCCTCAATGACTTGTAAACATACCTAAAAGCACTGTTCATATCTACATAATACTTTCTAGTGAAGATTATTAATTACTTAAATACACTTTCTTAGTTTTAATAATATTCATAGCATTCATAGGATGACATGTCAGGGCAATGACCCGTCTTCAGGAGAGTAACACGCAATATATCATTCTGCTGATTTTCAAATAAATGTTGGAAAATTTTCCAATGTATATCCAAAAATAAATTTTAGTTTTAAAACTAAAAAATAATTAAAATAATTAAAAAGTTTTATAATTTTTATTTTTATTTATATTATATAATTTATAGTTTTAAAAATAATTAAAAATTACTAAAGTAGACCCTATTAATTTTCATTATTTAACTCTAGGACTACGAATATTTATCATATACATATTTCTACCAATAGGTCAAAATGACCGGTTTCTTTGTTTAATTAAACTTAGAGTTCAAGAAATAAAACTATAAATTCATAACATAGTTTAATTTTAAATAAATAAATAAATATTGTAATTACATAACATAAAGAGTAGTATCAACATAGCATAAAGTGTTGCAACTTGCAACTAAACACGGCAAGCGAATACTACTAAACTGAAATTTTATATATTACGTATACACAAATTTACGCATAATAAATTGAAAACGTAGAATTTTTTAATTCCGGGAAAACACAACATGTATTCATGACATTTTCATGACCGGTCAAAATGACCGGTTCGTATATTTAGGTATAACACAGATATCTCTGAACATTAGAAGCGTAAGAACGAAATGATTTATAATCCTGACATTATCGTAAAATATTAAATAAGACTTAAAGATGAAATGTTATAAACAAATGATGCAACTGGCCAATTTAACCGCTTCGTAGTTCTAGTGTTAAATATTAATTATTAACATATTATATTTAACTTTTATGATTATATACATTTAAACCAAGAAGAAAAGAAAGATTTTAACTGTTAGCTCATCAATGATTAAACATATTGCTGACGATAGGACGTTGTCCTTAAATGTTGCTGCGCCGATGTAAGGAATATTGTTAAACTAAAAAATTCATTCTATTTTTTTTTAATTCTTTCACATTTGTTAATTTAATTGTATCAATTAATTAAATGTAATTACATTATACTCAAACACAAAGACATAATAGCTGATATATTAATTCTTGTATTTTTTAATAATAATTCTTGACTTTATTATTATTATTAATTTCTATATTAAAAAAAATCGTAAATCTATAAAAGAAAAAAATAACACCAAACTGCTACATATCACACTATAAATTAATTTGTTGTAAAATTAATGAAACTGCAATGGATGAAGTTTAGTTTTAATGTAGCTTTTTATATATATATATTTATAAAATAAATTTTCTTTCATGTAAATTCTTACATTTATAAATACCTATGAAAATTTCATTTGTATTATATGACATCTCACACAAATTAATATATATGAATTCATTCATTGGAATGATACTTCACACAACGTTTTAAAAAAATGTTTGTTCTATTTCTTGAAAATTGTCTTGTATACTGAACATTTCATTATTCTCTAATTCATTTCATAGAATAAACTATCCAACTGCTAGGCAACACAAACAAGTTTGCCAAATTTCTAGGCTATACTTCAATCTCCTGAGGATTTAATCATTTTTAAGCGTTTTCACCTCACTGTGTATATCCATTCGTACCGACATTCATTTGATTGCCCAGTCTTTACTGATGGTTGCTTTATTGAAATAAATAAAAGTTTAGTTATAAAAACTGTCATATTTTTATTTAATTATAAAAATACTTCCTATATACAGTGAGCCCACGATATCTACAGCGTTACCCAACAGCCATAAAACTGAAAAAAACTTTAACTTGTATATTTGTAGCTATGTTTACCAAAAAAAAAACAATTAGAAATGGAAATTGTCTTTCAAATTTTCCTTAGCTGAGCACAGTTCTTCCACTTTTTTTATATAGGTTAGAAAAACATAGGTTTAATTTTTATTTTTTTTTACAGCATTAACAAAATTATAATTTAAATATTATTATCAAATGTAAGCATTAATGTTGGAACTTTATCAACAAACAGATTGATCTAAAATCCCTCAAATAAAATTACACTAACACGCATCTCTCCTTCACTCTCCTCTATATAACAATATATATTTAATTTATATATTTAAATTTCAAAACAACTAACAATAACGAAGAATAAATAAGTAATATATTATTTAAATATAACTTAGATTTATCAAGACCAAACCTTGAGCAACAATAGAAGAGACTAAAATATTCATTTAAAAACAAAAACACTTCTAGCGATGTTGAATAAACATTGGAATAAAAGTAAATAAATATATAATACTTTAGGAAAATACATTTTGGTTGTTTTAGCAAAAGAAAAAATATCTCCTGTGAGTGGCAATATGGTGTATCCTTTTCAACATTAATCGTATGACCAACCTGATCTCTCTACTACACAGGGTCACCTGAAATTAGTTGCGGAGCCGTTAGGGGGTGATAGTATGGGGCAATTCCAGTCGATATTACTAAGAGACCTGCTGTCTTAAACTTAACCTTTACCAAGATATATCTACTTAAAGAATTTTACAAAAAAAACCTATTTAAAATCTTAAAATAGCTATCTCATACAAGACTGAAAAGACAAGAAACTGCTCTACGTTTTCGCCTACTTCAACATTTACTGCACAAACGTTCAAACCTCCCAGTTAATTATGAAAGACTCATTTGCATGACAGTTATCGGACCTAACGGATGGTTGAGTTGAGCTTTGGGGCTCTACTAAACCATCCAATTTATCTCCTATCCAATCCTTACAATCCAAAATCCTTCGTAAAATCCTCAATGATCCTTATTATGTCACAAACAAACTCATCCATCATGATCTTAATATCCCATATGTTGCTAATTGGGCCGAAGCTAGATACCTATCCTTCCATGACAAGCTCCATACACACTTGAATCCGCTAGTCTCTCAACTTGCTTCCCATACCATTCCTGATAACCCTCCGAGGCGTTTGAAAAGAAGATGGCCTCGAGACCTTCTACTATAGAACTTTATAGGAATGCTATCAATGGATAGTTTCTCCACAAGTGTTTTTTTTTTTCATGTCCTTTGTTCATACAGCAGATTTACTTGATGTAATATAATTACAGTTGTAAATATCAATAAATTATTCTATTCTAAAATAGCTATAAATCCTAAAAATTGGTCTTTCTGGCCATTTTTTTTTTTAGTGTTTTGCAACAAAGATATTCTAAATAAGGAATATTAATAGTTAAATCTTCGTAATTGTCGTTATCTTACGCGAAAATTGTTAAACAAAAACATTAAATGAAAAAAAAAATACAGTGACTGCCTCTAAAACGTCGATTTACTCAAAAAAGTCTCCCTAAACTGTTCCTGTTAATTTTTCTTCTTCTAACGAATATCGACTAATCACAATTATATTATTATTAGTTATATTTTGAATTATTTTTATTACTTTTATTTATTTTATTATTATTTTATTTATTATTTATGATCATTATTTTTATTCCAAGTGGTTATTTTCAGGAGGGAGGATTTCCTGGACACCGGGTGATATCAATCAATATCCTATTTTAAATTCAGTTACAGCTTAAACACACCAACTTCCATACTCAGCCATTTCTTAAAAAAATTGTTCGCGTCGACTGGAATCGAACCTAAGCAGATGTTAACTTTATTTATTTTTATCCGATCCCCTTTCGCTTTCTTACGCGTCACATCTCCTTCTGGACCGGGAACGTGGGTTTAATGTGTCAGCAGCCTAATCCTTAGAAATAAGTTATAGAATTTTTTTATCCTGATATATTCTATTAAAAGTTAAAATATAAGATACTTTGCACTATCTTGTAGAATATATGTTTTGAATTCTATTATCAAATTCTTAATCTTTCAACTATATAAAAAAGTTTAGTGATGTATTTTATCGGCGGTGCCTAGGAACAGGCAATGCCTATGGAGCTACATTTGGTATAGTCGTGTTCGATGAATTCTATTGAAAATATTTTAATTTTTTATAATTATTGGTCATTTTTTATGAGTTATAAATATTTTATAACTTTATGAGCCTTGGATAGCTCAATTGGCAGAGTGATGTCACGGTGAGACAAAGGTTCCGGGTTCAAATCCCGGTCGAGGGCCTATCTTTTCTCTTTAAAAAATAAAAAAATAAAAAAATTTAAAAAATTGACAAGACATAAGAAGGCAATTTCCAAAGTTTTATCCTGTTCATTATAAATTAACAACAAGATTAATAAGACAAAAAGCCTGTACCCTGAGTTATAATTTAATAACGCACACACAAATAACTAAAATGAGACAAGTGATAAAGAAGAGGTGAAACAACTAAGGAGGAACGTTTCTTGGAGGCCTGCTAAATCACAAGTACTTCATTTAAAAATGTTAAAAATAACTATGCATAGCATAATCACTGTCTCTCTACAAATACATATTCTGCGGTCTTTCTGATATGTCGGTAAAAGGGGTCCTGAAGGCAAGTAAGTGTTTGTTGTACAAGCAAACACCTGAGAAGGTAGGCTATATCCTACCACGAGAAATATTTCTTCTGCCAGACCTTCATCACATGTCAGATCCAAACACATTGAGTTGCGTAGAGGAGGAAAGCCTCGTGTTAGAGCGGGAAATCTCTGTCCAACATTTGGACCAGCATTGGCGTGAGCATCAGCAAAAGGACAAGAATCTATAGCCCCTGAAGCGTCTTGGGTAGTAGATATTCTTTCAGTGATAACTATTGTACAAGGAGGTGATTTGTCCGAGATCGCGCTCAACCATCATTAATGAAGGGTACTCACTTGAAGGAAGCTGGGGAGGTGCTTGGGTAAGCACCAGCAACTCAGTGCTCTACACACCGAGCTTTATTCATTTCAGTAAAGATAGAAAAATTGTTCAATTCAGGTGTGTATATCGCAACAGTTCTCTATAAGCTTATTCTCAGTTTCATTTTCTCACGATCTTATTTATAAAATATTATAAAAAATATATAAAAAATAAACAAAAGGAAGGAAAGATCAACTGACGATATAAATAAAGTAGAAAGGAGATAGTTGGGGGGGTGCAGCCAAAAAAAAGAACACTGAATAAGTACTAGACTTATATTTATGTGCCGACGTTTCGACCTACAGTGTATGTCATCTTCAGGGCTATGAGAGAGAAACAAACAGAACAAAAAATATAAAAACGTACAGTAACAATAATATGGTGATATGTAATGTAGAAAATTAAAATAGTGACAGATATGAAAATTAAAGATAACGAATATAAAATAAAATGCAGAAAATAAATGTACAGAAAGGATAGAAAAGTAAAAATAATATAAAGGGAAATAAAAAAGAGGAGGTAAACCAAAAAAAATTGTATCTTTGGTTTACCTCCTCTTTTTTATTTCCCTTTATATTATTTTTACTTTTCTATCCTTTCTGTACATTTATTTTCTGTATTTTATTTTATATTCGTTATCTTTAATTATTATATCTGTCACTATTTTAATTTCTTTTCATTATCCTTAATTTTATTAAATCTGTCTTTATCTTAATTTTATTATATCTGTCACTATTTTAATTTCTTTTCATTATCCTTAATTTTATTAAATCTGTCTTTATCTTAATTTTATTATATCTGTCACTATTTTAATTTCGTTTCATTATCTTTAATTTTATTAAATCTGTCTATATCTTAATTTTATTATATTCTGTCACTTTTTTAATATTCGTTATCTTTAATTTTCATAACAGTCAATACTTTAATTTTCTACATTACATATTATTGTTACTGTACGCTTTTATATTTTTTGTTCTGTTTTTTCTCTTTCATAGCCCTGAAGATGACCTACAATGTAGGTCGAAACGTCGGCACATAAATATAAGCCTAGTACTTAGTCAGTGTTTTTTTTTACTGCACCCCCCAACTATCTCCTTTCTACATTTGATCATCCAGTCAACTATTTTCCTCTCATTGATATAAATAAAGATTTCATTCAATCCTGACCTATACCACTACAACCCTCACATGGTAGAGACTGTACTGTTTCATGGACAACGGTTCTGCAAGGAGGTGACTTGTCTTAGGTCACGCTCAACCGCCAGATTCTTCCCCCTTGTTTTGGGTACCCTATTTTTATAATATTTTATAGAGGCTGCATGAGCCCCAGGAGGGTCCTAGATCCCATATGATCCTTCTCCGGCTGCAAACAGACTAAATAAAAGTCTTGCCTGCAGTGGGAATTGAACCAGGATTTCATTGAACCAGGATGGCAACTCAGTGCGGTTTCATTCAATAGTATTAATATAATAGATAGTGTCATGGTCTTATTTTATTATTATAGCCACATTGTTTATCAAATAATTATGTGAGTAATTTTATGATCTATCTGAAACTTTGTGATGAGATCAGACTAGGAAAAGCCATTGAACAAGTGACGACCCTGGGTTGGAATAAAAAAATAGGAGAACGTTTTATTCATTGTTACGTTGATTATGTATTATTTTTTTATTATTGTTCATTATAAAAACCTGTACCACTACAACCCGTGAACGGGTCTAGGGTTCACTGCGTGGTAGACTGTACAGTTTCATGGACAACGGTTCTGCAAGGAGGTGACTTGTCCTAGGCCACGCTCAACCGCCACATTTTTCCCACTTATTTTGGGTTCCCTATTTTTATTATATTTTATAGAGGCTAGGTGAGCCCCAGGAGGGCCCTAGATCATATATGATCCATCTCCAGCTTCAAACAGACTAAATAAAAGTCTTGCCTGCAGCGGGATTTGAACCAGGATTTCCGGCATGGCAACTCAGTGCTCTACCACTGAGCCAATCCCTGTTCATTATACATCTCAAAAATTAATGAAAAATATTTGCCAAGTTATTAGCTAAACTTAGTTTTGATGATCACATTAACACGATTACTTATTGTTTATATTACACTTCGCTACGGATTAATCCTGAAAAATAAGTAAATATACATTACATTCATAAAATCTATTTTCATTTTGATCTTCCTGTTACAGATGAGCCTCATTTGCTAGATGCCTGAGATATAAGTTGGTTCAAGTTATTTTCAGCGTTCATTTGTTCCATGCGATATTTTATTGTCTTGGCGAAGTTTGATGTTGTCTTGGCGACTGATTCCTAGCTGGCTGAAGAATCATATTTTTTATCAGCTTTATCCGGAATAAAAAATAGTTCAAACATTAACACAGCTCAGGAATCTGAATTAAAAAAATATAATAGATATTGCAATATAAATTAACTTTTATAAGCATATATTCGCCGTTTCAGGCTACTTCACCACTGACTAGATAAATACATGACTATTATAAGAACCACTTGAACTTACGGAGTAGAGCTTTGGGACTTCACTTCAAGCCATCGAAATTCTCTCGTATCCAATCCTTACAATCCAAAATCCTTCGTAAACTCCTCATTGATCTTTACTTTGTAACGGAAGTTATCCACAATGATCTAAATGTCCCATTAGTTATTGATTTGGCCGATATCAGTCCTTTCATGACAAACTTTAATCCCATTGGAACCTAGCTACTTCTTCAATTGCCCCGAGGTGTCTGAAAAGAAGATGGCTATGTGACCATCTAATAGGATAGTTCTAACCTCAGGATAGTTTTATGCTTGGCTTTATCTCATCCCACTATGTATCATCCATTATATTTACTTGTTGAATTATTATAATACAGTTGCAAATTTCTATAACTAATTATTTTTAAATAAATAATTTTACATTAATTCCAATATATTCTGTACATTTACTTGGAATGATACCAAAAGCTTTCTATATTAAAAAAAAAAAACATGGGACTGAATATACTTCCAAGAAGATGTAAAATAAAATGAAAGGCATCCCACTTTATGACGAAGTTTTAATATTTCTGTAAACTCATTGACTAACATTAGAACTTATGTGCTAAGACTACCCTCCTACATACTGTAAACTACCTAATACATCTCCCCCATACTCTACTACATCCTGCCTTCTCTTCCTCTACATAATCCTGGAGCCAGTACATATAGTACATGTAAAAGAAAAGGGGTGCTCAAGGAAGTTTACATTGCTGACAACACGAAAGGTATGTTACAACTTAGGGATTGTGGAGCCTACAAGGATACACATTAACCTAAGGTCATCAACCCAATTTAATGGTACATTGACTGTAAATAACTTATAAAAAGAAAATCTGAAATGGAATTTTCATACCGTTTGTTTTGGTTTTGTGTGGAATACTCTGATATTCCAACCCCCAAAAGACTTGATTTAATAACGACCAATATCAAAATCTATAATTTGCACATCGTTTAGTTCGACTAGTTTGGAACCAATGATGGATATGCGAAATAATTAAGAATAAAAAAAAGATAATGATTTTAACAAACTAAAAGCGAATTATTATTAGACCGTAAACAGCAGTATAAAAGGTTTCGCTAAACTGGCCGAATCCACACGTTCTCATTCTTTCTGATATAATTTAATGAGGCAGGACGTGGAGGCTCTCCAATTAGCATCGTTATCCTTTGTGAGGGAATCCTTACGATCCTTAGCGCAGGATCTGTTATCTTTTCCTCAATCTTATTGTTAATTATATATGAAAGGATAGATAAACATAAAAAAGAACTTTATTCTCCCACTATAATATTTAGGAATAACAAATATGAAAAGGTGCAACAAAATATACTTAGAAAAAAGAACTGTATAAATAAAGATCTATAAGTTTTTACATTGTCTTTAAACAAAATATACATAACAGAAAAATTCTTCTTTTGAAAATATTAATTTAAATTAGAGGAATCTTGAATAATTATTTGTTTAAAATGCGGAACATGGTAAAAAATAACAGAGGAAGGAACTGCATAGGATCATAGCGCAGTAGGATAACAGGAAACCAAGGTCTGGAACTGCATGTTTCAGTTCACAATGCAGGTCTTTACTCAACTAAAACATGATACAAAAGATAATATATAAAAATATAATAATGGCCGGGGGTTAGCCAACCGAACCGCGGATCAGCCCATATTTTACCAATATACTATTTTATTTACCAATATATGTATTTAGTTCAACAGTTAGTACTTGACGTTTTAGTAGAGATGCCCTGAGATAATTCTCGAAATCAGGGTTGGTACCCATAAAAATTGAAGTTCAGTTTAGTACTTATTTTGTTGGGGGAGGGAGGTACAAGTGAGCCTATTTCGCAATGTTTTGAGGTATTGAGTATTTTGCACTAAATAATATTATGTTAAGACCGTGGAAAAATTCCAAAAAGCCTTAAGTTTCCAATCTAAAACAGAAATAGAAAATATCTGTCCAATATTTCGCCCATTCAGGCATCCTCAGGGTAGAAAGAGAATAACAGCAAAACAAAACATGAAAAATGCACCCAAGAAACATCCCACCACCTCCAAGGCTCAAATGCAACCTTACCCAGCCGGGGTCGAGTAACCTTCCTTATGATTCATTAGTTGCATTTGAGCCTTGGAGGTGGTGGGATGTTTCTTGGGTGCATTATTATTTATGTTTTGTTTTGTTTTTGTTCTTTTGTTTTTTTGTTTTTTCTCTATCTACCCTGAGGATGCCTGAATGGGCGAAATATTAAAAAAAAAAAGGTTGCATTTGAGCATTCGAGGTGGTGGGATGTTTCTTGGGTGCATTATTCATGTTTTGTTTAGCTGTTATTCTCTTTCTACCCTGAGGATGCCTGAATGGGCGAAATATTGGACAGATAATTTCTATTTCTGTTTTAGTTTGGAGACTTAAGGCTTTTCGTTGGAATTTTCCCACGGTCTTAACATTTATGTAAGGTCTCTTTTTTACTTTTCAATATAAATAATATTATGATTTTTTTATTTTAAACTTATTTAATACATATTTTAAAAAAAAATAGTTAGTAAGAAAAATGTTTTAGTCTTGTTTCGCTTCAATGTTTTCATTGAAATAATAATCCTAAAATTGAAATATTTGAATAAGGTGTAGCTTGTTTTATTTTCTATTGTTTTCCACTTAAATTCAAAAACAGAGCTATGATTGTTTATCTTCTTAAGGAAGTCAGGAACAGAGGCTTTGATATTTACTAAATTTACAAATTATTTACAATTCAACTGTTCGAGCTCGACCAAAGACTAGACAAAAATAGTTTAATAATGTTAAGACCGTGGAAAAATTCCAACGAAAAGCCCTTAGTCTCCAAATTAAAACAGAAATAGAAATTATCTGTCCAATATTTCGCCCATTCAGCCATCCTCAGGGTAGAAAGAGAATAACAGCAAAACAAAACATGAATAATGCACCCAAGAAGCATCCCACTACCTCCAAGGCTCAAAAGCAACTAATGAATCATAAGGAAGGTTACTCGACCCCGGCTGGGTAAGGTTAGATAAAAACAGCTGATGAATACTGGAGAATATGAAAATTCAACATACACTCACCAAACTACAAAAAGCACAACAGGAAAAAACAAATAATTGTAAACAACACCAAAACATAAGACAAAAAACTATGATTCATTAGTTGCATTTGAGCCTTGAAGGTGGTGGGATGCTTCTTGGGTGCATTATTCATGTTTTGTTTTGTTGTTTTGGTTTTTTGTTGTGTTTTTCTCTAAATACCCTGATGATGCCTGAATGGGCGAAATATTGGATAGATAATTTCTATTTCTGTTTTAATTTGGAGACTAAGGGCTTTTCGTTGGAATTTTTCCACGGTCTTAACATTTATGCAAGGTCTCTTTTTATTTTTCAATATTTATAGTTTAATAATAATTAAATATTACATGATTAAAACTTTAACATAGAGATATAACCGGGTACGTTTCTAACTGTGCATCCAGACCCTTATTTAATCGTTACATCCAGTTGCTTCCTGTTGACACGCACCGGAGTAAGAAGACATAACATGTAGTGGAAGGTACCCAGCTCATCAAGGTTCTATATTTATCGATATAGACATCACTAACAATCCACCGATGTTTTAAATCTTGATTGTTGGTTTCATTTACCGTCACTTTTAGTTGCTATAGATCCAGAATTTGACTGTGACTACTGTAGTGTGGTCTTCCAAATGTGCTTGAAGATTCAAGCAAATAATAAACTGCTCTCTAAGATTGGTACTCCGAGGAGGTCGCGCGTGCCCCAATCTTTATGATGAGTTGAAGTGGTTCTTCGCTACCTTCCGAAGACAATATATCCGCTGTTCGTTCTTAAACCGATCCATTAACTCTCAATACCCTTCATATATCTATAGTCTCCTCCAGTTCAAATCCTCATCCAGCACCATGAAACAAGATCTCGCCTTTCTTTCTCGACTGTTCCAACACATTTTTGGAATTCACTCCCACCAGATTTCCACCACACTTCTTCCTTATCCACATTCAAATTCTTGCTTTTCTTAAATCTCCTAAATATCGAAATCCGTTATAATGAATGATACTCCATGTCCATCAGAAGTTATGGATAATTTACTGTCACTTATAACGAAATTATTTTTTGTGTATTTTGTGTGCATTTATTTAAAAAAAAAAAAAGATCAGATGAGCTCTTAATATTTTACATTTTTATTTATTTCCTTGACTAGAACGTACCTTTTAGTTCATATTTATTTCGAGTATTTATGTACATATTATTCTCATAATGTAGCCCCTTGGCCAGATGTATATTCCATTATCTGTACAATCTGTCAGATAATGGAGTAGATGTGTACAATCTGTCATTCTTAAGGTAGCTGGTACCAGAATAAATTTATTTTTCCATTCTATCTATCCTCTCTCTGGAATAATAATAATTGAACTTATATACATGAGGAAGAAAATGGTCCGGGTGGATGGAAAAAAAATTCTCTTAAATTGGGGAAACTGTTTATTGGGAATCCAACGTTTTGAACCACACTTCTGGTATTCTTCGGGGCCAAATATACAAAATACAGACAAATTAAAATTACTAATGGTAAATATTAAAATACATAGGAAAGTGATAAAACATTAAGATGGGGGCGACCCTTTGATAAATATACAAAGCAATTCTCTCTCTCTCTCTCTCTCTCTCTCTCTCTATATATATATATATATATATATATATATATATATATATATATATATATATATATACTATCTACATTCCTTATATCCTAAGTCCTAGAGGTCAGTATAGACTGTTGGCAGCGCCAGGAGGGCCAGGTGCCTCGCATCCACCGGCTGATAGATGTGACCACTGAGGCCATTAGTTTAGCGAAGATTCTTGGAATATTTCGGACCCGAAGAGGCCTTGGCGTTCGACAGGGGTACAAATAGCATCTGCTATTCCATCTCGGCTCTGCTAAATCCGGACTTGTTTTCTTCCTCAACGAATATAAAACCCGCCTCCGCGAATGTACAGTCATTCCGATAAGTGCCTTCGAAATAGCAACGATTAAAAAAAATTACAGGTAGGTAGAGAGCTAATTTTGGATCCTTAATTCCTCTGAGATATCCATCCTCTAATAAAAATATCGAACTAATTACTGCTCCTTAATAATTAATAAAAGAGCGTGAAGTGGCAGACTTTTATTTATTCTGTTAGCAGCCCGAGATGGATCATATGGGATCTAGAACCCTCCTGGGGCTCACCCAGCCCCTATAAAATGGATACCCAAAAGCAGGGGAAACATCTGGCGGTTGAGCGTGATCTGGGACAAATCATCTCCCTGCAGAACTGTTCTCCATGAAACAGTTCAATCTCTACTATTTATTGAACCTCAGACTCGTTCACTGGTTCTATAGGTACAGGTTTTAGTAATTAATAAACGTAACAGATATTATAATTATTAGAAAAAAATACACATTTCCATAGAAGTATTTAAATTCCAATTAATATAACAACATGTTGACAGGTAACTAAGTATGTATTGTGCTGGATCACTGGTCTCAATCTCTGGCTAGTGCAGTTCGTAACCTATAATCGACTCTGTGGGATCTGTGGACTCATCCAGATCAAACCCTCTAGGTAAAGTGGATACCGTTAATTACGAAGCAAACCTGAGAGTTGGGCCTGATTTTGGCAAAATAATCTCCTTTTACCACCGTTGGCTTAGAAACAGTATGCGGCATGTACTGTGCCCATTACCTTTTATGTTTTTTTTTTTTAACGAAACAATTTCAACGCGATTCAAATGAGGTGAATATTTCTGAGAGTATAACTAAAAATAATGTAAACTTAGGAAAATAGTTAAAAAATGAGAATAAAAGGCGCCAAGAGAAACCTAAGGTTAGGAGATAAATAATAATTTCAGAAGATGGGTGAGAATGAAGGAATAAGAGAGCGCAACAGAATAATTGATATGACTTTCCCTAAAACGGGTGATTAAAGAAACAAAAATTTAAATTATCATATTCAACAATCACTTCTCTTTATTATTCTTTACCTTCAACGAATTCATTTGTTAGTTATTAAATAATATTTTTTATTTAAAAAATTAAGTTTACAACGATTTATGATTACTACATTAATACAAATATGCCTGGAAATTTGTTTTCAAGGAGGAAAAAAATCTGTACAATTCATCAAGGGCCTTGGGTTCAGTATATGGTAGAGACTGTACGGATTCAAAACCAATAGTTGTAGAGGGGGTGTTTGGCCGAGATTCACACTAAACCAACAGCGTTATCTCCCTATTAAGGGTACCAACTTTATAGAGTCTGATTAATCCCAAGTGCAGATCCTAGAGGGTCTATATATGATAAATATAATATAACATAAATATAAAATATAAAATATTTAATTTTTGTTTTTAATTTAATTTATTGATATTTACAACTATAATAATATTACAATAATAATAATAATAAGTAAATCTGCAAATATGTACAATATGACATGAAAAACACTTGTGGAGAAACTAACCATCGGTAGCACTCCAATAAAGTTCTATAGTAGATGGTCTTGTTTTCAGACGCCTCGGAGAGTTATCAGGAATAGTATGGGAAGCAAGTTGAGAGACTTGCGGATTCAAGTGTGTATGGAGCTTGTCAGGGAAGGATAGGTATCTAGTTTGGGCCAAATCAGCAACGTATGTGATATTAAGATCATGATGAATGAGTTTGTTTGTGACATAATAAGGAGCATTGAGGATTTTACGAAGGATTTTGGATTGCAAGGATTGGATACGAGATGAATTGGATGGTTTAGTAGAGTCCCAAAGCTCAACTCAGTATGTCCAAATAGGCCTGATAACTGTCATGTAAATGAGTCTTTTGTAATTAATTGGGAGCTTAGAGCGTTTGTCCAGTAAATGTTGAAGTAGCCTAAAACGACGAGGAGTTTCTTGTTTTTTCAGTCTTGTATGAGAATTCCAAGTGAGACGTTTGTCCAGATGGAGTCCTAAGTAACGTATCTGTTCGACAGGGTTCAGTGGAATATTATATTTAATTTAAAATATGAAATATAAAATATTTCAAAAATGATTAAAATCCATAATAATGATAAATCCTCATATTTCTATTAAAGCAATTGATTTTCTTAATGCATTCAAAACAAGAAAACAGATGAAAGTTTAGTATAAGTCAATATTATAAAGTGCGAGGGAATATTAAGTGCGATACTTAATAAGGGCACTTTGCCTCCTAAGCCTACTTAGAGTGAAGTAGGCTTCAAACTAGGTCAAACATTAACCACAAGCTTTGTCTTTTCACCAACTCGCTATCGACAAATATAAAATATATTTATATTCTATTCATCTCTTTAATATATAGCAAGTTCTCTTAATAATGATACTTTATCAGCGTTGCAACTGATACTTTTTGTTTACTCATTTATGCTAGACCAGTTGAATAAATATTTTTAAAAATTGAAAAAAAAATACAAAGCCATTGTTCCTGACTTATTGCAGCCGTTACTTATAACATGGCACTAATTTTAAAATTAGAAGGAAATAATTAAATCCATGGATTTAAAATTTGAAACAACCTACATTTTAATGCTCTTTTAGGTTTCTACGGCCACTTTTATTACAAAAGACTTTATTGGTTTCTTCTGGTTTAGACAGTGTTGATAAATTTTTCGCCAACGTTTCGCCAGTCATGCGGCTGACTTCTTCAGGGCTGAAATGAGAATGAGCTCATTGCTAATTGCTCATCCTCATTCTCATTTCAGCCCTGAAGAAGTCAGCAGCATGACTGGCGAAACGTTGGCGAAAAATTTATCAACACAGTCTAAACCATAAGAAACCAATAAAGCCCTTTGTTATCTACATTTTATTCAAAAATTTTCTACATCAGAACTGTTATTTCAATTCAGATAATGCAGTAAAATAATATTAGTACAATTGTTAATAAACTATTTATTTTTTTAATCCATTAAGCAAATCTTAGATAACAAATATTTCTTTAATTTATTAATACAAAATTCTCAATATCTTGAAACAATACTAAGCGTATAGTTCTTCTTTATCTTCTTCTTGTGCCATTAGCTAGCGTCGAGGAGCCTCAATCCAGCGTAACCATTCTTCTCGCTCTCTTCTTAGCTGGTTCATTTCATTGAGGGATCTGCCTCTTTTGCTTCCAATTCTCTGGATATACTCTTGGTATATATTTCCGGGGCGGCCGCGAAGTCTCCTTCCGGTGGGTCGAGTCTCTAAAACCTTAATTGGTATTTTGAAGAATCTATATTATTTAACATGTAATAAAATGTGTGACAGTATTTCGTAACTTTTAAACTATACCCAACGGATCCCACATTACTTCAGAAATAACCTAACGAACAAGATGAAGTTTACAAGATTTTACACAAGCTCCATGTAATATCTTTCAGTTGATCATTTTTAAGATTATGTAATACGGTAGATTACGTAATACGAATTAATGTTATTATTGAAAACGCCATATAAAAAATCGATTCATGTTGATGAGAGGACAGGATATTAAAAAATGCCCAATAAACTTAAAAACTATTGTTGTTCTATTCCAATTTTTAATATTCAACCTTTATAATAATTTAATTTATAACTAATTTAATATAAATTACTAATTTACACATTAAAATATATTTACAAGAAACCGCTCGACGTTTCAGGCTACTTCAACACTTACTAGACAAACGCTCTAAGCTCCCAATTAACTAAAAGATTCATCTACATAACCATCATAAGACCTATCTGGACTTACGGAGTAGAGCTTTGGGGCTCCACTAAGCCACCCAATTCCTCTCGTATCCAACCCTTACAATCCAAAATCCTCAACGCTCCTTATTTTGTTAAGAATAGAGTGTTCCATAATGACCTTAATGCCCCATTTGTTGCTGATCTGGCCTGAACCCGGTATCAATCCTTTCATAACAAACTTCATTCCCACTCGAACCCTCTAGTTTCAAACCTAGCTTCCTCTTCAATTCCCGATAATCCTCCGAGGCGTCTGAAAAGAAGATGGTCACGTGACCTTCTTAGTTGAACTTTGATTTAAGTATTACCAATGGGTAGTTTCTCTTCTTGTCATTATCTCATGTATCACTTAGCCTATTTACTTGTTGTATTATTACTAATACAGTTGTATATAGTAATAATTTGTTTTCTCTTTATATTTCCATCCACACCTGTCAAATACAAGTAATTGACAATCAGCAGATTGGCTGACTGGAAAATAATACAGAATGACATGGAAGGCATGACGAAGAACAGTACCCAGCGGTACCTCTACATTGTCTTTCTTTAATGTCCTACTGCAATAGATCCCTCATCCACGTCCTTTTTAGTCTCCTCCTAGTGTTCTCAGGCATGAGAGTAGTGGCCATTTGTTGTATCAATGGGTTTGGGTGTCCGTATAGTTTTTTCTTGAAAGCGTTTGTAGTACGTTCGTATGTGTTCGATATTAATAAATTAAAAAAAAAATCTTCTATTCTTTGGTTCTTTCTACAGATTCTAAGGTTCATATTTCTTTTACTGTCCAAGATCTTTTTAGTTTTCAGAATAAATACAATATTTAATATTATTATTGTATGTCGCTATATTTATAAATCAAAAATAACTACACGAAAATATGTTGTCGGCCCCAACCTACAAAAAGACATGTCAAAAAGTAAATTTATACGAGAGCGTAATGAAAGCTCAAATCACTCTCCATTATGCTCTCCTGTAAACAATTGTTTGTTAAAATACGCATACCTGATTACGTATGATAATGTTGCTTCTTTTTATCAAATGTCAAAACGAAAATTTCGCGCTTTTTTATATATAAATACGCTCCAACGAGTATAAATTTGGCATGAAATTAGCCAAGAATGCCAAGCGATAGTCAGTCCATCATTGCCAGACTGAATTAGTCATTCTATTGTATTTTTAACATAGCAACTCATCTCTGTCAATTCGGACAACTGCCAATCAAACGGGAGTCTTTTAAACGAAGCCAAAAATAAATGAAACTTGTGACAAAGATAAAAATAATATTATTTACTTCCAGTCAGAAATTTGTCACTCACTTCTAACTTCCTTGTTTGTAGTGTACAACTGTAATATGTAGTGCGGTATTGCTTTACTGGGGGTTACTGCTTACCCCCCCCCCCAGTTAAGCAATACCACACATCTAAAAAAGTAGTTATATGAAGTTAAGTGAAACTCTCTCAGAACGACCAAACCGGTCCACCACAGCCAAGGTGGTGGTGCTCCTAGGACCAGTGAGGACTGTGAAGCAGTCCAAGAGGATTAAGGTCCTGAATTAAGGACCTAATTTAGATGATTCCTGAGCCACTCCGGCTAGAGGATTATATTTTATCTCTGATTCGCATAAACTACTAGTAGAGGGAAGATGTTTTATTTAGAATCCCAAATCCGTAACGAATGATAAGGCTGAGTCAGTTGGAATTCACTTCAGTATTTCCTCTAAATGGGTTATTATAAATGTTCGACTTTTTAAAATAGTTTGTTCTTTATATATTTATAATACCATGCCTGTTAAGTACAAGAAGTTGACAACCAGCACATTACCTGTCATTAAAATTACTATGAAATGTCTTCAGAGGGGTGAAGAACAGTAGTCAACAACTACCTCTCTCGTGGCTTGATTTAATATTCTTATGATGAAAGATCTCTCATCCATGTTCTTTTTAGTCTCCTCCTCTCATGTTCTCAGGCGTCATAGCCATTTGCTTACATGATGCTTACCTGATTCGGTTCCTGCTAACCATACTATTACCACACAAGTCAAACCTATATAACTTAAATGTTACCTTCTTTCTTCTTATTTCTTCCATACATTGAGTTCAGATATTGTGTTATCTTTTTTTTATTACGAGGATAGAGCTGTTACTGTATTCAAATTACAGTTGAAATATATTGTTTATACATATTTTATCAAACTAGTATTTCTAAAGTGACATAAGTCAAAATCCTGCATTTTTTATAAGACGGTAAAAACTATTAGTGAGTATTAGGACACGTGAGAGTGACACAAGTGCCTCCTGGCGAACAAACTCTGAAGCTAGGTCGATACAGTTTTGATGAGAGATAAAGATATATTTACCCATTTCTTTCATGGTCATAACTTACCACCGAAAAAACGCCGATTTTTCTTACTTTAGAAATACTAATGTGATGTGTATTATATTGTATAGTTAAATTGTACTTTGTTATTGTTTGTTTAATACACAGTTACAAATAATCTCAATTATAACTGACAAAATAATTCTAACAGTTATTCCTTAAAACAATTCGTAACGTCGACGGAAATCGAATCCAAGCAGATGTGAATTTTTGTATTTATTTTTATCCGGTCCCCTTTCGTTTTTATACACGTGACAGCATCACGTCATGGATCTCGAAGAAGGCGTTTTTTTACGTAAACAGCTTTTATGTAATCCTTAATAATAAATTATAGGATATTTTTTCTTATATAGTCTATTTATAATAAGCATTGGAGATTAAATTTGTAGTGGAGATGGATTCGCAGCCTGACAGATGGACACGTGATTTCTTAAAAGAAGTACAACATCATTGGTTATGCTTTCCTTCAGGGGGGATGTAAAATGGTGTTAACTAATCTGTGAGGCCTCGAGTACTCGATAAAAATGCCTGTACTAGTTATACCTTGATAGACTAAATTTAGGATTCCCTTTGTAGCATCGCCCGATTAGCCATAGCAGCATAGTGTTGATGTTAAGTAAATAAACAACACACAAAATTAGCAGTATAAAATATAAAAATATATATATAATATATAAAAATATATATAGTATAATATATATTTATATAAAATATATAAAAATAAGTATGTTAAATTTTAAATATGGGTTTTAAGTGGGTGAGAAACTGACTTATTTCTGTAATACAGGTTATATATCGTGCCTGCAGTGAACAGCTGCCCATAATTTTTTGTTACTTTTTAATAGTTTTTTTTTTATCCGCAAATAGACGAGAGGGATGTTCGAGTTCATTCTGGGGCCCATAAATCGAGTCCTGTTGTCGGCTAATTAAATATTCAAAATAAATTTTTATTTATACCTAGCAGGTGCCCCCCTCCTTTCGGACACAAAGAATTTCGTACGAATCCTGCCGCGTGGATATCTCAAACCTGGATCGTAGGGGCGAATAAATAGGACCTGGCAGGGAATAATGACTCCATTATGAAGATATTTCAGTGTTGCCAACTTTCTCAGGAAGTGGCCTAGAAGGATCTCGATCCATATAAATCTCGATTCTTTTATAGCTAATCGATTCTGACACACAATTTCCTACCGAGGTGGAGGCCGCCTGCTCACCTCTGATTGCTTTCAGACAATCAATAAGCCATTGTGTCTTTTTTTTCTTTTTCCTTTTATTTTTATTTATTTATATGAATTCGTTTCCACTGAGCCGATATTTATTTTTAACAGCAATTCTGAAGCAGGTATGAGCAAACATAAACTTATGTTGAGAGTATAATATGGGGATGTTATTGATCCAGAGGACATGGGCTCGTCCAACTCTCTAAGGGCTCATTCAGCCTTTATAAAATGGGTAGCGTTGATTATAGGAATAACAGACAGGCTACCACGCTCAACCATTAGTGACATAGTACACTGAGGGGTGCAGTACAATATCCGTGCTTGGGCTGAATATAATGAAGTACTCCCCTTACAAAGTGGGAAGCAGGGTAGTTCAGAGAGTAATGTATTAAGGTATTCGAAAATAAGATACCGCATAAAATATTAGGTCTGAAAACGGATGAGACCACTAGAGACTTTAGGAGATTACACGATGCGGTATCGCGGAACACGCATCTAGTTAATATTGAAGCGATAGCATCGTGAAGAATAAGATGGGATTGTAAAGTTGATGGGCTGAGTGGCGAACGAATTCCTTAAAAGTTAATAATCCTTGGCCCAATCCTTTATACAGTTTATACAGCTGACATCCCAACTCATCCTAATACAATCCTTACAACGTATCCTGATGATACATGTGTATTATCAGTCAACACCAATCCAGTTATTGCATCCCAAAGCCTCCAATCCCCATATCACTGATCTTGAAGAATGGTGTCAAAACTGGAGGATTAAAATAAATTCTTAAAAATCGCATCAAATCACTTTTACCTTACGTCGTATACCAATGACTTCCTGCCCTTCAGTATCCTTTAATAATATCCAACTGGTGCCTGTAGAACAGATCCGATACTTAGGGTTGCACCTTAACAAACGATTGACCTGGAATCCTCATACAAGACTGAAAAGACAAGAAACCGCACGACGTTTCAGGCTACTTCAACACTTACTAGACAAACGCTCTAAGCTCCCAATTAACTACAAAAGACTCATCTACATGACCATCATACGACCTATTTGGACTTACGGAGTAGAGCTTTGGGGCTCCACCAAGCCATCGAATTCCTCTCGTATCCAATCCTTACAATCCAAAATCCTTCGTAAAATCCTCAATGCTCCTTATTTTGTTAAGAATAAAGTCATCCATAAGGACCTTAATGTCCCTTTTGTTGCTGATTTGGCCCGAACCCGGTATCTATCCTTTCATAGCAAACTTCATTACCACTCAAACCCTCTAGTTTCAAACCTAGCTTCCTCTTCCATTCCCGCTAGTCCTCCGAGGCGTCTGAAAAGAAGATGGTCACGTGACCTTCTTAGTTGAACTTTGATTTGAGTACTACCAGTGGCTAGTTTCTCTAATTGTCATTATCTCATGTCATTATGTATCTACTTAGCCTATTTACTTGTTTTATTATTACTAATACAGTTGTAAATATCAATAAATAAATTAATATAAAAAAAAAGTTAATAAGGGCAATGCCGACTGGGAAGCGTTTGAGGGGTAGACCGAGGCGTAGGTGGGAGGATTGCGTTAGGAGTACCCTGAAGGATTTGAGTTTGGGTTGTGGCCAGTGGAAGGAAGTTTGTAAACAGAGATTGGTGTATCGGCATCGAGCCTTCAGGTTCGCTTCATTATTATTAATATATTTTTTTAATCCAGTTTATTCAGGCGTGAAGAAGATCTGCAATGTAGGTAGAAACGACACTTTCTTGTAAACAATATCACTATTGAAGGAATTATTTTAATAATCATTATTATTGTTCTCTGATATAAGGATTGAGTGCGGAGTGGTCATCAGTGGTAAAGCGCTGAGTTGCCATGCCGAAGGTCCTGGTTAAAATCCCGCTCCTTACCAGACTTTTATTGACCAGGATGGATTCTATGTCATCTAGGACCCTCCTGGTGCTCACTCAGCCACTATAAAGTGGGTACCCAAAGTAAAGGGAAACCTGGGTTTTGAGCGTGATCTAGGGTTAATCACCTTCCAAGAAACAGTACAGTCTCTCCCACGTACTGAACCCAAGGCTCTTCATGAGTTGTTGTGGTACAAGTTTTTTTTATTTATTGAATCTAAATGCATTTTCAAGTTTTCTCATATCCAAAATTAGATAAAATTTAGCGAACCCTTTTATGTTTCTTGGAAGTTTGTTTCTGTAAATCTCAGAAATATCGTCTATTTTTAACGAAATATTAGCATTACTCAAAGCGAACTCTAAGCATAAGAAAAATGAAAAAAGTTGACTAGAAATTTACGATTGACAAAGTTTACATGAGTTTGTTGATGTTGTCGATGAAGAATGACGAAGCTGAAAAACGGAAGCAGATTTGGCTGGAAATAGTTCTCTGTGACTCTAGTTCTGGCAACTCTCCCTCGACCAATCCACAAAAGATCTATCGTTGAAAAATGTAATATATATCTACTCAATCCAACGATATATATTATAAAGTATATTTTTAGATAGAGTAGACATTCAACTATATTTAATATGCATATCTCTCTATTATATCATAAGGTTTTTATTGATGTAATATTTTATAGTTGTTGCCAACCAGTGGATCTAGAAACTAGTTAATGTTTAGTCTTTTGTTTTACTCGATCAGCTAAATTATAAATATTTTAAAAATTAGAAAATCACGAAGCCACTGTTCCTAACATCTTTAAGCCGTTACAAGGAATATATCACTGTTTTAAATTTAAAAGGAAAGCATAGATCCAAAAAATAAAATATATATATTAAAATAAAATATAAATTAGATATATATGTGACTATAGATTTGTTTCTCTTATATAATTATTGTAAACATTTTAATTTTTTTTCTTTCTTTTCTTCTAATATGTTTTTAAAATACTGTTATTGTGGGTAATTCACATTTTTTATTTGTTCATTTTTTTATTCGTTCTCACTTATTAAATTAATTGTAATAATTAATTAAATGTAATTATTTTACACTCTAAGACATAATAGCTTACAATGCCTGTATTGTTATTCTATAGGGACTTGTCCCAGAATAAATAAAGACATTATTATTATTATTATATAATATATGTAATGTATGATTATAAATAGGTTATTTACAAGGAAGCCACCTAAATATTTCTGGTTTAACTTTACTTACACGCATTAGAATTTTTGTTGCCTGTTTTTTCGTCGTTGAATATAGTGACGTGCATTTAATATAGAAGAAATGAAATATGGTTTATGAAAAACAGGAGTTCCCAATTAACCAAGTGCATAGATCTCGCTCTCCCTTCCTCTTTCTTGGCAAGTCAGGAACGAATGCCAACTTGCAAAATTTATTGTTGTTTTATTTAAGATTTTATCTTATATTCAGTCTATAATTAAATGTATCATTTGGGAAATTATCAAGCTAGTTTATTAGGAATGTTTTAAATTTATAGTTGTGAAACCTCGAGGTTAAGACGTATTTGGAACAGATTTCGTAGCAAGTACGTACTTCTTCTTTTTCTTTAAACAAATCTGGAGTAAGGAAAAAGAAAGTTATGGCCATGAGAGAGAGAGAGAGAGAGAGAGAGAGAGAGGAGAGAGAGAGAGTTTGTGTGTTACACGATACAGAACCACTTACACGATAAAGAACCACTGAAGTCCAATGCATGTCGTTAATTTTCAATAATTTTATTTAAAAATTGATATCATGAAAAATAAAATAATTGCAGTTGAAGAAAAAAAACAGTAGTTGTGAATCATTAATGTGCCAGAATAACAGTTCGAAATTAGACATTTTGAAGGTGAAACTGTGCATTTTTAGAAATCTAGTCATCAAGCTTAGTTCTTCGAATAAACAACTGTTCAGTTCCAAGACTACTGATGTTTGGGCAAAGAGTGCATGTATTTTTTTTTCATGAAAGGGATACCTACTAATATATAGTTGTTCAAAATGAACTTTATCTTTCAGAAAAAAATTATAGAAGCCAATGAAAAAGCGTCTAAATGGAATGACCATTGGTTTATGAACCAATTTCCTTTTAATGCTAAGTACAGAATATGATAACACTATTGAGAGGAAAATAGTTGACTGGAAGATCTAATGAAGGATACAATTTGTCTGGGGGTGCAGTCAATTTTTTAAAATTTATTTATTGATATTTACAACCGTATTACAATAATACAACAAGTGAATAGGCCAAGTGATACATAATGGCATGAGAATGACAAGCAGAGAAACTACCCACTGGTAGTACTCAAATCAAAGTTCAACTAAGAAGGTGACTTGGCCATCTTTTCAGACGCCTCGGAGGATTATCGGGAATTGAAGAGGAAGCTAGGTTTGAAACTAGAGGGAATGAAGTTTGTTATGAAAGGTTAGATACCGGGTTCGGGCCAAATCAGCAACAAAAGGGACATTAAGGTCGTTATGGATGACTTTATTCTTAACAAAATAAGGGCATTGAGGAATTTACGAAGGATTTTGGATTGTAAGGATTGGATACGAGAGGAATTCGATGGCTAAGTGGAACTCCAAAGCTCTACTCCGTAGTTTATTTCTTAAAGTATTAATCATTAACTTTACAGATTATGGACTTTCTGAAAGGATTCCATTTAAAAAATAAGAGAAGCTCGAAGCCAAGAAAATATCAACGAACTTGTAAACCACTAACAACCTAAGAACACATTTAGTACATGGTAGGGACTGTACTTTTTTTTAAGTCAACGGTTGTGTAGAGAGATAGACCAAGAACACACTCAATCGTTAGATTATACTACCAACTTACGTTACTGTTTAAAGAGGCTGTGTGAGCCCCATTCTGTTTAAAAATCCCACCTCATGGTCGAATCATGGTAACTAGTGAATAACACCACGTCGCTTTCTAACTTGGGAAATATTGATTAATAGCACGAGACCTTTAGTAATATATGAGCCGTTCACTGCACAAATAGACTAACTCCACTTTTTGAAAAATCTTAAATTTAAGTGTCAAAGCACTTGGTACAGTCTTAACTTTCTATGTTAATAAAATCTTTCCCAAACAATTGAACATTAAACGATAAACTTTTTTTGGCCTCTGAACAATAAATAATTTTTTTTAAGAGGTCATTTTGATTAATCCCATACTCTAATGCAAATCGTTGCAATAATACCGTTTAAATCCACTAGCAAGCGCTAAATGGTGAATTTTTCTACATAGAAAGGTCCAAACCACACCTTATCCAATTTTAATGTGACTATAATTAAGATTCCAAATTTAATACAATCAATATAAGGAAATCTGTGGCAAATAGACCACAAAGTTTGATAAATGTGGATCAGCCTTTATTATACCCTGAAGGTAGATCTGTAACAAGGGAATCAAGAAGAGACATGATGGATCTGCTGAAATTCATGCCTCCTGTTTAACATAATTACTTTAAAAACTTGCGAAGAAATCGAAATGACGAGCCCTCACATACAGCTGATGCAGAAGACATCATTTATACTGCTGACGAATTAATAACAAATAATAATATAGCATAACAAAACTGTTAATATTATTTTTTTTTTTTAATTTCTAATAATTAATTTTTTCTGTGATAAGAAATTGAAAGATTTAAACACTGAATGTTAATTTATTACTTTTTTCACTTGCCAAATCGATTAAATCCACCGGCCGCATAAACATTGTCACATTTCTGATAATAGCTTTTAGGCTAGTCTTTCTTAATAATTTTTTATGCTTTTAGATGAAAACTAAATCTTTATTTATGCATTCTACAATATTTATTTGAATCTATATTATAAAGGGAATTTTAAAAAACAATGCAAAGTATTTTCTCGCATTTCTCCACTTTTTGTGTTATGGAGTTAATCAATTTGTCCATTGAACGGCTCATAACACACAGCCTCGTAGATTCAGAGCTACGAGTAATTTTTTGTAAATATAATTATTATTTTTCTTTCGTGTAAATATTATACATATTATTATCTGCAATAATATGAGAGAAGATAAATACAAAAATCAAAATAGAATATCCAAAAATAGTCAAATGATTGAGATGGATTTTAGTTTGTATATTACAAGATAATGTTTTGTATTGCCTACTCAATGGAGTCTATTTCGAATTGAAAATTTATCAAAGCACCGATGCATTCATCTGATACTTTTATTATCATTCATTCATTATAATAGATTTTTTTTTAATTTTTATGAACTAACATAAATATATAAAAATATAACACAAAAAAAGTCCAATAAAACCGACAAGAACATATTAAATTACGATTTCTTGCTAATCGAGTCAATTAATATTAGACCAGTTCAGAGGCTGCCAGCTGGCTAAGGCACAGACCAGAAGTGATCGAATTTTCTATAAGGTCTCTAAACCAAGCGATGAGCTCATCAATGCCATCGAAAATCTATCAGGCCGACAATGAAATCTTCCAAGTAAACTAAGCTGTTGGCATAAATATCTGCCAGTAGCAGGAAAAGGTATCTGTTCCGCAGTTTGTCGCTTCGAGTTGAGTCACAAGTTTTAACTGTTTATTTGTTTTTTTTTAATATTTTTCAAAAATACCATAAAATGTAATTATGGGTAATGAGTAGATTTTGGTAATAATTTCATGAATAATAAACGTTTCAACTAACATTTGGAAGTATAGATGATATATGTTCATTAAAATGTACCTTTCTTGATGAAATGATTACTGAAGTATATACATTTCTCATAATTATGTTCTCTTTCCCATATTGAAGCTCAAGATAACTTATATTTTTGGAAATATTAAAAGAGAAGTTAAAACTTGTTGTGGCTCGAAGTGACAGATAACCTTTTTTCTACATTTTTATTAAAATTTTCATTTGTTTTTTGCCACCTCTAGAGAGTGATAAGTTAACAGCAGGTTAATTTAATTTATCTTTAAATACCATTGAAGAAATTAGTTACAAGTTTTAAGTTAACACACACACACACACACACACACACACACACACACACACACATATATATATATATATATATATATATATCATATACATCGCTATTGAACTCAATGTCTCGGGTTCCTGATTGGCTGTGACAGAATTATTTATTCGGTTAGCATGAATCGTCCCTGTGGGGTTTTTAAATCTTCTCCCCAACCTCTATGAAATAGATGCCCTTAATTTGTGATTAGCCATGAAATCGGCAAACTCACCTGCCTGCAATATTTTTCTACATCAAAAAATCGAAATGCCTATCAAATCGATAGTTTATAAATAAATCGAAATATTAGTTTGATCTACCGATAAATCAATATTTCTAAACAAAAAAATAAATAAAATAACCGTTGCTAAATACAATGGAGGGTCTTAGGTTCAGTATATGATAAGGAGTCCACTGTTTCTAAGACGAAGTTTTTTTGAGAGCAGTTCGGGTATGATTTGGGCGATTTCCCATAATTAAGGGTACGGGTACTCACTTAGAGAGGCTGGGTGACCCCTGGATGGAACCAGAATCTCTCACATAGAAGAAGGTTAGAAGCGGAGAGCCATCATACAGCAGAGAAGATCGCTTCCGACACAAGATAAGGAGGAAAGACTAAGTGGATCTTCTGTTGAATCTTCGATTGCGGATCGGTGAAGAGAAGGAAGATGGCGGAAAATACTCCAGGAGGATACTGCACAAGAAGTGCTACCTTGAGGAAGTACTTCCCCACTTTCAGATCACGGTCAGAAGGTACACGCCTCCATCCAGTCTATGGAGTCTCACAAATCATCGTGTGTATAGAGGTTTTAGAGAAAAACTCTTAAATACGGTATATAGGAGGCCGCCGAGCTCTAAGGCTGGGTGAACCCAAGGAAGGTATAGAAGCATTCAGAACCCACACATCGATCCATATCTTATAACCCAAAAAAGTAATTTATCTACAACAGCTCGAATCCATGATCTTTAGATTAGTATACAGTCCCTGGCCATATTAATGTGACCACTGGATAGATTCGTTCTTGTTACATGTTTGCATTATCTTTTTGTATGCGTAATTATGTAAATCGAGTTTAAATATTAGTTTTATGGGTAAGTTAGTTATCTGATAATAATCTGAAATTGAAAAAAAAAATAGTTTCGAAAATAAATCTTTATTTTTTTTTAATATATTGTCATGTCACCCTATTTACACCCTATTTTACATATTGATGAAAAAAAACTATCAAAATAGTTAAAATATATGATACGAATAATAAACTTACCGAATCCGACTTGTATTTAATGAAAAAGAAACAACAAATCCACAAAAATTTCAAACACAAATTATGCACGCCGTCATTCGTAAAACAAAATGGCTGTACTAAAACCAATGCTGCCATTACTAAAAAAAAATACTTTAAAAAAATTATAACAGTGTTGCCATTACTTAAAACAGCAATTTATTAAGACACGCGAAAGTGCATTAAAAAAATTAGGAAAAAACCAAAAGAAAATAATCTTTCGTGATGGTCACATTAATATGGCCAGGGACTGTACTGCTATTTATAAAAATTTTTTTTTTTTTATTTGATTATTTTATTGAGTTGTACAACTGTATTACATACATCTAGTACAATTGCTGTGAGAGTAAATATTACATGATAGGACATGTAGAGATACTACCCACTGGCAGCACTCCTATTTATAAAATGAAGACTTAATAGAATAAAAACTAAATACTAAAAATTCAATACACTTAAAAAATAAATTTATTATTAAATACCTATAGATAGTGAAAAGAGAGCTGAGTTGCTGTGCGGAAAAATACGGGTTCAAACCTAATCGTGGCAGATAAATTATTCAATTTTTTAAGTTTGGGAAGGAGAGACCCTCCTGGGTCTCACCCAGCCTCTATACATTTGGAGCACTTGCTAGGGGAAAACCTGATGTTAGAGCGTGTTTTGGGACAAATCATCTCCTGCACAACCGTTGACTTAAAACAATGCAGTCTCTACCAAGGACTGAATCCAAGATCCTTTCTATATTGTGCAGGTATGGGTTTTCTTTTTATAGATTAATCAAATATATAACTGGACTGCATAATTATTTTTAGGACAGTACTGTTCCTGTTATTCATCGCAATGATTTAATTCAAGTAACAGACAATGATGTCACTAATTTAATTAAACAAGATGAGGTGCAAGATAACTATTAAGGAAGCATGTGGCAAGGACTCCTGGAACAGATCCAAGCAGTCACTACTTGTTCTTATAATTTATAGTGTATTTCCTCTTGTAAGGGGGACAAAATTCATCAAAAAAGTATAATAAACACACACACACACACACATACATATATATATAAATACACATAATATCAATATGTACTCAGTTTTGGGAATGTTACATCCATTTAGCAACGGTAAATCTAGAACAAAATATTCTCATTTCAAATAAAAAACTAACATTAGTCTTTTATTAAACACCAATTATTTTTAATGAATTAATTCAGTAGTTATGAAAAAAAAATATATTGAGTCTTTTTTGTGAAACCCTTATAAAAAAAAAATTCACACTCTAAAAGTTGTTTGAGTGCTTTGACGTATTTGCCAGGGGACAGTTGATGTTGAATAAAAGCAAAACATATTAAATGTTATAATTTTTTTAAATATTTTATTGGAAAAGAAATCTTGCTGATGTAAGCCAACAAGATCCAAAAATAAAAGTAATGATTAATTAACATTCAGTCAAGAAATGTTGTTTTTTAAACATTTCTTCAAGATATTAATCATTATAGAATTATAATACATTAATGTAGAAAGGAGATAGTTGGGGGGTGCAGTAAAAAAAAACACTGAATAAGTACTAGACTTAAATCTATGTGCCGGCGTTTCGACCTACAGTGTAGGTCCAAACGTCGGCACATAAATATAAGTCTAGTACTTATTCAGTGTTTTTTTTTACTGCACCCCCAACTATCTCCTTTCTACATTTGATCATCCAGTCAACTATTTTCCTCTCATAAATAGAAAATTTGCAAATATTAAAAAATATAATCACAGTAATATGTATATCTATTCAAATTTAAAATTATCACAGCGCTCCTACATAGGATATACCTGCATCCCCAGTGAATAAGAAGTTAAGTCAAATTTTTTCCAAAGTGAGTTGATTTTACTGAGGGAAAAGGAGTCTTATCTTTCTTGTAGTGCATAAATGGCTGTCAGGCCTTGGCTTCAAATTAAGTTATTGCTTATATTGTAACTTCATTTCAATACAAAACCAAAAGTCTGAACACAACAGCCCATGAAAGGTAAAGAGTTCAGTAAAGGGTAGATAGTGTACTGCAAGGGTCAGCTACCTATGACCCGCAGGTCACCATGTGATCCATTTGATCAGTTCAAATGGCCCACTTTATTTCTAAAAATAAAGCATAATATACAAAAATAAATTATAAAACATAAACATTTATATAGAAGAGAGTATTTATAGATAAATTTCATTTGACTATGTTTGTAATTATTCTTTTAATAAAATATTTCCAAGTATATACTAAAAGACTGTTTCATTATGAAAATATCTCTGATCCAAATGTTCCTTATTAAAATCACATTTTGGTTGATTATGACCTGCAGCAAAAAAAGGTTAATAACCCTATCTGTTCTGTTAAGACGATTGTGCAAGGAGATAATTTGTCACATGCTCAACCGCCTGGTCTTTTGCTCTAATGAAGAGTATCCACTACATTAGAGGCTGCGGAATCCCCGATAGGGCCTGCAGATCCCACAGAGTCCGTCCATAACTGTTAAGAGATTATATAATTAATCTATCACAGCAAAATATGAACCACGAACCTTCAACATTTTATACTAAGCTACCCCACTCTCAGTTTTAGCTTCACATTTTTATTTTTGTGGCCATTTGTAATTAATTTATATAATCTCTTAAAATGAAAATAAATACAGTCAAATTTGCTTCTCTCTTTACAAAATAAATCTTAAGTAGTATCTTAAACCATAAGAGAAAGGAATCAAATCAGTTTCTTTGCATAATTGTTCATCAAATGCTTCAACAATAGACACAGATCGAAGTCCTAGTTTTTATTTCATACTTGTAATTATTCTTTTCTTTAATAATTTGAATCATTATATTTAATTTAAAAAAAAAAAAAGTATACCTCACATTTATCTGAAAGATTAAGTTAGTTAACAAACATCAAGAAAGGCATCCACACACAAATTCAACCACATAATTTTATTTTTAATATAATACTATAAAATAATATATAACATGATACTGACCTTAGAGTTGCACAAGTACTTGGTAAGGAGGCATTACTGGTTAAAGTAAAGTCAGATTTTTTTTTTCTTTTTGAGATTATTATAAAATTATATTATCATAGGCTTAAAAAGTTAACTAATGTACAATTCTAAACATTTTTTTTTTTTTAGAACAGAAAAAACAGAGAATGTTTGGCTTTGCATCGAGGATTCAAGACGTATTTGTCAGGGGATAGTTCATGTTGAATAAAAGCAAAACATATTAAATGTTATAATTTTTTTTAATATTTTAAAATATTTTATTTGAAAAGAAATCTTGCTGAGGTAAGCCAAGAAGATCCAAAAGTAATAAAACCAATAAAAGTAATGTTTAATTAACATTCTTCCCATGTATCCATCGCAAATTACGAGAACACGGATATATAGGATCAGTGAAAAGCTTGTCGCGAGAAGCGAACCAGGATGGCTGAGGTGTCTGAGTACCACGACGGATACATGGGTGACCCGGGTTCGAGTCCCAGCCCTGGCATATCTTTTCTTTTCGAAAAAAATATTTAAAAATATTAAAAAAAACAAAACATATTAATATTGTTATACATATTTCATTGATGGCACTTCAATCATAAAAAATAGTTTGTTTTTATTTAAATTTAGTAGTATCTTAAAACTTTTTCATCATCATCAGTGGCCCAAAAACCCAATTATTGAGTCAAGGCCTCCTCTAAAACTTTTTCGTAGAAAATAAATATTAAGCAAAAAATAATTGCCTTATTGGACAATTTTATCATTAAAATATTTTTTTCACAAGACTGCATGCCCTAGTCATATTTGAATAGTATATATTCATATTTCAATAATTGATAAAAAGGTTGTTGAAATAAATAAAACACCATGAAATGTGTTTTGCAATATCAAACATGACCAATGCCTGGCGAAGATATTGCAATAAAAATTAAAAAGTATTTTATAAAGGAGTTTTAACTATTAAAACGATGGTAATAAAAAAAATTATTAATTAATAAAATAAAAATATGAATTTAACAATTTTTAAAATTGTACCATTTCTGTGTAATAAAACAGTATATATACTATAAGGACAGAATCAGCTATATTAAATAAATTTTTTAAAATATTTATTTAATAAAACGATATTGAATTATAGTAAGCAGTTTCCATTTCGACTATTTACAAATAATGGTAAAATAAATAATGGATAAAACAACATAAAAATGTGTATACATATATATGGAACAAACATATACACATTTGTAATAAATTCAATTATATTTTCACATTTCAACAAAATATAACAAATTATTTTTCGAAAAAACATAAATAAATTTCATAAATTCTTTGGCAAAATAAATTTAGCTTAAAATTATAAATCTCACACACACATAAAAAATAAGTTATTTTAAATAAAATATCCTAAATTAGCACAATTGATGTCCCGTTCTCTATTTTTTATGACTAGTACAAGTATATTTACCCTTAAATGCTAGACTTAGCTATCGAGTCATTATTTATATATTTATATATATATATTTATTTATTTATTTCAGAATTCATCCCAATAAAAATGTGTGCAAGGTATTCCCTATGAGGTCTCCTAAATAATGTCGATTTTTTTTTTAAAGCACATAAATTGCGTATCTATAAAATATTATACTTGGAGTACAATAAAGTAGCAAGTATCCGATATGAAGTGGAAAATTAAAAAAAAGAAAAAAGAAAAAAAAACAGGCAAATAATCATTTCCGAAATCTCATCACAGCACGCTTAGTAATTATATCATTAATTGAAAAAATATTAATGACATTTTTAATATACACATTGGATGACGAACAATCACACATAGGATTGAGCCAAAACGCTGGGCAAGCGGATTTTAGAGCCCTTATATTTATACTGACGAATAAACGTATATTAATATCACTCACAGATTTTAATAAAATTCCATATATTAGCAGTACTAATAAAAAATGTGACACAACACCAATGAATTTCAAGATATAACTTAGTAATATCTTTAGGTTATATTAAATAAGAAATTTTTGAAGTCAAATATTTAACATAACACCACAATATAATTTTTTTTTAATAAATTCAGTGCATGAAACTTATAGGTTTATTCGCCAGAGGAAAATAAAATGAAAAATTCACATTTTAACTGCTTTATAGCAAAGAAAAAATGTTCACAACTAAAGGCAGGTAACACAAATGATCAGTCGGTCGAGCCCAAGTTACCGAAACACCCTGATAAAATAATAAAAATGGGCTTCGGTATTGACGGCACAGCCCGCTAAACGTAAAAAAAAAGAAATTTACTGTATACATATTTGATTTCACAATTCTAAAATTATAAATGGAGAGAGAAGTAAATATAATCAAATATGGAAAACAGTAAAAGCTAACGATGCCATACTCTGCACATAAAACTGATGGCACATACTTCATTTTTATTATATTAAGTAAAAATATTTTTATTATTATTATTTAATTTACTTTGTATAAATCCTAAAAAAAAATAACACAAAATATAGTAGATAATTATGTCAATTTAATGCTTTCCTAATCAGTTTTAATAAAATAAAAAACTGTATTTATTTATTTATTTAAAATACGCTTTTACTGTAAACCACCTTAATTAAGTATAACAACTTGAATTGACACAAATCATTACACTAATGAAAAAGAACAAAAAGAAAAAAAAAAAGCAACACACACATAAATATTTACAAATGAAATAACTACATCAGTTATATCATTTAATATTGTTTACCATTTAAAAAGAAGAATATCTATCGTTTAAGATAATTTTAACAAATATATACAAAAGAAAGATGCTTAAAATGTTTACATAGCTGGTCTTAAGTTATCGCTAACTAAGTTTCTCTTGACGCATCGTTGATAAGAATTGTAAATAGAGAGTGAATCCTATTTGACGGGGAGGAGGCGAGAAGCGGGAGGCAAGGATCAGGTTTCTCGAGAGGCGGCTTCTGTGCTCGGCACCGGGTGGAATCTTCTACACCTGCAATAAAAAAAAAATTCATTTATTTTAATATATTATGAAAGGAATTCCCTTAAATGCACGGGGTGTCCCCCACACAAAAAACAATAGCTCTTTGGAGTCCTTAAGAGCGAAGGAAAGGACCATATGATATACAAAAAAGCAAAGCAAAAAAAAAGTAACAGAATAATAAATTAGATTCATAACACCATGCACTAAAAATAAATAAAATAACCATAGACGAATATATATAATAAATGTATCATAAACTTTAAAAAGTTAAGAAATAAAGGAAAATTTTTTGAGAGTTAAGGAAAAAAGAATCTCAGTTACAGTGAAACCTCAATTATTTGCGAATTGTTATGTAATTATAAATGTTATTAAAAGAAAAGATAGTTGCAAATTTTCAGAAAAAAAAAATTCCAGTTTTTCAATATCTTTATTTTCCTGTATACAAAACAACTTTATTACAACAATGAGTCATATGTTGTAGCCAGAATCATACAAGCCCTGACGCCATTTCTTTTTATCATAGCAGTCTTCTTCTCTAAGTCTTCTTGCCGCTATTGCCTCTGGGATCCCTTCTATCCACCTCTTCTCTGGCCAACCTCTCTCCCTCCTTTACTATGGTACATGTTTCAGTAACCTTTTTATCGGTCGTCCACCATCCTCATAAAATGACCAAACCAACTCGGTTTTTTCGGTTTCAACTGAGTACAGGATGTTAATTGGTCTGTTCTGCCAATCGGAACGTGCTGTAGTCTTGATATCCTACAACTACGCCTCCAAAAATCCATCTCCCTTGAAAGAAGTTTTCTTGCCGAGTCAGTTTAAACGGACCAGGTTTCTGAGGCATACTTATAAGAAATGAATTGTAGAGTCTCTTTTTTGTTGCTATCATGACGTCCTTACTCCACAGAACAGAAGTCCTAATTACTTTTCTGCCTCTTATTACCTTTTCATCAGTATCTTTATTTTCATATGACCTTATAAATTATAACTTTGTTATTTTTTTGACTATTCGAATAAGTTAGGATGGCATAAGGAAAGAATTTATGATTTCGGAACAAAATATTTTTGAATCATAGTTTCATATCGCTCGCCTATTAAATATAAATCAATAACGTGGTATTAGTTGTTTGTTTTATTTTTTTTTAAATTAATTTTTCTTTGAACTTTGGGCTAAGTCGAATTTTGTGAATTTCAAGCTATTTACTTAGAATCGTAATTTTTTTCTCTTTCCTTGTGTCTAACACGCTAAGTGTTCCGTCCATTGCAATGAAGGATATTCCTTTGTGAATCGTGGGCTGATATTCCAATCTTGAACTTAAAATAAGTTCAGAAAAATTACGATTCTAAGTAGATAGCTTGAAATTCACAAAATTCGACTTAGCCCACTATGCACAGGTGCCACAGATATAAGAATAGAATTTTTCTATTGGGTGCTTTCATATGAAATGCCTGTTTTTAATATTTCCAAAATTCAAGTTGGAATTAGTGGACTTCAGTTGTTTGCTTTGTTTATGCTAACAGATTGTAATAAGCTATTATTAATCCTCACTTTTTTTATAATACAAGGGCTATTCAGAAACTAAGGAACACTTTGGAATTTAAAAAAAACCAAGTACAAGAAAAACATTTTATTATATACATATGAAAGAGGGACTAAAATACTATTTTGAAACATAATCACCATTCAAATTCAGGCACATATCATAGCGGTGGACAAGCTTTGAACTCCTGAACTTGTTCAACTGGGAAATTTTTCCTCATCCCTTTCAGTCCTGATCTTGCTTCAAGTGTTTTTCACTTGTTCTCCAAAATGAAGACCTAGCTAGCAACACAGAATTTTGACGACGATGAGGAGCTCTAGCTACGCATCACTAAGTGACTGAAATCACAGGCAGCAGAATTCTATGACACAGGAATTTCAAAGCTTGTCCACCGCTATGATAAGTGCCTGAAATTGAATGGTGATTATGTTGAAAAGTAGTATTTTAGTCCCTCTTTCACATGTATATAACAAAATGTTTTTCTTGTACTTTTTTTTTTTTTTTTTAATTTCAAAATGTTCCTTATTTTCTGAATAGCTCTCGTAATTACTATCACTACAATCGAAAGAACATTGTCTAGTATACCATCAAATATGACCATGGAAATGGCATTTTTGTGTAATATTTTTAGTGAGTTTAACCCTGGGCACTCGCCAGCCCAAGCTGCAAGAAACATTACCATCCATGTTAGAGGAAGGGTGTGGTAATAAACGGACTATTTGCCATTGGTTTGAGAAATTTTCCAGGTGTGGCACAGATTAATTCGTTTCTCCTTTCTGCCCGAAAGGGGAACTATCAGATCCATAGTTGTACTGCAGGAAATTGGCCCAATACAACAAATACTTATAAAAAAACAACCTGCACTGGTTAATTGGACGGGATCTATATTCTTATGACAATGCAAGAGAGTGAAGAAACTAAACTACCTGCTTTACAAAGTCCTCTCACACCCATCTTACTTTCCAGAATTATCTCCAACAGATTTCCATATATTAGGATATTCAGACAACTTTCTTAAAATTTTTGAAAATGATTCTAAAGTCAGAAACACATTTTTAGACTCTATTAGATCATAAAACCCTGAATTTTTCACTGCTGGGATCGAAAATTTGTTATCACGTTCGGAAAAATATATAAAAAATAAGGATAAATATTTTGAATAAAAATGTTTTGTTCACATCAAGTTTTTTTTATTAAATAACCTTTCATTTAAAAACGGATATTTCCTATGAAGCGACCTAATAATCACTTAAATTTCACTGGGCTCAAGGAAAAAAAAATTTAGTTCTACATAAAAGAGATTACAAGCCTCTTATTTCATAAAAGGGTAAATTGAGGTTTTACTGTATATACACTTACTGAAGGCAGTAGTTAAGACAAATTGTTTAAATAAAATATGTGATAAAATGAACATACTATTATAAATTATAGCGAAGAGGGACGGAGACCGGCCGGAGGCGGCGTGATACCGACCTGGCGTTGTTCTCGTGAGGGAGAGCCGAGCTGTCCGTGAGTGGAGGCGGCCGAGGAGGGACGTCGTCCTGGGCAAGCAGCCTGCGAGGCCTCTGGAACCTCAGTGGCAGCTGGGAGCTGTCAGTAACGTACTTGTCCGCAGCCTGTCTCCTTCGCCTCAGGCCAGGTGTCAGGGAGTCTGGGACGTGCGGAGCAGTTGCGGACCTCCTCAGCTCCAGGCCTTCCCCTTCCGGTCGCTCCTCAGTGGATCTACTCATCACATACATAATTAGTCAGAAAAGCTTGCCTTAACTGGTTCAGAAAAGGATGTTAAATAAAAATTTAAAAAAATAAAATAAATAAAAGATACATAAATAAACAATACAAAATCATGAAACAACGATAAATTAATAATTTGATTTATCAAAAAATCTGTACATACTGTACCAAAAATGACCCATGAAGAGCCTTGGGTACAGTAGGTGGTAGAGACTACATTTTCTAAGACAAGGATTGTGCAGAAAGGTGATTAGTCCAAGATATAGCTCAACTACCAGGCTTATTTATTTTGGGTACCCACTTTACAGAGGGGAGCCCCAGAAGGATCTCCAGATCCCAAAGCATCTTCCGGCAGCTAATAGATTAAATAAATTATGTGCCACAGGCAGATTTGAACCCGGGACTTTCGCCACTGAAGCTCAGCACTCTACCACAGAGCCAGATTTCCCAGAAGTGTTTTATTTCTCTATGCAGATCACATGAGACATCACAGTCTGCGTTATTCACTAGTCTTCTTACGGTGGCCGCGGTGGCCATTGTGGCTATTGAACCTAGTAAAGATATATTCTATAACAATATTTACATTTCTCATTTATATTTTTCTTGCCCCTGATGAAGGCCTATAACTTGAGCAGAAAAATCAGCACACATGAAAGGAGTTTTTCACCTCCTGTGTTTTTTCACAGAGGTTTTCACCTCTCTTTCATTGCACCCTAAACCAATCAACCAATCGTACTCACCAGGAAAACCTATTGTGTGATTAGTTTTTCTGAGGCTGAGAAATACATAAAAAAAGGTTTATTTTAATACTAAGCCAAATTTCTTATTAAAACAATCATCCTTAAAATTTTCATTTGAATGACTAATTTAATCTTAACACACACACACATATATTTTTTTTCAAAATTTATATGATAAATACTTTCAATTCAATACTATTTCATTTTTTAAATTTGTTTTAAACAGTTCTAACCCAGATTTAAATATGTTTTAATCGAACTACTACTCAAATATTAACAACACAAATAAATAAGCAATCAAATTTGGTACATGCAGGAAATACTAAGAAAAAGGTACTAAACTAAAAACAGTTTCTTACTAAAAGGAACGGAAGATTACATGCATAAATTAATTATAACAAAAAACTAAAACGAACTGTTCATTGTTCTTTTCTATTAGATATTGAACATTTAAATACTCTGAGTTTGTATTAATAAACCAGTACATCATAAACTTCAGAAGTGAAAAAAATTGTTGAGAGTTCACTGCGAATGGGAGGAACGTCATATGGTTCAACCATCAAACCTTGAATTCAGGTTAGATGGGCAGTGTTTGTGAAGTCTAGATTCAGAAAAATAATACATTTTTATGTAAAAGAAGTCTAAAAAAAAGTCTATAGAGCCTTATAAATCTATTTGAGATCACCTCAGTATAATAAAGAATAGTTTTCTCAAAAAAGTTGGTGGATTACTTGTCATAACTTGAATTCTGTCAAAAGTATTCAGCAAAATGAAGAAGGCTCTTGCCAGGTAGTAAATGTTCTGTACGAGTTTCACAGACACAATATCATGTCCAGTTTTTTCTGCTTTGTTTAATGAGTATTCTTTGCACACGCAACAATACATGTCAAGATAGATGGAGTTCACAATCTAACCTTGTGTAGAAATGTTATAGATCGTTACATTTATCAGACAGGCAACACCCATTTCTTTAAGCTGATTTTCTTGGAATTAACTGTACAGCAGATTAGTCAATATGTTTTAATCGCTTCTAATACTTAGATATATCAAAAAACCTACAGTTAAACAGAATTTATCTGGGCTTGCCATGTTCTGGGCGCCATATTACTTTCAATTTATTATATTCTGTAATCATTGCTTATATACTCATTTTATTAATACTGTGAAAAGATTTATTTTAGGATTCATTATTATTTTATTTATACCTACTATCTTTGTGACCTGCGAATGGTCAAAACGCGGAATCACATGGTTTGTTACTTATTGTGGAATTGGATATAAAGAAAGTAAACTCTACAATAGTAATATTGGAGCTTTGGTAGTGAAGGATGGTGCCTTTCTGGCCTGAGACATAGGGCTTCAATTATTTTCGTTATAACGATGCCTTACTTGGCAAAAGATCAACATATATTTTTGTTTCCTCTTATTTAAAAAATTAAGGATTCTTGTATAGAACTTTTCCATCCATCATTTCTCCAACATTATATTTAAAGAGCTATTTACGTTTAATCGACAGGCTCTGATGGGCTAATCAATAATGTTATTTCATAATACCTACCAGATTACTGTTTAAATAATTATACAATATCATAAAAGCACATTGTTTATTAATTCAGAAAAAAATCGCTGATGCTTATTTAATATCATAAATTCTTCAAGACTACCAAGTTCAAAAAAGAATGAACCAATACATCGTTGATCTTCATAATCTTAGAAGAACTTCAAAAGCTCAGGATTAAATTTGAGCCAGATCGATAATTTTATGATCTCACTTCAAAATAATCATGGAATTCAGCTTTTACAACATTAAAAAAGTAGTTTCATATAAACTTATTATGAAGTTTTAGTATTCTGATAGTATATACAAGCATTAATAAACTACATCAAGTGGTTCTGGTTGATGTGCTGCAAGGAAAAAGCAAGGCCTTGAGAGATATAAAAATTACCTTGTGCAGCTCAGATTGCCTGATGTGTTTTTAAGACATTTTAATGGCTGTGATTAGTTGAACAAAGCATTATTAATATTTTAAAATACCTAATTTAAAAGCCAAGGTTGAGGGTAATAAAGTAAAATTGTAGATATCCTATTTTAATAAAAAAACAAACTTGATCATGATTTATCCATTTTAATAATTTTACTCCATTCTAAAAATATACTTTGAGCCCAACCAAAATCGAATTCCTCTCATAATTTTTTTTCTCTCTTCCCATTATATTTAAAGACAAATGAATAGATAATGTACAAAGTGAATGTAGAAATGCTTTCTTGACAGAATGAGTCTGTATAATACTTCATTTACCACCTGTCCGCCTTGCGGTGACTGATCCCCATTATCCTATAATCATTATATTGCATACATTATTTCATCCCACTTTATATGATTATGAATTCATTATACTTTATACATTTTTTATACATAATAGAGAGAAATATAAACAATAAAAACTATAAAGCATGTTGATGATGCAAAAGAAAATATAAAATCAAACCGAATATAGATAAGACAATTATTGTAAAATCCAGATTTTCAACTAAAGCCTAATAAAATTTATGAATCCTTTATTTTCACAATTTTTGCCTACAAATCATCAACAAAGGCCTGATGTGATAATGATGAATAATAAATAAATATAAAAAAAAGTAAAAGAAATTAAATATTGATAAAAATGAACACTACCCTAAAATTTGCTGTAATGCAACCCTCTTTGATGGTGATGTAATAATGCAAAATTAGAAGCAAAAAAAAACAAAAAAAAAGAACTTAGTAACAGAAACTACAATAACTACATAACAAAACTGATATTTGTTATTAACAAAATAAGGTATCTATTCCTCAGGTTGTTGCTTCGAGTTGAGTTACAAGTTTTAACTGTTTATTCATTTCTTTTTTAATATTTTCCAAAAATAAAAGTTATCATGGGCTTCGGCATGGAAAAGAGGATGTAATTATGGGTAATGAGCAGATTTTGATAATTGTTTCACCAAGAAATTAAAAGTTTCAACTAAAAATTCAAAGTAAACATGATATATGTTTGTTGAAACGTTCATTTCTAGATTAAATGATTACCAAATTATACACATCTTTCATATTTACATTCCCTTTTCCATACTAAAGCTCGTGATGACTTGTATTTTTGGAAAATTTTAACAGGGAAACAAATGAAAAGTTAAAACTTGTTGTGGCTCAACTCGAAGCAACAACCTGCGGAATAATTACCCAACATAAAAAATAAAATATTAAGCTGACTGAAGCGAACAAAAAATAAATAAAATCAAACTTGTGAGGGGGAAAAAAAAGATGAGGGGTAGGAGTAAATAATGCGATAACTTGGCAAGCAGTTGAAGTGATAAAGATAATGATAAATACCTTGAATCTAAAAACATGGCTTCGGTAAGACTAGACCTCTGCCCTTTACCACTCACCGCAACGGGTATTCTACTTCCCTTACCGCTGGCCTTGAGCCTAGAAAACAAAATGGAGCAACGCTCAACCAAGAGAGGAGATGAATCAACACTAACTCACACCAATTTTATTATCTTCCGCCCAATGACATTTCAATATGTATTGTTCTATTTCTGAAGATTTTTTTTCCTCTGAAAACCTTCTCTTCATTATGACGGATGACTGTTGTTCTTAAAAGAAAAAAAAAAATTTCAACTACAAAAGGTGTTTAGTTTTGTTTGTAAAGATTTCTTCGTCACTTTATTGAAAAATTATTACTTAAATTACAAATCTAACGCCCAGAGGTATGAATTTTTTTTTCTCAATAAATGGAGGGGAAGGTATCAGCTGGAGGAGCATCAGCTTTTTCTTAGTTATAAATGATCTTTTTTTATGATTATTAGCTTTAAACTAAATCTGCAAGATTTCCCCCCTTAATTTTGGTACCCAGTTTATAGAGGCTGAGTGAGCCGCAGGAGGGTCCTAGATTCCAAAAGATCCACCTATGGCTGATAAAAGAACAAATAAAAGTCTTGCCAGCAACATGATTTGAACCAGGATTTTCGGCATGGCAACTCAGTACCCTACCACTGTGCCTTTTCCGCTCCCCTTTAATTTAACCACCAAAATCAATAAACAAAATTAAGATCAGTTGTTTTATGACCAATAAAATTGTAGCAAAAATATATATTTGACAATTATTGTTGTGCAAAAAACACACATTTATCTAGCTCCATTTAAGAATGAAAAGTCAATATATTGACAATATTAAATTTGGGCAACTATCAACGGAAAAAAAGAAGAAGCTAAATTCAGGATTACAAGAAGCCTAACAGGAGTTCTTCCTGGTAAAGGATATTAAGGAAGTATCGACAATAGCAAACTGTAGAAAACAATTCCATTAGTAGGCACTGTGTAGCAAACTTGAATGAATCCTTTTGGGAGTTTTTACCTCGTAATTGGGCGCCATATTCTTTTGTCAACTCGCAGCTTTCAAAAAGTAGCAAGAATTTTTTGGTACCCGCATTGTGGAGCATGCCTGGGAGGTCTTATGACCTCAGCCATTCCGGGACTTAAATAACAGTCACATTTTTACGGACCACGATAACCCATAAATGGTTTTAGGTGCAATACATGGTAAGGATTTATTCACTAATACAAATAGAAAAAAGGTTTACGACATATAAATGGGGTTTCAAGACAGAGTTTTGGTAAATTATAGGACAATTGAATCTTATGGAAGTACAAATTTATACAACTAAAACAATATATACTATAAGAGGTAAAAATTAAAATAATTTTTAACATGAACGGTGAGGGGTATGTAATTATGAACAAATTTATTTAATTCTAACTTATATGTTACTTATTGATTTTAATATTGTCTCTATCCCTAAGAGCCATACTTAGGGCTTTTCTAATGAAACTTCAACTATTTCTAGTATACCTTCAAGACTATTTGTCATTCCCCAAATCCTGCAGATGACGGATAATTTTGTGCATTTAAATAGGATATGTTCAACAGTAGTGATAACTCGGCAGAATTCACATGTTGGGTCCTCCCCATTCAAGTAATTAATGTGAAATGTCTTATTTTTCGAAAATTTAGCTTCATATCAAATTACAAAGAACATGTTAACATGAAAACTAGTTATAGGATCAACAAATTTCTGATTAAAAAAAATTCTGCCACAAAATAGTAAATTCATTAAGTTTAAACTCTTCGGAGTTGAAGCTACCTCTTTTTAGTAATATCCTGCAATCGAAATTCAAAATTTTTATTTCCTAAGCCTTTAAAAACAAATTGGTGAAGAAAATTTTTGGAAAATTCTTTAGAACCTTAGAAGACTATCTTTGGAGTCTATATTTTTTTCCAAATATAGGATTCATTAGCAACACTTATGTGTTCTTAATTTTCAATCAATATTTGTGATTAACCTTTTGAAAATCATTTGCAGCAGTAACACAGGATTTGGCAGCAGCGATTCACAGATCAAAAAGAACTTCTTGTTGTCTTGATATTCTGCTCCAAGGTCTCTATTTCACTGCTATCTTCCAACCATAAACAAAATTCTTCTCACTCACAAATCCAGTAAACTCCTCAGTGAAGAACAAAATGCATACTGAGGAGGAGTGCTAGTGAGAAGCTGATAAATTCTCAGTTGTAAATTTCAATAATAAATTTAAAAAAAAAAAAATTACTATTTAAATGGTTTGTGTAATGATAAAATACATGTTTTTTAAAAAACGAGATAAGGACAATATAAAAGTAATAAAATAAAAAGTCAGTATAATCTTAAAAAGTTTTCTTCATTATTTATTGTTTTTTGCTTGGCATAAATTTGATATATATGTAACAATAAATTGTTTCTCTTATATAATTATTGTTAACTTATTTTAATTTTTTTTCCTTTCTCTTCTTCTAATCTGTTTTTAAAATATTCTTATTGGAGGTAATTCGCATTTTTATTTCATTTTTTTTTTTATATTCCCAGTCTGCTGGCGTTCCTCAAGGTAGCATCCTCGGTCCTATCCTTTACACAGTATATACAGCTGACATTCCAACCCATCCTAATACCTTCATCTCCACGTATGCTGATGACACATGTGTGTTATCAGTTAATAACGACCCATATATTGCATCCCAATCCCTTCAATTACACCTATCAAGCCTCGAAGAATGGTGTCGGAATTGGAGAATTAAAATCAATCCCAGCAAGTCCCATCAAATTACCTTTACCCTTCGTCGAAAACCATTGACTTCCTGTCCTACTGTATTCTTTAATAGTACTCCACTTATCCCTGTTGAACAGATTCGCTACCAGGGACTCAACTTAGACAAGCGTCTTACTTGGAACCCTCACACAAGACTGAAAAGACAAGAAACAGCTAGACGTTTCCGACTACTTCAACACATACTGGATAAGCGCTCAAAGCTTCAGATCAATTACAAAAGACTTATTTATGTGACTGTTATAAGGCCTATATGGACTTATGGAATTGAACTAAGGGGCTCCACCAAACCATCGAATTCCTCTCGTATCCAATCCTTGCAATCCAAAATCCTTCGCAAAATCCTAAACGCTCCTTATTTTGTCACAAATAAAACCATCCATAATGACCTTAACGTTCCATATGTTACCGATTTAGCCCATTCCAGATACCTATCATTCCACAATAAACTTCAAACCCATCCAAACCCACTAGTTTCCATCCTTGCATCCAATTCCATCCCGGACAATCCTCCTAGGCGTCTGAAGAGAAGATGGCCTCGGGACCTTCTATTATAGAACTTTATTAGAGTGCTGCCAGTGGGTAGTATCTCTACATGTGCTATCATGTATTATTTACTCTTATAGCAATTGTACTAGATGTATGTATTACAGTTGTACAACTCAATAAAATAAAAAATAAAAAAAAATTTTTTTATTATTTTTTCTCACTTACTAAATTATTTGTAATAATTAATTAATGTAATTATTTTACACTCTAAAACTCCTTCTACACGGTCGGGACCAACCGCCAACCATCGTGACCTTGGTCGGGTTGATATAAAAATAGAGTGTAAAAATCGGTTGACCAACAGCGGTCGGCCCCGATCGTCTGGAACGCTGAAGCATAACTGTATTTTTCTTTGTAATCATTGGACGCACCATTTCAAGTAATTCGTTAAAAGTGTCTTGATTCATTCTTAAAAAATTCAGAAAGTCATCAGAATCAAGAATCCGTAAAATATTAAGGTGATTCAAAGTAATTCGCTCTTTGAGCCACTGTTTCATCCATTTTCTTTGTTTTTCTTCATCACTCAAGTATTAAAAAGTTATTGCCAAATCGATATTCTGCTGCTTTGAAAGGCAAGGAGCCATTGCGAATATCGGAGTAGAACTAACAAGTTGAGTCAACCACCGTCCCAGTAGAACGAATAAAAAAATTGGTTGACCCAACCAAGTTCACGATGGTCGGCGGTTGGTCCCAACCATGTAGAAGTGGTTTAAGGCATAATAGCTTACAATACCTGTATTGTTATTCTAAAGAGACTTGTCCCAGTATAAACAAAGACATTATTATTATTATAATGAACATTGAAACTGTTAGCACCAAGTCAGCTTGACAACAATGCGAAAGATAAGTCACTTGACCATGAACCGATCGAGTAATGTTAAAATCAGTTGATAATATAAATAAAAGGTGTAAATAACGAAGAATAGGTGGTGCATAGAAAATTTAGCGTAAGAAATAGTTGAAAATTTATAAATGAACTCATAGTCTAAAGTTGACTATGGGATGTTTAAACATGCAACATGAAAAAGAGATAAATAAGACAGAAATATCTCAGTTTTATCACTATAGACAAAAATAATACAAGAAAAAAAAAGAAATTAGAAGACGCCCTTCAGTAATACATGTAAAAAGCATATAATATTAATAGGTTTAAAGATAATTACCTGTTTTCTTGCTCCTTGACGGGGGATAAATTGTGTTGCTTGTCTTTACTTGATTCTTCTGTTGCGTCATAATACAAAGAGGCAGTCTCTTCGCGGCCGGTACTAACTGGGCTACAACCTCCCCTCCCTAGATATAAGTGAAAACTCTCAACTGGCAGTCAAGATGCCTGTAGTTTATCATTTGTATTAAAAGTCACAGACGAACAAACTGTAAATGACACCACATAAAAATATATTACTTAGATTTAAGAAAGATTATTATCGGAGACTTAATGATTTTTCTCCGAATCATATTGAATATTTTGTCCTTCGGATGAGGGGAAAGAAAAAAAAAAAATATATTAATGGTATAAAATTCAGCCTCCTTCCATGCTCCTTCACACCCATGCAAAGAGGAGTGTGATGACAGGTGAGACAAAAATAAATTAAAAAAAAACGTTAAAATCATACAGATGATCTTAAAAAAAAAAAAAAATAATGAAAAAAAAGATACGTTAAACATTACTGTGTAGAGGGAGATAACACACCATGCCATTTACAGTTTGTCATGTGATGTGTGACCAGTGTTTGTGACTGTTAATACTCATACTGTATTGAAATAGGTCACCTTTGTGGTCGGATTTCCTTGTTTCTCTTGTCGTGGGAGCGGTGTGGGCCGACGTTTCATGCGACGATCTGTCGACCACTCTAATTTCGAGCCTACCGGACACGGGTTGGATGTCGATATCATCTGAAAAATAATCATTCAGACATATTCTGAGGAATTCTTCATTTATTATTAATAATTTAAAAGGTGATCAAAAATTTAAAAAAATAAGAATTTAAAAAAAAAATTAACTAGTATCATGCTCCCTTTGACTTGTCTTCACGCACCCCTGATGGGCATGAAGACATCATAAACGACAATAAGCATTAAAATTTACCATCGTCTGCTGTTGTTTTAGCGGTAACTAAAGATGATTCTTCTTTATCCTGCGAAGATCTCTGTTTCTCCTCTTTCTTTTGAGTACCATTGTATATTGGCTTGGGGCATGTTAAAGGCATTGCCTTGAAGGAAAAGAAATATTAATAAAACAAATAAATAATTCCTAGTAAATTTTATTATAAAATTAAAAAAATTACCGGTAAGCTTTGTTTTCTTTTATGAGTCGTTGGTTGAGAACTCCTAGTTGCTACATTTCTCATCACATCAACTTCGTACCAAACTTCATCGAAAGCTGCTTGCTGCAGAAAAGGTGGCTCAAGACCACGCCTATAAATAAATAGTAAAATTTATTGATTTTGAAGCGATTATGATATCAAAATAATATACTATAATGATTTGTCTTACATTTTGATGATTTTTTTCTTTTTTTTTATACTTACAATGATTGATTCTGTTAGATTGGATTTACATTGTGAAAATATTTTGTTGCTAATAAATTATTTTATATTTTATTATATAATTTATGAATAACAATAAAAACAGTAATAAATTAATAAGTAAGTAATAATATATCAAGTAATAAATTATTAGTTGGAAACAGCTTACAAACATATTAAAATATAGATATTGTATTTCAAGGATGATCTGGAATATTTATAATATTTTTATTATTAGATTTGTCATTCCTATATTAGTCATAATTTATCTTATTATTATTAATACAAAAAAGCGAGTTATAATATATGAGAGGTTCAGAATCAATAGCGAGTAATTAAATTGACTTTTACACTGAATTGAATTGACCAAAATAGTAAAAATTGACTTTTTCCACATTTTTTGCTAATTTTTGTTAAAATAAAGAAAGAAATGAGGCAGTAAAGTGTAGTGTTAGACAAAATTGATTGACTAAACTAGTATAAATGTAAAACGCCAATTTTTGAAATTTTTTGAGTTATTCCGCTTTCGATCGGAACCTCTCATATATCTCACTGCTTTGATATATGATTATTTCTTTTAATAAATAAGAATTGTGAATAATTACATTTTAATACAGGAATTTTATTCGTGAATGTTAAAAGAAAATATATAATGGATGGCTTTACTAATAAATGATATTACCTAATATTAAGGCCGATTTCTGGAACGCTCCAAGCACGCGGAAGCACGGGATGAAGTTCTGGGAAAATCTCAATACTTGCGATATTAAGACATTTCACTCTCGGCTTTCCTTCAACTTTATTCTCAAGTCTATTAGATTTTTCATTGACTAGATTGGTGTTATTGTTGCCAGAATTCCCCGATTGCTATTTTTTTTTTTTAAAAAGAAGTAATATTAATATTAATAAATTGATAAAACATTTTAAATTTAAATTTGTGTTTGTTTTATAAATAAAGAGATAGTAGACAAACCTGGAACTGAACATTTTTAATGCAGCTATGCTTCGTGGAATCTTCACTGATTTTGGAAAGGTGAGGCTCTTGAACAACAGGTGTTTGCCCGCCTTGAGGCTGTGTCGTTTGCTTCTTTTCGCAAATTCCACTCGCGTGAGATCCGGTCTCGGGGATCGTAAACTGGGGTGCCTGAAAATTTTTAAAAATTATAATATAATCAATAAAAATGAGGGAAAACTCAAAAAACTTCAGCAAACAAAACCTTAGTCTCTAAAATATTGGAAAATAAACAACAAGTCCACATTCCTCCAAATTCTATCACTACTGATATCCTACAAGTTTTAAAACACATGGCCCTCAACAAACAACAAATTATTTTTATTTGCCTGATGCAGTCTCTTAATATAAATAATGAAATAAAAGCTGACGATATATCTTTAATCGATTATGTTAAATATATATATACATAATATATATTCATTCTAGCCTTCTCGATTATATCTTGTTCGATATTAGTTAAAAAATTATACACACTCGATATTTGGAAATATACAGGATCTAAATGCTATCTTCAAAAGAGTCTATTCTTTTCCTGTTATCAGCCAACTAGATATACACAAAAGAAAATGTGATTTTCCTTTATATCTGTTCTTTGTTATGGTCTAGTATTGCTAATTAAAAATTAACAATTTTATAATCACTTCAGCTTATTATTGAGTAAATGCACAAAAGAAGAAAAATTAATTAACCCGATCAAAAAAGAAAAAAATAACTAAAAATTACATTTTTATTATTTCAATTCGTTTTATTGAAACTTCTCCTTAGCTTTTTTTTCTTTTTGTCATATGACCCAGTTGTTTCAGAATCGGAAACCATCTGAAAACAAAACTGATGATAGGGAACGATGGAGTATAAAATAGGATTAAATTTAATATTAAATCTAGATATGTCCATCCTCAACTATCACATAATTGTTAATTTTATTTATTTTAAATTGATTTTGGTTTTTGAATAATTTATTTTAAGATTTCTTCGCATTTGATTCTTTCCAAAATAACTTTAATTAATATTTTAATTCTTCAGTTTTATAATATTTATATATATATATATATATATATATATATATATATATATACATAAATTTCCAATGAGTTCAATTCACAGGTATCGAAAAGATTGAAGTAGCAAATAGCAAATAAATTCAAATGATGCTACAATCTATTATATGTTTTTATTGATAGCATCTTAATAAACCTTATAAAAGGTTACCTGAAAAATTTCTGACCTCATCATGGAGATGGCAGCACTTGTCGGCAAAAAATGAGTGCTGCTTTGGAAGATGATAACTAAAGTTTGTTTTTAATTTCTCATTAAACAACAAATAAAATTAAAGTGATGAATAAAATTGTAAATAAAAATATAATTAATTGCTTAGTAGTACAAATTAAAATTAAAAAATTGAGAAAAAAACTAAACGATACCTTAAAAATATGTTTACAGAACAAATTGGAGAAAATACTTACAGCAGTCGTTGATATCAGTTTATGCTCAGGACTAGGCATGTTTTCACCTTTCCATTCATTGTCAGTAGTTTCTTCAGAATCGTCAAACTGAGATTTCCATTGCGACACCAATGTCAAACCTAAAACAGTTTTAAAGATATTTCATATCATAAATATATACAAACTAGCCAAGAGGAAGATAAAATCGTATCGGGATAGAGCCAAGATAAGGCATACTAAATTTTTTATAAAGGATCCCAATGACAAACTTTCTGAGAAAATCCAGAAAGAGACCCCTCATACGTCGAGAACCGACCTCAAAAGTATGGTCGAAGCCATCACTCAGGAAACATATGCATCGCTTGCACATTGAACAAGAACCTCGGTGCAGATGGTGTACAGAGGATGAAACCCTCTGGCACATTCTCATTGAATGTAAAGCAATATGGGGAAAGAGGACATTTGACCTTGGCCCTGGAGGACACAAGGAACTTCAAGAACTGAGATTTAAAGACTATCTAAAATTTCTCAGAAGTATAGACCTAAGTTAGGGATTTTTAGGACTCAAGCACAATGGGCCTCTTAACGCCGAAGTGCATGGTAGCTGAAAAGTCATACATGAATAATAATAATAAGACCTTAGAATAAAGATCATAAAAAAAAAAAAAAAACATAAGAAGGATTAAAAATAAGAAAATTAAAGATGATTTAATTTTCAGAACAGAAAAAACCAGTGTCATTATGATCCGTAAAGAGACTTGGATTCAGTACATGATAGAGATTGTATAGGACAATAATTGTGCAGTGACATGATTTGTTCAAAATCGTGCTCAACTGCTAGGTTTTTCCCTCAATTCAGGTTGCCCACTTTATACAGCCTGGGCGAACTCCAGGCAGGCCTAAAGGCCCCTACAGCGTCATGACAGTTAACAGATTAGAAAAAAACAGAATAAGGGAATAATAATTACCTCCTCCTCCTTTGGTGACTTGTTGCGTGGCCGACACGTTCTCGTCGTCTATAACGGCAAACTGGGTAACGGACAGGTCTCTGTTGTTCTTGCCAGAGATCAGAGGCCGACCAGCAGCGACTCTTCTCCTTCCACCTCGCAGGACAACTTCCTGTCCTGTAACCAAAAATATAAACAAACGTTACGAATGATCGATGAACACATTTAAAAAAAATTAATAAATTTTTTTAACATGAAAATAATAATGAAAAAGCAGGAATACATGACATTAAAAATATCTGTATTTCACTAATTATTTCCAACCGAAACTCAAAGTTTCCTATTTGCCAAGGAGACCTAATGTCATAAAATATGTTTAAAAAATTTAAATAGAGTATTATTGATGCAAAAATAGTTAGCTGTAGATGTAATAATTATAAAAGAATTGGTAAGGAGCGCAGTCAATGAAAAGTTAACAAAGTAATAACTAAAAATAATAATAAGTAATAAATTAAAAAAAAAAACCTGTAACCACTACAATCCGCGAACGAGTCTGGGGTTCAGTACATGGTAGAGATTGTACTGTTTCATGGACAACGGTTCTGCAAGGAGGTGACTTGTCCTAGGTCATGCTCATCCGCCAGGTTTTTCCCCCTTATTTTGTGTACCCTATTTTTATAATATTTTATAGAGGCTGGGTGAGCCCCAGGAGGGTCCTATATCCCATACGATCCATCTCCTGCCGCAAGCAGACTAAATAAAAGTGACTGCCTACAGAGGGATTTGAACCAGGATTTCTGGCATGGCTATTCACTGCTCTACCACTGACAGTACTCCCTTAAATAAATAAATATATATATATAAATAAATAATCTTACTAAACTACTAAGACCAAGATTGCGGGCTTGTAGCCCGGCAGGTAGCCCTAGGATTTTTTAAAGGGAGTAAAAAATCCTCATAACATAACCAAGGATAACCAAGGATTTTTTTTACAAGCATAACCAAGGATTTTTTACTCCCTTTAAAAAATCCTTGGTTATGCCGTCCTTTGGAAGGGAGCCTGTACCATGTCAGGTACTCATTAAAAATCCCCATCCTAATTAAACCTGGATAGACAAAATTTAGAGCTGCCAATGTAGCATCGTCAAATTAGCCATAACAGCAGAAAGTGACGTTAAAGGAACAAACAAACAATAATCTTCCTCTTCTCATTGGAAGATGAGTATCCATATATTTTAATTATTACAGACTAATCAAAGAGAGTATCTGTAAATATACTGTGGCTAGGGTAAGGGTTTCAGTTAGTAAAATAAACATTCTTTATTTTAAAATTTATAAATAAAATATGGCTAATGAACTTTGTTTGAATAACCAATTAACCAATACCACTTTTAAAAAATCCTCACTCTGCAGTGAATGGTAAATCTTCACTTTTTATGTATTTTTATTTTGAAAATTATAACAATTAATAAAGAAATTAAACAAAATAACCTAACAATTTATCTTTGAGGTCCTCCTGAGAAATCAGAATCAAACGCTAAGGTCTAAAAAAGTATAACATGGCTCCATTGATTTAGTATTTAATGAGGCCAAGAACAAGAAAGCTATTTTTTATGTTTTGCAACCCCTCTCCCCTAAAATGTATTAAATGCACTTATATGAACATATTTAATGCATCACTAACATTTTCCCCATTACTCTGTTGTAGTTCTAGGGATAAAATACAATATAGGCATATATTTTTTTTCCTGAAATGTTGGTAGAAAATTTATATAAAACAATGAAAATAGAACTTCAATTATTCAAAACTAGTGACTATGTTATTGAATCTACAAAAATTGCAACACTACAGCTATGAATCTTAGGTATAACTATTCTTACCTCTACAAAATAAGAAATAAATTTAGCTATTAGCAAAATCTTACATTTTATTCAAATTTTGTATTGTGTTGTTAAGCAAGAAATGTCTGATTTTTTTAATCTTAATGTTTAGAAAGCATTAAGGTGTTTTCTATTAATTCACAAAAAAATGTTGATTATAATAATAATTATAAACAATAAATTGTTTATAATAACCCTTCATATATCTACAGTCTCCTCCAATTCAAATCCTCAGTTCAACACCATAAAATGAGATCCCGCCTTCCCAATCTCCATCTACGTTCCCACAGAACTAAAGCATTCGAACATTCCTTTCTCGTCCGCTCCACCGCAGTGTGGAACTCAATCCTTCCTAACACCCGTTATAGTCCCTCACTATCGTCATTTGAATCCTAGCTTCCCAAAAAGATGCATTCTAAGCAAGTTAATCATTTGCTTAGAATGTAATGTATAGAATAATTCATTGTGTTATTTAATTGTTTTAATTTTGTTTTTTAAGAAGATGTAGGTACATCATGTAAAGAAATTATTGCAAGCTAGCTCATGCATTTAACAAAAGTTACGGATTTATCTATTCTCTTTAATTTAATATCTTGTCAAGATTCGTACTGTTAATTTACTTATTATTATTTTTTGTTTGAATATTTATTTTTAAATTGTTTTCTGCCGGTTTTTACAAGCTTTCTGATTTGTAACATTTAGCCTTCTGAACCTAAAATAAGCAATTCTTAACTCTCTATTTACTAACAGTGTTAGTTTTTTTTTCAATAAGGCATACAATTTTTCTTTCATTTCAAATGTGATAGATGAGACATTCCATTTCCGAGTGACTTTTTTTTGGTCATTATACCACCCAGGCACCAATATTTTGATAAAGGCAGTTCTAAGGAAAAAAACAAATTTTTTTTTAAAAAAATTTAGGTACTCGTAAATGATCCCTATATAATTATAACTGGAAAGGCGAAAATCAGAAATCCAACTGTTGCTTTGTCTGATTAGCCAAAGTAGCATTAAGTGACGCTAAATTAAGTTAAGGAAGTGTCGGAAGAAGATCCTCATAAAATAATTGGAGAGTTTGAGTTACATCTCGACACAAATCGAATAATAATTTCCATTTTTTTTTTTTTTACTTCACGTTTCAAGAAATAGACGATTCATGCTTGACAACCCAATTGTTTAAAAACTAATCCTAATTCAAATATTCTAATACTAATAACTATTACATGCCAATTAATTACTAATCAATTAACAAATTACAGCTTTTACTAATTTAAAATACTATAAATATTTGCCTGAAGCATATAATTAAACATCACCACTGCAGCAGTGAAAATTCCTAGACGAACACTGCCATGGAAGTACACACTGGCGCTGTTTTTGTTTGACACTTACGTATCAATTCTTATTGATCTATTTAAGTAATTTTAAATTTTTTTACCTCGTGGGTGCTTTTCAAGTGAAATAAAGCTACAAAATTATATTTATAATAAAATTAAAATAACATACGTACTTCTTTTGTTTTATTAGTGAAATACCAAAATGCTATAACTAAATATTCTCTTTCACTAAACCCATAATACATCAATAAATGAAAAAATCCATTTTGACTAGTTTTTAAAAGCTCCCATTTTGCCTCTTGCAGTAATAAACTATGTTGAAACTATCAATAATGTTCCCACCATATTGTGAAATACCTAATTGTATTATCTTAGAAATTATTACTAGTAACCTGACATTAGAGAAAGTGATAGAGAGTTTAGTAATGTCCTTCCTGTGAGAGAAAATAGTGTCACATATACCCGTATGTGTAAATGCTCTCAACAAAGCTCTTAAGTCAGATTTCAGTGATAGAACTATAGTATTTATGAAGGACTTAGCATACTAATCCGGAGGATACTACAATTCCTAAAAAAATATCTCAACTTACAAACTGAAAATAGAAAAAAGAGAAGTTAGCACGAAGTTCTCTGAAAGTAAATCAAATTAAATCAAAAACAAATAAATAGAAGCTTAAGCTTCATTATATGGTTATAAATAAAATATTTATCATAAAGCTTATTTTGTTAAATACGTCAAGCTGATCGAGTGCAAATTTTATTACAAGCGGCTGAGGCAATGTTAGTGTTGTTAATAGAAATGTTGGAAATCACAAATCATTTGATTGATAAATGAACATGCAATCAATGACAAAAATAAACTCCTGGTAAAAAGTAATAGAATTAAAAATGTTAAAAAACATATTTGATAACTACGAATATAATGTTATTAACTCAATTTGATATAAACAATAAATAAAGTTAATATTGTATTCATTATTTGTTTATTCTCAAGAATCGTGTTATTCTCGTAGTGTGTAAAAGGCTAACTCAAGTCTTAGCTTAAAATGGAGTTTTACTTATATTATAACTCCATTTCAAGCCAATAACTATGAAAATAACATAATTTAGCTTCAATAAAAACAAAAGAAACGTAATTGTAGAACGAAATTCTACTCAATATTTTCGATTTTTAATTTAACAAAAAAGAAAATATGTTAGCAATAAAAAAATAAAATATATATATATGTATATATATATATATATATATATATATATATATATATATATATATATATATATGATGAGTAACTTTTTATCCAGGAGTTAATTTGAAAAACATAAGCGTCAGCAAACCATTGCAAAATTTTGGCCATATAGTAATAATTTATTTTTAAAAATAAAAGCTAACATCAAAATTATATCTAGCCCTTAAAAAAATTAATTTAAAATAATAAAATTTTTTATAACAAACTGAACTGATTTAATTTCAATGTCCCAATTAAAAAAAAGAAGATTTTAACCGCATTAAGAAATTATTACATTCAAAACTAATAATAAATAAAACATAATACTAATAATGTAAAGTAAAATTTTCTCCCTCATAAAGTTTCGACTGTAATTCAAAACAGCTATTTAACTCATACATAAATTCTATTTTTCATATGACTCATTAATTTAGTTCAAATAGGCCCTCATCATGCAATGATTAAAAAAAAACTTTTTTACATTACAGATCTCTATGTTGGAATTATTCAAATACCATGTACATTTTTATCAATTTTTTTAAAATCATATTTTATTTTAAGTAAATTGTTTATGATATGATGTGAACCATCTTGAGGTACAGATGGATAGTAAATAGATAAAATATGTATTTTATCATTATCAAGTTTAACACTTTTCAATAAATAAAAAATAAAATAAGTTTTTATAATATTATCTATCGATTATGCACGTAAAATTTGAGAATCGGCTTAATCTATTAACATATGATTAACAGCCAATTAATTCATCTTACATTTCTATAAGAATACACAAAGTGGTTATATACCAGTGCATTTACAGTATTTTCAATACCCCTTACTTCAATACATATTGTTTTCAATAAATAAGGATATAGCATATCATGTAAAATAATTTATGAACATTGGAGAACAAACCCTAAATGATAATGTAGGCTTTGGTGTAACCTACCCCTGATAGTTAAGTATAAATATTGTAACACATGTTTTATTAAGATTGAGTCTTTTATTTTTTTATATAATTTTCACTTCATTTCATTCTGATATTCTAATGAAATATCATCAATTCAGTTTATTCAAGTATTATTATTTTTTCTAATTGTATTTTTATTTTTGTTATTTGTTACTAACTTTTTGTTTTGTTTAATAAAATTTCAGACATTGGACTGTTTAAACTGTGATTACCTTTTATCTATAGAATACAGAATTACATATATATTAACTATTTGTTCAATTATGACTGGATGATCAAAATGTATTTCCTAAGTCCCTCAGGAAATAAATTCCACTAACTCCAATTGAGACTCAAGTTGTACCATTTCTGTTTCTTTATTTATTATTAATTTACTCTAATTACTGAGATAATGGGGCAGAGCACCGAGTATATGAAAAATTATAATTGTACTTAATTATTTAATTAATAAAGTAATAATTTGTCATTAACTGTTGATGTTACTAAGTTCTTAATTTTTATTATGTTATTGTAATTATAGTCCTCAGTTTTTTATTTTATTATTTACTAGCGACCCCACCCCTGCTTTGCACGGGTATGATGACATATTATGCCTATATGTTTGTCTGCCTAATGTATTCTATTATGTAGCTATTATAAACAAAAAAGATTACCGCGAACTGACAGATTTATAATATGTATAGATAGATAGATAAGAGATATTAGGCAGCATATTCGATGAAACCTCCCTGGAGGCTATACTTTTCCCAACATTTCTGACAATTATCATTATATTCCAACCCATTTACACAAAACCTCTACAAATTATATACCTAAACCTTCCTGGTGTATCAGTCTATCTATTGGTGAAAACCACATGAAAATCCGAGCAATAGTTATTGAGTTTACCACGAACAAATGCGGTCGAGGACTTTGTTTTATTATTAATATAGATTATATTATAATTTTAATCTTTAGTGTTTTAATTATTCAGTATCCTAGAATTTTTACCACAAAATTCTGTACCTCAAAATTGGTAAATAATTCAGAACATATTAATAGACATTATCACTAAAATAAAGATAATAAAAATTGGAATTACAATGGATTTGAATAATTCTATACTTATCAATATTTATTTTAATTTGATTTCCATAAAAATTAATTAATTATGAATGCGTTTGTGTGCCTTACAAGCAGATTAATCCTCAAACGGTACAAAAGACCAACTTGGAGACCAAACCAGCAAGAACTGAGGTATTTCCAAATGTGCAATAATACCATTATAATAACCGTGCAAAAATCGTAATAATTTAATTTTCTCCGATAGCTGATAGCGCTAGAATCACCTACCTTTGATTGTATGAGATGGTGAGGTTTGTAAACAATTAGTGACATTATCTAGAACAAATGAACTTCTATTTACTAAAAGAAAACCACTAATCCTAACATAACTAATCTAAATACTAACTAAGTTTGAAATAATAACTATAAATAATTATATAATTAATACTTATTAATTTTTTATAATGTTAATAATAGAAAAAATAAATTTATAAATATAAAGATATAGGATATTTTTGTTCACTAGTATCTTTGACAAAATAGAACCAATAAAACAAAAAAAAAATTGAGATTTAATCCAGGTATACGCTATATAAGAAAGCAATTATTTAACAATTGTGTAATACCTTTAAAAAAAAAATTGTTATTTAACAAGCCTGCAGTTATATCTTTGATAATGAAAAGAAGAAAATAAATTAAATTTTAGAAACAAAACAGTGAGTCAGTAAATAGTTGATCAGGCAGTAGCGACATGTTGTTAAGACTTAATCATTAATGAGCAAACAACAAATAGTTATGAAGAATTCATTATATGCTAAACAACTGTAATATCTATCTTATAAGATCCTACATTATATTCACCAGTATACATTCAAATCACAGGTCTTTTAGTTTGACCAAATCATGATACAGAAATGGAAAAATCAAACATGTAAACTAAAAAATGTATTAACAGCTAAACACCAGATTTACCAATTACTTGATGCGACTGTTCAGTAGCGAATCAATACAGTAAATTCAAATTTAAATCTAGCGTCACAGGTGTTATCATCTGCGATTCCCGCTCTAGTAAGTCTTGATAAAATGTAGAGGGGATTTTTTTGCTCTCCTCACCTTCGCTGCCTAGATGAGCTCTCTCTCCTACTACAGACGCCGGGCTAGTAACATCTCTCTGCTCTTTTCGACTAGATACCAACCTCACCGTTTCATCACCGCATGGAGCCGGTATACTGATGACATCCGCGCATGGCCCAGAGACGCCTAGCACCAGATACGGGATGTGTGCCCTTTATGGTACTACTAGATTGCCTAGCAACGAGATGTCAAAGCAGAGATAACGAGCTGCCGACACACAAACTGCAAGTTCCCTCTCATTCAATTACTAGGTATGTGCTGATCAGTGATCACCATTAACATCAAAGACAATATAACTAATCCACCGCTCGAGATCAAAGACTAAAATCAATTCACCAAGTGGCCCTATTGGCCAGTGTTGTGTTCTTTAATATGACTCTTCACTTATTATTTAACATTTAAGATTTCATTATTCCTTTCTCATAAGACTATATATTATTGTTTTCTTCTTTAAAGATTCATTATTGTTTTCCCTTTATATATATATAAGTTATTCTTTCTTCTAATTTCCTTTGACTTTAAGTGATTATGCTCATTTTTTGGTTTATTAGCTCTAATAAACCCAATGTTTCAATATCCAGCCTAGTTCATTAAATTCCCCCGACTCTACTCATAAATTATTTTCTTTATTTTTATTTCCTAATTCTAATCAAGGTGATAACAGGGACTATCATGCCAATTGCTTCTTTACTTAAAACCACAAGGCTTCCTTAATCCCATCGTATTCAAAAGGATGATGAAATAAAAATTCAGTTGAGCGAATGTCACGAAAAATAAATGGGGGTATTCCTGCACTTATATACGATATTTATGTGTGACCCTTATTACTATGCACTTCGGCCTAAAAAGGCCCATTGTGCTTGAGTCCTAAAAAATCCCTAACATAGGTCTAGACTTCTGAGAAATTTTAAATAGTCTTTAAACCTCAGTTCTTGAAGTTCCTTGTATCCATCGTGGCCAAGGTCAAATGTCCTCTTTCGACTTAGTGCTATACATTCAAAGAGGACGTGCCAAGAGGTTTCGTCCTCCTCTTTGCACCATCTGCACCTAGGTTCTTGTTCAATGCCTAGGAGATGCATGTGTTTCCTGAGTTTACAGTGCCCAGTGATGGTTTCAACCATACTTTTGAGGTCGGTTCTCGAGTAGTGAGCAGCTTCTTTCTTGATTTTATCAGAAAGATTATCGTTGGGATCCTTTATGAAAAGTTTTGTATGTCTTATCTTGGCTCTATCCCAACGTGTTTTTATCTTCCTCTTGGCTAGTTTATTAATTGTATCCTTAGCCAGGGGAAGGGGGACCCCGCACCATGGTTCTGGTCCAATAGGAGCAGTAACTGCTCGTTTCTTCGCCAATTTGTCGGCCCTTTCATTTCCTGGAATATTACTGTGCCCAGGGATCCAAAATATGTTAACTCTGTTATGTACAGCTAGTTCATCTAGTCTTAGACAGCATTCCTCCACTAGTCTGGAGTTTGTTACTGCATTTTGTAATGCATTGCATGCTGCCTGACTGTCAGTGAGAAAGTTAATTACCTTATTCTTGTGGTCCTTCATAGCGAAGGCACCTGCAAGTATTGCCCATATTTCCGCTTGGAATACAGTGGGTGTCGTGCCCAGAGCTAAGTAATGACCCATGCCCTGACAACCCCTAAACCAGAATCCCGAGCCGGCACCAAACTCCCCTTTGGATCCTGCACTTATATAAATCATAGAAAACCCTTGGAAATTGCAAATATGAATAAAATATAAAATGTAATAAATACAATTCTCAATGATTTGATTCTTCAACAATGAAAATCCATAAAACCCGTTCTACAGAAATTAATGAATTTCAAACAAATGAGATTATTCCTAACAAAAGTTATGCAGAAATAAAAATGTTTATAATAAAACCAGTAATTGACAATTAACAATAATAAAAAAGTTTGTAAAATAAACTATTTATGAGAATAACTATTTAACTCCTTCTAGAATACACTCCTAGCGCTGATGAGCCTCTACTTGTTCGCCTCATATAACTTGTATTCATTTTCCTTGGTAGTATATCCTACTAATTGCACTCCTTTATTCAAGCTTGTAATTTGTATTATATTGTCGGTACAAATGCAAAGTATCAAAAGGGAAAAAACTGTTTTAAAGTTTAAAAACCGGTTTAAAAATCAGTGAGTATCGTCAAACGAATTTGACTTATGTCTTTAAACCTGGTTTTGTGCCTTAATGATGGTTAATTATAATTGGTTAAAAAAATAACTTTCCCTTGTTTGATTATATATATTTTATGATTATTTTTCGATAATGGACAACACAAACTATTGAATATATCATAATCAATAGTCTGCTTTCAAATACTTCATTAGTTTTATAAAAAATTGCAACAGCAATCACACGCAAAGATGTCTTATTCAATACTTTTCCATGCAAGGAATTTGAATTTGTTACCATTCGAACTAGATAAATAACACTAAAGTGGCACATTTGAGACTTAGAAACTCCCAGTTAAAAAAAACTCTCACAATAACGTAATTTTTTCTGTTACTTTGCTTTTTAAACATCATCAAGATAGCTCCACCTTTTTACAAGGATATTATTCCCCTTTACTTAGTGAATTCAGATTTAAGAATGTGCTATAACATTCATTAATCGTTGCAGATCAAAAATGAAAAATATATTTCTTTTTTCATAATCTTTGTTTTGCATTTGTAACAATGCAATGTTCGCACAATGACAGTAGCTTTCCTTCAGCTTCTTGCACTGTATGAATTCCCTTTAACATTATAAAATTTTAAACTAAACTATACTGACATCTAAACTAAAAATAAAATATTACCACTAAAAAAAAAGTAAACAAAAATTAAACAAGATAATAATACCTCCAGTTTTAAGATCGACGGAGTAGACGGAGGCATCGTCTGCCCTCGGAGAGTCCCCTTCCTCGTGGCTGAGCGAGACCGTCTGCTTCTGCTTGCGACTGCCAGAGCCGGCTATCAAGCGCCCGAGGGCGGCATCAGCTGTGCAACAAAACCTCCCGCTTAACAGTCGCCTCCTCCAATCGGCTAGGGGCATCCAATTGTCTATCCTAATCCTTTTTTATATTTTTTCTTTTCATTTTTTTTTTTAAATCAAAAATTATTCTGCCACCTTTTATTATTATTATAGCTAAATTAGGAAATTAAATAATAAAAACTACGATGAGGAATAAATAATCTCGATACTAGGGGATTCATAAGGATGGCTTTTCAGTAAAGCCTCTCCAAAATGAAAATTAATATTTTTTTTTACATTGTTTTGTTTTCAATTAAAGATCTGAGCTAAATTATTAAATGACTTGGATGATTTCTCTTTGTAAATCAAAACACACAAGAATAAATAATTAAAAAACAATAGAGGAATCCATGCCCATCTGAATTATTCCATTAATTTTGTTTATTTAATTTCCCGATGGAAGAATTTCTGATGCTATATGTTTCTTCTTTCCTAAACCCCCAACTAGAGTTGGCTATCACCCCCCCCCCTCAAAAAAAATTATTGATCTACTAATGCTTCCTCAAAATAATTATTTAATTTAAACAAATTCTTAAAATTCCAGTACAGTGGTACCTCGAGATACTAGTGCCTTAACATACGAGTTAGTTGAATTACGAGCTGGCGAGCGAGTGAAATTTTGTTTTGAAATACGAGCAATATTTGAGATACGAGCAACGGCCATCTTCCGCCTTTTTATTGCGCGTCTCACGCATTATCCTAATTATTCCCCAAGTGTGCTTGTTTACCTCGCTGTCGATACATCTTTGCTAAGTTTTTCTAGGCTTATAACTGAGTCTGAAGAAAGTGTGTGGAAAGGTCAGTGCTCAAAAGAAGATGATGTCTATTGGATTAAAGTGTGAAATCTTAGAAAAATGAGCAAGCTGTGCGAGTAGCCGACTAGCCCGTATGGGCGTAGAACTTCAATGATATGCACTGTGCTTAAACAGAAGGAGTCGATAAAGGGTATAACGCCAGCTAAGGGCGTTACAATTATTTCTAAGCTCCGGAGCTCTCTCCATGAAAAGACGGAGAAACTGCTGATGATTTGGCGAAGCAGCTTAAAGGCGATACCTTAAACACAGGGCATCATATGCAAGAAGGCACGAGCGATTTACGGTGATTTGGTTAATCAGATCCCACTCACTTCCACGGACTAGGCATTGGAGGACTCGTTTAAAGCCAGTCAATATTTGCCATTTTATTTACATTTTTCTTATTAAAAAACACATAACAAATGGGGGTAGCATTCTTGGGACTGGAACGAATTAATGGCATTTCAGTTAATTTCAATGTTGAAAATTGCTTTGAGATACGAGCAAATCGACATACAAGCAAGATTTCGGAACGAATTAAACTCGTATCTCGAGGTATCACTGTATTTATGATACTAAAAGAAAAATAATTCAATGCTCAAAATTAAAAATAACAAAAAATAAGTACTGCTACAACCCATGAAGGGTCTTGAGTTTAGTCCATGGTAGAGACTGTACTGTTTCAAAGACGACGGTTGTGCAAGGAGGTTATTAGTCCGAGTTTACACTTAATCACCAGGTTTTCCCTTAATTGAGGCTGGGTAAGCCTCAGGAGAGTTGTCAGATCCCACAGTGACCAACCACGGCTTTTAACAGGTTAAATAACTTGGTTATAGGCAGAACTGAACCTGGAACCTTTGTTAAAGTAACTCCCCGCTCTACCACTAGCTAGTGAGCTAACTCGCTCGCCCAACCTTCAAAACTAACTTAAAAATGTCTGAATAATTTTAATACAAGGTGAAATAATTTCATGATTGAAGTAATTAGGTCTAAATAATGATAATAAACAAAGAAAGTTGAATGTTTAAAATATTAATCAATAAACATAATTATGTTATGGTTTAGGATAGCAAAAAGAGAAAAAAAAAAACATAAAAAGATGGCACAATAATTTTAAAGCATGTTTTTATAAATCTCTTCTTTGTGAGAATGTTGCATTTAATTTTGATATTATAGTGCGAAAAGCAGAACACTGTGCAACGTGCTTTAGTGATGGAGCCCCAAGCCAGATATAATTGGAGAATGAATATAATTTACAAAAAAATACTTAGTACAAAGATTATAATATAAGATTATAATTTACAAAGATTAACATAGAGCAAATTAAATTTTTAAACATATAATGTACATTATGAATATATTAAAAAAAATGATGGGGATTTTAATTAATGGCTCAAAATCGTATCATTTATCCTTCGCTGATGATCGGGGCGATCTTCACAAGAGAGCATGATGAAGCAAGCAATCTGTTTAAAATATTATACTAATACAAACAATACGGTTTAATAATCATCAACAATCAAGGGAAAAATACAAAATACATGTGTACTGATACAGACGAAGTAAGGGATTGATTCTGTAATTAAAAATCTCTACCAGGAGGTATATATTTTTCTACTTTGGTTAGCTACTGAAAAGTACTAGGACCACAAGCATGGAAGTTGTTCCCAAAGCGAAATATGTCCTTTGCATCTAACATAATTTGTTAGATAGTGTAAGAAGATAAGAACTGGAGTTATCGTTAAAACACCTCTGATAAAAAGATAATTATTGTTTTAAACGATAATAAAATAACTTTGAAATTTTTTAAAATCTCCTTCAAGTTTAACCCAATTAATACGTAACTAAGCCATTAGCCCCAAGCAGTTTATTACTTACAATCACATAACTTAACTTCAAGGAGGACTTACCAGACTTCCTCTGGTTTTGGTTTGCCGAGTGAACTCTCCTATCACTTTGGCTCCGAGCGGAAACCATAACAGCATCTCCCTCAAAGTCCACGCCTTTTTCCCTTTCCCTGTCAGTCTGTTGTACGGCCTGAGGCGTACCTGGCATCGAAACAGCACGCCTTGTCTTTTTGGGTGAACCTGCTGTTAGCAAAAAAAAATTAAAATAAAACTTTTTAAAGTTTAAAATTTTATAAATGATAAATTATTAAAAGGACTTTTTTGAGGCATAAGTTCTCATCTTTAGAACTAGAACTAACATATTTTGTTTCATATTATTGCATTAACAAATCGCTTCAAAATTATCTTTATTTCATAAAAGAATAATTGGAAGCAGCAATAACAGAGTGGATATTATATCAGATATATTTCTCAATGGAATGTAGCTTAATGATCAGTATGAATGAGAACAGAGAAAGAAAAATGGACTTCGTATGAACCTAAACATTTGTTGAGAAAAAAATAAACAATTAAAAAAATGTGTCATTGGAGTGATCAATGTAATGAGAATTAATTATTTCATAAAATAGTAAGATAACTTATATGTTTTAAAGAATTCAGACAGAATTCATATGTAAGTACAAGGATACATTTTTAAGAGAAGGAATAATTTTGAATCTTTAAATCAAGAAAGGTCAAAGTAATGGCAAACTTCTATAACAAAACAGAACAGTTTAAAATAGCAAACAAAATATTTATCTCAACGATTATCTGAAAGGGGAAAAAACAATTTTTTTGTTTAAAATATAAATGAGATAATGAAACGAGAGTTCAAGGAATTTATTTATGATAGCAGCCTTGGAACAAACCTGGCAGTCGGCAGTTGGAACTGATCCAAAAATTAAGGAGGCCAATCAAAACTTATTGTTATTAAAAATATAAATTTATATTATCAACACTTAATAAAAACGATTCAATGAAAATGGATTTGAAATTGTTTCAGTACTAAGTTAGGGTTTAATTATTTAAAAAAACAAAACATAAATAAATAAATAACTGTATGAAATTTGTTTTCAATCAGAGTAAACATTTTTTGTTTTTACTCCTTCAGTTAATAATGAAATTCTTCCATAGTTTGTATATAACTATTTGTTAAAACGACTAACAAAGCGAATCAGTCAATTATTTGATGAAAACAGAAATAATGATACTTGAGAGAAAAATATTTTAAATATTCAATAATTAAGCTTGAGACTACTACTACTCAGAAGTTATATAAAATTCAATATTATCTCTATTTCATTAAAAATTTACCTATAGCAGGTGTTGCATCTGCGGGAGTAGTCGCATTACAATTCCTATCAATAGCAATATGGTGTTTCTCCCTGTTTGTAACGGGCATGATGCCTCTTCGTCCCTTACCACCGACATCGTAGTCTCCAACAGTCTATAACAAATAAATATAAATTATTATAAAGCTAAGGATAATATAAACTGAATGAAAGAGATTCATAGTGGTATAACTGTGTTGCTCTGAACAATTTTGATTCATTCTTAATCTTTACTATAATTTCTAGTATACCGAGAAACAATCAAAACTATATCAAATTGAGTTTGGAGTCTATCACATTACAAAAACTAATTCATATAAATGGCTATAAGACCAATGCCAACATTTCGACCATCGTCTGGGAAGAGAAAGGCACAATCTAAGAGCAACTAAATAATTGATATGGAAATGATTGACTGTAGATATTCTGAGCAATGTAAATAATGCAGCTAATAAACTAGGTAGAGAAGGCTCAGAAAATATTGGCTTCATCTATGCCTATCAGATTGGAAAATTGTATAATAAAAAGGCAAACCAATATTGGTTTCGACTTAAAGCACTTTCGCATTCTCAGCAATTTTACCCTATCCCTTGAGGGAGAAGGAATAAAATGCTTTTGAACTTGGATAGGACTCACTTCAGGTTATTACATCGTATAATCAGATCCCTGTAGAATTAATAGCCACATTTAAAAACTTAGGTCGGTAAGTACATCGCTGTGTCCCTCCAGCCATATAGGCATAACACCCTATCATATCATTCGCTTGTGTCATAGGTTTACCAGCCTAATACTCTAGGCTTTCTGTCAGGATGATGTCACTGATGTAGTCAAAGAATTGTACACAAAAAAGTACAAATCATTCATTATGTGCCAAATTTTCAGCCTAACTTTTAGTCCATCACTAAGGCAGATTTATGCAGAATCCAATAAAAAATCAATTGTTAACAAAAATATTTCTTTACTACATCAAAACTAACCTCTGTTTCCTTCCGGTTATCGGGCTCGATGTTCTCCTGATCGTTGTCCAAGTTGGTCGTATGGTTCTCTGTAGCAGTGATGATGGGTGCGACAGCTGGAGAGGTCGCGGTTGGCAGAGAAGTGAGCCCAGGAGGCGGGACAGTCGGAAGCTTCTCCCAGTCGTAGGGATCAGTTTCCCGGACACCTCTCCTCTTCATACAGCGCTCGAATATGCCGATTAACATCCCGTAGTCAGGTTTGTCATTGTATTCAAGCCCCTTTAAGAAAAAAATAATACATAAAGTTAGGTGAATCATTACAGTTTTTATACTTATCCATAGCAGTACCAATGGCATCAACGTGCATGGCAAACTTAATTTTAGAGTTGGAAGGGTGAGAAGAAAGAAGTATTTTGGAGTCGTTCTTGATGAAGTATATTAAGGCTATATTAGGGATTTTTTTTTTAAGGAAATTCATTAACCCTTTATAATTTAAATGTAATATGAAAAACACAATTATTTTAGTGACTTAAAATATTTATCTAATACATGAACAACAGTGAGGTCTCATTGGATTTTTGATAAATATAAACAGTATCAATTAAAATTGGTAGAAATAACAAAATAATAATTACAATCATTAAAGCACAATTAACTTTTAGGAGGGCATGGAAGGACATTAGTCACCTAGGAAAGAATTTCAGAATGCTCAAGGCTTTAGAGAAAGAGCTAAAGGAAAAATAGGCACAACATGGATAGAAGAACGAGAGCATGAAAACAGGAAATGAATGAATGAGATATGGAAGAGAAGTAAAACAAGAAAGAACAGTTGAAAAGAAATGTAGTCCAGAGAGGCTGATGTAAACAAAAAAGTCACAATTAAGATGGAAATTTTGTAAATTTAAATAAGAAGAAAAACAAAGAAAAAAAATTATTTTTACCCTATAATTTTTATTATTGGTATTTATCTAAGATAAATATACATTGTAATCACATTCAAAAAATAATTTATTCTGCATACCAGCAACTGACTGTTCTATTATGCAAATAGATTTATCAGATAAAATGTATTTCAATGAATGCTTAAATAGCGAAGAAAGTAATATTTTTTTTAAAGATATAGAAAAAAAATTCAACAAAAAAACCTTACCATCCTTCCGAAAAATTAAAAAAAAAAAAAAAAAAATTTGAGTTAAAACATACCAAACACAAAAGGATTTTGTAGACAAAAGTATAACAAATAAATAAGTAATTAATATAATTGCAGTAAATAATAGAAATAATAAATATGGAAAATAAAATTAATCAATCAAAAGAACATGCGTAGATTTTTATGTGAACGTGCCCAACTTTATAACAAAAAATGTATATATAATTTTACCTGTATGTGTTCGAGGAATAAACGAAGGTCGGAAGGAAGATGCTTTAGAAGAAGTTTATGATCGTACTTTTCCTTCATAAGCCCAACTTGCTCTTTATCTTTCATTTTCCTCCAAGGTAACTGGCCGTTAACGAACTCCGCGAGCATGTAAAACAACGACCACAGGTCATCGTGCCTTCCCATTTCCTAAGACAAAATTAAAAGTCTACATGATTAAACAATTAAAAGTAGAAAATAATTCTTAGGTTTATTTATTTGTTAAAAAAAAAAAATTAAAGATCGATTAAGTTAAAATATATTTAAACTTATTTTAATTAATTGAATTTTAATTTAGCTTGTTGTGAGATCGCATATTAACGAAGGCATAATGGTTTTCAAGTCAAGCTACATATTCTTGGTCACATATTGATCCCAAATATTTCATGAATGGAGTTCAAGAAAATGTTAATAATGGATTAAAAAACTAAAACCAAAAATAAAGGAATCAAAATAAATTATCACCTTATTCTTGTGAGCATTGATAGATGCATAACGTACTGTGCCCCTGAAACCAGCTGCTGTCCTCGGAGGTCTCACTTCACCCGTCGCGGTCGTGTACTGCCTTGCAAGGCCGAAGTCGAGCATGTACACTTTCCTGTTATTGCTTGGCAACCGTCCAATTGCGAAGTTCGACTATAAAGAAATCAAGTAAAAATGTTATACCTCTTAACTTAACAGATCCAAAATAATTTTATTAATAACATTTATAGAATGTGATAATTGATTAAATAAAAAAAGTAAATAATAATTTTAAAAAAATAAATATAAACATATTATATGAAATTTATTATAACGATAATAATAACATTTATTGATAAATTTGGGGACTTTAGATTGACTTTTAGATTATACGATAAAAAAAAATAATAATAATAATAGAATTAAAGAATAGGAAAAGATTGCATAACTATGCTTTTACAGAATTACAAAAATCAATTTGTTGTTTGTTCATTAAACATCACTTTTTGCTGCTACGGCTAATCGGACGATGCTACATTGGGAGCTCTATATTTTGCCTATCCAGGTTTAATTAGGATAGGGATATTTAACGAGTACCTGACATCGTACAGGCTCCCCGTTTAACATCCCTTCCGAAGGACGGTGTAAATAAGGATTTTTTTACTCTCTTTAAAAAATCCTAGGGCCACTTGCCGGGCTATGAACCCCCGATCTTGGGTTTAGTAGTTTGTTACGCTAACCACTAGACCACAGGTCGCCCCTACAAAAATAAATTTAAGACACAAAGATGCAAAATTTTAATATAGTTAATATAAATATAATATATAGTTAATAATAATATATAACATTTATAGGGAAAGGTTAGTGAAAATTCAGCACTTTAAATTTGGTAGGATATTTGAACAAAATTTGGAAGAAGTTATTTATGAATGAAGATATATCAAATGTAAAAATTTATCATAAAAAATTATTTATGATAAAAACTATCAGCAGAAATTGAAAATAAAATAAAATGTAAAGACCCGAAATATTTTTAATAAATTTATAGTTTTGGAATGATACCTCAGTAAGTAGAGTGCTGTGTTGCTGTGCTAAATGCCATGGGTTTAAACCATGGATGAACCCTGTGGTTGTAAATTGTGATGGTTGGTGACTCAAATAGACATTCATTGATATCAATTATTGATGCATTGGCATCATTCATGGGAAAGTGAATCTATTACTGCTATTGATATCTATCAATATATCAATATTTATATCTGTATTGTATATACAACTATTTTTATTATTGGAGGATGGAAATAGTTGGGGGGTGCAGTCATGAATAAACACCAAATAAGAGAAGACTTATTTTTTATTTATTATTTTTATTTTTTATTAGTATTATTAAATAATCTTGTAACAAATTCTCTTTGTCCATTACTATAGTCCATTATAGTAAAAACTATTTCCTTTTATTTTTACTTTATTTGTATCTGTAATTGGAAAGAGCCTAAAGGTGTATCACTCTCTGAGTCACTCATTTTTTCTCTGATGGAAGATTTTAATAAAACAAAGTCAGACAAAATAATTCCAGTCATTCTAATGAAGATGCGAACAAACTGTTCATTAGTTATATCTAATTTAATTTCATTGTGTGTATTATTTTATTTTAGCTATTATTTATTAGATTGTTATCATTTTTTTACTTACTTATTATTATTTTGGCTTACTTTTACTTATACAATGTTTTTTCATCATAAAATGACAATAATCATAAACTTATATCCCATTTTTTATAGTTCACAATTTTAAATAAATATTTTTATTTTATAATTTAAATTATTTCTACTTTTGTATCTGGTGTACTAAAATTGTTTCATTTTAAAATATTTATGTATCTTGTCAATAAATCCATGAAAAATTTAAGGAATTAATTCTTTACCCTCCACCTGGAGTATTATAACCCCCAAATAATTTATTAGTAAGCATTATAGTACATAGATTATTATAACTATATATTATATATCTCTATTGGATACATACAGGCTTGATGTCCCTATGAAGAAAGCCGACCTCGTGGATCGACTCGATGGCCTTTAGGATCTGAAGGCCGAGCCTGAGAGTGGTAGAGAGGGAGAAAGCCCCCCTCGGTTGTGCCCTCCTCAGCTCGGCCAAGTTCTTGCCCTGGAGCTGCATCACTACATAATTAAACCTGTCGTTTCTTCCACAGCCGATAAACCTGCACACGTGCTCCCTACCTGAAAATCCATAAAACTTTTACACAAAAATCTGATATGGATAGATTGTTTATTCATTTAACCTCACTCATTTTGCTATGGTTAATCAGACGATGCTAAAATGTAAGTCATAAATTTGCCTATCCAGCTATAATTAGGATAAGGATCTATAATGAGCAACACACTATGCCTAACAACACACAGGCTCAGGCCGCCATTTTACATACCCTCCGAAGGACGGTATAACCAAAGGATTTTTACTCCCTTTAAAAAACCCTATGGGCAATGGACCCGGCTGTGAATCCGTGACACTTGAGTATAGAAGGTTGTTATGACAATCACTACACCTCAGATTACATCGATGTGGATAGTAGTTTAGCTCCTTTTGCTCATTCCCATTTCAGCCCTGAAGAAGTCAGCAGCGTGGCTGGCAAAAGGTTGGCGAAAAATTTATCAACACTGTCTAAACCAGAAGAAATCAACAAAGTCTTTTGTAATCTTATAATTATTTTTTTGATACTTTAAAAATTATATCAGGAACTGTTTACCAATTTTAACAAAAATCTAGTATAAAAGAATAGAATAGAAGAGAAAAAACCCATTGGAACTATGTCCCTTAAGAATAACAAAATTGTATTAAAAAATAACAAGTTCCTAGCAAGAAACATGCATATTGAAATAACCTTTATTCAGGAAATATTTCCTTAGTTATATGAAAAACTGAAAATTTTTATAATTACAATACTTCCTCAACTGCATGCAGAGAAGTGCAAACATTATAAGTATAATAAATAATTTAAATACATAATATGTACAAATACATAAAATTGAAATTTCTATTACATACCTTGTAATTTCTTTAATACAGCTACTTCCATTTTTAAAACTTGTTTCGGTTGCCTCGCCGATTCTACTTTCAACGCTACTTGTTCCTTAGATACTAAGTCTAGTCCTTCATAAATCTCTCCGAACCCACCTCCACCAATCTTCTTTATCTAAACAAACATATAAAATTCTATAAATATATAACATATAATAAATACATCTTGGACAGGTCAAATTACTCCTGATTGTTTTAAATATATAAGTGTGTGTGTATAAATATATAAATTTGGAGAAACTCATAAACTTCTAGAAACTTGCAAGAAAAAAATTCACGGCAATTGAAAAACAAAAATTTTCTAAATATAGTTACGTAAGAAAAAACCAATATCCAGTCATACTTCATTATTTATTATGTCTCAAACGTTTCGACATTTAGTCATTATCAATTGTTAAAATATAGGCTATCAACCTATAATGTACATAACTATATAAAGTTATAAGTCAATTTATCAGTAAATACAACAATAACAATTAAATTAATATGAATTTAAAAATTTATATCCCAATATTTACCGAAATAAAGCATAGACACCTCTAAAATGCATTGCTATATTATTAATTTAAAATTTTCATCCTACAGGGAATACTTATCCCCATGGTCAGCTACAAGTTTAAGGAATGATTTGAGACTTTGAGCTATGAGATAAGAAGAGAGTTAATATAATTTTTACTATTGTTTAAAACTCTTAAGTGATAAGTGAGTGATTTATCATTCAAATCATTCCTTAAACTTGAAATTTTAAATTAATAATACAGCAATGCATTATAGAGGTATCTATGCTTTATTTCGCTAACTGTTGGGACAACATTTTTTTAATTTATATTATTTTAATTAATTTTATAGTTATTTTTGTATTTACAGATAAATTGGCTTATAACTTTATATAGTTATATACATTATAGGTTGATGCATAAAGCCTATAATTTAACAATCGATAATGACTAAATGTCGAATCGTTGAAGAAATAATAAATAATGAAGTATGACTGGATATTGGTTTGTCTCACTTAATTATATTTAAAGGATAGAAGTCCAGTGAAATATATTGAATTGAAACAAATTTTCCTGAGAACACATTGCCATAGAAGGAACACAAATTTAGAATAAGGCATACACTCATATCAAAGTTTTCAATAAAAAAAAATTTCGGACTTTAGATTTGCTATAAAACTTTATTTTTTAATTAAGCTAATTAATTATTTTACTTTGAAATAAACCTATCTGTAACCGTGATGGTGTACAAAGTTACAACAAACCTAGAGTTACTTTTCTGCAGTTATGACTGTTATTTTATATTCTGCAGTTATAACTGTTATTTTTTATTCTACAGGTATAACTGTTATTTAAAATGTTCCTATCTTACCATTTCAACGAAGAAAGTTTTAGTAAATTAATCAACATCAGTTTAATAATTTATATGGATGAAATTAATTAATACACATAAGTAGCATATAAAAATGAAGTTTACATAACTCTTTTTATTTAATAGCCATGAATTGAGCTTTATATTCTTAAAAAAATTAGGCTTACCTAACCACAGAAAACGGCTATTTAAATTTATGTATGTAGTTCAGAGATTATATGGTAAAAGAAACAAAATTGAAATATATGGAGTTTTTATATAATTTTATTTGAGTGGTAACTCTGATAGATACATCTACTGAAACCTTGACATGAGATGTTTCAATACTTGATCTTCATTGATGATGTGAATTTTTTTGTTATATATCCCGTTAACTGGTGTTTCCAGTACTTCATATAATTAAGGCATTATATTTTGTAAAGATTCTTATGTTAATTTTGTTAATTGTAAATAAAACAACAAATACTTATGAAATGCAAATGACTATACGGTAATTTTTTTTTTATGATAAAATCTCTGGCTATGAAATATTTACATACATCTTTAGAAACAATTGTATCAAATTCAACAATCATCAAATTAAAAGTAAAAAATTAAAAAAATATATATTATCATTTGTGTGAAAAAGTAAAAATGTTTCAATGTATTTGTGGAGAATCCTTTGTCAGTTCTGACACCCTTCTTAACTAATATTAGATTCAAGCTAAAAATATATTTCATGTTTTAAAAGGGGGATTAAGATGTCTGATTTTCTGTGCGAGCAAAACTTTTCGAAAGTCCAATATGATGGATCCCTTATAAACCTCTAAGATAAGGAATACTCAAAATATTATTTAGCATGTTTGATGCTCTATTTAGAATTATGAGCTGCCCAGTAGAAGAGCTGTCATATCTTGCTAAATACACTGGCGCTATCTTTGGTAAGGTGGCGTAACTTTATTTCATTGTGTTTTTTTTTTTTTATGAAACCTTTACTTATGTTTTCAGTTGACTTAAATTATATCAATTCAAGTTAATCTTACATTTCGTTTATATTTCACTTGATTTTAAAATATCATAAAGCAATGATAATAAAATCAATGAGAATTCAAGATTATGTGAAAGTTTAGTGTATGAAGGATACTTGGAACTTATAAATAATGAAAAGACAAGAAACTGCTCGATGCTTTCGCCTACTTCAACATTTACTGGACAAACGTTCAAAGCTCCCAATTAATTACTAAAGACTCATTTACGAGACAGTTATCAGACCTATTTGGACATACGTAGTTGAGCTTTGGGGCTCTACTAAACCATCCAATTCATCTCGTATCCAATCCTTACAATCCAAAATCCTTCATAAAATCCTCAATGCTCCTTATTATGTCACAAACAAACTCATCCATCATGATCTTAATATGTTGCTGATTTGGCCCAAACTAGATACCTATCCTTCCATGAAAAGCTCCATATACACTTGAATCCGCAAGTATCTCAACTTGCTTCCCATAATATTCCTGATAACCCTCCGAGGCGTCTGAAAAGAAGATGGCCTCGAGACCTTCTACTATAGAACTTTATTGGAGTGCTATCAATGGGTAGTTTCTCTACAAGTTTTTTTTTTTTTTTTTCATGCCCTTTGTTCATACAGCAGATTTACTTGATGTAATATAATTACAGTTGTAAATATCAATAAATTATTCTTAAAAAAAAAAGGATGAGTTTACAGTACACAGTAATGAACACCTTTTATTACACTTAGTTCTTCTTCTACATTGTTTATCTTTACTGGAATAAGTAAAGAAATGCCTAACCTTCTTTGAAACCACTTGACAGCAAGATAATATGGAGAAAACTTAGGTGATTTACACTACCAATAACGTAGGATCAAGCCTGAATTTGGACTTGTTTTCTACTGCTTGCTATTTCTAAAACCCAAAGAATAGTACAATGGAACAAAATAGCATTCTCTATGAGGGGATTTGTGTGGGATCTATGAATTCACCTTGGGCTCACCCAGCCTCTATAAAGTTGGTACCATTAATAGGGGGGGGGGGAACGCTGAAGATTAAGCGTGATCTCGATCAAAATGTAATGTAAGGACTGTACAGATTGTTTTAATTTTCACACCCGCATTGTAAGGTACTTCTTCCCCTCAAAAGAACAAGGCGAAGTCGTATTTCAAAGAACTTTTTGTGATGATGGCAGCTTTATTGGAAAAGAAAAGAAGTACAATTCATCTACTTTCTGGATAGAGACAGGGGAAAACGATTGGTACTTTTGGCACAGCCATAATAAATCGCTCATAAGGTGCAATAAACAATAAAATAATACGCTAAATAATAATAAAATACATAGGGAACTCGAAGGTTCGAAGTTGATACCAACAATCGCTAATTCCAAACATCCATCCAGGCAAGATCGATTTTGTCACAATCCTCCCATCTACGACTCGATCTACCCTTAAGATGCTTAAAAGAGAGCTCAATGCTTATCAATATATCAGGAATTCGTTCCTTACTAAGCCCAGCAACTTTACAAAACCAATCTCAATTTCGTCGCGATACTACATCACGTCGATTATAGATTATATGGAGATGCGCAGATTTCACTTCCTCAAATTCTAGAGATTGAGCGTAATCTCGGACATATCACCTCCCTGCTTCCTGCAAACCGTTACCTTAGAAACAGTAGAATCCATGTGCTGAACTCAAGACCCTTCGTGTGTGTAGCATATATGCAGCATAATGTATGCTATGGAGTATAGTGTAACATCCTTTTGATAGAGTAACATGCTTTTCCCCACCATTTTTTTTACCCACATTATAGAGCCTGGCCGAGCCTCAAGAGGCTTCCTGATACTATAACATTCATCTCCGAACGCTAACAGATTAAATAACAGTCTGCCAATCAGAGGTATTTGAACCGAGAACTCTGCTCTCCGCCACTGAGCCACTCCGATCCCATTATACTATTTTAACATATAAACCGATATAAAAATAAATATAATCTCTTATTATGTATTTTAGTAACAGTCAAAAAGAAAATCCAAAAAGCTGTATGGTCTAATGAGCTCTCGATAGAACTCGTATCGATTCTCAATCCATTAGTCTCCTGGCGCCTTCCTTTACGAGCCATTCAACTAAGGCGACGACCTGGCAATCATTTCCAGTGTTAATGAGAAAAGTTTTATGTTAAGGAATTAAAAGGTAATATCTATATGTAAACAACTTAGAGAACATTTTAGTGCACAGGTTTTTAAAAATTAAACTTTTATTGGAGAATTAACAACTAACTAGTAAACAAAGGCATTGGTCGAAATAACGTAAAACAAAACAAAATAATAAAATTAAATCAATAAAATAGAGCCAAAAACTCAAAAAGAAACACTGTTATTTATTATAATGCAATTGGGAAAAACCACAATGCAAAGCCTTATGTTTCAAATCCAGTAATACACCCACTTACCAGTCGAGTTTTTGTGTCTTGATAATGCCTGAATAGGCGAAACGTCGACTTGTAAGTGGGTGTATTACTGGATTTGAAACATAAGGCTTTGCATTGTGGTTTTTCCCAATTGCATTATAATAATAAAATTAAATTTATGGGCGACCTGTGGTCTTATGGTTAGCATAACAACCTGATAAGCCTAAGATCGCGGGTTCGTGGCCCAGCAGGTGGCCCTAGGAATTTTTAAAAGGAATAAAAAATCCTTGGTTCGAAAGGGGCGTTAAATGGTCCCGAACCTTTACGATGTCAAGTGCTCGTTAAAATCCCTATCCTAATTAAACCTGGATAGGCATAATTTTGAGCTCCTAATGTAGCATCGTCCGATTAACCTTAGCAGCATAAGGTGACGTTAAATGAACAAACAAACAGAATTAAATTTTTAAACATTTTTATTTAAAAAAGAAAAGATTTGTCCAGGACCGGGATTCGAACCGGGGTAGCCCCGTGAACACGGGGATATGGGATCAGTGAAAAGAAGGGATGTGTCTGACCGAGAGGCGAGCCAGGTTAGCTCAGTTGGGAGAGCACTACGCTAGAGACGTGGGCGACCCGGGTACGAATCCCAGTCCTGGACATATATTTTCTTTTCAAATAAAAATGTTTACAAATTATAACAATTAATAAAAAATAAAAATTATAAATAATATATTGACGTAAGTCAACAAGATTCCAATTAAAGCAATGTTCAATGAACCTTCTTCCCCGTGTATACATCGCAGAAATTGCGAGAACACGATGATTTAGGATCGTTGAAGAGAATGGATTTGTCTGGCTTGGATACGGCCCCTGGTAGCTCAGTGGTTTAGAGCACTGCATCGGAGGAGAAGACGACCCGGGTTTGAATCCCCGGCCAGGGCTAATCTTTTCTCTTCAAAACAAAAACATTTAAAAATTATAATAATTAATAAAAAAAAAAAATTAAAGATGGAATACTTGACTATTCGAGATTATGTACACAAAGAAAGTTTTCACCTGAATTAGATGGTAGTCCTTTTAATTATTGATGAATAAATAAAATGGTAATACTCAGGTTGTAAAAAAAAAACTAGCAGAGACCGGGCTGTTTCTTGGACTCCGGTCGTGCAGCGGGATGAATATGTCCTAGATCACGCTCAACCCCAGATTTCCTCCCTATCTTGGGTACCCACTTAATAGAGTCTGGGTGAGGCCCAAAAGGGTTCTAGAAACTGTACCACCACAACCTTGTTCAGTGCATGTACTGTTTCTATGCCAGTGGTTGTGCAGAGAGACAATTTGCACAGATATCACTTTCAACCACCAAGCTTACCCCCAAAGATACCCATTTTTTGAGCCCTGGAAAATTTTGCAGATCTTATAAGGTCGACAAAGAAATAAATAATTTATCCTCTAGAGTAGATCTCGAAACTAAGAACTAAAAAAAACAGCCCGTGAAGGGTCAGAGATTCAGCACTTGGTAGAGACTGTAGTGTTTCTTGGACAACGGTTGTACAGAGAGGTGATTTTTTCCCCTGATTGGTTTTACCCCTTATTTTGGGGACGTACTTTATAAAGGCTGGGTAAGTTCCGGGGGGGTGGGGTTTCTAGATCCCATGGGAGATGCCAGTGATTGGGATTTGAAGCAAGGACTTTGGACACGGCAACTTAGCGCCCTACCACTGAACCATTCTGCTCCCTCCGTTATATAACTGCAGATTTTTACTGTTCTAATTTCATTTGATTTTGAAGTATTATCGAAAAGGTGACTGAGATGAGAGAGTTAGTCGACGTCTAAGGAATCCGAGATCGATTATTCGAGAATATTTAAATCGATAAGTTCCAAGAAGCTTTTTAATTATTTTAATAAGATTTTCTATTAAAAATGGCGAAACGGAACATTAGTGGCAGAAATACAACGTATTAAATTATTCAGCCACGTTATTTATTTTTCAATGATCTTAAAAACAAAAAAGAGATAAGAGTTTACTTTTTTTTTTATAGTTTTTTGTATTTAAGAGAACAGGATTTCTATTTTTACCAAGGTCAATTCAAGCAGAGTATAGCTGTACACATTAGCCGATAAACCGCAACATGGAAATTGTATTTTATTTCATCATAATTATTACAGTATATTATATAATATGCATTATATTATATTTTTGTATGGATAAGAAAAGAAAAAAAATCTTTACCAGCAATGATATGGCACATTAAACTCTATGAAACTTCTAAGTAATTTAGACTATTTTTTAATGATAATTTTTCAATCTACGCGTTCTAGGCGTCTTAAAGCTCTGAGAGAGCAATTACAACAAATTTTCGGAATTTCTTGGGTGCTTAAACGGCTAAATTAATTTTATGTTAAATTTGAAAAAAATCATTCTTTTCTTTATCTAGAGAGCGGAGTGGCTCAGTGGTAGAGCACTGAGTTATCATGCCGGAAATCCTGGTTCAAATCTCGCTGCAGCAAGACTTTAATTTTATGTTAGCAGCCGGAGATGGATCATATGGGATCTAGGACGCTCCTGGGGCTCATCCAGCCTCTATAAAATGTTATAAAAATAGGGTACCCAAAAAAGGGGGAAAAGTCTTGCGGTTAAGCGAGATCTAGGACAAATCACCTCCTTGCAGAACCGTTGTTTATGAAACAGTACAGTCTCTACCATGTACTGAACCCCAGGCCCGTTCACGGGTTGTAGTGGTACAGGTTTTTTTTTTTGGTTTTTTAATATATTTTTACTGACATCAATACAAGAAATCGGTTCACAGTATGTAGTTCACTGCACTACTGATCTCTAGGACCCGAGTTAGACACCAACTGTGGGAGGCAGGTTATTTATTCAGTTAGCAGCCGAGAATCGACTCTGTGTGGTTTGCAGACCATCCTCACGTTTATCCAACCTCTATAAATTACATATCCTTAATTAAGGAAAAACCTGGCGATTAAGCGTAAATTAGACTAAATTATCTCTCTACAGAACTGTTGGTTTAGAATTTATTAAAAATTACCATGTACCAATTGATTACATGTTTTAAAAAAATACCTTTTTTTATTATTTAATTCCTACAATATCAGAAAAAATTATAAATATTTCACTCATTTTATTTTAATTTTTTAAATAAACTATAAAAATACTACTATTTAATATAATAATAAAATATAAGATGGTGATAAACTATATAATCGCGAATTTTGATCATTATATTAATTGATATAATTATTAAAATTAATGGTATTAATATATTTAATATATTAATTTATTTAACATCTCTTAATGCTGCTATGGCTAATCAGACGAAACTACAGTGGGAGCTCTAAATTTTGCCAATCCAGATTTAATTAGGATAGGGTTTTTAACGAGTACCTGACATTGTACAGACTCGGGATCCCCTTTTAACGTTCCTTCCGAAGGACGACATTACCAAATATTTTTTACTCCCTTTAAAACATCATATGGCTACCTGCCGGGCTAAGATAGTGATAAATAGACAGAAATTATAAGAACTCTGTTTATATGATATGATTATATTTTTTTGTGATATTCCAGTCACACCAGAATGATTTAATATAGATTAAAATTATAATTTAACTAAAAAAAGATACTGAATTAAAAATACCAACGGTTGACAAACACATACGAACGTACTACAAACGCTTTCAAGAAAAAACTACACGGACACCCAAACCCATTGATACAACAAATGTCTACTACTCTTATGCCTGAGAACACTAGGAGGAGACTAAAAAGGACGTGGATGAGGGATCTATTACAGTAGGAAATTTAATCAAGCCAAAGGAGAGGTAGCTGTTGGCTACTGTTCTTCTTAATGCCTCTCATGTCATTTTGTTGTAATTTTTCTAGCAGCCTATCTGCTGATTGCTAATTGTTAAAGAGAAGTATATTAGTAAAAGAAATTAGAAGATAAATGGTTATGATAAGTAACTCAAAGAATAAATTACATTAAAATAAAATGCTGCGATTACCGCTGTGATCTTCGATACCCTTTTGTAATGTAAGAGGTGAGACCAGATTGTCCCATTATCCACGCCCTCTTCAGAAGGTACTTCTCCCCCTTTAAGGGAACAGGGGAAGTCGTATTTCAAAGAACTTTTTCTGGAAATGGCAGGTTTATTGGAAAAGAAAAGAAGTGCAATACATCTACTTCCTGGACAGGAGGAGTGGATGGTACTTATGGTAGTTATGGTACATAGTAATGCATAATGCATCGTATTAAAGGTGCAATAATAAATACAATAATTTTACAAGTCATTAATTTTCAATAATAAACGTGCTTGTTAGCATAACTATATATTGGGTCGTTTCATTTGTAATGTCCATTTTTATTATTTCTAAAAATCAAATTGGAATCAGGGGAAAATAGTTGTTCATTATGTTTACAGATTGTAATCAGCTGTTAATAAACCTATTTTAAACAAAATTTTTTTTGTATTATTTACTATCACTAAAATTAAAAAAAAAACATCGTTCACTATCGTAATTTTTTTCATGAGTTTAAACTTGGATAATGCAAGAAATATTATTGAAGGGTGTTGTAAGGTACGGACCATTCACCCACGGTTTGAGTAATTCTCATCTGGTGACAAATTAACTCGTAAATAATTCTGTATGGTGAAACCATCACGCCCACATCGTGCTGCAGGGATATTGACATATAGGAACAAAGACTTATAAAAAAAACTACCCACAATGCTTAATCGGAAAGGACCTATACTCCTATACGATAACAAACAGCGAAAAAGCTTAAGGAGCTGGATTACAAAGTCCTCCCACAAACTCACCTTATTCGTCAAACATACTATATCTCCAACAAATTTAGATAAATTCCTTAAGGGTAATATTTTTAATAATTATTCTCAAGACAAATACGCATTTTCAAACTATAGTTTGTTTTAAAACAGTGAATTTTTCAGTGCTGGGTTTGAAAATTTGACAGAATGTAGGGAAAAATTTATAGAAATTGAGGGTAAATAGTCACGAGGATTGCCAATAGAAGTGAAAACACAAAACCGAGGAATAACTGTGTTTTTTTTTTTAAATTTCTGAATTACTTATAGGCTGTATTATTTAAATCTCATATTTTGTAAATTAAAATTATCAAAAGGTCACCTGTGGTCTAGTGGTTAGCGTAACAAACTACTAAACCCAAGATCGCGGGTTCGTAGCCCGGCAGGTGACCCTAGGATTTTTTTAAGGGAGTAAAAAATCCTTAGTTACGCCGTCCTTCGGAAGGGACGTTAAACGGGGGTCCCGAGCCTGTACGATGTCAGGTACTCGTTAAAAATCCCTATCCTAATTAAACCTGGATAGGCAAAATTTAGAGCTCCCACTGTAGCATCGTCCGATTAGCCATAGCAGCATAAAGTGACGTTAAATGAACAAACAAACAAATTATTAACAATAAATATTATTTTCGCATCTATTCGCAATAATTATATACATTTCCAAGTAGTTTATTTATTAATCAAAACGTATGATGGAGTGCTTATTATTATAAAGCTTATTATTGATGTTTTAAATTATTATTAATAAGAATTTCACTAATATTAATATTATTTATTAATTGTTAATATATTATTAATATTAAACTAACTTTTATTCAAATGTTGATATTATTCTTATATCAATCGAAATCTAACCTTTAAACTACAGTTGATTAAAACAAATTGTATAATTTATGCCTAGGTCCCTACGCGTCGCTAGTCTCACCACGCAACACGTCACGAGCATGTTGAGCATGTCGGTGGCGCGAACCCACAAGTATTTCCCACTAACAAAAGTAAGGGAAACTTCATAAATTTGTTTCACTAAATACCTTTCCTTCGAAGAAGGGCATTTCATATGAAACCTATTAGTATGTTAACTATCAAATATATTTTCAAATTAATACCTCGAAGGATCGATTTATAATTTTAAGAAATGATATCCTTCCATGGAGATTTGGTCCTTTAAAGGAGCTTTGAGGTTATTTAAGGGAGGAAGAGAGGGATGAAGGGAAGCCGGGCAACATAATACAGCCCTTTCGGGTCAAAGAGGTCCTATTCAGGGCGAGCAGCTTCGGGGTCAATTTCCTCCTATACAATTTTTATCTTTTTTTTTTTTTTTAAATACAATTACATTTCCATTGAAATTTTATCCTCGCTTACTTTTATACTAAATGTATTATAATAAGGGAAATTATTGAGATCTAGAAAAAAATCGAATCGAATATTTTTTTGTTGATGTGGAAAAGATTAACTGGGTATATCTTAAAAAACTTTAAAATGGTCGGGAGTAGCAGCCAATAAATTTTATACAAAATAAGTTTAAATCATTTTATTTGTGCCAAAGTTACGTCCTAATTTTTATGCCATCACGAGGGCTGAAATAAAAAAAAAATAATAATATGTATATAAACGGAGCAGTAGTAATGGAAAGCTTGTACAAACAGAAATTATAGCAAAAAGAAAATTTTATTTACTTTTACCTACACATACCCTTTAATTTATAGACAAACCCAAGACGGTTTTAGACTACAAACAATTAAAACAACAGAAAAGTTTGCTAACATCAAAATTGATATCAGGAAAAGGCGAATGAAATTCTTTGGTCATCTCAGCCGACTACCAGAAAATCGATATATGAAAAGAATAATAGATTATATAACTTCACTTAAGAATTCCACACCCTGGTTGGATGAAATTCGAAAGGATCTCAAAAACGCAAACTTGAGATCAGCCGACATTTTGGAAAGAGGCACCTTCAGACACAAAGTAGACAAATGGGAAGTTCTATCAGAGCAACCAAAACAAAAACAGAACAGACCAAAGTGGTCGGAAGAGCGTGAACAAACCTTTTCGGAAAGAATGAAAGACTGTTGGAAGAACAAGAAGAACCCAAACGTCTTCCATTTCTGGGGAGAATTCGCCAATAATAATAATTATAATAATACATGTACATATACATATATAGATACACACATGTAGGTGACACTGGGAACAGGTGGACTGGTGGCATTATATTGGCCAACTGCCAAAGGATTCCGCCGCTCCAGTGGCCACAGCCTGGCACTATTGGACGCTTCTAATGTTTCTATTTTCTTTTATTCTTTTTTCTGGAGGAGGAGTCGTCCATTGTTATTCCTTCTACTAGAGTAGCAATAAGTAATTAAGTGGTCATATATATATATATATATATATATATATATATATATATATATATATATATTGTGGACCTATATACGATAGTATTTAAATTAATGACACAAGACCAATAATAATAATAATAATAATAATAATAAAACGAAATTGGTCTCAAGAAGGTAGGCGGAATATATTGAAGAAGCTAGCTCAAATATTACCGACAGCCCTCAGAAGAAAAGTTGTTTTTGGCTTATGCAAATCCCGAGGTGCCTCCGCAGTCAATAACAAATAACTTTTCTTATTCCAACGTGGAATATAACCAATGCAACCTACAGTAAACGGAACCGATCCAATTCCGATGTATAAGAATATTTTTTATATTTATAAATTAAAAAAGTTTAATAAATGTATATTAAGAACATAGGGAGCGGAGTGGCTCAGTGCTAGAGTATTGAGCTGCCATACCGGAAATCCTTATATACTTATATAGACTTTTATTTATTCTGTTTGCAGCGGGAGATGGATCATATAGGATCTAGGACCATCCTGGGGCCCACCCAGCCTCTATAAAATATTATAAAAATGGGGTACCCAAAATAAGGGAGAAAAATCTGGCGGTTGAGCGTGACCTAGTCACCTCCTTGCAGAACCGTTGTCCATGAAACAGTACAGTCTCTACTATGTACTGAACCCCAGACCCGTTAACGGGTTGTAGTGGTACAGGTTTTTTTATTAAGAACATAGCTAGTTCAAACCAAGGGGTAGCTCATATTCTAGAGTGCTGAGTTTCTGTTGAGATGATCCTAGGTTTAAATCTATGCCCAATCACCTACCTGAACAACAGTTGACTTGGAAACAGAACAACTCTACCATATACTGAATCCTAAACCGTTCATGGGTTGTAGTGTTACAGCGTTTTTAATGATGCTATTCAGAAATTCTTAAATTTGTAAAAAAAAAAAAATATAGAGTAAAAATATGGAAGTCGATAACTTCGATAGATAACTTATATAAGCAATGGTACCAACAATAAAACACAGTTAATTAAAAATATGTACATCCAAATAGGTATTTCATTTAAATTATTTTTTTTTTTAAATTTAATTTATTGATATTTACAACTGTAACAATATTACAATAAGTAAATCTGCTATATGTACAATACGACTTGAAAAGCACTTGTGGAGAAACTACCCATCGGTAGCACTCCAAAAAGTTCTATAGTAGATGGTCTCGAGGCCATCTTCTTTTCAGACGCCTCGGAGGGTTATCAGGAATAGTATGGGAAGCAAGTTGAGAGACTAGCGGATTCAAGTGTGTATGGAGCTTGTCATGGAAGGATAGGTATCTAGTTTGGGCCAAATCAGTAACATATGGGATATTAAGATCATGATGGATGAGTTTGTTTGTGACATAATAAGGAGCATTGAGGATTTTACGAGGGATTTTGGATTGTAAGGATTGGATACGAGATGAATTGGATGGTTTAGTAGAGCCCCAAAGCTCAACTCCGTATGTCCAAATAGGCCTGATAACTGTCATGTAAATGAGTCTTTTGTAATTTATTGGGAGCTTAGAGCGTTTGTCCAGTAAATGATGAAGTAGGTGAAAACGACGAGCAGTTTCTTGTCTTTTCAGTCTTGTATGAGGATTCCAAGTGAGACGTTTGTCCAGATGGAGTCCTAGGTAACGTACCTGTTCGACAGGGTTCAGAGGAATATTATTAAAGGATACAGTAGGGCAGGAATTTGTAGGTTTACGACGAAGGGTGAAGGTAATTTGATGGGATTTGTTAGGATTAATTTTAATTCTCCAATTTTGACACCATTCTTGAAGGTTTGAGATATGGGATTGAAGAGTTTGGGGTGCAACAAATGGATCATTATTTACTGATAACACACATGTGTCATCAGCGTACGTAGTGAGGACAGTGCTTGGATGGGTTGGGATGTCAGCTGTATATATCGTGTATAGGATGGGACCCATGATACTATCTTGAGGAACTCCGGCAGACTGGGTAATTCCCTCTTTACCCAGAGTAGTTAAATTATCATTTAAATTAAAAAAGATAATTCAAACAAACAGATGTTTGCTCTAATGAGCTCTCGATAGTACTTGAATCGGTTTGCAATCCATTAGTCTACTGGCGCCTTTCTTTTGAAGACATTCGCTATAGTGATAACCTTATCACCTCCCTGCACAACCGTTGACTTAGAAACAGTACAGTCATTGGGTGCAATGACATATTTTTTCAAACCAAGCAGTAATCAGTTAGCTAAAATAAAAAAAAGTGGACCATACAGCCATACTGTAACACTAATTTTGTATATTCATTCAAATATTTCATTAAAAAAAAAAAATTTTCTTTTGTAGGTATAGAAATTATTACTGTGTTTTTTCATTTGTATCCAAAATAAACTTCCCGCACTATTTGCAGACACTAAAATCCATTTCCAATGACCGTGATTCTTGAATATGAATAAAAACAGCAATATTTAAAATAACTGCATTGCAGCTCATAAATAAGGTTGGCAAGAAAGTGATTTCTGCACCAGCTGATAGTGTTATGTTTGCTTCGATACTCTTTTGTCAAGGTTACATTTTTTTGTTTTGTTTTTTTGAGATTTGTTAATCGATATTTCAAGGTTACTATGGAATCTAATTCCGCGTTATTTTGTTTACAACTATGAGTTAAAGATTAGTAGATTCTAATATGAAGTGCAAAATAAGCATTCTCGACACATTTTACTATTTAAGTTTTCCACATTTTGGAACTATCTCCCACGTAATTTCCGCGATGGTTCTTCCTCAACCAATTTTCAATGTCAATTTTATAATTAGACTAGTGTGTTATTTTATATTATATTAGAATATTTTTTTTTATAAATTAAAAAAGTTTAATAAATGTATATTAAGAACATAGCTAGTTCATACCCAGGGGCAGGTCATATTCTGCTTCAAGAGTGCTGGTCCTGTTGAGATGATCCTAGGTTTTTTTTTTTTTAATTTATTTATTGATATTTACAACTGTATTACAATAATACAACAAGTAAATAGGCTAAGTGATACATAGTGACATGATAATGACAAGTAGAGAAACTACCCACAGGTAGTGCTGAAATCAAAGTTCAAATAAGAAGGTCACGTGGCCATCTTCTTTTCAGACGCCTCTGAGGATTATCGGGAATTGAAGAGGAAGGTTCTATTCACTAAAAAAAAAAAAAAACCTGTACCACTACAACCCATGAAGGGTCTGGGGTTTAGTACATGGTAGAGACTGTACTGTTTCATGGACAACGGTTCTGCAAGGAGGTGACTTGTCCAAGGCCACGCTCAACCGCCAGATTTCCCCCCTTATTTTGGGTACCCTATTTTTATAATGTTTTATAGAGGCTGGATGAGCCCCAGGAAGGTCCTAGATCCTATATGATCCACCTCCCGCTGCAAACAGACTAAATAAAAGTCATGGCCTGCAGCGGGATTTGAACCAAGATTTCTGGCATGGCAGCTCAGTGCTCTACCACTGAGTCACTTCTTTCCGTTATATTATTCACTAAGATTCTATTATTTCACTGTTAGGGCATGATTACGAGAATAATATAGTTTCGAAACGTCAGTAAAATAATGTGACTATTCTTAAAAAATGAGAGAGAAAACACTGATTTTTTAAATTAGATATTTATTGAATATTTTATAGGATTAATAGACGGATATTAGCATTTGATATCAGAAAGTGGTACATGAGTGTATTACTAGAAGAGATATAATACCATTTCACTACAATATTACTAATTTTGGAAGAACTTCCACCTGTTCTATAAAGCACTATCCTATTAGCTTTGAGAAAGGTAAACAAGGATTACACATGAGTTGTATCTCAGGATCTACTTCACTCCTTAAGCTAAAGTAAATTTCAGTTAAGTGGGATTTAGTGAGCTAATACTTCGCCCAGAACTAGGCGAGAGGGAAATAACCGAGGTCTACCTAACACGCATCAAAATCCTTACTAACTTTTCCAACGAAGGTATATTGATTAATTTATATATAAACTAGAATATAACCACTTTAATATCGCAATTAATAATAAATAATTTTTTTAAAGTAAAACATAATAGATAGTAAAAAATAGACACGTGCAGTATGTACTCAATGAATATCTAGTGTGTAAGTGTGAGATGTGCTACCTCTGGTATGAATTTATAAGTACTTTTAACTTTTACTGTCCTGACAATAATTCAACCGGTGCCATGTTGACTTAGTAATGAAATAAAAACATAAATAATTAAAAATAAACTGTACCATCACAACCTTACATGTGCTGTTTCTATGGCAGTGGTTGTACAGGGAGGCAATTTGCTTACCCCCAAAGGTACCCATTTTTGAGCCCTGGAAAGTTCTGCAGATCGTATAAGGTCGACAACGAAATAAAAAATTTATCCTCTAAAGTAGATCTCGAAACTAAGAACTAAAAAAAAACAGTACCAATTCAACCCGTGAAGGGTCAGGGGTTCAACACTTTGTAGAGACTGTAGTGTTTCTTGGACAACGGTTGTGCAGGGAGGAGATTTGTCCCCTGATTGATTTTTCCCCTCATTTTGGGGACATACTTTATAGAGGCTGGCTAAGCCCCAGGAGGGTTCTAGATCCCATGGGAGATGCCAGCGAGCTGGATTTGAACCCAGGACATGGCAACTCTACCACTGAGCCACTCCGCTCCCTACCTAGGAACTACACATGCAGAATACCCCATAAACATGAATAAAAAGTTAAACAATATCATAAAAAAAAAAAAAAATCTAAAACCATAATACAGATAAACAGACTTAAGTTACGCCAGTAGCAGTGAACATAAAGCGTATTGTTAAGAACAATCTTATCAAATAGAGCGTGTTAAATGTTGCCTAGGAAGCTAGGACATGTCGTATCTTATCTTATCACTACTAGTCTCGTCTAATGCTCAACAAATATTTAATTGTTTCTCAGATTGTTTAAATATTTTGCACAGGAGAAATAAATCATTGTTGGTTATTTTCGGTCTCCCCTTTTTTTTTTCTTTTTTCTTTTCTCCTTTCGATGGAATTGGACACTTCCATGCAGCCAGATTAATAAGTAAGAATGAAGAAAATATTTACATATTTATGTTTTAAATAAAGTTTTTTATTGATTTAAAATAATTCAATATAGAGCTTATCTAATCTCTTTCGCTTAGTGATATTATTTCTTTGTATGAAATGTTATTTTTCTTAAGATCTTGTAGAAGTTTTTTTCTATGAGGTGTACATGACTTACATTCCATAACGATATGGTGCAGAGTTTCTCGATTATTGCATTTTTGGCATGCGGCCGATTCCGAAATTCTGATACGGCGCAAATAGCTGTTACATAAACCGTGATTCGACCGTAATCTACTATATATTTTTTTATTTCCTGTTTATTTAAATTGATATTTGAAAACCATGTCCTGCGTGAGATACTAGGAAATATGGATCTATAATACTGCCCTGTAGTAGAAAGTGAATATTGATGCTGCCATGTGTTATGACAATCTTCTTTTATTGTTAAATAAAAATCTGTAAATGGGACCGAAATTTTAACCTGTTCGGCGGTGATCGTAGCGTCTTTGGCTAATTTATCAACCTCTTCATTCCCCTTTAAAGATCGCAAAAACGATAACATTCCTCTATGAAAAAATACACTAAGGCACATTGTCTTTAAAGCAAATTGCGTCTACTAGAGTGCAACTACTTATTATTATTTTATTTTAATAAATTGATACATAAACCAAATTATAGAAAAAGAAACACATGGATGGAGGATGTAAGAGAAGGAATGGCAGCTGAAGGCTGCGAGAGGAAGAAAAAGAATGGGCCAGGAAGGATTGGCGGAAAAGATTTTGGGTATAGTGATAAATTAATTGTAAAAAACCCGAATAAATAAATATAAATTGACACACTATAAATGAGCACAAAGCCTCGTGTACACGTTTTCAATATTCTAAAGTGTTATTATTCTCACGATAGTAAGATGTTGATCTTCTTAGGAGCTTAGGAAGTGATATGGTGTTGAGATACATGCGGTGTCATAAGTTCGGAGAGTTTTTTAAATTTAAAAAAATTATAATACCTTTTACCGACACAAACAATGATATAGTAGATGCATTCAATGGGTGAATATATTGCTTTGAACTGTCCGGACGTTACGAACTCTACGACAGAAGACAGAAAGATTATTGTCGAAAAATTCATCAAATCACACAGGCTACATTATGACTAATCTACAAAAATCCGGTCAAAATTTCGATACGAATTTCCAAGCCTACGATCGTTCGCTTTCTGTCGTAGATCAAACTTTAAGAAGGTCAACAACTTGCTTGGAAAGTTTGGCATAAATTAAGGCAGTATTTTAGGCCATTGTGTTGTATTTTATTAAGATCGCGCAATCAAGATCAAAGAACAACCAAAAACAATTAAAAAAATAAATAAATTGTGAAATAATTTTACTCAGAGTTTCAAAATGAATAACCGCTTTGCTTTAAGTTTGTATTTGATTTACTTTAATAATAATAATATCTTTATTTATTCTGGGACAAGTCGCTATAGAATAACAATACACCGTAGTGAAGCCTCAACCATCTCGGTCATCCTGGCAGGTTTATCGGCCAACCTTTATCGTTTCTTTTCTGATCAAATAAAATATTTAAAAAAATTAATATAGCAATTAAATAAATTATAATAATATTAATGACTTAAAGTCAACAAGATCCAAAAATAAAGTAATGTTCAATTAACATTCTCCCCGTGTATACATCGCAAATTGCGAGAACACGGAAATATAGGATCAGTGAAAAGAATTGATAAGGCTGGCCGATAAACGTGCCAAGGTGGCCGAAATGGTTGAGGCGTCACCACGGGGAGGTGAAATACCCGGGTTCGAGTCCCGGTCCTGGCCATATCTTTTCTTTTCAAATAAAATATTTGAAAAAAATTATATCATATAACAATTAAATATTTTTTTTTTATGCGTTCACACTATAATAATTATCAATCTAATTAATGGAAGGGATAAATTAATTCCGCTGGTTTGAACAATAAATCGCAATATACGTGACAAATAGACATATAATTCGTGATGGTATTTCATTAAGTGAGTCTGTATCACGACACCCATGGAATGCTGCAGCGTGTTGAAACTATCGAACCACAAAACTTAGTCCATTTAAAAAAAGCAGAATATTTCTCTCAATTTTATTTAAATATTGTATATATTAAATTTATTTCAGATTACACAATTCAATATCCATGTATCTCATGTATCTCAAAATTCATTAAAATGTATCTTTTGAATACCATTTGATAATTAAAAGTCTGTAATGTTTAGGTTTTTAAGACCTGTTTAAGGTAATATTTTCTCACTAAGCCTCTATGATATACAAGGTTTTTAGTGATGCAATATTTATCGGGGTTGCCCAGCTTTTTTTTTTTTTTTTTTTGGCAAACAAAGTCACTTATCCTGACTTCTTTACACCGTAACCCGAATCATTTTTAATTTAATTATGGATTGAATTGGTCAGGGGGTGCAGTCAATGATAACTCAAAATAGCATAATAATATTTTTAATGCAAATAAGCAGAACTTATTTTTTACGTTACCTAGGACTCCATCTGGACAAACGTCTCACTTGGAACCCTCATGCAAGACTGAAAAGACAAGAAACTGCTCAACGTTTTCGCCTACTTCATCATTTACTGGACAAACGCTCTAAGCTCCCAATTAATTACAAGACTCATTTACATGACAGTTATCAGACCTATCTAGACATGCGGAGTTGAGCTTTGGGGCTCTACTAAACCATCCAATTCATCTCGTATCCAATCCTTACAATCCAAAATCCTTCGTAAAATCCTCAATGCTCCTTATTATGTCACAAACAAACTCATCCATCATGATCTTAATATGTTGCTGATTTTGCCCAAACTAGATACCTACCCTTCCATGACAAGCTCCATACACACTTGAATCCGCTAGTCTCTCAACTTGCTTCCCATACTATTCCTGATAACCCTAAGAGGCGTCTGAAAAGAAGATGGCCTCGAGACCTTCTATTATATAACTTTATTGGAGTGATACCGATGGTGTTTTTTTTTTCAAGTCATTTGTTCATATCATCAAATTTACTTGATGCAATATTATTACAGTTGTAAGTATCAATAAATTAAATTTAAAAAAGAAATAAATAATTTGAGTGGAAAAATAAAACAAGTTTATTTCAAAATGTCGATTTTAGGACCATCAATTCAATACATCGATCGCAGTGATATAAGTTACATACTTTTTTCTCATTAACTGTAATCAATTTTGTTATCTATAAAAAAAAACAAAAAAAGTTTCATTATTTTTATTTAACCAACATCTCGAAGCATAACGAAGTGGGTAGTTATATTCGAATAACAAGATAAGGAATAAACTGAACTTCAATGTCAAGAATAAAATGGGGTACCTCCTCTAAAAGGTCAAACACGTGAGGTAGTATGTACAATTGAATGAACAGCTGTATAACTTGTAAAATGGGGTAGGCAGGCTAGGGTATCCCAACAGTACTTATACAAATTTATTTAAATTATATTAAATGTTACGAATAATTTATTCAGAATAATAAATAAAACACATTTGACTGTACATCTGCGAAACCTCATAAGTAGCTGTGTATTTCTGCATCACTTACAAGGTTTAGAAGATACACAGCTGACATAAAGACCTAACAATTAAGGGTGAAGATCATGAGTTTTCGCTAAAATAAATTGCAATATTAATTCATTTTCTAAAATAATTATCTAGTTTTATATTATTTTTTCTATTTAATGCATTGATATTTAATAGAAAATAAACGATAATGCCAATAATATTTTCTCTCTTCCAAAATAATGGTTTCCCAAATCCCTCAATCAATGTTGCTATTAATCATGTTTAAACGGGAATGGCTGCCTGGATAATTCTAATAATGGTATGAAATGGTCATGGGGTGCAGTCAATGAACTACACAAAATAAGAATGACTTATTTTAATGTGCCTACGTTTCGACCTAAGGGGCCATCTTCAGGGCAGAGAGGTGAAGAGTCCCACTCAAGGGCGGATCCAGGATTTTTTTCTGGGGGGGGGGCACAATTGGCAGATGGGTAAAAAATCAACAATAACTTAGAAATAAACTTGTAGTATTTATAGAAAGGTTTGAAGGGTTTACTAAAATATCTAAACAATAGTTTCACTCATGTTCTTTCTGTTATTTTATTCATATATTTTAGTAACAACAATTATCATGTGATTTGGCTATAATTAAATACTCTAATGGATTCTCCACAGTACACAAAAACCGGTTTGGGGGGGCACATGCCCCCGTGCCCCCCTAAATCCGCCCTTGGCCCCACTGCAACACATTTAGTTAGTTACTACTATTCTAGTTCTGTTGTAGACAGAAATCAGGAAATAATGGAGTGTTTTGCAATAGTCGTAAATTATAATGTGACCAGGTTTTCTGAAAAATATTTTGGCCAAAAATATTTAAGCATTTAATTTTTTTCCCAATCATGATTATTGTTGAGAAGACTATTCCAACAATGAAGTTACATACAAAAACATGAAACATATTTAAGATGTAATCAACATTAAAATAAATTAAATTATGCCTTCCCATTGAAACTAATAATGGGCTAATGAGAAAATTTAAAAAAAGAGAAAAATAATTTAAAAAAAAAACTGTTAAGATAGAGAAACTTTTTAACTGAATTAAAAATCGTCGATAACCTACGAGAAAGGAAAAAAACAAAAAGAGGGGTTGGTTAATTGACACAACAATGCGAAACCCGGGTATCTAGAGTATGCTAGGGTACCTAAGGTATCTAGGGTATGCACACCAGTCCGTGAACAACATGAGTAAGCTTAGGGACAATCTGCGCATGCAGTCCCCAACATATGTTCACCAAATGTTTAAATATATAATAAATTAAAATATATAGCAAAGTAGAATCTTTCAATATTGAATCAATATCAAATTTTATAAGAAAAGATGGTATGACAAAAAATAAAATAGAAAATGAAAATAACGCCGGTTTTCGTGAAAATGAAAAACGCCCTAAAAAGAAGGTGGAATTTATTTTTATTCTGAAAGAAATTCCAAACTTTTAATTAAATAACTTTTAAAATTTAATTTTAAAAAAGTAAAAGAAAAGAAATATTTTCTTTTCCTTTTTCATTAACTCTCGAAGCCTTATTTGGGCATTTACCAGAATTAAATTAAGTCACTAACTTCAAATTGTTTTTTGTTTTGTTTTTTTCAGTGTACTCAGTATAAATAAGTATTCAGAATAAATTTAGAAACAACTAACTAGAGATTTGTGTCGTATAATCAAAATTTTATAACTTTATAAATATTCTAGAAAAGATAAAAATTCAAGTAAAATTATCTTTTTAGGGATAGATCCTTATATATGGGCAGATTATTGATTAAATAAGGGAAATTATTGAGTCCTGTAGAAAAAAAAAATTCTGAGTGCTTGGATGTGTACATGGGATGTTCATAAACCTCTATTATTTTATAATGACTTTTCGTAATTTGTTTAAAAAAAAATCATTGGCTACATTGCTAAAAATACATAATTTTGATTTAAATTGATGAGTTAAGATCCAATTTTTAATATCAATCTGTTCCTATTGACTATCTTTTTTGTGTTATGCATTTATATATTTTTACTGTTTTGTCCTGATTAGTTTTACTTATGCTAATAATACATTATATGCATACATAAATACATAAGTATATGTATATATATGGTGAAAGTAATGATAAGATTGATAAGCCACTCACCACTTTCCATCTCTCCTTGACTATGTGGCCGGGCTGGAGGAGGTCTGCACTTGTCATTGTGATGTTGTTGTTCTGGTCCGTTGACTCATCTACCAATAATCCGTACTCCTCCGAAATATCATTGTAATTCCTGGAGAGAACAATATAATATTAGAACACAACACTAAAGTCCAAAACTGACACTTCGTTATATTGTTTATACAAATATATACTATTACTTCTCATTTCTATTACAGATATATGCTTATAATACGATAGGAACTATGTCTGGCTAGACGAGGGGGACGTTCACACTAGTTCTATATTCCCGCAGCCGGTTGAAATGAGTCACTCCCGGACTGGCAAGGCCGATCACCACACCCTGACTCCGCGTTCGATAGAGCCGATGTCGTGGGTACCCGCGGAGTACCTGAGGAGCCGAGGAGACATCCTCGCCGAAGACAGAGGATACCCGGAGGACGCAGTTAGAACTAGGAAGGACACGAAAGAGGCGACATCCTGGACAGAGCAGATGGGCCTGATCCTAGGGGTCAATACTGGTCGCCGCCATGGCAGCGTCAGAGCGCTCTGGTGGCAGCTCTCTCAACCAGTCGTCGCTGTCAGCTGTGTTTACTTCCGTCGGCTTTAGGGTCTACAATGTTGGAACGGGTCTTTTGTAATGCTGCGATATGTGCTGACTTCATCCTAATGTAAAATAAATATTTTATTATTATTATTTTTTATTAGACAATATGAAGTTTCCATCTTAGAGATAGAAAAAGAGAGATCAGCATTCAAGTATGTATCTAACTCCATATAAGTATATCTAGGACCCCAGTGATTAAGAGGTTAAGCCAAATTTTCTCCGAAATTAGTTTCTTGTACTTAAGTAAGCGGGATCGAATTATTTTCGTAGTGAATAAGGCGCTAAGTAAGGCATTGGCTTGAAATGGATTTATTGCTTATATTACAACTCCACGTCAAGCCCAAAACGATGAGAATGAAACGATATTGCTTCCCTCAAAATAGCTTACTCTTACTAGACAAAATTCTATTCAAACAAAATTCAAAAACCACTAATTCACCGGGAATGTAGATATCAGCGGCAGTAGCTTACACTAAATAGTAATTGTTTAAAAAAATTAGAGAGAACTCTTTATTTTTTAAATTAGATATTTAATGAATATTTGATGTACAATACTTATGAGGGGCTTATTACTGTATCGGTGGAAGAAGGAATACATATGGGTATATCATATTCTATAATCGATTCAATGTTATATTTATATCACTTATGCCTCGTGCATATAATAAAAAAAAAATTGAACCACTACAACCCACGAAGGGTTTCAGTACGCGGTAAAAACTGTTTTTAGCCAACCGCTGTGCGGGGAGGCGATTTGACCTGGATCACGCTCAAACGACAGGTTTTTACCCCTTTTAAAGGTACCCACATTATGGTGTATGTGCAAGCCCCAGGTTTTGTTGATCCCGCAAGGTCGTTCAACGTCTGTTACCAGAATAATTTATCTACCATAGCCAGTTTTGAACCGAGATCAGCAATTCAGCGCTCCACGCTCAGAGCTAAAGCTCTCAATAGGGAATATTCATTAAATTTTTATTAAACATTTATTTATTGATATTTACAACTGTATTACAACAATACAACAAGCAAATAGGCTAAGTGATTCATAATGACAAGTAGAGAAACTATCCACTGGTAGTACTCAAATAAAAAGTTCAGCTAAGAAGGTCACGTGGCCATCTTCTTTTCAGACGCCTCGGAGGATTATCTGGAATTGAAGAGGAAGCTAGGTTTGAAACTAGAGGATTTGAGTGGGAATGAAGTTTGTTATGGAAGGGTAGATACCGGGTTCGGGCCAAATCAGCAGCAAATGGGACATTAAGGTCGTTGTGGATGACATTCATTAATTTAATTGTGAAATTAACAATACTATACTACTGTACAAAATGGTAACTATTTATTTATTGGTAACCACCTTTGCAGTACTGACGTCAAACGTCTTTTGTTTCTATTCTGGCAATAAAAAACAAAGTGTCTAGGGTTCAGTACATGGTAGAGACTGTACTGCTTCATGGACAACGGTTCTACAAGGAGGTGACTTGTCCTAGGTTACGGTCAACCACCAGATTTTTTCCCCTTATTTTGGGTACACTATTTTTATAATATTTTATAGAGGCTGGGTGAGCCCTAGATCCTATATGATCCTTCTCCGGTTGCAAAGAGACTAAATAAAAGTGTTGCCCGCAGAGGGATTCGAACCATGATTTCCGGCATGGCAAGTCAGTGCTCTACTACTGAGCCACTCCTATCCCTTTTCGGGCAACACATTTACACTTATCGAAGTAAGACCGACATATTTTAAAAATTACAATAGAAAACTTAAAATAAAAAAAAAAAGTTATACATCATTGAAATAATTTCGTTTTTTTTTTTTTATATATTTAAGAATAATATTAGGATTTAGGTTGGTAAGAAAATTTTTAAGGATGAGTCTATCACTTAAATCCAGAGATGGAGAAATAATGATAGTACATTACACATGTGTAACATCAATCTAAAATGTGTTAAGTGCATTTTTTAAACAATTGTAAACAACGAAGAGTTCCTAATGCGATAAGTGGTATCTTAATTGGCGCCTTTGAAGTGAGAAGTACAATATGATTCATATGTAAAGATAAGAATATTTTTCAAAAACAGTTTAGGCATTCTTGCAAATAAAACTGCAGAACTACCTAAGAATTAGGGATTGTACTACAAAATATTGTATTTTTAAAAACTAATAAAATAAATTTTAAAAACATTTCAATAAAAAATACTTAGAATTGACTAAAGAAACATGACAAAACTCTGTATACTGAATTAAAAATACCAACGGTTGGCAAACACATACGAACATACTACAAACACTTTCAAGAAAAAAATACACGGACATCGAAACCGTCGAACATCGAAGAAAATGCCAACTACACTAATGCCTGAGAACGCTAGGAGGATACTAAAAAGAACGTGGATGAGAGATCTATTACTATAAAAATATTAAATCAAGTACCGATGGTTACTGTTTTTTTGTACATCTTATGTCATTTTGATTTATTCTACTTATAGCCAATCAGCTGTTTGAATTTTTTTATTTGACAGGTGTGGATGCAAATATATATATATTTTTTTTTAAAATTAATTTATTGATATTTACAACTGTATTACAATTATACAACAAGTAAATGGAATGCGTGTTATATAATGACATGAGAATGACAAGTAGAGAAACTACCCACTGGTAGTACTCAAATCAAAGTTCAAATAAGAAGGTCACGGGGCCATCTTCTTTTCAGACGCCTCGGAGGATTATCGGGAATTGAAGAGGAAGCTAGGTTTGAAACTAGAGGGTTTGAGTGGGAATGAAGTTTGCTATGAAAGGATAGATACCGGGTTCGGGCCAAATCAGCAACAAAAGGGACATTAAGGTCGTTATGGACGACTTTATTCTTAACAAAATAAGGAGCATTGAGGATTTTACGAAGGATTTGGATGCAAATATAAAGAAAAAAAAATGAATATTAAAGTACTGGTTTTTAATAATGCGTGAACTAGTATATTAATGACGTGATACGGGTTTTTATTTTTATTCATTATTATTAGTTTTCCATTATTTATTGCTTTAATTACGCTTTTTAATACATTTATATTATTGCAATAAGTCTCAAGCAGTGTATCGTAAAATATTGTAGTTATTTTTGGTTATGTACTTTATCACCTGTGGTTTAGCTTCGGCCGTTGGTCAGTTACGTAAATAAATAATTAAAGATACCTGTTGAAATCACCATTCGTGCCTCTTTGCTTCGCCTATTGATAAAATAATCACGACGTACCTGACAATAATTCTTCAATCGTTAGTATTACAATAATTCTAATGATTGCTATTGGAATACTCAATGGTTCAACCACACATAGAATTGTTTATTTCTGTTTGGATCTGTGGAATCTTTTGATCTTCCTTGGGTTCACCCAGTCTCTTTAAAGTGAGTACTCTTTATTTTGGAAAAAACAAGAGGATCGGTGTTATCTCTAAGGGGGGCTGTGATCTAATGGTTAACACAACAAACTATTAAGACCAAGATTGTGGAATCGTAACCCAGCAGGTGACCGTAGGATTTTTTAAAGGGGTACAATGTCGAGTATTCGTAAAAAAATCCTTATCTTCATTAAACCTGGAAAGACAAAATTTAAAGCTCCCACTGTAGCATCATCCGATTAGCCATAGCAGTATTAAATACTCGGTTAATACTTAATTAAGAAGCAAAAAACCATTCTCCAGTCCAATTATTTATTTTTTTATTTATTATAAAGACGTTTCGACCCCTTGGGTCATTCTCAATTTCGTAAATGTCTGTCATGATTCATACAATATTTCTCATATGGACGTCTATAATATAAAAATTATTGGAGATACATTCTTCTCCATGGTCATTATTGCTTTGCTCAGCAACTTTAATAATTCCTCTCCAATATTTTTTATATTATAGACGTCCATATGAGAAATATTGTATGAATCATGACAGACATTTAAGAAATTGAGAATGACCCAAGGGGTCGAAACGTCTTTATAATAAAAAAAAAAAATAAATAATTGGACTGGAGAATGGTTTTTTGCTTCTTAATTAAATATCATCATTTGTAGTCCAGTAAAACCTATATTATAATACTTGGTTAAATGAACAAACAAACAAACAGTGTTATCTCGAACAAATCACCACCCAGCACAGTGGTAGGCTTAGAACCTTTACAGTCTTTATTATGTACTGGACCGATTCTTCATGGGTTGTAATAGTATAGCTATTTGTATACAACTTTCTGAAATCATAGAGTTATTTTTTTATCTGTAATAGCAAAATTTCCGAAACCAGCAGGATATCCATTGATATGCTTAAACAGTTCCTAAGAGTCCACAACCTCTAAAATACCGTAAGTTCCTAGCCATTTTCATCCCTCGAATTCCCCCAGTTTGAGTGCCTTGTACATCACCTCATGGACGTCTAGTATCCATGAGATGAAACTGAAGTAACTAATGAAATGTTTCCTTAGATACTTCTTTAAGGGGTTGGACGGGCAGTCCAGTTGGAATGCCGAATTGAATGCCAACAACTACGTTTCCGACTGCAATAATTCTATTAGATTTGTATCTTTAGCAATTAAAGGTCTCAATACATCCTTTGCTTGTACTTTGTCCATTTCCTCAATTCCAGATGCCAGTTCTTAAACCTGCATATCGCTTCTCATATAACTTCATTTAAAATATAAGCCTATCTTATCTTTAGGGAAGAAATCATAACAAGCCCAGAAGAAGGCCTGCAATGTGGGTCAAAATGTCGGTTTTAAATAAATATTTCATCTCTGTTTAAGAAATTATTTCTTTTACCTCGACTTGATCCATTTTTTTCCCCATATTTATAAGGCCAATTCGAGATACATTATGTTTCATTCGTAAATTTTCACTAAGAAGAAAAAACTCCACTACAACCCATGAACTTTACGTTCAGTATGTGATAGAGACTTTTTCTAAGCCAACGTTTTCAATAATGCGCTCCTGCGGAACATGGAAATCGTAGGGGGAACTGTGAATAAAAACCATTAACAGAAATTACAGAACAATGTAGAAAGAAATGACACAAACACCGTTTTGAGAATGGAAGTGATACAATACCCAAAGCCATTCTTGATTAGAGACCACGGGGAAAAAGAAAAAATCGGCCGTTCCAGAAAAAGGTGGAGAGATAAAATACAAATATTGTAACTGGAACAGGCAAATCTATCAAACCTCGACCGAAATCGGGTATTATATGCATCGAAGTTATTTGGTCAGATTTTCACCCTATTAAGAGCATCCTTTGATAGAGGTCGGGTGAACAATTCAGAAGGTCTTCAGATCCCACAGTATCGATGCTGTTAACAAATTAAATATTTTATTATACCATACCGAATTCGAACCCGGGACTTTCAGCACAGAAAATAAATATGTACCACTACAACCCGTGAAGGGTCTAGGGTTCAGTAAATGTTAGAGACTGTACTGTTTCATGGCCAACGACTGTGCTGGCAGGTGATCTGTCCTAGATCGCGCTCAACCGCCAGGATTTCCCCCTGTATAGAGGCTGGATGACCCCCCAGGATGATCCTAGATCCCATAGGATCCATCTCTTGCTGCTAAAAGATTAAATAAAAGTCTTGCTAACAGCAGCATTTGGATCCAGGACCTTCGACATGGCAGCTCAGTGCTCTACCACTGAGCCTCTCCGCTCCCAATAGACACTTAAGCATTATGAAAAATATTTCCCTACCTTTCCAATCATTAATCTTTTAAATAAAACTAAATGAATACCTGACAGTACAAAACTGGATATACATGTAGAGAGGAAACTAGTTGACTGGATGATATAATGGAGAATGGAGATATTTGGGGGGGGGGGGTGCAGTCAAAAAAACACCAAATAAGTCAAGACTTATTTTTATTTGTGCCGACGTTTCGACCTACTTTGTAGGTCATCTTCAGAGCTAATAGGAGAGGCGGCTGGGTGAACTGTGCAACTGACCAAAGTGGATATATTTCTGTATTTTATTTATTTAAAAAACAAATTATTTTCACCGCCACAACCCTAAAGTACCATTAGCTTAAAAGGATAATTTATATTCTGTTGTAGTGCCTAGCGCTCTTTAAAAATTAAAACATAATGGAAATTCCTTCCTCCTTATTTCACAGAATTATCCTTGCGTTTTCAGTTATCTTAGTTTATTTTTGTTAGTTTTGATCATATAGAATTAAGTACACTCAAGTCTTATTTTAATTAAATATCTCTTCCATTTAGTTTATAACATAAAAGTTTCATATATTTAGCATTTTATTCCTTATCTTCTATTTTATTATTTAAATATATAATAAAAATATAATAAAAAAAGAAACCAGTACCACTACAACCCGTGAACGGGTCTGGAGTTCAGTACATGGTAGAGACTGCACTGTTTCATGGACAACGGTTCTGCAAGGAGGTGACGCTCAACCGCCAGATTTTTCCCTCTTATTTTGGGTACACTATTTTTATAATATCTTATGGAGGCTGGGTGAGCCCCAGGCGGGTCCTAGATCCTACATGATAAATATAATAAACCGGTCTAATATTAATGGAATTATAATTAATCGTGGGTGTCATATTTTTGAACGAGTCCTCTCAAAATGTAAGCATATTTCTATATATTATTTATATGTAATTATAACATAATAATTTATTTTATTTACAGTTCATTCTATTTTATTTTTATTTTATTGTCTATTGTATTTATTATATAAATATAATTAGCTTGCCTAATATTAATGTATAGTAAGGTATTAACCACTAATTGCGCTTTATATAATTCCGACATATATCTATTTGTAACTTCAACATTTTTATAAATTACACAATATTTAATGATTTTTCATTTTATGTAAGTATTTTTTACGCCATTTCAGGCTAGTTTATTACTTACTAGACAAACGCACTAAGCTCCCAATTAATTGCAAAGACTCATGTACATGACTATTATAAGACTTTTTTGGACCTATTTGTGAAGACTGACTAGAGCTTTGGAGGTCTACTAAGCCATCCAATTCCTCTCGTATTCAATCCTTAAAATCCTTCGTAAAGTCCTCAATGCTCCTTATTTTGTTACAAACATAATAATCCATAATGACATTAATGTCCCATTCGTTGCCGACTCACTAGTTTCAGACCTAGTTCACTAGTTCTTAGATTCCCAATAATCCTCCGAGGCGTCTGAAAAGAATATCGCCTCGAGACGCTATAAGTTGAATTTGTCACTTGAGTAAAGCAACCAGTGAGTAATGTTTCTCTATTTGCCTTCATCTCATATGATTAAGTAGCATTCATTCTATATTTACTTGCCATATTTATTCTAATACAGAAGGAAATTAAAAAAAAAACAAATATACATATATATATATATATATATATATATATATATATATATATATATATATATATATATAGTATGCTTCGAACGATATTTTCTATCCCAAATTCGTATAAAGGCTAAAACACAAAGAAATGCTTATAACAGTGCCTAAAATAAAATAGGGAAATATTATACAAACACATTTTTTAGTCATATTACAAAATATTTCCCTTCAATTAAGAGTTATCAAGGTTTATGGCTCCCAAGGCACGCGACCTGAAGATAATTTCTCATTTATAAATAAAGTACATATAAGCTTCGACCAATTAATCAGCTAAGTAACTCACTAATTGGAGATATAAAGTCACTCAGTAACATTACTAACGACCGTGTCCTGCATTAACGATTGAATCCATTGCACTAATCCAGCGCTGATTGCCCGAGCGGGAAGATGGATTAAGATAAAACGAGTGTAAAATTTAATGGCGAAATAAAATTAATATAAAATTCATAGCACGCTTCGTAATCCCGACTCTCTTCGCTGTGAGTTTTATTAACTGAATAAAAAGCAAGGGTGTAATAGAATTATAACTCACATTTCTTAAAATTGTATTTAAACATGAATGAGTTGTTAAATGTGTTTTTGTTTACTGTATATCTAGTTTTCATTGTAAATTAACATATAATGAGCTTCTTGGCATAAAATCTTATATTTAAATGATGTAACTCTTGTCTTATCTGAACTACTTGTCGTTGTTAACAATAGTCAGTTGTTGAGTATTAGAGATAAGTAAAAAAATATTGCTTGCAATCAGTTCGCTATTTACATACTTGATTTTATTACTAATGTTACAAGTCGTTTTATCATATAGCTCCCTCAAAAGAACAATTTCATAACTCAAAAAACCTAATTTTTCAATAGAGGTATTTGAAAATTCCATTGGAAGCAAAGCATTCACATTGTAATGATTGTATTAAAATTATTTCATTTAACATTATTTTATATTTTTTTTTTCTCATCCTCCAAAAATTGTATTTACAATATAATACAAATTTACAGAAATACCTGAAAATACTTCCATATAAAACAAAAATCTTCTGTTACTTTTCGGTATTTTAAGGCATTATAATGGACTGAGTCCGCTGAAGGCGGTTTTTACTCGAACCGGCTCAAAGCCGCTCACTTTATACAAGGCAAAACAGGGAGGGACCATTTAGCGGGATCAAGAATAGTTGTAGAAAGAAGAAAGTGGAGGAAGGAAGAAGGAAAAGGAAGGAAGGATAAGGACAAGGGAGTACTTACCCCATCCCTAGATCAAATGTAAGCACATCGACTAAGGGAACACTGCCCTGCCATCTCCCAGGTCTGGGGGTGGTTTTAAGTCCCTAAATAGGGGGTTCGCACAGGCCTTCAGCCCATCAAACAATTTGATGTGCCTCCGACCTATGTACTCGGGCACCGAGGGAAGCCGAAGCTCCTCCCGGATGGTGGTGTTAAGTGCTCCCTCGAGCGATGTGCCACTTACGATCTTCCTAAGGATGGAATTCTGGTAATGCTGCAGGCGCTGCATTGTTTTGTAGAGGTGTCTCAGTAGTGGACCATCATAGAGATACGTAGGTCTTATGATGGACTTGTAGAATTATTAAACATTAAAAATTTCTATTTTAATTTATGATTAATCCCATAATGCTTCAATTTTTCTTTTGTTTTGTTTTCAATTAAAATATCATTTACTGTACTAATTCATGTAGCCTCTTCTGAGTAAAGAAAAAAATAATTAAATTGAAACAAACAGAAGCAAGTTAATAATTAATTACTAGGCACTTTGAGCTGTACACATCTCTGAGTGGGCTTAATTATTTAGCGGCCATTTAGCAGAGAGATACACCATTTAGCAAGCAGTATAGTTAAACTAAAATCAAACCCGTCCTTAATTTTTTTATATTCTGATATTTAGCATCCTATTGCTAAAAATCGTTGAATAACATGATTAATAAGCTGAATAACTGCTTTTAATTGAGAAATTTTGAATAATTATTTGTTAATTTATTTAAGATAACTTTATGCTACTATGGCTAATCGGACAATGCTACAGTGCGACTCCTGAACTTTTCCTATCAAGGTACAATTAGGATTGGGGTGTTTAATGAGTACACAACACTGTACATGGATCGCCATAATAGCTTTCCCAAAGATGGCATAACCAAGGATTTTTACTCCCTTTAAAAAATCCGAAGGATACTTACCAGACTGGGACAGTAGGCTGTTATGGGAATCACTACACCACAGGTGACCTCGGCGTTTCGAATATTTTTATTATGATTATTATTACCATTTTTCTTTTTTATTATTACTATTACAACAGTCTCGCATGTAATGGCTTTTCGTAAAATTGCATTACTGATATCTCTTCTCCATTAATTAAGGCTAAATGTGTTATATAAATGTAAAAAATGCATGTTAAATTTCCATGTAAATTAAATTATACAGTAAAAGTACATTTTTATCAACAACATTTAGCAAAATAAACTACTCAGAAATATCCTTCGAAATTTACCACATTGAATTATTTCCAGTTCTAGATTAAAAAAGATTTGGGGTGACTTATTGCCTTAGATATGTATATACTGTTTTAATATATGTTTTATTACAGAGTACAAAGGCACGGGCAAAGGCAGTAGAGGGATTACGGTGGAATGAATAAAGGAGTAGTAGAAAGGATTTTAGTGAGAAATCCCCGTCGGAGGAGATAGCTTCGGGAAACTTTACGGTAGCATGAACTTGAGATAATACTGATCCGAGATTAGATCTGCCCTCACTAACTTTAAAGTCAACGAGGAATTTCCTCTCTTCGGGACATGCATTGAATAAGATCATCTGGTCTTTTTAATAGATAATAATTAATTTAATTAAATTGTATAATTAATTAGGACAAATTATATATATATATATATATATATATATATATATATATATATATATATATATATATATATATATATATATATATTAGACTAGTTTGTTATTTAATATAATTCACTAAAAGCCAGTTTTTTTTACTGTTAGAGCTTGCATGAATAAGAGAACAATGTAGTCTCGAAACGTATACCTTATTTATATAACTTATTTTATTAACAATCAAGGAAAGTAGATAAATAAACCAATGTGTAGATACACACATACATTTCATGTGTAATAGAAGTATTTTTAAACTATTAAAAGATTCAACAAGATCCGAGAATATACCAAACAAAAATTAAAACTAACTTAATAGAAAAGTTTTAAATTTTACAAAATTATTTTGTTTTATTTTTTTTTTTTGTAAGGAAAGTTTATATTATTTTAATAACTTTTATTAAATGACTAACAACAGTTCAGATAATATGATAGTTCACAAGAATATATTTGATTACAAAATAAACAATACTCCTGCTCATAAAGTTATTATTAAATTGCAATATAGTTGTCAATAATAAAATTCTGAATAAGTATATAGATGTATGTAGTCCAGAATATTATATTTGGATTATAATTCAGAAAGTAATTTAGTTTGCATGGGACTTTCATGAAAAAAAAAAATTATATTTTATTTCAGACTACAGTGAGGAAAAAACCAAAAAAAAACTGGACATATAGCATTATACGGATGTACTACAGAATAAAGAGAGAAGTTAAACTATCCTGTAAAATACATAAAATACATATATTCGTATACTTATGACCGTTTAAGGGGAACAAACTGAAACTTACTTTCCTTTTGGTATTTTAAGTACCCCTTTTCAGCCTAAGGGCGAACAAACACTATTTAACAAATTATGTAACTGCTAATTTAATTTTACTCCATTAAGTACTTATTTTTATAGAACAGGTAAATTAACATAAAATGAAATAATTAATTTTTAATTATAGTTTTGTTTTATGCTAGCGGAGTGGCTCAGTAGAGCACTGAGTTGCCATGCCGGAAATCCTGGTTCGAATCCGGCTGCGGGCAAGATTTTTATTTAGCCTGTTTGCAGCCGGAGACGGATCATATAGGATCCAGGACCCTCCTAGCCTCTATAAAATATTATAAAAATAGGGTACTCAAAATAAGGGGAGGGGGGAATCTAGCGGCTGAGCGTGACCTAGGACAAGTCACCAACTTGCAGATAATAAAAAAAAAAAATGTATAGTTTACATGAAAAATGTCTCGATAGTACTTCACTGCTTTTTCTGTTTATTGAAATTGCATTCCTAAAATAAATTTGAAAAAGATGTAGCTTGTTTTATTCTTCAAATCGATGCATTCCATTTAAATGCAAAAGCAAAAATAATTGAGTAAAGGCAAAAATTAAGTCAAGAATAGTGGATTTGTGATTTATAAAATTTTAAATATATTTATAACTTAACTGATTTAGCAGGAGAAAATCTTAACAAAAAAAATTAGTTCTTCTATACATTTCTAGGCAACGCTGATAACAAATTATATCATATTAAGATTTTTCTTTATTTTAATTACTTCTACATAATTTTGCAATTAATTAAATAATAGTAATTATCAATATAAAAGTACTATATTATAGATATTAATATTGATAAGGTGGCGTAATGTTGAGGAGAACTCAGACAGGTTAGAGGAGAGACTAGCCTATGCGGCACCAGACTGGTCGATAAACATCACAACATTCGCCCCTGTCATTCCTCCTTCATGCTAATGTAATCCATAATATTTGTTGTAATTATATAATAATTAAAGAGACATGTTTAATTATATTCTTGTTTAAGTAACACGTCAATTTTATATCAAAAATTACAGACATATCAAAACCAGAAAACTCTTTTTCTCTATAGTATCAATTTAAATATGTACAAACAGATAAAACTGAAAATACTCAAATTTGATTATTGAAAAAAATTAACAGACAAAAAGGAAATTATTTCATCTCATACTCAAAATGATACATCACTTTTCATTAACTTTTGAGTACTAATCTTACTAATATTATAAATGTGTAAGTTTGTATGTTTGTCTCTCTTTCACGAAAAAACTACTGAATGGATTTGGATGAAACTTTACAGTAATAAAGATTATACATCAGAATAACACATTGGCTATAGCAAGCGCGGATTTAGGTGGGGGGCGCACAGAAACACGTCCCCCCCGACAGTTTTTTAGGTACTGTGAAGAATCCAATATCGTATATAGTCAATGGCAAATCACATGATAATAGTTGTTAAAAGAAACAGAAAGAACATGAGTGAAACTATTGTTTTGATTTCCTACTACTATTATAAATGTGAATGTTACTCATTCACGCGAAAACTACTGAACATATTTGGATGAAACTTATTGAGTAAAATAGGTTATACATCATAGGCTACAGACAGGGCACATTTATGTGGGGACACGGGGACATGTGCCCCCCCTTTATAGTACATAATTAATAGCAAATCAGGAACTTAGCATCTTGAAATTTGTAGATAGGTTCTTTTTATAGTTTAAGAAAGAAATTTGGATAATTCCTGCCCAAGGGTTTCCCCTTTAATATAATAGAGGTTCAAAAGTTGTATAGGATCTGTCAGTTTTGAAGTTAGACATCTGAAATTTTGTACGAGTAACTTATATTTAAAAAAATAATTATATTATTTATTTAAAATGATCTTTCACGAAACTTTATGTGGCAGACCAAATTTCACGCGAACGAACCCGCGGGCATAAGCTAGTAATTTATAAACTTAGTATTCAGTAAACAATTAATTTAGTAGAATTATTTTTAGGTTTTGCTTTGTTGGGTACACTCAAAAGTGGATTTATTTTAATTTCCCTGACAATGCAAGTCTCATCCCTATCAGTTAAAATTTATCTAGTGCTTCTAATTTTTTTTCTGGCAATTCGCTTTTCCTTCTTGGATCTTTCCACTATATGCTGGACAGTTGAGCGACTTGTTTTTTTAAAAATAATTTCGGCTATTTAATTTAAAGATTTCCCTTCACTAAAATGTTGAATAACCAGCTCACGTTCTTTTAACGTTTTGAGTGTGCACCCATTTTTGTAAAAAAAAAAAAAAAAGTTAGAGTTTCTTCAACTTGCTTTGAAAAGAGCCAAACACTTTCGATACAAGAGTTTAACTAGAGTAAAATAGTTTAAGATAAACAAATATTGGGAAAAACGAAGCTGTAACATTTTCACTGTGAGACAAGTAATCCTAAGCAAATGTATTTTAATTTTATGATTAAATCCTTGTTTATTTTAAAATGTTTATTTACCAAGTACATACTTCCAGGATGTTGAGCGATTGCAATAAATTATTGAATTTAATGTAATATAATTTGAACTATTTATCTATTCAAAGACATCTATAAATACCCTGGTATATCATTTTTAAAGGGAGCCACTGTATATGACCCATCTCCGGGTAACAGACTAAATAAAAATCTTGCCTGCAGCGAGATTTGAACCAGGGTTTTCGGCATGGCAACTCTCTAATGCACTATGCCTTAAATTGATCTTTAACTTAATCAGTTTTAGGAGAACGGGGTAGCCCTTTGCGTAGGACGTTGAGTTGCTATGCTGTAGGTAATGGGCTCAAATCCAACAGAAGTAGATAAATTCTCCAATCAGTTAACAACCACGAATTTCACTGTGGTATCTACAGACTCTTATGGGGCTTGCCCAGCCTCTATAATGTGAAGATTAGCATGATTGGTAAAAGTACAGTCTCAAACCAATCGCCTCTCTGAACATCCTTATAGAAACGGTATAGTCTCTACCATGTACTAACCCTTAGACGATTCATGGGTTGTATTAGTACAGGTTTTAAAATTTCCCACTGATTGCATCATTTTGATGATTATAATTGAAAAATCTAAAAATTTCGAATTTTATTTAATTTTTTATTTCCAATGAAATGGTCCTCGTTTCGAGTAGGCAGACAAACGCAAATCGCCTAATGAAGATGGTCATATGAATTTAATACTTGTTTGAATAATTTATCTTAGCAGCGAAGAAAAAAAATTGATCTCAAAGAAAAATAATGTACTAACGTCATTGATAACATAATGTGCAGGAAATCGGAGAATGAGGCATTGAAAACAACATAAGAATATATTAAGAAATTACATGAACACGAGAAGCAGAAGATTTATTGGACGCCCTAGAAAACAGTGGAAGGATCAGATAAACCAGCTTGTAATCAGGCAAAAACTAAGTTGGATATGATGAACGTCCGGGGAAGAGATATGGTCGAGATCACGCTAAATTGCCAGGCTTCCCCCAATTATGGTTATCCATTTTATGGAGGCGAGCTGAGTCCCGAGAAGATCTAAAGACCGCTCACGGTCCGGGTGAGGATTCTGAGCTACCCAATAAATAAATATTATGAAACATTTATATATAAAATATTCTCACGGAAATTTCACTAATAAAATGTTCTGAAAAAAATAAATCCGATATTAAGTAGGACCGCGAATCCCGGAAATAACTAAAATAAATAATTCTACACAAATGAAATTATAAAGTTAACGAGCTTGCTAAAAATAAAGGCAGGTAGTGGAAATAAATATATCTGTAGGATTTGTGAGCGGGACCTTCAGAGAGACTAAGACAGCCTGACACAAATAGGATGCGAAGCTAACGGCATTGGCCGGTGATAATGTTGTCAACAACTGTCTCGAGTACACACTCAGGCCCTATCATATTACTCAAAGTAGAGCTGAATGATTTGAACAATAAACTAAAAATAATACTCATGGAGGTCCTTGGGTTCAGTACGTAGTAGAGACTGTATTGTTCCCTGGACAACAGTTGAGCGGGGAAGTGATGGGTCTATTTCGGAAAACGCATACAGATTATTTTTCAAATATCTGTTATTTAGTATCGGTTACTTTTATTGATAACTGTTTTAACCTAATAGTAACCTAATATATATTATAAAATGCTTTGTTTGTACGTGAAGACACAGTTTCCTCTATCACCACCAACCCCAATCAACTTCCCTTTGGGGTAGTAAATACCCCTTGGTCTGCAGGGGGCAAGGGCTCCCCCTCCGACAGTTTTTTAGGTACTGTGTAGAACCTATTATAGTACATAAAAAAAGGCAAATCACATGATAATAGTTGTTAAAATAACAAAAAGAACTTGAGTGAAACTATTGTTTTGATATGCTACAAATATTATAAATGCGAAAGTTTGTATGTTTGTCTCTCTTTCACGCAAAAACTAATGAACGGATTTGTATGAAACTTTACAGTAATATAGGCTATACATCAGAATACCACACAGACTACAGAAAGGGTGGATTTATGGGGGGGGCACGGGGGCAAGGGCCTCCCGACAATTTTTTCGGTACTGTGGAGAATCCATTATAGTACATAATTAAAGGCAAATCACATGATGATAATTGTTAAAATCAAAGAAAGAACATGAGTGAACCTATTTTTTTGATAGCCTACTAATATTATATATGCGAAAGATTTAGGCCCCTGCCAAAAAGTGCCAAATTTTTTTTTTGTGTTCTGTGGACAATCCATTAGCATCTTGAAATTTGCAGATAGGCTCTTTGTATAATTCAAGAATGAAATTTGGATAATTCCACTCCCAAGGGTTTCCCCCTTAATACAATAGGGGTTCAAAGATTGTATGGAATCCGTCAGTTTTGAAGTTAGACATCTGAAATTTTGGATGTATGAGTGACTTATAGTTAAAAAAAAAATTATTTATTTAAAATGATCTGTCACGAAACATCATGTGCGAGATCAAATTCCACGCGAGCGAAGCCGCGGGAAAAAAGCTAGTAACAATGTAAAGAAAGATACAATCATGCAGATTACTTATAGAACACATGATTTACTCAGTCATCAAAATGTATTTCTTAGAATTTGAGAAAATAGTTAAAAATCAAGAATCAAGTATAAAATATGCTCAAGATAAGGTTATTATACATCAAAAAAGACTGTTCCAAGGGACATGAAATGAAGTAACCTCAGGAGCTCATACTCAAAGAATCGAATCTCTATGGCCATCTCTCAAGAGAAGGAACAAGAGAGAATGCGGTAACCACCTGACGATGATAGATTCGTACCTATGTGAATATATTTGGAGAAGGGAGTACGAATACAGGGATTTATTTGAGCAGATCCTGAAGAATATTGTGGATTTTTGTCATCCAAATGGAAAATTTATATCTATAATTGTCTTGCTTATTTGTTGTGTCATAAATTATACATAAATACAAGCATATGTTTTTTTTTTATTTCTATTAGGTTATAACAGTTACCAATAAAAGTTATAACTGCATTTATAATTTGGTTACATGTTAAATTCCTCAAACATATGGAGTTATTTCATATAAGTAATCATAATTACCGAATGCATGCGTTTTCCGAAATAGAGCCTTGTTCTAGAACTCCCCCCCCCCTTATTTTAGGCATCCACCTAAAAGAAACTGGGCGCTCCTCCTGCCTTGATCCCATAGAATCCATCTCCGGCCGCTAGTAGATTCAATAAAAGAATGCCAGCGAGGATGTCGTTTTCCACCGCGTTATTATTGAACAATAACAAGTTCGCTTTTCTTTATAATATTAGCTTTTGCCCGCGCCTTCGCTCGCATAGAATTTGGACTACCGCATAAAGTTTCTTGACAGTGCTTTTTAACAATAAATTAAAATAATAAATAATTTAATTTTTTTCACTATAGGTTACTCGTACAAAATTTCAGGTGTCTAACTTCAAAACTGACGGATTCCATACAAGCTTTGAACCCTTATTATAATAAGGGTGGAATTATCCAAACTTCATTCTTAAATCATACAAAGGACCTATCTGCAAATTTCAAGATGCTAAATTCCTGATTTGCCTTTAATTATGTACTATAATGGATTCTCCACAGTACCTCTAAAACTGTCGGGGGTGAGGAGGGGCACGTGCCCCCGTGCGCCCCCCTAAATCCGTGCTTGCTATAGCCTATGTGTTATTCTGATGTATAAACTATATTACTGTTAAGTTTCATCCAAATCCGTTCAGTAGTTTTTGCGTGAAAGAGAGACAAAACTACAAACTTTCACATTTATAATATTAAGTAAGATATAGGCGGGTAGCTAAGTTTTGGAGCGCTCAGTTGCTGCGATGTAGGTCGCGGGGTTAAATCCCACCGTGGCAGATACTTTATTTAATCTTTTAACAGCCGGGGATGGGCCCCCCGGGATCTGCAAACCCTCTTGGGGCACACACAGCTTCTATAAAACGGGTAACCTTAGTCAATGCCGGTTGGAAGTGATCTAGACCGAACCATTCGACCTGCATAGCCAATATTTCTTTCAGAAACAGAACAGTACTCTTCATGGATTGCAGTGGAACAATTTAAAAAAAAAAATTGTACATTTTAATAATGAAATATAGGGAGCGGAGTGGCTAAGTGGAGCACTGAGTTTCCATGCCGAAAGAAAATCCTGGTTCAAATCCCGCTGCCGGCAAGACTTTTATTTAGTCTGTTTGCGGCGGGAGATGGATCATATAGGATCTAGGACCCTCTGGGGCTCACCCAGCCTCTATAAAATATTATTTATTTAGGGTAAGAGAGATGAAACCGTTTTCCAGTTGGTGTTTATTCTTAATTTTTACTCTATTAGAGACGTTTCGACACTATGGTGTCCTTCTCAATCTTTTCTTCTGCTGCATCTTTTAACTTTAATAAATAAATTAACAATAATTACATTACTATAAATAATTTAACATAAATGTCCAAAGATAACATACTATAAGTATACGTTACCTGGAAAGTCATACTTTTTAAAATTCTTGGGAGATCATTAGTCCTCCATGGTATATCTTATAGTGTGTTATCTTTGGACATTTATGTTAAATTATTTATAGTATTGTAATTATTGATAATTTATTTATTAAAGTTAAAAGATGCAGGAGAAGAAAAGATTGAGAATGACACCATAGTGTCGAAACGTCTCTAATAGAGTAAAAATTAAGAATAAACAACAACTGGAAAACGGTTTTATTTCTCACCCTAAATAAATGAAGAATTAAATCCAGTTTAAAAAAAGAAAAAAAAATTATAAGAATAAAATATTATTTTAAAATAGGGTACTCAAAATAAGGGGAAAAAATCTTGCGGTTGAGCGTGACCTAGGACAAGTCACCTCCTTGCACAACCGTTGTAGTGGTACAGGTTTTAATAATGAAATAAATTGGTGGAATACATTCAACATATTTTTTAAATTTAATTTATAAGTCATTTAAGCCAACATCAAACTGAAAATGAATTGTTCAGATTTAAGAGAAATATATGTTCAGCAATACTAGAATAAAAACATATATGAATAAAGTTTAAACAACATGTATATCATATTAGTATTTCTACTTTGACACTACAATGAGGAAAAATGAGAAAGCTATTAGTGAGCTTGGACGAGCATTAGGACACTAAGAGTGACACAAGTGCCTTCTGGCAGACCAGCTCTGAAGCTAGGTTGATACAGTTTTGATTAGTGATAAAGAGATATTTGATAGCCAGAAAAATATATGGTATGAGACCATATGGGTACAAGAACGTATGGCATTTCGGCGAAAAATATTCAGAGATACTATCACTTTTGATTAGAAATACCCGATTACCAAGGGATATGTCCTGTCTATTTACATTTACACCCTTTAAAAAATCCTAGCTTTTGCCGTTTTTCGGAAGGGCCTTTAAAAGTGGTCTGGAGCCTTTGCGACTACTCGTTAAAAATCTCCATACCAATTAAACTTAGATAGGCAAAATGTACTCCGACTGTAGCATCGTCCGATAATAGTAGCTTTAAGTGAAGTTAAATGAAACAAACAAAACATTTGACAAGATTACTTAATCGCTAGTGATCAATCACTTATATAAAGAAAACGCATGATTAACAATCTATGCAATGAGGTCACTTTAAAAAAATTAAAAAAATCTCGTGTCACAATAATAAAACCAATTATGTAAAAATATAAATGTTAAGAAGACCGTGGAAAAATTCCAACGAAAAGCCCTTAAGTCTCCAAACTAAAACAGAAATAGAAATTATCTGTCCAATATTTCGCCTATTCAGGCATCCTCAGGGTAGATAGAGAAAAAAAACATGAATAATGCACCCAAGAAGCATCCCACCACCTCCAAGGCTCAAATGCAACTGCTGGCACATTGAGTTGCATTTGAGCCTTAGAGGTGGTGGGATGCTTCTTGGGTGCATTATTCATTTTTTTTTCTCTCTATCTACCCTGAGGATGCCTGAATAGACGAAATATTGGACAGATAATTTCTATTTCTGTTTTAGTTTGGAGACTTAAGGGCTTTTCGTTGGAATTTTTCCACGGTCTTAACATTTATGTTAGGTCTCTTTTTACTTTTCAATAAAAATATAAATAATAATTACAATCATATTTGAAGAGCTCGAAGTCACTCCGGATGGCACTGAAGGACGTTCTTCACTAAGGAAAAAATTTCACATTTCTCAAGGCTTCTTGAAAGAACAAAAAAGAACAGGCGCAATTGGGAAAGAACGCAAGGACCGAATGAAAGAGACATGAAAGAAATAAAAAATCCACAAATCTGTTCGGTCATGGCTAAGTCTGTAAGCCCTCATTAGGTTTTGAGATCAGCTTCCATTAACTGTTTTTTCTTTTAACTGCACACACATGGACCGTGTGGGATCTATAGATCCTCTTAGGAGTCACCCAGCCTCTATAAAATAGATACACTTTGTTGGGACAGAGGAATAAGTCTAAAACCATAAAACTCCTCCCCCCCCCCCAAAAAAAAATAAGCCTTTAGTGTCTATAATACAGTAAGAAATAAAATAAACTTACTTCGTTTTGGAGTTAATAAAATTTTTATTAAAAGAGTAGAAGAACACATCCCAAATAAACAGAATCATATATTGATACGAGTCCTGCACGCAACAGATTGCAACCGAATATAAAATAATGTGTATATATTTCGGTGGTCCTAGTGCTAAATATAAACCGGGCCACACGTGGGGGGGCACACGTGCGAATATATACGAGGCCCAAGAATCGATCCTATTCCATCCTCGCCTCAGATCTAATGCCTTGATGTTAAAAGAAAATCGATAAAATAAACTATTGAATCGAGATGTAATAACCGATTAGTATAGAATCGATCTTCGTAATGGATCTAAATAATTAATCAGTCAAAGTTTCAACAAATCAGACATCAGAACAGAAGAAATCTGAACAGTTAGATGTATCTGACAACAACAGTATATAAAAAAAAATATCAATACTGGTTCTCAAGTTTAATGCAAAAATCTCTTGGCTTGGGTTCAGTACATGGTAGATACTACTGTACTAAGCGAATGGTTATAAAGGGGGATGATTAGGTTCGAGATCACGCTCAACCTCCAGCTAGGGGTAACCAATTTATAGAGGATGGATAAACCACAGCGGATTATGCAGACCTTATAGGATCGATCTGTGGTAATCTCTATCGAACCTTAAAAACATCTACAACAGCCAGGATTGGAACAGCTCAGTACACTGAACTACACCGCTTTGAATGAACAAACTATTAAAAAATTATTACTTGCAGTACAGTTTAGGTGAGCGAACTTAGGTTAGGATAATACCAATAATCACATAATATAATCAATATGCATTAGAGGACTTAAATCCTTTCCAACGTAGGACAGAAATATTTACTTTAAATATTTATTATATCTCAAGAGAAATATAATACTTTGGCTTAAAGCACAAATACTTTGATTATTTTAGAAAAAATAAGGGTAGTAAAAAATTAAGGTTAAATTTTATTCGTCCTCATACAAGACTGAAAAGACAAGAAACTGCTCGACGTTTTCGCCTACTTCAACATTTACTGTACAAACGCTCTAAGCTCCCAATTAATTACAAAAGACTCATTTACATGACAGTTATCAGACCTATTTGGACATACCGAGTTGAGTTTTGGGGCTCTACTAAACCATCCAATTCTTCTCGTATCCAATCCTTATAATCCACAATCCTTCGTAAAATCCTCAATGCTCCTTAGTATGTCACAAACAAACTCATCCATCATGATCTTAATATCCCATATGTCGCTGATTTGGCCCAAACTAGATACCTATCCTTCCATGACAAGTTCCATACACACTTGAATCCGCTAGTCTCTCAACTTGCTTCCCATAATATTCCTGATAACCCTCCGAGGCGTCTGAAAAGACGTTTCTCCACAAGTGTTTTTTGTTTTCATGTCATTTCTTCATATCAGCAAATTTACTTGATGTAATATTATTACAGTTGTAAATATCAATAAATAAAAAAATTATTCGATTCTAATTTTTTTTTACCTCATTATTATAGCAACCTTTGGTATTTATCACCTGGAATTATTGGCTGTAAAAATTGTTACAGAATAATGTTTAATTAATTAATAGTGAATAGATGGGTTATTAAGATTATTCATTATATTTATTATCATTATATTATTATAGTTATTGTTAATTGTTTTAATAGTTATAGTTATCGAACCTTCTAGAGAGGCAGACAGTACTCCTGCATTGTGGTGCAGTTAGACCATTGTGGCAGAGGGGTCTTTCACTTCGATCGATCTGGGAAATAAATTCGCTTTGACATGCATTGAAGACATTCGATGCAGAAGAACCGTTCCTATATCCATTCCTATTATACGAGTTTCTCTTTGAGTTTGGAAAGAAATATTCACGATATATGAAGGTCACAGGGACATCATAGAGTCGACTAACATAGATAAGTTTTACGGTTCAATCGCTGTTTTAAATCAATTAAATTCAAATAGAAAAGTAAAATAAATTGAATTTGATCAGTTTTTTAGGTCAAGAATTTCCAGTATATTTCAAATTATTGAAGCGATGATAATAAATTCGGGATCAAAAGCAGATAACTCCTAATTTGAAATATTGACTTTTTCACATTTTCACGTGATTAGTCAATCATTAATTGACACAGTCCGTTTCCGAAACTTAAGGTCCTAAGGTATCTATGTCAATGAGAAATAAGGCGGAAAATTGTTTTGTTAAACAGAATTGCTTGGCCGAACTAGCGATAAAAAGAAAAAAGAAATTTTGGAGTTTACCGCTTTTGATCCTGAACGCCTCCAAAATACAATAAGTAGACAATTTTATAAATATAAAAACAATACAAGTTTTTTTCGAGTAAAAAGTGGGATACAAGAACATTACTATTTTGAATTTTTAAGCTCAAGCCTTGAAATAAATGAGGACATTTTAAAAGCTGTTTTACATACAAATCTGTGGACGGAACCGTGGGCAAGTCTTTTTACTCATTAATTTAAAAATAAAAAGTTCAACTTAGAAGGTCACGAGACCATCTTCTTTTCAGACACCTCGGATGATTATCAGGAATTGAAGAGGTTGTGAGGTTTGAAACTAGTGGGTTTGAGTGGGAATGAAGTTTGTCATGAAAAGATTGATATCGGATTCGGGCCAAATCAGCAACAAACGGGACATTAAGGTCATAATGAATTACTTTGTTCGTAACAAAGTTCTGGAGTGTAAGGATTGAATACGAGAGGAATTCGATGGCTGAGTGGAGCACCAAAGCTCTATTCCGTATGACCAGCAGTGTCTAATGATTGTCATGTATATGAGTCTTTTGTAATTAATTGGGAGCTTAGAGCGTTTGTCTAGTAAATGTTGAAGTAGCCTGAAACGGCCAGCTACTATAATATGGAAATAATCAAAAAATAAATTTTAACAAATCCTTTACCACTACTACCCATGAAGGGACATGGGTTCAGTACATGGCAGAGACTGTACAATTTGGAGAACGGTTGTTAAGAGAGGAGATAGGTCCAAGAATACGCCCAACCACAGGGTTTTCAGGCAATTAAGGGGACACACTTCATAGAGCGTGCCCCCCCCCCCCAGGGGGCTCTGTAATCCCCGCAGGGTCCATCCATTTCGTTTACATTTATCTACCACAGCTGGCATTAAACCTGGAAAATATTCAGCATAGCAACTCAGGACTCTATACACTGATCCCTAAAAATTAAACTGAATTTTATAATCTAGTTCTCGCCAAAAAAAAATATTATTAAAAAAATAGCTTGAAAATATTATAATTAAAATTCTGGAAATGAAAAAAAAATCATTTTGTTGCTATAAATCAATGATATAAATAAATGTGAATATTTTTTTCAAATTTATTTCTTAACGCATGGATAAAACATAACTAAAACTAAATATTTAAAATTTATTACAAAGTTGCGCGTTGCACGACATGTTTCCTTTCCAATGAGTTATCCTCAAACACTTCTAGTTAGGAATGTGGATCAGGCAGAGTAGTAGGAATGTAATCGATTCGGAATTCCCATTAGGTAGCTAAGGCTACAATATTCTTCCCTTTTCTTTTCTTTTATATTACTAGTAGTAAACTACTAGAGCTATAAGACTAAGAACTGTAGTAAAATACTACGCCACACCAATGTAATAAACCATTGTAACCATTTGTATTAGTAAATAAAAAGGTTTTTTAAGAAACCGATACATATAAATGTAATAAATGTGAATTTTTTTTTATGGTTCATCCTGTATTTAATAAATATAAAAGGTAAATTAATTGTAATAAACCATTCTGCATATTAAGGTCACTCTATCTATTTCGACGTTCTATCTCTATCTTTATCTTTTTAAGTTAGCGATTAATTTACCTAAATTATTAGCTTCACAATAGATATTTCTTTATTTATTATACAAAGTAACAACAAACAGGTACAATTCCTAATGAAAGCTTTCATTTTTCCTTGGAAAATATTAGTTTTAATCGATATATCTCCAACACTTCTTATGCACCTCAAAAAAATTCCACAACTTTGTTCTACGATAATATCCAACCCACTGCAATACTATAAATACATATTTTTTCAAAGAGAAAAAAACGACAAAAAATATCTTACTATAGGAAGGCGCATTAAGTATACGGTCCCGCATATCTGCAAAAGACTGGAGTAATACTGAAATGGCTGCAATTTATAATATATACATAGAGAGGAAAATAGTTGACTGTTAGCTCTAATGAAGGATAAAAATATTTTGGGGGAGTGCAGTCAATAATAAAACTAAATAAGAAAAGCTTATTTATTACACGTGCCGACGTTTCGGCCTACAATGTAGGCCATCTTCAGGGCTAAGAAGGAAAACAGAAAAATAACTATAAGAACATTGCAGTACTGTTATAGAATAATATATAGACCATAGAAAAGTGGAGAAATATAGCTTAGGATACTTAGGACTTGGGCCATAGCTCGCCTAGTTGCTGCGTGTTTTATTCGCCAACAAGTTACACTTGTGTTTGGTGTTTTTGTTGACTGCACCCCCAACTATTTCTTCCTTATATGTATATAGTTTAGGATAGTTTATAAAAGATATATAAGAAAAACAAAATGACAAAATGTGAACAAAAAGGTGATAAAGTAAAGAAATATAAAAAGTACGAAAATATTCCTTTACATCTCATCACATTTCTGTTCACACATTTTGTCATTTTGTTATCCTTATATATCATTAATATACTATTCTATGCTATATTTCTCCACTTTTTTATACTCTATGTATGATGTATTATTTTATAACAGTACTGCATTGTTCTTATAATTATTTTTCTGTTTTTCCTTCTTAGCCCTGAAGATGGTCTACATTGTAGGCCGAAACGTCGGCACGTATAATAAATAAGTTCTTCTTATTTAGTTTTATTATTGACTGCACCCCCAGACTATTTGTATCATTCATTATATTAAAGAATTATTTTTAATAGTTTAAACAGTAAATTAGAGGGCGAGCCAGTTGATTATGTAGCGCGCAGGATTGTTGTGCTCAAGGACAAGGGTTCAAATCCGGCTGAGGCATATAATTAATCTATTATCAGCTATAAATGGACTCTGTGGGATTTACGGACCTTCCTAGGGCTCACTCAGGCTCTATAGGATAGGTACTCTTAATTAGGATAGACCTTGGAAGTTGAGTGAAGTCTTGGCTAAATCACCTCCCTGCACAATCGTTGTCCATAGAAAAAGTATAGTACCTACCATGTACTGAACCCAATACCCTACTTGAGTTGTTACATGTTCTTTTTTCTTTCTTTTTTTTTTAATCAGTCAGTTCTAAATTAGTTATTGTTAATGATTTCATAGTTCGTCATTGATACAAAGGCTGACGAAATGAACTTGACCTTTTAGACAAGAAAGGAGATAAAAGCTAAAACCGCAAATTCGAATACTCCCTATTGGACTTGCAAAACAGTTTGAACAAGAGAAGAAAACCTGGGGCCAAAGCTTGACCTTTATCAACGACAATTCTCTTCTCATCTGGAAGCCTTCTGACAAAGGCCAACCTCCTCTTATAATCCTCTATACCACGGAGCACATTAATAATAGACAATACCAATACGACAGCCAAAAATATTAATGACATGATAATAATAATTTTAAAATTCAAATTCCATAAAAAAGAACAAAACTAAAGTCGAAAAAATCCGATATCTCGGTTCTTAATTTTCTCACTTCTTCGGATTCCCACCATACTCCTTAAAAGTTTCATTTCCTTGGTGTCCGGTTTCGCCTGTTCCTTTTTTGTTAAATATTGCCCAAGTCCGAAAAACACAGGATTGAGGGGTAGATACAAGACTATACAAGACTTTGTTTTTAGTTATGTTGTGAAATTACCCTTAAAGATATTTTTTAAGGACCAATATTTATGCCATCCTATTTTTATCCTTCTGTCCAGTTCTTTACTGTATTTTTTTTCTAAAGAATTTTCCTAAACACTTTATCTGATTAAACAAACAATTTCATAAAGAACAAATTCAATAACAAAAATTAATTTTCAGTTCTGTAGACTGTTCGTCGAGAGAGATTGTTCAGATAATTTTTCTCGCAAAACTTTCTTGATTTTTATTATACTCGTTTTATTAGGTTAAAATTACACAAACCTTTATCAGTTCCTTCACAAAATATTTATTTAAAAAATAATATATATAAAACTATGATCTTTTTTTTTTGTTTTGTGTAGTACTAGGTATTATTAGCACAGCTAAATATAAACATCTCTTGACCAGAGAGATAAAAATATAAAATCCTAGATTGAGTTATATTTGAGATGAGGTAGGCAGTATTGCAGCACTGCCAAGGGAAGAGTTACACCAACACGGAAGTAGCGCTGGCCATCAGAGTTACGATCAGAATCGATACGTGTAATTTGTTAAATCGATAGTGTAGCATTGCCAACAGCTGCTTCCGACAAAGGAATGAGGATGTGCAGTTCAGTTCCGTAAATTCTATTACTTAATTTATAACATATGTTGTCTTTTATCTGGACATGAGATTAGTAAAGCGTTGGGTGCAGGGTTAGCTGTGACAGATAACTGTTTGTTTGTTCATTTAACGTCACTTTATGCTGCTATGGCTAATCGGACGATGCTACAGTGGAAGCTCTAAATTTTGCCTATCGTGGTTTAATTAGGATAGGGATTTTTAACGAGTACCTGACATCGTACAGGCTCGGGACCCCCGTTTAACGACCCTTCCGAAGGACGGCGTAACTAAGGATTTTTTACTACCTTAAAAAAATCCTAGGGTCACCTGCCGGGCTACGAACCCGCGATCTTGGGTTTAGTAGTTTGTTACGCTAACCACTAGACCACAGGTGACCGTTATGACAGATAACTATTTATCCTGTTATTCGCCATGGATCGACTTGTAGGATCTGGAGACTTTGTTGAGGCCCACATAACCTCTTAAAAGTGAGTACCCTTAATTAGGGGATAAATCACAGCCGAATCATATGCTTGCATAACCGTTGTCTTAGAAATATTTTTCAAGCACTGAATTTAAGACGCTTCAAGGGTGGTACCGGTTTTATTATCTGTCCACAAAGATATCAGTGCTGATGAATCGTTACTGTTATATGAGGACTAAATGCAACAATATTTATAAGACGAAATGCATGGTCCAATTAATCAAAACAGGTTCTACAACCCAGTGCGGGTCCTGGGCTCCATTCTTGCCTGTCTTACGCCAAAATTTTCCAAGCACACTGTCATAGATCTTCGAGTCCATTTCCACTCACTAAGCGCGAAAAACAAAGCGTGAACCCCAGGAAATCCCAGCGCTCCTTTCCCAGCCGTGTCACTGTTGAGACCAGTGGAGACTGAATGGAGAAGCTGGCTACTATCAGAAATTCAATGGAATATCTATGAGAGGTTACTTGGACATTGCCGCTCCGACCTCCGGGGAGGATTACAAAGATGAGTGGTGCTGGATAATGATTGAACTAGTGCAGGGGTTCCCAAACTTTTTTGTACCACGCCCCCTTTTGTTGAAATGAAAGATTCTCGCGCCCCCCCCCCCTTAACAATAAAATGTGTGGACCTAGGAACAAAACAAAAACAAATAAGTATTACATTGAAAACAAAACATTTATTTATACTGCCATAAGGTACAACATTATCAGTTTTGATAAAATACAAAAATTATTAATTAGAGAAAAATAGATTAGGCTGGTAAGTGAGATGGATGGGCTTGCATTTTTTTTTACAAATATGCCTATTCGTGACTGAGCTTTAGTAAGTGCACAACGCAAGTCACTAGCAACATCAAGTTTATTCCGATACTTTTTTTTTTAATCGCCACAAGTGTTGAAAATGATTTTTAGGAATATGTGCTTGAAAAATGCAAATATAAACGAAGAGCTTCCCGTGATACACTTTGAAATATTTTAACCAAAATGAAGGTTTGCCCATTATATCAAAGTGGTCAATTATCTAAACATTAATTTAATATTCAACTTGTCTCATGCCCCCCCCCTGACATGTCCTCACGCCCCCCAGTTTGGGAACCGCTGAACTAGAGGATTTGAGTGTTAGTTAAGTTCATGGGAATTTAAGAAATTTGGTCGACGTAAGATCATGTATGAAAGGGATATGAAGGTCGTGGTGTAAGGTTTAATTGGAGACGTGACAGGAAGCATTAGCTATCGTGAACGGGGCTTCAGATTGAAAGGATTGGATGCATTAAATGTTCGAAGGTTATGCGCTCCACACACTTACAAATACTCCATACGTCCGAATATGAGGATATTATAGTAAATTACATGATTATTTTCGATTGAGAGCTGGGAAGTATTTAAACAAAAAATGTAATTTATTACAGCTTCCAAGGTTCCTAAGGTCCTGTATCGGAAATAATGTATTGCCTAGTATATTATACCCGAAAAAGGTCCTCTAGAGATTAAAGGAGGTTAAACAACGCAAATTCGCATAGCATGCACCTGATTAATATAACTGAAGTGTTAGCGTCGCGAAGAGCGGAATGGTAAACGTCAAAGGAGTAAAACAAAACGTAGGTGGGAAGATTGTATTAAGGGTAAACTTGCGAGTTTGATTTTTTTTGGAGGGAGGTCCGTTAAAGTAAGTAAATATCGATTAATGGTATTCATATATCAAAGATCTTTATTATTGATTAGCTTATGCCCGCGGCTTGGCACGCGTGGAATTTGGTCTGCCGCATAAAGTTTCGTGAAAGATCATTTTAAATAAATAATTTAATTATTTTTTTTAAATATAAGCTACTCGAACATCCGAAATTTCAGATGTCTAACTTCAAAACTGACGGATTATATACAACCTTTGAACCCCCATTATATTAAGGGGGAAACCCTTGGAGTGGAATTATCCGAATTTCTTTCTTAAACTATACACAGAACCTAACTACAAATTTCAAGATGCTAAGTTCCTGATTTACCTTTAATTATGTACTATAATGGGGGGGGGCACATGCCCCCATATAGTTCATCATGTGATTTGCCTTTATTTATGTACAATAATGGATTCTCCATAGTACCTAAAATACTGTCGGGGGGGGCACGTGCCCCCTTGCACCCTCCCATAAATCCGCGCTTGCTATAGCCTATGTGTTATTCTGATGTATAACCTATATTACTGTAAAGTTTCATCCAAATCCGTCCAGTAGTTTTTGCGTGAAAGAGAGATAAACATACAAACATTCACATTTATAATATTAGTAAGATTTACCGTACCACCTATAGGATACTCCGCAGTGACCTCCTGATCGAGATGACTCCAGAAAAGAACTCGAGGATGCTAGATCAGACACGTGTGTCCCGCCAGGATTATAACTCTTCGTTATTCTCCTGCTATTCCCGTCCTCAGTATTTCGAGAGAGTGTTGAGTAAATATTTGCCCGCACCGAGACTGCTCGCTGATCCCCAGATGTAATTTCAAATAGGGCAGGCTTCTCCTGCTCTACATCTTTTAAAAGCTTCGAGATCGCACAACAGTAATTGAGGAAATTTCCATTACTAAATTTTTAGAATTTTGTTAATGTATTTTTCGAAAGTTACAACTCAATTATAATTACATAAATAAATAGAATGAATGAAACGTAATGGTATGGAATTAAGTCATCCATAGAAACTACCTATTGCCACCGGTCAAATAACAAATTCAACTTAGGTCACGAGTGGAGAATTATCGGGAATTCAAGAGTAGCTAGGTTTGAAAATAGTGGGTTTGAGGGGGAATAAAGTTTTTCATTAAAGGATTGTTATCGAGTTCGGGGCAGATCAGCAACAAATGGGACATTAAGGTCATTATGGATGACTTTATTCGTAAAAGTAAGGAGCATTGATGTTTTTATGAAGGATTTTGGATTGTAGGGATTGGAGATGAGAGGAATTCGGTGGTTTAATGGAGCTCCAAAGCTCTACTCTGCAAGTCCAAATAGGTCTTAAAATATTTATGTATATGAGTCATTAGTAATTAATTAGGAGCTTAATCGGATATGATATTATTAATAAGTTTTCGGGATAAGCCTTCGCAACAAAGGAAATTGACATAGATTATGATTTTTTTAAGTAGAGACGATTCCTGTATTTAGTAATAAGATCGCATATTATGCAGGCTGCTGTTAGGCCTGATATACAAAGGCAGGATTTTTTTATTAAATTTTGTATTTGGACGATAGTGATTTATTTGTCATCATGTTAACAATTTTAAGTTGAGTTTTTCTTATGCAAGAAATTTCACTTTTCTTTCAACTTGAAATCCATTGTAACATCACTTTTATTAACAAAACGTTTATGCTGATAATGAAGCGGTGGATAGAATTGACATATGCTATTCTGTTTTAGACCGAAATGTGTTAACAAAATACACAAACGAAAACGTTTTATTTGTTTCTTAAATGTTCTATCCACAATCTAAATAGTGTATAAGTTGTAGGCTCTGAAGGAGGGTCTGAGTTGTGGATCAAAAGGTCGAAAAAATAAATAAAACAAAACACTGATTTGTTTTATGGGCATCTTGACCCACTCCCGATTAACTCATTGTGTATCCCTTAATTTCGATCAAGACATTGTGTTTAAATGTTTATATGAATTATAAATAATACTGAAAATCCACAATAAATAAAAAAAGCTAAGCTAAACCGAAGGCTTACAGAATTCTGTCTTCATACCACTACTCAAATCCAAACCCGTCAGATCACTCTTAACTCAATCCTAGAGACTCTAGGAAAATAAATATGTTATAAAAAAAATATATTTACCATAACAAACCATGAATGGTTTCGATTCCAACTGTTTCTAGGGCAAGGATTGAGTAGGGAGGTGATTCTACCAAGATCGTACTCAACCAGTAGATTCCCCCCCCCAATTAAAAGTACTTATTCTATAGAGGCTATACGAGCCTCAGGAGGTTCTGCAGATCCCACAGGATGCCATCTGTAGCTGATAACAGATTAAATATCTAATATGCCACAGCTAGACTTGAATCCATAGCCATATCCATTTGAATCCATTAATCCACAGTCTGTTGTTCATGACTGATCGTACACATGTAAACGAAAAAAAATATATATATGCATAAGTAAATATATTTATATAAATATATATGTTTTAAGCAGCATAAACTCATTATTTAAATATCAGAGAGCCTTAAGTAAAGAAATGAGAAGAGAAATTTAACTTGAGAAGATCTTTATTACATTACTCTTGTCGCCGGCGAGAAATCAGCAATTTCCTCCTTCTCAACTCTTGTCGCCTCAAAAATATTACGAGGGCAGAATAATGTTTTTTAAAAAAACAAGGAAATAAACTGTAAAATGGTAATTTCCACTTCTACCAATGAGTTTTAATTATTAGTTTATTTTTTTCGTCAAATGTTTATTCAGGTTTACGAGAAGGAACAGCTCAGTAAGTGTGGAATGGGGTTACTGTTACTGTTACCGGCTGTCGTAGTATATATAATACACTACAAATATAATATAATAAATATATTAGATATTAGCCGCTAACTAACGACTTGAGGTAAGTAGGTGGAGAGGAGGCACAGGTGACTATTTATATACCTCGTCGTGGGAAGGCGAACTAATTATAGCAACAATCTCCTGGCAATTGTTCGACATAGTTGGCTTCGGATCTAGCGCCGCTTATCGTCAGCTGGTAAGGGAACACCCGGCACCCGATCTAGGAGCTGTCGGTGGATAATCCAACGGAGCGGATGATCGCACTTTGGGATCAAGGCGGGATATAGGGCTGAAAAACAGGGGTCGTCGGCCTTTGTAGGATAACAAGAGATTTAGAAAGTCCCACGTTCAATCATATTATTTTTCATCATGGTTACCAAAGAAAATCTTTTTTTTTTTTAGATTAATTTATTGATATTTACAACAGTAATAATATAACAACAAGTAAATTTGCTAATATAAACAAATGACCTGAAAAAACACTTGTGAAGAAACTACCCATCGGTAGCACTCCAATAAAGTTCTATAGTAGAAGGTCTCGAGGCCATCTTCTTTTCAGACGCCTCGGAGGGTTATCGGGAATAGTATGGGAAGCAAGTCGAGAGACTAGCGGATTAAAGTGTGTATGGAGCTTGTCGTGGAAGGATAGGTATCTAGTTTGGGCCAAATCAGCAACATATGGGATATTAAGTTCATAATGGATGAGTTTGTTTGTGACATAATAAGGAGCATTGAGGATTTTACGAAGGATTTTGGATTGCAAGGATTGGATACGAGATGAATTGGATAGTTTAGTAGAATCCCAAAGCTCAACTCCGTATATCCAAATAGGCCTGATAACTGACATGTAAATGAGTCTTTTGTAATTAATTGGGAGCTTAGAGTCCAGTAAATGTTGAAGTAGGCGAAAAAGTCGAGCAATTTCTTGTCTTTTCAGTGTTGTATGAGCAACCAAAGAAAATCTAGGTTTAGGTTTAAGGGTTTTATGTAAACTTGCTGTTCTTCCAATGAAGCAAATAAACCAGTCATGCACATAATTAATGGTTTGTCCTGAAAAAGCTGAAAATTTCGATTTCTTTGTATACCCTTCCAAATAGCAAACTGTTTATGTTTGTTGGACTTTTGACATTTATAAATATAAACACTTATTAATCATCATTCAAACAATAATGTTTGTTTACCTCTGTAATATTTCGCTACTTGGTTTTACATGGCTACTTGGAAACAATTACTAAGGTGTCAAAGCTTGATTTACGCATAATTTTGTTAGGGCATGGGGACGAAACGGCCAGAAATATTAACGAAGCCTGGTGCAAAGGCAAAAAAGTGAGTGGACTGTTCAACATTGGTTCAAGAAATTCCCAAAGAAAGACTTGAGCCTTGAAGAGAAAGAATCCGGGGTAGAAGTTCTGCCAACTTTCAAGCTTTTTCCCAACCTTCCTAAATGCCTTGAGTATCGCCGGTAGACATGCTGACTTCTAGTTTCCCTGTCAGTTCTCGAATATTTGTTTTGGTATTTTCTTCGACCAAAGTTCAGAGAATATCATCTTCAAGGATCAAGGCTCTCTCTCGAAATCTCTGGAACTACTTTTGAACAGTGCACACACTGGGGGAGGGATGTTTTAAAGAAAATCCTGAATTATTTTCCGGACAACCCAACAGAAAGGTTCTAATCTCAAAAAATTAGGGGTGTTGTATAATGTCATTTTTCTCTGTAAGATAATCCAGAGATACTTTAGTATTAAGTATACGATTGTAACGGTATCAATATAATCATGTTTTTTTTGTTCATTTCTCTTCTAGCCTGGAACAATATGCATGCCTTACTATTGAGAACTGTGTTCGTACTCCATCCTGCCCGCACAATGAGTATTAAGAGTCCTTTCTGAACTCAAAAACAAAATGCTCGCCCACACGCACCGCCAAGCAAACACACTCTCTACAAAGCCTCGCCTCACTAATGAACAACCAACCTATTCAAACCTGTTCAACCTTCAACAAACTCTTGTCAACTTAGCGATGTTTTTTGAACAATAATAACTTGCTCAGGCTTACGAGAAATTTTAATGTGACATGTGGAAAAAAATATTCAGAAATATGATCTGTCACTATCAAAATGAAATAAGCAATGGAAAAAAATATAATATAAATTCTTTTAATAGAGTAATTACTTTTAATATCGGTTAAATGCATTTTTACCAGGCAAATATTCAGTTTAAACCTGCTTAAAAAAGAAACGTACAAAATGTTTTAGTAAAAACATACTATATATATAAGGATAATATATCTCTCTATTATGTAAAAAACCTTTTAGCAAACGTGATAACCGTATATATAAATCCTAATAAATTCAAAATTTTACGAATCATTTGTATTATTCAACGTTGTTAGTAAAACTTTGAAAGAAAAAAATTTTTTTTTTGTATTTTAAATAAAAATAATAATATACAATATAACAAGGGAGTTCGATTGATTTGCAAAATTATATAGTCGAAACAACAAGGGTTGGTGTGCTGCCAGGGGAGCAGGGGTACTTAATATTAGTAAATAAATTTAAATAATATCCATCAAACAAAAGTACGCTTCATTATAAAAATAAATATTTATACAAGAACACATAGTTTTAGACAAATCAAAAAATAAAATTTTTTCAACATTAATCAACGAACAAAACTTACAGTACTGGCCACCCGGACTACAGAAACGGAGGCCAAGATTTAGTTGAATTGTTTTTGACGTAGCTTAATCTAATTTAAAAAATACTGCTCAGAAACAATTTGCACACAGAAAACATTATTTTAGATAACAGTTCATTTTTGTTTTAAAGCAGGGGCAAGCAACCTTGTCTGCTATTGATATTTACATGTCTCTAAACAATATTTTATGTGGTTCACAGTTGATTTTCTCCTTTATTAAAAAAAAAAAATCAATATTAATTTAGTGGAATGAAGAAAATTGTATTTATGATTTTTTGAAAAAAAAATTTTCATAGATCAATCGTAATAAGATTTTTTTTTTTTTTTTATTTCTGACTTAAAAAGCATTTTTTTTTTTTTTTTTAAATTTATTTATTGATATCTACAACTGTATTACAATAATACAACAAGTAAATAGGCTAAGTGATATATAATGACATGATAATGACAAGTAGAGAAACTACCCACTGGTAGTACTCAAATCAAAGTTCAAGTAAGAAGGTCACGTGACCATCTTCTTTTCAGACGTCTCGGAGGATTATCGGGAATTGAAGAGGAAGCTAGGTTTGAAACTAGAGGGTTTGAGTGGTAATGAAGTTTGTTATGAAAGGATAGATACCGGGTTCGGGCCAAATCAGCAACAAAAGGGACATTAAGGTCGTTATGGATGAGTTTATTCTTAACAAAATAAGGAGCATTGAGGACTTTACGAAGGATTTTGGACTGTAAGGATTGAATACGAGAGGAATTCGATGGCTTAGTGGAGCCCCAAAGCTCTACTCCGTAAGTCCAAATAGGTCGTATGATGGTCATGCAGATGAGTCTTTTGTAGTTAATTGGGAGCTTAGAGCGTTTGTCTAGTAAGTGTTGAAGTAGCCTGAAACGTCGTGCGGTTTCTTGTCTTTTCAGTCTTGTATGAGCATTCCAGGTTAATCGTTTGTCAAGGTGCAACCCTAAGTATCGTTATAAAGCAGAAATTAGTTTTTAAAACTACAAACTCTTCACGAACAAAAAACAAAAATATAGATTTATAATTTTCACTTTTAATAATCTCTGGAAGACTGACAATGGGGTAATCAATAATTCGATCGAATAAATACTGATTTGCAATGAAAAATCGGTTTTAATTTCAAGATGATAATTTATGTTAAATAAAATCCATAAAACAAAAATAACCGTTTTTCGCACAAGGAAAAACTTTCAAGTTGTTTTGTTTGTTTGTTTTTTTCGCCAAAATATATATTACCTACTAGTGCACAAAAAATATGTATATAATAGAGCTGGAAATAGTGGGAAGAGGTAGGGAATATTGATGAAGTGAAACTAGACAGAATATTAACCTAGTTAGCCCAATTTCGCGCCCCCCCAGCTCTTAAATTTTTCAATTAATTTCCTAAATAGAAGTGCCACTCAACGAGGATATGATAAAGAACCACTTGGGGCAACCTAATTTCTCCTCGATTCGTTTCGGAGTTCTTCGAATTTATATTAATATTAATATAAATATAAAATAAATTTGCATAAAAATATGAAAAATAAAAATATTAAACATTTGTAGTTTTATACCTATTTATTAAGTTAAGTTATATTGCTATCCCTATGACGATCATTTTTTTTTTATGTTATTAATAAATACAATTTAAAATATTTTAATTGCTTATAGTTTCGTCTTTACTTATAATCTTATTCAATATTTAAATATTATTCAATATTCTCTTTCTAGATTCGGGACGTCATATAAACTTATCACCCGTCGCAAACATTTTTTTATATACAGTAAAACCTCTACTAACGGACACCTCTAAATAGCGGTCACTCCCCATTACCGGACGATTTTTTTTGCACCAACGTTTTAATACAATTTTTAAGGCATTTTAACCTCTATTTAACGAAACCTCTCATTAACAGTCACGGACAGGCTGTGTTGGTTAGAAATCGATTAAAAAAACCTCTAAAAGACGGACAGTATGACTTTATCCCTTTCCCGTTTCTCGGAAACAATTAGTTGTTTCCGGTCTAAGGAAACAGGGACAGTTGTGTTTACTTTTTAGTAAAGGTTTTCCACATAAATACTTTTTTCTTATTCTCGGACTTGCTTTATTAAAATTTAGTTCTGTTCTAACCCTCGTGGCAGGCGGCTGAAAATGACTCCCTCACGTAAGAGACTCACTTTAGAACAAAAAATAAACGTAATCGACTTTTATGACCTTGAAAAGTTAAGGGTACGTGCGCTAGCGGAAAGACTCAATATCGGTAGGACACAAGTTTCGGGAACACGCGATGTTTTTTTTTATTCTACTTACCTTTTAAACACATGGGAAATTGAATAAGAGAGAATTAATTTGTACAAATACATATTTATAAAAAAATAAAACCTCCCTTTAAAGGACACCTCTAAATAACGGACAAAAATATTTGCACCAGGGCTGTCCGTTAATTCGAGGTTTTACTGTATTATGAACATTTTTTTTTATAATATCCATAATTTAATTTAATATGTTATTATTGGTTTTAGCAAAACTTCATAGCGAGAATTTGAGAATTAAAAATAATTTTGAAGGTCTGCCAAGTAACCTGAATAAAATTTCTTTTCGCTTTAATTTAATGTCAGTTAGTAAAAGTTGATCTACTGACAAGACAAGATAAACCACCTAAATACCTGCTTAACTACGAGGCAGGTATATCGGTTATCGAAAGATATCTGGAAGGTAGGTATAGTAGATATGTGTGTGTGGGGGTGGGTGTGTGTATGTGTGAGTGTGTTTGTGTATGTATGTATGTGTATATATATATATATATATATATATATATATATGTGTTTATATACATGGCATGATTATGAGACCAAAATAGTCTCGAAACGTCGTCAGAAGGAAGTTAACCATAAGTTACAAAATATTTATATTGTTTGATGTATGATATATCTCTGTGCATAGTGGGCTAAGTCGAATTATGTGAATTTCAAGCTATCTACTTAGAATCGTAATTTTTCTGAACTTATTTTAAGTTCAAGATTGGAGTATCAGCCCACAATTCACAAAGGAATATCCTTCATTGCAAAGGACGGAACACTTAGTAGATGGTAGATTCTTAGTAGATAGCTTGAAGTTCACAAAATTCGACTTAGGCAACTATGCAGAGGTGCCACAGATAAATGTAGAGCATTTCTTGTAAGAAAATAGTTGAAGGAAGTTTTAATATCTAAGATATTCTAAGCTAGAATGAAACGGCAAGAAACAGCTCGCCGTATCAAGCTACTTCAACACCTTCCTGACAAACGACCTACGCTTCCAATTAATTACAATAGCCTCATATATTAAGAACTATTTGGACTTAAGGTGCAGTAGAGCTTTTGAGAGCTTTCCACAAAGACATCGAATTCTTCTCGTATTCAATCTCCAAAATCCATAATCCCTCTTAAAATCCTTTGTGCTCCTTACTTTTATAAAGATAAAATCATCCTTATTGACCTTGATGTTACATTTATTGCTGATTTGTTCCAAACTCGAAATCATTCCTGTCATTACAAACTTTATTCCCACTGAAGCCAAATAAGTTGCAAACCAAGCAACCTCTTCAATTCCTGATAATCCTCCGAGGCGCCTGAAAGGAAGATGGCCTCGTGACCTTCTAAGTTGAATTTGTTACTTCAGTCCCACCTGCGTTTATCTCATATTTGTTGTATTACTATAATACAGTTTTTCAATTACAATAAATAAATATTTTTGTTTTAAATCAGCCCATATTTTTCGACGAGATTCGATATATTGCAGTGTTCTATTAATTTCATAAATATATGATATATTATGATAGTTGATAAGAATGAAAGAGTTTGAAGGAAGACACCAACATGGACTAACTCAATATCTGGAAGGTCGTACCCATTAGCCTTCTCTTCATTCCCGACAATGAGGGTGCTGCATTACTCGTGATGCAACGCTGACAGAATGCACTTTGCAACACCTGGAGCAGATAACAGACGGCAATGCAGCGGCGAAGGCAGCCCAACAATCTGCGAAGATGGAATGGAGCCAGGCCAGGTAGCGGATGAAGAATGGGGTCGATCTGGTTCAACGGCCTCTCTACTACGGTGCATCCATTGAGGACTGATCCATGCATCCATGTGATGCAGGAGTTACGATGCAACGGGGTATGCAGTCCTTATCAGTCGGGGTGATTATACCTGTTGTAAATCTATCGAAACGGGAACGACTTACATGATAATGTTTCTCAAGCGAGAATAACTCTTATATAAAATAATACTTAAAAATGGAGCTAATATTATTGGGTAATAGTTGATCTCAATTGTAATCGAACAATCATTAATAATATGTAAAGGAGATAGTTGGGGGGGTGCAGTAAAAAAAAACTGAATAAGTACTAGACTTATAATTATGTGCCGACGTTCCATACTTTTCATTTTTTTTACATTTCTACCTGTCATTCTACGAGACACCTTCCATTTCTTTCTACATATTCCTATATTATTATGTCTCATACATTTACTTATGTAACCTCTTTAAGTCCGTTATCATACATTTTATATCTTTATTTTACTAGTTTTTCTTAATTCTTCATGTTCCAACCTTTTTTTATAATGTTAATATTCTCATTTTGTATCTTTGGTTTACCTCCTCTTTTTTTATTTCCCTTTATATTATTTTTACTTTACTATCCTTTCTATACATTTATTTTCTGTATTTTATTTTATATTCGTTATTTATTAATTTATAATTTCTGTTCATGTTCTTTAATTTTATTAAATCTGTCTTATTTTATTATATCTGTCTATATCTTAATTTTATTATATCTGTCACTTTTTTAATATTCGTTATCTTTAATTTTCATATCTGTCACTATTTTAATTTTCTACATTACTTGTCACCATATTATCGTTACTGTACATTTCTATATTTTTTGTTCTGTTTGTTTCTCTCTCATAGCCCTGAAGATGACCTACACTGTAGGTCGAAACGTCGGCACATAATTATAAGTCTAGTACCCCCCAACTATCTCCTTTACATTTGATCATCCAGTCAACTATTTTCCTCTCATACATGCATTAATAATAATAATAATTATAATTTGTAGTAGAGAGCAAAGAAGGAAAGATCTTAAGGAAAATTCTTGGCCCAATTAAAGACCAAGTACAGCTAACGGCATAACATTGAGCTGTACACTATGTTCCAAAAATATACAGGAGATGTGTGACTACCTACGAGAATGTTCTGGAAAACAACCGCCTCAGGATCAAACTGGATACTCTCATGTATGTTTTCTAGAAAAACCAAAGCTGAAGAAGGGAAAGAAATGAACAGAAAAAATAAGGAAGAAGCACCGGGGACGAATGAGGGAGTACTCGGCCAATGTCAAGAAGGAAATAGACAGTTGAAATGACGTGATCCACAGTAGGCCAATACGAAAAAAACTCTGTAACCTGAACGAGTCTGGGGTTCAGTACAAGGTAGAGACTGTACTGTTCCATGGATAACAGACTAAATAAAAGTAACTGCCTACAGCGGGATTTGAACCAGGATTTCCGGCATGGCTACTCAGTGCTCTACCACTGAGCCACTCCGCTCCCAAAATTATAACATATAATTATTTATCAACTATTATATATGTCATCTAATTATACGTCAACTCCATCATACATTACCAGCATGATGAGATAATTCGACGAAGATTACATTCCCTTAATCTTAAGAAACCTAATGCTAATGAAAATAATAAAAAAATTCACTACGAGACGATTTAAATGGGGGAAAATGAATAAGATATTTCACCTCACCCTAAGATTGATAACGAACTCAAGAGCAGAATGGTTACAGAAAGGATTACTGAATGACGAGACTTGAGAGTTTCTAAGGAGAGTCTGGTCTCGAATTAAATGTCCAAAACGCAAGAGACTATTCATAATACGGCAAATGATTGTGGCAGAATATTGGGACTACTTGTCAAGGTTGAGGTAAGATAGAGTCAGCATACGCCAGAAAAACTTTTAGAATATGGTAAAAAATCACGAAATATTGCATTATCTGGAAATTTTGGATATTTCTGAAAGCAGGTAAACAGATAGAAGTACGACTAGATCCGGGAAAAATAGTACCAAGAACTCTCCTTGGATTTGAAATCATTCCAAGTGCTACATTCTAAAAATTTGTGCTATGCATTCCACAAGCCATTACATGGAATGGCCTGATTCCTAAAAGCACAAGAGAAGGTATCGAAGACCTTGGCCTTAAATTAGAAAAACTTAAACTAGCACTGAAAGTTTTTGCCTTCCATTTCTTGTTTTAATTCCGAAATGTATGAGTGATTCCAGAGGAATCTCAGAAGAGGAAAAATAGAAACTATAATAATATCGCAAGAAAACAAGGAGACAGGGAGAGGTCAGACTAGTTTATTGAAAGACCAAGCTCATGCAAAGACAACGAACCAGCACTTGGTTGTATATCACAACTGGCATCATCAGGATGGATCACGGATATATAGCGATAAACTTTCTTCGGCAGGAATCGAACATGAACCAAAAACACTCATTACACATTATCAAGTTTTAAGTATAGTTAGAAATCTTAAATTTAAAAAAAAATGCATCTGGACCTAACTAAAAAGAAAAATATTACTGACTCTTATTCAGGATAGTGACTTATTCTTCTTCGAATTCAAAATCGATTAAACAAAGTGTAAATAAAGTCTGAAACTGAGATAAACAAAGATGCAGTCTCAAATCTATCTTCAGAACTTCTGCAACTAGTAGTAAAATCGGATCGTAAACGATAACAAAATCAGGAATAGATTTTACAATGTTTATAATCGGCGAACGAAGGACTATTGTGAGAGGTCACTGAACCCGATACAGAACAGGTCTGGATGGTATCCAACACAGGAGATCGAAAAGAGCTAACATATTGCGATGCAGCAGCTCCGAGTGTATTAATAGTGTTGAGCTCGTGTCGATAGCTTTGTTTAAAAGAGGTTGTGTTCGATACCGAAGGATCATGGGGGGTGTTCGATGATCCTTCTTATCAGTAAACATAATATTGTAGCGTCACCTTGGGGACCTCCTAACTTCTGCAGCGCCTGTTCGAATCTGGCCAGAAAAGAAAGAAATTTATTTGGTGGCTGATTCACGAAATAATTCTCTACATTCCCAATCTGGTTAGAAAGCTTCTGTAGGAATATGATTTTCTTTTGCCTTAACAGGCAAAAGAGGGGAACAGTACATAAAAAAACAGACATTTATTTCATTTATCTAATTTGTTACAATGTACCCTTCTAAAAGACGAAGTTCCAGAACGATGATAACCCAAAATGTCCAAAATCGCAGATCTGCAAGGGGGGGAGGCAAAATTTCGGTATCGAACCTGTGCTGCGGTGAGAGATTAGGATATCCGATTAGCCACAGCGGCACGAAGTGGCCTTAAACACACAAACAAGTAAATCAGAAAAATATTCAATTTTTAGATTTCAGTGTTTGACCATTCCTGAACCCCTTATGAATACTTTTGACGTGCCGTCGGTTTGAACATTTTATATTATTTTTTTATATTATGTTGGAGTAAAATCTAAGTTTTTCCCTCCCAATTTTAGCAACTAAATAGTCACCGAAACGGTAAATTACTTGAAAAGAAACTTTAATATAAAGAGTAAACAAAAAAAAACCCCTGTACTGATTTTTGGGACATCGGCAGTACATGAAGCTGATCTGTTCTAGATCACGATCAACCACCAGATTTCCCCCCTCGTTTCAGATAACCACATTATAGAGGCTGGATGAGCCCCAGGAGGGTCCTAGATCCCATTAGATCCATCTCCGGCTAACAGATTCAATATTGGATTGTATTGTAACAAATGAAAAGTCAGTTAAGGTGTAAATTTAAATTATTAGCAACAAAATTATTAAACAACACTTTCATTAATCAAAATAGGATCCTTCACTTTCAGTACACTTACCTCAACATGAAACAAGGATTTCTACCCCCGCTCTGTAGAAATTAGGTGTCAAGGAAGAAGAGAAATCTTGGAAAGCCGATTTCAGGGAATTTTCGAGGTGTTTTTTTTTACTTCTTAAAAAATTATCCAAACAACGGAAAAAGTAAAAATCAGTAGGAGAAAGGTCCGGAGAATATGATGGGTGAGGAAAGACCTCTATATTCAGCTCCTGAAATCGGGTGATCTGCTGGGCCTCGGTTAATTCATGCGGTACCCATATTTCTAGTTTTTTTATCTCACCAAGCTCCTTAAGGTGCCTGGAACAGTCATGGCACTTGGTACAAGTTGCGAACCTAATTCACGAGTGGTTTGGGAAGGGCTCGCTTCGACCAGCTCTTTCAACTTTTCGTTGTCCATAGTCTTCGGCACAACATGTTCTTTGTTGGTAAGGTAACAATCCTCGGACTGAAATTTTTCAAGCCAAAGGAAGATTGTTCTTTCGCTCACTGTATCTTCACCGTAAACAATATTAACGTTTCGGAAAGCCTCCGTGACGCTATGGCCAACTTTAAATTCGTAGAGAAAAATTATACGAATTTCCGCGGAAGACATAATTTCATTCTTATTTATTTTTAAAACGTTGCTTCATTTTCAAAAGGAAAAGTAAAACTGATTATGAAAAAGGATTAAATGATCTTTCCGACAGTATACATAACATAATTGTTTGTGTACAAATAAGCTAATCCCTAATGAAAAGAAAACTGTAAATAAATGAAACAAACGAAACTGACTTTCATCCGTTAGGACCCAATACAAGTATTGTCAGCAGCGGATTTGAACCCAGGACCCTCGCCGTGGTAACTCAGCGCTATACCACTGAGCCACTTGGCTCCCAATAGAAAGGATAAACAGTAAAAAACAACATAAACCATATTTTTGTAGACGAAAGAGGAAAAGAACAGAAGAGTAAATGAGGGAGAATCTGCCAAAGAAGACGACGGCTAAAACCGCGACACGTCCCAACATTAATTTTAATTATAGAGCTAGGATTTACTGATGTCTAATGGATTAGAAGTTTATTTTTAATATTTATTTTTACTTAAGTATAAGGAAGGTCAAGGAGACTTTAAAGAAATATTATATATTAAATGAAACGGTTAAATCTTGAAACACATTCTGTTTACCGCTAATAAATGATGATGAATATTGGTAAAAACGTTAGCTGCACATAAAATTGCATAGATTTTTTTATTCTCTAAAGGTCTACAAGATTTATCAATATTATAAGTACAAATTACTGTTACAAACTTACAAAAAACATAATTAAAAAAACAAATTAAAAAATCATAAGCAGGAGAAACGGATTCAGTCTGTCATAAAACAATAAATTAGTCATTAATGTACAAGAAATTTATTTTAGGGCGTGGTAAGCGAGGTTGTTTAGGATTGGGTTCATCTATCTCGAACAGTTTGAGATTTATTATGTACAGGAGAAAATCGTTGGTAATCCCGTCCTTCTGAGGGGACATAAAATGACATTACCGAGCGATGTCAAGTTCTCATGTCAGGATCCTTATCCAAATTATATCTGGATAGGAATAATTTAGGACTCACACTGTACTAGAGTACGATTGACCATAGCAGCATAAAGTGGCTTTAAATGAACGAATAATAAATACAATAAACTTATTATATTTTATTTTAATGAAACAAATAATCATAACTCCTTTAAAAGTAATAATTATTCAGATAAGCTTTTCGTTTTTATAATTAAGGAGTACGTACAGAATTATTAAATCCCATTTTTATATGATATGTAGATTATTCTTTTATTTTTTATGTTTTTTTTTTATAATTATTTTGATTTGTATGCATTATTTTTATCAGGAATGAAAGAATCAGAGAGGAGCTAAAAGTGATCGAGCTAAAAGATTCCAAAAAAAAAACCGACAGCTTAAGTGATTCGGCCACTATCTGTGGGATGGACGAAGGGGTAGAGCCAAGGAAGGCCATCCCAGAGTTTCCTATCAGGAATATATTCAGGGAATCGGGGGGGGGGGAGGAGAGAGGCAAGACCCTCCAGGAAATGAGGCAAGCAGGGACCGCGACGCTAGCAATGGAATAAGAAGTCAAAGAAAAGAATAAGTATTATTTTTAAAAGGTGTTGTGCTGTTAAAATTGAGATGTATTCTGTTTTTTGTTTTTTCACCAAGATAACATTAAAAATAGTGCACTTCAAAGAACATAGTCTTCGGAACACTTAGCTTCACTCACGATAATTCTTTCGAGTTGAGATTGACAGCCGGCGCCGTTTAAGAACAGAGAAGAGGAAGTCACTCCAGGGCCGACATAGCGGCGATGAAAGGAGGAGAGATATATTAAGCTCTTCGTGCAAATATAGTTTATAATTTCTCTGATGGAGTCTTCTGAAGGACAGAGTATCAACAATATTTTCAGCCTCAACCAGAATATCTAGGTCGAAAACGTGTATGCATGAACTCAATAAGTATGCTTTATCTGCAGCCCCGAGGTAAGGGACACCATATCCAAAAAATGGGATATATTTTAGGAAAACTGTCATAAATCAGTTCTATGATGGATACTTCCGATTGCTTTTCAATGTCAATAATAATCTGAACAATTTAAGATGTTTATATAAATAACGAAGAAACAAACTTATGAAAAATTAGCTCTCCTGAAGAAATATGTGATATTGTATATTTAATCAGGTTTGTATAGCGACTCTCCTTCTAAAAGTCGACTTTACCATAGCGGCCCATGAAGGGACTTGGGTTCAGTACATGTTAGAGACTGTACTGTTTCGAGGACAAAGGTTGTGCAGGGAGGTGATATGTCTAAGATCAACGCTAAGCACCAGGTTTCCCCCCCTTATTTAGGGTACCCACTTAGTAGAGCCCAAAGCGGGTTTGCTGATCTATTTATAGCACTATAATCTATTAAATCTACCAAAGCTTAATTTAAACACGGAACCTTCTGCAAAGCAACTGAGCACTCTCCACACTCGGCTACACTTTACCTCACTTAATCTTAAAGGTGGAAGTAAAAAATTCAATAAATATTACTGAACAAAGTTAATTCATACAATAAAAAAAACCTGTACCACTACAACCCATGAAGGGTCTGGGGTTCAGTACATGGTAGAGACTGTACTGTTTCATGGACAACGGTTCTGTAAGCAGGTGACTTGTCCTAGGTCTCGTTCAACCGCCAGATTTCCCCCCCCCCTTATTTTGGGTACCCTATTTTTATAATATTTTACAGAGGCTGGGTGGGCCCCAGGAGGGTCCTAGATCCTATATGATCCACCTCCCGCTGCAAACAGACTAAATAAAAATCATGGCCTGCAGCGGGATTTGAACCAGGATTTCCGCCATGGCAACTCAGTGCTCATACAATAAGAGTAAAACAAAAAAATTTCTCCTAATTTTTTTACAAGTTATACAAATTTTGGCAGGCCTACATTCATGCGGAGGTGGACGGACCGCTAAAATCGTTTTAGCTTTTGACTATAAAAATAGTGAGAAAAACATACGCCAGGAGTGACATCGTTTTGGCAATGTTTGAAGAACCCATCAATACAATATATATATACATATATACAAGTATATGAATATATATATGTAATAGAATATAAGCAGAATAAAGGTATTAGTATTCATACCTAGATTCAGAGCTGCTTCCAGTATTAGGAATAAGGCAAGACTGCAATAACTCTCCCAACTACAATTTATAAAGACGCTCTAATACAATAATATGTAATAATAATGTCTTTATATATTCTGGGACAAGTCCCTATAGAATAACAATACAGGCATTGTAAGCTATTAGGTCTTAGAGCGTAAAATAATTACATTTAATTAATTATTACTAGTAATTTAATAAGTGAGAAAGAATAAAAAAATGAACAAAAAAAAATATGATAATCTACAATAACAGGATTTTAATGACAGATTAGAAGAAAAGAAAGAAAAAAAATTAAAATAAGTTAATAATAATAATATAACAGAAACAATTTATGATCATATATATATATATATATATATATATATATATATATATATATATATATATATATATATATCAAATTGATGCCGAGAAAAAAAACAATGAAGAAAAATTAACCAATATTATCAGAGATTTACATTTCATCTCTTTTTGTCTTTTTTAATATCTATCTGTATGACATTAATAATACATATGTACGTAATTTAAATTCCACACACTCATACATATGAATACATAATAACACACACAAATGTACATCAAAAGACATCATTCATTCATCGAATAAAGAGAACATTAAGTCAAAACTGATCACCTTCTATTTTCGATTTTTTGGGAACTGTATGGATAATAGGTATTAGTGTTAGTAGCTAATACAGAGGGATATAGCCTTTATTACATTTTATTTACTTATTTTTAATAATATCAATGATAAAGCACGCAAGATATAGGAAACTATGGATGCAATGCATTTATTAGATAACAACTATCGTATACATCGCCATGCAAGTAAGTTTTTGCTATGTATAACATTATGCACTCCTATTTATTTAATTTTTTAATATTATAAATAAATTTATATCTAATAAATACAAATTTATAAAAAATTGGATATGATATCTAATAATGAGAAAAGGTTGAATTGAATGAATTAAAAAATATTTTAGGTAAAACTATTGGATGCAACTCACAGCACATAACTAACCAATACCTGTATCTTGAATCAATCTGGGCTTTGAATCGATTAGGGCTCAGTCCAGTACAGTCTCTACCATGTACTGTACCCAAGACACTACATGTGTTGTATTCTTAGCATATTTTAACCTTACGTGGAATAGAATCTAGAAGGAGAATTTAAAAGAAACTTTACCAATTTATCAATTTAAAAAAAAATACAAAATTATTTTAGCAATTATAAAGCTTCCTTTTCATCTTCAATGCTAGATTCCCTTCGACCAATTAACTCTATTTGCCAACTTCGAGATGCCAGAGAAAACTGTTTTCCTTTCTTCTAATAAGAACTGGCCAAGATCTTAAACTAGATTAGACTTTTATCTGAATTAAAAGAAAGAACTGGCTAAAATTAATGCCTTAAGACAAATCTAGTATTCTTTATTTTCGATAAATTGTAAACAGAAACATTAATTTAAAACTTTATAAATAAATGCACAAATTTTTGGGAGTGAAAGGCTCAGCAGTAGAGCGCAGTGTTGCCGTGCGGAAGTTCCTGGGTCCAAATCCCTACCGAACATGGATCCTGTGGATCTAGGACCCTCCTGGGGCTCATCCAGTTTTTTTTGTACCAAAAATAGGGCAAATCCCCTCCCCATACAACCGTCGTCCAAGAAACATTACAGTCACTACCATGTACTGAACCCAAGACCCTCCCAAGGGTTGTTGTATAGATTTTTTTTTAATAAATGCATAGGTCAACATTGAATTGCACACAATTAATTATACATTGAATTTACCAAATGCTTAAAAGATCAACAGATTAGTTAATCGTGAATAGCAGTGCAAACTGCACCACTACAACCCGTGAACGGGTCTGGGATTCAGTACATGGTAGAAACTGTACCGTTTCATGGACTCCGGTTCTGCAAGGAGGTGACTTGTCTTAGGTCACGCTCAACCACCAAATTCCCCCCCCCCTTATTTTTATAACATTTTGTAGAGGCTGAAAAGCCCCAGGAGGGTACTAGATCCCACATGATCCCTCTACGGCTGCAAAATGACTAAAGTGCAAACAGTTTTTTTGTATTTTCGGTAACAACATGGAAAGAGCGATAATTTCTTATGAATTATAAATAGGTATAAGCAATAATAATTAAATAAATCCATTTTTTTTTTGGATCTTAAATGTGAAGAATATTGATGAAATGTGTATCAATAGAAGGGGAATGCCCTAAATAATTGAGGAATCATTATTTTATTCTCAATAACATACTTGCGCTTAGTATCCTTAGTTACGCCGTCCTTCGGAAGGGACGTTAAACGGGGGTCCCGAGCCTGTACGATGTTAGGTACTCATTAAAAATCCCTATCCTAATTAAACCTGGATAGGCAAAATTTAGAACTCCCTCTGTAGCAACGTCCGATTAGCCAAAGCAGTATAAAGTGACGTTAAATAAACAAACAAACATACTTGCACTAAAGATAGCAAAAAATATATAATAGTAATTTAATTAGTAATAGTATAGTAATATGTATAGTATAGTAGTATAGTAATTTTCAAAAATTGTATGGTACTTAGAAATACTAATCAAAATGAATTGGGTCACGTTTTGTTAATTTTAAAGCGGGCATTGAGATCTATACATTTTCCTAAAGTATACATTTCCTGAGTATAGCGTTTAAAAGCTTGAGAAGATAAGGCACGACAGCATCAAACAGGAAGTGCATGGCATCTTGCCTACGCGCCATCGTCTTAACAAAGGAAGCATGTTGAATATATACAGCACCAAACTTATTTAAATATTATAAATATGAATAATAATGATCGAGTAGTTAAAAGTAGTTATCGATAAATCGTTAAACTGTAGCAATAATTTAAGGCAGAAATCGTTGGGGGTGCAGTCAGTAAAAACACTTTAATAAGTGTAACTTATTCACACGGTCTTAACTTAACCATTTATTCACCGGGATCTGTGGATATGCAATGGTATATCATTTGTTTTATTTTTGTTTGTTGTTTGTTCATTTAACGTCACCTTATGCTGCTATGGCTAATAGGACGATGCTACAGTGGGAGCTCTAAATTTTGCCTATCCAGGTTTAATTAGGATAGGGATTTTTAACGAGTACCTGACATCGTACAGGCTCGGGACCCCCGTTTAACGTCTCTTCCGAAGGACGGCGTAACTAAGGATTTTTTACTCCCTTAAAAAAATCCTAGGGCCACCTGCCGGGCTACGAACCCGCGATCTTGGGTTTAGTAGTTTGTTACGCTAACCACTAGACCACAGGTGACCTTGTGTTTTATTTTTTAAGTCATTTGTTTTTTAATCCGACTGTGGTAGGTAAATCTCTAATCTGTTAATAACCAACGATAGACCTTGTAGAACCTGCAGACCCTCCTTGGGTTCACACGGCCTTTATATAAAGAGTAAATTAATTGGGAGAAAACCAGGCGTTTGGCCGGTATATAAGACAAATCACCTCCCTACACAACCGTTATTTTACAAACAGTACAGTCTCCGTCATGTAATGAACCAAAGATCTTCCATGGGTTGTAGTGGTACATGTTTTTTTTTTTTTTCAAAGTGAAAAAGTGACATAAGTTAGAAACCTACATTTTTGGAAAAAACGTGAAAAACTAAAAGCTTGAAATTAATTAATAAATTAAGACACCAACTAAGTACATTCTGGCAGACAAGCTGTGAAGCCAGATCGATACAGTTCTGATGAGTGATTAAGAGGCGTTTTTGGGTAGTGTCACTTTAAAAATAGTAGAACGATGCGTTGAGATGTAGGCAAGATAGGAAAAATCGCTTTCAAGCTAAAACCGGGAATGGTTCTATCAGCCATCACGGAAAACCTCAAGGTACGAATAATAATGCCTTTATTATTGTCATTGCGGATCCAGGAAATACGTGCCCCCGTCCCCCTTAATAAACCTTTGAAACCTTTCTATAAATACTACAAGTTTATTTATAAGTTATTGTTGATTTTTTTGCCCGTCTGCCCGTTGTGCCCCCCACCAGAAAAAATCCTTTATCCGCCCTTGATTATTATTTTAATAATTCAACAACATACACAATTATTGTCACAGTTGCAGCTGTAGCCGTTTAATCAAGCCCTATATCATTAAAGGATACCAACCTTTCCTGTCATCGAATAAATGTTTATACCTTTTTCAAAAGTATTCTTTCACCCAGGACAGGAACAAACAATGAGTTCTTTTACGAATAGTATTAAACAAAAATTCAAGGCTGACTTTTCGAAATTATTTCCGGACTGCGATCAAAATTGGCAACAAGACATAGTAAGCTATATTAACAGTGCCAGGATATTTATCATTGCTAGGAGAATAAGTATTTTAGTTCAATCCCAATGTTAAAATAACACATTTAAAAAAAAACACACAGATCTAATAATTTTAGAACAACTATAGAAAAGATTGCAAATGATTTATAATACATTCAAATTGGTTGCGATTGATGTTTCTTATCTTGCTTTTCCCTAGATGAAATTTTTTTATATGTGAGTAAATTAAGTTAAATATATTTTTAAAATTAGAAGTTACTTCACAATTCATTCTTCACTTCAATGCATATAACCGTGAATTGAACCTATGGTTTAAGGATAACCTCCTGGAGCTCCACCCAATAAAACCAGATAATCCTGGATTTGGAGGTGAAAATGTATGCTGAACGAAATCTCAATCAAATTACCTCCCTGCAAAACCTTGGCTAAGCAACACCACTGGCTTTACCATATACTAACTCCAAGACACAGGTCTATAGTTCTTGGTTTATCTATATTGAGGTCTAGTTTTTTTCACATTTTTTAAGTTATTTTTTCTATTATTTTTATTTTACGTTAAGACATAAAAGAACATATTTTTTTTCTAAAAGAAATATTTTTTAAAAATACATAAATCGTCCACATTCGTAATCCTAATAAGTTATTTCTACAAACGTAACAAAACCATAATAAACACAAAAAAAGGGGTTAGGATAAAATACCATTATTAAGCATATTCCCATAATATTATTTTAAATTGCAATTAACTCTTCAATCCCAGATCTCAAACCTTCAAGAATGGTGTCAAAATTGGAGAATTAAAATTAATCCTAACAAATCCCATCAAATTACCTTCACCCTTCGTCGTAAATCTACAAATTCCTGCCCTACTGTATCCTTTATTAATATTCCTCTGAACTCTGTCGAACAGGTACGTTACCTAGGACTCCATCTGGACAAACTTGGAATCCTCATACAAGACTGAAAAGACAAGCAACTGCTCGTCGTTTTCGCCTACTTCAACATTTACTGGACAAACGCTCTAAGCTCCCAATAAATTACAAAAGACTCATTTACATGACAGTTATCAGGCCTATTTGGACATACGGAGTTGAGCTTTGGGGCTCTACTAAACCATTCTATTCATCTCGTATCCAATTCTTGCAATCCAAAATCCTTCGTAAAATCCTCAATGCTCCTTATTGTCACAAACAAACTCATCCATCATGATCTTAATATCCCATATGTTACTGATTTGGCCCAAACTAGATACCTATCCTTCCATGACAAGCTCCATACACACTTGAATCCTCTAGTCTCTCAACTTGCTTCCCATACTATTCCTGATAACCCTCTGAAGCGTCTGAAAAGAAGATGGCCTCGAGACCATCTACTATAGAACTTTTTGGAGTGCTACCGATGGGTAGTTTCTCCACAAGTGCTTTTCAAGTCGTATTGTACATATAGCAGATTTACTTATTGTAATAGTATTATAGTTGTAAATATCAATAAATTGAATTTAAAAAAAAAAATTGTAATTATATCACATATTTAAAATAAAATATTATAGTCACTAAAAACTTTTTTAGTTAAAAATAAAATTTTATATTAACTTTTTATTAAACTTCATTATATATCAGAGAATTCCGAATCTTGAATGAATTTTAGGCTTTTGAACACTTTTGTCAATAATAAAATAATAGTTACAACAATCGAGATTCTATTTATAATCGATTTATTTACTACGAGACACTGACTAGAGATATTTATTAGAGGAAAGCCCACCTCCGCACTCAGCACAGAAATAAACTCCGACACTTAAAAATTATGTCAATATGTCAGGGTGAGACATTTCCCCAGTAGTTCCCAGGCATTATATCGTCCTCAGCGTAACATGTCCAACTATCAAATAACACACTCATCGCAACAACGCTGATGACAAAAATATTTAGGAAAACTGTAAGTAGGGTCTTCAGTACATAGTAGAGACTGTGTACTGTTTCTAGGTCAAAGGAAATTGGTCCGATATGCGATGTTTTTTCCCGATTAATGGTACCAATTTTATAGGAGCTGAGTGAGGAGGGTCTGCAGATTTCACAGAATCTATATATGATTGTTCATAAATTAAATATTTTATATTTCAGAGCCGGATTTGAACTTAAAATCTTCAGCATATCAACTCCTCAGCACAGTGCTCTACCACTGAGCTCGCCATTATTATTATAGTAATTCAATACTTCCGTTTGTTTTTTTCTTTATAGCAATAGTATTTTATTTTTGCATTATAAATACTATGTACCGTGATAAGAAGTTTAAAAGATAATTTATAAAAATTACATCGTATATGTTATGCATAGTAATTGAGAGCGCTGAGTTCTGAGCTGATGTCCAGTGTTGAATCCAGCCTGAGGAAGGAACATTAATTGATCAGTTAACATACATACATCGACCGGGGGAATCTTTTGGGCTCACTGAGCTTCTATATATATATATATATATATATATATATATATATATAATTATACCTAATATATAATATATATATATATAATTATACCTAATATATAATATATATATATATATATATATATATATATATATAATTATACCTAATATAGCCTCTATATAGAAGCTCAGTGAGCCCAAAAGATTCCCCCGGTCGATGTATGTATGTTAACTGATCAATTAATGTTCCTTCCTCAGGAATGTATACATAATATTATATATACCTATATATACATAATATTATATATACCTATAATCGGAGAGAAAATCTGGTGGTTGGCAGCGACTTCGCCAAATCACCTCTCGGCACAACCGTTTGCTTAGAAACATCACAATATCTGCCATGAATTCATGGGCTGCAGTGCTTCTGTGTATTTTTCCATTTTATAAAGCTCTTCTGGCTGACTTAATATCACGAAGTTCTTCAATAAGTAATTAATAAGCCAATTATCTGTAATAGATTTGAATATTTTGTTCACAAAGTAAGTAAACAAAACTATTAACTATCCATCAGATAATTATAAAAAAATTGAATAAAAAACAAGAGCAAAAATATAATTAAGGCTGCAAGTCTTGCTCTATTTTCCTGATGTCAGTTCGCAGCCTAGTGGCCTTGGCTGTAAGTACAATTATACAAATCAGGGTTTATTACGTAACACAGGGAAACCTACTCTGTAGTGTCGTAATATTCAAACATTTCTATCATTGGTTTGCCGAATGGTTAAAAAAAATAAGAGAAAAAGGAAGAAATAATGCAATTAATTTGTAAATATATTAATGACAACTGAAATTAATAATTAAATAATTATTATAAAAATCACTACTTAAATTATCGACACACCACATCCATTAATTTCTCTTGATTATATAAACAAGCGTTTAGGAATATATTTTATAGGCGTTGCTTAGCAACACATCTAGCAACTATTTTTCTTAAGCCTTTTGTCGAGCACGAAATCTTTGTCAGCTAAATCTTAGGTATTTTTAAAAATTGGCAAATCACAAAGCCACTGTTCCTGACCTCTTTAAGTCGTTGAACAAATTATGCCACTGTTTGTGAGTCTAAAAGAAATAACATGAAATGCAGCGAGGATAAAACAAGCTACTTCTTATTCGATGGTGATAATTTTTAAATATTTTTGTTTTGAAGAGAAAAGATTTGTCCTGGCCGGGATTCGAACCCGGGTCGTCTGCATCTCTACTGCAGTGCTCTAAGCCACTGAGCTACCAGGGCTCGTAACCAAGAAAGACAAATCCATTCTCTTCACCGATCCATTCTATACTGGTAGCCCTGGTAGCTCGATGGTTATATAATTTTAAATTTATATACAGTTACATAAATTGTAAAATGGGAGTTTGGTCCATCGTTAGAGTATCCCACAAGGTCATTTAAAGATAATTTAAAACCACATAAAATAATTTACTGAAAATTATAATTGGATTCAGTAAATAAAAAAAAGAAGATATATATAGATATGGGCGGATTTTTTTATTTATTTCTTTATTGTATCTGTCACTGTTGGTTTTGAATTCGAGGCCTTGAGCTCAGTAACACAGCACTCCAAACAGTGAGCCCTACATCTGTAAACAGGTAAATATCCGAACATACAACTTCTGACAGACAACTGACCGAATTGTTTTACGATTTTTTATAAATATTTTTTTCACAAAAACCTTAATTTTTATTTATGTTTACTTGAAAACATCAACAAATAAAATACACTTTCGTTATTAAAATACTAAGGATGTGACAGACCGCATAATAGTTTTATCTTGCAGACTATCAGATACAAACCCGAGGCGAGCAGACTGCCAAGCCTATAGCAGTAGATCACACCTGTCCTGAGGCTAAGTCCAATATCCCCGGCATCCCTGCCCCAAATACATCGTTATATATTGCCCTTCTATGTTTTATTTCATACAACATTTTACAACGTCCCTTTGCCAATTTAAATAAAACATATTTTTGGCCAAGTTTTTTTTATTTTTTTTTTTATTAGAAAATAGGACCGTAATATAACTCAAAGATTTAGATCGAGTAAAATTTAAACCTAAACGTTATAGATATAAAACAAACATTTTTTTTTTAAATTTATTTATTGATATCTACAACTGTATTACAATTATACAACAAGCAAATAGGCTAAGTGATATATAATGACATGATAATGACAAGTAGAGAAACTACCCACTGGTAGTACTCAAATCAAAGTTCAAGTAAGGAGGTCACGTGGCCATCTTCTTTTCAGACGCCTCGGAGGATTATCGGGAATTGAAGAGGAAGCTAGGTTTGAAACTAGAGGGTTTGAGTGGGAATGAAGTTTGTTATGAAAGGATAGATACCGGGTTCGGGCCAAATCAGCAACAAAAAGGACATTAAGGTCGTTATGGATGAGTTTATTCTTAACAAAATAAGGAGCATTGAGGATTTTACGAAGGATTTTGGACTGTAAGGATTGGATACGAGAGGAATTCGATGGCTTAGTGCAGCCCCAAAGCTCTACTCCGAAAACAAATTTAAAATAGAATTATAATTAATTGGAAAAAACTAACGCGAACATTAGTGAAAAAATTTGAAGGCCTAGGTTTCGGGCCATATTGCAGTAACCTTAAGGGAAGCAAAAAACTGTACCAATGCAGCCAATAAAGCGTCTATGATTCAGTACTTGTACTGTACCATATCAGTACTTGTAGATAATGGACAGTACTGTATCTAAACTAACAGTTGTACAGGGAGGTGAGTTGGCCGAGACCAAACTCAACCACCAGGTGTTTTCCAAATTTAAAGTACCTTATAAAGGCAGGGCAAACCACTGGAGGATCTACGGATCGCATAGGATTGATTCAATACTGATTAAAATAAAAAAATGTGAATATTTTTATTTATTGTTCTTTTGATGCTGATTATTTTTAAATATTTTTATTTTGAAGAGAAAAGATTTGTCCTGGCCGGGATTCTAACCCGGGTCGTCTGCATCTCTAGTGCAGTGCTCTAACCACTGAGCTACCAGGGTCGTCTGCATCTCTAGTGCAGTGCTCTAACCACCGAGCTACCAGGGTCGTCTGCATCTCTAGTGCAGTGCTCTAACCACTGAGCTACCAGGGTCGTCTGCATCTCTAGTGCAGTGCTCTAACCACCGAGCTACCAGGGTCGTCTGCATCTCTAGTGCAGTGCTCTAACCACCGAGCTACCAGGGTTGTCTGCATCTCTAGTGCAGTGCTCTAACCACTGAGCTACCAGGGTTGCCTGCATCTCTAGTGCAGTGCTCTAACCACCGAGCTACCAGGGTTGTCTGCATCTCTAGTGCAGTGCTCTAACCACCGAGCTACCAGGGTTGTCTGCATCTCTAGTGCAGTGCTCTAACCACTGAGCTACCAGGGTCGTCTGCATCTCTAGTGCAGTGCTCTAACCACCGAGCTACCAGGGTCGTCTGCATCTCTAGTGCAGTGCTCTAACCACCGAGCTACCAGGGTTGCCTGCATCTCTAGTGCAGTGCTCTAACCACTGAGCTACCAGGGGTCGTATCAAAGCAAGACAAATCCATTCTCTTCACCGATCCATTCTATACTGGTAGCCCTGGTAGCTCAGTGGTTTAGAAAACTGCACTAGAGATGCAGACGACCCGGGTATGAATCTCGGCCAGGACAAATCTTTACTCTTCAAAATAAAAATATTTAAAAATAATCAGCATAGCCGGCTTCAAATACTGGATTTAAAGATGAGTTGTTTTTAAGCCTTCCATTAGCGTAAAAAAAACTGTACCACAATAACCCATGGAGGTTCCTGGATTCATTACATAGTAGATACTGTACTTTTTCTAGAGCTAGGAGGTGATTTTTCCATGATCAGAGGAGGGTCTGAAGATCGCAAATGGTCCATCTTTGGCTGTTAACATATTAAATATTTTATCTGCCAGAGCCGGATATGAACCCGGGACTTTCAGCAAAGCAACTCAACACTCTACAAACTGATCAACCTTCTGCTTTAACTTAATGAATTATGGAAAAAAAAAGTAAGAACCCCTGGGAGGGCATGCAGATTACATAGATTTCATATCTGGCTGTAGAAAGATTAAGTAATCTACCTCCGATAATAATTTATTAGCACAACTAATAAATTATAAATGGACAATAAATATGATTACTTGTTACAATACTAGAACAGAACATAAACTAAAATATTACTAAACCCTTTTTAGTTGGATCATTGAAGAGGCCATCATACTGTTGTTCTCTAGTGCAGCTATAAAAAGACACGAACAAGTTCAAGAATGGTCGATCCCACGAGAGCTATACTCACGTGATCTCAAGCGTACAATTTCAATAAAAGAATAATAAATTAGTAATAAAAAAATAGCATTTCGTATTTAACTTTATGAATATAAAGGCAATAAAAAGTAAGTACACAACACAACCCGTACAGGGTATCAAGTTCAGTACATAATAGTGAATGGACTGCTTCTAAAACAATGGTTGCGCAAGATTACACCCAACCACAAGCTTTATCTCAAAATTATGAATGACAACAATAAAGATAAATGCTGTTTTAATAATTTATTAAAATAATTTATATAAATAATCACTTACTTACATATAGTGAAACATTAGACATCACAAAATAACAAGTTTTATCTATCTACTCACGTATTTAGTGCCATCAAAATATTAATAAAGAGGAAAATTACCTGAAAAGAATAAAGATAAAAAATTAGATAGGATATAACAGAATAGAAAAAATATATTTTGAATAAAGCATGTCTGGCGAAAACACATAATACAAATAAATTAATATTTACAATAATAAAAATAAAATTACAATAAACAGTACAAATAAAAATAACGAAAAAAATTAATCAATATATAGCAAAATTGCTGTTTGTTAATTTCAAGTCACTTTATGCTGCTATGGCTAATCGTACGATGCTACAGTGGGAGCTCGAAATTTTGCTATAAATTATATATATATATATATATATATATATATATATATATATATATATATATATATCTGTGGCACTTATGCATAGGGGGCTAAGTCGAATTTTGCGAATTTCAAGCTATCTACTTAGAATCGTAAATTTTCTGAACTTATTTTAAGTTCAAGATTGTTTTGAGTATCAGCCCATGATTCACAAAGGAATATCCTTCATTGCAATGGACGGAACACTTAGGGTGTTAGACACAAGGAAAGAGAAAAAAATTACGATTCTAAGTAGATAGCTTGAAATTCACAAAATTCGACTTAGCCCACTATGCACAGGTGCCACAGATATATATAAACAGGTGAACGTAAAATGTGCCTTATGTGATACTTTTATGGTAATTTTTATTCCGATAGTGTGCAAATTGGCTGGGAATCGACTCTCTGGAATCACTCACCCAGTCTCTATAGTCGATAACCTTCATTGGAGGGGAACACCTGAGCGTGGTCTCTGTCAAATCATTTCTCCAATTAAAAAAAAAAATAGTGCGTTTTACTCTGTTTAAACATTTAACTAATCCTGCTACCTAACCCGATACATAGATGGCAGCAGGGTAATATTGCGGATAGGGTGGAACCTCCCCCACCCTACTAAACCAAAAGCCTCTTATCTCGAGAGGAACAAGAATCGATTTATCGACATGACATTTGATGCATCGATAGCTGACAAAGGACTACAGCTACAGTAGCTCCCAATCCGGTGCAATCGTCCTCTTTGAGCTCACTCTATTGTGTCGCCGAGGCATTAGCTCCTGCCAATTGCCGTAGTGTGGGCTTCCTTCCATTTAGCTCCATGAGATAGCGCGGTTCCTAAATCATCTGTTTCCTATTTCCTCCATCATTTGTAGTTCGGCGAGGCCTTTCATTTCATCGACTGCTCTTTCCCCTTTTCTCTATTTTTTACTCCTAAATCACTATTTGATCTGAGCGGATCAGAGACGAACAATGGAATGCCAATTGGGATCTGCTTTGATATAGCCAGTTCCATAAAAAAAAAAATTGTACGAAAAAAGGTATTAAGAGTAACAAAAATTTAACATAAGATTTAAGAAACTGCAAGTGAAAATAATGTAATAGTTACTATCTACCATATTCTATAGTTGATGTAAAACTATATTTATCTTGTGTGGTATATACGTAGTACGTATGTCGTAAAAAAAACAACACTAAATTAGACAAACTTATTTATTGTAAGTGCTGATGTTTCGACCTACGTTGTAGGCCATCTTCAAGGCTGATAGAAGGCAGAGCTATCGAGTCACATAGTAGCGGCTCTGCCTTCTATCAGCCTTGAAGATGGCCTACAACGTAGGTCGAAACGTCGGCACTTTCAATAACTAAGTTTGTCTTATTTAGTGTTTTTTTTTTTGTTTTTTACTGCACCTCCACACTATCTATATCCCACATTAGATCATCCAGTCAACTGTTTTCCTCTCAATTATATATATCTTGTGAAATTAGAATTAGGAAAGAAAATGATCCGAACGGTCAGAAAAAAAATTTCACATATAACGAGTAAGCATGCTAAGCTAGCTGTTTGTTGTACTATTTCAGTGTGTATACCTAAATATAAATAGTTATACATCAGCTTAACCTACTCTAGAACAAAACCGATAATGAGACCAAAAGACCAACTGCCAAAGAAAAACCATTAATCTTTAAAATACTATTTTAGCTTGCTAATCTTAACTGAAGAAACGCTTTTAAATATATTCATACATATAATAAATAAATAAAAATATATAAGTTAAAACACTCTATCACGATGTATTATTTACAACTTATCTTAAATCAATTCTTTACAAAAGGCAATATAATAAAATATACCTTTATCCAATATTCCATTCACTCACGTCATGAAAGAATGAATTTTAATGGTTCAAACTAATGTCCAACTAGTTTTACACAAAGCAGGAATAAAAACAAAAAATTAAACTTCTCATTTAATTATCTTTTTATACCTGGTGAATTGATGAATAGATTTTGGATTGTCGCAACTATTTTCAGGTTGTTGGATGAATAATAATAGGAAAACAAAAGATTTTTGTTTATATATTTTTATTTTGAAGAGAAAAGATATGCCGAGGGCCGGGATTCGAACACGGGTCTCCCATGTTTCCGTCGTGGTGCTCTACCAACCGAGCTATCCTGGTTCATACCTCGGTCGTACAAATCCATTCTCTTCACTGATCCCACATCCCCGTGTTCTCGCAATTTGCGATGTATACAAGGGGAAGAATGTTCATTGAACAATACTTTAATTAGGATCTTGTTGACTTAAGTCATTATATACGAGTATTATTATAATTTATTTTATTTTTTTTAATAATTGTTATAATCTTAAATATTTTTATTTTGAATAGAAATGGGAAGACCCGTGTTCGAATCTCGGCCCTGGGCATATCTTTTCTGTTCAAAATAAAAATATTTAAAATTATAGTAATTAATAAAAAAATATTATGTTAGAGAAGAATTGGTTGACTGTAACTTCTAATATAAGGAAGAAATAGTTGGGGGTGCAGTCAATAAAAACACCTTAATAAGTGCAACTTATTTATTGTGTGCCGACGTTTCGACCTACAATGTAGGCCGTCTTCAGGGCAAATATAGCAATCGGCGGCGTGAACGATGAACTGCCAAATAAAAAATCATATAATAATAATAAATAAAAAAATATATTTTTGTTTATATATAAAGCAGATATTATTAATTGCAATGATATGAAATCCCAACCTTAGTATATATAAAGAAGGTACTCTAAAATGGGGGAAACCAGGTGGGTGTAATTTCAATCAAACCATATTACTCCACAACCGTTCGATTAGAAACAGTATCACTCCTACAAAGGATTGAGCCCAAAACTCTTTATGAATAGAAGTGGTAAAGGGTTTCTTAAGGTTTTTAAGGCAATAAGGTGTCCATCATTAATATTAAGGCAATAAGGTGTCGATCATTAATATTAAGGCAATAAGGTGTCCATCATTAATATTAAGGCAATAAGGTGTCCATCATTAATATTAAGGCAATAAGGTGTCCATCATTGATATTAAGGCAATAAGGTGTTGATCATTAATATTAAGGCAATCATGTGTCAATCATTAATATTAAGGCAATAAGGTGTTGATCATTAATATTAAGGCAATAAGGTGTCAATCATTAATATTAAGGCAATAAGGTGTCGATCATTAGTATTGAACAGAGTATTATAGAATAGAAAACTCAACGACGAAAACACATTCCCTTGGCCAAAGATCCCTGATTGGAAGCCAGTTAAAACGGATAAATCATCGATTTTGTCAAGAGCCGTGAATTGACACTGTGGGATTTGGAGACTGTTGTGGTTCATCCAATCTTTATAATTTACGTATCCTTGATGGGGGGGGGGGGGGAAAGAAACCTAACGGTTGAGCGTTACCAAGGTGAAATCACTTCCTTGTAAAACCGTTGGCTATGAGATAGTCCATTCCCTTCCGTGTACAGATCGTAATACCTTTTATGGATTGTAATAGTCTAATTAAACAATGAGGAATGTGAATTAGAGATAAATTTACAAGACTGAAAAGACAAGAAACTGCTCGACGTTTTCGCCTACTTCAACATTTACTGGATAAACGTTCAAAGCTCCCAATTAATTACAAAAGACTTTTTTACATGACAGTTATCAGACCTGTTTGGACATACGGAGTTGAGCTTTGGGACTCTACTAAACCATCCAATTCATCTCGTATCCAATCCTTACAATCCAAAATCCTTCGTAAAATCCTCAATGCTCCTTATTATGTCACAAACACACTCATCCATCATGATCTTAATATCCCATATGTTGCTGATTTGGCCCAAACTAGATACCTATCCTTCCATGACAAGTTCCATACACACTTGAATCCGTTAGTCTCAATATAATTAAATATAAATAAATATAATATAAATAAATTAATCTAAAAAAAAGAGAGATAAATTGGAGCTGCGAGGAAACCACTAATCCATCAGCGGTAACAGAAGAGAGACCACAAGCCCTCCACACCGCGCCGGCACAAAGAGCTTTGTGAAATAATACTCTGCGATTCGTTGAGTGATGGCGGAGTTAAACCACAAGCGGGCTAGGACCTCTTTGATATTATTAAACATCATAAATTATATTGCACATTCCTGGGATGTTTCAAAAAACGTTTTTCGACTTAAATGTTTTAATTAGCAAAATATAGTGACTATATAATTAGAAAACAATCAGAGGAAGAAAACAATTATATACCTTCACCTTCCTGGTGAATCACTCTAACTATTGGTGAAAACCGCATGAAAATCCGTGCAGTAGTTATTGAGTTTACCGCGAACAAACGCTGCTGAGGACTTTGTTTTATAATATGTATAGATAGAGATGCCTACGAATTATGTATAATATAATATAATCTACTCCAAATTCTCCAGTGGCCAGCTCCTTTTCGGTCTGATTATTCTATGCAATACCTTATTTTCGAATAATTTAGATTTTAAATCCTACAAGTATGAAACGTGGCCGCTATAGAGTTATTGTACTATTTGAATTTCGGGGAATAACAAAGAATTATTTTTAAGACCGAACATTAACAATAAATCATATAAATATGGTTCAAGTACTTCTTTAAATTTTTCTTCCAAGCATTCTTGGGTTAAATTTTAACAAATATATTTCATTTTTACATAGCCGCATGAAGTGACTGACTGATAAGGCAACATCAACGCTTACAGACAAACGCTCTAAGCTCCCAATTTATTAAAAAATACTCATAAACATGCCTAGTATAAGACCAATTAGGATTTACGGAGTAGAGCTTTGAATTCCTCTAGTATCCCAACTTTAGAACCCGAAATCCTTGATCTTCCTTACTTTTTACGAATAGTAATCCATAATGATCTTAATGTCCCATTAGTTGGTGGTTTGGGCAGGACTTAATATCAATCCTTTCATTATATCAAACTTTTCAAAAATTTCAAAAAAAAATTCTCGCTCAAACCCACTAGTTTCAAACCTAGCTTCCTCTTCAATCTTTCCAGGAGTCCGAAAAGAACATGGCTTCCTGACCTTATAAGTTCAATAACTTAGTTGAGTACGACTAGTGGGGTAGTTTCCCTACTTGCTTTAATGTCATTATTAAATTTCAATTTCATACTATAAATTTCAAAGAATATTTTTTTTTAAATAAAAGCTACACAAAACAGCGGAACAAATCGAACCTAAATTGTCCATTTCATAAGGTATTTTTGAGGAGAACGAATCGACTGAAAAGAAACAAAAATATATGTCAAGGCAAGGAAAAAAAAACCTATTTACCGCTGTAACAGTCATTAGAATCAGAATAGAATTAATTTCGAAGTAGATGAGAAGGAAGACTAAAAATATTTGAGGGTTAGAGAAATGTGTGACAAGGCTATACACCTTTACCCCAGCACACCTGTCAGCACCTGGGACCCGTCCGGCGCTGAAGCTTCGATTTAACTTGTTCGGGTCAAGAACTCGTGTAACTGAATCTAGAATCTAGTTGTTCCATAATTAGATCTGTCAGTTGGAAACTCTAGAATCTAACAAAGGCAACTGCTAATCGGAATAGTTCAACAATCCTACTTCTAGCACAATAGTAACGTGCCAAAATTATAATTATTAATACAAAGGTGTACTTTTACAACTTTAGGAATTAGATAAAAAAAAAAAAAGAAAGTACATAACCTTGAGTGAATAATATAAATATTTTTTATCTCCAGCTGGTACAAAAACATGTGTTTTTGGCTCAATTAATTAGGACTAAAGTACGTCTTTTCTATCTGTGCATTAGAAATTGAGTCAAAAAGTTAACTTTATTCCATAGGGAATAAAGTAAAAATATGACAAACTAATTCTTCTAAATAATGTACGTTTTGTACTGAAAAAGTTCAGGGTTAGGTTTGTACACCTGTCACACCGGCCATTAAAATCAGTTGTTGTTTGAAAACATTAAAATTTTTAAATAATTAAAATTAAAATTTTTTAATGTATTGTAAAACATAACATAATATAAAATATTATAGCGTATATTGAAGAAATTGTTCCGGGTAGAGGTCACTGAATGAAATTCTCAAGTAATTTGAGAAAATCTTTATTGATAGCCAACGTTTCGACCTACGCTGTAGGTCTTCTTCAGGGCTATATGCAAAATACAGGCAATATAAGAAAACGGTACAAATATATTAAAACATTTTAAATATAGATAAACCAAAAGAAGGTGAATACAGGCAAAAAAATTGATAAAGATGTACAGTAAGGTAATTATAAAGGTTAAAATGTATAAGTGTGTACTATAAACTACTAAGTGCCAAAAGGTAGTAACACACATTGAAGAAAATAATAATAAAACAGAGTGTTGACGGTTAAAAAAATTAAGGTATTACAGATAAATAAATAAAAACTGAATATACAATAGGAATGTGAAATGATATGGGTAAATTAGAAAGTGATAAGAATTACGCACTAAAAATTAAAGGCATATAATTATATGATATCATAAATATCATAATATCATAAATACCATATCCTTGCCGTTTTTTTTTTTTATATATGTATTTTAGTTCAATATAGCCTGGTTGTATTATCACTTACTTTACTTAAAACATACCTACTTTTATACAATTGATATTTTACACTTATATAAACTCTCTTCTTACATTCTCGTATGCAATTAATATTCTTTACACTAGTATAAAGTATTTTCTACCTATCAATATTAATTATGTATTTTCTAAAATATTTTTTATTTTATTTTATATAATTCGTTTCTAGATTTTTATAATTTTACAATTTTTATTTCTTCCTTTTTTTCGCTTGTTCTCCTGAGTAAAGATAATTATTCTCCCACATTCGCCCGGGAACAAACTTCAATTGTACCCTCGTAGTCCAGGAAAGGAAGACCAAAAAATGCCATATGGCGGAAATAATTGATGTAGAAGCCAATTTTGGCACACTTGTAGGGGAAGGTGTCCTGAACAACATACTAAAAGTTCTGAGGGTGAAGCTAATGGTGGGGGGGCTCTAAAGGTCCCTTTTTTTTCAGTTTTGTGTTAATAACTCGAAACATACTGCCTCTAGCGAATGTTGTCATACGAATTTATATCTGGGATAGTTACAACATTATTTCTAGATTTAGGACTGTCCTATAGCAAAAAAGTTTATGCGTGACTGGGGGTAAGGTGCGCTGCGGTTGTCGCATAGTTCCGTAGATTTCGACTGAATTTAATGTTCAACATCATTAAACACTAATTACTTAATTTTCAAAAATAAACATATTATTTTTAACAATAAACATTTCATTTTTAACAATAAAAAAGATTTTTTTTTTTTAATTTTCCATCTTCTCCCTTCATATCACCTTAAGCATTGATCCTAGCAAAAATGTGCATAGAACCTTTTTTATAGAAAATTTTATGTAGATTAATTTAGTATATAAACGTTCTTTCGCTAGACGCAGTATTTTTTGAGTTATTAACAAAAAACTGAAAAAAGGGACCTTTAGAGGCCCCCCACCCTTAGCTTCACCCCCACCCCTCAGTATGTTGTTCAGGACACCTTCCCCTACAAGTGTGCCAAAATTGGCTTCTACATGAATTATTTCCATCATTTTTCCTATCTACATAAAATTTTCTATAAAAAAGGTTCTATGCACTTTTTTGCTAGGATCAATGCTTAAGGTGATATGGAGGGGGAAAGATGGAAAATAAAAAAAAAAATACTTTTTAATTGTTAAAAATGAAATGTTTGTAGTTAAAAATAATATGTTTATTGTTGAAAATTAAGTAATTAGTGTTTAATGATGCATCTTGAACATTAAATTCCGTCGAAATCTACGGAACTATTCGACAACCGCAGCGCACCCCACACCCAGTCACGCATACACTTTTTTGCTATAGGACAGTCCTAAATCTAGAAATAATGTTGTAATGATCACAGATATAAATTCGTATGACAACATTCGCTAGAGGCATTATGTTTCGCGTTATTAACAAAAAACTGAAAGAAAGTGACCTTTAGAGGCCCCCCACCATTAGCTTCACCCCCACCCCTCAGTATGTTGTTCAGGACACCTTCCCCTACAAGTGTGCCAAAATTGGCTTCTACATGAATTATTTCCACCATTTTTCCTTCGTATCGCATTCGCATTCGCATTCGCTCGGGCACAAACTTACAGCTGAGGGAATAATGATCTTCTTTAGTCCCGAGGTGCATAAATAACTATTTTAGCGTTGCATGACAACCCAATAAGGGTATTGGGTTCACCACATCATAGAGACTGGACCTTGAACAACCGTTGAGCAGGGAGATGATTTTTTCGCCTATCTGCCGCTAGGTTTTTCCCCAACAAAGGGCACAAACTTTATAGAGGATTAAAGAGGAGTATGATAAGGATCTTCTCTGTAGATTCCACAATGTTCATGTAGTTGTTAACAGCTTAATTAATTAATCCATGCCCTTTAGCATTGCAACTCGCTACACGCTACACGCTATAAGTTAACTAATCGCAGCTATACATTTTTATTTGCATGATCTGGTAGCCGTGCCCAATACTGCAAAACATACCTCCAACTTTGACTATAGTCGGGACGACAAGAGAAGGTGCACGGGGAGTGGGGAGGCCTGAAGCTGTTCCTTCCCCCCTCCCCTAACCTGACTCCGCCTGGAGCCGACAATTGTACTACATCTCTTACTCGCTTTTCATTCTTTATAGACCAGCAGCCAGGGCCCAAAGTAATGTATCATTTTAAGACAATTTGTATTACGAAACATTGAAAATATCCACAATAGTCACTGGATAGCTGGCCCGAGAGGGGTGGAGGGGAAGTGGAACTAGGGTGGGGGAAAGAGGGCGGAGCTCGTGGAGAGGCGTGGAGGGGGATGATCCGTGCACCTTCTCTTATCGTCCCGACTATAGTGTGTATTAAACCTCTCACTTTTAACACTGCATATTTATTTAATGTCACTTTACACTACTATGGCTAATCGGACGATGCTACAGTGAGAGTCCTAAATTTTGCTTATGCAGGCATAATTGGGATAGGGATTTTTAACGAGTACCTTTCCATGGAAAAAGCCTCGGAAACACCAATTTACGTCCCTTCCAAAGGTTGGCATAGCGAAGGATTATTTACCCCATTTGCAAAATCATAAGCTCACATGCCAGGGTGCAATCCCGTGATTCTGGGCATAGAAGGTTGTATCTTACTTTACTGTTTCAGATGTAAATAAGATTTATTTCTCTATTCCTACATACTTTTTACTCAAATTATTGAAAAGGACAGTTACAAGAAAACAACAGGGAAAGATTACATTAAAAAATAAACTGATCACATTAACAATGCATAAGAAATGTGAAATATCGACAGGTATTTTGGTTTTTATTTATTTTATTTTTTTCGAGCCTCGATACTAAACTAGACTTAATAAAAAAAAAGTGGTTAATTAGTTAAACGTCTGCAGGATAAAAATGTAATCTTAATAACCAAAAAAGTATTTGAAACAAGAGACGTACGTAAAAAATGCATGTAAATAAGTGATGCCAAACCAATATAAATGGATTGAGAGATGGTTAAAATATACATATCTTTTAAAATCTAAACAACCAAAATTTGCTCTGTTTATAACACTTCATTTACTGCTTATATTAAAGTAAAAAAAAAAATTAACCAATTAGTTCAAAGAAAATATTTTTGACTAGTAAGATCAGTAGGATATCAAAACAATAGTTTCACTCATGTTCTTTCTGTTATTTTAACAACCATTATAATGTGATTTGTCTTTAATTATAGACTATAATGGATTCTACACAGTACCTACGAAACCGTCGGGGGGGCACGTGCCCCCGTGCGCCCCCTCCCCTACATCTGCGCTTGCTATAGCCCGTGTGTTATTCTGATGCATAACCTATATTACTGTAAAGTTTCGTCAAAATCCGTTCAATAGTTTTTGCGTGAAAGAGAGACAAACATATAAACTTTCCCATTTATATTATTATTAAGATATATTCAAATGAATATTATAAATAATACATTAATATATCAAAATGTATTCTAAACTGTAACTATAACTTCCTGAATATTCATATCTAAAAATATTTCTCTTATTCTAAGGAAGCTCCAAGCCCAAGGGAATGCTCGTATTTCACGACAACGACCCCCCCCCCTCCCCCAACTCAGGAGCGTGTCCTGTATTTTTATTAACTTTTTTAATCCGATAAATTAAAATTATTTAAAGCATTCGAATAAATCTGAGAGAATTTTCAAGGTTAATGCAATATAATACTTGGATGTTTTTCAAAATAGAAAATTTTGTTATTTAGTCAACACTTGTCGGGGCAATTTTATTGATCTGTTTGCATCACAGTTGGAAACATGGAGAAGGAACTGCAATAATTTTACTTTTTTAATTTATGTTTGGACTTTATTATATCATGGGTTGACAATCTTTACATCAGACCATCTTGAATCAAAATTTCATCGAAAGCGCTCTCTGTTTGAACTAGACTTGCTAATCGAAATTGGGCCTAATGTGGAATATCGACTTAGGAGATTAGTAATTAGATTAACGTTTATCAGGGAGAGGGATTGATCAGTTGAAGTTCGAACCTGTGGGATTTGGATACCCTCCTGAGGCTCACCCTGCCTCTATAACCTGGATAACCTTGGTTCAAAAAAACCTAGAGGTTGAGCGTTATGTAAGGCAAATGACCTCCCTTCCCAACCATAGCCCATGAAACATTCTATAACTTTAAGGCAACACCTAAAAGAGCGTAAAAAAACGTTTAAATAGCAACTGGCAGCAGTTACTAAGCGAACGCTCTAAGCTCCTAATTAATTTCAAAACACACAAATATATGACTATAATAAGACCTATTTGGACTTGTACATGGGAGTGGAGCTTTGTGGATACACCAAGCCATCGAATTCTTCTCGTGTCCAATCCAATAAACAGTAAAACAGCTCGCTGATTCAGGCTACTTCAACATTTACTAGACAAACGCTCTAAGCTCTCAATTAATTACAAAAGACTCATATACATGACGATCATTAGACCTATCTGGACTTACGGAATAGAGCTTTGGGGCTCCACTAAGCCACCGAATTCCTCTCGTATTCAATCCTTACTTTCCAAAATTCTTCGTAAAATCCTCAATGCTCCTTACTTTGTTACGAACAAAGTTATCCATAATGACCTGAACGTCCTATTTGTTACAGATTTGGCTCTAATCCGATATCAACCCTTTCATGATAAACGTCATTTTCACTCAAACCCACTAGTTTCAGACCTAGCTTTAACTTCAATTCCCTATAATTCTCCGAGGCGTCTGAAAAAAGAAGATGGACTCCTGACCTTCTATGTTGAATTCTTATTTGAGTACTACAACACGGTAGTTTCTCTACTTGCCTTCATCAATGCCATTATTTATCATTCATTATATTTACTTGCTGTATTCTTATAATACAGTTTTGAATTTGAATAAATAAATTTTGAAAAAAAAAAAAATAGCTCCTAAGAAACCAACAGGTTTGGTTTTGGATCGGAATACGTGGATGTTGTAAGCAGCGATTGCTGGTAACAGCATCGAATCTTTGTATATGCTAAGAGTTTTTCTAGCATTACTATAAATAAACTTAAAATTATTCTTATTTTGTTTGTAATCGGTTATTTTTAGTGAGTTTTTTTTTTCTTCATTTTTTCCGCATTTGGCTAACAAACATGGTACTCATGTACTGTAACAATATACTAAACACTAACTTGAAAATCTAGACTAGGCTAGAGACAGATGTGAGTGGGAGGCATATATCTATGTAATGAGGCCATCTGGTTAAGGTCTCCGATGAAAATAAACCTCGCCCAACCTGACAGAGAGAGGTTCTACTACACCTGTAACTGTCAACCTAGGAGTGCGAGCAATGGGCCAACAATGTTACACAGAAGTGAAGGAAAGCACATATATATCCCGATATAGAACATATATGCACACATATGCACAAAATAAATGGTTTATATAACAATATTATTTAACACCATCCATAATATGTCTTTGCTAGATTTAAGAAGATTTGGAAAAGTTCCAAAGGTATAATACAGGTTAAGTAGGTTAGCACCGGGGAAATATACTGCACTAATATTAAACGGGAAACTTAATAGCCCTGTATATTCGTTCTGTTCTCGTTTCTGCATCTGTTGTTTCATCTCGGGAGAAGGAGAGAAGCTTGACCAAACAGAACGGAATCAAAGTATAACAAACGGATTTGTTATGCATTAAAGCCACATGTTCTAGATGAATCTGCTCCTTGTATCAGACTGCGTACAAAGTGTAAATTATGTTTAAGAAATCAAAATACTTTCATCTACTGTATATAATATTTAAATATAAAACGGTAAATATTTTCATCTACTGTATTTCTATGCCTATTTTCTACATGTTTATGTTATATTCACATATTATTTTATATTAATACCACTTCTTTCTAACTGTATACAGTTATATATTAACTTCCCTTACTTATATTTTCTATTTTCTTTTCATACTTCTTCTATTTATAGTTCATATTTATAAACACTATTTTCAAGTTTTAATTTTTTAAATTTATCAATCTTTTCTTTCTAAATATTCTTGCATTATTACATTTTACCTATGTAACCTCTAGATGCCTGGTATAATATCCATATCTACAATTAAACTAGTTTTTTCCAAATCCTTCATATTCCAGCTCCCTTTTTCTATATTTTAATCTTCTCATTTTGTATCTTTCCGTTTACCTCCTCATTTTTCTTTCCCTTTATATTATGTTTACATTTTATCCTTTCTGGACATTTATTTTCTGTATTTTATATTCGTATTCTTTAATTATTATATCTGTCACTATTTTAATTTCTGTTCATCATCTATAATTTTATTTTTATCTATCACTATTTTAATTTTATTATATTCTGTAACCACTTTTATATTCACTATCTTTAATTATCATAACTATTCACCATTTCATCATATCTAGTCACTATTTTAATTTCCATACTTGCACCACTTTACTACATTACTTGTCACCATATTCTTGTTACTGCAACGTTTTTTATATATTTCTGTTTGTTTCTCTCTCTTAGCCCTGAAGATGGCCTACATCGTAGGCCGAAACGTCGGCACACAATAAATAAGTTAAACTTATTAAGGTGTTTTTATTGACTGCACCCTCAACTATTTCTTCCTTATATATACAAAATACTTCCTATTATACCATAAACCTACAACCCTGGGTAATAAGTATTTAGGTCGAATTTTCTCTCCAATGAGTTTCTTGTAATTATGGAAACGTAATTCGCGTTATTTTCGTGTTGACTTTAAATAGACTTATTGCTAATATTACAACTGCATTTAAAAAAAAAAAAAAACTACGATACGGTATCCCTCAATACAAGTAACTCACTCCAACAAAACCAGTTACTCCAGAACCGGCCAAAAAGAACCGCATAGATATGCTTTTAGATCTTTCTTTTTTCTTTTCCAATAATCCTTCACTGTCTCTGAATGTTGCCTTCTCTCCTCCGCCCATGCTTCTTTCTCTCTTCCACCCCCTGGTGATTTCAGTAGGCTCCTAAACTCTCTCAGTCAAGAGTACTCACCAGTAATTCTAAGTATTACCATAGAATTTATTAAAATAATTTTATTTTTAATTAAAACTTTATTAAAAAATAATTCAAGTAAACATAAGTTCACGTTCAGTATTATAACTAAAAATACTGTACACTTCAGAAAGTTGTTGAAGAATGGGCATAAAAGATGCCAAGAGAAACCTAAGGTTAGGAGATAATAGTTAATTCAGAAGATGGGAAGAATGAAGGAATAATGAATAAAGCGCAAGGAAATAATTGATCTGACGTTCCCTAAAATGAGTGATTCGAAACAAAAGATTAAATCATCATGCTTGAGTGGAAAATAATTGATGGATAATTTAAATGATGGATTGAATTTGTCAGGGGTCAGTCAATGATAACACAAAAATTAAGCAAAATTTTTTTTTTTTGTTCAATGTAATTTACAACTGTATTATATTAATACAAAGAGAGCGGAGTTGCTCAGTGGTAGAGCACTGAGTTGCCATGCCGGAAATCCTGGTTCAAATCCCGCTGCAAGGCAGTACTTTTATTTAGTCTGTTTGCAGCCGGAGATGGATCATATAGGATCTAGGACCCTCCTGGGGCTCACCCAGCCTCTATAAAATATTATAAAAATGGCTGAGCGTGACCTAGGACAAGTCACCTCCTTGCACAAACTTTGTCCATGAAACAGTATAGTCTCTACCTTGTACTGAACCCCAGACCCTTCACGGGTTGTAGTTGTAAAGGTGTTTTTTTTTAAATTAATACAACAAGTAAATAGAATGTATACATTGGCATGAAATGACAAGTAGAGAAATTACCCAGTGGCAGTACTCAAATAACAAGTTCAACTTAGTAGATCACGAGGCCATCTTCTTTTCAGAGGCATCGCAGGACTATCTTGAACTGAAGATAGGTTTGAAACTAGTAGCTTTGAATGGAAATAAAGTTTGTCATGAAAAGACTGATATGGGGCAAAATCAGCAGCAAATGGGACATTTAGGTCATTATGGATGACTTTATTCGTAAGTAAGCAGCATTGAGTACTTCCAAAGGATTTTGGATTTTAAGGATTGGACACCAAAGGAATTGGGTGGCATAGTGAAGCTCCAAATCTACAAATAGGTCTTATAATAGGTAAATTGTCTTATATTTACCAAACTTATAAAGTCTTTTGTAATGAATTGGGTACTTCGAGTGTTTTTCTAGTAAGTGTTGAAGCAGACTGAAATGGGGTATGTATAGAATTTACATAGGTTTAATAAACAAATTTAGAATCGAGATATCAGCACATAGCAACAAATTAATCAGATATACAACAGAAATGTTTCTAATGACCCTCCATTCTAAAAAAAATAACAATTAATACGAGTAAAGCTTTTATTTATTATTTATTTTAATTATTATTGTTTATTATTATTTCCATAATATTAAGAGGGAAACACTATTATTTATTATAATGCAATTGGGAAAAACCACAATGCAAAGCCTTATGTTTCAAATTTCTACAGTAATAAACCCACTTACCGGTCGACGTTTCTCCTATTGAGGCATTATCAAGACACAAGAACAAAAAAAGGGTTATGTGAATCACATCTCAAAGAAAAAGGTGCAATACATCCCAACGATCATCAGCCCAAACAGGCTCCAAACATGAGGCAGCACCCCACCACCAAGACGTTCAACTGAAAAGAAGACGCAACTCTGCCTGAATAGGCCAAACGTCGACCGGTAAATGGGTGTATTACTGGAGAAATTTTAAACATAAGGCTTTGCATTGTGTTTTTTTCCAATTGCATTATAATTAAGAGGGAACGTTAGGCCAGTATCTGAACATGATCTATACAATACATTTCGACCCGAATTCATTAAATTTATTTACAGTATTGATTTCGAAAAGTTGACATCCATTTAAGAATAATCATAAAATGTAAAACAGACAATCATTATATAAATAATGAAATCTTAATTTTGTTAATTTGTAACAATATATAAGTAACAATGTCTTATGTATATAAGTTAGAATTATCACAATTATTGTTAATCCTTATTGTAAAAATGAATTTAAAAGGCACATTGTATACTTAAGTATGGAACGTGCCAATAAATAAGCGCTCCTTTCAAAGGGGTATTTTGAAAGGAAAAAATGGGGAAAAAAAGTAAAGCTTTTTTTTTAATATAGAATGTATCTGAAAATGTATTTAATTTATATTTACATATATATACATATATTTTCCATAATGAAATAAATATCTTGAATGTAAAATAACAGATTTCTAAAGAAATTCTCTCCAAGAGAAAGTAGGCAGATGCCAGCCAATGACTGAATTAGGAGATCGATGCATTTCTTTTCTCTCAGGAAAGTGCACTTTAAGTACTTTCTTTATGTCGGATCGCTATTCAAGATAGCTTAAGAAGCGGAGTAGGTTATTGTGCAGAGTGCTGAGTTGCTGTCTGTTTTTGAGGTCCCGGGTTCAAATCCGGCCGATAAATTATTTAGTCTTTTAACAGCAATGGATGGACCCAATGGAACCTACAGGTCATCCTGGGGCTAAAAATAAATAACGTGGGTATCCTTAATTTGAGGAAAAACCAGGCGGTTGGGCATGATCTCGAGCACATGGCATTACTGCGCAATAGTTGACATAGGAACAGGACAGCCTTTATCCCAAGTATTAAACCCAAAAACCCTTCGAGACAATTTTTTTTTAATCCAAATATAACTTTTTACTTTCTTAGAATAGGAATTGAAAAATTACTTTAAACTAGCTCAATAATGTTAACAACATTATATTTATTATTCAATTAAATTAATTGAGGCTTGTGTTGACGAGAATTTGGCATTGGCTTCAACTGGTTGTACGGAGCCAGTTGAGATCGACCGTTGAAAAGACTGGCTATATCACACGTACATGTCCTTGGGGGAGTAATTAACAATGTTTAATCAAAACAGAATATTTATATTATATAATAAATTGATTTAAGAGTTATTTTTGGATGAGAGGAAAACAAAAACAACAGAAAAAATATTCAACTTTTTTCAAAATGGAGGGAATAAAACAGTTCAGAGCTATAAAAAAAAAACTTGGGTAACTACAATCGATAATAGATCTTCAGGTTCAATACACGGTAGAGACTGTACTGTTTCTAGGACAACGGTTGAGCAGGAAGGTGATTGGTCCGAGTCCACGCTCAACACCCAGGTTTTTACTCCAATTACACGTCGAAGGCCAAGCAATCACTAACACATCACGTGCCGGATCGTTAACAAGGATCCGCGGATACGGATCCGAATTCGGATATTTGGTGTCAAGATCCGCGGATGCAGGAACGAATACAGATCCTTTCTTCTCCCTGGGATACGAATATCCTTACTGCCTACTACGAGATAACTCGTAGAATGCTTTCTTTTCTAGGGCGCCAACTCCGAGTTATCTTGTCCTGTGTTTACTTGCCTTTTTTGTGCAGCTACGATTAAACTATATCAATGCTAATACAATAACACTAGCTTATGCCCGCGGCTTCGCACGCGTGGAATTTGGTCTGCCACGTAAAGTTTCGTGAAAGATCATTTTAAATAAATAATTTAATTATTTTTTTTAAATATAAGTTACTAGCACATACATAATTTCAGATGTCTAACTTCAAAACTGACGGATTCTATACAACCTTTGAACCCCTATTATATTAAAGGGGAAACCATTGGGGTGGAATTATCCGAATTTCTTTCTTAAACTATACACAGAACCTAACTACAAATTTCAAGATGCTAAGTTCCTGATTTACCTTTAATTATGTACTCTAACGGGGGTGGTCACATGCCTCCGTGCCCCCATATAGATCATCATGTGATTTGCCTTTATTAATGTACAATAATGGATTCTCCACAGTACCTAAAATACTGTCGGGGGGAGCACGTGCCCCCTTGCACCCTCCCATAAATCCGCGCTTGCTATAGCCTATGTGTTATTCTGATGTATAACCTATATTACTGTAAAGTTTCATCCAAATCCGTCCAGTAGTTTTTGCGTGAAAGAGAGACAAACATACAAAAATTCACATTTATAATATTAGTAAGATATAAGGTGGCTTCTGGGAAAAGAACAAAAAATCAATGCAGGCTTGCAGATTTCAATTACAGAAGATACTTCGTAGATCGATACTTCGCCTTACGAGATAATTCGTAAGACCTTTTTTTTTTTAAATAAAAACACATTTTTTACGATAACTATGCACTAGAATTAGAGTTTTTAATAATATAATGTGATTAAATCAAATTGTTATTTTAGGCCAGAAAATTACCGCGGCAGTAAACGTGTTAAGGATATTTCGATAATCATTAATTGGAACTATGTGTAATAAGGAATTATAAAAAAGAGTTTGCTTGTGTGGATGCAGCACAAAGCACAAGGAAAACAGCTCTCTCTATACGATTACCCTAAACTTGGCAAAGGTGAGAGTGTGCCTTAAGGTACCTGGTATCTACTGAAATCTCTCTCTAACAGAACTCATCTAAAAATATCACATCACCACAATCTTTTTTTAAATTTTCTTTTAAGAAGGCATGGTTTAAATGAAGATGAAGCCTATTAAGAATCAGGATTTTACAATTCAAAAACAAGGCATCGTAGACGAAAGACCTTAAAATGTAACGCGGTCACAGGAGATGAAGGGAGGAGGGCATTATGGAAATGAAAAACCATTAAAGTGTAAAAAAGGAAAAAAGAAAAAAAAAGTAGTATTTTCCGTAAATTTTAGTGGCAAAATTGCAGTAGCATACAAATTTTTACTAATTTCTGTTTTGTACAGCTTTTCGTTTTTGTGGCCGATAAACATACCTCTACAAAATTAACATATCTCTGTACAAAGTAACATATAATGTCCAAGAGTTCATGAATGATATCATCTGTAAAAATTGGTAACACCATCTGAAATACTCAGTAAAAGAAACTAAAACAGATTTCAACACTCGCTATGTTTTTAACAACATTCACAGAATAAATGTTATCATTGCGAGGTATGTTGACTGAGTGATGCAGTTGAACACATTGAGTGATCGAATCGGCTTGAACACAAGAACAATTAAGTCTCCAAATGTCACCAAAAGATCGGTTAAAAAGTATGGCTTGACTGGATCTCCAGAAGTGAAGGAAAAAAGAATTTAATTAACAGTGAAGACAAGACGGAAAAGACAAGAAACAGCTCGACGTTTTCGGCTACTTCAACATTTACTGGACAAACGCTCTAAGCTCCCAATTAATTACAAAAGACTCATTTACATGACAGTTACCAGACCTATTTGGACATACGGAGTTGAGCTTTGGGGCTCTACTATACCATCCAATTCATCTCGTATCAAATCCTTACAATCCAAAATCCTTCGTAAAATCCTCAATGCTCCTTATTATGTCACAAACAAACTCATCCATCAAGATCTTAATATCGTACATCCGAAATTTCAGATGTCTAACTTCTAAACTGACGGATTCCATACAATCTTTGAACCCCTAATTATATTAAGGAGGAAACTCTTGGGGGTGGAATTGTCCAAATTCCTTTCTTAGTGCTCATTTAAGCTATACAAAGAACCTATCTGCGAATTTCAAGATGCTAAGTTCAATGGTTTCTGCTGTGCGTTGACCGCTGGGGGTGTTAGTCAATCAGGTTACAGTTTTATATAAACTTCACCTGTGTGGTGTGTTGATAAAAAGTAGCCTATTTCTTTCCCCAGGCTTGAGATTATCCATATCAAATTTCATCACAGACGGATCAGCACAGCCGTGAAACATACATTGACACTGATTAACAAACGGGGTGGACAGAAGTTTAATGTTGTTGGTGTCAGTGAAGGATTAGTATGTAATGTTATTGAATTCATTGAAATAGATTACTTAGTACAACGGTTTCAATTGTCGTACGGCAGCAGCGAGTTAGCAATGTTAACAAACGTACTTGATTTGTTTTGTTCAGCGAAAATATTTAGATTTTGCGAGTAAGAAAGTGAGCAAGCATACAAACTTTGCCCCCCTTTTTCACCCTCTTAAGGGTATAATTTCGGAAAATCCTTTCTTATCGGATGCCTATGTCATACAAAGAACAAACCCTCCAAGTTTCTCTGCGATCAGTGGTTTAGGCTGTGCGTTGATCCGTCAGTCAGTCATTCAGGACAAAGAATTTTATATATATACAACTTTTAACCTTTTATCCTTACGAATTGCGCCGATGATTATCGATTAATGATTTTGACTGACTTTCCGTTAAGAAATATATATATGTTTTCAAATAATCAACAATCCATTATAATTTTAAAGTAAATTTACTAAATGTACATGTAACGTAATGTAAAAATGTAAATATCATTTAATTTTGCTATTTTAAAAACAAATCTTTCTGTCAGCTTGTTTTAGATCACTTACACGATCCTAAATCTTCGCGTGGTCTTCACGCTAACATATAAACAAACAACATTTAAAAAAAGAATAGATTCTATTTCAGGATGGACATATCAACAAAAGAACCAGATTCGTTCTGCTAAGTTCGACGACCTTGAAGACGGTGAAGCTTTCGGTCCTAATACCAACAGCATTAGGCATTATCCCGAACATACAAACAATTGTGAGTTATTTATTTACTTACGTAATTATTTTTTCTCTTCTTATTCATTATGGTTCACTGCACTATTTGCAACGGCGTTATTACCCGAGATGACAAAATTAATATAAGTTGCTCTAAATGCAATCTCATATTTCACGGGCGATGCATTAACCTCACTGATAAAGATTTAGAGGCCCTTAAATCTGTCAAAAAAAATCTGTGGTTATGCTCTCAGTGTGACCAGGCGAAAAAGAATACGGCGACGGGAGAAAAACTTAAAGCTGAACTCTCTTTATCAGATGTTCTAACGGCCGTGAAACAAATTGACACCAGTATTAAAGATGAGATTAAAAATATCAAAACAGCCATTGATAAACAAGGGGACCTCACCTTTGAGTTTAGTGATAAACTAACCACAATAGAAAAACATCTAGAGGGCCAATCAAGATTCATAGAAGAGATATTGGCGGAAAATAAAGCTTTAAAGGCCCGGGTAGGAGATCTCGAAGTGCGGGTAAACAAAAGTGAGCAGGGCATGTTATCTAACTCCCTGGAGATCCGGGGGATCCCAGTCCGAGCCGGTGAGACCCCTTCCGGCCTATTAACTAGTATCGGTGCGGGCCTAGGCATAAAGTTAAATCTAGAGGATCTGGACACAGTGCAACGACGGAGAGCAAGAAATGATGACCCGCGACCCCCACCTATCATAGCACGCTTCGTGAGGAAATCAGTGAGGGATGACTTGTTACATAAAAGAAAAGTCAAAAGAGATTTCTCTACGCGAGATTTAGGTTGGCAGGGAAATGACTGCCACCGTATCTATCTGAGCGAGGAGATGACAAAAGGTAACAAGCACCTCTACTGGTTAGCCCGTCAGAAGAAGGCAGCGGGAAAGATAAAGTATGTGTGGTTCTCTGGGGGCAGAGTGCGCTGTAGAAAAGAAGATGGTCACCAGGTGGTCTTCATAGATCAGGCCCAAGATCTAGACGTCTTCGGGTGACTACTAAAGTTTTGTTTCCCCGCTAGCTCTATGACAACCTATGGCGCTCACCACGGAATTTTGGATTTTGCCCACGCCCTCTCTATACAGTTAATTTCTTTTTATTGGTCCATATTTTTAGTTCTTAGGATCTTTTGTTCTATATTTTTAAGTTTGTTCATGTTCAAGCAGCTATATATATTCTATTACTTTGCTTCTCTCATTATTAATTCATTATTTTCTCTTTTTACATATTTTAACAGTATTATCATTTCTATACTATTAATATTCTTATATGTTTTTAGTTTTATCTTGCATGTCTTCAACTATCTGGAACATTTCATAGCTTTTTACCTAATCTACCTGCTAAAATTAATTGCACACAGCATCTTCTCCTCTTATACGGGGATCTTCTCTCCTACCTCACCATCATGTCCAGTATCCTGACATCCTGTCACGTCAACACCCAATCCTTACCTGCCCATTATGACGAATTCCTTCAATATTTTACCCAAAACTTTTATCATACCATTGGAATTTCCGAAACATGGCTAAAACCCCACATCCCCTCCTCTGCAATATCCTTACCAGACTATTCATTCCTTCGCCACGACCGGGTAGACCGGACTGGTGGAGGAGTAGGTCTTTACGTACACAACTCCCTAAAATCACGTATCCTTGATTCCTCACCCGCAACTGGTTATCCTCACACAGAATTCCTTCTGGTTGAAATCTCTTTTAACCCAAACCCTCTCCTTTATGTCGTAGTATATCGCCCTCCTTTGGCCCCTCTTGATTCAATTTTTGAATCTACCCTTTACGACTACATTCCTCTCTATAACCATATCATTATCTCCGGTGATTTTAATGCCAATCTCCTTGTCCAATCCTACGATCAACTTTACCTGGAAAATCTCTTTTACTCTCTACACCTTTCCATTGTCCCATTTTCTCCCACCCATCACACCTTTCAATCCGACACATGGTTAGACCTGTTTGTCATTGATTCACGGCAGAACCTCCTTTCTTCCTCTCAATTACCCGTTCCATTTCTGTCCTCTCATGATCTCATCCATATTTCATACAATATCCAAACTCCTGTTATACTACCTAAAACCGTAACCTTTCGCAACTTAGATGCTCTCACCCCAGAGAACATCTCACCCTCTCTTGAAGCCTTGGATTGGAGAGAGATTTATTCTTGTGCCTCTATTGATTCGATGGTTGACATACTTACTTCCAATCTCAAATATATCCTTGACACCCATGCCCCACTGAAAACCTCAACCTTCCGTCACCAGCCTGCTCCCTGGTTGTGTCAAAAAATTAAAGATCTTCAAAGGAAGCGTGATGCGGCCCGAAGACGCTTTAGACGGACAAGGTTAACTGACGACTATCAAGCGTTTAGGGCCCTCCGCAATCTGACACAGTCGGCAATCAGGCAGGCAAAAACCAAATACTTCCACGAAGCCCTTTCATCTGCTCCCGATTCTAAATCCAAATGGCATCTCCTTCGAAAGCTTTCTCTTCCTAATTCATCTTGTTCTAGGCCCTTTCCAGCCTCTCCCAATGAAATAAACTCATATTTTTTGTCCACCTCAGTTAATACTTCTAAATCATCCTCTCCCGTATTTTCCCTACCACCATCTTTCAACCCTGACAACTTTTACTTCGCTGACATTTCACCCAACGACATTATTTCCTCTGTTCTGAAATCCCACTCCATCTCCACAGGCTTCGATGGGATTCCTGTCAAACTGCTAAAATCCTGCCTTATCGATATTATACCTGTCCTACTCTTTATATACAATTTTTCACTGCAAAACGGAGTATTCCCAGCCTCCTGGAAAAAAGCCATAGTCCATCCTATTAATAAATCCTCTAACCCCGTCTCACTCAAAGACTACCGCCCAATCTCAATCCTCTCAAACCTTTCCAAGCCTCTAGAAAGAATAGTCCAGTCACAAATGTCAAATTTCCTCGAACAGTCCAACCTCCTTGACCCACTTCAATCTGGTTTCCGTCCCGGTTTCTCCACACAATCGGCACTTACCAAAATCACCAATGACATACATACCGCTATGGACGACAAAAAACTAACTGTGCTTATCCTTCTTGATTTTACTAAAGCTTTTGATTCCTTGGACCATTCTATCCTTTTTAGCAAACTCAAATCAATGTCCTTTTCTAACAGTTCCATCCGATGGTTCCAATCCTTCCTCTCTGATAGATCTCAAGCAGTTTCTATACCTAATCATCCCCTTTCCTCTTTCCTCACTCTTTCCTCAGGCGTGGCACAGGGCTCAAGTATCTCTCCTCTTCTTTTCAACTGCTATATCAATGATCTCCCTAAATCTGTTCACCACTGTTCCCATCATCTATATGCTGACGATTTCCAAATATATCTGTCCTTTCCCCCTTCCGAGCTATTTTTTGCGTTCGCTAGTATTCAGGAAGACCTGGATAGGATCTGTGCCTGGGCAAAGCTGAACAAACTGGAATTGAACGCATTGAAAACTCAGGCCATTGTTTTAGGTTCCAATTCCCTCCTTACATCCATCCACACCCTCCCAACATTACTCCTAAACGATAATCCTATCACGTTTACCTCCTCGGTGAAAAACCTAGGCATCACCATCGACCAAAACCTTTCCTGGAAATCCCACATCGCCCAAATATCCCGACGGACAATTAGTTCCCTGAAGTTGTTCCATCGTTCTCGTCATCTCCTTACACAATCTTCCCGTAAGCTTCTCGTATCTTCTCTCATCTTCCCCCACTTTGACTATTGTAGCGTGGTATATGGAGGCCTCTCTAAAATGCTTGAAGACAGATTAAAGAGAATAATGAATTGCTCTCTAAGATTTGTGCTTGGTACTCCGAAGCGATCGCGCGTCTCCCACCTCTATGATGGGTTAAAGTGGCTCTTCCCTCCCTTCCGAAGACAATATTTCCTCTGTTCATTCTTATACCAATCCATTCACTCTCAACACCCTTCATATATCTACAGTCTCCTCCAATTCAAATCATCAGTGCAACACCATAAAACAAGATCCCGCCTTTCTGATCTCTATATACGTTCACACAGAACTAAAGCATTCGAACGTTCCTTTCTCGCCCGCTCCACCACAATGTGGAACTCAATCCCTCCTAATATCCGTCATACTCCCTCTCTATCATTATTCAAATCCTGGCTGTTTCAACATCTATTAGCTTCCCAGAAGGATAGTCTCTAGGTAGGTTAGTCATTTGCTTAGAATACAATGTATATAATAACAAACTGTGTTATCTAGTTCTTTTAATTCTGCTCTTTGAAAAGCTGTACATCATGTAAACAAATTATTGAATGCTAGCTCATGCATTCAATTTCAAAAACTTTGGATTTATCTATTCTCTGTAATTGCTTAATATCCTGTCAAGATCTGTACTATTTATTTACTTACTATTATTTTTGTTTATATATTTCTTTTTAAATTGTTTTCTGTCATGTTTTCACGCTTTATGATTTGTAACATTTAGCCTTCTGGCCAGATAAATATTATGTTTTTATTCCTGTTCATATCTGTTATTCTAAAGGGACTTGGTCCCAGAATAAAGTTACTTTTCTATTCTATTCTATTCTATTCTATTCTATTACGGTATATAATATACGGTAATTATTACGGTATCGGTACACGCATATATATGTTTTATTTTATAACAGAGGTTTCGTATATCTTGAGGCAAGAGAAGGTATAAGTAATGGCCGTCTACGTTGAGATAAGTGCTCACAAAGGTCCGGGTTCGATTCCCCTGTGGTATAGTTAATATCTGTTGGCTATCCTGGGAGAATAATTTGGCACTCGCACTCTGATAAACAACAGGCGAGTAACCTCTATGTAACCGAGAAGTGTAGGTAAATTAAAATAAACCTAATAATCTTAGGTTAACCTAAATAATAACCTTAAAAAACCTAGGATTTTTTTAAGGGAGTAAAAAATCCTTAGTTACGCCGTCCTTCGGAAGGGACGTTAAACGGGGGTCCCGAGCCTGTACGATGTCAGGTACTCGTTAAAAATCCCTATCCTAATTAAATCTGGAAAGACAAAATTTAGAGCTCCCACTGTAGCATCGTCCGATTAGCCATAGCAACATAAAGTGACGTTAAATGAACAAACAAACCTAATAATCTTTAAAAAAAAAATCAAAATACTCTTTTCAGACAATTTACAAGTTTTCTTATGTTGTTGCTTTTAGTTAATAACTGTCACCCCATTTAAAATATAATTGAATAACTGCTAAATAACCAAACAGTTCTAAAATCTATCATTTAGTTTTTTCAATTCCTATTTTATACATGAAAAAAATTAGGTTTAAATTTTGGGTAATAATAACATTATGAAGATGGTTATAAATTTTAGTAACTAAAAAAATTGGGAGGGGGGGAGATATTATTTACTAAATCAATCAAAGTCTCCAAGTTTTAAGTAAAATAAAAAGATTATTTTACAGCCATCGATTTTTTTTTTTTTTTTTATGCTCGTATATAACAGTAAATGAATGTTTTAATGTAGACTGTATTATCGTTATTTTGTATTTTTAAATTTATTTTAATGCGTAATTCATATTTTATTTAATAGAATGAAATAAGAAAATACAAAGAAAATACTGGAAAATAAATTAATTGTCAACATTGTACAAAGAACAGGCATTATCAGGATAAATACACAATAATTCTCTTTAATGAAGATCGAATGCAACATATGTCACACTAAATATCCAAACAGACTCATCTATCACAGCAAACTCACTCTAATCAAATAATATTTTAGAGTTAACGCTCTTTTTTTTAGAGTTTTTCAAATAATTATTTATATCTATAATTTATTTTTATTTATTGTTCTTTGATTATGATAATTTTTAAATATTTTTATTTTGAAGATAAAAGATTTGTCCTGGCCGGGATTCGAACCCGGGTCGTCTGCATCTCTAGTGAGTGCTCTAACCACTGAGCTACCAGGGCTCGTAACCAAGCCAGACACATCTATTCTCTTCACCGATCCTATATCCCCGTGTTCTCGCAATTTTTGCCATGTATGCACGGGGAAGAATATTCATTGAACATTACTTTAATTGGGATCTTGTTGACATACGCCAATTTTATATTTATAATTTATATTTCGAATCTCGGCCAGGATTCTCTTCAAAATAAATATAATCAACATCAAAGAACAAGAAATAACAATAAATTATAAATATAAAATTGACGTATGACAATAAGATCCCAATTAAAGTAATGTTCAATAAACCCCGTGAATACATCGCGAAAATTGTGAGAACACGAGGATATAGGATCGGTGAAGAGAATGGATTTGTCTGACTTGGATACGAGCCCTGGTAGCTCAGTAGTTAGAGCACTGCACTAGAGATGCAGACGACCCGGGTTCGAATACCGGCCAGGGCAAATCTTTTCTCTTCAAAATAAAAATATTAAAAATTATTTATATCTATTTTTTAATATTATAAATTTAAAATAATATTATATAAAGAGCGTTGAGTTGCTGTGCTAAAGGTCGCGGGTTCAAATCCGGCTGTGGCAGATAAATTAACGAATCAGCCAACAGCAATAAGTAGATCCTGTGGGATCTGCAGACCCTCTTGGGCTCACCCGGTCTTTATAAAGTGGTTACCCTATTATAGATAAACAGTCTCTATCATGTACTATCCCCAGACAGTTGTAGTGGTAGCTGTTTTTTTTTTTGTATACATAAATTAAATTCCCATAAACAGCCAAGCTATTCAAGAAAAACAAACACCTTGATAACATATAAAAGAATCTAAAGTAACAAAAACTCTCCGAATTTCCAAAATTACTGCAAAACGATACAGGCTGTTTCTTCAACACAGGCTCATAACTTGGGCAGTCAATCTTCACTTGTTTCCGTCTTCTCCTGGCGAAAATATAGTCCTCATCTATTGTTCCGCATATCTTCTTTTGTTTCCTGCCTTCACTTGTCCTCCCAATGTCGCATGCTTCGGAAGCCCAAAAATAGCATATATAAATAGCATCTCCACACAATTAAAAAAATATATTCAATTCTAGCAATAACAGAAAATATTCGTTTGTGAGAAAATGACTTCCGTTGTTATGTTTAAAACTTTTTTTTTCGAACTTAAAAGATTATTTCGAGACGTTTAAAAACAGCAGTTCTGCATCATAAGATATACAGCAATTGATCTTTGATGTATTAGGTCCAGAGACAAGACATATTAAGGTTCTGTGAAATTTAGCTATGTAAGAAACATAATATAACTCTGAAGGTTACACATAATATAACATATGGTTTCCATGGAAACAATAATCAATTATCCAACAAATGCTTGCTATATTTTTCTGGTATATTTCGATTAGAAAAAAAAGAACCCTTTGCTGAATGGACCAAAAACCACAGATGATCATCAATATAGACTTCGAAGCACCAAGTAGATTTATGAGAATTTAGATAAAATATAAAAAAAAGAGATGGTTATGATTTGTCGGCCATATTTATAGGATGTATGTTATTAGACTTACTAAAAAAATATTTGTCCATTTTGATAAGTGAAAATCTAAACCAAAGTAGTTGTTTTTAGTCCATTTAATGTCACTTAATGCTGATATGGACAATCGCAGGATGCTACAGAATGAGCCCTGAATTTTGCTTATCCAGGTTTTATTAGGATAGGGATCTTTAATGAGTACCTGACATCGTACAGACTCCATTTTAAAAAATCTTAGTACCGCCTGTCAGGCAACGAACTCTTGGACATAGTAAATTGTTATGCTAACTACTACGCCAAAGGTGGCCCCAAATCAAAATATTTCATAGAAGCTCTTCAGAGTTTAGGAACCACCAAAAGGTGTAATAAAGGAATGAGAAAAGTTTAAGAAGTATATTTGCCATAGAAGATTTCTAGAAAATGGACAGAAGAAAAGGAAGAGCAACAAAATCAGAATGAAAATAATCTGGAAAAATAATTACGCAAACCGTGTTCCAACAGTGGTTCCAAAAAAAAAAATAATAATATTTAAGCCTGAATGTACCCCAAAAAAAATCGTCTATATTATTAGTATAATTTTTCTAAACAACGTATAACAGCAGAACATCCTTCTGAACACCTGTTTACAGTCAACTATAGCAGCAGTAGCTGTCAACTTGTAAACTGCATGACAGTTGCTACGAATACTGTCAAAACAATATTTCTGCACTATTAGACAGGAAATAACTGTTGACTGAAACTATCTCAAGATAACTGTCACATAGTGAGCTGTCACAGTCAATCTACCTTATCAACAGTAACATTGATAGTGCGTGAAAACTTACTTCGCATGAATCGTGTTTCCATTATTTTGAACAAGAACTTTATCCTATCCTAAGGTTTCACGTTATGATTCTAGATGGAAGAATATATATTTTATATTTATAAACTGATTTATATATTTAAGATATATTTTATATTTATAATAAAGTTTAGACTGAGATATATATTTAGGGAGCATCACTAAGGAAAGAAAATAAGGGTATTTTGAAACTAAACAGACCATTTGTCGATAGGTCGGATGAATAAAAACTCATGAAACAATAAAAAAAATATATGAAATTATCATATAATTAAAATATAATATAAATTAAAAAATACAGCAGGACAACTCTACTATAAGGACTGTATCTTTGATATAATTCAAAATAAAAAACATTGAAAGAGCACAAGATGAAAAAATTTACCTACGTCAGCTGATATGGAAAGGGTTTCTTAGCAAACTTCAAACAATTTTTTCTAGAATTAGGACTTCTTGACCAAAATGAGGATGTCCAGAAATAGCAGGAAAAAATTATACATATATCAGGCAGAACCAAAACATGAGTTTAGTGTCTATAAAACGGACATAAAATGGACTTCCGCTGTTTTCATCTGACCTTATATTCAGTGCAATATTCTCTTATTTTCTAGGAAAATGCATGAATAGTCAACTGAATTTAATATTTTGAATTGTAGTTAAAAAAAATATAGACTGATAACTAATATAATTAATCATTCAAATCGGGAAATTATGAGAGTATTGTAGTAATAATTAATATTTGTGTTTATTTAATTGAAAAAAATACATACGTTTAAAAAGTTTGGGTAACAATCGACATAAATAAATTCATAAATTCAGAAAAGAGTAACAATTTAAAACAGTACTTTTTGGTATTTGGGGAACAGAATTTTAAAAATATAAGAAGCATAACAATATAATAATTAAAATTAAACAGCAACAATTTAAAAATAAAAACGATGTGGTTCCAAGGTTTAGAAATAATTTAAAATCGGTTCAGAATTTAGTGATTCAGGCCGTTGAAAATTTCAGAGGCATACATTTTTATTAAATTTCAGTTCAAAATTTATTATAAAAATCTCCTAAAAATAAAAGATAAGAATACGATAAAAACTTTTAAAACATTATTCAGTTCCTAATAAATAAACAGTTTAAAAAAATAAATATATAAAAACGTAGTATAGAAATTAAAAAAACAAAACAGGAAGAATTTTACGGTTCCATGGTTTGGGAATAAATAATAATGGGATTATATTATTAATAATTTAAGGTAAATTATTATTTTAAAAATTTTTGAGTTCATAATTGACTTGCTAATAATTTCAAAACATGAAATTTTATAATGGATAAATCTGAAACTAACTTACGGTGGTGAATATAATGAAGCTGTCACGAAATCGGCCACACGACTGATACGCCAGCCAAGATGATTGGCAACCTCGAGGAGCATTAAAAGTAATTTATTGTGTAACGCGAACGTAGTTGACCGCCCCGGTACGGACGATTTCGACAGAAGCAGACAGACAAATAACGATCGAGAGCCAAGATGGATAGAGTTGGCACGTGTGACGAGTTGGTGAACCTTATGGTACTTACCATTTCATGGCGCCGGCGGATCCGGAAGTAGGACCGAGGAGGAAGAGGGACTCCGGACCGGAAGCTGAAGAAGAGGAGAAGAGATAACACGCGATCACAAGAAGTCGACGGGCACGATTGGGCGGTAGGCGGCCGTCGGGCGGTGGGGATGTCTCCGATCTCCCCACCTTGGGCGCTTCCAAGAGTGTGTAGGCTATGTTCTAGCTTATACATATATATATTTAATAATATTATAATAACAATAAAATCGAATAGTCTAATATTTAAAGCAACAAGAAAAGGTACAGAAGACCTTGGCCTTGTTTAAGGATATTTTAAATTAGCGCAAAAGGAAGATCAGGAAACTTGGAGAAATATGTTCAACTATCAAATTCTTTTTTTTTTATAATTATTGGTCTTTTTTTATGAGTTATAAATATTTTTATTTTTTAAAGAGAAAAGATAGGCCCTCGACCGGGATTTGAACCCGGAACCTTTGTCTCACCGTGACATCGCTCTGCCAATTGAGCTATCCAAGGCCCCTCCCGGTCGAGGACTAACCTTCTCTCTTTTAGATCCTATAGCCCCAGTGCCCCCGCCATTTTAGCGATGAATACGCAAGGATGAAGTTTTTTGAACATTAATTTTAATTTAGGATCTTATTGACTTATGTCATATTATTACTTATAATTTTTTATAATTATTGGTCTTTTTTTATGAGTTATAAATATTTTTATTTTTTAAAGAGAAAAGATAGGCCCTCGACCGGGATTTGAACCCGGAACCTTTTTTTTTTTATTTTGAAGAGAATATATACTTATATACAAGAATTTGAAGACAAATATATAGATGGCAAAAATTGCGAGAATGGGTATATAGGATCGGTGAAGAGAATGGATTTGCCTGGCCTGGTTACGAGCCCTGGTAGCTCAGTGGTTTAGAGCACTGCACTAGACAAGCTGACGATCCGGGTTCGAATCCCAACCAAGACAAATCTTTTCTCTTAAAAAAAAAAAAAAATTAAATAATCACCGTCAAATGGCAATAAATAAAAACTTTTTTTTATCATTTTTTTCAATTTAACTGGAGGGTTAGTACAAATTCCCACAAATCAACTTTACCTTTCATCGTAAACCAATGACTTCTTGTCCATAACATGGAATCTTCAAACTAGACTGAAACGATAAGAAACAACTCGCCATTTCAGGCTACTTCAACAATTACTAGACAGACGCCTTAAGCTTCCAATTAATTACAAAAGACTAACATACATGACAATAATCTGGAGTAAAGTTTTTGGACTCCACTAAGCCATCGAATTACTCTCGTATTCAATCCTTACAATCCAAAATCCTTCGTAAAATCCTCAATGCTCCCCATCCTCAACACTTGGTTACGAATAAAGTCATTCATAATAACCTTAATATCCCATTTGTGACTGATATGGCCCGAACCCGAAACCAATCTTTTCATGACAAACTTTATTCCCACTAATTTCAAGGCTAGCTTCCTCTGCCAATTCTTGATAATCCTCCGAGGCACCTGATAAGAAGATGACTTCATGAACTTCTTACTTAAATCTATTATTTGAGTACTACCAATGAGTAGTTTCTCTCCTTAACTTTATGTCAAGGCAGCACATTGAGGTCATTATGGATCACTTTGTTCATAAGAAAGTAAGGAGCATTGAATTTACGAAGGATTTAGGATTTTAAGGAAGGAGAGGAATTCGGAAGTTCTGTTGGATATCTGCATAGTTTTCATAAACTTTTTAAATCAGTACAATATTTTGCATTCCTTTATTTTTTTGTAATCCCTGATGTAGATGTGATTCCAAGGAAATCTAGGAGAAAAAAAAGAATTATCAAGTTGTGGACACCAGATGAAAATGAAGAATTCAGTTCAACGGACACATAAAAAGAATGAACTCGTGGATAATGAACAAAAGACTATTCACGTATCTTTAAAAAATGAAAATGGCCAACAGAACAGAAAACTGAAAAGGACATCGAGGTCTAAACAGCATTGAATAATACTTCTTTGAAATTGCCGAATAAAAACACTAATATTTAGGCTGTATTGAAACCTGCGTATTGGCATAATTACAACATGGCGGATAGCATAGGAAAGCACAGGATCAAGCCTGCTACACTGGGGCTGATATTGACTTGTTTTCTACTGTTTTCTGTCTTTAAGTGCGACGCATAATAACACAATATAGCAAGCTTGATGAGACGATTATTTTGTTACCCATAATAAGTCGTTTTATCTGACAAATGAACATGTGTTCAGCTTTACAGCAGTTGGTATAGTAATTTATATAACTTTTATAATGAGTTTCATCGAGAATAGTGTATATGTATGTATGTTCGTGTGTGTGTGGGCGCGCGCGAGTGAGTGAGTGAGTGAGAGAGAGAGAGAGAGAGAGAGAGAGAGAGAGAGAGAGAGAGAGAGAGAGAGAGAGAGAGAGAGAGAGAGAGAGAGAGAGAGAGAGAGAGAGAGAGAGAGAGAGAGAGAGAGTGAGTGAGAGAGAGAGAGAGAGAGAGAGAGAGAGAGAGAGAGAGAGAGAGAGAGAGAGAGAGAGAGAGAGAGAGAATTCAAGATTGGCAAGATATTTTACCAGGGCGGCATTTATTAGAGCTTGGACCAGGTCCAGAGATTCATTTAGCGAGTATACCTGTTCTGGCCTCTACATGTGGGATTTACTGCACAATCAGGAAAGTGAAGCGCATTGAGAATACTAAAATTTAAATATAAAATATTAAGACCGGGGAAAAAATCCAACGAAGAGCCCTTAAGTCTCCAAACTAAAACAGAAAATGAAATTATCTGTCCAATATTTCACCCATTCAGGTATCCTCAGGGTACAAACAGAATAACAAATAGCAAATCAAAACATGAATAATGCACCCAAGAAACATCCCACCACTTCCAAGGCTCAAATGCAACTAATGAATCATAAGGAATGTTACTCGACCATGACTAGATAAGGTTAGATAAAACCAGCTGATAAATACTCAAGAATTTGAAAATTCAACATACACTCACCAAACTTCAAAAAGCACAACAGAAAAACATAAATAATAGTAAACAAGACAAAAGCATAAGGCAAAAGACCATATGAAAAAATGAAAGTAAAAATGCAAGAAAACCGAAAAAAAAAAGAACATCATCAAGAAACCATTGGACTCATGGCTATTCCACAAAATATATTAATATTGAAAAGTAAAAAGAGACCTTACATAAATGTCAAGACCATAGAAAAATTCCAACGAAAAGCCCTTAGGTCTCTAAACTAAAACAGAAATTGAAATTATCTGTCCACGGTATTTTCCACGGTCATAACATATATGTGAGGTCTCTTTTTACTTTTCAATTTATAAAATATAAATTTCATATTTTAATTTTAAAATTTTAACATTTTAGTTTGCATGTACAACAAAAAAAAAACTGTACCACAACAAGCCATGAACTCTAGGATTCAGTACTGTTTCTGGAGATGATTCACTGAACAGATTCACTTCAGGTAAGTTAATTGCCTGTGATCACGCTCAACCGTCAGGTACTCCCCATATTATAATAAAGGGATCCACTTTATAGGTTCTGGCTGAGCCCAAGGAAAATCTGCAGATCTTAAGTTAAAAGATTAAATAATTTATATATATGTAACACTAAAGTGATATTTTTCAACATAAAAACTCCAGCACTCTACCATTGAGCTTATCAAACTGTATATTTCATAAAATGAAATGAGTTCAAGATATCTCTCAGTACTTAGAGAGTACGGTTACTGATCTTTAGGCATCGAGTTCAAGACAGGTTGAGGTATGTAAATGTTTATTCTCATAAACTGCAGCTTTTGACAGAGCTTTCCTTATCCGATCCTCATCCCTTTGGAACTCTATACCTTCTTCCATTCGTCGTTCCAATAATCTTCCAACCTTCAAATCCCGTATATTCCAGCACCTATTATCCCTACAATTCCCAAAAAATCGAAAATAGTAGGGGATCAGTTTTGACTTAATGTTCTCTTTATTCGATGAATGAATGATGTTTTTTGATGTACATTTGTGTGTGTTATTTTGTATTCATATATATGAGTGTGTGGAATTTAAACCACGTACGTATGTATATAGATGGATATTAAAAAGGACAAAAAGGGATGAAATGTAAATCACGGATAATATTGTTTAATTTTTCTTTTTTGTTTTTTTTCTTGGCATAAATTTGATATATGTGACCATAAATTTGTTTCTCTTATATAATTATTGTAAACTTATTTTAATTTTTTTTCTTTCTTTTCTTCTAATATGTTTTTGAAATACTGTTATTGTAGGTAATTCACATTTTTTATTTGTTCATTTTTTATTCGTTCTCACTTATTAAATTAATTGTAATAATTAATTAAAAGTACTAAAATAGAGCCAAAAACTCAAAAAGAAACACTATTATTTATTATAATGTAATTGGGAAAAACCACAATGCAAAGCCTTATGTTTCAAAAAATACACCTACTTACCAGTCGACGTTTCGCCTATTCAGGCATTATCAAGACACCAAAATCAAAAAGGGGTTATGTGAATCGCATCTCGAGAGTTGTATGTTGAACGTCTTGGTGGCGGGGTGCTGTCTCATGTTTGGAGCCTGTTTGGGCTGTTGATCGTTGGGATGTTTTGCACCTTTTTCTTCGAGATGCGATTCACATAACCCCTTTTTGATTTTGGTGTCTTGAGAATGCCTGAATAGGCGAAACGTCGACTGGTAAGTAGGTGTATTTTTTGAAACATAAGGCTTTGCATTGTGGTTTTTCCCAATTGCATTATAATTAATTAAAAGTAGTTATTTAACACTCTAAGATGTAATAGCTTACAATGCCTGTATTGTTATTCTATAGGGACTCGTCCCAGAATAAATAAAGACATTATTATTATTATTATTAAAGTCAAATGAATCGACTCTGTCTTATCTGGAAACCATCCTGGGGCTCACCCAGCCTCTTTATAGTGAAGGGTAAACGTAGTGGTTGAGCTTTTCACCGTTAGCTCTGACAACAGTACGGTCCCTATCATGTACTGAATCCATTAACTACACTTCATGGGTTCTAGTGGTACAGCTCTTTTCTCCTATTGGAGAAAAATCTAAATACAAAGCCGTTTATCTCTTGAATACGAGATTAACTCGTACTTCAGAAAAAATGACGAATTAATGTTTAGCCTATCATCACAACATACACCAAAAATTAATTATGGGAAAAGCCATCCACATACCTGGACAACCTTTGGCTTGTGAAACTGTACAGTCTCTACCATGTACTCAGCACAATAACCTTCACGGGCTGCAGTGATAAGTATCAAATAAAAGCAGTAGTTATTTACTGATTCTTTTAGTGCAAAAACCAGCTACAACAGTAGAAATAGACTGTTTAATCTATTCCTGGTTCAATGTTTTTATTCTTTCTGTATTTTTAGAGATAGCTTAGCTATAAACTACATTAGGAATTGATGGTGGTTTTACAAGGCTAGGAGAAACTTAAAGTTAACTCTGTGGTAGCAACAACAACAAAAAAAAGAACTAAAAAATAAAATAAGTTTCTAGAGAATAATAATAAAAACAAACTTAGTGAAGGGACACAAAGATCATTAGTTTAGATCCAGTTTACAAGAAGCTATTGTTTTATCCAAACTATAAACTTTGGGCTGCCTTGCCCCCACTGAACCCATCAACTATAATTAGATCCGGATATTTTCGGCAATGAGAGAAATGTATTTTTAAAACAGGTGTAAATAATACTTAAATGAGAACGAAGAAATCTCTGTGCAAATGATACTCGTATTATGTCGAAATGGTCCCTGCTATATTATTCTTTCTGAAACTCGGTTACGACCAAAATGTTGAGTGATTAACATTTTAGACCAATGTTATTGCTATTAGAGGTAGCAGAAACATATGACCTATATGTTTGTTATGGAGGTATATTGAACTTTATAGGATCCACTATAAAGTGAGTACACAAAATAAGATGAAACCTGGCGGTTGAGAGTGATCTCGGACAAATCATCTCCCTGCACAGCTGTTGTCCTAGAATCCGTACAGTCTCTACCAGGTACTGAGCCCAAGGTTTTTCATGGCCCGCAGTGATACAAATTTCTTTTAAATCCATTTTTCGGCATGAATTTTTATGTATGAGGCAGCAAATTTCATGGAGCTGTGAATAATATAAATTTTAATTGTTAAATTAAAGGTAGATCCTAGGCCCATCCCATATACAGCTCACTACATACGCTGATGACACATGTGTGTTATCAGTAAATAAGGATCCATTTGTTGCATCCCAATCTCTTCAATACCATATCTCAAACCTTCAAGAATGGTGTCAGAATTGGAAAATTAAAATAAATCTTAACAAATCTCATCAAATTACCTTCACCCTTCGTCCAACCTACGAATCTCTGCTCTACTGTATCCTTAAATAATATTCCACTGATCCCTGTCGAAACTGACGTTACCTAGGACTACATCTGGACAAACGTCTGACATGGAATCCTCATACAAGACTGAAAAGACAAGAAACTGCTCGACGTTTTCACCTACTTCAACATTTACTGGGCAAACGCTTTAAGCTCCCAATTAATTACAAAAGACTCATTTACATGACAGTTATCAGGCCTATTCGGGCATACGGAGTTGAGCTTTGGGGCTCTACTAAACCATCCAATTCATCTCGTATCCAATCCTAAATTCTTCGTAAAATCCTCAATGCTCCTTAATATGTCCCAAACAAACTCATCCATCATGATCTTAATATCCGATATGTTGCTGATTTGGCCCAAACTAGATAACTATCCTTCCATGACAAGCTCCAAACACATTTGAATCCGCTAGTCTCTCAACTTGCTTCCCAAAATATTCCTGATAACTCTCCGAGGCGTCTTCTTCATAGGTTGCGTTTTCTATTAGTAGCCCGAAGTGGTTCTTGTAACGTATTATTTCTTCTGTAACACTTATTTTGTTGGCTTCTTTCTTCTTGACTGCTTCTATCCATCCTGCTGTTTATATATATAAACACAAACACACGAAAATAAAATTCTAGGAAGGTGACAAGGTGACTGCTTATTTTAAACAGATGTAATAAATGCAGGCTACAGAGAACCTTCCTAGAAAGCATTCACTAAAACAAATTAATAGGGAACTAACGACCCCAACACTGTCGATTTGTTTTTTGAAAGTCTTGTTTATTTTAAACCGTTAACTAAACTCTAAATGGGAAGTTTGGCGAGTGGTTAAGCGCGCGCTAAGATTAGTAATGCAAACAGAGCAGGGTCGATTCCCGCACGGTAAATTCAAGTCGAGTTTCGAGCCCTCTGGATAGTTAGGCCATAGTTTAGCCATTAATCTTGAGAATGATAACTGAGCTATTATCAAACACAAAACGAAAACTATATTTCTCCAATGATATAATCTGAATATGACAATGATACATAATTCAGTGTTAAGGCAGAGGAAAAATTCCAACGAAAAGCCCTTAAGTCTCCAAACTAAAACAGAAATTGAAATTTACTTTTCAATACTAATATAATTCATTTAGGTTTATTATTTTTAATAACAAAAATTTGTAATCGACTAAGAAAAAGAATTAAACTTTTCCCTTAAAATGTGATGTTTTATTATCCAGGAATCAAAATTCGCAGTAAAAATAACCGTAATTTCAGTCACAGGTCACTCATTTAATGATCGTCAGAACTCGAATTGAACAGAATTGAAGTTTCATTTTCTCTACAATTAATGGGGGGGGAGGGGAGAATACACCAATATTACCCGAGAAGGGAACTGAACGGCACTCGTAAGGTCACATTCAACCGCCAGGTATTAACTTCGAAACAAGGGTACCTATTTTATGGAGGCTGGTTGAACCACAAGGGGTCTCCATATCCCTTGGGTCGATTTACTTCTGTTAGCAAAATAATTAATTTATCTGCTTCTACCAGTTGAATAAGTAACCCAGCATTTAATACGAATTACACACATAATAGTAACAGTTACTGATCTTATCTATAGAGTTAAAACAATAATTAAATTAAATTTTTTGGTATTTTTTTTTTTTAATTTATTTATTGATATTTAAAACTGTATTTACAATAATACAACAAGTAAATAAGATAAGTAATACATAATGGCATGAGATAATGACAAGTAGAGAAACTACCCACTGGTAGTGCTCAAATCTAAAACAGTTTAACTAAAGTTAAACTAAGAAGGTCACGTGGCCATCTTCTTTTCAGACGCCTCGGAGGATTATCGGGAATTGAAGAGGAAGCTGGGTTTGAAACTAGAGGGTTTGAGTGGTAATGAAGTTTGTCATGAAAAGATTGATATCTAATTCGGGCCAGATGAGCAACAAATGGGATATTAAGATCATTATGGATTACTTTGTTTGTGACAAATTAAGGAGCATTGAGGATTTTACGAAGGATTTTGGATTGTAGGGATTGGATACGAGAGGAATTCGATGGCTTAGTGGAGCCCAAAGCTCTACTCCTTAAGTCCAAATAGGTCGTATGATGTTCAAGTAGATGAGTCTTTTGTAGGAAGCTTAGAGCGTTTGTCTGGTAAGTGTTGAAGTCGATCGGTTTCTTGTCTTTTCAGTCTTCTATGAGGATTCCAGTATAATCGTTTGTCGAGATGCAACCCTAAGTATCGGATCTGTTCTACAGGCACAAGTGGAATATTATTAAAGAATACTGAAGGGCAGGAAGTCATTGGTTTACGACGTAAGGTAAAAGTGATTTGATGCGATTTTTGAGAATTTATTTTAATTCTCCAGTTTTGACACCATTCTTCAAGATCAGTGATATGGGATTGGAGGCTTTGGGATGTAATAACTAGATTGGTGTTGACTGATAATACACATGTATCATCAGCATACGTGGTAAGGATGGTATTAGTATGAGTTGGGATGTCAGCTGTATAAACTGTATTGTATAAAAGGATTGGGATACTACTTGGAGGAAATTTTTTTGTATAATTATGTTTTTCTAGGTAGTGCTTATCTGTGGACTTCTAGACGACGAAAAAGCACTATAGATACAATAAATAACAAATTAATCCTATTAGTTCTTACATTAATACAAAAACCCTAGTATTAACTAATCATTAAACCACAAGAAGCATATTTAACGATATGATATTAAACAACAACAATGCTGCAGTTTTGATATAGGTTGAATCAGAGAAATATCATATAATGAATATTTATATCGATTTATTAATAAATAAATATATATATATACGTATAAATATAAATATATAAATATATATATATACAGTAAAACCTCTACTAACGGACACTCCTAAATAGCGGTCACTCCCCATTACCGGACGATTTTTTTTGCACCAACGTTTTAATACAATTTTTAAGGCATTTTAACCTCTATTTAACGAAACCTCTCATTAACGGTCACGGACAGGCTGTGTTGGTTAGAAATCGATTAAAAAAACCTCTAAAAGACGGACAGTATGACTTTATCCCTTTCCCGTTTCTCGGAAACAATTAGTTGTTTCCGGTCTAAGGAAACAGGGACAGTTGTGTTTACTTTTGAGTAAAGGTTTTCCACATAAATACTTTTTTTTTATTCTCGGACTTGCTTTATTAAAATTTAGTTCTTTTCTAACCCTCGTGGCAGGGGCTGAAAATGTCTCCCTCACGTAAGAGACTCACTTTAGAACAAAAAATAAATGTAATCGACGTTTATGACCGTGAAAAGTTAAGTGTATGTGCGCTAGCGGAAAGACTCAATATCGGTAGGACACAAGTTTCGGGAACACTCAAAAACCGTGCGATGTTTTTTTTTTATTCTACTTACCTTTTAAACACATGGGAAATTGAATAAGAGAGAATTAATTTGTACAAATACGTATTTATAAAAAAATAAAACCTCCCTTTAAAGGACACCTCTAAATAACGGACAAAAATATTTGCACCAGGGCTGTCCGTTAATTCGAGGTTTTACTGTATATATATATATATATATATATATATATATATATATATATATATATATATATATATATATATATATATATATATATAAAACAAGGCATTGATCAAGTTAACCACAGCTACTAGTTCAGTTTCTATCTTTAAATGACCTCTACATTCAATCATATAACTTCGATGTGCAACAATATATTATGTAACTCGTGTTAATGAAGGCAAGACTGTAAGGGTCAAATTTACTGAATAGTTGATAAGGCAGCTTTTTCTTGAAAAATATTTTATACTCTGAGAGAATATATCATAGTACAGCTGTTAACAAGATCCAAACAACAATAATAATCTTACTAATCTTATAAATGTGAATGTTTGTATGTTTGTCTCTTTTTCACGCAAAAACTACTGGACGGATTTGGATGAAACTTTATAGTAATATAGGTTATACATCAGAATAACACATAGGCTATAGCAAGCGCGGATTTATGGAAGGATGCAAGGGGGCACGTGCCCCTCCGACAGTATTTTAGGTATTGTGGGGAATCCATTATTGTACATAAATAAAGGCAAATCACATGATGATCTATATGGGGGCACGGGGGCATGTGCCCCCCCGTTATAGTACATAATTAAAGGTAAATCAGGAACTTAGCATCTTGAAATTTGTCGTTAGGTTCTGTGTATAGCTTAAGAAAGAAATTCGGATGATTCCACTCCAAGGGTTTCCCCTTTAATATAATAGGGGTTTAAAGGTTGTATAGAATCCGTCAGTTTTGAAGTTAGACATCTGAAATTTCGGATGTTCGAGTAACTTATATTTAAAAAAGATAATTAAATTATTTATTTAAAATGGTCTTTCACGAAACTTTACGTGGTAGACCAAATTCCACGCGTGCGAAGCCGCGGGTATAAGCTAGTAATAAATATAGCAATTAAATAAAAAAAATTGCTGATCTAAAAATGCTAAAATAAGGGACTAAATTATATATGTCTACTAGCTTTTGCCCACGGCTTCGCACGCGTGGAATTCGGTCTGTCACGTAAAGCTTCATGAGAGATAATTTTAATGAAATAATTTAATATTTTTTAACTATAAGTTACACGTACATCTAAAATTTCAGATGTCTAACTTCAAAACTGACGGATTCTAAACAATTTTTGAACCCCTATTATATTAAGGGGGACAGGAATTGTCCCTTGGGGGTGGAATTGTCCAAATTCCTTTCTTAGTGCTCATTTAAGCTATGCAAAGAACCTATCTGCGAATTTCAAGATGCTAAGTTCAGTGGTTTCTGCTGTGTGTTGACCGCTGACTCTGTTAGTCAATGAGGTAACAGTTTTATATAAACTTCGCCTGTGTAGTGTTGATAAAAAGTAGCCTATGTCCTTCCCCAGGCTTGAGATTATCCATATAAAATGGCAGCATCGAGAAGTGAACTATGTTAACCTACGTACTTGATTCGTTTTGTTTAGCGAAAATATTTAGATTTTGCGAGTAAGAAAATTTTGCCTAAAAGAAAACTTTGCCCCCCTTTTTCACCCCCTTGAGGTTAGAATTTCGGAAAATCCTTTCTTATCGGATGCCTACGTCATACAAAGAGCACACCCTTCAAGTTTCAGGTCTTTACGATCAGCAGTTTAGGCTGTGTGTTGATCCCTCAGTCAGTCATTCAGGACAAAGCATTTTATATGTATAGATATGCGAGGGAATGCCTAGTAGGTCAACAACCAGCTGGATTCAAGAAGTAAAGAAAGATTTAGAAAGAAATCATATAAGAGAAGATCACTACGTCGACAAGGAGATTTTTAGGAGGGGGGGTTCTTGAATATGGAAGAGTGCAAAAAAAATCTGAGACGAAGTTGCTCGAGGATAGAAAAACAAAACAGCACAGAGAAAAGATAAAAGAATATCGGAAGTAGTTCCTCCATCAGCTGCTCTCCGATAAAATATTACATCAATAAAAAGTTGTTTATACGATCCGTAAGATCACCTTTAAGCGCAATCCTCCCACCAACGCCACGGTCTACCCGGTTTACCTACCAGACAACTCAGCGCTTATAATTTTTTTTTGAGAATTCGTTACTAAGCCTTTCAACTCTACAAGTTCTTCTCAATCTTCGCGAGAGTTATAAACTTTAATTATATCATATTAACCCGGTGCTTTCTCTACAATTCCTTATTGGACTGGATATTCTACGCAATACCTTATTTCCGATTACCTTAAGACGTTCGTCATTCAATAGTAATGGTGATGTTAACGTTAAACATCTACACCGCATATCTTGGATGCTGGTTTTTCTCGTGTTTTATTAAGGACAAATTCTGGCACGCATTTTTTAATATATTTGAAACATATTAAATAAACAGAAGAAATATATGATATTAATGCACCGTGAAATACATAATCGACGACATAATTCTTTTCACACAAGTCACATTTCGGAATTAATTCAAATAATTAATAACAGGACAGGAGGAATTTTAAATTGTTGAGTTTCGAAACGAGCACAATATATAATGCAAAGCATGTGCGATAATAATATCATTCAGCAAGTTGCATGATGAATATATATCTCAACTGAAGTAACCTTGGCAGGGATCTAGCGAATGCACTTCAGTTCACATCTTTCATACCTCGAGTTTCAGATAAAATATGTACGTTTCTAATTAAAAAACTTATCTCTGTACCAAGCGTAAACAGAGAGATTATTTTATTTTTCAAATAGTGAAATACCAAGAGAAACCAAAGATCTAAACATAACAATAGTCAATTACGGAAAAGTTATCGACAACTTTTTTTTTCTATTATAATGGACTGTTGTTAGTCGCTATTAAATAGAAAAATTAAAACTTAAACCTGAACCACTAGAATCCATAAAGGGTCTTTGGGTTATTCCGTGGTAGAGGCTGTGCCAGTTATAAGATAACGGTTGTGCAGAGAAGTAATTTGTTCGAGATGGCGCTCAATCGCCAGATTTCCCCCCATTAAAGGTAACTACTAAATAGAGTCTGTGATAGCCACATGAGTCAACTGTATGTATATTACATCAAGTAAATCTGCTTTATGAACAAAGGACATGAAAAAAAAAAAACACTTGTGGAGAAATTATCCATTGATAGCACTCCAATGAAGTTCTATAGTAGAAGGTATCGAGGCCATCTTCTTTTCAAACGTCTCGGAGGGTTATCAGGAATAGTATGGGAAGCAAGTTGAGAGACTAGCGGATTCAAGCGTGTATGGAGCTTTTATGGAAGGATAGGTATCTAGTTTGGGCCAAATCAGCAACATATGGGATATTACGATCATGATGGATGAGCTTGTTTGTGACATAATAAGAAGCATTGAGGATGTTACGAAGGATTTTGGATTGTAAGAATTGGTATCCGCAATTTATACGCATTAATGGAGAGTCGATTTATCGATCCTTGGTTATCAGCTCCTTCGGAACGGACGTAAAATGGGATACTGAGCCTGTATAGCTGAGAGTGATATCAGACAAATCGCCTTTCTGCACAAACGCAAACCCTAGAAACGACCAACATGGTATTGTATCTACCATTTAGATCCTCATGGGTTGTAATAGTACAGGATTTTCTTTTTTCCACTTTACTTAACGGGTATGAAATATTGTCTTTCAATTGTATAGAGAATAAAGTATGCTTGAACACAGTTACATCTCTGACGTATCTCGTAGAGTTTTATAAAAGTTTTTTTTTATTTTTTAGACGAAAATATTCATCAGATATTCGAAAATCGCATTATTTGTATGGATAAAAATAGGGCAGACATTGGACGGAAGATATGGTTGGTTGAACTTATTCGGTGGGAGTGAACCAGTTAGTTGAGGTGGGATAAATATCCCTTGGCTCTGCAACATTGGGCAAATTTGGAGTCTGCCAACTCGGCGTCACTAAGGCCTTTAACCGCAACTAACAGTATTATACATGTGTGTGTGTGTGTATATGTATATATATGTATATATATATATATATATATATATATATATATATATATATATATATATATGTATGTATGTATATGTATAATGCTGTAAATATTTCCCAAGCAAGCTTAAATTTTTCCTATAACATAACTTTATTGACCCTGGACGTTGCACGCTTTTCCCACACCGCAAGGTCATTAACAATTATTGTATTCAGATTAACTGGTTCAATGTCGAAGAATGGTATTTTTAAATATAATTTTATTCCTATCTAAAGTAATGTAATGATAACATAGAACGATGTATGGTTGAAATTCGAAAACCATCTGCAACACGTACGTGTATAATATAAATTTCGAAAATACTGCATCCAAAAGGCTTAATTTGTAAATTGACATTATCTATCTGTCATTATTTGAAAAAAAAATATCATGAAGACTTCATTAGAATAATATTAGTATGCAAAATATGAAAACTCCAAAAAATGAAGGCTCATCTCACTAAAATGCTTGAAAAAAACAAACCACTTAATGTGTCGTCAATGCAAGCATAATCAGAACTTAAAAAAAAAAACACGTAAAAGAAAGATCAAGTACAGAATATCTCGAACTAACCTGTACCACTACAACCCGTGAACGGGTCTGAGGTTCAGTACATGGTAGAGACTGTACTGTTTCATGGACAACGGTTCTGCAAGGAGGTGACTTGTTCTAGGTCACGCTTAACCACCAGATTTTTCCCCTTGCTTTGGGTACCCTATTTTTATAATATTTTGTGCTCTACCACTGAGCCATTCCGCTCCTATACCTCACAGCAATATAAGATAAGATAGCAATCTATCTATCAACAATCAGCAATCTATCCCCAAAGACGTTTAACACTGTTTGAGAACTTGATGAGAGATGTACTGTATTTGATCTTCATCGATGTGAATTTCTTTTGTGTGTGTGTGTGTTTAAATCTTGTTGGTACCTAGTATATTGGCGAAGTATTCACTGGGTAGTTTTTCACTATATATTTTTAAACACGTTTTGTATAGTTTGCCAACTGAATTCTAATAAATATTTTAAGTCTCTTGATGATTTATTAATTATATTCTATTTTATATTATATTTCCTTGTTTTTTTGTTTTTTTGTTGGTGAACCAGGATGGCTGAGATGGTTAAGCACCACCACAGATAGGTGGGAGACCCCGGTTCGAGTCCCGGTCCTGATCATATCTTTTCTTTTCAAATAAAGTATTTTAAAATTATATCATGTAACAATAAAATAAATTATAGTAATAAGAGGTAATTTACATAAAATCCTTTGGCAGAGCCAGCTGTTCGGAGCTAAGGCAATGACCGTACAGCATTATGCTGTTTGTTAATTCAACGCCACTTTATGCTGCTATGGCTAATCGAACGATGCTACAATGGGAGCTCTAAATGTTGCCTATACGGGTTTAATTAGGATAGAGATCTTTAATGAGTACCGGACACCGTAAAAACTCGGGGCGCCCATTTTATGTCCCTTTCGAAGAACGGCATAACCAAGGATTTTTCTACTCCCTGTATACAATCCTAAGTGCAACCGCTGAACTGCGAACCATAGACGTTTGTTGTTCTTACCACTACACCACTGATGATCCACACTGTCGCTAACGACTAGCGTACATATTTCTGTTATAAATGTTATAGAAGTATTTTGTATAATGAAACTGCCTGAATAGTTCAAATTCGATACCTTGATACTTGCCTATTTCACGGTCGACCAACGTTTGCTATTTAAATGAGGATTAAAGAACATTTAATTGCAAATTTATGTAAAAAGGTTGATTAAAATCTAATGAGTCTCTTTTGAAAAAAGGTTTTAAAATCAACTATATTAAGCGTCACTTCCGGTTTGTCAAACATACTGAAAAGTTGCCATGACAACCCAAGCTTGCTCCTATCCCACACGCAGGCCTAAAAATACACACATCATTTTGCAAAAAGTAGATAATCAATCATTATTATTATTTTCCCAACTAGAACAAACTTTATAGCCAAAAGCATTTAATAATAAAGGAACTCTAATTAAACCAGAAATACAATAATAATGCTAAAAATAATGTATATAATCAAGGGCGGATCCAGGATTTTTTCCTGGGGGGGGGGGCACAACGGGCAGATGGGCCGAAAAACCAACAATAACTTAGAAATAAACTTGTAGTATTTATAGAAAGGTTTCAAAGATTTATTAAAATATCTAAACAATAGTTTCACTCATGTTATTCATATATTTTAACAACTATCATCACACGATTTGCCTATAAGTATGTACTGTAATGGATTCTCCACAGTACACAAAAACCGTCTGGGGGGCACGTGCCCCTGTACCCCCCCCTGGATCCGCCATGTATATAATGAAAGGATCCAAGGTTCTACTAATTAAATTTAGATCAAGAACTAAATCTAATTTTGGCTTTTAAATGTACATCTAACCAGATAGTAATGGACTTACTTGCATCTTCGATAATAACTTTTAAAAATTAGGTAATTTATTTATTTATAAAAATATTAATAATATTTTATTTACTCTGAAAATATATTACATAATACCAATGAGTTTTAACCTGTACTCCACTTAATTTTTAGATTTGGGCCGTATTACAATGAAGAAAGTAAAAACTATGATTAAATGAACTATTAAATCAGTTTAAAACTTCTTTTTATGCCAAAATCTAAATAATTTATTTTTTAATACTGTATATTGTCAATAAATTAATTTAGCTTTTCAATTTAGATTTATAATAATAATAATAATAATGGTTATATAATAATAACAAAAAATACACCTTAAAATTGACACAGGTTTTATGAAATTCATTCAGGGGAGTATAATGTAAATTTTAAAGATCCGCAACTCAATAATAGATTCTAGTGAAATCTAGCCAAATCTGATAAAGCATACAAAGAAGTAAAATTATAAATATTTAACAATTCAAACTAAGTGGAAAATTGTGCTAAAAACAATCTATATAAATAATATCGAAGGTGCATAGATACCAGGTTTCAAATAGGCAATTAAAAGAGTAAATACAATAAAATTAATTAAATTTGTATTTTGTTTATAAATCAATAATTGCAGTACAAATATAATTAGCAAATAAAATTCTCTTAGATTATTATGATAAATTCATAAGCTATAAAATTTAAGTTCATGAATACCCAAATTAACAATAAGCAATTCATTAGATCTGTTCAAGAACTCGGACTATTTTATTTAAAAATAAAAAAGACCTGTAATGGAGATACAAATTGCCGTGCATTAATAACATCATATACATATACATCATTACAGATTAGGTATAGTATAAAAACCAAATAATTGATGTAATAATTCTTTAAAACTCAAGAAAGGTTATCCAGGAAAATTTCAAATGACACTGCCAAATGCTTTTATGTATGAAAGAGTCATAACAAAAAAATGGATATTTTTTTATTCTAAAATTACTTCTATCCTTGCGAAACTAAACCAATTCCATTAAATTTTGAATAAAACATTTGATAAAATAATGTGAACGATTGACAAACAAAATAAATAATTTACTACAGCTCTCTTGATTATAAGATTCAGAATACTAAACTTTTTCATCTGTGTATATGTATATTAATGTATTCTCATCACGATCATGGTTCAATAATCATTTATATTTCAATTATTCGGAAGATAAGGAAAGGGCCAGAATTACAATTAAATTTTTATTTAAATTTAAAATAAAAAGTTAACATTATGGGAAGGCACAATAAATGCATTATTTAGATCCAGAATACAAAATAAAATAAAGTAGGTATTCGTAATAAATAGTATTAAATAATACTATAAGGTAAAACAAATAAAATCTGAATAATCAATAAAAATTAAATGGGGTAACGTTAAGTAAAGGAACTCAAGGTAAAGTTAAAAATATTAAATTCTTCAGGAATGGTATTGATGAGATATTTTCGAAAACTCTTTGAACCAAACTGAAATATGAATATTAGAGATCTTTTTAACTTTCAAATAACAAAACTAGGTGAGCCAATCGGGTCATTACGAGGTAAGAACAGAAAAATAAGACTCTTTACTGTATGAAAGTACCTGCTGGCCAATAGCCCAGTAGGTCAGAACTGACACACACAAACTTGAATCACTGATTATGGAGCAAGGCTATTTCATACTGCCAAAACTGCCTGTCTTTTACAAGATGGTGTGAAACAAACCAACAACAACCTGGTTTCTTTATTCTACTCTACTTTCTCGGATATCTTCGGCTTCTAATCTAATCTAAGAAATACGTCCAAATTTACAAATAACCGGAAACTATAACGGAAATCCTTGAACCGGAACTTTCAACAAAACAGTTTTCTTAATCAATAAACATTAGCACAAAGGATAACTTGTAAACCAATATGATACACAGTAAAAACAAAGCTGAAATTGTGGTCATAAATAAATTGCATAATATTTAATAAAAACATAAACAACAAATAGTGAAAATAATTATTTATCAATCACCAATTAAAATTAAAGTTAAATAAAAGTTTTAGTATCATAGCATAACAATCATTTTTATTTGAATTGTTCTATTTGTGTATGAAGGTTGACGTTATTTTTATTCCAATTTAAATAAAGAACAAAATAGCAAGATCAACTTTCAATTTAGAAAAATCTAATAGTAAAATAACTTTGATACCGTGTGCAATAATTTGTGTTCAAAATAAAATTAAATATTGTTGATTGAAAATGTATAGAAGGTGTACAGAATACTTGTTTTTGAAAGGGAGTGTAGCACAGCCTAGGGCTGTAAGAAATAACTAAAACAAGCTAAGGAAAAAATTGATTTTTTTGAACTGGGTGATACAGCAGTTTTAAGTAAAACAAAGAAATTGGAATCAGAATTAAAGTATAAAGATTTTTTTATTCATTTTATTATGGTTAATGTTAATAGTTTGTGAATTGTAGTTCCTTAATGATTTGACAATTAATTAACTCAAACAAACCAACTGGCACAAGTGAAAAGTGAATTATTTTCATAAATATATAGTGAAATCTCATTGGATGATATTTAAACTCAAATATGAAGCAATATTATTAGTTTTTCATGAAAAATATGAATCTGAAGTAAAAGTAAAACAAACAAAAAAAATCAATGAGACACAATCATATAGATTTTTTTCAAATAACTTATAATTTAAATTCGAATCTTGTGATTAAATAGAATCAATAATCACCAAAAAATATAAAATAAATGATAATTATCAATCAAAAGTGATTACTCACCTTGTTTGAGACTTGTGTCAGTGGACTCCCTTCCTCACAGAAAATGACACTGTACAAAATTAAAACCAAAAATAATTAAATTGCTAATAATAAATCGTAAAATTAATTTATATTTGTCGAAATAATAAATTGGAATAAGGAATGTCAAGAGATTATAACCTACGAGCCACAAAGCCGCGGGAGGTTAAACGGGCTGTCAAACTTCTCTCTCTCCCAGAACCGAAATAAAAGCTAACGTATCAGATTCTGGTGAATGACATCACCTATCATATCAGTTTTTATGATTAATTATTAAAAATAAACAATTAATCATAAACTATTTTAAAATAAGTTGAATATCACATTTCGAATAATATTTTCTCTCTTCTGTATATGGCAAACATTACATTTAACCTCTAAAACTTTTTATTTTTTAACTTGACGGTATATTTGAATTTCTTAAATATATTCGAGACAGAATACTTTAATTAATTAGATAATATTAAGTCACAGAACCTAGCCACAAATAAAGCTTATTTAAAAATGTGTTTTAGATAAAACTATATGAGATGTCTTTTTCTTCAACACACTGTAGGTAATTTAACTACTGACATTGAAAATAAATTGAGAAAACAATTGTTTATCTTGTTTTTAGAATCAAAATAAAAATTATATAATTATTAATGGTTGATTAAACATTGAGTTTTTTTTCTCTTTCGTTATCAGGCGCTTGCCAGCTGACTGATAATAGATGTCAACGATTTCTGTGGCTTGCTTGTTAGGTTGCACTCTTCGTTTGGATGTGTCTTGCATTATAATAAACATTAATTGTTTCTAATATTTTATCGTTTAATTTAGTCAATTATCATCAGGTATTTACTCATGAGAGGTAATCAAAGTTTTAAAATATCATGACCAAAATATTCTGTTAATTACTTATGAATAATTATCATAATTACATGAATTAATGAGGTGAAATAATTTGATTGCTTGAACGCATTATGAAGTATTCTCACAATATTCCTCCTTAGATAATGCATGAAGTAGATCAGATCATCATTTTTATTTTTTTAAATTGAAGACGCTTTGAAACCTCTGTTAATTTATTTAATTTCTCTCTGCATGGATCATTACAGCGCAGGTCGTTGAGTTGTAAGGCTTCTATACTTGATTTCCAAGCAGCTTTCTAATATGAATATTTTATATTAAATGAAAAATTGTTTCTTTCTTTTTTGTGCTGGCATAAATTGATGCATGAGTGTATATGTTTCAGTAGTTATCCATAATGAATGGAAATATATTGCGGTCTCAAGGTTTATTGGCCATAGCTGTAGGTGCCGGTGTTGTTATTGGTGCTGCCGGAATCTTCCTGTATGAGCATCTTTTTAAAGAGAAAAGGAGGCTTATTTTACAAAAAGATGTAACTAAGCTTGGAATCTCAATTTCAGAGTTGAAAAAAGAACTACAAGAGTTAAGGTATTGTTATTTATTTGTTTACTTAGTAGATCATCCAAAATATTACTAACAGTTTTTTGGTATCAGTTCATTAGGTTGTCACTTCAAGTTAAGTCTAAACAAGTTTTAAATTTTCATTCCTTTCCTTCTTAATATTCTTGAAAATAAAAGTAATTTTATTACTGACTGTACATAGCAGTGGTTCCCAACCCTATTTTGGGAATATATAATATAATTTTATTACTGACTGTACATAGGGTGGTACCCACTCTCTCTCCTGTCCGAATAAAAATCTTCCATGCCCCATTTAAGATATAGAAGTTCAGTTAAGAGAAAAATGACGAAAATTAAGATTAAGTGAGATATTTTCATTTCTAATATTTTCCAAAAATATAAGCTATCGTGAGCTTTACTATGGGAAAGATAATGTAATCCTGGATATTGAGTAGATTAACTAGTAATTATTTTGTCGAGAAATAAAACATAAAAGTAAAAAGTAAGTAATATTATGTAATGTAACTCAAAAGTAACATTTTGAGTTATAGATGATGTAGGTTTGTTGAAACATTCATTATTAGATGAAATGGTTACCGAATTATACACATTTCCCTTAATTACATTCTCTTTTTCATATTAAAGTTCATGATAACTTGTATTTTTGGAAAATATTGAAAGGGAAATTAATAAAAACTTAAAACTTGTGACTCAACTCAAAGCGACAACTTGCGGAATAATTACTTTTTTTTTATTTTCAACTGGTGGTGTATATGTTAAAAACCCAACTTGTCATCATCTATACTTTGAAATGTTTGTTGAAACATTCATTTCTTAATGATAAATTATAATTACACTCTCTCTTTTTCATGCTAAACTAACGATTATTTTTATTTTTGAAAACATTAAAAAGGAAACAAATGTTAAGTTAAAACTGGAAGCAACAATCTGTCGAACTAATACTGTTTTTGTTCTTTTTAATAAACAAGTTATAATTTTATAATAGAATCATATCATTTAATAAATATCTTATTAAAGGGATTCTCAGAAGAGGTTACGACGTAATAGAATAAAGGCGGTTACATACGCCACTACTGACTTGGAATCTGAAACACAATCTGTTGTTGAAGATGATGATGAATTTTACGATCTATCCGATGAAGAAGAAGACGGAGCGAATGTAGTTAACCAAATTGATAGCCAATCTTCTGAGTTTCAAGAAATAGATGCTCTATTGGTTGGTTCTGAAGAAGATAAAAAGAGATGTCTGGAGAAACTTGAAGATCTTTACAATCAGGTATTAATATTTAATTTAAAATATTGCTTTTGGTCAACTTCTTTCTTCGTCATCCTCTTCCCCATTTTCCCTCCACTTTGACTCGCTAGCAATTCTGTGATCCATCCGCAGGAGGTGTCCAAGCCATCTCAGTCAGTTTTTCTCTATTATCTGTTGGCTTAACATTTAGATTCGACCTGATAGTGGTATTCCGAACTCAGTCTTCTCTTATGTTCTAACTCGAACTCCATCATTTGTTGTAATCATAGAGTTCATATTTATAAGCATTATTTTTAATTGTTTAATTTTCACATTTATTATAATTCAATCAACTACATTTATATTATATCCCATACTTATATTTTCAAATTTTACATCTCTACCTGTCATTCTACGAGATACCTATTCATTACTTTCTACATATTTCTTCTGTATTTATTCTTTGGCATCATATTTTGTATCATTTTTCATCCATTTTACTTATGTAACCTCTAGGATTCTATCATCATACATTTTATATTTTATCTGTAATTAAACTAGGTTTTCCAGATCCTTTATATCTCACCTTTTTATATTTTAATCTTTTTTCATTTTGTATCTTTCCGTTTACCTTCTCATTTTTCTTTCTCTTAGTATTATGTTTACGTTATCACCCTTCTGTACATTTATTCTGTATTTTATATTCTTTATACTTAATTATATATCTGTCACTATTTTGCTTTTCTACACTCTATATTTTATTATATTCTTGGTACTGTAACATTTTTTATATTTTTTTGTTTTGTTTGTTTTTTCTCTCTTAGCCCTGAAGATGACCTACAAAGTAGGTCGAAACATTGGCACACATAAAATATAAGTCTTGACTTATTTGGTGTTTTCTTGACTGCCCCTCCCCCCCCCAACTATCTCCATTCTCCATTATATTATCCGGTCAACTATTTTCCTCTCTATTAGTCTTCTCTTGTTTTGCCCTCAATCTTCCTGAGAAATCTCATTTTTTATGATTGTATTCTGGGTTGAAGCTTCTTTGTCATCATGATTTTGACGAGTGTTTGAGGATGTTGATATAGTCACTTTTGTTTCCTTTTCAACTTCACATGTGAATAAATTAATATTTGTTAGTAAAAATTGGTACATTAGAATAGAGTGATCGTCAAAGGGGCCTTTTAAATCGTCTTTGATCCAGATACCACAGCTGTATCTTCCGGTTCTATGGTTCAGGTTTATGATCTGCATGTTAGGTGCATGATTAATCTGTGATCTGCCTCAGGATTTTTTTTTTTTTAAACATATTTCCTCTGATCTGAATAAACAATTTTTACTTAACCCTCCTAATACCAGGTGGGGTAGCCAACGATCCCAACAGCTCATGCTTTTGTTCCTCCTTGAGTCAAAAACAAAGTTATGCTCACTAGAGTCTAGAACATTTATCCTTAGATTATCAGTAACACGAAGAGTAAATATGTAAGAGTAAATATGCAAGTCGTTCAAACTTTGGTGTTCTTTCGTCGGTATTCTCTCTCTTTCACAGCCTATGTTCAGGAGCTATGAATTCATTGATATGTTCTAGATGTTTCTCAAATGAATTAGGTACCTACTAAAGGAAAAAGAGATGTCATTTGTCCATTTCCCTACCATTTACATCATTTCATTCTAGTCTTTTGAAGAGTTCGGAATTCAATGAACAAACAAAGGAAGAGAAAAGAGTGTGGGTTAATGTTGATGAAACAGAAATATATGCATTCATTGGGTTGCTCCTGGAACATGATTCTTGTTCACTAAAGTGAGTTATTTTCGAAATTATTAAATTTATTCGTTTTGGGAGTTCAAAAATTATTGCTATTTCTTTTCCACAGTCCCTTTTTATCAGCATCATAAATAATGACTCTTAGATGGATGATATCATCATAGCTGATGGCAGAAAAAGATGGGGTCTTCCAGTGACTTCGTGTAACTTTTTTCACCCAGTATTAGGAGGATTAAACTTAAATTGTGCACTTAGACAAAAAATACACAATTCAATTTATCTAGAGGAAAAAGTTGGTAAAGTAAATCACCTATAAAAGAATAAATTTAATATTATAATAATTAAGCCTGTTTCCCATTAAAATAATAAAGAAATAGACTTCACAGCATTGATTTAAGAAATATATATATAGATTGCAAAAATAATTTCTTATTTATTATAAATCTATTTATTACAAATGTTAAACTTATATGACTTCACATGAGTTTGTTTTTTCACATTTGAATCCAAACAAGTTCTGGTCATTGATGTATATTGTTACTTTATCTTTTGTTAACTAAAAAATATAATTATAATTTTATGTTGATGTATGAAATTAAGAGAGATTTTTTTTTTCAGGATAGAGAAAATCCTGAAGTTTTATGGAGGTTTGCAAAATGCTGCCACTCAATAGGTACTATAAAAGAAACACAAAATGATTTAGAACAAAGGAAACAATATATAGCCAAGGGTATTTTTTATTTATAAATTATTTTAATATATTGTCATAACATTTATTATAATAAGATATATATAATTATATTTTTACGTTTTCTACATTTAATTTTCTCTTTTCCTCTCCATATTCTGCGAGCCAAGATAAAAAAAAAAAAAAAAGAATCGTTTTAAATAAACAAAGGGGGTCCAACTTCCACCCACCTAAACTGGGTCTTGTTTCTAATACACCTGCCAGTGATTTTATCTTCTTAATTAACGGTTGTTATATAGTTTTATTTCCCTGGATACACAAATGAAACACATGTGTAATGGTATTTTAATATATTAATGTGAGAATGAATACGCTTAATGAAGCGACCAATATGAATCTTTTGAAATTGTACGAATGAAGAGAGAGAGAGGGGCAAAGTTATTTTTGGAACAAAGAGAAATTTTGCTGAAAATAATGCATTGCAAACAAGGCAAACAAATTTTCGGAACACATACAGATGCAATAAAAGACAATGCCGGTATGAATGTGGCGTGTACACAGGTACGTGGGTATGTCATTGCAAGTTACCGTTAATAAGGTAGTATTATTCATCGAAAAAGGAATAGACAACTGTTAAATTCTGCTCAAAAGAATTTGACATGAAACCCCATACGATTGCTGATTAGAAAAATTATCTGAGGGAGTTGTGCGCATTCAGTTTATTGAAAACACCCACAGTTATTGGAGAGGAAGGATTGACAGTGGAGATTGACGAGTCGTGTTTCTCTCGTTGCAAATATAACATTGAACAGTCCTATCCACAGCAATGGGTCTTTGGCGGGATCTGTTGTGAGAGGAAAGAATGTTTTCAATACACAGTACCTTAGAGAACCACTCAAACCCTGGCGGTCAATTAACATTCTCCCCATGTATAGATCGCAAATTGCGAGAACACAGAGATGTAGGATCAGTGAAAAGAATTGATATGGCTGACCGAGAAACGAGCCAGAGTGGCCGAGATGGAATAACCCTTTTAAAATTAATTAGCTGATTTGTTCAGTATGTTTTTACTTTTAAAACAGCTGTTTTTTAGTCAATCAACTTATTCTTCATTTGTTTTGCATATTCTGATTTCATAGTTTCATTAATTTATTTTCTATTTATCTCAGCATATGTGGAATTGGTTTTTTGATAGAGTACTCTCAATGCTTGCCACAATGGACTAAATAAAAAATATTTTTTTAAATATCGTTATACAATTGAAACATAACATTTTTAGCCTTTTCTTTACCTATTTCTTATTTCTTATTAAAACTGCTGCTGTAAACAATCTTTAATTACGAAAAGACTGAAACCGGTCATTCATTCTCAAGACTATTTCTTTGCATATTCCAGCCATAAATATATCCTGAAGTATCTTAGCACTTAATATTCAGATAGAACCTATTCATTTGAAAAGGGTCAATATTTCAAATATTTTTCATAGTGCCGCAAATTAGAAAATTTTTTTTGAATACAGAGAGTTATGTTTATTAATCTTGATATTTTAATATAAATGTATTTATATGTATTCAAGGATTGGAATACGCTACGAAATGCCTAGAACTAGCGCCACGATCATCAGACGCCCACAAATGGTATGCCATCTGCATCGGTGCCCGGTCAGAAACTCAGGGTGTAAAGGAAAAACTCAAAGATGGGTTAGAGTTCAAAGAGCACGTTGAAGAAGCACTTAAGCTTAAACCATCCGATCCTACCTTGCACTATCTCCTTGGAAGGTTTTTGTATGAGGTATCTAAATTATTTAAACCTTTTTTTTCTCTTCTTTTTTTTAAATTTATTTATGTCTGTAATGAAATACCTACTTCATCGTCATCATCAAGCACATCGATGGTTGTGAATCACTTATAGCTTAAGCGTTCATCGAGAAGCTAGGATCAAATTTATATAATCGATATTATTTCTAACATGTTGTTGTCTTAGGAAGAATTATCTTTTTTTTTTGATGTTGTGTAAAACTTTTAAAATCATACAATAGATTTTTATTAAATAATTATAGTCCATAGTATCAGCTTAAGAAGAGAAAATAAACTGGGCTGATGTCAAATAAATAATTCCGTAAATATTTATAAACTAGTTATTAGAAACAGATGTTTCGACATACAGAACAGGTCTTCTTCAGATCATATAATATAGACCTACATTACATGACCTGAAGAAGACCTGTTCTGTAGGCCGAAACATCTGTTTCTAATAAATAGTTGATCTATATTTAAGGAATTATTTATTTTACCTCAACCCGGACCATTTTCTTCTCCATTTTTATGCAGTCAACTAAGAATTAATTAAGACAAATAAAATTGAAATGATTTATAATTTTTATTTGTACAGTTATTCTATGTTACTAGCATTAAAACCTTGTACACATATGTATAGTTGACTGTTAATGCAATTTTCAGAACTCAGTGATATAGGAACAATTACAAAAACACTTTAATGAAAACTTTTTTTTATCATGTGCCAACCTTTCTCTTATATTTTAAGCTTTCATCGGGATTGTTTTTGTGTTTTTTTTTTTTTTTTTTGTGTAAAGCTAGCAATTATTGACAAACTCATTTTTTCAACTCCAAAATGCTCGTATGAGAGCCTTTAATGTTTGCCATAACATTGGCACAGAATAAAAACATATGTTCCGCTTATTAATGGGTTCTTCATATACTGCTTATCTTTCTCTGATCAACTACTTCTTAAAATTTAAATAATGGAGTCTAGAATCTGGTAGTTGTCTTATCATTATTTCAACATCAATTTGAATAATTATATTGATGAGGAAATAGTTGACTGGATGTATCTTGAGCATTGTTGAAAATGGTCAGGGGGTGCAGTAATATAAATTTTACACAAATAAGTACAAATTATTTTATCTGTCCCAACACTTAAACATAATTTTTCGACCATCATTAGGGCAGAGGGATGTAGAGTCTAAGAGCAACTCATGAGGTTCTCATAGGCTCTAGATCCCTCTGTAAAATTTATGACAAAATGTTGGCAAATAATAAAATAAATTAGAGAAGAGTTGGTCGACTGTATCTTCTAATTTAATGAAGAAATAGTTGGGGGTGCAGTCAATCAAAACACCAAAATAAGCATAACTTATTTATTATGTGCCGACGTTTCGGCCTACAATGTAGGCCATCTTCAGGGCGAATAAAACACGTTACAGCTTGGGGAGCTCAGACACAAGTAAGCAGGTAATCTCAGACACAAGTATGTATGGGGAACTCAGACACAAGTATGTAATGTGTTTTATTCCCCCTTAAGATGGCCTACATTGTAGGCCGAAACGTCGGCACATAATAAATAAGTTATGCTTATTTTGGTGTTTTGATTGACTGCACCCCTAACTATTTCTTCCTTAAATAAAATAAATTGTATTTATTGTCTGCGTCCTCAACCATTTTCAACATTGCTCTTAAATAGTTATAATCTTGTTATAATTATCTTAAACTGAATTTTTTAAAGTGAACTATTTTAGTATTATTTTTCCCCGTGATAAACATTTTTATTAGTACATTAACACGCTAAACAACGCATAGATTTAACTATCAATTTTTTTTTCAAAATATTTATTGATCTTTTGTTTTCCAGGTCGCTAGTCTTTCTTGGGTTGAAAGAAAAGTCGCAACGACACTTTTTGGAGAAGTTCCTTACACTACATATCCTGAGGCTGTCCAGTCTTTGACGAGGGCTGAAGAGTTATCTGTAAATCCCTGGAAAGAAAATAGGTTGCTCTTGGCAAAATGTTACATCCAAGTTAGTAAATGAAAAATATGCTTAAATTATGGCATTAGTTAGGATTATCGATGCAGTAATACGTATTCACTGTTGTTTCAGATGGGTGAGTACGGCGAGGCTATGTATTGGCTTGATAAAGCTGATGATGTAGAAACTATTACCAAAGAAGTAAGTAAAATAGTAATGTATTTATCTGTGAGAGGAAAATTGTTGACTGTATGATCAAACGTAGAAAGAAGATAGTTGGGGGGTGCAGTAAAAAAAAACACTGAATAAGTACTAGACTTGTAATTATGTGCCGAAGTTTCAACCTACAGTGTAGTTCATCTTCAGGGCGATTTGGAGAGAGAAGCCGTTGGGTGCACCGGCTGACTAAATCGCCAATCTCTCCAAATCGCCCTGAAGATGATCTACACTATAGGTTGAAATGTCGGCACATAAATATAAGTCTAGTACTTATTCAGTGTTTTTTTTACTGCACCCCCCAACTATCTCCTTTCTACATATAATTTATATATCATTTTTGGACCATAATTTGTATATTTAATTAAATTGTGATGATAGGCTTAAGTTGATTTTCCTGATAGTATATCCATATTAAATATAAGGAGATTGCTAATAACAGATGCTATATATCGTGTATTCATTTGCAAACATTTCCATCATAATTTTCCTTATTGACTGTGGCAATTTTCTGATATGGAAGTTCTGTCATGTTTTTTCTACAGGCTGGCAGTAAAATTCTTGATAGTCAGTTGGAAAAATTCAGTTAAGTGGATTTAAAACAGCTGACTGAACTTTACTCTAAAAGAACAGCTGATATGAATATTCTGCAAAGGCAAATCATTTATTTAAAAAATAAATTAATGAATTAAATAAATTTCAATAACCATTTTTTTTCCATTCTGGCCTCTAAGGATCACGTTTGCAAGATTTGGATTTTATTTTTTTCCAGAATATTTTCACTCTGCCTCTTTGTTGCTCCCTCCTTTCTTCTGTCAATTGTTTACCCCGATTGGACTGGAGTAGCTATTTTGTTATAAACCTAATAAAATATTATTATAATTCAATTGGAAAACTCCCAAAAACAAAGCCTAGAGTTTCTGAAATTGAAATTGAAAGTATCTAGCATGTTTCCCGAATTTCGGTATCATCAATACACCAATGAATTTGCATCAATGAAGATCAAATGTATTACATCTCACATCAGTTCTCTAAAGAGACTCATTAATCATATACAGCAACCTCACTCTGCAAGTAAATTGCTAGAATTTTATAGACGAATTGATGAATTGTGTCTATAGTGTTTCTAGGACAGCGGTTAAGCGGGGGAGCGTTCTTTTCTCCAATATCACGCTCAATCATCAGGTTCTTTCCCCCAGAAAGAATCCTAGGGTCACCTGCCGGGCTACAAATCCGCGATCTTGGGCTTAGTAGTTTGTTACGCTAACTACTAGACCACAGGTCGCCCCTCTATTTAGAATTACAACTCTCAAAGGGTTTTGAATTCAATGCTAATTGAAGACAGTACTGTTATCAAGTTATTAAGATCTTTTTATTTAACTTGAATAAATGGTTATTTATTTTGTGTTCTAGGATCATAAGGCTGAAATAGAAATATCATCTTTAAAGAAGAAATATCAGCACCATAGAGGACTCTAAGAAAAGTCCTATTAGATATCCGTGCTCTCTAATCCATCTGTATGAAATGCACATAGGTCGATGATTATTAGATCATGTATGTGTACGATTATTTCAAATGTATTTATTTTTTATGCAGGATATATTAAATTTTCCTATATATGCATGTATAAATCATTGTTAAAAATACTACAGTGGTATATATTAGTTGAATCGTCAGTTTATTCAAGGTTGTCTGGAAGGGTTTGGTTAATTTGATGGTTGCGGTAGCTAAGAATATTGTTATCTTAAAGGAGATATTGTTTAAAAATCAAAGATATATAGTTCAAATTTTATCCGTTTAGGCTGTGTATACAATAATACCCACAATCTTCCTTTTTTTAATTTAAAATAAAATATTGTTGTCATTATTGGTTTTTAAAGTTTATCATTTTGATTATTTTTGCCTGGATAAGAATCGCATGTCTTTTGTTGTGTCCAGTTTTCACTAAAATTATTTACGTTTCTGTTATAACCGTTGAAATATGTTAAGTTAAAAATATTGCTCATTATCAGTTACAATAGTAAATATTTATGTAAATGTAGTTATCTAGTTTCTTATCTCTTTCTATAAATTTTATAAATTCTAATGTTGTATTATTATATTGTATAATCTTTTATTGTCTAATAATACAAAAAAAAATTTTTATAAAGCTTTTAACTTACTCGGGAACGACATGTACTTCTCCCTTTATGAGTTCTGGCTCAACGATGTTACGCAATTTGAGACTACAATAATTATACAACAAACTTCAAAATTATTTATAAAAATTATAAAAGTATACAATATTATGGAAATGTTTTGTGTTAGTTAAAAGAAAATTTTACTATATTGGTGTGTAGTTTTTAATTACATGAAATTTTTCAAGGTTGAAAAAAAAACAAGGTAACAATACCAATGTAATGTCGGGTCGTCATACTAAACCCCCAAAATTTCTTAGTATTCTTAACTTAATTTCTGGTCAAAACTCGATTGGTCATGTTATTGATTGAACAAATACGTAATTAAATTAGTAGTACCTGTAATGCTTTATTGATCCATTTATATATTCGTGATCATCTAATACATCTAATTTTTGGAATTAATAAAAGTGTATCCTAGTTATTGTAAGGACCAAATTTGTTTTATTCATTTTCCAAAAGTATTTTGGGATTTTATGAAAATGGTTAGTGATAAGTAGCGTTTTAAACCTACTAGAAATTTTAATTAGAAATTTTAAAGGATTATATTTTTTGGTGTTTCAATCCTACTTGGTTAAATATTTTATAATGAAATTTATATTTTAAAAAAATGTTTCCCAATTGAGAAGTATTAGTTTTGACATTTAAGTACTAATTGGTATCATTATTTTTTTTCCATTTAAATATTGTTTTGGTACTATTTTGGTGTTTTATATTATTTGAATATAAACTACATTCCGTCAGAGTTAGTTCCTTTCTATGTACTCTATAAAGAATACTGTTAGCGACACTAGGATAGTAAAACCATATTAAAGTATATTTTGATTTTATTTATTTTTTATTTTGACTCACTGAAGTAAGTGAGAAATGTACATAGTGTAATACCTCAGTTCTGTTATATAAGAAACATTAAACGAGTGTCTACACTGCGCGCATGCGCCTTGTGATTCATGCGAGTCGACCAGAGGAAGTCAAGCTATGAAGACGAGTGTGATAAACGACGGCCGGCCTTTGCGTAACCATTAAACTTTAAACAGATCCTATGGATAGAAGCAAGTCAAGCCTAGTTTGATATTGAGTGAACTGTTTAGACTTATTTTCATGTGAGTGAGTGACTTTTAAACAAATAATAATAAAAGGATGTTTTGGTTTTATGTTGTACAGTTGAGTTGATTTTCTTTTCTGTCCTCCTTATTTTTATACACAAACGTTGGTCCTCCGTAGTAAACTTGGAATTATTTTTATACACAAACATTGGTCAATCTCCGGGCCGGATATAAGGAAAGAAAATTTACTCAAAATTTACCTTAACTATGTCTATTAATTACTAACCAAATAAGTTGGAATACAATTTAATAGCAACCATATATATTAAATGTAACTTTGGAATCATTTAATTGAAAATAATGGTTAAACGTGTAATTCAATTAAACTTTTAGTAATATATAAACAAAATCAAAACATTATATAATGAGTTCGTAGCCTAATACTGTAGAACAGTCCATACAGGATTATCTACTTTGATTTGTCTATGTGGGTAGTTGAATTGAAAACAATAATATTGGTAAGAATGTACGATCTACTAACAATTTAAGATAAAGATTTATTGATCAGAATTTGGTTATTTAAGAATACGATTTATAATTTAATTTTGAATTTATGAGGTAATTCATTTATTATTAATATTTAATACAGCATTTTTTAGTCATAGTAACTCTGTTTTGGGATACTATACTGAGTTGGTTAGTTTAGTGATTACATTCTTACTTGCTAGACGTATTTAATGAAAAGGCGTATATGATTCTATCATTTTTAGTAAAATATATGATTTATAGGTGCATATAAGGTAATATTTTTTTTACAATATTGTTTATTGTTTCATCTGAGTTATTGAAAGTATTTTATTTTTTTTGTGATTAGTAATTATCTTATTTTATAAGTTAAGTAACGAGTTTGTTGATTAAGGTAATTCGTTGTTTTTGATTACCGCCCTTATGATTTATTTAATATTAAGTTAAACTTGAACTTGATTAGTTTATCTTGAAACAAGGTATTAATTTCTTTAGATAGAAAAAGTGACATTTATTAGTTTGTTTACGATATTTTCTATAAGTATAATATTTTTTTAAGAATCAGAAATTCTATAAATTCGATTTGCTATAAACCATATAAACTTAAAATTTGATTTTCCTATAAATATTTGTAAAGTGTCGTCACCATGGCTCCCCCCGAATTACAAATTAAAGGCATTCGCGCAGCTCTTAAACTTTTGCGTAAGGATATAGCACAGATTTACAATGTAGGTACAGCAAACATGGATTCTGCATTCAAGGCTATGTGTTCAACTGCGGATACATTGAAGGCTAGTTACATGAGTAAGTTTGAGGAGGGTCAGGCATTAGCAATTACCAACGAAAAAGACGCATTGTTTCCTACTGATGAGGACATCAAAGAGAGGGGTGAAATAAACTCTATGTATTATAAAATCGTTGAGATGCAACAAGAGAAACAAGCTCAACAGAATGAAACTTCACAATTATCGAGAAATTCTAACTCTTGTTCGTTCGGCCATTCAACTCACCGCAGGCTAGCTCGCATGGAGTTGCCTAAATTTACTGGAAAAATTCAGGAATGGCCAAAGTTCAAGCAGCTGTTCTTAAGCATGATACACACAAATAATGAGGTCCCAGTAATAGAGAGGTTTCATTATTTAACCACATCTCTCCAAGGGGAACCTTTGGCCCTGATAGCCCCATTTAGCTTGGATGAGACGAATTATCAGAAGGCATGGGACGCGTTAATAGAAAGGTATGACAATAAACGTTTACTTGCATCGTCATACGTCGATCGGATTTTGGAATTTTCTCCTCATAAAGGTAGCTCTACCCTTCAATCTTTACAAGACTTTATTAGAGCAGTGGCAGAAAACATAGCGGCTTTCCGATCAATCGATATACCCGATCAAGCAGATTTTTTATGGTTGACCTTGGCGCTCAAGAAACTTGATCCACAAACTAGACATGACTTTGAAGTGGAAGTAGTCAAAACTGAATGGCCGACCTTTAAACAATTAGTAGATTTTGTTCAAGGTAGAAGTCGAGTAATGCAGCTCACAACACCCAAGAACGTTAATCTTTCCAAGCCAAGGCCCGAGGCTAACATTCTCGCAACTACTTCCAAAACATCACCCGCAGTAAAACCACAAATCTGTTCTTGTCAACAAGTTCACCCTCTAATGGAATGCCCGATTTTTAGAACCAAAACTCCGACAGAAAGGACAGCATTTCTGAGGAAAAAGAATGCCTGTTTTAATTGTCTAAGGGCAGGCCATAGGGTAGCGGCATGCCTTTCACCAGGTCGCTGCCGAGTTTGTAGAAATAAACACCATACCTGGGTCCATTTTGAGAAAAATTCAAACTCGAAACCTACCTTCAACACGGAATCTTCACCAACTCGAATCGAATCTTCTCCAACTGAGAAACAAAATTCTGAGCCTTCCTCATCTGCCCTGGTCGGTAGCGTTCTAGGACCCGCACAAGTACTCTTAGGTACCGCTATTGGACTCATTCACGATTCAGATAATAATCTTCAGCCTGTTCGTTGTTTGGTCGATTGTGGATCTCAATTTTCTCTTATGACGTCTAAATGTGCTAAAAGATTAGGACTTACCTGGCGTGCAACCTCTCATACACCTCTTGGAGCAGGGGGTGTCCCAGTACCTAGAGTTAAAGGAAGGCTAAAATGTCACATTCACTCTAGAATCAACCAAGATCAATATTTGGACGTCGAACCTTTGATTGTTAGCCATTTAACTGGAGATTTACCTACAACGCAACTTCAACCTATATATGGATCCGATGCACAGCCGTTTGCTGACCCCTTATTTTGGGAACCTCGAGAGATCGACATGCTTCTTGGTAGCGACTGCTTCATGCAAATTATAACGGGCAGCCCGGTCACTTTGAACAACAATTTTCGAGCCCTTCCAACCTTCTTTGGACTTGTTGTGATGGGAGGTGCTAATTTAGACTCAGTTTCGACCCTGCACTGTCATTGCCTACTAGAATCGCCTATCAATGAAGAGATGCATTCTAAATTCTGGTCGATAGAAGAAGTGGAGGCTTCGATTGATGACAGCAAAAACGATCCTTGCGAACAACATTTTTTGAAAACCCACGATCGAGATGCGACTGGAAGATATATTGTGGCCCTACCATTCAAAGAACCGCCAAAAGAAATACCAGAAGCTGAAACCTTTGCTCTTTCTCGGTTTAGAGGAATCGAAACCAGATTTAAACGAAACCATATCTTGCATAGTAAATATACAGACTTTATGAAGGAGTATGAGCAGCTAGGCCATATGACCAGAACAACTTTACCATCAGCCTACGTAATTCCACATCACCCAGTGTTTCGTCATGATGACCCACAAGCCAAAATTCGGGTTGTATTCGATGCTTCAGCTTCAACGGCAAAAGGATCTCTAAACAGTAAGCTCTATGTTGGTGCATAAGTCCAAAGGGACATCGCCGACATCATCTTGAATTTTAGACGATACAAGATCGCTGTAACTGCTGATTTAGTTAAAATGTACAGGCAGATTCTTGTAATTCCGGAGCATAGACGTTTCCAACACATATTATGGCGAGGGACAACTGAAGAGGCTATTCAAAAATACGAGTTAAACACAGTCACCTACGGCACAGCTTCAGCTCCATTTCAAGCAAATCGTGTTGTGAAACAATTATTCATTAAAATGAATGGCTGCATGTACCTTCCGAAGACAATCCTGCAGACGTAGCATCTCGAGGGATAGCGCTGCAGTTTTTTAAGGATGAGACACTATGGTGGGCGGGCCCACTCTGGTTGCGTACACATCCTCTCATATTTCCTCAGCAACCTGGAATTTACAAGCATCAAGCACCTGAAGTAAAGCCTGGAACAATACTTACAGTCCACATTGATCTGTGATGCGACTCGCTTACCCATGATTATTACCTGGATGAAACTCCTCGTATAATAAAGTGGTCAGATCATTCGCATATGTGTTGAAATTTGTTCACAATAGTAAGAGGCATAAGACCAAATTAAGTGGTCCGTTGAAGTTAAGGGAACTTGACAACTCACTTGAGGTACTAATAATCGCATCGCAACGTCACGAATTCAGTACCGAATTCCTATGGGAGGAAAACTTACCTTCTTCGAAGCGTCTCCTTATCCTGGCGGCCGTTTTAGACGAGAAAGGTATTTTAAGAGTAGGAGGTCGCCTGCAAAATTCTGAGCTATCAGCGGAAGTAAAATCACCAATACTTCTTCCTGGAAAATGTAATCTTAAACATATTTCCCCTGTAAAATCGTGCGATTTTAGGTGGGCGGGATGTTAGCGACACTAGGATAGTAAAACCATATTAAAGTATATTTTGATTTTATTTATTTTTTATTTTGACTCACTGAAGTAAGTGAGAAATGTACATAGTGTAATACCTCAGTTCTGTTATATAAGAAACATTAAACGAGTGTCTACACTGCGCGCATGCGCCTTGTGATTCATGCGAGTCGACCAGAGGAAGTCAAGCTATGAAGACGAGTGTGATAAACGCCGGCCGGCCTTTGCGTAACCATTAAACTTTAAACAGATCCTATGGATAGAAGCAAGTCAAGCCTAGTTTGATATTGAGTGAACTGTTTAGACTTATTTTCATGTGAGTGAGTGACTTTTAAACAAATAATAATAAAAGGATGTTTTGGTTTTATGTTGTACAGTTGAGTTGATTTTCTTTTCTGTCCTCCTTATTTTTATACACAAACGTTGGTCCTCCGTAGTAAACTTGGAATTATTTTTATACACAAACAAATACATTTTTTAATAATTATTTTAAATTAAATATAGGTTATACATTGGACACCATAACAATAACAGAAAATTAATTACCAAGGAAAATGAATCTTTAAATCTGAAACAAGAACATATTATGATTTCCTAGCAATAAACGATGAGGTGTTAATTTATTATTACTTGTAATTTGATCAATTGTGATATTTATTCACAAAATTTAAATTCGATTTACAGTACACACATCTTGAATTATAATAATAATTGTTATTATTACTAGGACCAAATCAAGATTTGTATTGGCCTATGACTTAATTGAAATTATATAAAGTGGCCTATATTCTCAATATAAATTTTTTTCATTGTATCGCAATTATTTTTATATAAGGTGCTGTTATATTATTATTTTTCTTTAAATTGTTCCAACATATATCAGAAATAACTACTGTAAGTTTGCTTCAATTATATTGAAAGGTTTTATATTTTGTTAGTTCGTAATTGCATCCAAGGTTTAGAGTATGTAATTCTTTATTTTTATACAATGATTTTGATTATTTTACAAAGAATGCTCAGGACAAAGAGTACAATGCTAAATGGTGCCAGCTTGAGTGTTATTTCTGTTATCTTACAATGATTAATTGAATTTAATATTATTAGAATCCTTGAGGATCTGGAAAAACAAGCAGAATTTTAATATTTCTTAATGGTGGAAGTTGTGAAAAAACTAAGAAATAATGTCTGTATCTTAAAAATTTAAATCAGAAATGTTATAAAATAAAAATAAAAAAACGCATTGTACCAATGATCAAGAAATAATAACAATAAGGACAAATTTTAAAAATCTTAAATTAATCAATATTTAAAAAAAAAGTTTAACTTTTTGTATATCTTTCATGATTTAATGGTGCTTATCAAAATAAATAATGTTTTTTAGTTTCACAACTATTCTCTGATAGTGATAATATAATTTACCACCATTTCATGATATTAATAATGCCAAAACTTGAAACATAAAATCAGTTTCTTTTTAATTTTATTCATTTTATTTTATTATTTTTTTTTCATTTTGTACTACTTACAATAGTATCTGATTTCAAGATATAAATATTATTTACATATACTTGTTTTGTTACTATGTTATATTATGCGTTAAAGCTTTTAAAAAGTTATACATTTTGTTATGTGGATCATTATAACGACATAAAAGATATATTCAAAGTTTTCCTGCAATTACAGCGGAATGTTGCTTTATCTTTGCGTCAATTATACATCTGGGGTTGAAAGAAACAATTATTTTAAATTTTGGTCAGTACAATAATCTTTTCTATTAAAGAGATAAAACAATAGTTGTCACAAGAATATCAGTTTAATAGATTTGTAAGCTTTGTTACAGAAGTTCAAAATTATAAAATCTTTGTATTTTATTTTCTTCCTACTTATATATCTTTATAAATGCATTAGCTATTAATTATCTTTGCCTGGAAAATATCATTAATTTATTTAATGCCAGTAACTCCTCTACTATACTTTTAAACTAATTTTGTTTATAATTTAATTTAGTCCATTTCAAAAAAAAAAAAAAAAAATCTTAGTTATACAAAATTCAGTTTCTATACTGGGTGAGTTTTACTTGAACATTTAAAATATTCAAAATAATTTTCATAGGAATCAGTTCAATATTTTATTTTAATAAATTACCAATGTAAAAATTAAAATCATTATGCATTATAAATATATTAAAATAAATTATTTTATATTTATTATTATTATGATGGTGATAATTTTTAAATATTTTTATTTTGAAGAGAAAAGATTTGTCCAGGCCGGGATTCGAACCTGGGTCTTCTGCATTCTCTAGCGCAGGGCTCTAACCAACTGAGCTACCTGGCTCGTAGCACGGTACTTTTATTTTGAAGAGTATATTGAGTCAAGTATAATTTTTTCTGGCCGTGTTACGAGCCAGGTAGCTCAGTTGGTTAGAACCCTGCGCTAGAGAATGCAGAAGACCCCAGGTTCGAATCCCGGCCTGGACAAATCTTTTCTCTTCAAAATAAAAATATATGAGAATTATATTTGATTCATACATTTATTTTTAATTTAGTTTCATGAAAAATAAAAAAATTGTAACATATTGCACAGTCTTTAATCATGAAGTAGTGATTTTGATTTAATTAATTAAGGATGAAAATGACCACAAAAAATTATGGCGTTATTGTTATTTCATTGCTGATTTATTGCTATTAATTTACTGAATTGTGTTACAAAATACAATCAAAAACCTCTTATATCTAGCTTACAATAATGTCATTCTAAAGCTATAGTGGTGTATCATAATGTAAAATTTCTGTAACTGAGAAAGTCAATTAATAATTAAAATTTGGAGATTCACAACAACCGCTTTGGACTGACGTAAAGTTGAAAACTTTTATTTTGCTTTATTAAAAACAAGTATACTTTTTTCATGCTAGGTATATGAGCCCTAATGCATTTATGTTATCATTAATTATTGTTTATTTAATAATATTTTAAAATTGTTATGTAATTGAATATATTTATGAAAATTAAATGTTACTCTTGCACAAATATTTATAAGAAACTTATATAACCTATTTTACATAATAATGTTAATTATGAACATCAGAGTTAAATTATCTATAAAGTATATAAAAATATATGTTAGTCTTTATTTATTTTTATTTTTATATGTGCACAATATGTTCCTTTAGAACAACTTTATAACCTATAACCTAGTCCGATCGCATTTTATTGGGAGATTTGAGTTTATTTTAGCTGTAATAAAAATTAGATTAAATTGATTTTTTAAAAAGGCTATATTTAATTGTTGACCTATAATGTTTTTTGTATTTGTTAAAAATAGAAGTTGATCGGTATTTTATCAATTAGTAAATCTAAAAAAAAATTTGTTAAAAAAATAAACTTGTTCTTTCGCAACACCCTTATATGGTAATAGGCAGCGTTTAGCCATAACTACCAGTTTCCTGGTTCTAGCCAGGATCCAGGTATTCCTAATATTTTTTTCACTGCGTTCAAAATAGTCCAGATATGACATTCTTGTGCGTCCTCGTGGTCTTCTACCCTCAGGGATGTAGTCCGTCATTTTCAACGGGTCCCTATGCTCTTCCATTTTGACTACATGGACAAACATTTTAATTGGCACGACTACATAAATTCATTCATCGAGGTGATCTAAAGTTTCTCCCTAAACATTTAATTACGGATTTGATCTTGTTTTATCTATAATCAATCGAAGAAATTTCATCTCTGCTGCTGTGACTCTGCTCGCTACTACTCAACTTTCATACTCAACCACATAAGAGTATAGGCAGGTAAAATACTAAATACTAATTTGAAGGTGTGGAGATTCACTTTTCCGTTTCTCTTCACCGATCCTGACCGACTCGGACACGACCCCTGGCAGTTTAGAGCACCGCACCGAAAATGTAGACGACCCCGTTCAGGACTAATCCCCTCCCCTCAAAACCATAATATTTAAAAATAATTACCATTGAAATAACAATTAAAAAAAAAAAACCTGTACAACTACAACAGGCTCTTGAGCAGCATAAGTGGTAGAGACTGTACTATTTCTAGGATACCTGTTGTGCAGGGAGGGGATGGTCTGAGGTCACCCTCAACGGCCAGGTTTTCCTCCTGACAAATCCAGGGGCTGGTTTAGCCCCAAGAAGGTCTCCAGATCCCACAAGATCTATCCACAGCTGTTAATGGATTATGCAAATTATCTGACTCAGCCGGATTTGAGTCTGTGACCATGGGCACAGCATCTTAGCGCTATACCACTTACCTACCCCACTACCTCCATATATTTACAATCATAAAGAATAAAATAAAATGTAATATATATTGGCATAGGGAGTTGCAGCCCCATCGCCCAGTCTTCTGACTTCAGTCAGCCACTGGTCCATCAGGTTGCGGTTAGGGATAGGGTCAATAACCCTATCCCGTGAAAAAAATAAATATGAAACCAAAGGCAACCAAAAATCTGTTAAAGCCTACTGAAAATATATATATATATATATATATATATATATATATATATATTTATTTTTTTAATTTGTTCCCCCCATGGAGGGACCGTTTATTAATATTAGGACATGCTCCATACTTAAGTAAGCATATTACATGTCATTACATGTGATGTTAATAATTACAGATCAATTTGGTATCATAATTACAGAATACATTTTAGTATAATTTAACAATACAAGAAATTCAAAATTTATAGTTTGACTAAATTGATAATTTACACGTGAGAATAAAATTAAAATTAAACTTGTAATCCTAAATTATGTAATGAAAAAATAAATAAATTTAACAAATATACAAATAAACAAAAAGTAAAGGTTTTATAATATAAATGATGTAACTAGAAAAAGAAAAAAAATCAATTCATAAGTTATACATTACGATTAGCGACAGTACTTAATAAAAATGTATACACATATATTTATACTCATAACAGTTACAATTAAAAATGAAAAACCAGGTATCTGGTGAATTGCCTTTATTATGTCCTAGAGCTGATCAAAATGTATGTCTTTTATAAATGATAATAAGTCAGTTTTAAATTTAGAAAAAATTAAATTTTCTGTCTCAGGCCAAGTCCCTCATTTGAATATTATGTTTTTTATCAATTTAATTCTTTGTCGGTCATACATATATATATGTATCAATCATCAACATCATAGTCCATCCTCTCTACCACTCATGCAGTGTGAGGTTTCCTTCTGTACAGCCTGGACCAAACTGTATTTTCCTCTACCATATCTCTTCTTCTATTCCATTCCAGGTTTCTCTTCGCGAAGCTTTCCTTAATACCTTCTTTCCAGGTATGTCATGGTCTTCTTCTATACCTTCATCCCTCGACTTTAGCCTTGTTTGCTATTTTGGCCAGCCTGTTGTCTTTAATAACTTTTTCTTTAGTCTGAGGTTTGATCTTATGATCAAGTTGATGATTCGGTCTCATCTTGTTTTCCCTTATATTTTCCTCATGAATCTCATTTCTGAAGCCTGGATTCTACTTTTATGCCTGGTCGTTAATGTCCAAGATTCTGAAGAATATATCAATATGGAGAGAAAATCAGATTTATATACCCTTAACTGTGTGTCCTTGGGATTTCTCTTTTTTTCAGCAACCTTTTGTTTACAGCATAGAACAATCTGCTAGCTGAGTCAACCCTCTTCCGGATTTCATTGTCTATGACACCATTCTCATCCAGTTTTGCTCCAGATATTTAAAGCTTCTTACATGTTCTGGTTTGTATTTAAATGGAATTTCAATATAAGCAATAACTTCCTTTCATACCAAGGCCTTAGTTAGCCACTTATGCACTAAGAGAATCACACGATTCCACTCCCCTCAGTACAATTGACTGATTTCAGACAAAATTCAGCTTTGTTTCCAGTTGTTCAACAGGACTACAAATATATTAACATCAGATATTATTATTTATTCTTTAATTTTCATTTGCATCTGCGCAATTGGGCATCCAGCAAATTTAATACAAGTGTTCTTTTCTTTTTTTTTCTACAGGAACATCAAGTTTTGGAATGGAAATATCAATAGTTGAGTAGGTCTCTTGGCCATTGTCTTTTTAATATTCTCCTATCAAGGCCGGTGAGAGGGAATAGGAAAGCGGAAGGAGTGTATTTTGTGGTGATGAGTGGAATATTATGTATTTGTTGTGAATATATGATTTTACAGTGAGAATGTTCATGTCGTTGTGTATAGGGGGATTTTATATAAACCAAGGAGTATTAACAATTTTTCTTAGAATTTTGGACTGTGATATATGTATCTTGTGGATGTGGATGCTGAACCCCAAAGTTCCAACCCATATGTCCGAATAGGTTTTAGTGTACTGTTATAGATAAGTTGTTTGTTTCAATAGATAAGTCAGGTGTGTAGTCCAGAAGATGTGATAGCTGTTTTTAGCGTCTGGTCAGTTCTTGTCTTTTTAATTTTGAGTGTATGTTCCATGTAAGTCTTTTGTCCGAAATAGCGTAGATAGTTTTTGGAAGGTACTTCCTCGTTGTCAATTTTGTAAGGAGAAGCTTCCATGACTCGATTTTGAGCCGTTTATTCTGATTTGCCATTTGTAGACCTACTTTTCTAAATAAAATAAATGATTTTGAAGAGTTATAGAAACTAGGTTTGGATCTCTGTGGGAAAAAATAATGGCTGTATCGCCAGCGAAGGTATAGATGGTGGTGCGTGAGTGCTCCGGAATATCAGAGGTGTAAACGGAAAAAAGAATAGGGCTTAAAACACTGCCTTGCGGTATATCCCTGATTTGAGGAAATTATCAGTTCATATTGAAAAGTCAACGGAAGTACAGAAGAATATGTCTTGGAAATAAGATTGTAGAATTAAAAAGTCCAAGTAGAGTCCAAGATAATTTACATAGTTTTCATATAAACATCAGATATATTTTCGTGTTATTGATACATTCGGAAATCCGCAAAACTGACATAAAACACTAAAAACGGTTTTCTGGCTGTCAAATAATTATGATTAATGACACCCAAAGAGTAATAAATAAAAGAAGGGGTAAGTAATATTATCTACTAATAGAAATCGAGAAAGTTAATAGCACTCCGAGTTCTGTGGGGGGGGGATGAAGTGGGGGAAGTTGAAGAGCGGAAATGAAGCGATAGGAAGATAGAGCTGGAACAGGAAATGGGACACTCATGCTTTACACGCAGGAAATGGCAAATGGCCTCAATGGCTACCGCCGTTAATTCATCTTCTGTGGCGGGTTAGTGGGGGGGGGGTTATGTACCTTTTTAATACATATGTCCATAGCCCATAATTACCGATCCCTCGTCCAGTACCTTATCTGTGGGATAGTTAATGGATTAATACAGTGCTTTGTTTTCATCTTGAATAATTATTTATTGAATTATATAGATCATGAGGAGATATTATAGATGGTCCGTGCAGAGGATACAATAAATTCCAAAATAGTAAGCAACTATTTATTAAAAACTAACGCTTCGATCTTTATTGCAGGTCCTTATCTAGGATTAATAAACAAGGTATAAAAAAATAGGCAGTATTGACAGAGATGTACAATATACCCTTTACAAAGTATCTGGAATACAAAATGTAAGATTCTTTCAAATTAAGTATTTCAGAAACCAGATACAAAATACTTTCTGGAATGGTATCTGAAATATTAGATACAAAATATGTATCTTTTAAATATTTTTTGATTATAAAATACTTTTCTAAGAAAACAGCATTTTATTGAATTTAAGTTTATTTTTTTACATGAATTGTTTACTATATTTAAATATTAAATTGTTAAGGTTTTAATTGAGTCTTAAGTAAAACCAGTTCTTCAAACATTTTATCACTTATTTTTCATCGATGAGGCTTCATAATCATAACCCCAAAAGAGATGAGTCGGACAGAACTTGGGAAACAGCTGTTTATTTGAAAATAATATTTTTATTCTAGGATAAGCATTTCATCTCTTTAAGCCTGCCATCTTTATTATTTAATGCAGTGTTTCTTATGTTATGTTCTTTTCTTTTTCTCTTCTTCCTTTATCTTCATAATTTTCACCACTTCCTTTCATAATCCTGTTAGCGGTCCCTTCCCGTTTTGAATTGTATAGTCAGCGGTTTGTGCTGGTTTTGCAGAGACCGCCTTCAGCGGACTCAGATAATGCATATCCTTGACATACCTACGGGTAATAGAAGGCTGTAGAGTCTACATGTACATATTATATGTTCAATATGTTGTAATTGTAATTTAATGAAAATAAAGGAGGTTCAGGAAAAAAAAAAAAAAAGAAGGACTAACTTTTTTTTATAGTTAAGTTTAGAAAAAAAAGGAAAAAAAGAAAATAGATCAAACTCTAGATTGTTTGTGGAACTTCTTGAAGATGGGTTGCTATTACTATGTCTTCTTTGATGTGATTTTTCTTTTAGTGTATGTCTCAATGATGAATTTGTGGACGTTAACTGGTTAGTTTTTCTATTATTTTAGAGATTTTTTCTATTGAATTGTAAGTTAATATTTTTATTTATTTTTAAATAAATAAACTAAGGAAGGAGGTTAAATGTATATAAATCTTTCTCCGTAATTCAATTTGTATGAAATTAAAAACTTCAAACTTTAATAATCTCTTACTCTTTCACTTTCCGAGCACGATTTTTCCTCATGTCTCTCAATAAGGTCTGGTTCATAGTTTAAATTGAATTCAGTATCATTACATTTTAAAACAAGACAAAAAGCTGTTTGAAATGGATTTCAAAGAGTAAGGGCGAATAAAGGGAGGAAAAGAAAATTACACTCCAATATTAAAAGGATGTTATGATGAATTTAAAAAAATAAGACTCTTTATGTTAAAGTGATATTTGAACGAGAGAAGTCTTTTCAATTGAAATTTGAAAAGGGAAAAAATAATGAAGATATTTCATTCGGTAAACAGATTCTTTTAACTTGTTATAAACTAGGGGAAAATGTAAAATAAGAAAACAAAAGAAAATTAAAAGCGTAGTCCAGAAATTTTGCCTAAAAGATATGAAAGAAAGGAGTGAATAGGCGAATGAAAGCTGAATGGTATTTGTAATTTCACTTGAACCATGAACAAAACGAAACAAAAGATAATTGTTCTTAATTCTCTTAAAAGGAAAAGATGGAAAATATTTCTAATTTCGTTTTCATTACACTGAATATTACATTCAAATCAACTTACAATTAATTAACACTAGATATACCAGCTGTTTACGTATACCTATTTGTACCAAACCAGTCAAAATGACAGGTGCATTAGAAATAAGGCTTATTGTGGTTTCCAGTCTATATTTACTCTTAAAAAGGATAAAAATAAAGTTGAACAATATTAAGTATAATAGATAAATGGATTTATAGACATTGACAAATAACAAAACATTTAATTGTTTACAGTTTGTAGCTCACAATTTCTACATGTGTAGATTTTGCTGCGTGTACACTTTCCGCATAGACTTTTTTTGCATTTATTGCAAATATTTGTAGTTTTATTGTTATTGCAATATCCTATTTGACACCATTTTCGTACATGAACAGTGGCATTTGTGGTTGGTGTATTGACTTCTGCTGGTTTTTGCCTTGAAGTCTGATATTCTGAAGCAAGTTCTTCTGCTAATCGAAACAGAAAGTCTTTTCGTGAGATATTTTCTCCTGTAGTGTTTTTGTACAATATCCAGCTATTTATTGCGGCTAAATCTAAAATATTGAAAAATACTTGAAGTGGCCACCTTCTGGATCCTGATTTCACCGTATATTTTCGTGCCATTTGATCAGTAATATCGACGCCAAATTTAGTATTATTATAAAACGATACGGTTTCCGGTAATTTCTTTGCAGCTTTATCAATTTTGATGTGTTTTTGTTTTGTACTTAGTATAAGTACTTTTTTATTTGGTTTGCTTTTATAAATAGTAAGCGTGCATCTATTGGATTGGTACAACAACGTGGAGAAACGTTCCATGTTGTCTTTTTTCAGTTTGCAAATTTTTGGCAGCTCCCTCTTGTTTGCGCGTATTGTTCCAAGCAACGCAGTATTTTTAGATTTTAATTCTTGTATTATTATTTAATATTCCTTTCTCCCAAAATCATACATTGTTTCATAAAAATACAACCTGTCATTTTGACTGGTACTGGTATAAATGTCAATAACAAAAATTATATTTGTTACTAATGTATAAAAAATGACATTAACTTTATAAAACGTGTTCTCTAATTATAGCAACAAAAGTCATAAATTCATTTGTGAAAAAAAAAGTTTTACTTTGTAGGAATTTTGAATTGAAATTGCACGACCAGTCTAAATGACTGGTCTGGTAAATCTAGTGTTAATTAAACATAAACATAAAATGTTATCCATTCCTAACCTGTCAAAGTTTTGTCGATTCAATCATCATCCGGACGTACATAGAAAAATATTCACAAATATTAATTGATAAGTGAAGTTGATGTCTCTGGTTGATGAGTGTGTCTGACTTGTTGTTGTAATGTTTTTCATTTAACCTAAATCAACACAATCAACACATACACAAAAAAACAAAGCATCAATGAGGATAGCACGCCTCACATCAACAGTGGCCTCACTGCAAGGCGTTCAATCAAATACAAACCACGGTTTATAAGAACAGCTAATAACAAAAGAAGCGGAAGAATACCCAAAAAAAAAACCAACCAATACAACAAAAAGCTATGAAACAAACCAATTTATTAGAATTGTTTAAAATTCTTGAGAGCGCTGAGTAGCAATATCTAAGGTCCTGGGCTCTAGTTCCGATCGCTGGCAGAGGCAAAAAAACTCATCTTTTCTTCGACGGTTCGTGCTCAACCTTTCAATTTACGAAAGACAGACGGCCGCCACAACAACAGTTTGGAACTCGCTGCCTTCTAATATCCGCCATGATTCTTCCATATCCACATTCAAACCCATGCTTTTCCTACATCTTCATTCCTAAAGAGAATTTTTTTCTTGGCGTTACTGCCCTTGAAGGGCATGATCCTCATCACAGCACGCCATCGCTTTCCATCCTCTCACTCCAAGTTCCTCTGTGATGTATTCGTGATAAATGCAATTTAAGGGGAGCGGGATACCAGCCCAATGCCCTCGAGTCAAGTGAAAGGGCTGCCTTCTCAGTGCCTCCTGACTTGCACGCCAATCCGGAGCGGCTACCTAGGGAAGGTTGCCCTAGGGTGTGTACTGTGAGTGTCCTTGGTCTGTAGTGTGGTGGTGAGTGTTGTGTGGTGTAGTAGTGTACTGTATGTGAGTGTCAGTGTACTGTTCCCCCAACCTGGAGGGCCAGTGGCTATCTGCGGCACAATGGCCGGGCGATGGGGCCGCCACCTCCCTACGCCACTTATCAGTTATGGTCTGCTTATAATCATCAGAAGTAACTAATGACTTATTGTCAATTTTATCCACTTGTTTGTTTGTTCATTTAACGTCACTTTATGCTGCTATGGCTAATCGGACGATGCTACAGTGGGAGCTCTAAATTTTGCCTATCCAGGTTTAATTAGGATAGGGATTTTTAACGAGTACCTGACATCGTACAGGCTCGCGACCCCCGTTTAACGTCCCTTCCGAAGGACGGCGTAACTAAGGATTTTTTAAGGGTATAAAAAATCCTAGGGCCACCTGCCGGGCTACGAACCCGCGATCAATTTTATCCACTTTTAATGATATTATTTTTCTTTAATTGTTATATGATATAATTTTTTTCAAATATTTTATTTGAAAAGGAAAGATATGGCCAGGACCGGGACTCGAACCCTGGTTTTTCACCTCTCCGCGGTGACGCCTCAACCATCTCGGCCACCCTGGCACTTTTCCCGGCCAGCCCTATCAATTCTTTTCACTGATCCTATATCACCGTGTTCTCGCAATTTGCGATGTATACACGGGGAGAATGTTAATTGAACATTACTTTATTTTTGGATCTTGTTGACTTTAAGTCATTAATATTATTATAATTTATTTAATTGTCTGTGATATAATTTTTTCAAATAAGATATTATTTTTCATTTGTTTTATGAGTTCATTTATTTTATGTTCGTTTCTTTCTTGTCATTTTTTTTTCATGGCAAGAACTTACTTTGAACTCAAAAGCTGTGTGTACAAGCTAAATGTCTATTTATGAGACTATCCTGAGACCCGTAGTTACATATGGCAGTGAATCCTGGGTATTTACAGACGAAAGTAAAAGGAAACTCATCACAATGACATACCGGTACGTGGCGATCAAGGAAGAATCATGAGCTCCACACAATACATGGAAAACCAGACCTGGTATCGTTTGTAAGAAAATCCCTCCTCATATGACTGGGACACGGGGAACGGATGCTAGAAACAAGGATGCCAAGCCGCCTGTTGTACGGAAGTATTGGAGGGTAACGTCAGGGGAAGGCCTAGGATGAGATGGTTGAACGATGTTGAGGAAATCCTCAAGTTCCTTGGAGTAAAGTGATGGAGAGAAAGAGCGAGGGACAGAAATGACTGGCTTATGGTCCTTAAGGTGTCCCAGGTCCCATAGGCGGATCCAGGGAGGGGGGGGGCACGTGCCCCCCCAGACTGTGTTTTATGTACTGTGGAGAATCCATTTCAGTACATACTTATAGGGAAATCATGTGATGATAGTTGTTAAAATAACAGAAATAACATGAGTGAAACTATTATTTAGATATTTTAATAAACCTTTCTATGCCCGTGTGCCCCCCCCCCCCAGAAAAAAATCCTGGATCCGATCTTGCCAGGTCCTTGTACGGTCCTACTAGTAGTTTATCAGTAAGTAAGTAAGTAAGTAAGAACTTACTTATTAGTTTTTATTTACTTTTGTCCTTATGTAAATATTATATGATTTTTTTTTAAATAGCCTCTTCAACAGATATAAGTTACATCATTACTGCTATACTCATTTGTTATTATCAAAGGACTTGGCCTTGGAATAAAATTATGTTCCAATTGTATTCTAATATGCATGCATATATTATAAACGTCCTATTTCAAATATCTCACAATGATGTTGAGTTTGTCGAAATCTTCCAAATTATCTTCTTCCTCAGAATTATATTTAAAAAATCTAGATTCCTCGAATATTGTTTTTATATCTTTATATATTTTGTTAAACTTCAGTGGGAAAATAAGATAAATAAACGGTTTGTTTTTGCCATTAGCGAGAGAAGACGTATCTTTGAGAGGTTATTTATGGAAATGGATTTGTTGCCGCAAGCCTTAGCTATTAGATTGCCCTTCCGATCTCCCCATCCAACTTAAAACGTATTCGGGGATCGATCTCTATTCTCGTTTTGAATAATAACACCGGCATCAGCAACGACGTGGAGTAACGGCTTCGCATTGTTTCTCGCATCTCATGGCAAAGATGGAAATCTCTCGAGGTTTTGTTACAATTGGATTCAGTTCTATTAAGTATGCGTATAAATTATTAGCTAGTGGATATATTTTTTTTTGTTTTCCTGTACCACTACAACCCATGAAGGGTCTTGGATTCAGTACATTGTAGAGAGCGTACTGTTTCTTGGACTACGGTTGTGCAGGGAATTGATTTGTTTGAGCAATTGATTGCACTCAACCGCAAGTTTCCCCCTCAATTAAGTGTACTCAATTTATAGAGGCTGAGTGAGACACAGGAGGGTCCCCAGATCACAGAAGGTCCATCCTCGGCTATCAACAGATTGAATAATTATCCTACTAGACGAACCCAGGACCTTCGGCACAAGCGCTGTTCATTTATGGAAGTGAGTCTTGGACGCTTATACGCAACGATGAAAATCTGTTAAACATGTGAGAAAGAAAAAATCCTCAGATTTTTGGCCCTACAAAAGAAGGAGACCGCTGGCTGATGAAGACAAGCGAGGAACTTAGAAATCTATATTGTACAACAGATATCGTCGCCACTATTAAGAGTGCCAGGATAAGATGGCTGGGGCACGTACAAAGAATGGAAAGAGGTAGACTACCAAAAATGATGACGGAGGGACACCCTGGTGGAAGGGGGAGCAGAGGGAGACCTAGACTTTGTTGGGTGCAGGATGTGGAGGAGGACCTTCGAACGCCGAAGACAGGTCACTGAAGAAGGAGGCTCACTGAGGAGGCCAAGGTCCTGCAAGGACTATAGCGCCGTTGGATAGATAGATACAAATTTATTTAATGAATTTATTAAATGAATGGTTAAAAAACTGTTTTATTATTATAATGTTAGTATATTATTGAGGATAATTACCCCCTGAGTTATTTATATTATTTTTTTTTTTAAATTTATTTATTGATATCTACAACTGTATTACAATAATACAACAAGTAAATAGGCTAAGTGATGTATAATGACATGATAATGACAAGTAGAGAAACTACCCACTGGTATTACTCAAATCAAAGTTCAAGTAAGGAGGTCACGTGGCCATCTTCTTTTCAGACGCCTCGGAGGATTATCGGGAATTGAAGAGGAAGCTAGGTTTGAAACTAGAGGGTTTGAGTGGGAATGAAGTTTGCTATGAAAGGATAGATACCGGGTTCGGGCCAAATCAGCAACAAAAGGGACATTAAGGTCGTTATGGATGACTTTATTCTTAACAAAATAAGGAGCATTGAGGATTTTACGAAGGATTTTGGATTGTAGGGATTGGATACGAGAGGAATTCGATGGCTTAGTGGAGCCCCATAGCTCTACTCCGTAAGTCCAAATAGGTCGTATGATGGTCATGTAGATGAGTCTTTTGTAGTTAATTAGGAGCTTAGAGCGTTTGTCTAGTAAGTATTGAAGTAGCCTGAAACGTCGACCCTCGGGAAGTCAAACTGGAATTGAATGTCTGAAAGTAACTCTCAGAAGCGTTTACACCTCCTACTGTGACGAAAGAGGGGAACTCTCAGGACCCTTTACACTTTGCGAGTTTTAATCTCGAGAGTAAACCAGCTACTCTCGATAGTTAAAAACTCTCACGTGTACACGCACCTTAAGATACAAAATGAAAAAATATAAATATAAAAAGGTGAGATATAAAAGTATGGAAAACCTAGGTTGATTACAGATGAAATATAAACTGTATGATAATAGACTCCTAGAGTGTTACATAATGTATGAAAATATAGTTCAAAATATTATGCTGAGCTACAAACCTGCCATCTTGGGCATAATAGGTTGCTATGATAACCACTCGACCATAGGAGCTCTCTATTGGCGACTTTTCGAGACCCTATTTGTCTTAAATCATGCCCTAACAATAAAAAAACATTTTTATTGAATTTTATTAAATCACACAATATGCTGTATATTGCACAATATGACATGTATGTTGCAATTATTCTTAAAGATTGAGAGAAAACTGGGTTTGAGTTTTGAACATTAATGGACTGAATACTATATAAAAAATATATTAGCAATCGAGAAATATATGTATGTGTGTGTGTGTGTGTGTAAACATTTTTGTTAAGAACTGTCGCTAATCGTAATGTATAACTCATGAATTGATTTTTTTTTTTTTAGTTACATCATTTATATCATAAAAACTTTCATTTTTGTTTATTTGTATATTTGTTAAATTTATTTATTTTTCATTACATAATTTAGGATTACAAGTTTAATTTTAATTTTATTCTCAGAAATTATCAATTTAGTCAAACTATAAATTTTGAATTTCTTGTATTGTTAAATTTTACTAAAATGTATTCTGTAATTATGATACCAAATTTATCTGTAATTATTAACATCACATGTAATGACATGTAATATGCTTACTTAAGTATGGAGCATGTCCTAATATTAATAAACGGTCCCTCCATGGGGTTACCATGGGGGGAACAAATTAAAAAAAATATATATATATATATCTTACTAATATTATAAATGTGAATGTTTGTTTGTTTGTCTCTCTTTCACGCAAAAACTACTGGACGGATTTGGATGAAACTTTACAGTAATATAGGTTATACATCAGAATAACACATAGGCTATAGCAAGCGCGGATTTATGGGAGGGTGCAAGGGGGCACGTGCCCACCCCCCGCCGACAGTATTTTAGGTACTGTGGAGAATCCATTATTGTACATAAATAAAGGCAAATCACATGATGATCTATGTGGGGGCACGGGGGCATGTGCTCCCCCCGTTATAATACATAATTAAAGGCAAATCAGGAACTTAGCAGCTTGAAACTTGCAGATAGGTTCTATGTATAGTTTAAGAAAGAAATTTGGATAATGCCACCCCAAGGGTTTCCCCTTTGATATAATAGGGATTCAAAGGTTGTATAGAATCCGTCGGTTTTGAAGTTAGACATCTGAAATTTTGGATGTACGAGTAAATTATATTTTTAAAAAATAATTAAATTATTTATTTTAAATGATCATTCTCGAAACTTTATGTGGCAGACCAAATTCTACGCGAGCGAAACCGTGGGCATAAGCTAGTACTATATAAACAACTTATTAACAATCGAGAAAAAATTAAATATATATGTTCTGTTCCTTGAGTTCTAACCAGTTTTTAAATATGAGAAATGATTGGAACTCAAGAACCAGAACATAAAATTTCCATAAACTCAAGATAAGTAGAAAGCAATATATTTGATCATAGGCTGGCTTTTGTTTAAAGAATAATGAACAGTGGCCGCGAGAGTGGAAGGAAAGGCCTGGGGCGTTTGTATTCGATCCCCGCCAAGAATAATAAAAATGTTACGACTCGGCCTCGGGTATTGGCTAGTTCCTACCGCTGCTACCACTGCCCCCCGCTGCCCCCCCCCTCTTTATTATCTTCTCCGGCCCTTCTATCCAATTTTCAATATTTATTATAAGTAACTGTTCTATAAAGGCATTATTTATATATTATTTATTGATACTCATAAAATATCTAAAGTTGTACTGTTTCTAAGCATACTCATAAATATAACACGCAGATAGCCCATTAGTTCCTCTTGACTATATTCATTTGTATTTTTATGGTAAAGAAAATAGTAATCCTGAAAGAAATTAAAATTAAAATCACAGAAAAAGGACTTATATTCAGGTATTTTCAGGATTAAGAATAAAAACTTAAAATTTGAACTAAAGATCTCTAAAAATAAAAGAATTCCTATGAAGTTATGAAGTTATCCACTTTGTTTTGGAGATATTCACATCTAAAGATCTTCATTTTTATGAATTATTTAGCTATCTATATCTTACTAATATTATAAATGTGAAAGTTTGTATGTTTGTCTCTCTTTCACGCAAAAACTACTGGACGAATTTGGATGAAACATTACAGTAATATAGGTTATACATCAGAATAACACATAGGCTATAGCAAGCTCGGATTTAGGGGGGGCGCACGACTGTATTTTAGGTATTGTGGAGAATCCATAATAGGACATAATAAAGGTAAATCACATGATAATAGTAGTTAAAATAACCGAAAGAACATGAGTGAAACTATTTGTTTTGATATCCTACTAATCTTACTAATATTATAAATGTGAAAGGTTGTATGTTTGTCTCTCTTTAACGCAAAAACTAATGGACGGATATGGATGAAAATTATATGAGCACAGGGGCATGTACCCCCCTCTTACAGTACATATTTAAAGGCAAATCAGGAACTTAGCATCTTGAAATTTGCAGATAGGTTCTTTGTATAGTTGTATAAGAAAGAAATTTGGATAATTCCACCCCAAGGGTTTCCCCTTTAATATAATAGGGGTTCAAAGGTTGTATAGAATCCGTCAGTTTTGAAGTTAAGCATCTGAAATTTTGGATGTACGAGTAACTTATATTTTTAAAAAATAATTAAATTATTTATTTCAAATGATCTTTCACGAAACTTTATGTGGCAGACCAAATTCCACGCGAGCGAAGCCGCGGGCATAAGCTAGTATATTATAAAACAAAGTCGGAAAACTCAACAACAACTGTACGTATTTTCATGCGGTTTTCCCCAATAGATAGAGTGATTCACCAGGAAGGTTTAGGTATATAATTTATCGAGGTTTTGTGTAAATGGGTTGGAATACGGATTTCATCGAGGACGCTGCCTAATTCCGTGCAGTTATCTCTTTCTACGTGCAAGATAATAAATTCGTATATAAAGAAATTTTTGTTTTTGTTTTTATTTTTATAATTTCTTTATTATAAAGAACATTAGCTGAGATGGGAAGAAAGAAAATCAAGACCCTCAAAGAAGCCTAACCAAAGATATTCACGTGGTCCTTAGTGGCCGCTACGTGATAAAAAAAATATACATTACACAGACAATTTATGTAGGCATGATATGCCTTATTACCCGAGCAAAGCTGGTGTGGGTCGCTAGTAGAATATAAATAAATACAAATTTTTATTCTAACTACTTTATTCATTAAATTTAAACATAAACATTCATATTAAATTTTCAAGTGAATTCCTTGAGCATTAAGACCACTGAATTGGACGTGCAGGATCAGCGGCTTGGCCTGCACGCTTCCCAGACCTGACACCATTGGATTTCTTTGTTTGGGGTGATATTAAAAGTATATGTGTTTGAGTTCCCGCGAGACAACAGGACCTCTCGATAAGAGCTCTAAAATGTATAAGGGGAAAATAAATTCTGATTCTAAATACCAGATCGCTTGCTCCGTATGGGCCGTCCAGAAGGGTTGCACACTGGTCAGGAGCACTAAACATATCCGGGTCCTCCACAAAGTCGCAACTGGGAGCATGAGAGGATTTTTGCCAACACAAAGGGGAGGAGAAAGAATGATAAACCTATGGGATCAGGTCAGATCGCCCATGACTAACCAAGGGGTAAAGCCATAAAGTCTAAAAAGTCGGAATTTTGAGTCCCGAAAATTTTGAAGTATTTTTGGTCAACTGAAAAGTAATTTTTGTATCCTGAGTTCCAAATTGTATCCGTTTACCCAGATATTTAAAAATTCCAAGTTTTTGAATAGTGGTTCAGTGGTAGAGCACTGAGTTGCCATGCCTGGAAATCCTGGTTCAAATCCCGCTGCTGGCAAGACTTTTATTTAGTCTGTTTGGAGCCGGAGATAGATCATATAGGATCTAGGACCCTCCCGGGGCTCATCCAGCCTCTTTAAAATTTTATAAAAATAGGATACCCAATTAGGGAGAAAAATCTGGCTGTTGAGCGTGGTCGAGGAATCACCCCCCAGCAGAATCGTTGTCCATGAAAAAGTACAGTCTTTACCATGTACTGAACTCCACACTCGTTCATGGGTTGCAATGGTACAGGCTTTTCATATAATTTCAATAAATAAATATTGCTTTCATGTATTTGATCATTATTGTTATTAAATACAAAACGAAATATGTACTCATAGAGAAAAATTCAATTTTAAATACTTGCATTATTATGCCTTATCAGTTGTTAACAATTATGAATTATTTATAATTATGAATATTCATAATTACCATGAATTATTCAGTCGGTTGCAGTTTCCTCGATAAAATTGGAAAATTCGGTTGTGTTTTTATTCATTTGTATTTTCTACGATGAGAGTTCAAATCAACATCATAGCCCATGGTTGACTAGAAAGCAAAATACCCGACACAATAACTTCTCAGTCCTATTGACTTTTGTTTATAATTTGATGAAACATTTCATTTTTAGTTTGATTGCAAGAATTACTTTTTTACTGTAAAAAATATTCCCTGTTAGGTTATCTCGGTGCACTGAAGACGATATGATAGTTTGAAACATCATTGGTTATAAACAGATTTCTTATTTTAATAATAAAGAAATATTATTACTTGGTTTTTCTCTAACAAATCATCAATTCAGAATAATGTATGTTGTTCTCTTATAGTTTAAATTGTCTATTTTTTTTTTACATATTTTCAAATATGGAGTGTGGTATGAGATGAAAATAGTTGACTGGATGATCTAATGTAAAGGAGATAGTTGGGGGGTGCAGTCAAAAAAACACACTGAATAAGTAATAAACTTATAATTATGTGCCGACGTTTCTACCTACTGTGTAGGTCATCTTCAGGGCGATTTGGAGAGCGAAGTCGTTAGGTGTAACGGCTGGCTAGCAATGGATTGCTAGCCATTGGATTGATTGCTAGCCAGCCGTTACACCCAACGACTTCGCTCTCCAAATCGCCCTGAAGATGACCTACACTGTAGGTCGAAACGTCGGCACATAATTATAAGTTTATTACTTATTCAGTGTTTTTTTTTTACTGCACCCTCCAACTATCTCCTTTACATGGAGTGTGGTAGCTGAGTGTGCATTGCTCTGATTTACTATCCTGAAGATTCCTGAGGCAGATTGCAGATCCTCCAAGGGCTCACATAGTTGAGAGTGATCTTGACAAATCACCTCCTTGTACAACAGTTGACCTAGAAACAGTACAGTCTCTACCTCGTACTTAGCCCAAGACCCTTTCTGAGTTGTGATGCAGATTAATTTTTATTTCGCAAGTACCAAACGCCCTTCACCTGTATTTAGCGCCTGTCTCCTGTTGCCTATTTGTGCACTATAGAAATACTTGTTTACATGTATAGATGTTATTTTAAGTAAACAGAATGAATGTATACAATGGCATGAAATGACAAGTAGAGAAACTACCCAGTGGCATAGCAAGTTCAACTTAGTAGATCACGAGGCCCTCTTCTTTTCAGACACCTCGGAGGATTATCAGGAATTGAAGAGGTTGCGAGGTTTGAAACTAGTGGGTTTGAGTGGAAATGAAGTTTGTCATGAAAAGATTTATTTCGGATTCTGGCCAAATCAGCAACAAATGGGATATTATGGTCATTATGGATTACTTAGTTCGTAACAAAGTAAGGAGCATTGAGGATTTTACGAAGGATTTTGGATCGTAAGGATTGAATAAGAGAGGAATTCGATGGCTTAGTGGAGCCATCATTCAAAACATTACGCTGTAAGTCCAGATGGGTCTAATGATTGTCATGTGAATGAGTATAGTAATTAAGGAAGTGCTTAGAGCGTTTGTCTAGTAAATGTTGAAGTAGGCTGAAACGTCGAGCAGATATAAACTGAAATAGATTATAAAAAACTGTTTTATTTTAGAAAATTCTTCATTTCCCTAGATCTGACGATGCCATCTTACAGAATACCTTTTATCCTCCGGTACTCCCTATCGTCGGTGTAGAACGGTTCTGACGACTGGGGCTCTCCGTCTTCCTCGTCGTTCGGGGGGTGGCTGTAGCGGTGCTGCTGGATGGGAAGGCGGTTCTTCTTGCCCATGAAGACGAAGAACTTGGGTTGGCCAAAGACGTTGACCGTGAGGGAGGCTCCTTCGGACTTGGTCTGAACCGGAACCATGACAGGGAGTGGTTGAGTTCCTCTCTTTGCCGGATGGTTCTTCGGCTCCCAGCGGCTCAGTTCCACCAGCTTGTCTTGCTGCTTCTTGGCCACGTAGGCATCTGGAAAAAGATACGGTGATGAGAGGAGAAGAGGTTGAGGACTTCGGTGGTGGAAACTGAAGCGATGGAAACTGAGGGAAGAAGACCGAAACTCTGGAGATGAAAACTTGGACATACACCCCGAAGGCGAGAGCTGGGAGATTTCTTTCCCAACAGACCTACCTGATAAAGAATCCTATATGATTTCTTTCACAGATCTTGATTTAATTATGTACAAGTGTTTTATTTTATTGCTATAAATACTTATACAGTACTAATTAAGGTAGTTAAACAGTTAGTAAGCCGAATTTATTATAGTCATGTCCCAATGTACATATTAATCGCATTCAAGATTAGTATATACCTCTACAACCAGAACAGAACAGCTTTATTAATAAATGATTGTTTTAATGACTTAGCTTTGTACCTAATCCATATACCATTAATATATTAATAATTAATATACCGTGCTCGGCTAATATTTATTATTGCAATATTGGTAATTTAATTAAGGTACGATTATTTTCTTATGTGTATTAATCCTTCCAAACCAAATTAGAATAGAACACAATTTAACACTTTTGTGAACATTTAAATAAATTCTTAATTAATTTTGGGTGATCATCTTTAATAATAATGACATTCCAATATAAATATAATGAAATACTCTCATAAAATCAGCAATAGCCATAGCAATACTTCATATAAGCTCACAGAAGAGGATGGTAAAAGGTAAGTGGAAGGAATAAATTAAGAGACAAGATTGGCCGAGTAGGATCTGTTATCAGATACACCTGACCACCGCACCTCTGTTATCAAACCTTATCTAAACTTCCTACACGCACCACCAGGCGCTAGCTACAACGTTGATAACAAAATAATTATCGTTTTAGCTTCCTAATCACGACAGTTTAAATGTGTAACATAGGTTAATATGTCCATATATATATATATGTGGTTATTAACCTTAAAGTATATGTAGTACTCAATTAGGGTAAATAAAATCACAATAAATCATTAAGAAGTTGCATAACATTTGTTTTTCTTTTTAAATGTATTTATTGAAATTTTCAACTTTATACTGAATACATCAAGTACATATAATCAAATATAAATCATGTCCCGAGATAAAGGCAAGTAGAGAAACTACCCAGTGGTAGTATTAAAAAAAAAAGCTCAACTTAGAAGGCCACGAGGCAATCTTCTTTTCAGACGCCTCGGAGGAATATCAGGAATTGAAGATGTTGCGAGGTTTGAAACTAGTGGGTTTTAGTAGAAATAAAGTCTATCAATATATAATATATATCAATATCAATATATAATATATCAATATATAATATAATCAATATAAGTATAAAGTTTGTCATGAAAAGATTGATATCGGATTCGGGCCAGATCAGCATTAAATGGGACATTAAGGTCATTATGGATTACTTTGTTCGTAACTATGTAAGGAGCATTGAGGGTTTTAAGAAGGATTTTGGATTGTTAGGATTGTATATGAGAGGAATTCGATGACTTAGTGGAGCCCCAATGCTCTATTCCGTAAGTCCAGATGGGTCTAATGATTGTCATGTATATGAGTCTTTTGTAAATCATTGGGAGCTTAGAGCGTTTGTCTAGTAAATGTTGAAGTAGCCTGAAACGGCCAGCTGTTTCTTGTCGTTTCAGTCTTGTATGAGGATTCCAAGTTAATCTTTTCTAAGGGTGTAGTCTTAAGTACCGGACCTGTTCTACAGGATTCAGTGGGACGTTACTAAACGATACAGGAGGACAGGCAGTCGTTTGTTTACGACAAAGGCGCATAACATTAAAAGACGAATATATATAATATTAAAGATTAATTTTACCTACTTACTTAAATAAATTTTTAAAACTTCATAAGCGTTAAGATTGTACTCACTAGCAAATACTAGAAGGAATAAAATGATACTGAGTTTTTGGCTCCTCCAGAATAAGTCCATTCATCTGCTCCATTTACTAATAGATAACTGTTGTCGAGTTGTGATAACAAACATCAAAATGGCGGCATAAAAAGGTTATGATACATGGTACAGGAATCACCATGGTTACAGTATATCCTATATTTATTTTCTTTTACATGGTTATATATCAGCTCTACGAATAGAGAATGTAGCAGGGGCGGATTCAGGGCGGATCCAGGATTTTTTTTTCTGGGGGGGGGCACAAAAAATTAACAATAACTTAAAAATATACTTGTAGTATTTATAGAAAGGTTTATTAAAGTATCTAAACATTAGTTTCATTGATGTTATTTCTGTTATTTTAACAACTATCATCACATAATTTGCCTATAAGTATGTCCTGTAATGGATTCTCCACAGTACACAAAAAACCGTATGGGGGGCACGTGCCCCCCGTGCCCCCCTGGATCCGCTTATGGGTAGATGAGTGGAGAGATTGTGAGTAAGGAGGATATGGTAGGGTTAGTTTATAGTATGTTAGAGAATAGTGTCTATGTTAGTTGTAGATTAGTACTAGTATGTTTTGCCTGTCTAATGTATTTTGTTTGTTTGTTCATTTAACTTCACTTTATGCTGCTATGGCTAATCGGACGATGCTACAGTGGGAGCTCTAAATTTTGCCTATCCAGAGTTAATTAGGATAGGGATTTTTAACGAGTACCTGACATCGTACAGGCTCGGGACCCCCGTTTAACGTCCCTTCCGAAGGAAGGCGTAACTAAGGATTTTTTACTCCCTTAAAAAAATCCTAGGGCCACCTGCCGGGCTACGAACCAGCGATCTTGGGTTTAGTAGTTTGTTACGCTAACCACTAACCCCAGGGTGACCGTAAAGTATATAAGTTGATATGGATTTATACGGCACTCTTCTAAATAGCATTCCAAATACCGCTTTGTACGTTATCAATTATTTAAAAGATTAAATAGGTATAGTAAGCTTTCCTTAAAAGATAGATATATGCTATCTCTGACTTTTTTGTAGATATATAAAAGAGGAATATTTCACCATGCATTGTTTCGTTATGTGGCAAAGGCATCACTGAAACCTCCCAGGCGGCTAAACTTTTTCAAACTTCTTTCCGACAATAATCGTTATATACCCCAACCCATTTACACAAAACCTGGACAAATTATATATCTAAACCTTCCTGGTGAATCACTCTATCTATTGGTGAAAACTGAATGAAAATCCGTGCAGTAGTTATTGAGTTTACCGCCAATAAACACGGCTGAGGACTTTGTTTTATAATATGTACAAAAGTTATAATGTTAGAATGTAGAGCAAGTTATAATGTTTGTCAATAGTAAATAAGTCAGCTAGTAAGTTTACACAAGAGTGTTTATTGTAGTGCTGTATTATTGTATATCTGTTCAGCTTCACAGCTTCAAGTCCTCTACCATTTGTTAACTTAACACGTTGACTGCTAACTACGAGATAACTCGCAGATTGGGTTTTTTTCTAGGACGCCAGCAACGAGTTATCTCTTCCTGTGTTTACTTGCCATTTTTGTGCAGCTACGATTTTTTTTCTCTTTATATTTCCATCCACACCTGTCAAATACAAGTAATTGACAATCAGCAGATTGGCTGACTGAAAACTAATACAAAATGACATGGAAGGCATTAAGAAGAACAGTAGCCAACAGCTACCTCTCCATTGGCTTGCTTTAATTTCCTACTGTAATAGATCCCTCATCCACGTCCTTTTTAGTCTCTTCCTAGTGCCCTCAGGTATGGGAGTAGTGGCCATTTGTTGTACAATGGGTTTGGGTGTCCGTATAGTTATTCTTGAAAGCATTTGTAGTACGTTCGTCAGCCGTTTCTATTTTTAAGTTCGTAGGCAGAGTGTGCAGCTACGATTAATCTGGAAATATATCAGTGCTAATATTGATAGATAGGTTCTGGGATAAGAACAAAAAATCAAGGCTGGCTTGCAGATTTCTGTTACTGAAGCCAACTACGAGATAATTCGTAAGACTTTTATTTTAAAAAACATTTTTTATGCTTTTTGATGATAACTATGTACTAGAATTAGAGTTTTTAATGATATAATGTGATCTAAATCAAATTGTCATTTCAGGCCAGATTTCTGAAAATTCGGTGGCAGTCAACTTGTTAAGTCGCAATATAACTATACATATACTCATAACGCGCTGCAAAAAATAGCGATTGACTCAGAACTCCTCTTCTCTGCTTACTCTTTAACCTTGAAGACAGGAAAAACAGGACATATGTAACTCAGGTATACAGGTAGATGGGATCGTGTTTAACAAACCCGCCGATATCTTAGGTATATGTTGACAATATCCGTGCTTGGGGACGGAGATAAAAAGTAGGAATGTTATTCAATGGCATAAAATTAGAAGAAGAATCAATGAAGCAAATACATGTTATTATAGGCTAGGAAAACATTTCAGGAACAACCTTATCTCATAAAATATGAAAGTGATGCTTCGAAGAAGAATTTGATGCCTTAGTGGAAACCCTAAGCCTTACTCCTTAAGTCCTAATAGGTTTTATAATAGTCATGTATATGAGTCTTTTGTAATTAATTGGTAACCTAGAGCGTTTGTCTAGTAAGTAGCCTGAAACGGCTGGAAAAATTAAAAAAGTAAATTACTTCAGTCAGAGAAATATTGATTTAGATATTATTACTCTGAGATTTCCACAAATGACACTAGATCGGAACCTAAGACCTTCCTGGTTAACGATTAAGGATAACGATGGAATTGATGGTTAATTAATGGTGTACCAAAGGATTTCCACAGCCCAGGAGGAGCTTTGGGTTGAGGTCTCCTAAGGCCAAAACCAACTGTACCAAGGTAACAATTAATTGGAATGGATTGTACTTGGAAGAGGTAGATTACTGTTACAAAAAGAAAAGGACGTTTTTAAAAATAAAATTTTTATTATCTTTTAATAATCTTAAAAAAAATACAAACATAATTAACTACTCCAATCAAACCTAGTTACCTCCACGATCCTCCGAGATGTTTGAAAAGAAGATGGTCTCGTGACCTTCTAAGTTGAATTTATTATTGAGTACTACCAGTGGAGAGTTTCTTTACTTGCCTTTACCTCATGACATTAACTAAAATGGTCTACATCAAATTTGCCTTTTACATGAAAATGTACTATGGTGATAGTACATTATGATGTAAAATTATGTATCTACTGTACCAAGTTTAACTGTGTTTTGTTTACAAGTTAAATCGTGAAATTTTCATAGTTTTTTTTTTACATTTTTAGTGAAAAATCTACACTTTTCATTATGTGTTAAAAGTGCAGACAATTTTTGCTACATATGTGGTGACCCATATTAACCTAAGATGCTCAATAACTCAACGTTATAAACTGCTTACGTTCCATTACTATTAATATTACTGGGTACCACATTTTAAATTACTTTGTATTAAGTACAATATAAGAATATAATACTTTTAGAAGAACAAGATAAGCAATAGTTTCTAAGTTAAAGATTACGCAGGGAAGTGATTTGGCTGAGATATTCACAACTGCCTTGTTTTTTCTAAAGTTAAAGGTATCTAATTTTTAGAAGCTGCCTGAGCCCCAGAAGGTCTCCAGATCCCCCTGGGTCGATCCTCGCCTAATAACAAAATAAATAATTTATCAGCCAGGCACGAACTGGGCATCTTAAGATTAGTAGCTGAAAACCTTACAGAAAGCCCCCGCAACCTTACCTTCTAGTTACTTCTATTTAATTTCAAGTTCATACTTTCATAAGAAGAAATTAAAACATTCATATTCATTAAAAATATTATTATAATTTATTTTAATTTATTGTTCTTTTTATGGTGATTATTTTTAAATATCTATATTTTGTAGAGAAAAGATTTGTCCTGGCCGAGATTCGAACCCGCATCTCTAGTGCAGTGCTCTAACCATTTGAGCTACCAGGGCTCGTAACCAAGCCAGACAAATCTTTTCTCTTCAAAATAAAAATATTATAATAATTATTTTATCTAGGCCACAATAGCTCTTTGTTGAAGTTTTTTTATGGTTAGTTCTTAAAGATTACTTTTTAAAGAATAGATTAGATGGAAAACATCTTCGACTTGTTTGGAGTTCCTGAACGAAACTTTCTATACACTCAACGCTTCTTTTGTATCTTGTGTGCTCTGCCTTTTGTGAGCTTTTTGACATCGTTTCACATCTCAGCCCCCCCCCCCTGTTTTTATATGAGGACTGGATTTCTCCTTAAAAGAATATTAAGTCCTCCAAAAAAGCCAGTGTTGTCAGAAAGCTTACCGAAAAAAAAGTATTAATAATACATGATATAAAATATCTGTTTCCAAAGTGTAATTTTATAAATAATAATAATAATATTAATAAATTCTTTTTTGGCTTTAATGTATAACATTGTAGCCATTGAGTCTGGCCCACTTAGTGTTAATTTTTAGTAATTAGCATATCGTCACTTAATTACAGTTATTTTTATTTACAGTTATATAATATCTACAGTATGTAAATATTTTACTATAATTAAATAATCAACACTCGTTTAATAAATAAATAAAAAAATTGTATTACAATAATGCTATAAGTAAATAGGCTGAGTGATACATAATGACAATTAGAGAAACTACCCACTGGCAGTGTACTCAAATCAAAAGTTCAGCTAAGGAGGTCACGTGGCCATCTTCTTTTCAGACGCCTCGGAGGATTATCGAGAATTGAAGAGGTAGCTAGGTTTGAAACTAGAGGGTTTGAGTGGTAATGAAGTTTGTTATGAAAGGATAGATACCGGGTTCGGGCCAAATCAGCAACAAAAGGGGCATTAAGGTCGTTATGGATGAATTTTCATTCCTTTAAAATTGTTTTTACCTCATGTCAGATGATTCCGAAGGCTGGATACAGATGCGACCATTTGCTGATTACAAGCTTACGACAACGGCGTTACGATCTTGGCCATATTACGTTGTTATAATAAGAACTATACCACAAGTGACCTCTTCTTTGTAAAACACATAACACGTTACAAGTGAAATAATTAATTATTCATTGAAATTTACGACTGCATATTAACAATACAACAAGTAAATGGCATCAATGATACATAATGGCATAGATAAAGACAAGTAGACAAACTACCCATTGGTAATACTTAAATATTAAATTCTACTTAAAAGATCACGAGGTCATCTTATTTTCAGAGGCCTTGGAAGATTATCAGGTATTGAAGAAGTATCTAGGTTTGAAACTAGTTTGAGTGGGAATAAAGTCGTTGCCAAATTTAAATAATAAATAATAATAAATTCATTTTCTTCTATTTTATATTTATATTTATTTCTATTTAGACGAAATCTTATAATACTCCTTATTTGTCTTTATATAAAGTAAAGTAAATACTCGCCCAATCCGAACGATCCTTTTCTTTTCAATCATAAGGGGCATTTCCGCCGAGTGGGAAATAAGTGAAAAGGCAATAACTCAGGAAGAGGAATCGATGGGAGCAGACTCTATACGTCCTGGGGTGGGGAGGAAGAAGGTTGGGGAGCACAGGTGTAATTTCGGTAAAAAGTGGGGGGGCATCCTTCACGGCCTTCGGAATCGTAAAGGTGAGTTCCTCGGGTCGTGTTCTGTCTCCAGGAGTCTAGCTATTTCGTTCTTTGCAACAAAGAGTTAGGTAAAAGGGGAAAATATGTAAGCAAGGATTCCCTTATTTTTTGGAGTATAAGTACTTAAGTTCTATGATAACAATAACAAACGAAATTCACGAGGAAATAAATTCGGACTGGCTCAGCAGCAGAGCGCTCCAAGGTTCAAACCCCGCTCGCTGGCAGACTTTTATTTCATCTGTTAGCGCCCGGAAATGGATCCCATGGGATCTAGGATCCTCCTGGGTCTCATCCAGCCTTAGAGTGGGTTCCCAAAATAAGGGGGGGAATCTGGTAGTTGAGCGTGATCTTAGATAAATCACCTCCCTGTACAACCGTTGTCAATAAACAGTTCAATCTCTACCACAGACTGATCCCAAGACCCTACATAGGTTGTATAGGTAAAAGCTTTTATTTAAAGGGAATAAATTTATTTATTATTAGACATTACTAATCTCGCTTTTTTTTCCCGAAATCTAAAAATCATAAATCATAAAACTATTGTCATTCCAACTCTTCTTTACGGGTGGGAAACGTGACCTTTAACGCTGAAGGATGAACGACATTTTAAGGTATTCGAAAATATGATAATGCAAAGAATATTCGGTACATAAAAGCGAGACACCACTAGAAAATTTAGGACAGTACTCACTCGGAATTGCAGGGATCATGCAAACGGTTATTATTATTGAAGCAATTGCTCACCCAGTATAAAGTGGCCAAGCATAATTGGGAGAAAAACTCGGCCATTAAGCCCGATCTTGGCCAAATCACCTTTGGTATCGCAATCTCTCTGAATTAAGTACAGATAATAAGTTACTATCATATAAAGCCTGCAAAATTGAGAGAACACGGGGATATAGGATCAGTGAAGAGAACGGATTTGCCTGACTGAGATACGACTCCTGGTAGCTCAATTGGTTAGAGCACTGCGACGGAGACGCAGAAGATCCGGGTTCGAATCCCAGGCAGGACCAATATTTTCTCTTCAAAACAAAAATATTTAAAAATTACTAAATTTGGTTTTCATATTCATGTGAGTTTTTTTTCCGCTCCGTCTCTATCTTGGATTACTAATGCGATTTCCGAACAAGCTTCCCCTTGAAGATCTTCTATCCCACCCTCGAATAATGTCTCAAAGGAACTTTGAGATACATGTGGTTCCAAAGTGGCTCTCAGCTGTGAGGAGCGGGATAGAGCTACTTTAGATCTCGGAGATACTCCCCCTTATCTCGAGTGTGGAGGTTGAGGCGTTTCATCTCAGGCCTAACTTATCTCGTATCTCGGCTCTGCCGTTTGTCACAGATCGACGATTTATTTTGCTGACGCTAACGAAAGAGGACTGGATCTGGAATCAGGGAAGAATACTCTTTTAAAAATCGTCATGAATTGTTAATCTCTTGATACAGAATGAATTGCTTTTCCAAATTCTACATAACAACTTTTGTTTTGTTATAACAATTGTTATCACAGGATTGAAGCCCGGGAGATGGCCTTTGGATATTTTAAAGGACGTAACAAAATCCTTGCCCAGGTGCTTCCAGATCGTCCAGACATCGCGCTCCAGGCCTTCCTCTTCCTCCTTCTCCGTCAGGACGTCCCTCCAGAATCAGGATTGGGAACCTTTTTATTACATAACTATCAAAATAATTGAATATAAAATTCTGGTTGAGTAATTTGAAAAGAAAACTATAAGAAAATGGAGAATGAGTCGGAAACAGAATATGCAAATAAAAATAAATCAAGAAAAAGGTTTGTTATTGTCCCTTAAACTCTCTTAGTCTTTCTTGAATTATGAACAATGACTTTATAAGTTCTTTTTGTATTGTCAGTGTATTATTAAATGTTATTTTAATTATTTTTATTGCTATTTCTTATCCACCTGTTTTATTTTTTATTGTTGTATTTTTCTTATATTACAATTTATATACGATGTGTCGGATATCCGTATCCGTATCCGCGAATATCCGAGGAAGAAGAAAGATCCGTGTCCGTGACTTTTTTGGTCGACTTTGGTCGTGACTTTTACGGATCTTATGCCTTATTAATTTTCAATAAATAGATGAAATTTTATAAAAGGTTATTATATATTCACTCAAAAACTCTTAGGTACGTGTGTGACCCTATTAACAACAATATTCTGGTTCAACCCTGGTTATGGCCAACGCCGAAATGAAAAAAAAATTCAATCCTCCAATCAAACGACCGATCAGCTGATCTTAGTTTGTATGGAGAAACGAATATTTTTCTTTCATTTTCGATGTTTTTCCACACCAGTATCCGTATTCGGATCCGTATATACTTTGTTAACGATCCGGCACATCACTAATTACATTGTTGGTCTTATAAGGTGGGTCTAAACTTACAATAAATACTTTCTTATTTTGAGAATTTTCTTTGACCAGGACATTTCATTAAATTCGTTTTTCATTTAATTATAACTTATACCTTAGCGAATTGAAATAGGATTTGTCCCCCCTCACCGAATATAAAGCGGATTCATCGTTTGCACAGGCTAATAAATGATTTATTTGGAATAATAAGAAAGAGTGGGAGGATAAATTATTTAGGCGAAATAAGGAGTGAAGGTTTCATAAATAAATAATCCTTTTCTTTGTCGAGATTTTTCTAAATTTTCCAGGACCTTTGTCAAGGAAGGATGAGGATTTAGGACCAAGGACGAAGGACACTCGCGGGGAAACCTTAATTTTAATTAAGGACCTGCGGCAGGGCGCCCATTATTTCCGACCGCGGGAATGTCGCTAAGTTCCGGGGTTGTGCTCTGGTCAGCGGGGTAATCTCTACTACAGTCCTTCAAACATTATGGTAATAGAAATATTACTTTATGTAAAAATATCATTGCATTTTTTTTTTTTAATTTTAAAGGTAAATCATTAAATTAAAGTAAATTGTTCTACTCCTTGAAATCCAAAGTTATATTCTGAGTTCCTCAAGGTAGTATCCTTGGTCTAATCCTATATAAAGTTTATACAGCTGACATCCCAACTCATCCTAATAATATCCTTACCACGTATGCTGATGATATATGTGTATTATCAGTCAACACCAATCCAGTTATTGCATCCCAAAGCCTCCAATCCCATATCACTGATCTTGAAGAATGGTGTCAAAACTAGAGAATTAAAATAAATTCTCAAAAATCGCATCAAATCACTTTTACCTTACGTCGTAAACCAATGACTTTCTGCCCTTCAGTATCCTTTAATAATATCCCTCTGGTGCCTGTAGAACAGATCCGATACTTAGGGTTGAATATCGGTGAAATATCTTGGTCATATAATTCAAAAGAATAGAATAGTACCGTTTACAGATAATTTACAAGCAATTAAGCACTTCCCAGTACCAACTAAAAAGAAGTATGTAATACAATATTTAGGAAAAATCCATTTCTATCACAAATTTATAGAAGACTGCTCTAAAATACTTAGACCTTGGTTTGATTTATTAAAAAAAGATACATAATTCATATGGACTGAAGAGTGCCAACAATGTTTTGATCGAATAAAACTTTAGATGTGTTTCCCACCAGTTCTAGCAATTTTCAATCCAACAAAGAAGATTTAAATATACACAGATGCAAATGGTGAGTAACTGGGAGAAATTCTAATACAAGAAGCTGAAGATGGTCTATTATATCCAGTAATTTATTTTTCCAAGAAACTAACTGATGTTCAAATAAAGAATGCGCCAATATATTGAGGACGTCTAGCAATTAAAAAAGCCATCGTATTTTGGTAACATTTATTTATAGGAAGAGAATTTACAGTAGTGCCTGATTACAAGCCGTTGGAAAATTTGAAGGTTAAGTCCAGACCTGATGAAGCTTAAGGAAATCTCATTTTATACCTAATATTATATAACAACAAGGAAAAAATATATAGAGGCGGATGCTTTTCCTCCATTTCTTCTTATTATGTTTGCTAGAATTCTTTGGAAAATTGCTGGTGAATTTTTGAATCCGAAGGGTGGAGCATTAAATTGATAATAGCCTGTTTCAGTAACAAAAGCTAGTTTTTCTCTATCTTCCATTTCAACTCGTATAGACCAAAATGCAGAGTTTATATCTAACACACTATAATATGAGCAGTCTTAGCATTTCACTAACGCATCTTCAATACATGGGAATGGTTGAGCCTCTGGAACTATTAGTTTATTTAGTTGTCGAAAAACTACACATAACCTTGTTTTGCCTTCTCCTTTTTTTATATGCGACTGTAACTGGAGCTGCAAAAGATACATTAGTATATAATATGAATATATATATATATATATTACATTTTATATAATAAGTTTAAAATATTCTATCTGCGGTATTTCACTTATCCAGTTCCTAATTTTTTTTCTATCACTAACCTCAATTGATTCTCGAGACATTCTTGACTCTAATTAATGATCGGACGATCCGTTGCTCCTGAACCTAACCTAAAACCTTCTAGGAGGAAGAAAGACTCTGAAGGAAAGTGAAGAGTGAAGAGTAGATTGAAGAAAGCTGTTGCCCACTTATTGTCGAAGACATGGAGTGTGATTAAGGACGTCCGAGGTGTGCTGAGGCCGACAGATCTCCCCCATTAGTCACCGCTCTTACAGATATCGACCAATCCGATCCAGGCTCTTACAGATATCGACCAATCGGATCCCAGCTCTTTCAATCTCCACCATTTTTAATTGGTTTATATCCAATAAGATTCTTTCTATCAAGCCTTTTAAGGATCTTTCATTTATTTGAACTTATATGTTACTTATGTTGTGTTAGATGGCGCTCCTAAGAGTAAAATATATATATATCATAACTTATTTATTTAATATTTTAGACTTTTTACTAATAGAACTACAACCCGTGAAGGCTCTTAGGCTGTAGTGTTTCTTTCACAACAGTTGTGTAGGTAGGTAATTTGTTCTAGATTACGCTCAACCGCCAGATTTTCACCCTATTTGCGGTACCCACCTCATAGATGCTGGGTGAGCTTCAGGAATGATTCTAGATCCAAATACAAGGCCTAAATGTAAGGCCGAGACTGATTATTAGAATTAATAATCAATATATAGCGTTATTATTAATACATTTTCGTAGTCTTGATATTAACTTTTATTCTGTTAATTTTCAAATTTTTTAAATTACTGGAGGTTCCCAGATGTATTTGGAGAGTTCGAAATACCTTAAGACCTAAGTTATCATTATTATTATTAGGTCGCCCTCCCCCACGCCCGAAATTTTGTGTGTGAGCCGATGGACTAAGTGAACCAACTTAGTGGACAACTATCTTGGGAAATCCCTCGGCTGCGAGAACTTGGGCACAGATAGCACCGACCTCTATAAATCTCGATAATGGAACAACTATCGATTCTGTCTGAGAAGTCGAACTAGAAGGATGTCCAAGGCAGGCTGCTCTTGCCTTTTGTTCTTACCGTAGCAAGAAAATCTATCTGATAGAGAAGTCTCTCTCTCGCCCTATTAAGACATAATGTTCGGACTCAGAACCGCTCAAAGAAGATAAACAAACATAAAATAGGCAAAATATAAATTAGAGGAAAAACTCGGAATGAATATAACCGAAACATTATCACAGGATCATAATAAATATATAAAAAAATCATCGAAAAAATGTATGACTATTTAAGGAAATAAATTTTAATCCATCAATAGTACTCAAGAAAATCATTGTTAAATCAACCTCATGTTGGGGACAGAGGGGTAAAACGCTGAGTTGTTGAGCTGATTCAATCTTTTAACAACATAGATGGATCCTGTAGGATCTTGGGGCTCATCCAGCCTCTATAAATAAGGCAATCCTAATTGGAGGAAAAACGGTCGAGTGTAAAAGTCTCGCGGTAACTATGACTGAAACATTGTCATAGTAACCTCTGGAGCTCATACTCTAAGAATCAAATCTCAATGGTCATCTCTCAAGAGAAAGAACAAAGAGATTTGATTGAGAGAGAATGCGGTACCCACAGGGCGATGATAGATTTTATACCTATGTGAATATATTTGGAGAAGGAGGTACGAAAACAGTGATTTGTTTGAGCAGATCCTGAAGAATATTGTGGATTTTTTACCTCAAAATTGAAAATGCAAATCTATAATTGTCGGGGTGACCTGTGGTCTAGTGGTTAGCGTAACAAACTACTACACCCAAGATCGCGGGTTCGTAGCCCGGCAGGTGGCCCTAGGATTTTTTTAAGGGAGTAAAAAATCCTTAGTTACGCCGTCCTTCGGAAGGGACGCTAAACGGGGGTCCCGAGCCTGTACGATGTCAGGTACTCGTTAAAAATCCCTATCCTAATTAAACCTGGATAGGCAAAATTTAGAGCTCCCATTGTAGCATCGTCCGATTAGCCATAACAGCATAAAGTGACCTTAAATGAACAAACAACATAATCTTCCGACTCAAAATATACATAAAATAGGCAAGATATAAATTGGAGGAAAAGCTCAGAATGAATACCGAAACATTATCACTAAACTCAAGTAGAAATAAATTCAAGATCCTTCTTAGATCATTGAGGTTATTTTTAAAAAAAATAATAATAATTGAGCTGCCTTAATATCACTAACAAATCAATAATATTCTGTTACGATAGCATTAAGCGAGCTTACTTCTAGCAAGTTGATAAATTCTCGAAGCATTTTGCTAACTCGGATTCCAATTAAAACTTTTATCTCCTGTTTGCACTCTTCATAAATCCAGGAAGATTGGAGTTATCCATGTAGAATTCCGAGAGATCTCTCGCTAGCCTGCGATCCTGAAAGGACGTCCCATAAATATGCCATCTTAAAATTGACTTAGCATTGTAAAACGACGGGTCTATAGGCTTCCATTGTTGTGAGTCTGGGATATTTTGCAATATTTATTGCCTCTTCTCTCTCATTCTCTCTCTCTCTCTTTCTCTCGCTTAGAAACAAGACAGTTTTCCTTATTCGTCCTCGATATCTAAAACCTCTATACTCCGAGTTGTATGAAATGTTCTCCAATATCTATTTCAGACATCTATAAAGCACGGAAGTGGGATTTTGCACTTCATACATTTATTCGATTGAACATCCAAGGCTATTCTTTTAGGATTGTATGCTGTAAACTTTTTTTTCGACGATAAGATGCAGGTCTAACAATCTACCCCCAACCTGGTGGACCGGTGTACTTTATTTCGGGTGTATCCCCCTTGAGAGGTTGGCATCACTGAACCCTGAAGACTACGACTGAGGAGCTTGAAACAGTGAAGTTGAACAGATATATAATAATACAGCACTACAATAAACATTCTTGTGTAAACTTACTAGCTGACTTATTTACTATTGACCAGCATTATAAATTGTTCTACATTCTAACATTATAACGTCTATACATACTATAAAACAAAGTCCTCAGCCGTGTTTATTCACGGTAAACTCAATAACTACTGCACGGATATTCATGCAGTTTTCACCAATAGATAGAGTGATTCAACAGGAAAGTTTAGATATATAATTATTCGAGGTTTTGTGTAAATTGGTTGGAATATGGGTTTCACCGAAAACGCTGCCTAATCCCGTGGAATCATCCAACGTGCAAGATAATAAATTCGAATTCAAAGAAATATTTGGTTTTGTTTTTATCTTAAGTACATTAGCTGAGATGGGAAGAAACAAAATCAAGACTCCCAAAGAAGCCTAACCAATGATACTTACGTGATCCTTAGTGCCCGCTACGTGATAAAAAAAAATACATTAGACAGACAAATTATGTAGGCATAATATGCCTTATTACCCGAGCAAAGTGGTTGGTCACTAGTATAATGATAAAACATCAAAATGCTTATTATTATTATCACAGTATTTATTAACATTTGAATACTTTCAAATAGAAAACTACAAGTTTTTTTTTTCACTAAACGGCATTTTCTTTTCATTTCTGCGAGTCTTTGCTTCCTTTCTTTCCGTTTTTCATTATTTTCCACAAGAATCATGATTTCTTTTATTGTTTCCCCTTTATTGTTCTAGGCAGTTTTTGTCTGGTATTTTTAATTTCTCTGTCTCCTCCCTCATTTGTTTTACACACCCTCTTACTTATTTTGCTCTAATATTCATGTCTTTTGGCAGAATGTAGATGAAACATCCCATTTAATTGAAGAGGCCTAATATTGTGTAAACGGTCACGAGTAAGAGATAACACGATAAGAGACACAGGGACAGTTACGTGATGACGAAGGAGGGAGGTGCAGACCTGGAGTTACCTGTTGATCGGTCCCCAGCAGGAGACTAACACTAAACTCTCCTTCCCGGCAGGATTTAGACTTTGACATTGCTTCGATCCGGTTTGCCATCTCTATCCCTTTGTCTTATCTTAAGGATTTAATTTATTATATAACAAAAGATATTGAGAATATTTAAAAAAAAATTATTTATTGATATTTACAACTGTATTACAATAATACAACAAGTAAATAGGCAAAGTGATATATAATGACAAGTAGAGAAACTACCCACTGGTAGTACTCAAATAAAAAGTTCAGCAAAGGAGGTCACGTGGCCATCTTCTTTTCAGACGCCTCGGAGGATTATCGGGAATTGAAGAGGAAGCTAGGTTTTGTTAGGGACATTAAGGTCCATTATGGGTGACTTTATTCTAAACAAAATAAGGAGTATTGAGGATTTTACGAAGGATTTTGGATTGTAAGGATTGAATACGAGAGGAATTCGATGGCTTAGTGGAGTCCCAAAGTTCTATTCTGTAAGTCCAGATGGGTCTAATGATTGTCATGTATATGAGTCTTTTGTAATTAATTTAGGGCCTAGAGCGTTTGTCTAGTAAATGTTGAAGTAGCCTGAAACGGCGACTGGTTTTTATCGTTTCAGTCTAGTATGAGGATTCCAATTTAAGCGTTTGTCGAGGTGAAGTCCTAAGTACCGGATCTGTTCAACAGGAATCAGTGGGATGTTAGTAAACGTTATAGGAGGGAATTCGTTGGTTTACGACGGAGACCTGTAAAATTAAGTTTAATATGTAAAAACTTTATTTATTTATTTTTACAACATTTACATTTAAATCTATCTTTGTTTTCATATTATTGCCCCGGAACGGACAACCGATTTATGTCGAAGTCCGCAAGTCCAGAATGCCCTTGGAAGACAGCCACGCTCTCGGGATCTCCACCGAAGAAGAGGATATTGTTCTTGATCCATTCCAATGCTAACAATTGGTCCTTCGTAGCTATGTCTCCAGAAGAATCTTTAGAGAAAAAAGTCATATATTTATCAACTACAAATTATGTAAATGTATATAATTTTCATTATGTTATATATATATATATATATATATATATATATATATATATATATATATATATATATATATATATATATAGAATAGAGGAAAAGAGATAGGAATAGTATGATCAACTAATATGAATAGAAGAGGAAATGTTGTCCAATTTAATTTTCAATTGTAATACTGAAGGAACCGGCGAGGAAGGCTGAGGAAAAGGTGGATAGGAAGAGTAAGGAAAGCACGCAGAGTCCTGAGGGAGGAAGAGAAACAAGGCAGGAGGAAATGGAAAAAGGAAATCAAATAAATTTTTGGTTTAAGGAAACCTAAATCTGAGGAAACCTTTGATAAAAAAACTAAGAATAGTAGAGCAGTCTTAAATAAATCTAGTAATCATGACTTATTGAATCCTTAGTGATTTAATTTGTTTTTTCCTTAGGAATTTCTCTTTATCCTTTATTTCCATTATGCTTTATTTATTTCCTATGATATTATTTTCTTTCTTTCCTGAAAATACCTGAACAGGCCATCGACAGGCAGGCATATTTTTATTTTAGAGACTTATGTTTGGAATTTTTCCACTCATTTGTTAACAGATATTTTATGTCTCTTTTTATATTTTACTCTTCTATTTCAGCACGTATCTTTTTCAATTTTTTTTCTGGAAAGGTATGTTCAATAAGATTATAAATAAAAAGCGAAATACATATAAATTTTAATTTGGAATAATTTAAACCCAATCGTAAAATTGGGAAGGCTGAGACCCAGAGAGACACCCCACTAACTCAGCACAATTATGATCTAGCGACAGAGTTCACTGGCTATATTACCGTAGCAGTATTACAGTAATATAGAACCTCCCTAACCATTACTGCCCCCGACCACTGCCCCCAACCACCGCCCCCAAGTCATCGATATACCTCTCTCCCTCCCTATATCATCATTAGCAATCTCTCTCTCGCACACACACACTCTCTATCTCTATCTCTCTCTCTCTCTCTCTCTCTCTCTCTCTCTCTCTCTCTCTCTCTCTCTCTCTCTCTCTAACTCTCTCCATTGCACATACGCAAACAAACACTCTCCCTACTCCTCTTTGTAATTTGGGAAAACTAACTCCATTCATCTAAAAATTAATGTATCGTTATCTTTTTGAGACTAGAGTTGAAAAATTATAAGTTTCTTCTTTTTTTGACCGAGTCATCAAAACCTTTACCAATGTTTCGCTAGCCATAATGATATCTAGCTTCCTCAGGGTTTAATCTGAAACTGAAACTGTCCTTCTTTTCTTCGGTATTAATACCTGTTTGGGTCCGAGAGTGGAGTATATTCTTCCAGTGCCCTGATTGTGTGGGCTTTGACTAGATACTCGAAGAAACCTTAAGATGAATGGATTCAAAATTGTGTCCATAGATATTTAAGAGAATATTAGAAAATTATTATTATTAATTGGCATCTACAATAGATTACAAATGAACTAAGACCACTCAGATCCTTCAGATCTGCAACTTTACTTCTAAATCCTGTCTTCTCTCACAGTTCGGTCGGTCCGATGTTTGCTTTTTCTTAATCTTGATGTACTTCTAGAAGCCATGGATGCTGTAATTTCCATTCCTATTAAAGATGTAGAATTCTGACAGCCAACCTCTCGGACTCCAACCGTTTATTTATCAACCTTCTCATTCTCACACAGAGAGAAATCTCTCCAAACAGATAGAGTTCTTGTATTGACCTCAGTATATATTGTACCAATAATCCCGTATTTTCTTCTTAGCTAGAATTTTCCTTGAGCTGTTTCTTTCCTGTTTATCAATTTTCCGCAATTTTCTTGCTGTCTAAGGTACCCGCTGCATATAGAGCTAAGACTCGACTAATTTGCAATAGGGCCTAAACTTGGCCTGGTATGTGAGAGATTTGGGCTTGTTTATCTTGATGCAAAGTCCCATATCCATTTTCCTGGCCCTTGCTTTTGAAGATCGATATTGTTACGGGCTACTGGGTATTAAAATGAATTAAACAATTGCTTAATTAAAGATACTAATATTTATTAATAAAATGATAAAAAGGATACAATTAAACTATTAACAATTAAATTATTGAACTAATATAAATTTATAATATCAATATTCTAAATATTTATTACCTAGGCCTAATTCCTATTTAATTATTACAATAATATTAGATATTACTAATTATAGATAGCTTAACTAGTTACAATAGTTTCTATAAATATATATTACACTACAATTTATAACTAATAATTAACACTTACAGTTCACTAGTCCACCGACCGTAAGATTCTTCAAGTATCACAAACTGACACACAGTAACAAACAGAAACAGTTTATTACACTCGCGAGACTGTTACAGTTCACTGATACACTTATTACACTGGCCGGTTCAACACTGACTAGTTTATCACACTGACACTCACTTATTACACTTATCACTGATCTTCACTGGTCTACTCTCAGGCTAAGACTGACTGACTCGAGGTGAGGGAAGTCTTTTTATAGGCAAAGCCGAACATTCTAGAACACGGAGGGGCCAGACAATTCTGGAATATTCTTAATCCTTTGCCGACAAAAGGAGACGATCTAGAACCGTCCTAATCCTATTTTAACTTCTCCCGCCCACGGATTTAAGCCGCTAATCCTCTTGCTTCCGTCTTCCTGCCGGCGCCCGTAACAATATTCTAATTATAAGCAAAATTTAGCACTACAATTGTACCATCGTCCAATTCGCCTAGTCCCTTGTAGTGGCTTTAAATAAATAAAAGACAAACAAGTCATGTGAACATTTGATCAATTTAATTTCCAATTCTAATCATCTTATCATATAATTTCCATAATCTTATCAGTTAGTGTATATTATAACGCATACTTTAAAGAGTAAATAAATAATCACATCATTCTGTATAAAAAGACAAGTAGAATATCTTACTAGGTCTCTCTCTGTGACTGACCAAAACTTTGACCACATCTTTGATCAGCATACTATCAATTTCTGATTTCGTTTGATTTCCGCTAGATTCGATGGCACATCCTTTAAAATATACTTGGACTGGAGAATCTCGGTACGTTTTTACCATTGATGGTGGTAGCCATCTTCTAATCTGTAAAAATAATAATTGAGTTAGAAAAAAACATTATTTCATATCTACATCCCCGGTGAATATGTGGTTGTTGAATTTTGTACAGAGTGAGTTAACTGTATTGAGAGAAGTCTGAACGTGTTATTGTCGTATTTTTTTTATTTGCTTAAAATGGAGTGGTAATATCAGCAATAACTTCTAGAACAAGAACTTCAACTAACTCTTCAATTATATTAACCGGGTCCAGGCTCTGCAATTCCTCCAATTTTCTACTGTTGAGTCCTCGTTTTTTGACTGAATATTAAGGGCTAATATTTTCGAATACCTTAAGATGTAACTCATCAGTTATTGACTACGTTTAGCACTTCAGAAATGATAGAATATAGAATATCATATTTGTCTGATTTGCTTAATCGGGCTTGTCTGGCCGTGTTACGAGCCAGGATAGCTCAATTGGTTAGTGAGCACCGCCATGGAGAAGTGAGCGACTCGGTTCGAATACCGGACAAATCTTTTCTCTTCAAAATAAAATATTTAAAAATTATAACAATTAATAAAAAAAAATTATAGAATATCATAGTTTTATGAATCTTAATGTTTAAGTTTAGAAACAAAAGGCATGAGCTTAGTAAAATCAAGAATAAAAATAACAAGCATTTTCTCCAAAAAAAATCAAAATTTTTAAGTTTATTCCGTCATATGCGGTATCCTCTAAATCACAAACATTAGTTTAAAATAAATATAAATATACGCTAAGCCACTTTGAGTGGAAAATAGTTAATTCTAATGATGAGGATTGAATTGGTGAGGGGGTGCAGTCAAAGATAACACAAAATAAGTGAAACTTATTTTTTAACAGTGCCAACGTTTCGGCCTACGATGTAGCCCATCTTCAGGGCTAAGAAAGAAACAGAAAAAGACTATACAAATCGTAGCAGTAAATGCCATGTAAATATCAAGGATGAATTACAGAATTTATATACAGAAGTTATTGTAATGTGAAGAAGTACAGAGAGTAAAATAAAATTATTATAGAATTATGTATTCTAAATTAATCACAGATATTTAGACCGTGGAAAAATTCCAACGAAAAGCCCTTAGTCTCCAAACTAAAACAGAAATAGAAATTATCTGTCCAATATTTCGCCTATTCAGGCATCCTCAGGGTAGATAGAGAAAAAAACAACAAAAAAAACAAAAGAACAAAACAAAACATGAATAATGCAGCCAAGAAGTATCCCACCACCTCCAAAGCTCAAATGCATCTAATGAATCATAAGGAAGGTTACTCGACCCCAGCTGGATAAGGTTAGATAACAACAGCTGATAGATACTTCAGAAATTCAAAATTCAACATACACTCACCAAACTACAAAAAGCACAACAGGAGAAAATAAATAATTGTAAACAACACCAAAACATAAGACAAAAACCATATAAAAAAATGAAAGTAAGATTGCAATGAAAAGAAAAACAACATAATCAAGACACCAGTGGATTTATGGCTATTCCACAAAATATATAAATATTGAAAAATAAAAAGAGACCTTACATAAATGTTAAGACCGTGGAAAAATTCCAACGAAAAGCCCTTAGTCTCCAAACTAAAACAGAAATAGAAATTATCTGTCCAAATTCTATTTCCTTTTATTTTTCAATATTTAAACACAGATAGTTATTAAGATAAGTTATTATTATTATTATTATTATTATTATTATGACAGATAATAAGTTATTGTTATTGTATATATATATATATATAAGTTACTAAGTATGTATAGTTACAATTTTGTTTATTTTATTATTATTATTTTTTTCTCTCTATTGGAAGTTTTTTTTGCATTTTTTCTTTCATTGTAAAATATGATTCCGAAAGCATACATTTAAATGTGTACAATTGTTTTTAATTTACAACAATTTGAGACTGGTCTATTTGGTACAGCATGTAATTTTGTGAATTTTAACAAATTATTAAAAAATAATTAGTGCAAAAGATTACAAAGTAAGATACACTGTGTAAAACAGGTACGCCATAATAAGACATTAGGTAAAACAGGTGAGACAAAATAAGAATGGAAGGCATTGTTAATTTATAGGTAATATATAATTCAATTCAAAAGTTATATAAGTATGAATTTATATTAACACTAATTGGGATATTAATTTACAGAAGAAATTCTATAGATTTTATGATAAAATGGTTAATAATAATAATAAAAAATTATGAGAAGTAATAATCGATAGACTACCTTATTGTAGAATCGATAGATTTTGAAGCCAAAATAAAAATACATAAATGAAAATATAGTGTAATCAGCATTTCACTGGAGTATCCTTGGTAGAAAAAAACTGAAGTAAATATGAAAAGGGAAAAGTAGGAATATATTTGGAAATAAATATACATATATATGTTTACCCTCCTTGTATATACACTGAGATATAGACAGTTTTCAGTTCCTCGTGTCTGATTGGTTGAGCTATTCTCAGGCAAGCGAATCGTTGCATCTCTAACTCCCTTCCAATTTCCTATTGGCAGAGGATCCTATCAGAAAAAGAAAGAAAAATATATGAAAAAGTATTTTCATCAACAAAGAAATAGATTTACATGGAAATAACAAGCACAAGATATCTCTGAATTATACACAAAAGGTTATAGTGACGTAATATTTGATCGGGGTTGCCTAGCAACGGATCATGGAACTACTTTTTCTATAGTCTTTTTTCTTGTTCCATCAATTAAATTATAAATGTTTTTTATAAAAGAAAATCACAAAGCCACTGTTCCTCACTTCTACAACCAGTTACACAAAAACAAGCTGTAGCTTGTTCCAATATTTCGATTTTAGGACTTCTTATACAATTTCTGTTAATGGCGGATAGTTGGTTGGTTTCATAAAAGATTATTACTTTAATCGTAAACAATCAAACAAATATTTTGTAAAAGAAAGATCATTTTTCCATTTATTTATATATATATATATATATATATATATATATATATATATATATATATATATATATAATGATTTATAATTTTAATTTAATAAAGGTTTCCATCAAGTGACATGCGATCTGGTGAGTTGAATCAGGAATTCATTTTCCCCATATACTTTCGGTGCTGTCACCGAGAGGTCCTACTGTCTCGCGGGAGCTGATACGGGACTATAATTTCGATGCAGGGAATGCAATGAAATAAGATTGACATTTTTTTATAAACATAAAAAAAAATTATCTATAACTCAAAACGAAACTAAGTAGGTGTACACATATTTTAATAGCCACACTAGGAGGGTACAAAATAATTACTAAACTTCAATATTCTAGAATAATTAATAGCGAGGTAGCTGTAATAAAACGTTAAGTAGCTATGTGTAGTACAATTAAATGAACAGTTGTATAGGAATCGTATAGTATTTGTAAAGTCGTGGTTGGTCCGCCGTTAGGTCCGCACTCGTCGAACACCCCTAGTTTTTATTTAAAAAAGAAAGAATATTATTCTGCATGTCTTATAGTTAATTGTAAATGTGTTCGATTGAATCTGTCTATAATTTAATTGTTTTTAAAATTAAGAACAAAAACGAACGAAAAAACTCTTTTAAATGATTGAAAAATAACATTGATCAAGGCAGGATTTTTTTCTGGAAGGGCACAACGGACAGATGGGCAAAAAATTCAACAATAACTTAGAAATAAACTTTTAGTATTTATAGAAAGGTTTCAAAGGTTTATTAAAATATCTAAACAATAGTTTCACTCATATTATTTCTGTTATATTGAAGAAATTGGTCCGGGTAGAGGTCACTGAATGAATTTCTCATGTAATTTGAGAAAATCTTTATTGATAGCCAACGTTTCGACCTATGTTGTAGGTCTTCTTCAGGGCTGTGGGGGGACTGGAGGGGGGGGGGGTCCTCTCTGGCTATGAAACACAGACACGCTTATTTTTCACACACACGCTTAAAATATTTCGATTTTAGGGCTTCTGTTATACAATTTCTGTTAATGGCAGATTGTTGGTTGGTTTTATAAAAGATTATTTATTTTATTATTTTAATTATTATTATTTTTTTATTATTTTAATTATTTTATTATATTATTCAGTCTGTGTTTCATAGCCAGAGAGGACCCCCCTCCCCCCCCCCCAGTCCCTCCACAGCTCTGAAGAAGACCTACAACGTAGGTCGAAACGTTGGCTATCAATAAAGATTTTCTCAAATTACATGAGAAATTCATTCAGTGACCTCTACCCGGACCAATTTCTTCAACATACATTATCAAGGTCAACAATTATCATCAATATTTCTGTTATAACATCACATGATTTGCCTATAAGTATGTACTGTAATGGATTCTCCACAGTACACAAAACCGTCTGGGGGGACACGTGCCCCCCGTACTCTCCGCCCCTGATCCACGTATGACATTGATTATGAGAGTTTCTTGTTTTCTTTTAATTCTGTTTTATACTCGTGCATCAATTATTTAAATCAACTAGTTTAAGCACAGGCAAGGATTTTTCTTTTAAATAAAGTTATTTTTTAATACAGTGTGCCATTGATTACATGTTTTCTCGATGAGGACGTGGTATTTTTCAGAAAATAATCAAATAAATATTTTTTAAGTATTTGGATCATATTGCATTAAACTTTTTAATAAGTTACGTACTGCGCATGAAGGGAAATCTGGTTAATTATATGGTAGGGAGAGAGCAGTTTCTGTTCCAACGATTGTGCAAGGAGCCGATATGACTTATTAGTAGCAATATGATGCTCAGAAGGTTGAGACTAAGAAGGTTGGGAACGTTCAATATAGGGAATGATATGAAAATCCAGTTTAATAAAAGTCCAATATGTAGCCGCCATGTTCGCCTTCATATCGAACAAAATGAAATTTAAATAAGTGTTTCTCTATTCGGTATCACTTGACTGTCAGCGTACGTTGTTAGAGAGTATGTACGCTCAGATCAAGAACGTCAGGAGTACAGTCACCTCTAATATCGAACTTTAACGAATCTGAAGGCTCAATGACGATATCACCAATCTCTGAATACGAAATTCCGTACAAGGGCCACTTCCCAAACCCAATCCCGTCCAATCCTACCACATGCGGCCATACCCTCAGACGTTTACAAGTCGACAGGAATTTGTTCGTTACTCAGCCTCACAAACTTTTGTAGCCCATCATAATATTCACGACGCTATCACATCAAACAGTTATTAGACCTGTCTCTTCATTACATAAAACAGTTTAAGTGATATATCTGTGGCACCTGTGCATAGTGGGCTAAGTCGAATTTTGTGAATTTCAAGCTATCTACTTAGAATGGTAATTGTTCTGAACTTATTTTAAGTTCAAGATTGGATTATCAGCCCACGATTCACAAAGGAATATCCTTCATTGCAATGGACGGAACACTTAGCGTGTTAGATACAAGGAAAGAGAAAAAAATTACGATTCTAAGTAGATAGCTTGAAATTCACAAAATTCTACTTAGCCCACTATGCACAGGTGCCACAGATATATATATATATATATATAGGCATTAGCTAGCAACGGATTGAGAGACTATTGTATATTTTTAAGTATTTTTATGTCCTGGCCGGGATTCGAACCCGGGTTGTCCGCATCTCTAGCGCGGTGCTCTAACCAACTGAGCTACCAGGGCTCTTAACCAAGACAGACAAATCCGTTCTCTTCACCGATCCTACATCCCCGTGTTCTCGCAATTTTCGCGATTCATACAAGGTACTTCAACATTACTTTAATTAGGATCTCATTGAATTACGTCAATTTTATATTAATAATTTATTTTTATATACTATTCTTTTTATGGTGATTATTTTTAAATATTCTTATTTTGAAGAGAAAAAGATTTGTCCTAGCCGGAATTTGAACCAGGGTCGTCAACATCTCTCGCACGGTGCTCTAACCATCTGAGCTACCAGGGCTCGTAAACAAGACAGACAAATCAATTCTCTTCACCGATCCTATATCCCCTTGTTCTCGCAATTTTAGATGGCATTAGATGGGTGCTAGAGATACAGACGACCCCGGGTTCGAATCCCGTCCAGGACAAATCTTTTCTCTTCAAAATAAAAATATTTAAAAATAAATTACTTCTTGATATTGAAAAGGGAAAGGTAAAAAGAGGCCTTGCATAAATGTTAAGACCGTGGAAAAATTCCAACGAAAAGCACTTAAGTCTCCAAAACTAAAACAGAAATTGAAAATATCTGTCCAAATATATTTATATATTTTAGTTATTAATATATTAAGTTTAGTTTTTCTCGTTATCGAACAGTTAAATCGTAAATGTTTTTTTATTTTTTATTTTGCGATTTTCAAAGCCACTGCTTAATTCTTCAAGCCTCTACATAAAACAGAGCACTGTTTAGCATTCGAATGGATTTTCTTATGTTTTGATAAAAATGAAATGCAGCACACCTCACATCTCATTTAGTACCCTACTTGTTCAACTATAAGTACATTTCATGCATTGATTTAAAAATAATTTTACCTCAAATACATTTGAGCTTGAGCTAGGTATTATTGGCTTTGCGTACGGAACAAACCTAAACACGTAACAGCCTTTACCAGATCCACTTCTCACGTACTCTCCTTTCAGTCTTCCGTTTTTCGTTGAAACCTAGAAATATAATCAAGGACTCGTAAATCTTGGTATAGTAAAGTTCATATTCCATTATTTTTCTCAGTTACAATTATAGATATTTTCTATAGTGAAAAACTCCGTTTCGTTATAGTTATTCATTCTTAGGGTTAAAAAAAAAACCCGTACCATTACGACCCATGAAGCGTATCTGAATACATAGCATTAATAATTGAGATATTTTTTGTACAGTAATGTATGTATTTCGTAATTACTGACCTGAACGGCCGCAGCTAGCTGTACAATTACCAGTAGGATGAGTGGTTGTTGCTGCAGTAACATGTTGACAACATTGAGCACACAGCACTGAACAGCTCCCGTCTGCTATCATTCCTCCGCCTGGTTATCACTGACATTGCTGTTTTTACTCACATTACCACCAGGAAAAATAATACCAACGTAAAATATTGTATGTATATTTAATTTTATTGTCTTCTTTAAGGTCTCTGGGAACGAACAGACAATATAAATGGTTAGTCCCCTGCTGTTCCTTCTTTCTTCTCCATTTCACTCTTTTATCTTCACACTAAATGTATCTTCTTTGTATCTTGAGCCTGTTTATTTTCTTCCCTGCCCGATAATCCTTCCATTCCGAACAGTTTTTTTCCTAAAAGTATCTCTGTCTATGAGAGCGGAGTGGCTCAGTGATGGAGCACTGAGTCGCTATGTCGAAGATCCTGGGTTCAAATCTCGCTGCTGGCAAGACTTTTATTTAATCTGTAAGCGCCCAGAAATTGATAATATGGTGTCTAGGACCCTCCTGGGTGGTAGGATCCTATATAAAGTGGGTACCCAAAATAAATGGGACAAATCTGGCGGTTGAGCGTGATATAGGACGAACTACCTCCATGCACAACCATTGTCCATGAAACAATACAGTCTCTACCATGTACTGAGCCCCAGACCCGATCAAGGGTTGTAGTGGTAGAGGTCTTTATCTCTATCGCATTTTATTATCTTATAATGTATCTTTCTCTGTTCTTCTTTCATAAACCAGTTCGGTTTATGATGAATTCAACCATTCTTTTTGTTAACCTGCTTGTATACATTTGCAGGATACATATTCTATCGCAGTATATTCTTTATTTTAATTGACAGGACAAATATATACTCTACATAAAACGATCAATCTCTTTTCTCCATGGTCTGTTATATCTCTCCGCAAACAGAGACAGAGACCATTATCTGCCTAGGCCTGCAACTGGTACAAAATGCCCATCTAATAGAGAACAGGTACAGGAAGTGAGCTGTACATGTACATGTACTTAGGTACATGTGCTCTACATGTTCCAAATTATATATTAAACGTGTACTTAATATATACCCAGGTTCACCATATTTCCATGAATTAGAACTCTCAGTTAAAAGCCAACAAAATTATAGCCAGCTAGCAATTAATCGCAGAGAAGAATCCAGTAACATAAATGGCATTTGCCATTCACAGGTGTCTCAAGCCAGTGTAAGTAATTAACATTATTATATATCTGTAATCATTATTATAATTATATAATTTATTACTTTCCCTACATTTATGTACATTTATTTTATTTACAGTTATATTCTATATTTACCAAACTGTATTATCTAATATTTAGGGCCAAATGCCAGAGCGGGAATGTGCCATATCTCATAAAAAGGGATAGTATATTTCCACTTTGATCATATACTGCACTTAAATAATCAACATTACTTTACCTTACATTAACATTACTAAATACTTTCTCAAAATCCTACAAGTTTCTTCCATTAGGTATAATCAACTTCAACAATGACTTGTAAACTTAATTTGACTATAAATAATTAGTAAAATTATCCTTAAAGTTGGTTAAAACCATTAGTTGCTAACTAAAAACTTGGAAAGCTATCGGGACAGTTGACCCCTACTTCCTTGACCACTGCTCCTTGGGGTCCTAATCTCCTTAGCCGGCTGCTTGCTAAGCAATGTCAGACCTAATCCGGTTTTAGCTCAAGGAAACCTCATCTTATTGGTGTCTCTTTACTTCCTTTACTTCTGTCTGTTATATATGTATATATATATATATATATATATATATATATATATATATACAATATATACTTGTGGTTCTCGAGCTTCAATCGGTTCTTTAAACTTTTTTTGGCTAAATATATATAACTAATATATATCGAAAGGCAAGAGCTTAAAAGAAAACAAAAAAAACAAAACTGTATGTAAATTACAGATTATTGCAATACTAGAAGAAATATAAAACATCGAAATGGAATTAGAAACAGGTGGGAGATAACTGAGGTTATAGAACTTAGTTATGGGGGCACCTAAATACATAAATGGACACATAAAACAGACTAACTAAACTTCAATTAGATATTTATGTGGCTTCTCTTAAAATATCAGTAATCTGGGCAATTAAACTAAGGAATGATTTAGCCACAGGTAGCAGATAAAGATTAAAAAAAAGATTAATAAGTGTAAATCAATATTATTTCTTTCCTATAATATATTTATCTGGGAGCGGAGTGGCTCAGTGGTAGAGCACTGAGTTGCCATGCCGGAAATCCAGGTTCAAATCCCGCAGCAGGCAAGACTTTTATTTAGTCTGTATCTAGGACCCTCCTGGGACTCACCGAGCTTTTCTAAAATATTATAAAAATAGGTAACCCAAAATAAGGGGGAAAAAACTGGCGGTTGAGCGTGACCTAGGACAAGTCACCTCCTTGCAGAATTGTTGTCCATGAAACTGCAGTCTCTACCATGTACTGAACCACAGACCCTTTCCCGGGTTGTAGTGGTACAGATCTTTTGTAATATATTTATAAATTTCTACCACGTACCCAGACCCGTTCATTGGATGTAGTGGGACAGATTTTCTATAATCTTACTAATATTATAAATGTGAAAGTTTGTATGTTTGTCTCTCTTTCACGCAAAAACTACTGAACGGATTTGGATGAAACTTTACGGTAACATAGGTTATACATCAGAATAACACATGGGCTATAGCAAGCGCGGATTTAGGGGGGCGCACGGGGGCAGCCTCCCCCTCCCCCCCCCCCCCGACAGTTTTATAGGAACTGTGGAGAATCCATTATAGTACATAATTAAAGGAAAATAACATGATCATAGTTGTTAAAATATCAGAAAGAACAAGAGTGAAACTATCTGTTTTGATATACTACTAATCTTACTAATATTATAAATGTGAAAGTTTGTATGTTTGTCTCTCTTTCACGCAAAAACTACTGAACGGATTTGGATGAAACTTTACAGTAACATAGGTTATACATCAGAATAACACATAGGCTATAGCAAGCGTGGATTTAGGGGGGCGCACGGGGGCAGCCCTCCCCCCCGACAGTTTTATAGGAACTGTGGAGAATCCATTATAGTGCATAATTAAAGGAAAATCAGGAATTTAGCATCTTGAAATTTGCAGATAGGTCCTTTGTATGATTTAAGAAAGAAATTTGGATAATTCCACACTTATTATAATAAGGGTTCAAAGGTTGTATGGAATCCGTCAGTTTTGAAGTTAGACATCTGAAATTTTGTACGAGTAATCTATAGTGAAAAAAATTAAATTATTTAAATAATTAATTATTTTATTATTTTAAATTATTGTTAAAAAGCACTGTCAAGAAACTTCATGCGGTAGTCCAAATTCTATGCGAACGAAGCGGCGGACAAATGCTTGTATATTTATAAATTTGGGTAACTGTTAACCACCTGTGAAGCAGTACCCCACGCCTACAAGATTACATGAAGATAGATGGGACACTCTCAGTACGAGGAAGTCGGTCCACCAAGGTCAAGGTGGCGTTACTTAGGACACTCGAGGACTGTGTACCAGTCCAACGGGATTCATTTTCTAAATTAAAGATCTAATTTAAGCTATCTTAAAACATTTCCATATAAGAGACTAGATTCTATCACATACTAGATAAGTATTAACAAGGTGGGGTTAATATTTATTTATTTATAGGGTGTTGGGTTCAGTACATGCGTGATCTCAGAAAAATAAACTTCTGCGCAGCCGTTGTTAGGAAAACAGTACTGTCTTTACCAATTCCTGAACCCTCGCCAAACAATTAATTCGACTCTCCATTGTCAACAACTAATGAAATTGAAGTAAACGTTTTAAAACAAACTGCTCGAATTGATCAATAGTCAATTGTTCAAATGGTCTTTCTCACGAAAACGCTAGACCACACGTGCCTTTAGAGAAAATTGTGAGCTGGACTAGAAAGTTTTGAAGCATCCACCGCATATATATTATATATTTGTATAAATATCATGTGTATTTTAAATTATAATATATATATATATATATATATATATATATATATACACACATATATGTTATAAATAACATAATACCAAGAGAAAATACTCTTTAAGGTCCCAGTTGTGTGGTATTTTTCTGCTACATCGACCAAAAGCGATGACTGTTTCTGACAGACGTCTGAACAAAAAAAAATCAACTGGGGAAGACAAGGCATAGAAACCTTTGACGCACTATTTTCAATACAAAGGATTTTTTTTTCAATAGAGTCACAAAGAAATATAAATATAATCAAGTTACCATGAAATATAAATTTTTATTAAAATAATTTATAATTATGTATTCATTTTTATTATTCAGAATAATAATAAATTAGGTATCCCCAGACCCGTTCACGGGTTGTAGTGGTACCGGTTTTTTTTTTTTTTTTTATTATACGAGGAAGAAACTATTCCGGTATATATATATATTGATTTAAAAAAAAAATATTAAATTCGCAAAATATGAGACACAGTGTTATCTTTCGCCAGAGACATTTTAGAAAAGCCAAGAGAATTAATAATGTAGACTAAACGAAAAGATAAAAGGTTAAAACCTCTCGAGCGCTAGCGAACTCTACATTTTTTTTTATGAAGTGACGCCTAAAACGACTCATACACCTACTTTTTCTTTTGTTTCATTTTTCCTTGTCCTAATTTCCTAAAGGTTTTATGGTTTCACTACCGAGGGGAAATTAAGGACAATCATCCTTTTTTTTTTGTATCAGTAAATGTAGCCAGGAATATCTACAGGCCCAGTGAATAAGTCGAATTTTGTCCAAAGAGAGTTAATTGAATGAACGAAGCGGTATTCAGGTATAGCTTAACTTAATGAATGCATTAAAATGCAATAAATTACAGTATAAGGCAACACATCAAGGAATAAGAAGCACTTCAGAACTATTTATAGGAGTTTTGACAAAAAAAAAAAATGTCCGTTTCTCAAAGGAATGGTTATTTAGTAAAAAAAAAAGTGTTTTTATAAAATCACAATAATTACCCTCTATATATTTTCCCCAACATAACACGTTTGGGAACTTTAATAACACATTTTTAAATTAATGTGAACTTTAGCTAAGAAGTAAAGAAAAAAAAAACATTCTACAGTCATAATATTTATTTTCTTATTTTCTACACAGACGTTTCGACCCCTTGGGTCATTCTCAATTTTTTAATTCACCATATAAATTTATTAACATTATCAACAACAAAAATATTAACAATTATATTAAAAATGTCCCAAAAAACTGAAAAATTTAAGTATAGATACCTCCTATTTAAAACACAGAATTTATCATCACAAAAGTAATTTAAGACCAAATGTCAAAACAAGCACTGCACTATCTACACATTGTAAAAAAGAACTACATACATTTAATTTTGAAAAACCAATAATTTTACACAGAGAGAGAAAGACAAAATAAAAAAACAATACTTAGAAGCCATATATATAAATGAAAATATAGATAGTGTAGTTAATGAGAGAAAAGAAGAATAAAATTGTAAATTGTATTCCTCTATTTTATTGAAATTAAAAAAGAAATAAACAAAGAATAGCCTACACTTATAGATAACCACAGTATAACCTGTCACACATAACTTCACATACATTAATTCTAATACTCCCATAAAACAAAATTTCAAACATAAAATATTAAAAATAATTAATATATAGCATAATTTAAATAAAGAAAAAAATCAAAACATTTTAATGAAACTCCTATAGATTTACAATTTTTAATTTTCTTCAAGGCAATATCAAGGTGTTTTTAAGAATGGGGGAAGTCCAAAGTATAAGGCAGAGTGAAAAATGACGATGGAGAAGAATGTATCTCCAAAAAATTTTATATTATAGACGTCCATATGAGGTATCTATACTTAAATTTTTCAGTTTTCTAGGACATTTTTAATATAATTGTTAATAATTTTTGTTTTCTGTTGATGTTAATAAATTTATATGGTGAATTGCAGAAAAATGGTATGAATCAGGATAGACAATTACAGAATTGAGAATGACCCAAGGGGTCGAAACGTCTTTTTAGAAAGCGAGAAAATAAATAATTATGATTGGAGAATGGTTTTTTTACTTCTTAGCTAAATATCATCAATTGCTAGTCCAGTAAAACCTATATTATAAATTAATGTGAACTGGACTATAAATCTTTTGATTTCTATATTTTTGAAAAAAAACTATTATCCAGTCTCATCTTCTTAATTTGTATAGTTCTTTAAAAACGTTCTTAAAAACTAGAACTATATTTCATTATCAATCATTTAAAACAATTTGTCTGCATTGCTAAAATAATTATACATAACTTTTAAAAAGTTATATGTCTAAAGTCTGTAAAAAATAACAATTATATTAACAAAAATACACAACTTCAATAAAATTGTCCCAATAATTAGTAAGGTGAAATAATTAAGCTATATTCTTCTATTATTATAAAATTGAAAAACAATTTGATATGAAATGCCCGTTTTTAATATTTCTAAAATTCAAAATTGACTCTATTGGTCATTATGTTTATGTTTGCATACTATAATGTTATTAATCTGTTTTTTTTTTAAATAACATTTACTGCCACTACAACTGAACGTTCTTTGTTCAGTATGCCATTAAATATGAACATATAAACAGGCGATTTTTGTGTATGTTTCTTTTATAAGTTTAAACTCGGGCACTCGGTAGCCCAAGCTGCAAGGTACCATTCGTTATGAACGGAAAATTCGCCATTGCTTTGAGAAATTTTAGTCTGGTGACCCAGATTAATTCATACATAACCAATAGATTCATTAATAATTCAAGTGTACTTTATACCCAATGCACCCATATCGTTTCGCAGGGATATTGATATAATACAAACAAATAACAGCCTGCGTTGGTTAATCGGAAGAGACCTACACTCATAAACGACAAGGCCAGACTGCACGTTCCATGACAGACAAAGAAGAAACTCAACGAGATGGGTTACCAATTCCTCCAACACCCACCTCATTCGCCAGAATTATCTCCGACATGTTTCCATCTCATCAAAACTTCCTACTACCTCATTCATTTTTTTTTCTTTTTGAGTTCTGGGATTGAAAATTTGATAACACGTAAGGAAAAATTTATGTAATTATTTTGATTAACATTGTTCTGACTTCGTAAAGCTGTTTTATTAAATTAGCTTTCCTCTGAAAACGGACTTTTCAAATGAAACGACCCAATATACTGGATCTTAACTTACGGTCCTACCAAATTAAGTTAGAGTTTGAAATTATGTATTTTTGTTGCTGATTTTGCCCGAACCAGGTATCTATCCTTTCATAACAAACTTCATTACCACTCAAACACTCTAGTTTCAAACCTAGCTTCCTCTTCAATTCCCGATAATCCTCCGAGGTGTCTGAAAAGAAGATGACCACGTGACCATCATACCTGAACTTTTTATTTTAGTACTACCAGTGGGTAGTTTCTCTACTTGTCATTTTCATGTCATGATATATCACTTAGCCTATTTACTTGTGGTATTATTATAATACAGTTGTAGATATCAATAAATAAATTTAAAAAAAAAGAATGAAATTATGTATTTATTTACTGAAATTTTCAATTGTACACACCGAGTAAATAGAATGGTCGCTTGTACTCGAAGAATTTAAGTCAAGTTCGAGATCAAATTCTGTTCGAACCAAAGAGAAAATTTGAATTATATTGGACAGGAAGATGCTTCAAGTGACAGTCGCAATATGGTAGTAAAATTGTAAAGTAATAAATGCTCTGTCGATTTTATTGTTGATCCTTTCCATGTATCGGTTGGGTTCATAAAATCCCTGCCTTAGACTGATATTGTCCCAGCTGCAGCCTTGGTATGTTTCACATCAGTATTCACGACTATACTCATATTTTTTTCCTTATTATGTTTGTTATTAAAAATCAAACGATAAAGCATTTTATATTTCTGTACCTCAGAGGTAAACTATCGTAAGTGACATTTTTCAAACTTTACAGGAGAGCAGTTTTAATGTTAAATTTTCCTTTTTATTGTTGTTCACGGTTTTCAATGATAATTAGAGGTCATCATTGATCTTGATCTTGAATCCTCATACAAGACTGAAAAGACAAGAAACTGCTCGACGTTTTCGCCTACTTCAACATTTACTGGACAAACGCTCTAAGCTCCCAATTAATTACAAAACACTGATTTACATGACAGTTATCTGACCTATTTGGACATACGGAGTTGAGCTTTGGAGCTCTACTAGACCATCCAATCCATCTCGTATCCAATCCTTACAATCCAAAATCCTTCGTAAAATCCTCAATGCTCCTTAGTATGTCACAAACAAACTCATCCATCATGATCTTAATATCCCATATTTTGCTGATTTGGCCCAAACTAGATACCTATCCTTCCATGACAAGCTCCATACACACTTGAATCCGCTACTCTCTCAACTTGCTTCCCATAATATTCCTGATAACCCTCCGAGGCGTCTGAAAAGAAGATATCCTCGAGACCTTCTACTATAGAACTTTAATGGAGTGCTACCGATGGGTAGTTTCTCCACAAGTGTTTTTTGTTTTCATGTCGTTTGTTCATATCAGCAAATTTACTTGATGTGATATTAGTACAGTTGTAAATATCAATAAATTAATCTTTAAAAAAAATTAATGAATTTTGATTATTTATCTAAAAGTCGATTAATGCTCACTGGATAGCTTCTCTGGAAAGGTCCTCCCTACAATAATTCGCGGATTTCACGACAGAGGACGACTACGCCACGATTTGATTAAGGAGAAAAGGCTTCTATGAATTAGGTGGGGGGGATGGGAGAGCTTATTTTCCAGGCGATTTCCCCCCGTCCTGCTTCTCCAGGGAATTCCTCATTCCCAGCATTCCCTCCTCTTATTCTATTTCCCTACTTTTTTTTTTCTGTTATATTTATTTGTTTCTTTCCACGGATCTTCTCTCGTTTAATATGTCAAACCTCGGCTGGAATTTTCCAATGGAAAAGAAATTATGGAGGAATACCCGAGCTCCAGCGGGCTGGTTCAGGGTTAGGAATTCATCAGATGTTTCTTTTTTTTACACTGCCATTGTTTTTTGAATAAAGGAGCGAAAAAAAAAGGAAAACCATTTTAGAGAAATGACTTAACAACAAAGATAATTATTTTTTTAAATAATTGTTAGTTGATCTTACGAATGTCATGGAGGAGAAAATAGTCCGGATAGAGGTAAAAAAAAATTATTTCAAATTATTACTTTGCAATAATAATGCATCGAGTAAATAGAATGAAATATATAAAACGGTATGGCATTAAGGCAAGTAGAGAAACTACCCACTGATAGTACTCGAATAACGACGTTGAAGATCACGAGGCCATCTTCTTTTCAGACACCTTTGAGGATTATCAGAAATTGAAGAGGTTGCGAGGTTTGAAACTAGTAATAATTTTTATCTGCCACCGTAACTCTGCCTCCTACGCACTGAGTTATGCCAAATCCCATTCAAAACCACTTTTCTAATTACCAAAGTGTGGAAATTAATCCCTCCTATAATCCGTCATTCTTCTTCGCTATCCTCATTTAGCGGTCCTGCGATCCATGGATGACCTTGATATCCTCGACAATGTTCCTCCACTTTGACCGATCTACATGTTCTCACCCCCAGGAGTATCGCATGCTAGGCCTGTCTCATCCTCTTTGTCAGTCTGGACGTCCCTCCATGACCAGCTTTGGAAGCCTTTTTCATATCCATTCTGTGAACGATTTCCTTCCTTGGTTTGAAGTATTTAATAATTTCTCCAGTTGCTTTGATAGAGTCCAGGCCTCGATAAATAACGACTGGACGAACTACAGTTACAGTTACATTTCGGAGCATGTTTCTTAGGGGCCAATAACATCTGTTACTTTTTCCCTCCTTCGCCTTTATTTCCTGTTCCAGTCTGTTACTTCTGTTATAAAGGTGCCATATCATTTAAATGATTAAAAATTTTCAAAACTGTACCATTTTCCTTGGAAATATCCACTGGATGATAGTAGTATAATATTATGTGTATTATTATTTTTTTTCTTTATGATTATTTTTCTAACTAAATTATTTATTTTCTAATAGAAATACAAGATCTCTTGGTGCAGAGAAGGGGACGAAAGAGAGATATTGGGCAGGGAAGGTGTTTATCAAGGGCTGGAAGGGTGAGGAGAATTAGACATGAGACGCATCGATAAGAAAGGACCGTCCCTAATCCAATATGTACATCCATCAATAGATTCCAGCGCTCGCCAATCAGAATTATTTACTTCCTGGCCTGGAACAGATTCCAGAGCAAGGAACGTCTAGGTCAACTTCCTGTCCAAATCTCAGGAGCGAGGGATCTAGTAATATCAAGGGAGGCAAATATTTAACCAGTAATTAATGCTGTACAGATGTTAATAATCATACATTAGGTATTACATGGCGTAGAGTAGTCATCATAATCATAATAAAAGAGTCTGCACGACCGCCACCTACGAAGAGTCTTGGGTCTGTTTCGGAAAACGCATCCAGATTACTTATTCGGCAATTATGGTTACTTATGTTAAATAACTCCATATGTTTCCGAAATTTAACCTGTAACCAAGGGATGAAACCGATATATTTATATTTTTGCTGGTCTGAATGAAACCATTATTTAATGTAGAAAAAATAACGTTCTTTCCGAAAATGCTTTATTTCGAATCCTATCTGCAAAAGATGCTTTATTCTGCTCCAAGTTTGATTCCATCCCGACCGGAGCGAAATTTTTCCATCCTTTGAGGATTCGATCTGGGCCGGAACAATAAATATCGATCCTTCGTTTTTACTTTCTCGTCCTTCAGATGAAGAAAGTATTGAAATCGCCAAAAAATTCGACTTGGATATTTTAATGTTTCTTGGCTTTTCATAGGGTGTAGCATCCAAAAAACATAAAATATCAGTGGTGTCGGTCCATCCGTCCGGAAAAGTTTGTTCCAACCAATGCTCGGAAACTACAAATCGGATTTCAATCAGATTTTTTTCTAAATGTTTGGTTTATGATCTAGTTGATCCTAAAGAAGACCCGGATTCTTAAAGGATAATAAGGATCGGTTAAGTTTAAGGTAGTAAAAAAAAAAATATTTTAGTTCTCAGAATTTTTTTTTTTTAAGGATGAGAAAGTACTATGCCTCTCTAGGTATTATTTTTCATTCCGGTTTGGTATTTGCGTGTGTAGATAGGTAAATGAGGAGGCCAAAATCAAGGTTCAGAAAGAAACATGTGGGATCGATATTTTTTTGCTCCGCAGGATCAAATCCTCAAGGGATCCAAAAATATCGCTCCTGGCGGATTCTGTTCCGTTCGGGAGCGCTTGTTTTATAAAAAAATGATATTGTTCCAGTCCAGATCGGAACGATTTTCCTTATAAAATATTGCTCCTGCTCCGAACGATTTGAATGAGATAGATTAGGAACGATTCTTTGGGAACGAATCTTCGAGCCTGCCTGTAACCTAATTATAAATCCTAATACGACCTGGTACAACAATATATTCTGCTTCTCCTAAAGGAAATATAATTTGTGGAGCATATACCCGCAGCAATGGGTGTTCGGAGGCGTATTTATGTAAACTAGGGAGTGTTTCCTTTACTCTGCCCCATGTAGAACAGCTGAAATGCTGACTTCTTGCATTAAAGCTACAACTCGACCTGGGACAACAATATATTCTGATTTTTGGAAGGCCTATAAGGGAATAAAGCAAATTGAAGGCATGAGGTAGAAACATTACGCTATTAACCATTCAAAAAATTTCGTTCACTTGAACACTGATGCTCATACCCAGAGATTGGATATATATATATATATATATATATATATTTTATTTGACGCGAAACAGCTCTGAAGGACTACGCGACTATGATGCAACTTTTTTTTTTTCAGTTTTTTCTCGACCCATCTTTGCCTCATGGTTTCACTAAAGGTTTTTCTTCTTTCTGCTGTCCAGGACTTTGATGGACATTTTTTTCTGTCCGCCTCTAGTACCGCATGTTTTTTGGTAATTTTTGCTATTCCGTTGTACTTAGTAAAAAATCTAGTGTAATTGTTATTTCTTGGTTTATTTATTTTTTTTTTAATTTGTAGCATATAATTTTGGTGAAATTTTTTTTGTTTAGTCTCTCCTCGTCCATCCTCATCACGTGACCATAAAATCTGGATCTTCTAACCCTCATTTCTGTTTCCAAGTCGCATATTTCAAAGTACAAGTTTGAAAGATGTATATATGCAGCATGTGTTTGTGTATATATATATATATATATATATATATATACACACGCACCTTTTTTAGGACGAACATAGACTATTACCGCGCACAGACGACCAGTTAACTAAGGTGAGAGAGACGAGCGACACTGTAGTGGATGTGCTTTTAGCTCGGGCCGCCTCCAACTAATGGACTATAATACTAACACCGCCTTCAATTTCCCCCGCCTTCCCTTTATTACGTCATCAGGATCAAAGGATGCGTAGTATGTGGCGGAAGGAGAGGCGCGAAAATTTCCTTGATAAAAAAACACCAGACAAATCCGTCAATATTTCCTGATCCGTCAATACGGCTATTACAAAAAATGAGGAAAACACTCATCGAATGGAAATGAAAAAACTTTTATTTTATTTTACCATAAAATAAAAATGGTATTCTTCCCCCAAAACAGGGTCGAGATATTACAATACCACGATATATAATAAATAGCTTCTTTCTAATCAGCCTATAATGTTATATAATATTGTTTCGGATATAACAAACGAAACTATAAGTCAGAGTACTGGGACTGTAGGTCTAACAGTGGACAAATTAAAATCGAATATAATTTATATTTATATATGCATATATTTTTATTAATATATTAAATAACATGAAAGTAAAATAACAGATTTTTATGAGGAAGAAACCGGTCTGGGTAGAGCTCAATAAATTTCTCTTCGAATTGGAGAAATGTTTATTATGTAGCCGACGTTTCGACCCACATTGCAGGTCTTTTTAAGGATTAAATATACAAGATACTAATACATTAAAATAATACATGGCACAGAATATGTAGTGTAATATAATACTGCATTATGTAAAAGTTTACAAAGAGCTAATGTTTCACATTACTTCAATTAAGGTAAAATTTCAGTTAATTTTAGAACAGAATTGTAGTAGATGTGAAAATAAAATGAAAATTAATGCAAATAAATAATAAAAATAAGTAATCGAATTAGTTAAAATTAAAGAAGAAACAAAAGAATTATAGTAGGTTGAATTTTATCGAGTTATAAGAATTATTTATTACTTATTGGGTAATTTTTAATTTTTACTTTGCTCTAATTTTTAATTATTTATTTGTTACTTTGTTGGATTTAAACATTACTTCTTTGTAAACTTGTACATTATGCTTGTATTATATTACTGTAGAAGAAGAGGCTCCTGACAATAATTCGCTAACCTTCTATCCGAGCGAATCTGACGGTCGTGAATTCAATAAAATACCAGATTTATGTAGAAAGGAGATAGTTGGGGGGTGAAGAAAAAAAAAAAAAACACTGAATGAAAGTACTAGACTTATATTTATGTGCCGACGTTTCGACCTACAGTGTAGGTCATCTTCAGGGCTTAACATACATACATGCATACAATACATAATTATAAGTCTAGTACTTATTCAGTGTTTTTTTTTTTACTGCACCCCACAACTATCTCCTTTCTCATTGTTAGTCAGCCGGGGCAGCCAACGGCTTCTCTCTCCAAAGCGCCCTTAAGATGACCTACACTGTAGGTCGAAACGTCGGCACATAAATATAAGTCTAGTACTTATTCAGTGTTTTTTTTACTGCACCCCCCAACTATCTCCTTTCTACATTTGATCATCCAGTCAATTATTTTCCTCTCATAAAATACCAGATAGTTTTGATTGGATGGCAATTTCCCCAAAGACAAGCTATCAAAGGAAGAAAAGAAATTCGTCAAGTAAATACAAATAAAAACATCTAAAAATGAGTAAATGATAAATATCTAATCTAAAAATACAAAAAGAACAATTACTAAAGTACTAATGTGCACAACTAAACCTAGGTTAGGTTAGGTTGGGTTTGGTTAGGTTAGGTTAGGTTAGGTTAGGTTAGGTTTGGTTAGGTTTTATTGCTTATAGACGCACAACATCTAAGGTCATCAGCGTCTTTCCTCTTTTGTTTCAATATTTATCATTATTTATTTCAATATTTATTACTCTTTTTGTTTAACATTTATTTTCGCTTCAAATATAAATATTATATCTTATTGTACATATTATTATGTTTAAGAAAAGTCAGTATTTTATCTATATATGTGGTGTTATTACCCAAGATAGTCTGAGTTTTAAGTTTTTGACTAAACCTAGGAAAATACAAGAAAAGTTATTTAAAAATTAAAGCAAGAATTATGAAAATGTATAATGTATGAAAATAGATCTACAATTAATTAATTACATAAAAAATAAAATGTAAAAATTTACTAAAAAGGATGAGTCTTAAAACAAAAATAATAATGGTCTGTGAAGTAATAAGAAATTTAAAAATGAACTGAGTTTTTGAAAAGTGTTGAGTTCTTGATAGTGATGAGTTGATGCTTCGATATGTTAATGCGTTTGAAATAACTGAATTTCTCCCACCATTAAGTCCAAGGTGTAGTAATAATAAACAAGAGGTTTTACTGGCGAGATTCGACTGGAAAGAAGCTGGAGAGGATGGCGACAAAATCAAATGTTGAGAAACAACCAAGCAACAACTCTCTGATTTTTTTTCCTTTTAATAGATTTTATTAATTTCAGAGTTATATTAAAAAAAAAATATCTGGTTTTTAATTAATGAAATAAATTATTCTTTTATTTTTATTTAATTGTGATTATTTAAATATGTTTATTTTGAAGAGAAAATATTTATCCTGGCCGGGTCTTCAGCAATTCTTGCGCGGTACTCAACCAACTAAGCTGTCAGGCTAGGCAAATCGGTGAAGGGAATGGATTTGTCTGGCCTGGTCACGAGCCTGGTAGCTTCGTACGAGCCGGGTTCGAATCCCGGCCTGGGCAAATCTTTTCTCTTTAAAATAAATTAAATTAAAAATTAACAAATTATTCTTTTGGGAGTAAACAAAAAAATAGCTATTGATGCCCGACAATATACATACACCTTTATTAATATATTATTAATATAGGATAAACTGTATTATAACAATAAAAGTAAATATTATGGCAGGAAGGATACAGAATGGCTTGGATAAAGGCTGTACCCAGTGCTACCAATTGTTCAAAAAAAATAATTTCATAAAAAAGCCTAATTTTTCAGTAGAGATTTTGATAGTTTCATGTCCTGTCAAAGTTAAACCATCTTCTTCTTCACACATCTCTTCTACCTCGCCGTGTAGAGATTTTGCACAAGGAGCGCCTGCTTCTGTCAAGGGCTGCTCTCCTAGCTGTCGTCCATCCAATCCCTTTTTCTTTAAGGATATTTGGTGGTTATTCTTCCAGGTCACTCTCGGCCTTCCCATGGGCATTTTTCCTGTTGGTTTAACCTCAATAACGTTCTTCGCTCTCCGGCAGTCATTAATCCTCATTACATGTCCGACCCATCGAAGCTGTCCTTTCTCGATTATCTCATTAAACCATATGAGCAAAAAAATAAAAAAATCGGGTATTGGTAAAGCAAAGCATTCTTATTGTAATGGTTGTATTGAAATTATTTTATTAACCAGCGGATTAAAGTGCGTATGGAGCTTGTCATGGAAGAATAGGTATCTAGTTTGGTCCAAATCAGCAACATATGGGATATTAAGATCACGATGGATGAGTTTGTTTGTGACATAATAAGGAGCATTGAGGATTTTACGAAGGATTTAGGATTGTAAGGATTGGATACGAGATGAATTGGATAGTGTAGTAGAGCCCCAAATCTCAACTCCGTATGTCCAAATAGGTTGTTTTGAAATTATTTGAAAATTTTTAAAAATCTTAAAGCTTTATTGATTTTAACGTATCTCATTATTCCAACAAAGCTTCAAGTTCAAACGGAATACAGCTAAAAATATGGCTTTATGGAAAAAAAAAAACATATTTTAAATGGAATATCAGTTAATGCCTGAATTAAAAACTTCCAACCAATACAATAGCTACTGAAGGCTTAACTCAAAAATTGGCATTTTGAGTTATGTTGTTCTTTTTTTGAACGATATTTAAATTTCTGTAGCCAGTTTTATTACATAAATTAACTTCAAATGTTCCAATTGCAAACATTTTGTTTTCTTTGGATATTTATACTTTTAATTTAGTTGGCTTTGATTTGATGGCTTCAATTGGCTATCGTTTTTGTCTCTTAACCAAACACACAGTTTATAGTGGCCGAGAACAATCGCGTGATTAAACGCTGCTGTTGAAGCAGTAACACCATTCAATTTGTCATACTAATTAACGATGCAGAGAGAGTTTGTGCTTGTTATTATTTTTTTTTTAATACATAAATGTTGGAGATATGGAGAGTCCTATTTTGTATTCATTCCTCTTTTATTGACAGTTGCCGGTGATGGAGCCGCCATCAACTCGCGGTTGAGTTCATGTTTTTATCAATCACCTGCCAACGTATCTCTCGGGGATGTTGCTACGTTTTGTATCAAAATATATCACATAAAGTGTAGAAGACGTTTTCGCCTTCTTCAACATTTACTGGACAAACGCTCTAAGCTCCCAATTAATTACGAAAAACACATTTACATGACAGTTATCAAACCTATTTGGACATACGGAGTTGAGCTTTGGGGCTCTACTAAACCATCCAATTCATCTCGTATCCAATCCTTACAATCTAAAATCCTTCGTAAAATCCTCAATGCTCCTTATTATGTCACAAACAAACTCATCCATCATGATCTTAATATCCCATATGTTACTGATTTGGCCAAAACTAGATACCTATCCTTCCGTGACATGCTCCATACACACTTGAATCCGCTAGTCTCTCAACTTGCTTCCCATGATATTCCTGATAACCCTCCGAGGCGTCTGAAAAGAAGATGGCCTCGAGACCTTCTACTATAGAACTTTATTGGAGTGCTACCGATGGGTGGTTTCTCCACAAGTGTTTTTTTTTTCATGTCATTAGTTCATATTAGCAAATCTACTTGTATGTGTTTTCTAGGTTACTCAAAAATAGAATAACGTCAAAAATATTTTATTTCTTCTGAACAGAAAAATGGAAATGAATCAAGGTAATCCATTAACTACGGAAAATTGAATGGGAGAGAGAGAGAGAGAGAGAGAGAGAGAGAGAATGAGAGAGAGAGTGAGAGAGAGAGAGAGAGAGAGAGAGAGAGAGAGAGAGAATGAGAGAGAGAATGAGAGAGAGAGAGAGAGAATGAGAGAGAGAATGAGAGAGAGAGAGAGAGAGAGAGAGAGAGAGAGAGAGAGAGAGAGAGAGAGAGAGAATGAGAGAGAGAATGAGAGAGAGAGAGAGAGAGAGAGAGAGAGAGAGAGAAAGAATGAGAGAGAGAGTGAGAGAGAGAGAGAGAATGAGAGAGAGAATGAGAGAGAGAGAGAGAGAGAGAGAGAGAGAATGAGAGAGAGAGTGAGAGAGAGAGAGAGAGAGAGAGAGAGAGAGAGAGAGAGAGAGAGAGAGAGAGAGAGAGAGAGAGAGAGAGGAGAGAGAGACAGAGAGAGAGAGAGAGAGAGAAGAGAGAGAGAGAGAGAGAGAGAGAGAGAGAGAGAGAGAGAGAGAGAGAGAGAGAGAGAGAGAGTCTCTTTTAAAAAACTCAATTATACTTAGATGCCATTGAGTAATTATTTAACATTATTCATCATTAATATTTATAATAATTAATAATTAATTATGATATTACTTTTGTCATCAATAGTTCCGGATCAGGTTTCTTCTCAAAGGCGGTTGAACGTTTACCAATTTACTACTTAGTAAAGGCCAGTAGCCGAAGTTAATCATTATTCTTGTAACAAAAAAGCGACTTTGGCCATTACGTAATGAATAAAATCATTAAAACGTATGAAATTATTATCAATTTTTATTTTTATAAATAATATTTTAAATAATAATTTATCTATTATTAAAGTTATAATGAACAGTTATCACTACCATCCATATCCAGAAAATATTTTTGGACTTTTAGTTTTCTTTTAGGAACCAACAAATAAATGCAGTGTTAACAAAGACATCATAATGACACCTTCCATTTACCATATACCATATTCCATAAGCTTTATTATCTTGTCACATGTTCATAAATAATTTTATTACATTTTCATATATAAATATAATCAATACCAGCATTTAACTAAAAAGGTTCGCGACTTAAAAATTAGTTGGTTGTGATGAACTCTTTTTATCTTTAATTTCAAGTAACATTTCAAAATAGTTTAATTTAGTAGGTTAATAACTGTACTATATTATAATTTTTTTATATTTTATAAATTTAATAAAGGCGAATTAATAATTCATCGGGGAGTACCCGTACTTTCTGATGAGCTATTTCAGCAGAGGCTAAGGATAAAACTCTGATGTCCTAAAGAAGAAGAAAAGCAAAAAAAAAAAAAAAAACTGGAAATTTATTGAGCAAATTGGAAGAGATGGAAGAAATGAAGAGAAATGGCAGTAATTGAGCCCCTTCATCCCCCCCCTTCATCCAACTTGCTTATTTCCCCTCTCCTTCTTGAGCTCTCTCCATCCTTCTTCTTCCTTGCTCGGGATATTATTAGCTTCCCCGTGTAATCTAGTTGCTATTTTATGGTATCCAAAACCCTTTCTTGGAAACCCCACATCGCCCAGATATCCCGACGGTCGATTAGTTCCCTGAAGTTATTCCATCGTTCTCGACATCTCCTTACACAATCTTCCTGTAAACTTCTCGTAACCTTCTCGTATCTTTCCCCAGTTTGACTATTGTAGGGTGGTATATGGAGGTCTTTCTAAAATGGTCGTAGACAGATTAAAGCGAATAATGAATTCCTCCCTAAGATTTGTGCTTGGTACTCCTAAGCGATCGCGCGTGTCCTACCTTTATGACGAGTTAAACTGACACTTCCCTCCCTTCCGAAGACAATATTTCCTCTGTTCGTTATTATACCTATCCATTAACTCTCAACACCCTTCATATATCTACAGCCTCCTCCAATTCAAATCCTCAGTTCAGCACCATAAAACACAATCACGCTTTTCCGATCTCAATATTCGTTCCCACCGAACCAAAGCATTCGAACGTTCTTTCTCGCCCGCTCTACCACAGTCCACCACACCCTCCTAACATCCCTCGTAGTCCTTCACTATCGTCATTTAAATCCTTGGTTTTCCAACATCTCCTAGCTTTCCAAAAAGATGCTCTCTAAGCAGGTTAGTCATTTGCTTAGAATGTAATGTGTAAAATAATTCATAGTGTTATTTAGTTGTTTTAATTTTGTATTTTAAGTAGATGTACATTATGTTAAGAAATTATTGCATGCTAGCTCATGCATTTAACAGAACTTTTGGATTTATCCATTCTCTTTAATTGCTTAATAACTTGTCAAGATTTGTACTGTTTATTTACTTATTCCAGCTTCCATTGGCGTTTAATGCCAGTGACGCGGCTGGGAAAGGAGGCTGGGGCTTCCCGGACTCCTGCTTTGCCCTCATTCCTGGGGAAGAAGCTCACTTCGGGGACCCCCGGCAAATTGTAAATAGGGTATGAATGTGTGCATTTTATTTTATTTTATTATTAGTATTATTATTATTATTTATTTTACTTTATTATTTATTTTACTTTATTATTATTATTACCGCATTTATTTCTTCCTGTTACCGCATGTATATATTTATTTATTTTATTTTGTTTATATTATTGTTTTGTTATGGAATGACTGTAAGCTACACAGCACTATTACTTATTGCCCATAAGTGGCAGATTATAATATTTCAATAAAGTGTTAATATAAAAAAAAATAAAAAAAATTACTTATTATTATTTTTTGTTCAATTATTTCTTTTTAAATTGTTCTCTGTCCCCTTTTACACGCTTTTTGATTGGTATCATTTAGCCTTCTGGGCAGATAAATATTATGTTTCTTTTTCTGTTCATATTTGTTATTCTAAACGGACATAGTTCCAGAGTAAAGTTACTTTTCTATTTTATTCTAGTAACTATGATAACATCGGATGATTATCATTAGAGGGCATCTCTGCAGCCCCGGTTTTTTTTAAGAATAAAAGAAATTTGAGCAGAATAATTTTATTGTAGCGACTGAAGTTTTATATAAGTTAGGAAGAAAATAGTCTGGGTGGAGCTAAGAAAAATTCTCTTAAATAGGAACAACTCCCGACGGTAAGGGAGGTATAGCATAGCCTCTGATAGCCTCCAACACTACACGAACCCCAAAATACAACGCACTTACACCGACAGAACGACCTCAGCGCTGGCAAACACACGTACAGACACTCAACATGGACTGACTAAACTACTAACAAACTCCAATCAGACAGAACTAGTGAGCCCCATCACTAGATCCCCCACTCCTTCCATCTAATTAATCTAGAAAATCCTATTTACATTTTCACATTTCCCCTCCTAAAATATATAAGTAAAAGAGATCCTTTCTATCCTTACTGTTTAACTATTTTATTTTCGACACAATTACAAAAACCAAAAACTTCTAGATTTGTGATTCGCACAAATTATCGCTGATATAAATTTAATGATACTTCATCTTAAGAAACAAAACTATATAATAAAATATATATAATATTTAAATAGTTCTTTCTAAATCCTTCATACTCCACCCCTTTTTTTATATTTTAATCTTCTCATTTTGTATCTTTCTGTTTGCCTCCTCATTTTTCTTTCCCTTTACGTTATGTTTACATTTTTATCCTTTCCGTACATTTATTTTCTGTATTTTAAATTAGTCATCTTTAATTATTATATATGTCACTATTTTAATTTTCTACATTACATGTCACTATATTCTTGTTACTGCAACGTTTTTTTTATATTTTTTGTTCTGTTTGTTTCTCTCTCATAGCCCTGAAGCGTATCATCACATTGTAGGTCGAAACGTCGGCACTAATTAAATATAAGTCCGGTACTTATTTTAGGTGTTTTTTTTTACTGCACCCTCCCAACTATCTCTTTTCTCCATCCTATATAATAAAAAAATTATAAGCTTTATATTATTCTTTATGAGACAATTATATATATATATATATATATATATATATATATATATATATATATATATATATATATAGTGGCATGCTAAGCTACGGAGAAAAACTTAAGGATTTTCCTTCCCTGTATTTAAAGTTGGATGTTAAGACTGGCAGCGGGAGCTGACTAAGCCCAAGATAGTAAGCGGCTTATCCGATTCTGTATTAATCCTTGCTAACGATCTGACCGACCAGCGAGGACATTCCTATCCAGTGTCCTCATCGTCCTGAGCTCAGGGCTCGCTATCCTGCCAGGATCCCAGGATGTATCATTTCTGAAGGTGGTCGCTTCGAGTTAAGTCACAACAGGTTTTAACTTTTTACTCGTTTTGCTTCTGAATATTCTTCAAAATAAAAATGCTTTTATTACTGGCTGTATATAGATTAAATAACTGGCTTACAAATACTGTTTAGGTAATATCAGAATATATAATCCGAAATTTATTATAATTATTGGTCATTTTTTATGAGTTATAAATATTTTTATTTTTTAAAGAGAAAAGATAGCCCCTCGACCGGGATTTGAGCCCGGAACCTTTGTCTCACCGTGACATCGCTCTACCAGTTGAGCTATTCAAGGCCCCTGCCGGTCGAGGACAAACCTTTTCTCTCATAGATCCTAAAGCCCCAGTGCTCCCGCCATTTTTTCGATGAATTTTTGTCATCAAAAAATAAAAATATTTATAATTCTTAAAAATGACCAATAATTATAAATAATAATATGACGGAAGTCAATAAGATCCTAAATTAAAATTAATGTTCAAAGAACTTCGTTCTAGTGTATTCATCGAAAAAATGGTGGGAGCACACTGGGGCTTTAGGATCTATAAGAGAAAAGGTTCGTCCTCGACCGGCATGGGCCTTGGATACTTCAATTGGCAGAGCGATGTCACGGTGAGACAAAGTTTCCGGGTTCAAATCCCGGTTGAGGGCCTATCTTTTCCCTTAAAAAAATATATATATAATTCAAAATGTTCGTTGGAACGTTTTATTCTTGATGAGATGATTATCAAAATATACACATTTTCCATAGTAAAACTCGCTATTATTTTTATTTTCGAGATTAATAAAAAGGTTACGAATGAAAATATAAAGCTTGTAGTGACGTAACACGGAGTAACAACCTACGGAACTGATACCCTAATGAGAAAAATGAGGTAATATATCATCTATTTCCGTGTTAGATAGGAAGCCGGGTCTACTGATGGTCCCAGCCGATTGGGACAGGTCAACTGCTATCTGATAAAAGACCTAGAGTGATCCGATGGGTCTGCAAATCCTCCTGAGGCTCACCCAGCCGTCATAAAATGAGTATCCTAAATCGGGAGGTTGAGTGGTGAGATAAATCACCTCCCTTACAACCGTTCTACGAGACGGTTTTACAGGTCTGCGATCACGACAATAAAAAACAAAAATAAAATAATCTATCTTGGTGGTCACATTAATATGGCCAGTACATATGTACATATTAGTGAAGTAGGAAACCAAATATTTTCAATACAGTGGTAAATTAATGTATAAACATAAACAATTGTGCATAAAAAATGTTTATGTTGAATTTAAGAAAAAAAAATCTTTCTGTCTTAGAAATAGTACCTTCTCTACCAGGTACTTAACCCATGCCATAGGTTGTTGGGGAATATTTTTTTTTTAAATTCAATTTTAACAAAAAAATGTCCATTATTTATAATTCTAATTACAAGAAAAACATTTTTTTTTAGAAAAATGTTTACAAGTCGTAGGGATGACTTGTTATTTTACACCAAGTAAATACACGAATTTTAAAAAACGTTGATGAAAAAAAGGATAGATTACTTGTGTACTAATGTGTGGTTAACAAAAATTGAGATGATTAAAACTTAGTAGGTTTATTTAGTAGAAATAACACACTGATTACTCTAGTCTTTTCCTCAGTGTTTCCTCAAAATGAAGTTATTCACTTGTGTATTGTACTTACATAAACCCCCCCCCACGATGTAGAGAGTTCAGAGGTTCATTCGTTAATGAGATTCATAGGAATTCACCACGTCGATAGCAATATAACGGAATATCCTTTTGTTCAACAAATCTGTTTTCCGGTAAAATTATTTAATTTATTAAATGGTGCTAATTGGAAAGCTCTGAGTAATTACGTTTTGCAAACCGTGTTGCCAAGCTCTCGATTCGTTTTTTGGAATATTAAATCAATGTTAGACAAATTTTTTTTAATGTATTTACTGTTTTTGTTCTATCGTTTATATCTTAGTTCTATAGCTATTTCTTACGTAAATAAATAAACAAAGGCATTTTAGCTAATAATTTTACGGTACTAAGTTTAAGAGAGTTAATTCTAAATCACAATCAACTCATATAAACATAATTTAAATTATAGTTAATACTTATGAAGAACAAGATCTGTATTATCTCTATGTATTATCTGTATGAAATGTATTTTTACTAATAGATTATTTAGGGAGCTGAGGGGCTCAGTGGTGGAGCGCCGAGTTGCCCGAGGTCCTGGGTTCGAATCCCGCTCCTGACAGACTTTTATTTAATATAGTAGCAGGCGGAGATGGATCCTATGAAAATTAGGAATCCTCGGGCTCACCCTGCCTCTATAAAGTGGGTAACCGAAATAAGAAAAAAATATTAATAAGTGCAAATTTAGATTATTTCTTTCCGATAATTATACTAAATTATAAATGTGAAAGTTTGTATGTTTGTCTCTCTTTCACTCAAAAACTACTGAACGGATTTGGATGAAACTTTACAGTAATATAGGTTATACATCAGAATAACACATGGGCTATAGCAAGCGCGGATTTAGGTGGGGGGCGCACGGGGGGACGTGCCTCCCACCCGACAGTTTTTAGGTACTGTGGTGAATCCATTACAGTACATTTTGAAGGCAAATCACATGATAATAGTGGTTACAATAACAGAAAGAACACGAGTGAAACTATTGTTTTTATATCCTATTAATCTTACTAATATTATAAATGTGAATGTTTGTATGTTTGTCTCTCTTTCACTCAAAAACTACTGAACGGATTTGGATGAAACTTTACAGTAATATAGGTTATACATTAGAATAACACATAGGCTATAGCAAGCGTGGATTTAGGAGGCGGCGCACGGGGGGACGTGCCTCCCACCCGACAGTTTTTAGGTACTGTGGTGAATCCATTACAGTACATTTTGAAGGCAAATCACATGATAATAGTGGTTACAATAACAGAAAGAACACGAGTGAAACTATTGTTTTTATATCCTATTAATCTTACTAATATTATAAATGTGAAAGTTTGTATGTTTTTCTCTCTTGCAGATAGGTTCTTTTTATAAAATAAGAAAGAATTTTGGATGATTCCACCTCCAAGCGTTTCCCCCTTAATATAATAGAGGTTCAAAGATCTATTTTCAAAGAATCCGTCAGTTTTGAAGTTAGACATCTGAAATTTTGGATGTACGAAACTTATAGTTTAAAAAACTGAAATTATTTATTTAAAATGATCTGTCACGAAACTTTATGTGGCAGGCCAAACTCCACGTGAGCGCAGCCGCGGGCAAAAGCTAGTATATTTATAAATGTGGGTAACATTAAACCACCAGTGAAGGTATACCCCACATCTACAAGAGTATAAGAAGATACAAGACCAAGCCAAAGTGGTGTCTCCTAGGGCCTGTCGAGGACTGTGAACCAGTGCAAGTTGGAATAATGTCCAGAATGAAAGACCTAATTTAAGATGTTTGTGTAGGGGGGCTTGATTTGGTTGAGAACACATTCAACCGAAATGTACCTCCCAAGGGTAAATACTTACTGAGCTACTATGCTGAAGGTTACGGGTTCAATTCTGGCTGAGTCAAAAAATCTGTAATCTATTAGAATCTATGGATGGATCCTGTGGTGCTGCTTAGAACCCATGGATGGTTCTAAACAGCAATACTGATTCCATATACCCAGCCACTAAAAAGTGGGTACCTTTCATTGAGCGTGATCTAGGTCAAATTAACTCCCTCCACAATTGTTTTCCAAGCAGTACAGTCTCTACCATGTACTTAACCGTACACCCATCACGGGTAGACGGATAGAGAATATTAGATTATTAATAATATTTTCAGCAATCTATTAATTCGGTAGGCGTAGATTTTCATTTGGTTTGGGAATGCTTTGAACTCTTGATTCATATTATAATAAGCAATCCATCTTAATGTGATATATGTACGAGATTATTTTATTAAAATATATAATAGAAATAAATAATAATTATTGAAGGATATGGTTGATATGATGGTGAAGTTTGGCGAGATGGAACAGCACACCTTCCCTCTCGAACTTTTTCAATCCCGGATCAAGTCGAGGACTTGCGGCAAAGCCCGGATCGGAGTCAGCTTCTTGTTAAGTAGGATTCTTAGCCGAGTAGGATTTCCTCTTCCATCTCTAGAAATCTATTTTGGTGCTTTCCAAGCCCGAGGATTAGTTTTACTTATTTCCATAAAGAATTTCAAATCTAAAGTCCTCGCTAAGCATGTTTATTAATGCCTCGCGGGTGTCTCCTTTCGTTAAATCAAAATATTCAAGAATATATAAAATATTTTATATTTTAGTACAACAGATAAAATACTAGGGCCTTACAATTGACAGAAAACAGACTTGGAAATCACACGTGACTAAAAGATTGAATCACAGACTCTCATTCCTAACACGACTACTTCACGAAAAAAATAAACTATCGCTAACAAACAAAATTGTTATATACAACATGCAAGTTAAACCGATATGGACTTATGCCTGCGTTCTCAGATGTGTGAATTTATGCATTGAAACATAAAAAAAAAATCTTTACCACTACAACCCCTGAACGGGTGTGGTGTTCAGAACATGATAGCGACTGTACTCTTTCATGGACAATGTCATATTCCCCCCCTTATTTTGGGTACCCTATTTTTATAATATTTTATAGAAACTGGGTGAGCCCCAGGAGGGTCCTAGATCCTATATGATCCAACTCCCCTCCGCTGCAAATAGACTAAATAAAAGTCTTAGCCTACAGCGTGACTTGAACCATGATTTCCGGCATAGCAACTCTACCACTGAGCCAATCCGCTCCCTAAACGATTAGTAACGGTAATACATGTTTTGGATGAATGTCATTACATCCCAATAATGTATAGAGAACATTGCATTTGGCAGAAAAAAATGTTTACAGAATACAAACAGAGCCAAAAAAATGGAAGACATAAATGACGTTTCCTAGAAATTGCATACTGCTTATTTTTATTCAATTTAATTTTTTCCGTGAAATAAATTGTAAGGTGGAATTTTTATAAAAAAAAAAGTTACAGAACGAAATTCCAAGATATTAATTATCTCAAAAATGAACGAGCACAGAATAATTAGCACTAGAACTACCAATATTTACCATATACCTATTTATACCAACCGGCCAAAATGACCGGTTTAATTAAACAAAATAGTAGAATTCATGAAATAAAACTATAAATTTATAAGATAATTTAATTTTAAAGAAAAGAAAATATATTTCATTCAAATATATATGGCAATCAAGAATACTAAATTGAAATTTTATATATTACATATACACAAACTTACACAACATTACTCAAATTTAAATTTATAATTTTTGAATACCGCGAATTTCCCGGAATTATAGATGGATAAAATTCCGCGAATACACAACATGTATTCATGATATTTTCATGACCGGTTCGTATATTTAGGTATAACACATCGATACCTCTGAAAATTAGAAGCGTAAGAAAGAAATAATTTATAATATTATTGTATACACAAATTTAATAAAAATCATGACATTATTATATCATTATTGAATTGTTTCTCATATATTCAAAATATTCAGCATTGTAATAAAATATATTACCATATTTATTAGTCATAAATTAAGGGGTTTCTAGAATTTTTTAATTTAGGTTTTTTTTATATCATGCATTTGTTTATAGTTCTGATTGGAAACAGGACGGTTTCTAGCATGTACTGAACCTAATGTCCTTCGTGGGTTGTAGCGGTATAGGTTTTTGTTTTTATTGAAAATACAAATCAAAAAATAATTCAATAACTGAGTAAATAATAAAATATACAATAAAATTCAGTCAATGACAAACCTATGTGAAAGTATAATTATGGACTAAATATTATTAATTAAAGTACATATTAAACTGAAGGATTCGTAAGTTATTTACTGGAGGCTGTATCAGATAGAGCCTGCACAGATTCTATACTAAACCCGCAGTGCACAACGTCGTTGCAGAATGGTGTCGGTAACCCCGTACTGGACATAGGTCCAACTGCATCGATATTTTTTAATATGTTTCTTTTTAAGTATGTATGTTTATAAAATTCATCTATTTAACTTTACAACTGTGTTAAATAATAATATCAAGAAAGTAAAAGAGATACTCCCCCTGGTAATACTGAAATAACAAATTTAAGTTAGAAGGTCACGTGGCCATCTTATCAGGCCCCTCGGAGGAATATCGGGAAATGAAGATGATGCTAGGTTTGAAACTAGTGAGTGTGAGTATTTTTTTAAAGATTAATTTATTGATATTTACAACTGTAATAATATTACAACAAGTAAATTTGCTAATATGAACAAATGACATGGAAAAAAAAAAACACTTGAGGAGAAACTACCCATCGGTAGCACTCCAATAAAGTTCTATAGTAGAAAGTCTCGAGGCCATCTTCTGTTCAGACGCCTCGGAGGGTTATCACGAATCGTATGGAAAGCAAGTTGAGAGACTAGCGGATTCAAGCGTGTGTGGAGCTTGTCATGGAAGGATAGGATCTAGTTTGGGCCAAATCAGCAACATATGGGATATTAAGATCATGATGGATGAGTTTGTTTGTGACATAATAAGGAGCATTGAGGATTTTACGAAGGATTTTGGATTGCAAGGATTGGATACGAGATGAATTGGATGGTTTAGTAGAGTCCAATGTCCAATGTTGAAGTAGTTGCTGATTTGGCCCGAACCTGAACCAGTCTTTTCATGACAAACTTTATTCCCTCTCAAATCCACTAGTTTCGAGCTAGCTCTTCAACCCTGATGATCCTCCGAGGCGTCTGAAATGAAGATGGCCTAGTGACCTAAGAATTCGTCATTTGCGAGCTCATACTGAGAAGTTGTTCTGCTTGCCTTTTATATATCATTCATGTCATTATATTTACTTGTTGGTTTGTTAAAGTAATGTGTCGGAAAAAACAAGCTAATCCTTTATAAAACAGTAATCCGCTCAGTGCTGACCTATGCCTCACCTGTCTGGAGTTCAACCTGCGCTACAAATTATAGAAAGTTTGAAAGGGTACAAAACCTATGCATGAGAATTATTAATAATATTCCCCGCTACACGAAAATATCGACTATGCTCAGAGATCTTGAACTTCCCACGGTAAAACAATATGTTTCAGCCAAAACAAAAGCATACTTCGAAAAAACTCCAGCTTCCGAAAACCCATTAATCCGAGAAAACGGTAACTATGATAAACATTCACTACGACGGTACACGCACAAAAGAACAAAACATATACTTCTCACTTAACAAATCACTATTCGTAGGTATCATAATCCAGTTATCTGTATTTATTTTGTAGTTATTTTTAATTGTCTATTTATTTTCTATTTAATTATTATTATTATTATATTTACTTACTTTATTTAGTATTATTTTTATGTATTTTAAATTAGAATTACTATTATGGTTCATTTTTCTTTTCTTTTTTTTTTTAAGCGGGTTTTTTCTACATTTTTCCTGCTATTGTAAAATTTACTTATAAAAGACAATTTTAATTAATTAAAATCACTGTTGTTTAAACATGTAAAGGAAGTCCGGAACATGTATTTACACTTATTGCTACTTGTGTATGTAAAACTGTAAAAAAAGGTTTTTTTTTTTGTGTCGGATATCCATCCGTATTCGGATCCATATCCGCAGATATACTTTGCTAACGATCCGGGGCATCACTAGTTTGTTATAATACAGTTATGCATCAATAAATAAATTTAAATATATATATATATATATATATATATATATATATATATATATATATATATATATATTTATTGCTGTAGTAAGATAGAACCTTTTCACACTAACGACTTTTCTTATAACAACTAACCAGTTTTATTCGATTTTATTATAGAATTTACTTCTAAACACTAAAAAAAGATCACCGTAAGCCCTCTTTGGTTATTAATAAATAGTATACAGATACTTGGGCTTGATTTATAGTTCCATGATTATTCCATTATTTTTTAAGTAGTAATTAATGTATTGATCTCTTTACCTACCTTGGGCTATCGAGGCCACCTTAGAGATACATAATCTCAGAAACCAGCCAAAAGAGCTGTGATCCTACCTGCGCTTTATAACATTAATTAAATCAATAGTACATTGAGCTGGGGGAACGAGGCTCAAAGGATTCCATTATGTTCTCTCCTTCTCAATGAATAATCCTAATTAATTACATATATTTCTCGGAACAGAACCGTTGCGATTATTTGTTCAAACGTCAATTATTCACCAACTGATAGGAATCGATTTCGTTATATAGCCCATCATTTATTTAAATATATTTGTGTACAAGTATTAATTTTCATCTGTCAACACCAAAGTTGACACGGGACATGGTTTAATCGTGAATGGATTGATACCATGATGAAGAATGATACGCAATACCATCTCTTTGTATTTTAAAAAATCGGGTATGGTCCGATTGTAATTAGTACAATATAATACTTTATATATTCTCTAAATAGGAGAACAAAAAACCTATTTCCGATAAAAAAAAATTTTATTCTTTATTTTCGAGATACGTTTCGGCCTAGGCCATTCTCAATCTATTTTAATTGTTTCATTTTTTTACTTATTATATGGTTAACAATTTGACCATAAGTCATTCATCTCAACATAAGTTGTTTTAATAATTATTAAATGACTATAGAGGATATGGTTCCCTCTGAATTTGAAAAAAAAGTTTAAATGGAATAAAACAACTTATGTTGAGATGAATGACTTATGGTCAAATTGTTAACCATATAATAAGTAAAAAAATGAAACAATTAAAATAGAAGATTGAGAATGGCCTAGGCCGAAACGTATCTCGAAAATAAAGGATAAAATTTTTTTTTACTGGAAATAGGTTTTTTGTTCTCCTATTTAAAGAATATATTATATGATTGAGTCCAGTTGAAATTTATATAAAAAAATGTATAATGCTTTAATTAACAGTATACGTTTCTGTCTATTGTTTGATGAAAACCCGATATATTGTTTTAAATACAATGAAATTTAAGGCAGTATAAAAAACAAATACATTTTAATGTTATTTTGTGTATCTGCAGCCCTGGTGAAATAGTGGTTGTATTTATACATATATACAAAACTTATAAAACAAAGTTCTCTGCAGCATTTGATCGCGGTAAACTCATCAACTACTGCACGGATTTTCATGTGGTTTTCACCAATAGGTAGAGTGATTCACCAGGAAGGTTTAGGTATATAATTGTCCAGGTTTGTGTAAATGGGTTGGAATATCGATGGGTTTCGTCGAAGACGCTGCCTAATCCTGTGCAATTATCTAACATACAATATAATAAATTCGTATATAAAGAAATATTTGGTTTTTTTATAATTTCTACATAATAAAGTACATTAGCTGAGAAGGGAAGAAAGAAAATCTAGACTCCCAAAGAAGCCTAACCTATGATATTCGCGTGGTCCTTAGTGGCCGCTACGCGATAAAAAATAAATTATGTTACTCAGACAAATTTTTTAGGCATAATATGCCTTATTACTCGAGCGAAGCTGGGGTGGGTCGCTAGTCATGTATATAGTTATTAAATTGATTTCATTATTGGTATTATCTTGTTAATTTTGTTTGGCTATTCAAATTTGTATTATGTTTAATAAATTTAATTGTGCGTTTTTGTCTTATTCCTTTTGTTGTTGTTGTTTAAACGTCACTTTATGCTGGCTAATCGAATCGGCTTTATGGCTAATCGAATGATGCTACAGTGGGAGGTCTAAATTTTGTATATCCAGGTTTAATTAGGATAGGGATTTTTAACGAGTACCTGACATCGAACAGGCTCGGGACCCCGTTTAATGTCCCTTCCGAAGGACGGCGTAACAAAGGATTCTTTATTCCCTTTAAAAAATTCTAGGGCCACTTGTATATTGGTTAGCATAACAGCCTACTATGCCGAAGATCGTGGGTTCATATCCCAGCAGGTAGCGCTAGGGTTTTTTGAAAGGAGTAAAAAATCCCTGGTTATGCCGTCCTTCGGAAGGACGTTAAATGGGGTTCCTATGCCTGTACGATCTTTGTGGATTCTCGTTGAAATTTCCAATTCTAATTACACCTGGATAGAAAAAGTTTAGAGCTCCCACTGTATTATCGTCCGATTAATCATAAAAGCACAAAGTGACGTTAAATTAATAAACAAACATTTATATAGATTGTAAGGATTGCATAAGAGATGAATTGGATGGTTTAGTAGAGCCACAAAGCTCAACTCCGTATGTCCAAATAGGTCTGATAACTGTACTGTACTAATGTAAATGAGTCTTTTGTAATTAATTGGGAGCTTAGAGCGTTTGTCCAGTAAATGTTGAAGTAGGCGAAAACTTCGAGCAGTTTCTTGTCTTTTCAGTCTTGTATGAGGAATATAAAATTTTAATTTAGGTTTGTCTATATAATTTTTTTATGAAACCAACATAATTTTCTTTAGGTACGTTTCTCTGTCCTTTGACGTATGTGTTTGTATAAAAATAAATACTTGGTTATTAGTCCACCGAATGATTGAGTTTAATTTTGGGCAACACTCCCGTAAGTATACTGTAATATGGTTGAAAAGTACGAATTAAACTTAACGAGCGTAATCAACTATCTAGGCTAGATAAAGGTCGGATTTTTCCCTCCTTTTTTGCCGCTTCTGCCGCCCATTCGGCCGGGTTTGTTAATCCAAAGAGAACGGCAACAAACAACGGCTAATCTTGCAAAGGCCGTGGAATACTTTAGCCAGAGATTTAGTGCTAATTGTTTTTAAATTCCACATCAGGCTCTCTTTAACCCCCCGGCCTGGCAATGCCCCTTATTTATGTTAGCCACAGTTTACGTCACGGCATTTGGTTTTTTCTCTAAAAGCGTTTATCTCTGGTGAGAAAATAAAAAGGTAAATAAATAGAGAGCGATTTAACAATATTACACCAAGAATATTTGACAAGGTACTTGATGATAATGCATACGTAAGATATAGTATATATGCAAACGATTACGAGTAAAATAAATTAATATTAAGGCTTAGCGAACTCTAAGGCTCGATGCCGATGCCACAAGTCTGTTTTTACAAACTCCCCCCCCCACCCCCCTACCCCTACCCAAACCCAAATCCGCCAAATCACTCATAACACAATCCTCCCACATACGCCGTGGTCAATCCCTCAGATGTTTCCCAGTCGGAACAGCGCTTATTGGCATCTTATTTAAAAAATACTTGCTGAGAAAATTAAACTTAATAAAAATAAAAATTAGGAGTGATTAATATTAAAATACAAAAATAATGACAATAGACGATAAAAATACAAAATCAAAAAGAATCATCAAAATCATGTACATCCATTTTTTTTTTCAAAAATGGTTTTATATGTATGCATATACCTATATATAAAAAATATAAGTATATTTTAAAATCTTAATATAAGTCCACATAAATATAAGTCCAGTACTTATTTAGTGTTTTTTATGACTGCACCCCCTAACTATCTCCGTTCTCCGCTATATATAAGTTCGTCCTGACTGAAAATACTATCGCAGAGCCATAACGGCATAAACTACAGACTTGAAATTTCGACAGTAGGTATATTTTATATGGCCAACGCGCACTAAGAAAGGATTTTTGAAAATTCGTCCCCAGCGAGTGAGAGAAACGTTTGTTTTAAAAAAAATTGTCATTTTAAAAGTAAACACCATGAAATATTAGATTTAGCTTCTACATTTAAAATAAAGAATAACGTATTGAAAAGTAAAAAGAGACCTTACATAAATGTTAAGACCGTGGAAAAATTCCAACGAAAAGCTTCCAAAAAGTCTCCAAACTAAAACAGAAATTGAAAATATCTGTCCAATATTTCGCCCATTCAGGCATCCTCAGGGTAGAAAGAGAATAACAGCAAAACAAAACATGAATATTGTACCCTAGAAACATCCCACCATCTCCAAGGTGGGATGTTTCTTGGGTGCATTATCTTTTTTATATGTTCTTATTACTAGAAATTTATTTGATGTGTTAGTTTCAAAACCGCCTAGATCCTCCAATAGACAGTTCTGCCAACTTAAGAGATCCTCCAATAGACAGTTCTGCCAACTTAACATCATTTTTTTTTACCTCCATCCGAACCATTTTCTTCCTCATAATCATAAACATTTAATTATAGGTAAAGACAATAAATGCAGCTAAAATAAATTTACAAAAAACACTGTTATTTATTTCCACATGTGATGTAAAAACTTCCTAATTTTTCACTTTCATAAAATTACTGTAAAATGTTTAAATGAGAATAGGTTTATAATGACCTAGGAATCTGCTCAGAAACTATTGATAAGTAAACGAAAAAAAGAGATTTGAAGGAACTAAAACTTCTTATAATATTAATTTATTGAATTGGGTTAGTAAAATAATTATTGGAGGTAAAAAGAAAGTTTCTTTTAAGAGTATTTCAAACTTATTATAAAGGTTTGAAAAGTAAATTATAAACTGAAATGTAAATATAAGTAAGAATACAGATAGAGATGGGAGAGATATACTGTCAACATCCAATGCTGTGGAAAACTATTGTGCCTTCTCTGCTACCAACTTTCGACTAATTAGCCAACTTTATCAATATCTCTCTCATTCTCTTCTTCTTTATTCCTCTATCTATCCGCCCATTTCCATTTCTATGGAGTCGGAAGAACATTTGAATAAAGCTGGAAACTATTACCAATAAATTTCTCTTTCTCAAGTACTGTAAAGTTTGCTATTGCTTCTTTATCCTCGAGTCAATTATAAAACTTAGCTCTTAAATTATGTTTGTTTAAATTAATAAATTATGAAAATTAAAAATTCGAATTAATTTTAGGCATATTGCTATCGTAGTTTTTGTATCCTTCTGATATGGTATATGAGTTTACATATATTTTGTATTATATACATTATACATTTTATAAAATATTGAAAACAATTTAAAAGACGAAAGGCCGAAAATATTAATCTAATAACAATTTTTTTTTTTTAGAATAGTTTATTGATATTTACAACTGTAATTATATTACATCAAGTAAATCTGCTGTATGATCAACAATAAAAAAACCACTTGTGGAGAAACTATCCATTGATAGCACTACAATAAAGTTCTATAGTAGAAAGTCTCGAGATCATCTTCTTTTCAGACGCCTCGGAGGGTTATCAGGAATATTATGTGAAGCAATTTGAGAGACTAGCGGATTCAAGTGTGTATGGAGCTTGTCATGGAAGGATAGGTATCTAGTTCGGGCCAAATCAGCAACATATGGGATATTAAGATCATGATGGATGAGTTTGTTTGTGACATAATAAGGAGCATTGAGGATTTTACGAAGGATTATGGATTATAAGGATTGGATACGAGATGGATCGGATGGTTTAGTAGAGCCCCAAAGCTCAACTCCGCATATCCAAATATGTCTGATAACTGTCATGTAAATGAGTCTTTTGTGATTTATTGGGAGCTTAGAGCGTTTGTCCAGTAAATGTTGAAGTAGGCGAAAACGTCGAGCAGCTTCTTTTCTTTTGAATCCTATGAGTTGAAAAAACAATGAGGAGACCGATTATGATATTAACACCGCAGGAGTGAGCTCTTTGGCAGCCAGCTATTTATAAAAACCGAAAGCATAGTGTAATAAATTAAAAAGTAAGATAAATGAAATTGTAATTTAGATTAAGAAATTATAATTTTAAGGCTCTCATCTTTGGTCATCATTTCCCATTCCCAGTCCTGTTAACAGAAACCGGAGCCTAGCCACGGATATCTCAATTCTTCTCACGAGAAGGACAGAAATTAACCCCAACTCTGTCTGCTGGGGGCAGCACATCACAGACAGCCACAGGAGTAAAAACGTTTATGTTAGAATGGTCCTTTTTAAGAGCGTTTGTTTTGCCCTATAAGTCAGAGATGAAGACTGGTACTCCTGCGAAGTATCATCACCTGACCATGATGAAGCCAGGTGAATTCTGAACCTTTGGAATTTCCCTTTATACTGTACTCTGGCTAGATTCTGGGTGTAGCAAGATGTGGTAGTTATTGACAAAGCCGATCAAACATGACAATTTAATTTTTTTTTATTATGTGTTTTTCTTTTGCACGTTCGATCACAAAACAGATTAGGGGAGGGGGTGGACTGTTATATGATTTTAGTTAGTATTTTATTAGTGATTATTATTATTTATGGTGAATCTTGCTAAAATTTTGTATTCTGATGTCTATTTCTATATCTATAACTATGATATTATATTAATCATTACACAGGTCTGCAAAAAAAAAATCTTTTCAGCTGCATGATATATTATATGTTTATAATTAATGTTTATAATTATATGTTTTAAAGTACACGCTGATTTCAAAAATAACTTATATTACTCTCCATCACGTATAGTTTTTTTGCAAAATAAGAACACAAAAATGAGAAAAATCAACTATTTATTATAACAACACACAGCATAATATTTATCAAAACCTATCAACCCTTATTTTTCTGATTTAAATTTATACACTCACACAAGACTGAAAAGACAAGAAACTGCTCGACGTTCAACCCGACCGTTCAACATACTTCAACATTTACTGGACAAACGCTCTAAGCTCCCAATTAATTACAAAAGACTCATTTACATGACAGTTATCAGACCTATTTGGACATACGGAGTTGAGCTTTAGAGCTCTACTAAACCATCCAATTCATCTCGTATCCAATCAATACAATCCAAAATCCTTCGTAAAATCCTCAATGCTCCTTATTAGGTCAAAACAAACTTATCCATCATGGTCTTAATATCCCATATGTTGCTGATTTGGCCCAAACTAGATACCTATCCTTCCACGAAAAGCTCCATACACACTTGAATCCCCTAGTCTCTCAACTTGCTTCCCATAATATTCCTGGTAACCGTCCGAGGCGTCTGAAAAGGAGATGGCCTCGAGACCTTCTACTATAGAACTTTATTGGAGTGCTACCGTTGGGTAGTTTCTCCACAAGTGTTTTTTGTTTTCATGTCATTTGTTCGTACAGCAGATTTACTTGATTTAATATAATTACAGTTGTAAACATTAATAAATTATTCTATTCTAAAAAAAAAATTATACACAACTTTATGTACACTTTATTTACATTTATGTATACTTTATTAACGTCCATTATTTTTTTCTTTATTCCCAGATAAATATAATATTAAAATTGGGGTAAGAAATCTTAATTTTAATTAAATTTTAAGGTTAAAAAAAAAAAAGTTTTAACTAAATCAGAATTTTACACAAAATACAAAAGTTAGTATTGTAAAAAAAATTGATGTGATGGAATTTTTTAATATTTTTTTCGGTTTAAGGACATCAAAATCTATAAGAAAATTTTTTAAATATTACTATGTATTCTTTATTGAGGTATCTATGCTTGGTTTTGCTAACTGTTTTGGGAGAAGTCTTTTTTTTTTTTTGATTGTATAACATATTTATGATTGTTGTTTTTTTTTTTGCAGAATTTTGACTTATAACTTTTTTTAAAGTTATGTTTAGGAAGTTGATGTGTTTTAATATTGAAAATGGCATTTAATTTGCCGAAACGTCTTGTTTATGAAAGAATATAATAAATTGACTAGAAGCTGGTTTTTTTCGAAGATAAAATTTACATAGAAATAGAGTCCAGTATATTAGATAAGAATTGAAAAGAAAATGTTTAAAAAACCAATGCAATTTTTTACTTCCAGGCCTGTACTTTTGATAGTGGTTGGGTGTGTATATTTTAGTATTGTAGTTTGTTTTGAAGATGTTTTTGGATTATTCTTTCCCAAGCTCTCCGCTAGGTACCCTTGACTATACCATGCTTTCTACCCGACCGTTTTCAGGTGTCTATAGAATCTGAGGGCAATCTGAAGGTAGCAATAGCATGTCTATTATGATGATTGTATGTAGCCCTGAAATCTCCACTCTTATGAATGTTCTGTTACTATGTTCAGTCTATAAATATTACAAGCTTTGAAATACTGCCTTGAATATTACACATAGAATATGAAGCGAGAGTAAGTAAAGTTTCGTAAGAGGTTGATGAAGACGGGAACTGGGAAACGGGAACTAAGAAATAACTAAGCCCAGCTGAGAGAAGTTAATCCTCTCGAAATAATATTCAAAGATATCTCGCTCGGGCACAATCCTCTTCGAGCAGAGTCGCAAATTACGGATTCAAAACTTCTTCTTCTTAGCTTTCTCTCGATAGAAAACCCGACAACTTCCCTAAATACTTATCGTTCCGCCAAGTATTTAAATACTATTCGCTTCTATCGTTTTATTAAATAAATAAACGAATATTACTGGTATTAATATTTTATAATACCCAAAAAAGACAAAAATTATTCCTAAATTATAAAAAAAAAATTGAATGATATTCGATAGCTGAGTGTGTTGAGTTCTTGGTTATTAAGCTGAAGGGCCCGAGTTCAAATCCGGCAAAGGCAAATAAATTATTTAATATGTTATCAGCCAGTGATGGACCCTGAGGGATCTGTAGACCCTCCAGGAACTCACCCCCGCATCTGTAAATTGGGACCACTTATTTAGGGGGAAATCCTGATGGTTGAGCGTAATCTCGGGACAAATCCCCCCCTAAACATCAGTTGTCCTAAATATTGTATAGCCTCTACCATAGAACAAGCCCAAGCCAAGGCCGTAGTAGTACAGGTATATTAAAATAACAACCATTCTCGTACTCAACAGTGATCCTCCTATCCTGATATCCTTCTGCTATTCGATATTAACTGAAAGTGTACCACTACAATCCGTGAACGGGTTTGTGGTTCAGTACATGGTATAGACTGTACTGTTTCATGGATAATGGTTCTGCAAGAAGGTTTCTTGTCCTAGGTCACACTCAACCGCCAGATTTTCCCCCTTATTTTGGGTACCCTATTTTTATAATATTTTATAGAGGTTGGGTGAGCCCCTGGAGGATCCTAGATCCCATATGATCCATCTCCGACAGCAAACAGGCTAAATAAAAGTCTTGCCCTCAGCGGGATTTGAACCAGGATTTCCGGCATGGCAACTCAGTGCTCTACCACAGAGCCAATCCGCTCCCTTCGATTCCATACTAGTATAGGAAAATAATAAAATAACAATCAAACAAATGAAACTAAAATGATTCAATGCCTAACAATATGCTGGAATAAATTTCTCGGTTATCTTTCATGAACTATATAAACGCTCTAAGCTCCCAATTAATAACAAAAGGCTCATATACATTATATATATACTATTACAAGACCTATTTGGACTTACGGAGTAGAGCTTTGGGGCTCCACTAAGCCAACGCATTACTCTTCTATACTAACAATCTTCTTTTCCGATACTTGTGATGCTTGAAGATTCGGATGGACAGGATATCAGCCTACAGGGTCCTATCATAGACAAGTCGGGGGTAACCGAACATACCCCCTCCTAACTCATGGGGAAGGGTGCCCTGGGGTGTGTACTGTAAATGAACTTTTGTTAGGAATATGTGTTTAGTTTACTGTTATGGTGTGTATGCATGTTGTACTGAACTGTGGTGACCCGTGGGGGCGTTAATCCCCAAGTAACTGCATGCAACAGTTACCCCTTGCGGGTTTTCTCGGAGAATGATGAGCAGATTAAAAAACGAAGAGGGTGGGAAAGAAGCTAAGGAAAATAATGAGGGCCATTAGAGTCGAAGATAAAATCCTGGAACAAGGCAGGATGTTTGAAGCGGGTTTTCTAAACCGAAGCGAAGTAGAAAAGTGGCTGTATTTAAGTCAACAGTCCTTCCTATCTTTACATACTCTTCAGAATCATGGACGCAAGAACCACCAATCGAGGAAACAGTAAGTATAAATGAGATTTCTCAGGAATATTCAGGGGAAAACAAGAAGATGTCGAGTCCGGAACACCACTATCAGGTCGAACCTAAACGTTAAACTAGCCAACGAGGTAATAGAAGAAACCCGACTGAAATGAATCGGACACGTCCTGCGGGTGGATCCTAAAAGGATCGCTAGCGAAGCCTACCGAGCAAAAGTGGAGGGAAAACCAGGAAGAGGAGGATTTAGAGAAAGTGGACTCCAGTTTTAGGCCCTAAAACACTGTGATAGAAGCCGACTCCAAAGCAAGGAAATGAGGTACCTGAGGAAAATTGAGGGAAAGGCCAAGAGGGGCAGGATAAGGGCTGCACTCAAAATTGATCAGATAATCGAGAAAGGACGGCTTCGATAGTTCGGCCATGTATGAGTATGGATAAATGTCGGGCAGCGAAGAAAAGCTATGGAGGTTTAACCAACAGAAAAAAGGCCCAGGGGAAGGCCGAGAATGACCAGGAAGGATAACCTCCAAAATATCCTTAAAGAAAGAGATTGGACGGGCAGAAGTCAGAAGAGCAGTCCTTAACAGAGGCAGGTGGCGTTCCTTATTCAAAATCTCTACATCGCAAGACAGAAGAGATGTCTGAATAAGAAATAAGAAAGAAATTATGATATAGCTTTCTACTGGACTAGTAATTGATATTTAACTAAGAAGTAAAAAAAAAAACATTCTCCAGTCATAATTATTTATTTTCTCACTTTCTACAAAGACGTTTCGACCCCTTGGGTCATTATCAATTCTTTTATTGTCTCTCTTGATTTATATCATTTTTCTGCAATTCACCATATAAATTTACTAACATTAACAACAATATAAATTATTAACAATTAAATTAAAAATTGTCCTAAAAAAAAACGAAAATTTAAGTATAGATACCTCATATGGAGGTCAATAATATAAAAAATTTTTTGGAGATATATTCTTCTCCATGGTCATTTTTCAACTCTGCCTTATACTTTGGACATCCCCCATTCTTAAAAACACCTTGATATTGCCTTGAAGAAAATTAAAAATTGTAAATCTATAAGAGTTTATTTAAATTATGCTACACATTATTTATTTTTAATATTTTATGTTTAATTTTGTTTTTTTTTGGGAGTATTAGAAATAATATGAATATGATAGATATAATATGTGAAGTTATGTGTGACAGGTTATGTTATCAAAACAAGCACTGCACTATCTACACATTGTAAAAAGGAACTACATACATTCAATTTTGAAAAGCCAATAATTTTGCACAGAGAGAAAGACAAAATAAAAAGACAATACTTAGAAGCCATATATATAAACGAAAATATAGATAGTGGTAGTTAATGATAGAAAAGAGTCTGGTGAGGTCAGTAAATTGTATTAGTCTATTTTATTAAAATTAAAGAAGAAATCAACAAAGAATAGCCTACACTATAGATAACCATAACATAACCTGTCACACATAACTTCACATATTATTTCTATCATATTCATATTATTTCTAATACTCCCAATAAAACAAAAAATTAAACATAAAATATTAAAAATAAATAATATATAGCATAATTTAAATAAACTCCTATAGATTTACAATTTTTAATTTTCTTCAAGGCAATATCAAGGTGTTTTTAAGAATGGGGGATGTCCAAAGTATAAGGCAGAGTTGAAAAATGACCATGGAGAAGAATATATCTCCAAAAAAATTTTTGTATTATTGACGTCCATATGAGGTATCTATACTTAAATTTTCGTTTTTTTAAGGACAATTTTTAATTTAATTGTTAATAATTTATTTTGTTGTTAATGTTAGTAAATTTATATGGTGAATTGCAGAAAAGTGTATAAATCAAGAGAGACAATAAAAGAATTGATAATGACCCAAGGGGTCGAAACGTCTTTGTAGAAAGTGAGAAAATAAATAATTATGAATGGAGAATGTTTTTTTTTTTACTTCTTAGTTAAATAAGAAAGAAAGTAATTATATTAAATGATTACCCTGGCATCCCAAAAATCAATATTATAGGATTATTTAAAATATATTCAATACCCCAAAACATAGAAATATTTTAAAAAATAAAACAGAAACAAATAACAGATAAGTGAAACAAAATTGAATTCCCTGCACTCGTACCTGATAAAAGTTAAGAGAGAAATATATTCGAGATTGGAGAAGCAACAACAAGTAAGAGCCATGTTACTATGCATTTAGACAAAGCCCGGCTAAGTCGGTTGAATATTCAGTTAGCGGCGGGGGCTTCGCGATTCAAAAAATATCCCGCGGAGCTGAGAACTCCTCCATTTGAATTTTAAACCTCGGATGACTCCAGTTGTTATGTAAATCCTGGGAGGGGGTAATGGTTAACCGCAGAGTCCAGATTAACATCAGTTTAGTTTGTTAGTCAAAGCTGGAACTGGAAAACATGTATTATTAGGCAGCTCTTTTACCATTCACCTGGTGTAGTCCCGAGTTTTCCTAAGCCAAAAATTTACCTTACTTTGCTTTATTATTCAAAACGAGAGTAATTTCTGGAATTTTTTTTTAAACTCACAGTTTGAAATTTATTTTGAAGTTGAAAAAGTTACAGAATTAGTTATAAACTGTTCATTATTTCAACTCACACATAACCTTAAAAAAAATTAAGAAAAGAATATAGTTGAAAATACAATTATGTAATAATAAAAATGACCGTTAATTTATTATTTCTGTAAAAAGAAAAAGAATACAGTTCAAGAAGTTTTCTAGGAAAGAATACATACATTATTAGTTCTTTTCTATTTCGCTGCAGGATTTCTTAAATAACACATTTACAATTACAATGTTAATTAGTTTTTGACGTATTTAAAATTCATTTCTAACATATTATTCTTTAAAAAACTAGTTTTTGGAAGGACGGAGACAAATTTCTTGAAATAAATAGTGAAAATTTGTTGTTAAATTAAAATATAGAGGAATACGAAAATGATTGATATGGCAAAAATGGGCGATATTGCAAAATTGAGTTCAATAGGGAAAATATGCGAAATTTCGGCAACGTAATAAATTTCCAAACTCGGATAATATTGGAAAATGGATTAAATTACAAACATCAACAAAATAACGAAAATGAGGAACATAGAGAAAATGGGCGAAACAGTGAAAATTTCAAAATGCTGAAATTGCGAAAATATGTGAAACTGTAAAAAGGTGCGAAATTGCGAAAATATGTGAAAGTGCAAAAATGGATGAAATTGCGAAAAAAGGACATAACTGCGAACATATACAAATCTTAAAATATACGAAAATGCGAAAATTATTGGTATTGTGGTAACGGAAACGTACGAAATAGCGAAAATGAGTAAATTGCGAATATAGGTGAATTTTCGAAAATTAGTAAAACTGCGAAAAATGTGTGAAAATTGCAATGAGTAAAATTTCGAAAATAGACAAGACTATGAAAATAGACGAAACTGCTAGAAACTGACGAGACAGTTCGGAAATGTGCGAAATAGCAAAAATGAGTGAATCGCAAAAATGGGTGAGTTTGCAGAAATGAATGAGATCAGTATTGTTATTATATGTAAATGTGATCTACGCCATTGATATATTATCGATTATATATCATTCCATTGATAACGGTAAAAATTATTATCAATTACATTTTCAAACATTGGTTTTATCTTCGATCCAATTATCACTTAAAAAATGAAAATTATATAATTATTTATAAAATATTTTTGAATATATGTGTTCTAAACTTGTTGATCTATAGAAATATAAACATATAAATTATAGAATCTTTTTAATTCAATTATGTTTCAAAAATTTATATTTTTTATTCCACCTCCTATTACTGGCAGAAATAGTTTCCATGTGATTTCTCTTCATGTATTTATCGAAAACTACAAATTTGAATATTTGCTATACAATTGTATTAATTAATAAACAATGATTGTGATTTGTAATATTCCCTTTACTTCTATTTCTAATGGGGTGATAGAGCGCTGAGTTGCCGTCCGGAAGGTCCTGGGTTCAAATCCCAGATTTTATATGTTTTTTTTTATTTTTATATGTTAAGATTTTTATTTACTCTGTTACCGGCCGGAGATGGATCCTAAGGCATCTAAGACCCTTCTTTACCCAAAATAAAGGGGAAAAATCTGGTGGTTTAGCGTGATCTAGGAACAGTGTTCATGGAACAGTACAGTCTCTATCATGTACTGAACATAAGACCTACATAGGCTATAATTGTATATAATTATACAGAGTTTTTTTTCTATTTCTTACAGAAGGTTTAAATTATATTGCCGCCGATATTTAAGGACTGAATGAGGAGTATTTCAGGGATCAGAGTGGGTTTAAATGAGTGCCTTTTAATTTAGGCACGTTAGAAGAATAAAGTAAGGAATGTTTAAGGCGAGATAGGCAACAAACCTATTTGTCTTTTTCAGGCTGAATTAGTCTAAAGATTTAGGTTAGCTTGTAGCTTGTTTATTTGAAAGCTCAACGGGAATCGTTCTTACGATTTATTAGTTAAGCGCTGGGATCCATTAGCTTAGATTACATTACTTCCAAAGGCTAGATTAATCCTTCACTAATTAACGGGATTTTATAGTGTGCTAAAAAGAATAATTAATCGCGGGTTCGTAGCCCGGCAGGTGGCCCTAGGATTTTTTTGATTGGAGTAAAAAATCCTGGGTTATGCCGTCATCCGGACGGGACGTTAAACGGAGGTTCCGAGTCTATACGATGTCAGGTACTCGTTAAAAATCCCTATCCTAATTAAACCTGGATAGGCAAAATTTAGAACTCCCAATGTAGCATAGTCCGATTAGCCATAGCAGCATAAAGTGACATTAAATGAACAAACAACAACAATCACAAATTTGTAGTAGTGTTCGATTATTACATTAAGATCGATTCAGGAGTTAAGTATCGATATGACACGTCCACAACAACGTTTATCCTTACCTAAGAGGGCCCTATAGTGGATTTATTGGAATAAAATCATAATTAATCCTACATTTACGGTAGTATTCTATTTTTTTGAATAATATTTATTCAGTTAATCAGTAACGATTTGACACCTTCCATTCACTACTATCCCTTTAAATACAGTGGGCTTATTGAGCTAAATAATCAAGGCAAATTGCTAAACTTAGTGAAATTTCTAACATAAAGTTTTGAATATGAGCGTGATTTCGAAATTGAGTGGTATTGCGAAAATGAAAAAATGAGTATTGCTTAAATTATTAAATAATATCGAGTCAGTAGAATCGTTTCGATAGGGTATCTCCAAGAAGACGTTAATCCTTCAAAATCCTAAATTTGAGTTATTTGGCTAAAATTCCTAATTAATCCCAAATTTGCAGCAGTGCTCCGGTATTAAATATCACCGATTCAATTAAACAGTATTAGTAAGACATTTCCGAAATTGTATTAATCCTTTCTTAAAAACTAACAGGATCCATTGTGGATATCTTAAACCAGTCATGTCAAAGATATCAATACGGCCCGCGATCGCAATGTGTCACAGAAAGAAGAATCATGTTTTTTTGAGCTTTTAGACTTCACTCGCTTCCTCTACGGAACTTTTAAAATACGTACACTACATTTATAAGTAATTTCAAGGGCAGCGCGTGCCTAGACAAGTGAGAGCCTATAAGCATTGGCATCCAAACATTTAAAAATGGACCATGCCATGCAACCTATTATTAAAATAGTAAATTTTATAAGGAGCAGAGGACTAAATCACCGACAGTTCAGGCAGTTTTTACAAGATTTGGACGAAAAGATTTCTGGTGTCAGATCGGAGTTAGTTGGCTCAGTCGAGGAGTAGTTTTAGAAAGATTTTTTGCATTACGCGACCGTATTCAAGCTTTCATGTTAGAAAAAGGCAACCCAATTGATTATGACAATGACTGGTGGATTGATTGATAAATACTTGATGTGAATGTAAAATTGCAGGGCGTTGTGCCTTTACAGTGTCAGATACTCGTTAATGATCCCTATCCTAATTAAACATAGATAGGCAAAATTTATAGCTCCCACTGTAGCATCGTCCAATTAGCCAAAGCAGCATCAAGTGACTTAATAAACAAACGATAGTTTCGATGATCGAACGAAATCGATTCAGATAGTTTCAATTAACATCGATTTAATGCATCGAAATGACGTCGACGGAGGTAGGCGGAGAGGGAGAGGGCCAGAAGCGACATGCTATTCCTGAATAATGTCCCCGGGCCGGAGCAGTTAATCATCGCTGAGGATTATTCCAGCCACTCTGATATATCTCCTCTTCCCTTCTCGTCTCTATTCCGCTAAGAGCCTGTCACAAGAAATTCAATTCTTAAACTATATTGTCTTTTTCATTCAATCTGAGGTATAAAACTCAATAAATATCGAACCATTTGTCAAATGATTATAACACATTAAAATATATTTATAAAGTGTTTGGAAAAGAAATATTAAAAAAGCTTGTGTATTTAAAACATTAACATTTTGGCGAAAAAAGGTAATGAAGGTTATACAGTCCCTGGTCATATTAATGTGACCACCAAGAAAGATTATTTTCTTTTTGTTTTTTCCTAATTTTTTTATATACTTTCGCGTGTCTTCTGTTTTAAGTAATGGCAACACTGTTATAAGTTTTTTAAAATATTTTTTTTTTTTAGTAATGGCAGCATTGGTTTTTGTACAGCCATTTTGTTTTACGAGTGACGACGTGCATAATATGTGTTTGAAATTTTTGTGGATTTATTGTTTCTTTTTTATTAAATACAAGTCGGATTCGGTAAGTTTATTATTGATTTATTATTTATATCATATATTTTAACTATTTTGATAGTTTTTTTTTCATCAATATGTAAAATAGGGTGTAAATAGCGTGACACCACAAAATATTTTTAAAAAAATAAAGATTTATTTTCCAAACTATTTTTTTCAATTTTATATTAATATCAGATAACTAACTTACCCATAAAACCAATATTTAAACTCGATTTACATTGTAGATTTGTATGCGTAATACAAAAAGATAATGCAAACATGTAACAAGAACGAATCTATCCAGTGGTCACATTAATATGGCCAGGGACTGTATGCTATGACTAAACGATAGGATATATAATTATACAATTAACAGCAATATAATAATATATAAATAGTCATAAACTGCAGACCTGCTAATCCGATTTTCAGACCATTAAAAATCAGAAAAGTCTCACCTGAAAAAAATGTTCAGTAATATTTACCGGACGCAAGAGTACACGTGTATTTCTCTTTGTTGAGACTTAAAGAATCTGGCCCTGAAGAGCATCTTGTATCGGTATTGTACCCGTGGATCAAGACCGATTTGTTACCTGAAATCCTATTGACCGTGGTACAGTTATGTAGCTATTGGCAGCCTGTTGCCGTACCATGAGTAAAGTGTTTCCCAGCTATATGAGGTTAAGTTAACCTCTTCAGGCTGCATATGTTCTTGTAAAAAGTATATGCTTGTAAGAAGGCCACGTCGTGAGGCTATAACATGTACCATTGCAATCCAGGAAAACTTTGCGGGTTTAATACATGGTAGAGACAGTACAGTTTCTAACCCAACAGTTGGGCAAGGATATGATATGGCCTATATCACACTCCACCGCCTGGTTTTTCACTCAATTAAGTTTCCCCACTATACAGTGCCTTGGCGAGTCCTAAGGAGATCCACACTTCAGGCACCAGGATGCAAACTCAACACTCTGCACAGTAAACTAACTCTCTCTTACAATATTATAAAGAAATGTAAAAATGCAGAATACCCTTAACTCATAATCTAACATGGCAACCAACTAGAGGCAGCATACCACCATCAAGGCCTCGATGTAATTACTGGAGCATAAGGAATGTTACCCATTACAATAGCATGGGATTGTTATGTGAAACATTTTTACATCTTTATAATGTTTTATTGATTGTTTTAATTTTTAAATATTTTAATTTTGAAAAGAAAAGATTTTCCCTGGCCGGGATTTGAACCTGGGTCGTCCGCCTCTTCGTGGCAACGCTCTTACCAATTGAGCTACCAGGAGTCGCCTCTCAGTCAGGAGAAAACGGTGTAGAGAACGGATTTGTCCTGAATGAGAGGTGACCCCTGGTAGCTCAAATGGTAAGAGCACTGCCACGAAGAGGCTGACGCAATTATTAACTATTACTTTTAAAAAACATAATATTGTTTATAATATTTGAAATTCAGTTGTTTAAGAATATAGTGTACACCATTCTTTTCTTATTTTTTTCTTTTTATCGGGATGCTTTTTCATTACGTTTTTCTGAAATTAAAGTAAGCAAAGGACATCCTATATTATCTTCATATCTACAGGAAAATGGCTGATCCTTTCCCGAAGGATAGATCGTAAACATATCCTCGGATGAATATTAAAGTTTATACAGTAATATTTTAATCCGGTGCTAGGATAGACGTTAGAGACACGAGAAGGTGCCGATGAGAGAAGCGAGCTGGAGCAATCTCTAACACCGCAATGTTTGTCCAACCTCTCAGTAAATATCCCAAGCCCTGTCATCTCTCAGCTCTAATTTATTTTCCGAATATATTCCTCTTTATACTCCCCTCAATTTCCAGGATAAAAAGTCATTTATATGCATTAAAAAAAAAAGTTATATATCCCGATATCATCTGGACGTTTTAATTATTGGAAGAGAAAAAAAAGGAGTCTCTACAACACTTATAAATATTCATTTAAGAAATCTATGAGCGGGTGTGTTTTGCATGTAAAAAATATATAAAACTGACCTCTGTATATATTTGTATGAATATGTATCCATTAAGAAAACTTTTCTCATTACATTTTTTTTTCAAAATTAGTGTAGTTTATAAAATACAATATTAAGGAAAATTAATTTTGAGCTGTGGGCTAATTAAAAAATATTTTATCTTGCGTAGGTTTATTCAAAGAATGATAACTGACAACTACAAATTAATAAAATCCTAAAATTACAAAAACTAAAATAGGTTTTAGGTTAGAGAAGAACGAACGTAAGATGAAAAAAACTAGAAATACTACCGAATCGTAGTACTCAAATAAATAAACTTTGAAGGTCACGAGGCCAAATTCTTTTCATACGCCTCGGAAGATTATGAGGAGGTAGCTAGGTTTGAGCCAAGTGGGTTTGAGTGGGAATTAAGTGTGTCATGAAAGGATTGATAACATGTTCGGACCAAATCAGCAACTTCAAGTTCATTGTGGTTGATTTTATTCGTAACAAAGTAAGGAACATTGAGGATTTTACGAAGGATTTTAGATTATAATGATACGAGAGGAATTCAATGGCTTGGTGGAGCCCCAAAGCTCTATTCCGTAACTACAAATAGGTCTTATAGTAATATAATATATCAGTCATGTGTATGAGTTTTTTTAATTAATTGGGAGCTTAGAGCGTTTGTCTAGTAATTGTTGAAGTAGCCTGAAACGAAGAGAAACTTCTTATATTTTCAGTCTAGTATGTAAATTCCAAGCTGAATGTTTGTCAAAATGTAGTCCTATGTATCTGTTCAATTCTACAGGACAGAATGGGATATTATTAAAGAATACAGGAGAACAGGAAGTCGTTGGTTTACGACGGGGGGTAAAGGTGATTTGACGGGATTTGTGTGATTTTATTTTTATCCTTCAGTTTTGACACCTTTCTTTAAGGTCAGCGATATGGGATTGAAGATCACGGAATGTTCTGATCAATCAATAACTGGATCATGTTAGAGACGAATTAGTTGACTGGAATTTCTAATGTAAGGATAGAGATAGTCGGGGGTGCAGTCAATTAAAACACCATAATAAGTGCATACTTATTTATTGTGTGCCGACGTTTCGACCTACATTGTAGGTCATCTTTAGGGCTGTGAGAGAAAACAGACAAAACAAAATAACTATAAGATTACATTACAGTACCAAGAAAATGATAATATAATAATGTAGAGTAACAGAAAAATTGAACAAAATAGTGAAGGAATAATATGAATAAAAATTATCTAAGAATAAATGTACAGATACAGTGATAATGCAAATAGAATACAAAGAGAAAAACAAAAAAAGGAAAATTGGTAAACAGAATCAAAAATGAAATACAAAATGAAAAAATATATACATAACAAGGTGAGATATAAGAGAGAGATATGCAAGTAAGTAAAACCTTGTTTAATACAGATAAAATATAACATATGTAAGAATAGACTTCTATAGAGTTAACATAAGAAAACTGAAAGAAATTTGTAACAAAATGTGATGCCAAATAATAAATAATCGAAGAATTATGTATAAAGCAAAGCAAACGATAAGAAATATCGTGAATGAAAAGTAGAAAAGTAAAGTTTGGTTAGAAGTCTATTATTATACATGTTATATTATGCAAGTATTAAACTAGGTTTTACATACTTGTATATTTCTCTCTTATATCTCACCTTGTTATGTCTATATTTTTTCATTTTTCATTCTGTTTGCCCTTTTTTTTTTTGTAAAGGAGATAGTTGGGGGGTGCAGTCAATAAGTACACAGAATAAGTGATGAACTTATATTATGTGCCGACGTTTCGACCTACAGTGTAGGTCATCTTCAGGGCGATTATGGATAGCGTGGCCGTTGGATTTAACGGCTAGCAGGTACTCAATACGCTATCCATAATCGCCCTGAAGATGACCTACACTGTAGGTCGAAACGTCGGCACATAATATAAGTTCATCACTTATTCTGTGTACTTATTGACTGCACCCCCCAACTATCTCCTTTACATTAGATCATCCAGTCAACTATTTTCATCTCATACATTTTTTTTTTTTCTCTTTGTATTTTATTTGCATTATCACCTTTCTGTACATTTATTCTTAGATAATTTTTATTCATATTATTCCTTCACTATTTTGTTCAATTTTTCTGTTACTCTACATTATTATATTATCATTTTCTTGGTACTGCAATGTAATCTTATTGTTATTTTGTTTTGTCTGTTTTCTCTCACAGCCCTGAAGATGACCTACAATGTAGGTCGAAACGTCGGCACACAATAAATAAGTATGCACTTATTAAGGTGTTTTAATTGACTGCACCCCCAACTATCTCTGTCCAATAACTGGATCAGTTTTGACTGATTATACACATACATGTACATACTGAGATGTTGTGCAAAGAGGTGATATGCTCTACCACCTACCTTTTCCCATAAGTTAAAGGTACCCTCATAGAGGCCGGAGGTGCCCCAGAAGGGTCTTTAGATCCCGCAAATCTAACTACAGCTGTTAACGGTTTTTAATACTAAATAATAGATATAATATATACTCGATTACTATTTTCTATATCATACGCAACTATTGTGCATATATAAATGTTTATAACAACAGTGCTTCTGGATCAATCAAAACAGATCACACTGAGGGCTTAGTATTTTTTGTGAAATTGCGACGAAGGACGAGGCTATTAGGACCCGGCATCGATGCCAATTTAACGACTCCCCCCCCCACCCTCAATATCCCCCTCTTTCGATCTCTGTGGAGTTGATGAACGGCCCAGTTTGCTCATTTGATCCTTCCTGTTTTCGTTTTTATTTTGCACTAATTAAAGAAAAGTCCTTTTTGAGTACTTTCAATGTAACCAGAGCTTAAACTTGTGTGAGTTAAAATCAGTGTAATACCTATAATAATATACCTATAATATGATTACCACAATTTTATAATGAAGGTAAGATAATAATAAATTCGTTAATAAATTAATTGTCAAACCTACTTGGTGCACAGAAATTGAAAAAGATACCAGACTATAAAAGAACCATTATACAATAAAAGGGATCAGAAATTTATCAAGGATGAAAATGTACGCTTAGACGGAAACCCATTCATCATCTCGAAAGAGGAGGAAAATCTGAGAGGGAGAGAGGGTGATAGAGAGAGAGAGAGACAATAAGAAAGAGAGGGGGAGGAGAGAGTTAAGAAATATTGGGCACAGAAGAAGGAACAACATGCAGGGAAATGATTGATTCATCGCACTCCTGAGAGGCTCAAACGGAAGAAGAAGAAGATAAATGTTTTTTTTTTCTTCTCCTAAGCTACTGAGTTTATAGTTATCAATATCCAAGAGCCATAATGGATTTTAATCAACATTCTGAAGTAATATCTTTGCAACATATGGACTTAAATAAGTGAATGGATTCAACACGATTAGATTTATCTCCAGAGTTTGTAGCAAGTGTTTCGTTGGATGATCTGCATTTTACCCTGGTCCTAAAAAATAAATGATATGTGTTAAAGGGAGTAAAAACAAACTTGGTATGAGTCCATCGGTTGGGACGTAAAATGAAAGTTTCGAGTATGTGTATATACCTGTATATACCTATCCTTATTATACATGGGAAAATTTAGGATTTCCACTTTAGCAACGTCTGATTAGCCATCGTGATATTATAAAGTTATCTTAAAGGAATAAACAAGCAACCTCCTTTCTTTCTCCAGTGAAGGCAATCTTTGTAACCTGAGCGCAATAGTCGAGATTTATTTTCAACGGCACTAAATAAACTACAACCCGTCCATTCCGGGTTCTAATCTAACAGTTTTGAGATACTAAGGCAGATACCTTAACAACCTCAACCCCTGATCTCATAGTATTCTCACAAGCATGGAGATCAATTCACATTATCCTCGTTATCGAACGGAGGACCATGAATGGGATGTTTATATCAGTTCTTAAGAACTAGAGAACATGTCGAATGGGCTGTATTCTAGACGTGTCCAATAAATACGCGAACCAACCCAATATTCCACGATGTATAACCCCACCCACTAGCGCATATGTTGCTTAACAAGCCAATTATTAATACTCGTATGAAAGCTGTATAGACTTTGGATGCACATTATTTCTGTTGTTCATGTTTTAGCTGTTCGAATATGAAGAATACGGAAACTGACGAAATCATTCAGCAACGACACAATATCAAGTTTTTGGTAAAGCAAGAAGTGGAAAGAAAAAGAATACCCCCGAAAAAAATAAATCTGTTGCGTCTTTTTTAGTTAGCAAGGAGAAACAGTCGCTCCTTGAGACTATTTACTTTTGTCAAAACGCAAAATGATTATGAATTGATACCACTGAGAACATTATTGAAACCAATTAGGTTTTGCGGGAACATTATAGATAGAAATATAATACAATATGCCACTCGGAGGACAATTAAGATTTATAAATAAATTTTAAATTTAGAGATGTCTAAAAACCCGACAACTACGGTGTATGACTGCTTTTGTTCTTTATACAGAAATAAATCTAAAGATATATACAAATTTATAAACACTTGATCACTTGAGACTGCTACATGAATGAATATCAAGAACTGCGGAACCTGGTTTAATTTATGTAAACTATTTTTGACAAGTGTTAGTTTGACAAGCCACCACACCCGCTGTTTGCCCTGAAGATGTCCTACAGCGTAGGCCGAAACGTTGGCACAATTAAAAAATAAGTTCTGATTATTTTGTGTTTTCTTTTACTGCACCCCCTGACTAATTCTATCCACCGCTAGTCTACTTTACTTTAATCTTACAGAATTTCGCTGTCGAGTGTATCTAAAATTTTAGGAATCTACAGAAGGAATAAAAAATTATCATTTTAATGGATTTGAATCTGGCCTTATGAAACAGGATTCCGGAACTTTAATTATTAAATTAATGGACCACATTAATAATGTTTTACTTTGTAGAAAAAAAAATTAAAGAGCAACAAAGTAGAAAAGAGAATAAGATGTTTCAACGATGATTAGAAGCGGTTAAGAAATTACCTGAACTCATTACCTAAAGGAGAGTGGTTCTCCGCTTCAGGTCCACCTGTTGCTCCCCACCCCTCACCCTCTCTCTCTCTCTCTCTCTCTCTCTCTCTCTCTCTCTCTCTCTCTCTCTCTCTCTCTCTCTCTCTCTCTCTCTCATTCTCTCTCTCTCTCTCTCTCTCTCTCTCTCTCTCTCTCTCTCTCTCTCACTCCCTCATTCTCTCTCTTCCTCCCTCCCTAAGCGGGCAGACCTTTTTTATTCCTCTGTTAACAGGAGAGAAAATTAATTTTTGAACCATAAATAAAATTTTAATTACTGAAACAATTCGTTATCAAAATGTAATAACGTGGAAACAAAGAATAAAAAAAAGAAACGAAAAGGATGGAAAAGGAACTAAAAGCTAATATTACATAATTGAATTACTTTGACAATCAACGCTTTGTGCTGAGAAATTCTGCTGTGTGGGAATACATTTTTTTTATTAAACCGCCTGTACAGGTTTTGTTTGAAAGGAGTAAGAAACAGATTTTAATTAATTATAATTAATTTTTAACAAATTTTCCATTTCCCATTATCCATTTTTACATTAATACATAAATACTTTGAAATATAAAATACCGAGGTTGCAATTTAAAGATTTTGCGGCTAAACGTTTTTGAGTTTAGCACGAGATATACAAATGACAAAAGCCAGAAACACAAAATGGATATAACTTAAAAATCATGGATGTAATGAAAATGTAAATAATAACAAAATAATTAGATGGGCAACACATGTTTCAAGGAGCTTGAAAAGACACTAAAGACCTCGAGTTATCTCCGGATCGCAGCGAAGGACGTTCTACATATAGGAAAGAACATAAAAATTCTCAAGGGTTTCAAGAAAGGCCGGAAAGAAAATCTGGTTCAATTTTGAAAGAACGATGAAAGCAAAAGCACAATGAACAAATAAAAGAGATATGGAAGAGAAGGGAAAATCAGTTGAAACAAACGTATTCCATTGTGGCTCAGAAAAAAAGAATAAATACATCATTTATAGATGACGATTTATTTTTTTTACTAATGGGTTTATGATATAATAACCCTCAAATTGTTCTTCATAACAAGTTTTTTCAGTATATATAAATTCTTTCTTTATTGGCTTTAATGTATAACATTGTAGCCATTGAATCTGGCCCACTTAGTGTTAATTTTTAGTAATTAGTAATTAGCATATCGTCACTTAATTACAGTTATTTTTATTTACAGTTATATAATATCTACAATATGTAAATATTTTACAATAATTAAATAATCAACACTCGTTTAATAAATAAATAAACAAAATTTTTTAGTCAGAACAGAACAGTATCAATTATAACAAAAGAATAACAATATTCCAAACAAATAACGCAAATAAGGCATATACCTAAGGAAATAGATAAATACAATACAATGGAATTAAAGTATTTAGGTACTAACCCGCTGATACTTTATTGTAAAAGTTATCTTATTCTTTCTATATGTTACAATCAAGATATTGTAGAAGTACCCGAAACCATAAACCGCAATTAAAGCCCGGATTCCGAATTTTTTCATATAAACTGAAGATAGAAAAAAATGTTGTTTAATTTTTCCACGCTGTCCATAGTGAGTACATTTTGAAGTGATAATTCATCCTCATGCTGGACAATATATTTTTGCAGAAATTGTTTCCGTGTGTTAACAAAAAATTCACAATGCAATATTATACTATATTATACTATTGAATATGGTCCCATGGCACCACTGAAATTTTTCATCAGTTCTGAGAACACAGGTGTTGTTCCTATAAAATATTTTCAGGCATTCAGGGTTTTAAATTCTTATTTGACTAACGGTTCTTAATTTTTCTATGTTTATCTTGAATTTTAAATAGCTTTCAGGTTCAGGGTTGGTATAGGTGCAAATAGTTCTGTACATTGGATTGTAATTTGAGTTAAGAGCTCTATCAATATCCTTCGACAGTAAATGATTTGTTACTTTTTCAAGAATAGCATGATTATTAGCTAATAAAACATTGGGGTTATGAAAATCTGCAAAATATTCTTCAATATGATGGGTTGTAGCTACCATTTTAAGTTGTGAGATCCAGTTAAAAGTCAAGTCCTGTTTTTTCTTATCTAGCTCCACAAGTCTATCGAAACATTTACGGGGTAATCTATAATCAGGGATAGACAGTATTTTTAGGCAGAAGTTAACAATTTTCTTTAGGATTGTTATGATAAGTGGGTTACGACCTTTTTCTAGACGTACAATATAATTTGGAGTGCATTTCGGCCAATAATATAGGTATTTTAAGAATTTTAATTGAGCTACTTCTATGTTTGTATAATAGTTTAAACTCCAAATTTCTGCAGCATAAAGGAGCGATGAAGTTTTTTTAGTATATCCCATAATAATAACTGATATTTCAAAGAATTTATGTAACAAATAATTTTTTTTAGTCTCTCCTCAAATAATTTCGTAACAGAATATTAGTAGCCAATTGCCTATGGAATTTCTCTGTATATTATCATATCCAAAAGGCAGCTATAATCTTCGTACCTTTTGTACCAATCAACAAGCGCTGATATTTTCGGGTTCAAATCATGCCGGGACAAAAAAATTATTTAATCTTTTAATGGACACCATAGGATCTACAGACTAGTGCTCTTATAATTTGGAGGGACTTTGCGATCGAGCGTGATCTCTGCTAAATCACCTCCCTGTTCAACCATTGGCGTATAAAAGCGGTAAAGATTTAAAAAATAAATAAATAACACATTTGAATTTTAAAAATTATCTTTAAAAAAATTTAACAAATTGTAATATAATCCTGTTTCCTTTTAGTTTTCCGTTTTATAGTACTGTAGTTCTGTTTATTATTATATTATAATTATTTTATATGAAAAAAACTATTATATATTTATAACTTCTCTTGCAAATAAGCGTGTACAGTTAGGGAGGGTCTCTTGCATGGGGCGAAACCCACACTTTTACCTTTTGTTAAAGTTTAAAATTCATTATTTAAAAGTAAAATGTAAGGTTAGGAAGGACTAGCCGATTTGGAAAATAAAGGATATATAATAAATTTAAAATTCCAACCTTCTTCTCTTATATTCTTAAGAATGTAATATAAATACCTCCGAGTTATAAATATACATCATTCGTGGAAATTCAATCTTCTACTAGGTTTCAAAAATTCTAATGATTTTTTTTAATAGTAATGTAAATGTCTTGGTTCATTTCGGTCTGACACAAAATTGTTTAACAGTTTTTTTAAACAATATATTCTTTAAATCATTCTCCAGTTAACCAAATAATATCAAGACCCACCCCAGATTTGGGAAGTATTGAAGTCGTAACAAAAGTAATTTTGAGTTTATGCGGTTGTTGAGGGTATGATTACATCCGTTAAAATCAGTCATCCGAAAATTTTCGCATTCACAATATTTCTTTGACTGCCTGCAAGTCTAAAATCAATTAACAATAAAATTTACATTTTCATATAAATCAATAGACTTTTGACTTCAAAGACGTGATGCGGACTATTCCATTCTGGTTTAAAAGATTTACCACCCGCTCCTGTGAATGGAGAATCAGCCATTCCTACATGTGTCACTTAGATCTTTATTAAACATTCACTCTCTTCCGCTACAAACGGAATTAAACCTCTTACCTGAACACCGAATTAGCTATGTCATGTCGGTCTTAACTTTCAGTGCAATTATTTTTACATTCAATTAATTCTTTACATGATGTATGAGGAAGTATTTAAGTTATTACTTGTGATAAACAAATAAAATATTCTAATGGCAATATTTGATTTTTAGCGATGAAGTACAGGCAACATCTAATGAGCCGATTTTGTGGTAAGAAATAAACAGTTCCAAAAATCAAACTAGTATTAAATCGTCCGGAAGGGTGTGGGGTATCTCAGAGTTAGGGTTGTGCGAAAGTCGATAGCACTATCGATAGGCCGATACTATCGGCTGAAAACTATCGAATGCTATCGAGTTTTTCAATGGCTGCTTCTTTTTTTTTCCAAACCTATTCAATGAAGAATTTCAACTAATTCAATTACTTACCTAATATTTGAAATTTGCAGAATTATAAATTTCTCATATTTATGATATAAATAGGATTATATCATAAAGATGAGAAAAAACTAATTTATTAGAATTTTAAAAAAGTATTTAAAATTTACATGTTTGCAATAACAATGAACAAATAATATCTTCAGAAAAGAAAAATAACGAAATAGTTAATTTCAAGAGTCAAGTGGGCTCCATGAGCCACATATTTCCCGAAAGAAAAACTAGCATTTCTATTTGAACATTTAAGAATTATATAAAAAGATCCCTAATTAAGGAGGAAGTTGAGGTTATAAAAACCTAGAAGAGCCAATGCTCAATACCGCGAATTTTGTCTGTTTGAACAAGTGTGAGACTACGTGTACTACCCAACATGATGTAATTTGTAATTTAGGAGAATTAAATAATAACACGTTCGGTACGGCATCAAAGTTATATAGTGACCATTGATAGAAATTACCTATCGATATATCGATAGTAACTATCGACTATCGACCAACCCAATGCACTGAGTTGCCAAAAATCTTGGTTCAACGCCCACTGCGGGCAAGACTTTTATTTAGTCTGTTTGCAGCCGGAGATGGATCACATAGGATCTAGGACCCTCCTGGAGTTCACCCAGCCTATATAAAATATTATACAAATAGGGTACCCAAAATAAGGTGGAAAATATGGCAGTTGAGTGTGATCCAGGACATATCTACTCACTGCAGAACCGCACTCCATGAAACAATACAGTCTCTACCATGTATTAAGCACCAGACCCGTTCACGGGTTGTAGTGGTACAGGTTTTTTTTTTTACTCAATCTTTCGCTAATTCAAGCATTATCAAAACGTTCACCACAAAAACTGCCGTCTCAATTTGCGTTTATTCTACACTTCCTAAACTCCTCTACTTCCGAAGAGAATTTTTTTTTCTTTCTTTGCCTTTCCATTTTATTTAAGTGACTCACAGTCTTCAATATATAAATATGAAGAATAAAGTATATCACTTCCATATTTGGTAGGATCCTCTATAATATTTGGCAAGCCTTTGGCAATGGCTTGAATTTGTTGAGGAAAGAACTTGCGTCAAATTTTGAAAAATTTGAACAAAAATCATCCATTGTAAAAATCGAAAAATTCACTTTTGTTTGTTTACAAAACACGTGTAACTCAGAGATAATCAAACCTTTTCACAAACAGACGCTTGGCAAATGTTATAGACAGTCCTACCAACCTAGGAAGAAAAAAATTACCTGCCTTCCTGATGCCCGGGAGTTTTAAATGATAATTTCAGCTTACTTTTCATCACAGTAGTACAACATACTTATAAAACCAAGTACCACTAAAACCCAGAACTGAAAGGACGTACATGGGAGGAGAAAAGTCCAACCTGTTAAGATCCAGCCTTTTCTCTATGCCGATGATATCGTCCTCATTCCAAAATTCACAGATAAGCAGTGACTGAATGGGATGAAGAGCTATAGGTCTTAGTAGGATAAGTAGGAAGAAATTCTTATATACTGCAACGGACGAAAGATGGAAGAACGTCATCTATATCGGAACAGTTTTGGATAGAACTAGGAAAATTCACACAGAATGAATAAAGCGAGCACGGTCCATTAGCAGGTCTTTAATACTTTAAATTTGGGATCGAAAGGTTAATAGAAAAGTGAAGCTCCACATTTACCATTATTTGGCGCCGAAACCTGGATCCTAACGAACAGACTGGAAAGAAGAGTCACCAATAAAGAGATACAATTTATTTGAAAATTTGCCTGAAAAACGAGAGGAAATCATATGTACAATGAAACGAACAAGGAGGAACTAATGGTCACTTCGATGAAGAAATTCTTGGAGAAATGCCAATTACGGTTTGGCTATGTAGTCAGAATGGATGAGCATAAGAACCTGTTGTAAAAGATTGATTACGTCCCTCAGGGTAGAAGACCACGAGGACATCGAAGAATTACGACAATCCTGGACTAAATTGAGTGGTTATACAGAAAAAAAGTACAATCTTTAGACAAGATTGGAACCTGCCTGAAACCTGGAATGAATGTCGGTTATGGCTAAGCGCTCGTCTGCGCTACAGTGGACAAAAACAGTGTTACAAAAGAAGAAGAGAAATATTCATAATTAAAATTAAATAATTTATATCGGTTTTAACATATTCCTTAATTAGCTTTTTAGCGTGGCCTAGGACAAGTCACCTCTTCGCAGAACCACTGCCCATGAAACAGTATAGTCTCTACCATGTACTGAACCCCAGACACGTTCACGGGTTGTAGTGGTACAGTTTTTTTTGTTGTTTTTTTAATTAGCTTTCCTCTTATAGTTATCTCAAAATTTAAGTTGAATATTTAGTTTCTTCTTTAAGTCGTAAAGTACTATCAAAGTATACTCACAATTCACACCAATGAATCAAACTGACACATCAATCGATAACAACAATCTCACACAGTATTTGATTAAACGCCTCATTTACCATTTTGTGAGGGGAAATTGGGAAGGATATGAGATAAAGTTTTCATTAAATTATATAAAAGACGAGTTTAAGTTTTGAGTGAGAAAAAAATGAAACATAGAGTTTGATTGTCCGTCTTAGGGTATGCGTGGTTAATCATTTAACTTAAATTTTTGCAACTATCGCAAAAATGTAATAGTTTTTTCAATATTTTAGAAACGTAAAGTTTTGTTGTAATGTATTAGTCCTATTGTGTTCTCGTTATATCTAATATCTAATATTCTGTACCTCTTTTTGAGTTTTTGCTCGTATGTATTGATGTTATTGTAATATATGAGTATAATAGTAAAATATTGTGATATATTACTACGTTATATTAGCATAGAGGGCTGGCCTAGCAACCCCTTAAAGACCCCTGGATGTAACCTTACACCGTGCGCTGACCGTGCACTCTAGGCCTCTGTTCCCCTGCGATATCATCTAGGGACGTCCCAACCCTTCGTCCCATGGTAATTGCTGGGACAACAATGGGACGACCCTCCTATATCGGCCCGCCGTCCATCATCCCGTGGAAATCCGACGCTATAATGAGTCCATTAAGTAATCGCGATGAATCTCATCTGATCCATCTACACAATGGATTCATCTATCAATAAAAAAGTAGACATAACTAATAAATAGTTATTTATGCACCTCGGGACTAAAGAAGATCATTATTCCCTCAGCTGTAAGTTTGTACCCGAGCGAATTCGAGGGCACGATTCGAGTTTGTTCCCGAGCGAATGCGAATGTGCATTCGCTCGGTAATAATTATCTTTTCTCTAGAGATCAAGCCGAGACAGTAAAGTATTGCTGGTATTAATGACCAATTTAGTCCCGAGAGGCATACAAGATTTTATCTCCAGGTAGGAGGTAAAAAGGCAAACTATACGCTATAATATTTTATATTATGTTATCTTTTACAATACATTAAAAAATTTTAATTTTAATAATTTAAAAATTTTAATGTTTTCAAACAACAACTGATTTTAATGGCCGGTGTGACAGGTGTAGCAACCTAACCCTGAACTTTTTCAGTACAAAACCTACATTATTTAGAAGAATTAGGTTGTCATCTTTTTACTTTATTCCCTAGGGAATAAAGTTAACTTTTTGACTCAATTTCTAATGCACAGGGGGAAAAGGCGTACACTATAGTCCTAATTAATTGAACCAAAAATAAATGTTTTTGTACCAGCTGGAGATAAGAGATTTATAATTAGTCACTATTTTTTAAGTTTTTTAAAATGTAATATAGTTCAAATGTTCAAAATCTTACTAATATTATAAATGTGAAAGTTTGTCTCTCTTTCACGCAAAAACTACTGAACGGATTGGAATGAAACTTTACAGTAATATAGGTTATACATCAGAATAACACATGGGCTTTAGCAAAAGCGGATTTAGGGCGGGGGGCGCACAGTGGCCCCCCGACAGTTGTTTAGGTACTATGGAGTATCCATTATAGTACATAATTGAAGGCAAATCGCATGATAATAGTGGTTAAATAATAGAAAAAACATTAGTGAAACTATTTGTTTTTATATCCTACTAATATTATAAATGCGAATGTTTGTATTTATGTTTGTTACTTATTCACGCAAAAACTACTGAACTCAATCGATTTGGATGAAACTTATTGAGTAAAATAGTTTATAAATCATAGGCTACAGCAAAAGCATATTTATGTGAGGACACGGGGGCATGTGCCCTCCCTGTTATAGTACATAATTAAATGCAAATCAGGAACTTAGCATCTTGAATTTCGAAGATAGGTTCTTTGTACAGTTTAAGAAAGAAATTTGGATAATTCGACCCCAAGGGTTTCCCCTTTAATATAATAGGAGTTCAAAGATTGTATAGAATCCGTCAGTTTTGAAATTAGAAATCTGAAATTTTGGATGTACGAGTAACTTATATTTTAAAGAAATAATTAAATTATTTATTTAAAATGATCTTTCACAAAACTTTATGTGCTAGACCAAATTTCACGCGAACGAAGCCGTGGGCATAAGCTCGTACTGTTATATAAGAATGATACAAATTTATATTCAATTTTTTTTGTTGTATAAATCACCGTTTAAGACTACTTTAGGCATTACTAAACAAACGCTCTAAGCTCCCAATTAATTACAAAAGGCTCATATACATGACTAGTATAAGACCTATTTGGACTTACACAGTAGAGCTTTGGGGCTCCACTAAGCCATCCAATTCCTCTTGTATCCAATCCTTGCAATCCAAACTCCTTTGTAAAATCTTCAATGCTCCTTACTTTGTTACGAATAAAATTGTCCATGACCTCGATGTAACACTGTTGGTGATTTAGCCCGAACTTGATACCAGTCCTTTCATAACAAACTCTATTCCCAATCAAAGCAATTAGTTTCAAACCTAGCTTCAGCAATTATATGCTCTTGATTGAGACTTCAGGTTCAGAACGAGAGTAAAATCATGGGAAACAGTGCGGAACAGTGTCGTGTTAGACAAAATTACATGAATAAACTTGCAAAAAATTTGAAAAAAAAATCCCAAACGCCTCCTATTATCTATATTTTCATTTAACAATAATAGTAAAGAAAGTACAATAGTAATATCTCAGTAGATATCGATCATATCGAATAATGTTACTATTTATGGAATACGTCTGCAGCCCAGGTGAATAATTAAGTCGAATTTTTTTCAGGAGTTAACTGTAATTGAAGTATTTTTTTTTTTGGCTTATATGCCTGATTTATGTACTTCGAAAAAGACACGACTACGATTCTTAGTTTCAAGAAACTCGTTTTGGAAAAAAAAAAAAAACCTACTTATTCACCGGGGAAGTAGGTATAATTGTACATAGGGCTAGCGGGTCTATGATGCATTTCTTAAGTGGTCCACAAAATAATTTGGGTTGGCCCTCTCTGACCTAAAATAATTAACAGAAACGCAGAACCAGCAGATTATTTTCTAATTATTTACCGAATAAAGTCACCAAGATCAGTAGCAGTATCCAAGAGTAAAGAATTAAATAAATTATTTAATCATATATTATAATTATCTTTATACCTTCATTATAATAAAACTATGGTACTTTGTGGATAATTTCCTTGAGTAATTAGCCAAATTATTCTCAGAGACAAGAGTGTAAATACTCTTAGAGGAAGTTTGGCAAAGTAATAAGAGAGGGTGGTGGGGTCTAACTTGAAGGGACACCTTGTCAAGTCAGTTGTGGGACGCTGGGACGTTGGGATAATATATGGGACCGGCTACACACAGCGCCCTCTAATGCAGTTTTCTTGTCCTCAACCTCTCCTTGGGACAGCTTCTTCTTGTAGCTCGGAGGCTTCCTAAGACACGGGTCAATGGATTTCCCCTCCGTCTCAATTTGCGTTTATTCTACACTTCCTAAACTCCTCTACTTCCGAAGAGAATTTTTTTTTCTTTCTTTGCCTTTCCATTTTATTTAAGTGACTCACAGTCTTCAATATATAAATATGAAGAATAAAGTATATCACTTCCATATTTGGTAGGATCCTCTATAATATTTGGCAAGCCTTTGGCAATGGCTTGAATTTGTTGAGGAAAGAACTTGCGTCAAATTTTGAAAAATTTGAACAAAAATCATCCATTGTAAAAATCGAAAAATTCACTTTTGTTTGTTTACAAAACACGTGTAACTCAGAGATAATCAAACCTTTTCACAAACAGACGCTTGGCAAATGTTATAGACAGTCCTACCAACCTAGGAAGAAAAAAATTACCTGCCTTCCTGATGCCCGGGAGTTTTAAATGATAATTTCAGCTTACTTTTCATCACAGTAGTACAACATACTTATAAAACCAAGTACCACTAAAACCCAGAACTGAAAGGACGTACATGGGAGGAGAAAAGTCCAACCTGTTAAGATCCAGCCTTTTCTCTATGCCGATGATATCGTCCTCATTCCAAAATTCACAGATAAGCAGTGACTGAATGGGATGAAGAGCTATAGGTCTTAGTAGGATAAGTAGGAAGAAATTCTTATATACTGCAACGGACGAAAGATGGAAGAACGTCATCTATATCGGAACAGTTTTGGATAGAACTAGGAAAATTCACACAGAATGAATAAAGCGAGCACGGTCCATTAGCAGGTCTTTAATACTTTAAATTTGGGATCGAAAGGTTAATAGAAAAGTGAAGCTCCACATTTACCATTATTTGGCGCCGAAACCTGGATCCTAACGAACAGACTGGAAAGAAGAGTCACCAATAAAGAGATACAATTTATTTGAAAATTTGCCTGAAAAACGAGAGGAAATCATATGTACAATGAAACGAACAAGGAGGAACTAATGGTCACTTCGATGAAGAAATTCTTGGAGAAATGCCAATTACGGTTTGGCTATGTAGTCAGAATGGATGAGCATAAGAACCTGTTGTAAAAGATTGATTACGTCCCTCAGGGTAGAAGACCACGAGGACATCGAAGAATTACGACAATCCTGGACTAAATTGAGTGGTTATACAGAAAAAAAGTACAATCTTTAGACAAGATTGGAACCTGCCTGAAACCTGGAATGAATGTCGGTTATGGCTAAGCGCTCGTCTGCGCTACAGTGGACAAAAACAGTGTTACAAAAGAAGAAGAGAAATATTCATAATTAAAATTAAATAATTTATATCGGTTTTAACATATTCCTTAATTAGCTTTTTAGCGTGGCCTAGGACAAGTCACCTCTTCGCAGAACCACTGCCCATGAAACAGTATAGTCTCTACCATGTACTGAACCCCAGACACGTTCACGGGTTGTAGTGGTACAGTTTTTTTTGTTGTTTTTTTAATTAGCTTTCCTCTTATAGTTATCTCAAAATTTAAGTTGAATATTTAGTTTCTTCTTTAAGTCGTAAAGTACTATCAAAGTATACTCTACTTTACAAACCCAACTTTAGAGAAGCCCAGACGTCATACAGCGGATGCGTGAGGTACCGGGATATTCTAGAGGACTAACAGGTCTCGTTAGCCTTCCTTTGAAGTGGCTCGAAACCACTCATCCAGTCACTCGTCCAATGTAATTATCGCAACACTATCTTCTTCGTTTCATCCTCCATATTCCTTTATGGAATGAGTTGTGGTCCTCAAACCAAAGGAATAAACATGCTAAAAATATTGAGTGGTTTTCTCAATTTGGTTTTTAATTCTGTAAAACCATTTGTGTGATAAACCCAATTATGAAATTCATTTAAAAAACTGTTATCTTTAAAGTTTTTTTTTAAATTTATTTATTGTCTGTTTGTTTATCTATTTAACGTCACTTCATGCTGCTATGTCCAATCGAAAGATGAGACCTAAATTATTCCAATCCAGATATAATTACTATAGAGAGAGATCTTTAACGAATACCTGAAATCGAACAGGCTCGAGACCCCCCATTTTACGTCCCTTTCGAAGGACGGCATTACTAAAGATTTTTTAATCCCTTAAAAATCCTAGTGCCACCTTCCGGGCTTCGAACCCACACATTGTGCCCAGTAGGTAGACCTCGGGTCACCCTTTTAATTCATTGAAATTTACCACTGTATTATAACAACACAACAAGTAAATATAATGAATAGTAAATTGTGCCATTGATGGTAAGTAATGATAGCCTCCTAAAGGAAAGAACACAGCATTTATAAATGGTGAATATTAATTTAAAAAACAATAAAAATGTTTTGTTTATACCGAATGAAAATTCAAATTAATTTTTATTAAATACATATTAATAAGTAAATATGTATGGATGGACTTTTTTTGATGTAGCTACAGCATCTCAAAGCTCCAACACATACCCAATAGTGTTATAAACGAAACTCTAGGGCAGGAGAAGAATGTATTATACGAAATAGAGACCAGGAGGCTTCAACGGTTGGCCACCTGATGAGGATGAACGACAATGGTTGGCCAAAGAAACTCTTCCTATATTAACCAAGATATAGAAGAAATAGAGTAAGACCGAGGAAGACATGGATGGAGGATGTAAGAGAAGGAATGGCAGCAAGAAGGCTCCGAGAGGAAGAAGAAGAATGGGCCGATTGGAAGGAATGGTGATAAAAGATTTTGGGTATCGGGATACATTAATTGTAAAAAATCAGAATAAATAAATAATAATTAATAAATTAATTAAATCGAATTAAATATAATAATACATTTTAATGTTACGTATTATTTGATATACTTAAATTATTAAAATGGTATATTTAATTTAAGCGTAGTAAAGATAGATGAGATAAAACTTCTCGAAAGCCCAGACTCGAGATATATATTATTCAGACAGAATACATTATATAGATAGAATATATTGTATTATATAAGTTGGGAGCATTGAATACAGAACTGAGGGACATCCTCTCAGCTAAGTTTGTTAAAGTGTAACCTCGCCCAAGGAGAAGAAGAGAAGTTCTTGACGTCGTTGTCAATGTTCCAACAGCGAGTTAGCCAGCTTCGACCAATCTCTGACCACATTGTTACTGTTGCTCCGTCATTCTGCCTTGTCCCAACTCTCTATCTCGGTCTATATTATGTATTTATAGCAATGTTATATATATATATATATATATATATATATATATATATATATATATATATATATCACTTTGTTTGTGTATGTATTGATTTTCTTTCCTTTAATTTATATATATAAATATATCTTCTTTGGAAACGTCCATGTGTATTGTAATTTCCAAAAGGCAGCTATCAACTTTTTTTTTTTACTAGGTAACTTTTTTTATCAGTCATTCATCATAAGTTTAAAATAGGGAGCGGGACTACTCAGTTTGTAAAGCCCTGCGCTACTATGCTGAAGGTTCCGGGTTCAAATCCGGCAGTTGAAGATAAATTATTTAATCTGTCAACAGTCACTGATAGACCTACTTACTACCTGTGGGATATACTGACCGTCCTCAGGCTGTATAAAGTAGGTGTAGTTAATTGAGCGGAAAACGTGGCCTTTGAGCGAGATATCGGACAAATCACCTCCCTGCACAAAAATTTTCAAACATTTCAGTCTCTACCATGAACTTTACCCAAGACCCTTAATGGGTCAAGTGGTATAGGTTATTTTACATAGCTCCAGTAAATGCTCTTTTTTATCTTTCCTATATGCTTTAATATTTTAGAAATAGTTGTTTGTACCAGTAAGGGAGCGGATAAGCTCAGTGGTAGAACACTGAGTTGCCATGCCGGAAATCCTCGTTCAAATCCCGCTGCAGGAAAGACTTTTATTTAGTCTGTTAGCAGCTGGAGATGGATCATATAAGATCTAGAAACCCTGTGGCTCACCCAGCCTCTATGTGGGAAAAATCTGGCCGTTGAGCTTGATCTGGGACAAATCACCTCCCTGCAGAACCTTTGTCCATGAAACAGTACTGTCTCTACCATGTACTGAACCACAGATCCTTCACGGGTTGTAGTGGTACAGGTTGTTTTTTTTTCTTGGACTTTACAATTAGTTGAGGATGTGTATGGATATAGATTGGATAGATGGATGGATATAGATCGGATGGGGCAGCAATGTGAAGGTAATTTAGGCCGGTTCTCTTGTTTACCTGCCTGATTGCCTTCCTTTAACAAAACACACGATTCGTCCCAAGCTAATTATAACACAACACTACCAACAACATGTCTTGTAGTATATACCCAGCGTGTGTGGTCTTATCTCTTATCTCTCTATTATATATTTAAGTTTTTGTAAAGTAAAACTATATCGAGTAGAGCAAAGCAATGGTTCGATGGGATGATCTTGGGTTATCCTTTTGCCATGCTCGATCGGTAAAAAAAAGCACTATTTTCAAATTTTTTTTATTTTCATTTATTTATTGAAGTTCACAACCGATTTATAACAATATATAATAAATAAATATAATGAATGATACCTTATGGAACGGATACAGGAAAGTAGAGACAGTGCCCAGTGATAGTACTCTAAGAACAAAATTAAATTAAAAGGTCACGAGGTCGTCTTTCTTTTCAGACGCTTCGGAGGATTATCTGAAAACTAAGAAGTGGGCAATTTTGAAACTAGTGGGTTTGAGTGGGAATAAAGTTTATCATGAAAGGGTTTATATCGGGTTCTGGCCAAATCAGCAATAAATACTGATTTATTTCCCTTATTTCAACTTGACTTTATTCGCAGCAAAGTAAAAAGCATTTAGGATTTCACGAAGAATTAAGCATTGTAAGGATTGGATACGATAGGGATTCGATGGCATAGTGGAACTTCTACTCCGTAAGTAAAATTATGTCTTATAACAGTCATGTATCTTCGCTGTCAAAACAATATCGTCTACATCTAAAACTTTTTATGAAAATGAGTTAGTAACAATAACACATTCTACAGGTTGAATTGCACACTAAGGAAGGCAGGTATTAAGGTCAGCAACATGGCAGGCTATGGTTTAGTGATACTTCTCTACTCTGTGTTCTGACAAAAAATTCCAACTCTACATTCGGCGCGGTTTTTTTTTCACTCCTGTAAAATCAACGGAAGTGTACATAGGCGGTATTGTTTTTACAGCTACGATATGAGACTATTCTAATTAATTGGGAGCATAGAGCGTTGTTAGTTAGTATTGAAGTAGCCTGAAACGGTTTTTTGTTTTACTGAGCAGTTTTTTGTCTTTTCAGTCTTGTATGAAGATTCCAAGTTAAACGTTTGCCAAGATATAGTTTTAAGTATTCGATTCATTCCACAGGAGTCAGTGGGATAATTTTGTAATTAAAAGGAAAAAAAGTTGTGTGGTTTTATGAAACTACGATTCAAGTGAAACTTATTTCGGTTTGTAGTCATTTAACTTAAAAATTTGGAAAATTATTCGATTTAGGGTATTAAAATTGCGTTTTTAATCTTAACTTAATTATTGAAAAATGGGAATGATAATGAGAAATCTAGAAGAAATATTCAATTATAAAATTTAGTTTCAATTTGCGTATTAGAGTACGGAATACATAATTATTACAATAATTTAGATGATAAACGCATATTAAAAAGTAAGAGCAATATTATATAAGAGGGATATTCACAATAAAGTGTTTGTTTATGATTATATATTGACGTGTTTTATATATCATTGATGTATTTTATCATTATACAAACTCTAGCCTAACCCTTGACTTATGACCGGGTAAGTCCATTCTCCGGTAGAAACCGAGAAAAAGAACAAGATATTAATAATAATAATGTCTGTATTTATTCTGGGACAAGTCCCTTTAGAATAACAATACAGGTGTTGTAAGCAATTATGTCTTAGAGTATAAAAATAATTAAATATATTATTATATATCAAAATTAAAATTAAAATATATAAATTAATATATTTATTTAATTTTTTTAAAAATTTATTTAAAATTAATGAACATTAAAACATTTACGATAAAGTAAATAAATGCATTTACATTAATACACAGATAAAAACACCCAAACACCGCGGATAAGTGAGAATATGAATGTTACACGGTGAGCTGACTGGGCGCCGCCATATTGGAATAGGCTGCTCTGTCATGCGCCTTTCACTTTACCCTTTCTCCTGGTGTAATGCGACATGCGATAAATGAGCGAAAAATTTTGGGGCGATAGAATAAAAGATTCACTTTAATAAACGAAATAGTCCAGGATCCATGGTCCACTTTTGCACTTGATTACTATCAAGTTGAATCTTCGTGAATAGCTTCGTTCCGATGAGACGCCCAACAATTTCCTGTGCGAAAATTCTCGATTGTGGTAGCTAACAGAGGTAGCAAGGAAAACCAGCTGTTTTTTTTTTAATTATTTATTAGGATCTGTACTACTACTCTTGAGCGTAGGACCGGGATAACGTACCACGCAATTTGTAGGACAATATGACTGTCAAATTATATAAATATTAACTGAGTAAAAAAAAAAATCAGCTGGTTAGTAATCATTTTTGATGACCTCGTTATCGATACAGATTGGAAGGGACTCTTTGATCAAACCATACATTTTGTAGGAAAAATATTTTAGATAATTATCTTGAGATTCAACAACAAAAAACCGAGTTAGTAATAAATTTTTGAGCATCATCAAATCGACATATTTTATCCTTGCTACCTCTGTTAGCTACCACAATCGAGAATTTTCGCAAAGGAAATTGTTGCGCCTCTCATGGATACGAAGCTATTCACGAAGATTCAGCTTGATAGCAATCAAGTGCAAAAATGGACCATGGATCCTGGACTAGAATGCATAGATTTAAAAACAACAAAACAAGCTACATCGTATTCGAATATTTCGAATTCAGGAATGTATAATAATAATAAAGGAATAAAATAATATTAAGATAAATATCTTATAAAGCATAAATTGTTTTTAATTTATTTTCTACACCTAGCTGTACGATGGTTAGTACATACAAAAATCTTCCTACAGTTACGCTAGATACGGACGAACATTCGTAAATATGTGAGGAAAAAACAAGTCAAAAAGATAAAGGAATAATCAAATATGCAAATGGTGAAGATATTTTATTCAATATTCTAAGGGTAACCTATTATTCAAAATTCCATTTATAAATCCATTTATAATTTATTCAACCACACGAATAACTTATAAATGGATCAACACAATCAGAGAAGAGTTAATATTTGAATAGTTCTACCGTAGCATATATTACGTCGGAAATTTATTAAGTATGCATTTTATAAATTTGATATTCAAATTCATGCTAATACTTCTCTTCCCCTTGACAGATTATGAAATAACTTATTTCTATTTATATACGTAATCATAAATTTATCGCACATCAAGCAAAAAAGAGAGTGAAACTTCAGACAAATCTTCGAGTGGCAAATTCTAAAAAAGCTCCTTCAAATTCAATTGAATATCTAGAAGTATAACCCTTCATCGCCATCTCAAGTTCTCCGCTCACGTTCACAAAAAATCCAAAACATTTATGCGAAGGTACTACCGTCTACATCACCTACTAAAATCATCAGATCTCTCTTTTCGGATGAAATTACAAGTCTACAAGAGTATATTGAGTTCGGTGTTACTCTACGGAGCACCATTCTTCATTCATCTCACAGATGGTACGCAGCGTCACCTATATAAGTTTCAAAACGCGATGCTGCGGAAAATAGTAAGAACAACAGTATGGAAAAAAGAGAAGCCTTCATGAAATACTGCAAATACAGTCCCGGAATTCATTAAGAGAAGACACATTAAATTCCTGGACTCTTTAAAATATCTGAATAACCACCTGTTTTAGGTAATATCACGAGCGGTCCCACCAGTAAGGTGGTAGAAAATAGAGTTACAAGAATAACACCAAAAATGTTGATATGTGTGTGTGTAAGTGCGTGTTAATTGTATAAAGAATAAATTTAAAAATTTGGTGTGCCCCAACCCCCCATCGTAGTTATTGTCAATAAAAATCAAATGTTACATACCTCACGGAATGACTGAAATTGCAATAGATTGCGGAACAAGCCAACAAAATAGTAATAATAATAATAAGAAACACTTCAAAAATATTTATTTATTGCGGTTTTGGAAAAAGTAAAATAAAAATAAAATAAAAGACTTCAATATCATGTTGATAACTATAAAATTTTGTACATACATAAAACATACACAAAGCGTATCTTATGGTCCTTCTAGGGTTGAAAAAGTTAAAAATATTGATATGCGACAGAAAGCAAAACGAATGAAGAACGCCCCAAGAAAACTGAAACAATATCGTTGTAGTCAGGAATGTGGTGAGTATGGATAGAAAAATATCTTTTGGAATGAAGACCTAAATACCGGTGTAGGTGAACACTAGTTAAAGTGGATTAAGGAATGGTTTTATTTTTTATTTTATTTTTTTATTACGATACTTTACTGATGTGTTTGAACGTGATCTCGACAGGTTCGTAGCCCGACAGGTGGTCTAGTATTTTTTAAAGGGAGTAAAAAACCCCTGGTTATGCCGTCCTTCAGAAGGGACGTTAAACGGGGTTCCCGAGCCTATACGATGTAAGGTATTCGTTAAAAATCCCTATCCTAATTAAACCTGGACAGTCAAAATTTAGAGCTCCCACTGTAGCATCGTCCGATTAGCCATAGCAGCACAAAGTAACATTAAATAAACAAACAACCAAACAACTGTTGGTTTTGAAACAGTTGCCAACAAATTCTCTACACCGCAAACTGAACCTAATTATCTTCATGGGTTGTTGTGGTTTAGGTTTGTTGCCAGGTTTCCGATCGATAAGTCAAAACAGGCCTGATGATTGTTTTGTACAGCATGACCTTGGCTCTTCTTGATATCAGACGACTTCGTAAAATTTTCGCCATCCCAAAATAACATCTATTAGCGGCCAATATTCTTCTTTGAACTTCTGGGCTGGTTTAGCCATTTGCTTTGGCCAAAGAACCGAGGTCTACACTGTCTACACTTTCATGTGTAGGGACCAAACGTGATGGTGGGATCCGATTGTCTTGAAGGGTTAGCCACCATATACTTAGTCTTTAGTTGGTTTACCTGAAGACCTATACGCCGTCCAGCATTCTCCAATGCAAGAAAAGCCTGTTGTAGATCTCTCGGTGTTCTTCCCACTATGTCTATGTCATCTGCATAGGCCAGTATTTGGATGGACTTAGTCAGAATCTTACCAGTGACTTGTAACCCTGCGTCTCTTATGACCTTTTCTAATGCAAAATTAAATAACAGGCACGAGAGTCCATCCCCTTGTCTCAGACCCCTAGTTGTCTTGAATTCTTCAGACAAGTCATTCTGGATCTTGACCTGGCTTCTCGATCCTGTTTAAAATTGAACTTTTTGCCATGGCAAAAATTTTGTAAGGCATGAAATTACTGAAAATCACTTGGGGCAATTACCTGGGAGTATGCAGGATGCGGGAAAAGCTCCCAATTTAGTTCATTAATTTTTTGCGGCGTTTATAATGAAAAAAAACCTCATATAAAAAAAAACATAATGCGTTATCAATATTCATTTTTTATCGGTACTGATATGCATTTGATCTTTACGAAATTTGGTGACAAACTGACGAATACATCAGTCAAGCTATGACATGTTATGACAGGTTCGGAATTGTATCGATCCGGTAATGAGACATCGCTAATCCCATACATGCTACTAATGCGCACGAACTTTTGGACTGACCTGATACAAAGTAAGTGATTTGTTTGGAATCACACACAACCTCCAGGTTTTTCCCCCAATCAAGGGTAAACACTTTAGAGAGATTGAGCGAGACCAAGGAAGATCTCCAGATCCTACAGGGGTCCTAATCCTCGGCTATTAGCAGACTAAAACATTGTCTGCCATAGCCCGGTTTGACCCCGGGACCTCAGCATTATCCTTGTAACTTTATGTTTTATTATAGGATAGAGACTAAACTCAGAATCTATTAGACCTGGAGATCTGCGATTGGACTCAAATTGTTGCACATTTAAACTACTTTAAAAATAATTATTTAGGTTTTATTCCATAAACAAACCGATTAGGAGATACAGGCCAAAAACTGAAATAACTCCAAAAATTTCGAGGTTTTTCAACCACCAAAAGTTTTCACATCCGTTTTTTCCGCTGCAAACTTGGATTTACACTACTCAGACATGCCCTTACAGCATATCAAAAATGCAGCAGGGAAGACAAAATATATAATCTTGCAATAAAAATATCGCGGTCATTAATCGAAATAAAATATAGCCTATATTTTAAGTTGGACAATGTTAAATATCTGTGCGATATTTCATTAAAATCGGACCAGTAGTTTCGGTGATTAGCCCGGACAAACATCGTGATATCAGATTTTTATATATTAAGATATATATATATAGCAATTTGTTTGTCTATGTATTGATTTTCCTTGTTATAACAAAGTAATTTATTCGGGTTAAAATATCGACACAATTACGTGCCAGGAAATAAAACACAGTGGAATAAAGTAAAGTGAAGCTAGTGTGATAAATTTGCTTTATCTCTTGAATGTATGCAGAGCCTCGTGTATCCTACACTCGTATGCCACGCCATATCTCGTATCTCCTTCCCTATATGGGCTCTATTCACGAACGGTTCGTGCCGATTTTACTTATTATATCAGCTGATACCGTGTTTTTCTGAACAAAATATTAATATTATGAAATATTATTACACTACTTAGTTAGGTAGCGGTGTAGCTGAGTACGTAGTGTGTTTGATAACTCTTCTCTTGAAAGTGTCAGACAAATTATTGCTTTGTGATGATACAGATACTTAAGAACCTATAAAATAATATTATTATATAAAAAATATATAATATATTACTATTAGTAATGATATCATTAAGAATAATCAAAAAGGGAGCGGAGTAGCTCAGTGTGTAGGGTATTGAGTTGCTATCCCCATCAACATATAACCATTGCTCTAGAAACTGTACAGTCTCTACTGTGTACTAAACCCAAGACCCTTCATGGGTTGTATTGGTACGGTTAAGAAAAAAAAACATTTGCCGCACATTATCAGTAGATGCAAAGTCACCCACAGAAAAAAAGAACTGGTAATGTCGTACACAGAACTCAATTACAAAAGTTGTATTTTCATTAAAATTTTAGCAATTTTTCACATATTATTCATACATCAAACAATTGGATACGATTAGTCAAAATTGTGTATTAGTCTTGTGCAATATATCGGTATTAGTGTAATAGCTAAGTGCGATAGTGTTTTGTTATAGAAATAGGACTACAAAATCGAATGACGGTGTGAGCTATTCAGTTGACTACAAATAGAATGCGAAAAATAAGCTTTAGAAATTATATTAATTATATATGAGTTATCATAATTTTTATTAGTTACAATTAATAATAATTCTTTATTGTTAACTTTATCGAAACCCCCTGTTATCCAATGCACCATTGAGTTAGTTAATAAGGTTTAGAAACTGCTTTGTTTATTAGCCAGCGAGATCATACTCAATCCTCAGGTTTCCCCCCTCCCCATATAAGGGTACCTATTTAGAGAAGCTGAGTGAACCTAAAGATCTACCAGTGTCTATCTATGGTTGTTCGCTCATTACTTAATTTATCTGTTACAGCTAGATTTGACTCACTGATCTAACCAAGTCTCCGTATTATTGTAATAATATTACATAAATAATGATTATTTAATTAAATTGTATTACCTCATATTCTTTTTTAGAATACTTCAAGAGGTAAAAAAGTTCAAAACGGATAAACTTCGTTAACTGCCTTCAATAGTGGGAAATAAAATCGGAAATAATTGCCTATTGCGGGGCCCATTGCTCTAGAGTGGAGTGAAAAGACCTGGTAAATGGGACATCTGTCCCCATCAGGGTTGTAGCGCCTCGCCATCCATAAGGCTCTTCCCGGACCAGTGTCCCGTGGGACAGCTATCTCTATAGTGCCCCCTTGGAAATAAAGTGCACCAAGTTCGGCCTTTGTGAAGAGCCTTTCTGAAGTACGAGAAATTATAGTTTATACTTTATATATATATATATGTATGTATGTATATAGCCCCTAAGGTCTTTAGTAAATAAATTATTTAATATTTTTACAATGGCACTAATCAGGGCTGAGAATAAGACAGAAATGATAGAAATAAAAAATAAATAAATAAATTCCATTATTTCATTATAAATTATGAAAATGAAATTCATAAATAAATAAAATAATAAAAAGAATTTTGATAAAATGGATGAAAATAAAATCATAAATAATTTTTAATTTATGAAGCAAAAACCATTTTCCAGTCAAGTTTTTCTTTATTATTTTCTGTAAATACGTCTCGACCCCTTCGGTCATTTTCAATTTCTTAATTGTTTATTAGGATTCACATAATGTGTCTGTAATTTAACAATATAAAATTATCAACATCAATAACAATAAAACCATAAATAATTACATTAAATTGTCCTAAAAAAACTGAAATATTCAAGTATAGATACCTCATATGGACGGCTATAATTTAAAAATTACTAGGAGATACATTCTTCTCCATGATCATTATTGCTATGCATTATACTTTGGACTGCACTTATTTTTAAATACCTGGATATTGTTTGAAAAATTAAAATGTAAATTTATAAGAGTTTAACACTAATAATTGTTTTGATTTATTTATTTATTTAAATTATAATATATATTAATTGGTTTTAATATTTTATATCTGAATCTTATTATATGGGATTATTAGAAATAATGTATATGAGGTTATATGTGATAGGTTATACTAGAGTTATCTATAAGTGCAGGCTATTCTTTATTTATTTATTTTTTAATTTCAATAAAAGAGATGAATATAATTTATTGATTTCATTAGACTCTTTTCTATAGTCCAGTAGAACCCATATTATAAATCATAAATAATTTTATAATAAATAATAAATGACTTGTTATTAGCGAATGTTAAAATGAGTTACTTAATATTACAATGAACATGAAGTTATGATAAAGACTTCTACACAATTAAAAACAATAAAACGTAATCTACTATATTCTCATCCTTTTTTGACCGAATATTCTACGCAACAGCTAACAATAAATTATAACATTATTTTTCATAATAGAGAGATTTATTAAACACATTATGTTCTAAATGTATAGGAAATAAATTTACGTAAATGTAAGGGTATTCATACGCGTAATGTTAATAAGTCGCCGGGAATACCGCACTTTAATCTGCATTTATGATTTTAATTCTTATCTAATATACTGAACTATATTTCTATTTAAATTTTCTATTCGAAAAAACCAGCTTCCAGTCAATTTATTTTATTCTTTCATAAACAAGACGTTTCGGCACTTAAATGCCATTTTCAATATTAAAATACATCAACTTCCTAAGCATAACGTTAGAAAAAGTTATAAGTCAAAATTCTGTAAAAAAAAACAACAATCATAAAAATGTTATACAATCCAAAAACAAAAACAAAAAAATCAAAGTTTAAGCCATTAGTGGACAATTGACCATGGGAGGATAGTGAATCCCCAGGAAAATGAAAAAAAATAATTTTTAAATATTTCTTTATTGAGGTATCTATGCTTGGTTTTGCTAACTGTTTTGGGACGTTTTTTGTTTTTGGATTGTATAACGTATTTATGATTGTTGTTTTTTTTTTGCAGAATTTTTGACTTATAACTTTTTTTTAAGTTATGTTTAGGAAGTTGATTATAATGCAATTGGGAAAAACCACAATGCAAAGCCTTCTGTTTCAAATACAGTAATACACCCACTTACCAGTCGACGTTTCGCCTATTCAGGCATTATCGAGACACCAAACAAAAAGGGAACCGTCGACTGGTAAGTGGGTGTATTTTTGAAACATAAGGCTTTGCATTGTGTTTTTTCCCAATTACATTATAATAAATAATAGTGTTTCTTTTTGAGTTTTTGGCTCTATTTTAGTGTTTAGGAAGTTGATGTATTTTAATATTGAAAATGGCATTTAAGTGCCGAAACGTCTTGTTTATGAAAGAATAAAATAAACTGATTGAAAGCTGTTTTTTTTTTAAAGATAAAATCTGCATTTATGAGTTCTTTCAAAGGGCTAAGGATTTTTATGTTTTTTTTTTTTATATATATAACAGAAAATATACAGATTAGTTAATTCCAAAAGCAAACATTTAGAATGGGCGAGGGATTCAGAGGAAAATCAGAAAGACTAGAGGCGATGGAGGTCTTTGGCTGAGGAGCACGCTACGTTAAACAGTTTGATTCAAGTCCAATATCTCTAATCAAAGGCAACTTTAACCATTTTAGATTTCAAAGAGGCTTTTGACTCGCCTGATTGCCGAGTTATTCGCCTTGAATCCTCGGATCTTGAGATTTGAAAGGAAGAGATAGATAGATATACCTTTTCATCTTTTGCTATGGCAGATAAACTCGCTTTACTTACGGCCCATTTTGTATTGGAGCCTTTAAGAATTATACCTTTAATGAATATATAGATATTTAAAATTAAATTTGATATAATTTTAATTTTTTTTTCGATTATAACCATAATACTTATTAAATATCACGATAATTTGTTTGTAGAACTTAAGCGCCCAAATCACTAAGTAATTTTTATTTTCTTCAGCGATTTATTTGGTCGTGTCATATGAAATATTGCATATTATTTCTAAAAGTCATAGTTGAAGTAGTAAAAGTAATATTATAGTTAAGAAAATGATATTTAGATTAAAATACATAAGACAAGAAACTGCTCGACGTTTTCGCCTACTTCAACATTTACTGGACAAACGCTCTAAGCTCCCAATTAATTACAAAAGACTCATTTACATGATAGTTATCAGACCTATTTGGACATACGGAGTTGAGCTTTGGGGCTCTACTAAACCATCCAATTCATCTCGTATCCAATCCTTACAATCCAAAATCCTTCGTAAAATCCTCAATGCTCCTTATTATGTCACAAACAAACTCATCCATCATGATCTTAATATCCCATATGTTGCTGATTTGGCCCAAACTAGATACCTATCCTTCAACGACATGCTCCATGCACACTTGAATCCGCTGGTCTCTCAACTTGCTTCCCATACTATTCCTGATAACCCTCCGAGGCGTCTTAAAAGATGGCCTCGAGACCTTCTACTATCTAACTTTATTGGAGTGCTACCGATGGGTTACTCTACAAGTGTTTTTTGTTTTCATGTCATTTGTTCATATCAGCAAATTTACTTGATGTAATATAATTACAGTTGTAAATATCAATAAATTAATATAAAAAAAAAGGTTCAGATACATTGTGATATTAACGGAAAAACACGCTAATGTTAGAGGCTTTGCTTCCCGATCAGTTCCCAAATGCGATTTTTGTGATAGCAGCTTCATTTGGTAGAATGAATGGTAGAGCCTATCTACCAGTTATAACAAATAAATATTTTTTTTAACAACTCGACCACTAACCAAATGGGATTGAGAATATTGTGAATTGAGTATTAAATTTTAGTTATAATCGTTATTAGTGGGAAATAGACATAATGCAATAACAAATTATCCTGCATAAGTTAATCGGAAGATACATCACGAACCATGGTTTTCATGGTACCGTGGTAGGCCAACTAAAATCCACAACCATTCCCTTAGGGGCCGATTCACAAGTGCCCTCTCAACAGTCCGCGGGTAGTGACAAATCGATGTAGATCCAGGGATAATGGCTGTCCGGACAGAGTAGGCCATAGAGGACCCATATATCTTTCCCTTAAGCAGACCCTCTTTGAATCAAACTTCCTGGCGTCTATTGACATCCAGAAAAACCACAATGTGTTCCTCGATAGAAGTAGCCGGTGTAGGGTCATCACTCCTAGTCTGGCCTTTGTGAGTTGCCATCAGCTGGCGGACCTCGCTTAAGTGAGGGGAGATCACTATATGCATTATCCCGTTCGGCGGTCATCCATCCAAATACTTACCACTCTCGTCTTTGCTTCACTTCCATTATATCCTACGACTTAGCCCGCTCAGCATTTTGATCCCGACATTTGTTCATTTACTATTAAGAACAATTTTACATTTAGGTCGTTCTCTCTAGAATTAGGGAATGTTGTTACTCAGTGTGAAGATTGCTGAGTAACTGTATCGAAGGTCCCAAGTTCCAAGCAAGGCCTTTATACCCTTGTAAGGCTCACTCAGTCTCTATAAAGAGGCTTCCCCTTAATTAGGGGGGAACTGGCGATCGAGCATGATCGTTGTCCTTGAAACATACTTTGTCATGTAATGAACCTCTGACTCTGCGTGGGTTATAGTGGCACAGGGTTATTTGTCGAAGTTTTTACTTCATTAGACAATAAGCTCAAGGTAGTACCCTTGGCCCAATCCTTTATACAGTTTATACAACTGACATCCCAACTCATCCTAATACTATCCTTACCACGTATGCTGATGATACATGTGTATTATCAGCCAACACCAATCCAGTTATTGCATCCCAAAGCCTCCAACCCCATATCACTGATCTTGAAGGATGGTTTCAATACTGGAGAATTAAAATAAATTCTCAAAAATCACAACAAATCACTTTTACCTTACGTCGTAAACCAATGACTTCCTGCTCTTCAGTATCCTTTAATAATATCCCACTGGTGCCTGTAGAACAGGTCCGGTACTTAGGGTTTCACCTCGACAAACGATTAACCTGGAATCCTCATACAAGACTGAAAAGACAAGAAACCGCTCGACGTTTCAGGCTACTTCAATACTTACTAGACAAACGCTCTAAGCTCCCAATTAACTACAAAAGACTCATCTACATGACCATCATACGACCTATTTGGACTTACGGAGTAGAGCTATGGGGCTCCACTAAGCCATCGAATTCCTCTCGTATCCAATCCCTACAATCCAAAATCCTTCGTAAAATCCTCAATGCTCCTTATTTTGTTAAGAATAAAGTCATCCATAACGACCTTAATGTCCCTTTTGTTGCTGATTTGGCCCGAACCCGGTATCTATCCTTTCATAGCAAACTTCATTCCCACTCAAACCCTCTAGTTTCAAACCTAGCTTCCTCTTCAATTCCCGATAATCCTCCGAGGCGTCTGAAAAGAAGATGGTCACGTGACCTTCTTATTTGAACTTTGATTTGAGTACTACCAGTGGGTAGTTTCTCTACTTGTCATTCTCATGTCATTATGTAACACGCATTCTATTTACTTGTTGTATAATTGTAATACAGTTGTAAATATCAATAAATAAATTAAAAAAAATAAAAATTAGACAATAAGACATAAAAAAAACCCACAACCATCCGTGAAAGGAGCTGGGGTTCAGTACATGGTAGAGACCTTACTGTTTCATGGACAACAGTTCTGCAGGGAGGTGATTTGTCCAAGATCATGCTCGATCGCCAGATTTTCTCCCTTATTTTGGGTGCCCTTTATTTATAACATTTTACACGGCCACAGGAGGTTCCTAGATCTCATATGATCCATCTTCGGCTACAAACAGACTAAATAAAAGTCTTTCCCTCAGCGGGATTTGAACCAGGATTTCCGGCATGGCAACTCAGTGCTCTACCACTGAGCCACTCTACTCCCCTTCTTTTACAACTTTATTTTTTTTTAATAAATTTATTTGATATATTTTATATCATATTAATATCTTTATTTTTGTTAAGTTATGCTATAATGTTTCTTCACAAAAACATAACTTTTTGGTTTTTATTTACTTCCTATGTTCTAATATAAACACCATCTGATTTATATTATGTAGCCTCTTGGCCAGATATATGTTCTATTATCACTGTGCACATTTGTTATTATTAAGGTATCAGTAGTATGTACAGTAGTTTTGTGGTAACATTGTTTATAAATAAAATAAAACCTACTTAAGTAGATTTATGTTTATCTTTCCTGATAGGTTTTTAACTTATCTCTGCACTGACGAAACGTTGTCCGGTTATTGTTACTCAAGCTGCCTAAGAGTTCTTGTTGGTAACCTTGCGATAATGCCCAGATATTGTCTTTACCTTTCAACAAGTAAAACGGGTAATTCACTCTACCGATACATCCCCCGAGCTACGACCAGAAGAGCAGACAAAGAAAGAGGAGACGAGAGACGAGATGAGGTCCTGACAGGAGAGCGAGCGGTGGAGGAGGACACCGCAATTAGCCGGCAGGAGGTCCTCAAGGTCCTGGTGGTCCTGCCACATCAAAGGTCCTGCCAGCTCTCCAGGACCTCCACCTCCTTCCAGTCAATATAGCCGGTCCTCTGTCGGGATTCAATTTCTGTCTCCTTCTACCTTCAAATGGAAACTGTACTGGTCTTAGGGGAACGTAGGCGGTTCTAGAACCTCATCGATAACTGCCATCTTGGTTCCAGTGTTATATAGTAATAATTAAATCCATATACGCTCATATTGACGTAAAAATGAGATATTATTAATGCTTTTACTACGGTTTACTAAATTCGTCTGTAATACTTATTATTGAAGTTTTTTTATGAAATAATATAACTGTTAAGACCGTGGAAAAATTCCAACGAAAAGCCCTTAGTATCCAAACTAAAACAGAAATAGAAATTATCTGTCCAATATTTCGCCCATTCAGGCATCCTCAGGGTAGATAGAGAAAAAAAACAACAACAAAAAACAAAAGAACAAAAACAAAAAAACATGAATAATGCACCCAAGAAGCATCCCACCACCTCCAAGGCTCAAATGCAACTAATGAATCATAAGGAATGTTACTCGACCCCGGCTGGGGAAGGTTAGATAAAAACAGCTGATAAATACTGGAGAATATGAAAATTCGACATACACTCACCAAACCACAAAAAGCACAACAGGAAAAATAAATAATTGTAAACAACACCAAAACATAAGACAAAAAACTATATGAAAAAAATGAAAGTAAGATTGCAATGAAAAGAAAACAACATTATCAAGATACCAGTGGATTTATGGCTATTTCACAAAATATATAAATATTGAAAAATAAAAAGAGACCTTACATAAATGTTAAGACCATGGAAAAATTCCAACGAAAAGCCCTTAGTCTCCAAACTAAAACAGAAATAGAAATTATCTGTCCAATATTTCGCCCATTCAGGCATCCTCAGGGTAGATAGAGAAAAAAATACAACATAAAAGAACAAAAACAAAAGAAAACATGAAAAATGCACCCAAGAAGCATCCCACCACCTCCAAGGCTCAAATGCAAAGAGTTGGTGGTCAAGGGCGAAATATTGGACAGATAATTTCTATTTCTGTTTTAGTTTGGAGACTAAGGGCTTTACGTTGGAATTTTTCCATGGTCTTAACATCTATGTATGGTCTCTTTTTATTTTTCAATATTGAAATAATATAACTTATTATATATAAATTATTTCAATGGCTTAGTTTTTCGTAACTTACTGATTGACAAGACACGAACACAAAATAGCCGCCATTTTGACAAATAAACGTGCAGCCAACTGCGAAAAACTTGCATTATTATCACGTGTTCACATCAATTCGCACAGTACCATATGTAGAAAAAAAAGTATTGCTATGTATCGAACAAGGCGACATAATAAAAATAAATATTTTTACACAAAGAGCAATGTTTGGTTTGAAAAGAAATTAGGTCACTCAGGTAAGATAGGTTTGCCCGCATGTTCAAGGTGGAGAAGGAAATAACAAAAAGAGGGGGGTCGAGTACTCCACTTTGAGAAGGACTCTCTGAACAGATCCCTGAGGGGAAGGGGCGAGGAAGACGGAACCTTATATCTATTTTAAATCCTTTGGTTGTGACTTACCCCAGATGCACTACATAATTATGAATAATATATTGATGGGATAATTGATTAGTAAATTGGTAAACACAAGAACAGACCTCTGGTAAAGAACCCAATTAAGACTAAGCCATTGAAATAATAATTTGAGTAATCATCTTACATGATACTCTGGCAGCAAATCAATCGTAAAATTTTAAATATATTTAAGAGTATAAAACATGGGAGTATATTTTTAACTAGAGTTGCCATATATAAACCTAGATACATCAATATGATCTGACATAAAATAATATAATATTACAATAAGTGGCCTTTATTCTAACAAAAAAAAAAGGTCTAAAATTATATGTATGGTGGAAAATTGATTTAGATACAGAAAAATGCATAAATAATAACATCAAAAACTGATTCTAGATCCAAAAGATTAGGCCTTAGAGAGTAAATCTATTGCTCACGCAATATTGCATTTAAGGTCATTTGTAGGAGAGGAGATAAAAAAGTGATAAGAAGATAAAGAAATTATACTCAGAATAAAGGAAATATAAGAGAGGCTGAAATAAGAGATAATAACTTCCTTGTAACCAATCAATAAAAGAAAAATATTTAAAGTGAAAGTTTTTTTTTTAAATTTATACATTGATATTTACAACTGTATTACAATAATACAACAAGTAAATAAGATAAGCGATACATAATGACATGAGAATGACAAGTAGAGAAACTACCCACTGGTAGTACTCAAATCAAATTTCAACTAAGAAGGTCTTGTGGCCCATCTTATTTTCAGACGCCTCGGAGGATTATCGGGAATTGAAGAAGAAGAAGCTAGGTTTGAAACTAGAGGGTTTGAGTGGGAATGAAGTTTGCTATGAAAGGGATAGATACCGGGTTCGGGCCAAATCAGCAACAAATGGGACATTAAGGTCGTTATGGATGACTTTATTCTTAACAAAATAAGGAGCATTGAGGATTTTACGAAAGATTTTGGATTGTAGGGATTGGATATGAGAGGAATTCGATGGCTCAGTGGAGCCCCAAAGCTCTACTCTGTAAGTCCAAATAGGTCGTATGATGGTCATGTAGATGAGTCATTTGTAGTTGATTGGGAGCTTAGAGCGTTTATCTGGTAAGTGTTGAAGTAGCCTGAAGCATCGTGCGGTTTCTTGTCTTTTAAGTCTTGTATGAGGATTCCAGGTTAATCGTTTGTCGAGATGCAACCCTAAGTATCGGATCTGTTCTACAGGCAACCAGTGGGATATTATTACAGGATACTGAAGGGCAGGAAGTCATTGGTTTACGACGTAAGATAAAAGTGATTTGATGCGATTTTTGAGAATTTATTTTTAATCCTCCAGTTTTTTACACCATTCTTCAAGATCAGTGATATAGGATTGGAGGCTTTTGGATGCAATAACTGGATTGGTGTTGACTGATAATGCACATGTATCATCAGCATACGTGGTAAGGATAGTATTAGGATGAGTTGGGAAAATTGAAAGTTAAAACGGAAAATCGACATTCCTGCATAACCAATATTAAATATTTTCTCTTAACTTCTGTGAAGTACCTGAAGATACTTCTTGGGCTCACCCATGCTTAATAAAGTGGGTAATCTTAATTAGATGAGATGAAATTACTGATGAAGAGATTTTAAGAATAACAATATGACGTAGCTAACCCGGAGGTATGAGTTATAACCAATTTCTGCTTAGTAACTTACTAAACTGCCTTTCATGGACTTTCCAAACTTTAATGTTGACTCTTATCGCAATCCTCCCACCTACACCTCGGTCTAATCCTCGGACGTTAACCAATTACAAGCCCATCTCAACCTTCGCTTTGCTTATAGTCAGTATCACTTCATTCATACTGACTAAGCACATGCTCTGTATTTCTGCGTTGTATAATCTCCTTAATTTAAATTTTTCTGATACAATTTTATATTAAATGTATCGAAATTGTTTACTTTCGTTTGTTTAATTTCTGTAAACAGATAAGATGGAGTTTTCATGGTTAAGTATTGTTGGGTAGTGACATGGTTCTCTTCGATTTTTTCTTTTATTGCTTGTTGTAGAATAATGTTGGTACTAGATCAAGAGTAAGCTGGCTTTTTAAATTATACGCTTAGTCTTAAAATGTACTAAGTAAGAAAATGTACTTAATCAGTGGATCTAAAGTCAGTACCAGAAGCCCGAATTAAAGCAGGAAAGGATGAAACATTGACTTCAGATGTAAAAACAGGAATTTTTATCAGCGCAAGATTTACAATAAGAGTTAATATATAAAAATTTCCTTAGCCTTTTTTAGCCCAAACTCATTGCGTTTATTTCAGTTGAAGTAGCTGCTATACAAGTGGCAATTACCGAATCCCATT